>OY998145.1:17441499-18900056 GCA_963921925.1 Sphagnum tenellum
TTCGTATTTTATATAATAACCAACTATTGCAAAACAAGTCATTAATTTTAATTACTTAATATCATGCCCTTGGGTGGTTTGAACCTACATCTCATTTTTGAAATTTTATCTTGGCTACTTAATGTACCAAACTCAAAACTTACAATATACTAAAGTAAATTTTTTGTATGAATCTCAATTTTCATCTCTTGACAAGCCCTCTTTACATGAATTTAATCATGGTCTTGGGGGTCATTTCTAGTAAGCATTTTAGAGCTTGGATGGACTAATTGTGATTGCTTGTGATAACATGTATGTTTTTTGTTCTCAAATTTAATTGTAGATGAACATTGCAACCTTTGGCTTAAGATCATTTCTTAGGCATATGTGGCATCAAACAAGTGTAAATTTTAGTGGCATGGGACACCTCATTCATATGTATATGTATAATCAAGTTTTATTCTGAATTATTGAATTAAAAATTAGTATATTATATCCAAGTTTCTTTGATGTAATAATATACGTACCAGTGATGATGATTAAATTATTTTGTGTGGACATAATAATTCTATTGTTAATCAATTTTGTCTTTTCAAAAAGATAAAATTTTGTAAATTTCATTATATATCATTTTGTTTCATTAATATTTTTTTACATTCTTGATTTGCTAGGCAAAATGTCTAGAAATGTTCAATTCATTAGAGAAGTTCACAACAATATACAAATAGATAAAAACATTGAAACAAGACATATAACAAGATTATAAAAAACAAAACAAAACAAAAAACTCTTCCAAAATGAAATTTGATTTATGACAAATTATACTTAAAAATAAGTCTAAAATTGTCGTAGTGACAATCACCAAAATACCCATCCTACATAAACCCAATCTTGATGAAACATTGTCACTATAATATATAATCAAGTTATTTTTTGAAATATTGAATTAAAAATAAATACATTACGTTTGAGTTCCTTTGATGTCATAATATAAGTGATTGTAAGAAATTTATGAGATGAAAAATGGAACATTATGTTGTGGTGCATACCATACCTATTAATTGACAAGTTTTTGCCAAATGTTTATACATTTAATAAAATGATGTTCAACAATTTCAAATTCAAATTTTAAAAATTTCAATAATTGAGGAATAACTATGCAAATTACACCCTATGGTGTGTATTTGTAATAGTAATCCAATGGTTGGGACAATGAACAAATTTTCAGAAATTGGGATTTCAATTATCAAAATTTCAACAAATGTCTATATGTGTGTGTGTGTGTGTGTGTGTGTGTGTAATTTATTTTTATTTTTATTTTGGATAGACCTTTTGTGAATCGTTTTGTTCCAAACATCAATCATAAGTATAGAATGGGGTATGGAAGTTGATGGACTAGCTCTTTAAAAATGTTATACAAAGAGCATGCTCAACAACAACAATGATAGAATGGCATTTTCAATATATTTTGGATGAAATATTATAATCAAATAGTGTAAAATTTCATTGCCCAATATGGTCATGTTTGTCGAGCTTTGCAATAAGACCAAGAAATGATTATTTTTAATTGACCAAAAATGATCTCAATAATCATATAATCATATATTGACAACGTTTATAAATTATTAAGGATTAAAGGAATAAATACAAACAAATTTGCTAGGCTGAAGTTTCAAAAGGATGTCCCAAGATGGAATGTTTTAGTGTTTTGAGCCCAAGGCTAAGGTTGCAACAATATTGAGTGATGTTGCACCATGGCTTTACATTAATAAGCTTTTGACACCGTTGCAATTCAGAGATTATCTGTGGAGACGTTACTATTGTTTTGGGCTAGCGTGTAGTATCAGATGACAAGAGACATGGAATAAGTATTTGCATAGACTGCAAAACAAGACCACAAAATATCAGCATACAACAGGTGATTTGATGAATTTGATGTTGCACAATTTGAGAAAGAATTTTTAATCTTGCAGTGACAGCAACCCACTAACCGATTTTCTCCACAGTTGTATCATGTTTTTCACCAGAGGCTGAGCTGAGATTCTTGACATGTACCCTTGGATTTCAAAGAGACAACATTGATATCCATACTCAAAATTGAAATGTTCAGTGCATTTCAAACTTAGAATGTTACATACCTGAACTCATGACTTCTCACTTCAAATTCTTCAGTTCTCTTCACCCAACTTCTTGGTTGCCATCCCAGCATCATCATTTCTTGACAAAAAACTTGAACAGGGTCTTCAGCAGGAGAAATTCTGGTTCAAACTAATAGAAGGTTGAACTATGGAGCATAATTTGTTCAGTGATCTCTGTTTTCCTCTCTTTCCCTCTGTTTTTTTGTTACTGGCACGCCAATCTGCAATGTGTATGCAAGAAGGCCTAGTTGTTTCTGAGTCCGTCGTAAGCAAGCACCCATACTAATACAGACAGCCTATGCTGCATGATGTGTGCACATGAAGCTGGGAAACAAACTGTTTGCACTTGGAGTGATTTCCAGGCAAGAAATTGGATTCCTTTGGCATGTAACTTCCAGGCTTTTGGGCATCAACCACACTACTCTGATTGCACTTCTCACAGGTAAATGCTTACTGCCCAAGTTTGTGAAGATTGAGTGTACTACCTCAAAATCCAATGCTGTGGTAAACAACATGTGTCAAACCCCATTAGAGGCTTAACCGGCCTGCTGGAGAGTATAGTGTGCTATTTACAGGTCCCTCAATCCCTGTTATCATCCCCACCACCATCTCTGCAGTCCCAAGAGCCTGTCATCACAGAACCGAACTCAGATGAATTTGACCAGTGCAGATAACATAACCAAATGCTGATGGGAAAAAAGCAAACGTGGGTTCTCAGGTTAGGAATTCTTAAAGGCCAGAATTAGAATCACCAAAAGATGGAAATAACAAGCTGAGTTTGTTTGAGAACATACTAGAACTGAGTGTTGTTAAGCTATAAAGAGGGAAAAAAAACTTACCAGATAGAGCCCGGAGCCTTCATGACCAGTAGCGAGGAGAAGCCCTGGCACACCTGGAACTGGTCCTATGAGAGGTGTTCCATCTGGTACTGAAATCAATGTACCAGACATCAGCATTGTTGATAGCATCCTGGTCCTTAGAAAACTAAAAGATGCAGGGAAACTGTTGCATCAGCAATACACAGATTTCACTCACAAGTTGCTGAATGCTGTTTACTCATCCTATTGCAAATCAGGACACCATAACCCAATCTTTCTATGAGGAAAAGTTCAGTGAGATCCTCTGCAGGTCAACTTAGAGCATCAACTTGAAGAATGGCCATTACAGATAAGGAAAATATTCTTGAGAACACAGTTCACTGAAAGCCTCCCAAAGCATGAGCTGAGAGTACTCATCTAAGTTGCAACTGTTTTCAATCACAATCCTGTCCAGTTCTTCCTATGAATCAATGAGTAAAGTTGAAAGGTTTGAAACCAACCATAGGGTCTCAGGCCAGTCCTTACTCTTCCAGACCCAATAGCCTGCTGGAGAGATACATCTGCCAAGGCTGGCAAAAACTTGGAAGCCTGTCTCATGATACATTCAAGCACTTCATTCCGAGTGCCAACATCAAACCCTGTGAATTCTCGGCTGCTCCCTGCATCCAGGTATGATGATATTTTACAGCAGGACCTGATAAATCTACTATGAAGTAAGACAGCTGAGGGCATAGATATACCACATGACAACCCTCATCTTAGACAATGCAACAATTCTAGATTGAGACTTGGTATGTGAACCCAAGCAATGACAGAGGATTGTCACAACGTACTTGCTTTCTATAAATTGAGAGAATTCCCTATGAGTGTATGTAGAGGACACTTATTTGTCCTGACTTACTTGAGTAGAAAAACCACAAAAGTCTTAAGTGAAGAGCTCAAGGGATATCCACAATGACTAAATTCTGGTTCAAGAGATCGCTCAGGACCTGCAGGTGTGAACCAGTGTGGGGCGGGTATTTGAAAAATTCAGAATCAAAGAACCATCAGGTCTGAGTATTTGAAAAAAATTCAGATTCAAAGAACCGCCAATTCCAGGTATTTAAAAAACTTCAAAGAACTGCCAGGTTTTATGAAAGAAGTGGCAAAGACCCAGCAGTTTTAGGCAGATATTGGTTTTTTTCAAAAAATTCAGAACCATGGTTATTCTGGGTATTCAGATTTTGATAACCAGTTATATATATCAAGACTGGGTATTTGATTTTTTTGATAACTATGATTATCAACTTTGATACCGGGATTGATACCCACAGGGGTTTGGTGCGATTTCTAATACCCCTCCCCCCCCCCACTCTGGTGTGAACCATACCCAAAAGGAGATGGCCAGATGGATCCATAGAAGCAGTCATTGCCACGCCAAAGTCCTCGTCTTGCATAACTCCTGCTGCAGTTGGTTGTGATGAGATTTCAAAATCAAGGTGGTCTGGTTCCTGAGAATCCAGCAGGTGTGAGAACTGAGGTGTTTGCACAGGGTTGTAATTGGCCGTATACTCAAACTCCATCAACCCATGTTTGAGTTGTAAATAAGGTAAACCCTCCAGCACAAGCAAATGTCCCTGTCAACACACAAGCCACCATTCCAGAAGAAGTTGAAAAGAGGTGCACATCTTCTCCCTCTTCTCTGGCTCTCCAGTTTGTTGGTCCAACTGTTTCATGTTTTCTTATTTTCAATCACCAAGGATTGCTCAATCCCTCTGTAATTGTGCTTCTATTAAGAACCCCACAAAGATTAAAAGCATGGGAGCATTGAGGAATGTAGCACGGGATGTTCTGTGAATTCAGGAGTGAATGCTGAAAAGAAAAACAGGGATTGTGGCATTGATGAATGCAGGAAAGTGCTTACCTTACGTGGCTTCACAGCAGGGATTATAGGAAGGGCCCACTCCTCAGCAACAGTGGCAAGTATGCTTCTGCTCCAAGCACCAGCTGCCATAACCACAGCCCTCCGACATTGGATGCTATGCTCAGGTGTGTGGACCACTTCAATGCTACCATCTGTACTTGATCTTCACAACATGCTCCCAAAACATTGTCAGTTCTCAACTGGCAGCTCTACAGTTATACCTCTGAAGGACCCATATGTGGTTGTAGATATCTAGATACAATGAAAGAAAGATGAGATGAAGATTTAGTGTTCTGGGTTCATGCATTTCCTTTGAGGAATTTCAAGGATGATCTGCACTATGGAGTTAGCATCTAAACACCCATGCATGAGCTTATGTCATGTCAAGGAAGGAAGGAGAAAGTCTTAGCAACAAAACATGTAGTGGCTCCACACAATAAACAAGTTTCTAGTTACCTTGAAAATTGCAGGACAGGAGCCTGAAGAAGCTCCATATATCGCCCTTGAGAATGAAAAGCGCTATTCTTCTGCATGAAAGAAAGCATAAGAGCTAGGGTTCCACTTACCCTCCATTATATGGGCACTCTCTTTAAGAATGCCAAAACTGTGTTAGATCCATCCTGTGGCATGAAGTCTGCTTATCTTCTGACTTGCCTTATCAAACTCCACTGCTTACACAGGAAAGTGTGGGTGGGTTAGGACAGACCTTGCAGAGTAATGCCACTGCTAGTGCAGCATCAATCTGGCTGTCACCAGGCACAAGAGCAGCACCTCCATCTCCCAAACAGAGTGCAGGCTCAATTTCTCTTACAGCAGATGCTGGTAAATAATCAGCATGAACTCCAGCACCCACAAGCTCCTCTACATGAGCCTGCATCCTCTGAGCTTCTTCCCCAGAGTTCACCACCAGCAAGCTTCCTAGCACACCCAAACAGAATCAACTTCAATCATAAGCTTGTCATCCTCGTCCCACAAAAAATTTAGTTGTTGCATTCTCTCAACTTGATGCCAATTCCCTTAGCAGAATTAACCGATGTCCATGGTGGTTTAGGAGTCAAGAATCAGGTATAGAGCTCAAAACTAGGGTTTAGAGACTCACAAACACAGCATTCCATTTACCAAAATTTGTATGTGAAAAACAGAATTCCACCTTTGCAAGCACAGTGAGCTTGAGTCCAATTTCACTGGAGAATTCTCAAGGTTGAAGCAGATAAGAGCTCAGTGATGATAGATGCCAACAGACCTGTGTTTCGCCAGCCAATGGCACTGAGAGGATCTAGTCCTGATGCAACAAGATCCATAGCAAATTCTTCCCACAAATGCTTGCTTCGGTTTGCTAGGTCCCAGCTCTTTTGCCGTGGATTCCTGTGCCCCATCCACAGGTATCCTTGCCCTTCGAAACCACGACACACATGCTCTCCACACATCAACTTCATCTTCTAGTTGGTGCCAGGCACAAAAAAACACATCGAACAAACATTACACAGACACAGAGGGACACAGAGAGAAGTACCAGCTCCAGTTGCGCCTGCACAAGGTTGTGCAGCATCAACGATTGCAACAGAAAGGTTGGTTGTTGTCAGGATGCGGTTTGCAATGGTCAAGCCTATTATGCCAGCTCCCACCACGACAATATCGAAGTCCGTATCTGCTTTCTTCCTTCCTCTGACTCCGACTCCGACTCCGACTTCTCTTCTCTGCGATGATGCACGACACACAGAGAAGAAGAATTTGCCTTCTGGAGTAGTAGTAAGCCGTCTTCCTGCTTTCTTGCCTGTGCTCCTCTGATGAAGACATAGATGCTGCTTGTGCGGTTTCCAAAGGCCTGATGCTCCTGCGATCGACATCTTCAACCTCAGAATGATCTCTTCTACCGATCCTCTCTTCGCCTTCGTGCATTGAGCTACTAGGTACACTCAAGAATTGATCTTGACACAATATCCCTGCCCTGGATGGGCAGGGCCGGAAAAAAGATAGTGCACTTAGGTGCGGTAGCAGCTTCTGGGGTGGGGTAAGCAGGGTGCTACAGCAACGGCAGCTTCCGGGGGGAGAAGCGGGGTACAGCAGCAGCTGGTAATAGAGCTTTGCACGGCGGCCATTCATTCGCCGAGCTGCTGCACATTCTTCCGATGCTTGCTTCCATAGTGAAACGGAGACGAGGGGGGAAAAACAAATTCACACACACACACAAACAGAGCTCCACAACAAAAGGAGGAAAGAAGCTCCCTAAAAACAACAACAATGAAAGCTCGAAAGAAAGCTCGGAAACTCGAAAAGCTCATAACTATTTACTACAACAAAGACTGCAAATCCGTAGTGTTCTTATTCCGGATGGAATACACAGCAAAAACCACAAAAGCGTTACTTCAACAACAACAAAAACACAATAATTCTCGAAAACTCTGAGAGCGAGAGAGAAACGACGAAGAGCAGAAGCAGAAGCAGCAGCAGCAGCAGAAGAAGAAGGAAAAGAAACGGCGACAAAGAACCGAACTGTCATGCCCGCACGGTATTGAGCGCCGCACAGTTCCTGCTGCATATTACAGAAGGAAGAAGACCGCAAGTACGTACTGCAAAGTCCTCGACGCTCGTCGTCCTGCATGAATGCAGGACACGCGTGCTGCCAAGGAAGCTCTTTTACTAAAGTACCCAAAATCAAAGCAAAAAAGATCTTTTGGTTAATTAATTTATGAACGGGAAAAAAAAAAGTAAAAAAGTACGTACTAGTACGTCCTTTCGCGTACGCAGGACGACGACGACTACTAGGTACTGTGGAGTTACAACCAACTTGAAAGATTTTCTCGTTGACATTATCCACCAGTAATGAATTCTGTCTCTGGACCACGCCGATCGTCCGTCCATCCGTCCGTCCGTCCGTCCTTCTGTCCGTCGGTCGAGATTTATTTACCGCGCACTTTGTCCACAACTCCGATTTATCGTCCGTCTGTCGCGATTGATTAACTGACTTTCTTTCTTTTTCTTTCTTCGTTCGTGTCCTTTCCGTATTTCTGACTGCAACAACCACAGCCCTCTCTCATTCTCTTCTGCCGTTGTTGCAATTGTTGCCGTCTTTCGCAACAGCTGCTTTACGTGCTTCCGAGCTTCGCCATTTTTTTCAGCCTCCTCTTTCTCTACCTCTCTCTCTCCCCCCCTCTCTCTCTGCTTGGCTTTTTCTTTTTGGCGAGGAAAATAATTTTTGTGAGCAAATCGGCAATCGTAGTAGTACTAAGTACTACTCCTGCTTCCGTAAGCTTCTTCGCAGTCGTGTTTCTTCTGTTTTTTCTTCCTCTTCGTCAGGATTTTCTCGAGAATAAGCAAAACGTTTTTTCTTTTTTTTTCCCTTTCTTCGCTAGCAGCAGTGTCGTCATTGTGCAGTATTGGTTTTTTCTTTTTTGAAAATCTCTGCAATCTCCTCATATACCTTTGCGAGCTTTTCTTCTTCTTCATCACAACTCTCTGTCTCTCTCTGTCTCTCTCTTTGAGAGTGTCTCTGTGTGTCTCTCTCTATGTGTCCCTCTCTCTGTGTCTCTCTCTCTTCTGGCGCTTATTTATGGCGTGGAAGAAGCAAGTTCGGGTTTGAATAATGCTCACAGGTTTACGTTGGAGTTGCTTATTTCTTCCTCTTTTCTTTCTGTCTTTCTTCACCAGGAGTTGAGCAAAGCTGCGGCGTCTCTCTGGTCTTCGTCATCACTCAGTTTCTATCTTACAGCCCGCTGGCTGCTGGTTGTTTCTTCTTGGAGGCTTCGGAAAGAAAGCTGGTCACCATGATCTTCGTTGTTCTTCCGGCCTCCTGCAACTCTTTCAAGCCTCCTTGCTGCCGTGATGGTTTAGTGCTGTTTCTTTCCCCTGCTGTTGGTAAGTTGTCGTTATTGTTTTTGAGGCAGATGTCGTCGTCCTCCTAGCCTCCCTTGCTGTTCTCACACAAAAACCAGCCAGCAAACCGCAGCCTTAGTCTTCCGTCCGCGAGCCCTTCCTTTGCAGTGAATACTACTACTATGCTTTTCTCTTGAGCTTTGTCAGTCTGGAAAATCTAGTCTCTGTCATTTTCCTAATGCACTGCATCCCACAGAAGCAAGCAGATTGTTTCTGTGAACAACGCAGAGAGCTTCTACGCGAATTCTTTCTTTAGGAAATTCTGTTCCGTGTCACACTCGCCCTCGCCCTGCTGCTCGTCGTCGTTGTTTCCAAACTATGGTTTGCAGCAGCAGCAGCAGAGCTTTTCTCGTCGTCTGGTAGCGAGCGAAATGGCAGTACGAGTGATATCTTTCCTGTATGCTGCTTCGTCAGGGAAGAAACTGTTGTTTCCAGCTGCCCTGTTGCTGTTATTTTTGTTGTTCCAGTCTCAGAGTTCTCATCACCAGTAAAAGTTCCAGTCTTCTCCTCCCTTCTCCTTTGTCTTTTTCTTTCTCTCTCTACTGTGGCTTCCTGGTATTCTCAGCAGGATGGTAAAGGCCAGCCTCTGGAAGCAGAACTAAGCTCACAACCCTCATCAGCCCAGCAGCACCCATCCCCAAGCATCAACCTCAGAACTTGGTTTGTTCCGTATCCTGCTAAACCTCATGATCTTCTTCTTGTCATTTTCTTCCGTTGTTTTCAGGTGTTTGCAACTGGGTCAAGGTGCTACTTTTGAAAACATAGAGTTGAACTATGTGCACTGATTCTTTGTTGGACTTGTGGAGTATGATAGCACAGCAGGGAAGAAGCATTGTGGCACTGTAACAACAAGCTTGTGATGTCAATTCTAGCAAGGTCACTGTTGCTGCTTCTTCTCGCAATGCCTAGCTTGGTGTGGGGAGCAGAGGAAGCAGAGCATCTACATTTGGGGAATCCTATAGTACACTCAGTTGATGATCATTCCTTTCACAACAACCCTTTCACAGGTAAACTCTCTCTCTCTCTCTCTCTCTCTCTCTCCATCTCATTGCCTTTTGTTTCAAGAATTCAAGCATTCTGCATTTCATTGCTTTCTGTTCCAAGCATTCTTCAAGCATTCTCCAAGCATTCTTCAATCCATTGCCTTTTGTTTGCAAGTCATATCCAAGCATTCTTCATTCCATTGCCTTTTGTTTGCAAGTCTGATTCAAGCATTCTTCATTCCCTTGCCTTTTTGTTTTGAAGTCTGATTGAAGCATTCTTCATTCCATTGCCTTTTGTTTTCAAGTCTGATTGAAGCATTCTTCATTCAATTTCTCTTTTGTTTTCAAGTTTCATTGGAGCATTCTTCTTTCCATTGCCCTTATGTTTCAAGTCTCATTCTGGCATTCTTCATTTCATTGGTATTGTGGAAGTCAGGGAGAAGTGCAACCTTTCAATATAGCAAGCAATTCTGAACTTTTGGCATTGTTCATTGAGGATTTATTTTGTCTGTCAGTAGTCCTGAAATTAGAGTTCACAGTGGTGAGGTCTCTTTTGGTTGATGGTGCTACTATACATAGAGGAAAAATTGTGTATATTGATCTCTCCTCCATTGTGCCATGAGATTTCATGACAATTCTTGCTTTTTGAATGTCAATGTAGGTGCAGGTCCAATGCAAGTGTCCATGCTTCAAAAACCAGGACTTAAGAAACAGAAAGAACTGTCACTATTAAATGGGAACATTGATGATAATGCAACAGGTAGCAGATTGAAGGACAGGGTCCCAATTGCGGGTGATTCAGATCTGTCTGGGTTCTCAAAAAATATTGATTACCCAGCAACTGTGGAAAGTAGGTTTGCACCTGGATGCACATTGAATAGAGAAATGCTCGATTTCAACAACATGAGCAAAGTATGTAGTGCTTCTCATAGATCACAGAGGCCAGAAACAAGTCTTGGAGAGTTTACTATTCCAATCTGGGCAGAAGGTGCTGGGTTGTTTGATCACCAATGGCAACTGATAACCAAATCCCCACATACCATGTTTTTCAATGACCCATTGGACGAGGCATTTATGGTCAAGGAGGTGCTTTTTGTGCCGAGGGCACATTTTAGGTTAAATAAAGAACCAGAGGAATGCAAGAACGAAACATTTAGTTCCATTGTTAGTGTAGGGAGGTGTAGCCAGGGCCCTCCAAGTGCAAGCAATCAGGTCTGTAGACCGTGGAATTTTGAATCCCATCAAAATCATGCCATTTTGGTTGATTTTAGTATGCAGCAAGAAGTGGAAATTGATTTCAGAGGATGGGAGGAGAGGCTGAACATTTCAGGGAATGTGCAAAGAAGCTGCCATGAGAACATGTTGCTTATACCTTTCAAGTTTCACACTTGCCAATTCAATTCAAGTCACCCATCAATGCTCAATGTGCTGAATCTCACAGGGGATCAGAAACATTGTTCATATGTGCTTCTTTCTCCCAGTTTTGGTTCTGGATCATTGCAGGTAATTTTCCCTTCTGTCATATTGTTGCAGGGTTGTTCTTGAATTTCCATAAGGTGCATTAATAATAGTTAGCTAGTCAGTCTTTAAGCAGTGATTTGGTTAATTGTGGTCTTTTTTTGTCTAATTTCTCTACCTCACATATACGTCTGATCTGTTCTAAATTTTTGTCCAGTTTTTCTTTCTAGGTTATCATCCTTGGTAAGAAGGTTTGTAGACTATCTGTTTAGGTCAGTGATGTTTCCAACTTCATGTATGTAGGCAAAGACTCTAGTAGGCAGTGGTGTATATCCCTGGATATTTTCCTGTGAGCTTAAATACACTAATGTAAATGAATTCTCTTGGAATTTCTTGGATTTAGCAATATTACAAGAGTAAAAGGCTAGAATTATTCACATTTCTGACAAGTGTTCTCAACCAGGATATACAGGTATCAACATGAGTTGTGTCCCTCATCTGGATTCCAATATTTCAGATCTGAAATCTCCATAACCTCATAATTGGCTCATTTCTCAATCCTATTCAGGTTGATTTACATTGTGAGTATGGAGATGTTCTCAGTACTTATGAAAATATTTTATTATTGAATGGAAGCCTGATCAACTGAGATGAAATATTCCTGAATGTGCAGGAGGAGGAGGAGGAGATTAATGGAACTTGTGAAGGTCAGAATGCTGCTGTCATCTTAGGATCTCTATTGTGGTCCAGCTCTAAGATGGAGGACCATAGAGGTGTGGTTGAATCAAATAGCACCTGGAATGTGCAATTAGGACATCTGTTCCACACCCAGGTTCTTTCAGCACCAACAGAAGCAAATGTCCCTTTTCCTTCTGTGAACTGTGTTGGGTCAAGTGGAGATCCAGCTCAGAATCTGGGTGCAGCAGATGTTACAGAAGGAGCTCAATTAGGGCAACAGGCAATCTTCAAGGGCGTTCAAAGACGCACTGGAACCCAGGTGTACCTTTCAGCAGCAGATTTATGCAGCTCTCCACAGCAGGTCTGTATCATGAGTGCTCAGGCAAATCAATCAAAAGAGCTTGATTTCCTCAATGTTTTGGCATTCACATTCCTGCTAGTTGTGGCAATCTGTTTTTGGCTGCTTACATTTTCAAGTAATCCAGTGCCACCAACCACCCAGGGCTGTAGTGGTGCATTACAAGGGCAGATTTTGTACCATATTGATCCGTTTCTTGGGTTAGGCCTCATTAGGAATCAATTTTGCAGCTCAATAGGCTTTGGAGCTCTTGCCACTACTGTGGATAGCCTTGCAGCCACTTTGGGATTAGCCCTTCATTCCAATAGACAGAAACCTCAGCCTTCCCCACCCAAACTGCCTCACATTAGAGTGAAGCTCTCTAAGTCGGCCTCTTCAGGCTCACTGCAAAGATTGAAGCCTGATCAAGAGAATACCAGGTCAGGACCATTGAATGATAGCACACAAATAGGACACTCAGGGAAGCAGACTCATGGAGTTTCTGGGTTGGAAAACTATCTGGATTCTCCTGATGGAGGAGCACATGTGCCCTGTCAACATGTGGGAAACGCTTGGTCTGGTTCACTATTGCTGGGATCACCAAGGAAGGGAACTGTCAAGTTGCAAAAGCCACAGATTCTTAGCAATCATCCCATGCACCAGCAGCCTGCAAGCATGATGGACAAAGAGAAACGAAGACGACGGAAAAAGAAAGCCAAAGTCACTACTGTGAACTATATTGCTTCCTCCAACCCTGGCAGCAGTGGAGGTTCATCTCCTCCCTCCTCACCTGCATCATCACCCAAGACACCTGCTAGTCTTTTCCCATCAGACAGTTCCCACTCTCCTTTTGAAGTTCAGTCTGGACAAGCACACTGTGGGGATCCAACAGCAGCCATAGTGCAAACAACAGTTGCAAACTGTAACAAACAACCGACTGAAAGACCTGATGCAGCAGCTGGATGCAGCACAAGTGATAAAGACACTGTCTGCAGCACTGGGACATCTTCACCAGTGGCTAATAGTGAAGGAGATGACCACAAGTGTTCTGAGAGTAATCTCAGCATAGTACTGCCACAGTGGGACAAAGAACCTCCAAGGCAACATGAGCTGGGTAGGCCAACTTTGTCAATCTCTGCCTCATTCCCAGCCTGTGGTTCTCAATGGCCAGGAATCAAACAAACTCTTATTGTTGATCCTGCTTCCAAGAGCTTGAATCTACTACCCATGTCAACAATTGCTCCATCATGTCGAGCTCCAGGTGCCAACATTGCCAAGCATTCTCTTGGGTTGCAGAGTGATATTGCCCCTTCCGAGAAAAGCAACATGAACAAGTTCACAATAACCAAGGGAGAAAGTGAGGATCCAAATGTATATGATATATGGGGTGACCATTTTGGGGAGGCTGGCCACTTCAGCAGACAACAGCAGCACCAGAATGGTTTTGCACAGGTGTCACAGAGAGCTTCAAGTTTGAGCAAGCTCCTTGTTTCCAGGAACTCAAGCAGCTTTTTCTCAAATCCGATATTTGAAAGATCAGAAGCAAGTTCCTCTAGTGAAGTTGCCATCCTTGTTTCAGGTATCAAGCCACCTCCACCATTGTCATCTTCCTTCTCTGTGTACTCAGAGGCTTCTAGTTTAGGAACAACCATAGACAAGCAACCCATCCCTGCTCTTGCTTGGGTTGCAGAATCTTGTGGTTTGCAAACCAGGTTGGATAGAAGCGCAACCACAAGTATACCCCATGATAGAAAACCATGTTTGACAACCAATTCGTTGAACCGCAATATTTCAAATCCATGGGTGCCAGCTCCATACAACCCACCCATGGGTGGCTTGCATAAACCCATTCGACGGCCAGCCCAGATTGACACAAAGTTTCCTTGAGCAGCTTCCAACTGCAACAAGTGGAGGAAGACTTCCACACATGCACCGTTGTGTGATCAAATAGCAGCAAATAACTTGAAAACTTTGGCCAACCCAATTCTTTCTCCCATGGAGCTGATACTGCCAATGATTTATCAGACGTGTATATGAACAAAAGAAAGCAGCCAAATTTGTGTTGTTTTTTGGTGGCTAGCCGGGTCATATTCTACCTCCCAAGTTTGGCTGCGCCTTTCCCAACTCTGAAATCTGTTAATGCGGTTGAAGTTTTCAAATTGGTGGAAGTGGATAGAGGTCTCCTCAAATCTTATTGAGTCTTGTGCAATTCAGGCAAATGGCGGTGGCTGGTTTTGAAGGTTCCAGATTTGGTTGTTGCAAAAGTGCATGTCACTTTCTATTGAAGATCTTTACCATTTGACAGAGTTAGGTTTGACGAACTCTAAACCATGATTTAGTCTTAGGGTGATATGGGGATAGTTATATATACTCTTACATAGAACTAACCCAAGACAAATTATTGCCATGGTACTTGTGTAAGTGGTTTAGGGTTTAGCCAAGGCCATACCCAAAAATCTTGAAAAGGATAAACTCTTTCAAGAGATTCACCATGTGTAGCAGGGCATTACACATCACCTGTGAAACTTATGCCCAGACCTTAGGGCACGATGCTCTGGTGTCAGGGCATTACCCGAGGCAGCAGCTCCTCTGTGCATTGGTACGTGGTGTGCATGCTGCCTGCCTGCCTACCTACCGAAGGCAGTGGAGCACCTTACAAATGTGTTAAGGTTGGTTGGTACATTGTAAGGTGCCCCTCCCCTCCCCCCAGTACACACCAGCTTTGCTTTGCCCAAATGATTGTTGTTGTCTCAGACAATTTTTTGTTTTGAAAGGGTCTCTACACCAAAAATCCTAAACCCTAAACCCTAACCCCTAATCCTTCAAGACATTATAACTCTATATCTAATCTCACAATTTCAATGTAATCCAAAATATATCATCTTTCAAAAATCCTCATATAAAAATAAATAGAGCTATTATTATTATTATTACTTAGTAGGGACCAAAATCCCTTAAGCTACTATACTCTCTATAATGAATCCCTTGAACACGATATCCTTGGCCTTGCCTTGATGGACATGATCAGTGTTTTTTTGTTTCTTTCAGCAGGTTTTCACCACTTCATCTAGACAAACAAAAAAAATCCAATGCAACTCATATACAAAGAATATTACAATAGTTGTGGAATAGTTGCGGAATAGGTGAGAAACAAAAGATGTCACCCAAATGTAATGTAATTGGAAGCTTTTTTTCTTTTTTTTGCATCTTAGGGATGCAAAAATTGTTTGGGCATGCAAAAATGGTAGCAAAATTATTGGATATGAAGGAAGGGATGAATTAGAGTGGAGCATGCTAACAACGAATGATGCATGCTAACCGTAAAGGTATTATGAATGTTATGTTATTCATTCATTTGGTTTGGTAGGGAGATGATTCTTGCACCCCCCCCACCATGAGAAGAGAAGGGTAGTTAGTGCAAGAGGGAGTGAGGGGTGGGGAGATGAGGGTTTGCACTTTCACTTTGATTGTTTTAAAGGTCAATAATTGTCAATCCTAACACTTGGGGGGTTGGGGAGGAGAGGAGAGGAAGGGAGATATTTTGATCATGAAGAATCAAGTCTCCTTGGGTCCCAGCTCCTCTTCCCTCCCCCCCAAAAACAAATTGTTTCTCCATGATTGTTGTCTTCATGGAGTTCTCCCAAAGGTAATAAAAAATGTGCTCTACCCACCATGCACACAATGTTTGGTGGAAAAAAGGCATTAAAAAAATTTTAAAAGCAAATCTATAGCTCTATCTAAAGCTCAATTATAAGATGTGAGGTTGTTGGTGTTGATGGAAAAAGGACACAAGAACTTGGCATGTGTTTATCAACTAAAGATAAATTACATGCATTTTAAATTTTTTTAATTTAATTATTTTTTCACGTGGTCTATTTTGTCATCATATGCTTTGAAAAGTCATTTTAGGTTTGTGAATTGTGAACGTTCAACTTTTTATATTATTTTCATGTTTGAAAGCAAAAGAGTGGGCTAAGTTGCTTTAGACAATCAAAATAATCTATGAGGAAAAGTTGCTTCAATTCGTTGACACATTTTGAACAACGATTGAACAAACTTGTGATGGTAGGCCAATCCCAATTTTATCATCTCAACTTTGAAAGTCGTGAAGTTTTTGAAGTCAAATGAAAGACCAAGTCAATCAAAATGATTGACGTAAGATTTTATAGCTTCAAACTCAATTAAATAATATATATATAACAAAACTGTCACAAAGAAAAGTAAACTTTATATGAACATTCAAGGTACGAACCGTATAAAAGACATTGAGTCTTTTTCAAACCAAAAAAAATGGAAAAGTTATTTGCATTAAAAGTCACATTTGAGAAAGTGGATTTTGAATCAAGAACATCCCAAGTATCAAACAAACTACCAATATGAATAAGCAACAAACATTCTTTGTGTAGTCAGAAACACAACTTTTGGCAAAAAAGAACAACATTCCCCACCTTGGAGTAGAAGGCATTCTTGCAAACAACCTACTTAAGTCAATGTTATTTCACACACACACACACACACACACACAAAACTTTGAGTGTTCGAGTTAAAAGGAAATTGTTGATTTGAGATTTGATGATGGGAAACTTACTCACTATTTGGACTCATCCATATTGGCCACAAATTTATGCCTTGACTTTGGTTGGACCTTCCCAAACCCAAGATTAAAACTAGTTGAAGGCTAAGTGAAAGAATCGTTGAATATTATGTTTGTTAAAGGTCTTGAAACACTTGGGGCCTCAACAACTCTAATTGTTTGAAAGAGTCCCAAGAGTGGACATTTGTGAATTTCTTGACAATTGTAGGTTGTTATCAAATAGATGTGTTTGGTGCATAAATTGTTATGAATTTTATTGACTTCAAACAAAATGCCACAAACTACTATGGACTTTTAAAGGAAACCTATAAATTGATATGATTTCTACTAATTTCAAAGGAACTTCCATCAATTGTTATGGACTTGACAACTTAAAAAATGAACTCACATGATTCATGATGCACTTATAGAATACACTTAAAAACTTGCAAATAGTTCAAATGGAATTTGGCAATCAAAATTGAATTTCATATGACATGTGATGGATAACATTGAATTTGCTAGATTCCACAAGTTCATAAATAATTGCTATTGATTTTATAAACACCAAATTGACAAAGTCAAGCACTAATATATATATATTTTTTAAAGAAAAGTTTTGTAGTCTATGTTTGAATTTTGCATGGTTGATTGTGGACTGTGGTTTTGAACTTTTAAGGTTGGGATTCAACAATAGTTAATCTTGTAAAACAAAAGATTTAAAGACATGATGAAAATGAAACTCACCTTCAATCTTTCATATTCCTTGAACATTTAGATGCACTACCACTCCACCCATTTCATCCAAATTTTGGTCTTGATTCCAACGGGCACCCTCTAATCTAATTGCACCTCTTTGTACACCCTTTGCACAAGCATTGCAAAGAAGAAAAATGAGTAATTGCACATCATGAATGATACCTATATCCATGGAAAATTAGTATGATATCATATCATGCTAATTTAATGCTCTTGATACAAAAGAAAGAACACATGATAACCCCCATTTTTCAAGGGTTTGAAAGATGTAGTGAAAGGAATACAACTATCTACTCCCTTAGATGGGTAAATTACAATTCCTACTAAACATATAACATGTGAATATAATGTTGTTAAGGTGCATTCACACTTGGTGTTAGTGACTTTAGTATTAAGTCTCCTAACACCAAGCTAGTCATTTAAGACCTAAGTCTATTTATCACAAAGATTTTATGTTAAGTTAACATTCACTTAATATTAAACAATCACCCATTTGACATTTGGTGCCACCTAAGATGCCACCTAGATTTTCACGTAACATTAAATGTGAATGCACCTTTAGCCAATAACCATTTCACTTTTATCAAGACAAAGGCAATAGAAAAATGACAAATGTATGATTTGTTTTTAGAAAGGTCATGCTTGCACTTGCCACAATCAAGATTTCCACATAAATGGTGGGTAAATGGACATACTTAACTTATTAAATATTTGTTTATTTACTAACTTATTAATTGAATTGAACCTGCTAGTATTAATTGAACTAATTACCTTAGTTCACTTACTAACCTCTTAATGAAACCTATTAACAACTCACCCCTTAAATCTTTAGTATTTTTAATACCAAAAGCAAATGTACACCCTATATTATTTCTAAAATTATTTTTCAAAATTGAAATGACCATATTATAGAAATAACTAATTAAATATTAAAAAAACCCAACAACCAACAAGTATGGCACTTATACTTTTTTACTTGTGTATTTTCTAATTCAAAGAAGAAGGATATCCCTCTTAGGGGGGTTTCATTTTTTAGGCTAACTAAATGGGTCTCGATGGGACTTTAGATTATTAGATTAGCAATTCTATATGGTTTTTTAAATAATAATAATTACAGGGTTTTATTTGTAGGGTTTGAACTTTTATAAATGCAAAGAATAAAGCATATTTTAATTCACACTTATAATATTGATCTTTCAATGGTTTTTAAGTTTATATTTTAGGTTCTCAATGGATGCTAGTTTGTAGTGTAGGGTTGGAGTTGTGATATATTGTTTAAGGTTTTAAATTTGACTTAGTTTAGGCTATAGGGCTTCACTTTACAGTTTGAGTTTAAACTTTAAATTCTAGTTTTTATTTTTGGTTTAACTTGTCATCAAACTTATATTTTTATTGTGTTGATTAAGTTATGCATGAATCCAAGTTATGTATTTAATGTTTGTATCAAGTCAACTTCAAGTTTTTCATTTCATTTCTCAAGTTTAGTTTTGTTGTTTCAAGTTTTTGGTTTGAATTTCACTATTTGGATTGTTGGGTTTATGTTTCATCATTTAAAATTTAAGTTTTAGTTTTACTTTGATCATTTTAGTTCATGTTTCAATTTCACATTTTTTATATTCTTTTAGTTTATTCTTTTGGTTTTGACAAAGTTTAACATTTAGCTTGTAAATTGGAATTTCATTTCAACTTATGGCTTGAAATTTTATTTTGTCTTTTGAATTAATTTAGTTGTGAGTTCCATATTGTGTTTAAGTCCACATCATATACTATTATATTCAAGATGCTATTTTGATTTGCAAACACATATTAGAAACATTATACACTTGACACAATCATGAACATGTTATAATGAGTTTGATTTTTTTTGTGGAGGCTGATTGGATGGATTTTCATAGAAGTTTAATTGTCTACATTTGCAATTGTATGTACACATCATATCCATGATACCATTTTGAAATGAAACAATTTTGACAACATTTTGAATTGAAAATAGTTCTTGTGCAACATAAATTTTATATTTAAAGTTTTAACTTTCGGGATTTTACGTTAATATTTAAGATTTTAGGGTTTTCTTTTTAGTTTAAGATAAAATAACTTATTTTCAAAATTTTAGCTTTATAGTTGTACTTTTAGGTTTTTCTTTATAGATTGAGCTTGGATTTAAGATTGTATTTTCAACAATTTTTTTGGGTGCATAAGTTTTGCCTTTTTGCCATGACAAAAGTATTGTTATACTGATAAGTTTCTTTTGCATTAGGATTTACATTTTTTTGTTTAAGTTTTAAGTTGAAGGTTTCAATTTTAATTTTTTTTATGTTAATGTTTATCGTGTTAAGCTTGTTTTGTTTTAAACAAAACAAGTTTATTTTATCTAGTTTATGTTTTTTTTTTTTATAGTTGTAGTTTTAGGTTTTTCTTCATGATTTGAGTTTGGATTTAAAGTTATAGTTTGAAAATTAGATTAAATATTTAAAAAATTAAATTAAAGTTTCATTTAAGGGCTTTTTTTGGCTGTTTAAAAATATTTTTCTTCAAGTTCTAATTTTAGCCCACTAATTTCGTTTTTGGTTGAGGTTTTCAATTTTGATTGATATGAGGATTTTGGTTTCAGGTTTTTGTAATGATGTTAATGTTTAGGGTTTCATTACAAGGAATTCATTTATAAAGGAATAGATTGAGATGACTAGTTTAAAGGGGTAAAAGCACATTTAGATCCCCCAAAATTATGGTCACAAACATTATTTTGCAACATTTTATTTTGTTTTAAAGTGCACTTTGACAAATGGAATTATTTTTTTGAATTTTGAAAAGATTTGATTGGCTTGGAAACTTGGGCTAAACATTTCTGAAAAAAATGTTAAATGATAAGATTTTAAAAACATGTGAATGTATTTATTCAAAAATCATATATGCTACAAAAAATGAAAAAATGAAAAAAAATTCAAAAGGGGGGTTGTAAGGGGCATTTTTCTATGAAACTTTGAGTGGTGAATAACGATATTGATACAAACTACCAAATTTCATTGATATTGACAAGTTTCATAAATTTACTAATGTATGTCATTCATCAACCATGTTTTGTTTGTAAGGCATAAAAGCATTATAATTCTATTTTTCATTTAGAAAACCACCTTGAAATTTAAAAAATACCACAAATATGAAAAGGGCATTGTGTTTTTTTTCATTGAACTTTTGTTTATGAAGGTGACATGGAACCAAAAGTATGGGTGTGTTAGCATCACAAGACAATTCCAAAATATGCGATATATGACATATATATTGTATATATAGTCATTTTAGATCTTCATGATTACATCCAAATTAAAATGGTTGCAAATTGAAATGGTTTTAAATCATTTCACATCTTGATCATTTGTCTAAATTTTGACCATTGAATTGGGATGGAACAATTTTTTTTTTTTTGCATATAATTGTATGTCACTAAAAATACACATAGATATTATAATCATTTTAAACATTTCATCACAGTTAGTTAAAATTTGGTGACCTTATCGTTTTTTTACCCTAAATCATAAATACCATATGCAACTATTATGTTGTTTAATTGCCTTGAACAAAATGTAAATGACATTAATCACAAAAATATATATTATGTGGCACCCAAATGCATGGCAATCACATCTTCCATGTGACTCGACCAACCTATTTTTCATCCACTATCTTGGATGGTCATAGGCTTAGTTGCACCAAGGTTGTGATTACATTTGCAACTACTTTTACACCTATGACAAAACGTATAAATGTGTGCATATACATATGATGACAAATGTCCAATGCACACATACCTATTCTATAAGTTAATAAATGGTGGGTCAATAACTTAGGCCTAGTTTAGACTAGGTAGCTTAGCAATTAAGCATAGCTTAGATATTAAGCTAGGCCTCAATCTTAGCATAGGTTGAGGCTTTGAACCCCTCACCTCCACATTACTTTGTGGTAGAGTTCTTAACCATTACATCACATCTTCAACAAACAATATTTTGTCATTTATTATTATGATAATTTTAAAAAACTTACCTAGGTAACTTAGCTTAGTTATTGGGCACCCAACCAACTTATCCTAATCACTTAACCAACCTAACCACCTACCTACCTAGCCTACTACCTACTTAGCTTAGTTATAAACATAATGTAACTTGTTTAGCCTAGCTACCCACCTATCCTACCTACTTAACTTGACTACCTACCTAACTAGGTACTTACATACTTAGTCTACCTTATTCACCTAGACCATTTAACCTACCTATCTTACCTAGTCCACCTAGTTTGTCTAGCTTAACTACCCACCTAGCTTAGGTACCTACCTACCTAGAATTGTTTAATCTAGCCTACCCACCTAGTTGCCTACTTAATGTAACTACTTTCAAATCCTAATTTACTTAGTCTAACTAACTAGGTAACTAACCTACATAACCTACCTACCTAGTTTAATTACAAGATGTAACATAGCATAGCTAGCCTAGTTATTCACCTAGCCTACCTACCTAGCCTAAATACCTTACCTACCTATACCCATCAACCTACCTACTAATTATTTACCAACACTTTCCACATTTTCATCCATCCATTCGTCCAAATGTATAACTTAGTCACAATATATAATTATATTTACAATTAAAAATTGACACATAAGTTCAATAGCAAAAGTCATTTATTTGTCATTTGTTGTTGGATGTGAACAACTATGATTAACCTAAAAGCATTGTTCATCAACCTTTCCATCCAATATGTAGAATAGTTAATTGCAACAAATAGTCATGTGATTACAAATTAGAACACAAGAAAAATTAATTACACCTACAATTAAAAGTGCTTGTAGACTACAACAATTGCAATCGCAAACTTAATTGATTTGAACACTAATCGCACTAACCATCACAAACATAAAGTTAAAATGGACAAGATTTCTTATAATGTTTTTATTTTTATTAACACTAAGGTTTCAATTTAAAATTTTCAATATTGCAATTTCAATTTTAACTTAGAATTTTTGACTTTAGATTTCAATTTAGAATCGAATTAGGGCATCTGTTTAGAGTTTGAGTTCATTTAGAAATTGGGTTTTAATTTCACTTTTCACTTAAGCTTGTGACCCTAAGTTGGATTAGGATTTATGGTTTTAGTTGCACATCAATTTTAGGGTTTCTGGTTTTAATTTAAATTCAAGTTTCAATTTACACTTTATGGTTTTAAATTTCACTACACAATTTAGGTTTTGAATTTAGGTTTTAGTTTTAAGTTTTTTAAAAATTCCAAATTAGATATTCAATTTTGATTCAAACAAGGTTTTCCTCTAACACTTGAGTTCGTTTCTGATTTAGGGTTTGGGTTTCAGTTTTTGGTTATATCTTAATTCATTTCTCAGTTTCAAGTAAGAATGTGATTTTGAATTATGTTTCTAATTAAACTTTCAAAGTTCTGGTTTTGTTTGAAATTAGAGCTTATGTTTTAGAACTAAACATTGTTGGAAAACCAACACTTAAATCATAAGAGAAATCATACTCAAAATCAAGTTTTCCCAAATAACACCTTAAATTTTTCTTAAAAGCAATCTTTTTTTAAGTTAGTAAATTATTCAATTGATACCATATGATCAACCATTAGGACCCGCATCTTTTGTATATGTTCGCAATTTATTTTCATGTATGGTCATTATTACTACCATAGTTTATAGCCATGCAATTCTTGAGTTGGATATATGAACATATAAACAACAAACTTTGTATTACATACAGAGTTTTGAGTAGTATATAATATGCTTTTGATAAAAACCCAAAACATTTTACATTTTCAATTGTTGAGGAATATACAAAACACTTATAAATTTCATCATTTGGATTTTAGGAGTCAGTCCCGTACAATGAATGATATTCAACAAATTTTCAGCCTCACAAGTGTACTCTTGGGCAAAATGTATAGTAACTTTCCTGGATTTCATTCAATCCTTCAATTAAGGGACACAAAATTGAAGACTTGTGTGTAATTTCGAACAAGATGATTCTACCAACTCATAATCACATTATTACTACTATTCACAAATTTCTCAACAAGAGTGGAGATCTAAAAACAACCAAGTGAAAAATCTGACAGTGACATAAAATAGATTCCATGACAAAGTACTGGGCCTCCACACTCAAAATGGTCATCAAAATCTCTTCATCTGGAGCACACAAGGAGTGAATGAGATGTACCTTAAGTGCAGTACAGAAAAACACAGCAGTGCAGGCAGACCCACTTTTTAAAAAACCTTGAGAAAAGAAGTAAAAAGTGAAGATGCCTCAATTATCAACTAAGAACAACAATATCCGTTAGTGAAACTCAGCCTCCAATTTAATCATTTGCAAGGCCTGTGGGAATTCCTGTTAATTGCACAACAAATAACAACCAGAAGCTGCAAGCATAGACATCAAATCATGCCTATGTGGTGTGAGAGGTGAGCACCTCTTTTGACGAAAAGGCCATCTATAAAGTTCACTAAAGATTCTCGTCCTCCAAATCATCTGCAACAGGAAGTTTCTCGATAGCAGTCTGCAATCATATAGAACATGAGAATCACATAAGGACACTTATCAATGAATCAACTCTGCGGTCAAATTCATGTACATATTACTTGCAGATACTCTTCTTCTTAAAACAAATTTACTAATCAAGTGAAATGGGGGTATCTCACTTCTTGACCTTTTCAACAAAGTGCCTATGCTATTATACACAGGCATAGAGAGAGCACAGATGGAAATACAAGGAAAGCAGCATTGAAACTCTGACCTTAATCAGATTGACGTCGGAAGCAGATGGCTTTAAATCTAGTGCAATGCAGAAATGGTAAATCGCCCGCTCAAGCATGTCCAACCTTTTGTAAATTTTGCCCATCAAAAAGTAAACACTACTTTCTCTTGGTGCCACCTCCTTCAACTGTTCAAGCTCTGCTAGTGCATCATGATATCTCTCCTCGCTCATTAGTACATTTGCTTTTTGGTATTTGGGAAGAGGGTTCTTTGGATCTGCCACAATTGCTTGCTCCAGCAGTTCCAGAGCCTCTCCATTTTTCTGGATAATACAGAGAAACAGGTATATCAGATTTGCTCCCCTTTCTAGATGCCCCAAATATGTTCCTGCTACTCAGGAGTACACACATCCTTCTCAGGAGCTTGGTTTCAAGCTGCACTTATGTGTCTGGTGCACATTCTGGTGTTCAAATATTACAAAAGGAAGACATTAGCACATTTGAATTGCATTGCAAAACAAGTGGAAGGTACTGGATACCAGGTAGGAACCTAGCCTAGATGATAAAGAGACAGCTTGGGAACAACCCACACTAATGCAGAAAAAAAAAGACAGAAACCTGACCTTCAAGGTGTGCAACGCCATGCCCAGATAGCAATGCAGCACTGAGGAGCGACTGTTTATATGAAGAGCTCTCCGAAAGTGAAACTCAGCCAACTTATACTTTTCCTGTCGGAAATAGATGGTTCCCAACCCATACCTGCAATTTGGTAAAGCATTGCAATTAGAAACAAACCCTTGTTGTCTAATTGCCATGTAGATATTTCCTCCACATAGCATGAACACAAGTTTACCAGGCATTGTAATGGCGAGGGTCCATCCGAATTGCATTACGATAGCAGGTAAGGCCTTCTTCAAAATCCTCCATCGCCACATGTCTGCACCACATTGGAAATTTACATACATAAGGCTCTACAAATTCCAACATAACAGACAAAAGAGAAACTTACTGTGTTAGGAATATCAACGTGATCACAGAGAGAAACTTCACAAAAACGTGGAGGGCATAACCAAACAAATCTAAACACAAAACACACCTTATACACAACAGGAGGGCAGGGGACATACTCATGGCCACATAGTGTATGTGCATAAGTGAAATGGGAGTCAAGTTGTAGGGCACGCTGGAAAAACTTAAGTGCTG
This sequence comes from Sphagnum tenellum, assembly GCA_963921925.1. NCBI lineage: Eukaryota > Viridiplantae > Streptophyta > Sphagnopsida > Sphagnales > Sphagnaceae > Sphagnum > Sphagnum tenellum. Next base: position 17,466,947 of record OY998145.1, read on the forward strand.
ATTCATGATCCTTTTGTAAACTGAAGCAATTGCCCATCACACACCTGCCATGATAAATTCCCAGCATGCATGCATGAACAACTAAGCAGTCATGAGAGGAAGAACACTCAACCAACATAACAGAACGGGAAGGGAGTATATCAGGAGCACAAGTTTGTGTGAGACCATTTAAGACCTGAAATGTTCACCATTGTGAAGATTTCACCTATGATGAACAGGTAAAGTTGATACACCCACATACCAGGCCTGTGGAGACAGTCTATCCATGGCAACAGTTTCTTGTGCTAAGTAACTTAACTCCACATCCTTCTTCATATGCTGCCAATTTTGTACAAAAAAAAGACTGTCAAAAATCTTTCCTTTACCAAAACATCAGTGATTCATGAATCTGTATAAGACCTGAACAGGATCCATGAAGCTAAAATCTATCGTTGACAGTTTGAAAACTCTATGCCATGTTTGTCTCTGATACAGATACATAAAAAAAAGAGATGGCCATTGCCTAGCCTCATCAAGAATCATGAAACAGTTAACTGCAGAGCCCTTCCTGTTCTCTGATGCTTGCTCTGTGTCATCATTTACTCACATAGAGTGCAGTAGAATACATATCAGTCCCTTCCAGATGATGAGGTGAGACTCGTCGGGCCGAGCTGTAAGCACGCTCTGCTTCTGGGTAATCAACCATTTCAAAGTATGCTCTCCCAACCTAGAGACAAAATTGGTTGAGGAACACTTTTTAGACAATCCTCACTTTTGTATGACAGTTCAACACCATATTGGCCTGTAGAAAGAGAACCCATTATGGTTTAGTGATCAGAGCATCACCTGACAAAGCACCCAGCCAGTTTCATACTGTTGCTGTTGTAGCTTTGAGAAGGCCTGCATGGCTTCCTGTCACATCACCAGCCCACATGTAAAACATCATATCAACCAAGAGGGTTTTTGAACTCTTGTCCATTGGAGGCTTGTCTCTTCTACAAAAAAATGGCAAATGTATGCTCAAACACACACAGGCACTTTCACACACATATATACACCACTCACAGACACAATCCATGAGAATGTGCTGCCATGACTCCCCACTGACTTCATCAGCTCCCAACAGGGGGTGGAGATAAGTATATAATAACCCAGCCCAAAATTTTGGTCTTGAGTCCTGAGTTTCCATTGCATATATGTGCTACTCAGACACAGTACCACACATATATGTGCCTGCAGCCATTACCTCAACAATGCAACACCAGACACAATACACACAAGAACACAACAATGAATATTCACAGATGCAACCCAGCAGCATTTTTCTGTCCCTCACCTGGCAACGAAACATACAAAGGTGTCGAAAGCCTTCTCCAAGAATTCGTAGCAATGAAAAAAGTTCCATGGCTCCCTCTGCCGCACGTGAGCCCCGAGATGCCCCCCGAAACATCATTCCTACACCATGAGGATCATCATCAACTGACCCCCTTCTGCTGCTGCTTGGTCCCTCCTCTCCTCCAGCCACTTCCAAGCTTTCCACAGACCTCCTCCCTGAAATACCAGCAAAGTATAAAGTTCATAGTTTGAAGCGAAAGCTCATCCTTCTGTGCTAGCTCACTTCCTTGTGCAAAATGATCAGAGAAGCACAATGGCCTCTGAGCAAAAGGACATTTATTTTTCAATTACCATCATCACTGCCATCAGTGCTGCCTGCTGTCATCTTCCTTGAGATACTCATTCGCAAGGAGTTTGCTGCTCCCCCCCTTCCAACCAAACCTGGACTTCCAGCCAGTAAGCCAGGGACAACACCACTTCCACTAGCACTCCCAGTTTGACCAAGTGGACCACTACCACTTGTTGAGCAAGGCTGCTGAGATGTTCCGTCTCCACCCGTATTGAGTCTTGTGCTTCGTCTAGGTTGCTCAAAAAGTCTCCCAGGTATCTGTTCCCACACCCCCACAATATTTCTCTTATTGTCAGGCAGCCATACAGTGACACAGAAGAGTGAACATGTAAATGTTAAGTGGCTAGAACTGGAGCTCAAAATCCTCTATCAGATAATGGAAGGAGGTTTTCTTGCATGCTCCTTGCATGCTGGGGCTACAATGACAGCAGGATATGCAAAGCTGAACCTTCCCTTCTCACACACAAGTAGTTTCAGAAGAAACTCGAACCCAGCCTCTGAGGTACGAAACCACTATGCCACTCCGCTAACTACAAGCTTCAGAGGCCAGATTATCTGATTTTGGTTCTTTTGTTTGTGAAAAACTGGTGATGAAGTTCAGAGAGACAGTGGGTGTGCATAATAATGACCTGAGTATACGCAGCACGAGTAGAAAGTGACCGTATACTCTGCACCCATTCCCCAGCCACCATGGAATCTATGAGAATATACCCAATTGCATCCTCTAGCTGATTGAGGAACTCAACCAGATGTAAAGAATGTCTCCAGGTTTCCATGAAATTAATTTTGGAAACCTCAACTATAAGGCTCTGAGTGCTCCAGTTATGGGGTGCCTTTGGTGCTTTTAAGCACCTTGGGGAAGAGAAGCAATTGTGGGTGAAAAACCCCAAACAAGGAAGGGCCTAATTCAGGAAGTTGTTGCCATACATCTCTCCTATCAAGGCCTCCCACTCATAGACCTGCAACTTAAGAACTTAAGAAACCAACATAAGCACCATGTGGATCCACAGCTAAAAGTGCACAGACACAAGAAGGGGGAACCTGGACATGTCCACTGAACATGTGCATGTGTACAAGGTTTCACCAGTTCTTTGTATAGCTTACAAAGTTCACCAATTTCAGTCAATCAGCTGCTTATTGTTTCACCAGTTCAAGAACAGGGGAGAGAATAAATGAGAACCTTCCGAAATTTTCCATCAGGATCAACGAATTTGCGGCGTTGCTGTGGGTTACCAGATGCACCAACACCCCCTCTTGACATGCCATCTCCAGCTCCTCCAGATGAATGACCTGGGGAACTCCCAGTCCCAAAAGGTGGTAGCCCTTGCACATTCCTCCCTGGTGCTTGGGGACCCGCAGCTGACATCTGAAAGAAGTAGGCCATAAGCACTTAAGACTGAAAACTCATGGCCATCTTGACATTGACACCTGGCTATGAGGAATTCAATCCAGTGTCTCTCTCAAACTGTTTTGGCCACGGCCTGCCACTTGATTCATGAAAGTGAAAGGACCCAGACATCCATAGTACAAAAGAGCAATGAGAAAATCATTTTGCAGACTCCATGTACCTACAGTGAACTGAAAACCAGGTGGTGCTGAACATGGCCGAGGATTTTCTTACCTGAGGTTGAACAGGAGAGGGTGTGCTGTATGAAGGAGTTGGAAAACCCGAAGTCGAAAGTCCAGAACTTGTTATTCCTATGTCAGAAATCGCCAAGGGCAGTCGTGAGTGCTTTGGGCTCCCATTGCTGGAATAAGGTGTGCGAAGAGCTTGAAGCCCATAACCAGAATCAAACTCATCCATAACATAGGAAGGGGCAACTGCTGGTTGTGGACGGCCTTCCAGGTGTAACTGCTGCTGCTGCTGGAGATGCAATGCTGCCATATCCCCATAAAGAGTAGCCGCATCCTCATCTGCCCCTGTTCAGCATATAAGACTTGTAAGAGCTGACAAAAAAAAATTCAGCAACATGATGAGCAAATAGCACCATGTCTGGCCACATATTCAATTGAGACAAAACCAATAAACCATCTATATGCATGACCAAGTTGAACCAGAACTAGATTTGACTCAATACAATGAGATGCCTCATGTGGGTAGCCCTCATTCAAGATCCCAGGCCTTCAACTACACACGCTGACATACAGACAATACATTTCCTGTGTGCAATAGAATGAACGGACTTTTAGTGAAGTAGCTGCACATTTCAGGTCTCCAACCCATATTGGCCTTTCCTCTGAGTACCTGGCCTGACTATAGTGAACCAAAAAGAACAATTGAGAGGGAAAAGGAAGAGAAATGTCGCTTGTGATTGATGGAGAACTCATCACTGCATAGAAATACATACCCAGCAAGCACAAATCTTCATATGCTGACCAGAAAAAGGGGTCGAGTGAAAGTGCCTGTGTGTAAAAGCCTATCGCAGCCTGTCTTCGGTCACTTAATCTGCACAACACACACCTATTTCTCAGACTCACTGAAAAATACTTTCCATCTCACTAGCACTTCCAACAAGATCAACACAAAGAGCTTCAGAATCTTTTTTTAATTCTAGTTTTCTGATTCCATCAAAGCACAAAGGTTTATTTGCAGAACAAAAGTTTGGATTCAGATGAGAGCTCCAGATCCTTTTGTTAAGGTCACCTGTTTTTCTCAATTCTGGTTGCAATAGAAGTAGATACAAGAGACAAAAATAAAACCTAGCAGACAAAACATAGAAACATTACCTACAAATCACTCCCAACATATATTGGCAAGCAGCTCCATTCACTGCCTGCCCCCAAACCAGACAGATAAAATGCATACACATCAGCCACATGATCATAAGGTCATATTCCTCAAAAACCACTGCACGAGAGGAACACTGAGTTCAGCATTGCTTAACACCAATCTTTCTTTTGGCAGTAATCATTGCAAATTCATGAGTGTGTTGCATCATCAGATGACTTTGTCAAAGAGAGTCATATGGTGCTAGAGATATTGATGCAAGTAGCTGAAAAAACATACTGTAAGAATGGGAATGGAGACAGACCTCTGATCCAGATTCAACACAGCTAAGTAATGCAGCTTCTGCCTCTCCCATACTATCCATTTCAAAGCATGCCAGTGCAAATAGGTAGCGACATTGTGTTGACTTTGCCCCTACAAAATACACAAACACAACACCTATCAAACTGTTGCAGAAAAGAAGAATGGTTCTTAACTTGATCATCTGCACTTTGCTAAACACACTCTTTGTACTCACATATTGAAGCCCAAAACAGATACACAAGCAGCAAGCAACCCTAGCAAGATCAATCTGAATTGAGGAGCTCTTCAACAGCAAGAAATGTGACATACCTTTGAGAACATGGTATGCCCTGTGTGCTTGATTTCTCCTAAAGTAGCATGTTGCTAGAAGGAGCAAATTGTTCTGCAATCAACAAAACCACATCACAGCTAAGAATACAGATCTTCATACCTTCTCTCTGGTTGGAGCCAATCATGACTCAAGCTGATGCCTTACTCTTTGACAAGAAGCACGTCCAGACGACCAGCAGTGCACAGTCAGTTGTAGTAGCAGCTATGTACTACTACATCCAAATACATTCAATCCCATGAACACAAGAATACTGCAGTTTTGCATGATGAGAGAGAGCTCAGGCAAAATTCTAGCTGAAAATTCCACTACAACATCAATCTTGCCTTGTTTGCCATGTACAAACAAGCAAACCCAAGAGAACATTGCCATTGCTTTCAGCATTCTAGAAGAAGAGTCTATTGCTGCATTGAAGCAAGAGCTGTCATGCTAAGAATTGAGAGACACTTCAGAGAATACTCCTAGAGACTCAGAATCACAATTTTTTTTTTTTTTGGGGTAAAATAAAAGCTTGATAGCTTCTTCTGAAACACGCAGACATATCAAAAACATGAGAGAAAAACATCTGCAGAAAATCCAAAAACCACCAACATCACCATCACTACCACCGCCACCACCACAAAAAGGTTTAGGGTTTAGGGTTGAGGATCCCCCCGGGAAGCTCCGAATCTGGAAACAGAAAAGCAAACGGAATGGAAATGGAGACGATGGTGCTACATTTCGGGAACACGGAACCACGCACGCACTCACCTCCGAAGGAAACTCGGCACATAGTCGCTCGCACAGGAACGTAGCATTGCGGTACATGTAAACGCGCAGAGAAGCGCAGACGCACTCGTACAGAGACGCCTCCATTCCGTCTCCCTCTCACTCTCTCCCTCCCTCCCTCCCTCCCTCCCTCCCACCAAAACCTCTCACCTCCAACTCCACAGCAACAACAACAACAACAATAGATCCATACCGAAGACACGCTCAACACAGACAACACACAGAAACAAACACAGACAAGAGATGCGAACAATGTTGTCTCAGCTCCAGACCATGAACCTCCTCATCATCCTGCAGACGGACTCATCTCCAAACTCTTTTCTTCTAGCTCCCCACGCAACTCCCAAAACCCTAATCCACCAATGCAGTCAGTCACTCCCTTCTCATCATCAATGGCAAAAGCTTCGTCGTCGACGAGAAAGCAGAGACATCAGTAGCAGCAGCAGCATCACAGCAGCAGGTTCAGCAAAATGCAATGCAGATTTCGTTGATGATTGTTGTGGCAAGCATGAATCCAGCAGTATTAGTACACGCTCCCTGCTGCTCCCCTTGCGCCACGGCTACCTTCCTTTGTTGTATGTATGTTTCTCACAAGCAACTCCTGCTTGCTGCTGCTTCTGCTGCTGCTGCTGCACACCAACTCCCTTGTTCTTCGTTTGAAGTTTTGAGCTGTTTGGGTGTCCCAGTCTGGTGGGTCCCGTGGCGTTTTCTGACGAGAAGGGAAACTCGGACGAGGATCTTTCAGAATCCGAATGCCGCGAGTGTTCGGAGACACAAGTACCCGCCCCAACATCGTCGCTGCACTTCTTCGTCATCCACTTCCTCCTCTTCCTGGCTCGCTCACTCGCTCTCTCGCTCGCCGCATTTGTGCTTGTTTTCAAGCGCTTCTTCAACTTCCAGTCTCTCTTCTTCCTTTTGTTTTTTTGCGTCTCCCACTCCCTGCTGTGCCTTTTTCTGTCTGTTGGGTCCGGGTGTTTGGAGTTCGTGTTGTCGTGGGAAGCTTCTGGCTTTTTTTCTTCTGGATCCCTTGCCTCTTCTCCTCTTTCTTTCATCATCCTCTTTTTGTGCTTCAGTTTCTGGATTTGAGCTTTGGGTGGTGGTCATGTGAGAAGCTTTGGAAGCTGTCAAGATGGTCAACAACGCAGTGACAAACCAGCACTGCATTGTGAGGGATCCAGTCTTCCTCCATCCATGTCCATGTCGAATTCTTCCCGCACAACTCACGACCTTCAATTCTTCCTTGAGTTTCCTCCTGTCTGCAGGTTGTAAGCTTCGGGTATCCAGACTGAGAGGGTCTACAGCAAAAACTCGCATCACACATAGTCGCTGCAGTTATGGTTCCAGGGAGGAGGAGGAGGAGAAGCTTGAGAGTAGGAGTAGTGGATTGCGGGGGATGAAGATGAGGATGAGGAATTGCAGCCATAGGAGAACAGAAAGGGAGCATGTGTGGGTGTGGAGCTTTGATGGGTCTTTCTTGAGCTCCAGAACAAGGGAACTTCAGCTCATGAGGTTTGTATGCATGGCTGAGCCCTATTTGATTGCAAAACTGGATTCAGCAGAGCGGACGTACAAGGAGCTTTCAGTAAGATTGGCAGACCCAGATGTAGCCAGCAACAACAACGAGTATCAGAAGCTTGCAAAGACTGTGGCAGAGCTGGAAGAGGTGGTGACAACCTACAGAGATTTCAAGACTGCAGAAGTACAACTAGAAGAAGCCAAGGAGCTGGCAAAGGAATCAGCAGGGGATGACAAGGACATGGCTGCCATGGCAGCTGATGAAGCTAATCTGCTTGCACAAAAGCTCGAGTCTCTTGAAGACCAGCTCAAGATGCTTCTGTTGCCTTCTGATCCTCTGGATGCCAGAAACATCATGCTTGAGGTTCGAGCTGGAACAGGTGGTGATGAAGCTGGAATTTGGGCAGGTGATCTTGTGCGCATGTATCAGAAATTTGCAGAGCGTAATTCTTGGAAGTTCTCCACCATTTCTTGCACTGAAGCTGAGAGAGGAGGCTACAAGGAATTCGTCCTGGAGATTACAGGTGAGTGATTTTGCATCTTTTCCATAAGCCCCCGAATACATACATATATACATAGAAGTGAGAAAACAAAAAGGCAGAAGTACTCAAGTGCAGTTGGATTGATTGCACAGTCTTTTCCATAAGCCTCAAACAAATATATATGTATACCTTGAATGAGAAACAAAGAAATGAGGATGTACTCAATACATCTTCTTCTGCCTGGAAATTTCAGGTGACCGAGTATACAGTAAGCTGAAGTATGAAGCTGGTGTGCATAGAGTTCAGCGTGTGCCAGCTACAGAAAGTCAGGGACGTGTGCACACATCCACTGCCACTGTTGCAATCATGCCAGAGGTGGACGAAGTGGAGGTGGTTATCGATCCAAAAGATATTGAGCTCACAACAGCAAGATCAGGAGGTGCAGGAGGGCAGAATGTGAACAAGGTGGAAACTGCAGTAGATCTGATACATAAGCCGACTGGGATTCGTATCTTTTGTACCGAGGAGCGCTCACAGCTCAAGAATAAACTACGGGCTTTTCAGCTCCTTCGTGCCAAGCTTTTTGACATCAAAATCAGAGAGCAGCAGGAGTCCATCAGCTCTCAGCGGAAATCACAGGTAGGAACAGGTGCACGTTCAGAGAAGATTCGAACTTACAATTACAAGGACAATCGTGTTTCAGATCACCGTACAAAAATCAACTTTGATCTGATGTCATTTCTCAATGGGGATATCGATGGAGCTGTACAATCATGTGCAGCAATGGAGCAGAAGGAATTGCTTGAGGAGCTTGCAGCTTCTACAGATAGATCAGCTGTCTAGGTGATGATACTCATTCAAATGGGTATTATTCCAACCTATTTTTTGGTGATGCTTTCTTCACCCTAACAAACTCTTTTGTTCTCTGATTTGTACCAAAAGGATCACACTTTTGTGGAATCAAGTTTTTTTGTCGCCAACAACTGTGGTTTACTCTACTGTCAAATTTTGTGTGCTTGCTGTTTTGTATGTGCTTGAGTGAATGAGGAAACTATGGACTTTCTTCTATTACCTCTGCCTCTTGAGTGCTAGCCAACTTCATGACTGAATCTTCCTGTTGCTTCTGGAAATGCAACAGAACCTCAGGGTGCAGGTTTTGTGTGTAATGGTTTGCCCGGATTGTGGGTGGATTACTATGCACTTGTCAACAGTATATAGATACATTCTTCTTGCAAGATCCCTATTATACGTGCAAACAAAATGACAAGGCAAATGGAGGAGATGAAAACAGAGAGAAGAACAGAGTTGGACCTCCCTCACAATTTGTCTTGATAGTCAGTATCTTTCTGCATAAGTTGAAGATGGCGCCCCAGAATTTTCAGCATAGCATCAATGATACAGCAGCTTGCAGCTTGATGGGGCCTGATTGAATCCTCATAAATCTCTCTCTCTCTCTCTCTCTCTCACTCATAGTATCAGGATTGACACCTGTTGGATTCACTCAAGCATGTATATATCTATGAAATTTCGGAGAAATCTCCATAACAACAATTTGAAGGTGCCATGAGAATGAGTGTGGTCATAACCTTGTGAGAGAGCACTCACAAAGCATAAGACCATCTTCACCTTCATCACAAGCAGTATTGATGAGCTGCCATGACTACCCTCTCACTTCATCAGCTCCCAGCAGTAAGAGAAGCTCTCGTTTTCTCCACACTGAACTGCAGATTGACAATATTTGTTCACTGAATTGTGTCACATCCAACAGAGGAATGGGAAGCAGAAGCTTGCACCTGACAAACACAACCCCCAGGTGCTATGAGCAAAACCCACCTTCATATATATCATACAGATGTTACTTTGATTCATGTCTAATTCTGTAATTTTTACATGGTGGTGAGAACTTAAATTGATAAATTGAAATTGTTGTGATGATCACACATTGGGTAATGAGCTTTCAATGGAATAAATGTTGCAAAATATATAGTAATAGACATGAATTATTGTATCGATACTATAACATATGAGAAGAACCTTTTGTTAGCACATTGTAACTTATGTACCTATTTATGTTACTGAAGTAGACCAAATCAAAGATTCAGATAAATAATGCTCCATTAGAGCATCTCTAGCAAGATACCATGAAAGGCATATCAACAATAACTTATCATAAATAGTCACAAAAGTCCCATTGAGCTTGGTCCATCATCACCCTTAAACTACAAAAGCCCAAGAGACCTTATCTAATTTCTCTCCTCTACATGAAAGCCAACAATAAGATAAAGGAGCTTCATGCAAGGCATTACATCAAACTTCATGACATCAAAAAAGGAATTTATGGTTTTGGAGATTGTTGCACAAATGCTACAAGATTAATCGGGGAAGGTGAAAGAAGAGATAATGAACCCATACCAAAACGATTGTCAACGTGGTTGTTGCAACTTGGAAAAAAATTATTAATCTCAAAAGAGGTGAGAATCATGGTTGTATTCTCAATGCCAAAATTGTTCACAATGTTTAAACACACAAAGGAATATTTTAGACTATGACAAGTTGGAGAACTATAGAAGCTCAAGGACCTTCTTTGACAAGGAGTTTTCAACGAACTTCATGAAGTTTCAACTCTTGTGGCTCTTGCAAATGTTATGACTCTAATAGTTGTTTCAACTTCTATGGCAAACTTGAACCTTCTAAACTCAAATCCCACCCTTCAATTTGTCAATGCATTTGTTGAAACACAATGAAGCAACAATGCAATTGTAATTAAACTTTTGAAATAAAACACAATTGCATCACAAAATTGAAAAATAGTTCAATGAATACCTTTAAATTGCCAAGTGTTCAATAAGTCATTGCACATAGTCTAAAATGAATGTTAGAATTATCTATGGCTTACGCATCATGTTTAGAGTCTTAAGGACGGACTTGGGGGGAGATAATTAAAAAAAACTTTTTTTTGTTTATAATTTCCCGCCAAAATTCCCCGTGATCGCTATAGCAAGAAAGCAAGTTCCTTTATGTTACTTAAGCCACTTGGAGGCCGGTCACTATCAAAACAAGCCAAAACCTAGTGACGAAATCAAATCCAAAGAAAGGTTGAATTGGAGAGCCGTATGATGGGCGACCATCTTGTACGGTTCGAAGGGGGCTCAAGTACCAAAGCATTTAATATGTGTCTAGGAAAATTCCACCCTATTTAATTGCATGAAAGGATAAGCACAAAAATAAGTGCTTTGCTTCTATTTTGAAAATACGAAGTATACTTCGAATTGGGAGAGGCATGATTCGAACCTACGTAGAAAACTTCAGCAGATTTACAGTCTGTCGCTTTTAACCACTCGGCCACTCTCCCCATGATAAGTAAGCTTTGACTTTCTTAGCTAAAATCACGGGACTTTGGTTATAAATCGGTCAATCCACGCATGTAACCCTGGTCTTTCCAATAGACTAATCAAAAAAGTAGATGCATGTACTGTTGGTATATATTATTTATTATGCACTTTAAGCATCCTACAGGATTTGAACCTGTGACCTTCAACTTAGAAGGTTGTTGCTCTATCCAACTGAGCTAAGAATGCAGTACAATACTAAGCACTTTGCCAAAAAAAAGTGAACTCCAGAGAAGAAAGAAGTTTGCTTCTTTCTTCTCTCCCGCTGTCTTCGCATAACAAGCAAATAAAGGGCGCGCGGCGCAGAAAGGGCGCCAGCTCTCTGCCCATTAAAGGGCATAGATAAAGTAATTGAGTTTTCGCTTGACGAATTGAGCGGGGGAAAACAAAACGTGAAAAAATCAAATAGCGAGCAAAAAATATTTTTTTTTTTTTTGCTCGCTACCTGCCTCAATGCATTTTATTTTCTGTCTCCTCTTTCCCTTTTTTACTTGTTTTGAGTGAACCCTGTCGAAGAAAGAACGAAAAGGGCTGAAAAAAAATATACATATTTTTTTTTGCTACAAGCTCCTAAAAGCTTTAGCCACTCCCCGTGGCTGTCTGCACTTTATGCTATGCCCTTACTTAATCAAAATTCAATGCTTAGCTGCAAGATGGATCTAGTATGTAGTAATTACATTATGATGAGTACCCTTTGTCAAATAAGAAATAATTGATGGGGGCAAAGCCCTTTAGTACCTTGCTTGAACATTACAAAAGACAATCTTCATTGAAATTGAATGCCAACACTCAACTCAATAGCCTTCACATTATCATCACACTCATCCTCCAAAATCATGTTATGTAAAATTACATAAGCCCTAAAAATGTCAACAATAATCTCATAGTCCCATTGGCAATGTTAATTTTTAATGATTGTAAATTGAACTTGTAAACATTATCCTTGTGGTTCATGATTTGAAAATTGATGACCACAAGTAGTAGCAATCTTACCAATAGCTAGTAGCAATCCTATTTGTGATCATTCACCATAAATCTGAAGTCATTCCCAAGTTCCTACAACAAATGACAACCAAAGTTGAGCAATCCAAAACATTGATGTCATTGTTATCACTTGGGAGACCAAAACATGCATGTCAAATTTAGAATAACTAATCCACAATCGCAACAAGGATAATAGAAAATTGCCCCTAATAGGCTACAAAGCAAATTTTCCACAATAATGCACATAGTCCAAACTTGTAAACATCTCAAACCACCTTCTTCCTACATAATCACAAGTTGTCTCTTGAAATCCTCAAGTGACTTACACAAATAATGAATTTCAAATACAACTTGAATTATAACAACAAACATTTTAAACACCTCCATAGCTATTAGTTCCCCTATTTTACAATATCACAAGTGTCAACAACAAATCCATATGCAAGCATCCTCATAGCACTTGTGCATTTTTGAATGGGAAAAAACCCCAAAAGGCCATAAACATCCCTCTTGCAAAAAAATATGGATCTTGAATGCAAACAACATCCATGATGCCCAAGAACAAAAACAATTTATTATGTAACGACATTGAAAAAACTTCACATCATACATATGAACGTTTGCAATTTAATCTCAATGAATGTGTTTTTCACCTATCAAATGATCTTTCCACACATTGATTCCATGCATACCAATTTTAGACCCTCCATGATTATGTATGTCTTCATCCCAAACACATGTAAAGCTTACATTATAAACCTATCACGGATGTCAATGCCATGGAATTCATTCATATGAATGTCCATCCATGACTTATATTTAACTTATACCTAATTTTTTATTTAATTTCAATTCATTATTAGTTAGTTTTTAATTCATTTGTAGTTATTCCTTAATTCATTTCTAGTTCACTTTTGATTAATTATTGGTTAAAATTTTAGTTCATTTCAAATTAGCTTTTAATTAAATTTCAATTCAATTCTAGTTCATTCTTAATTAACTCATAGTTCATTAATAGTCCCCACATGGATAAACGTGGGCCACACATGGGTGCACATGACTTACATGGTGAACATAGGTGAACGTGGCCCACATATAGATTAGAAGTTTTTTTTAAAGCTTCCTTGAACTAAATGCCCAATTGGTATAAATAGAAGTAAAGTCCCACATTATCTTTAGTCTATTCAACATTAATTCTGGGTATGTATATTTGTCATGATATTGTTTTATTCTTGTCATGTTTTTATAATAAAGTTCTTTTGCATTTTTATCATGCACACATTGTGTTTTTACGTTTGATTTTTTTATTCCATGACTTGGATTTAGAACTAAGCCTACCTTCGTTCACGTGGTTTGGAAATCTTGTTGTTTAGTTCTTTTCATGCCCATGATAAAACCATCCTTCATCATCATTTCATTGAATTCCATGTGTATGTGTGCAATAAGAATTTCACATTAAAGCTCCATTGCACAAACAACTTAACGAAGGTAGATTGAAACAAAGGATTTGAATTGAGTTATGATAATGGACAAGACAAATTATGTTAATGTAGACTTCAAAAAGATCGAGAATTGATGACTAGTGAAAGGTGAAAGATGGCATAGTGCAAGGAATTGATGGAAAACATTGTGGTGAACAATGACTTTCTAATCATTAAACCTATATTGCCACCTTCAAAAACACCTCCAAATGTAATGTAAAGGGGCAAATCCAAGTTCATAATGGAAATGTTCTTAAATTTAAATAGTTGAAACTTGAAACTTGTGTCAAAGGTGGTTACCTATTGTCTCTTAAAAAGGCTTATTGGGTTCGTATTTAAAAATTGAAGCATTTGTTACTAGCCAACTTTGGTAGGTTGAAAAAAAAAAAGATTAAATATCAAGTTAAACAATACATATGTCTCCAATCATTGGTGCAACACTCACTAATAATAATTATTATGATTTTTGAAGTTTGATACCAATCAATATCAATACTAAGTTAATATTTCATATTGACATTTTAACTTGTGAAATGGTAGATGACATTTTGTTTGTAGTTTTAAGAGGAAAAGAAAAAGAAATAAAAATCCATCAAAAAAAGTTGAAAAAGTACTAAATTTCTCAAGTATCAATCTGATTTTCAAAATGTGTTTACCATTATTCAATTTGAAACTTGTGAACACAAACAACAAACCATCAACAAGCCAGCTTTTAACAAGTTTTTCAACAATAACAATCCTCTATGTTTCATTTCGTGTATTGCATTATTGATGTTGATGTTGAAACACACTTTGTTGAACATTCAAATGGAGTTCAATGAAGTCAAGTGCATGCCTATCACCTAAGTTGTCACTAATTTACTTGTTTGGTGTCAAAGACCGTTGAAAGTGACATGATTGTGTCAACTAAGGCATTTAATTCATCATATCATGGGAGTCGCAATATCCAAAAGATTATTATCAAGTGTTAGGGGCACCATCTTTTTGTCATGGAAGTTGAACCCAAGATTTCAATGCACATGTTATAAAAAAAACTTCTAAAACCTTCTCATGAATAAACAAAGTTTTGAAAGCCTTACAATTACACTTCTATCACATGAGCCTTTTTTGTGTGAATGATGGTAGACATGTAGTTATCATGAATCTTCAACGTATGCATATTTGCATTGATTGTTACAACAAAATAATGAATATTTCATTGTTCAATGAATCAAATGTTGGAAAGGGCTCATCACCTATTTCAAAGTTAATGGCATCATAGTCATGAGAAATCATGTAGATGTTGAACACTTTAACCTTGTTCATAAATTGGTTAAGGAAGTTAGTAGCACAACAAAATGCCCATTGTTGTAATAACTTATTTAAAAATTAAGGCTTGCAATTTCCCCTAACAACATATTTGATTTCTTTGGTTTTATAAATTTATTTACAAACCATATACCATAATAACATGCAATTTTACAAGATTTGGCCCTTTTGTTACCAAATATAATAACGTGTTAATTACAAGGGTTGTCATTGTGGGTATGTGCTTTGAGTGGTTGTAAGTTTAAGGTGGTTCATTTTTGACAAATACAACCTTGTTTCATAATTACATTGTGATTAATGAATTTAAGAATTCAGTATGAAATGAAGTCATTCTAAAAAATTCTTTAATATACATGTTAAAAGGAAAAATAATTGAAATTAATCCAAAAATGATTTTCTTATGGACTTATGAAAATTCATTTTATGCCATTCAAAAGTTCATAACTTTTTTTTAAATTTTTTTTCTAAATTTGTTTTCCATCTATGTTCCTTTTTCTTTTATATATCATATGTTTCACGTCCTTATAAGATATATTTCAAGTAAAAATATATAGAAAAAAATGCATGTATAAGAATGCATGAACATAAAACCAATCCATATTTTTCAACTTCGAAAGTTCATTATTATGTATAACATCTTAATTGTCTTCAATGTTTAGATTATAGTTAGATTTAAATTATATTTCGTGACTTTCATGTTGTGAAAATAATGAAAGAACCTTAAGTATCTTGAAATTTTAGATTGCAAATCTAGAGTCTTACAAATCCAAAACATTTTCCATTTACATATTTTGTTTTATTTGGAGGTTGGAATTATGTAGATATGGAACTTGGTTTCAAAGAGATGTTGAAGTAACATATGTGGTCTACCTTTGCTCCAACTTTGTGCACATTCTTGTGCAAATTTAATTGTTACCTAAAATTAAAATGTAAGTGAAATGTTCTCACAATATGACCACTTGAAAGGTATAGATCATTCAATAGGTAAAACACTAAATATGAAGAAGTATAAGCACTTGTTTACTATTTCAAATTATATAAAAAGTTAAATTATAAATTGAATAGAAATTAAGTGTGAAAATGAACAAAAAACATTTCATGGCTTTCATATTGTAAAAACAACAAAAGAATTTCAATTGTCTTTTACACACATGTTTACAAATAAATTTGTTATGTTCTAATCCATGCCCTCTTACAGTATTGAGAAGCCATTGTTTTATGTTACAATCAACAAATGCAATAAGTTGTTATTGGTCAGGTGCTTCCACTACTGGTGTGGATTACTATTCAAATTATTGTTGACAACCTTTCTTTTATTCTTATGCATGTATTTTTAACCAATCCCATGGACTATATTGGTTATTGAATGACGCATTGCATACAACAATTACTATGACCTTAAAGGTTTAAGGTGAAATTAATACACTTGTGTTATATTGGACAACAAAATTGATGATGGTGTGGGTGGGTATGACATTGAGTTAGGGGAACTTGTTGCAAATATCAAGATTCAAAAAACATTTGATATCTTTTTGATTTTTTTGGTCTTCCTTGTGTAAATTTGAGCCCAAAAATTCTCATGTAACATGTATTTCATGTTGAACTTTTTAATAATACAAAAATTGCACTTCATTTCATTTTTATTAATCACAACGAACGCATTTTGGTGGAAGATGAGCATGATTAGGAAAAATTGTGCCCAATATTGCTAAAATGATATGAATAACTACATCATGTTTTAACTACTTTAGGCGAGTAATTCACAAATGCTTCAAATTATGTTACCAATTGTTCAAACATTTTCTAAATGATAAGTTTTAACAATGTGTTGGTGAAAGAGTGTGCCAATTGGGAGTTATTGTCATTAAAATGACATTAAATTGATATTAAAAACATCAATTACAATTTGCACTTTGCAATGATAAAGAAAACATGAAAGAATGTTCTCTATGGAAAGGTTGCTTATGATGTGATAGATTCTAAGCATTGTTGGTTTTTAGATTAAAATATAATGTATAAATTTTCACTTACTAATATCCTTACAAATTTGTAGATCCTTGGAGGTTGCAAATTAATAATCTTGATAGACTAATTTTTGTGAACAGAAATTGGCCTAATGATCTTAAATTTGGTTGCAATGCTTCAAAAAACATGGCAAATGTGTTTGAACTTGAAGCAAAGTGGGCAAAAGAATTGGATAAAATTTGAACGTGAAGAAGTTTATGATGTACATGATTAATAAGGGATATGTTTTGGGTATCAAATGCATCAATTTTTGCCCTAGTAAAAACTTCAGCATGTGCTTGAATTTATACCCTTGTATTCAAATTTTCTCATGCATTAAAAGAAAATTACAAATTTATGATTACTTTTAAAACTATTTTTTAGTTGCATGAGACATTTGCAACTAAAAATACTCATATAATTGCTTAGGACAAATCAAAAGTTATAGTCGACAACTAGACATGTAAACAACATGATGTCATTAGCGTCATCAACATGTTGTTGCATGCATGTTTAAACATACAATATCATCCATTAGCACAGGATTTCATAAGTGGGAGTTGAATCCCTCACCTCCACATCCATGAACCAAGTCTTTCACCAACTATTTATGTTGTAATATAATTTGTCAACACATCTACATAAACATGTTTATTTAAATTTTACCCACCCACCCATTTAGGTCCCTACCATACCCACCCACCTAATTCCTTACCCTAGACCTACTAGTAGGTCCTTGCTCTAGACCTACTGGTAGCTCCCCACCTTAAGTAGGCCTACCTACCTATTTAGGACCTTCCCTACCCACCTACCTATTTAGCTTGATTACATTCCCTATCTACCTTGGTCTCCATATGCCATAATGTATGTGATACTATCATATACAATAAGTCCACATCATATTGATTGCTAAAAGGTGGTCATATATGCAATTACAAGGATTTAAAAGGTTTACTAGGATGATAACAAGGAATTTGTATCATTCATATGGTAGGAGGCATCCACCATTAGTAGCAATTAATTCCATACACAATTGATGAACACAAAAAGCATGATATGACAAAAATATAATTACAAAAAGCTACATTATAGTTGCAAACAACAATTAGTTGCATGTAGTTGCAAATGACAACGTTTTTTCTCTAGTGATCTTGGTTATTTATTTTATAGTTGTTTGAAGTGAGCTTGAATATATTTCCATGTCCTTTACATGTTATTTATTTTCTTCAAATATTCTTGAGCAAATGATGAAAATGAAAAGACAACTTGGTTATGTGGTTTTGTTGTGGATGAATCTACTACTAGGAAATGATTCAATGCAAAATATGAAGTTTGAGTTAAATATGAAAATAAATTTGCACATGCATTAGTGTCATATTCGAGTTTGTAAATATGTGTTCCTTGTGTTGTCATGGTGTGGAGTTTGCATTATGTTGATGTTAATTTGGGAAGTATCATGGTGAGAATTTTCTTAATGTTAGTCATGTTAGTTGTCATGATCAAATCATGTTCTTGTTAATTTAAGGTTGTTGTCTTTCTATTAAAAGTGTTATGTTGTTATGTCATCCTTTGGCACTATAAAGGGGAGTTGACATCGTCAATTATTGTTAATTGCAATGATGTTGGGTTTAGGGATAAGTTCACATGGTGAGGGTTTAACAAAAAGGTCTAATGCTTGCGTCAAGGAAACTACCATATTAGGTTAATGCACATTACACATTTTGTAACTATTATTTACATTGGTTGCTCATTGAAGTTTAACAAGGTCATGCAAATTTGGGCAAGGTGGGTTTACACAAGGCTATTGACATAGTGGGTTTACAAAGTTATATTTTCAAGCATTTGCAACATGCATTCTAGGTATATGATATTAGGTTTGTATTAATGATTCACCTAAAAACCTAAATCGACGAGGACTTATGATTGATTTATGATCTCAACCTCAATAATTTCAATGGAAATCTATTTAAACTACATTGATTGTCAACTCATATATGTTGAGTTACCCAACTTTAGTAAATTCAAATTATAATTTACATTATGTTCAACATTAGCATTTTTTTATTTTAAAATTACTAGTTGACTTCAATCTTATCAATAAAAGACCTAATTGCATTTTGTTGAGTGCCCTAGTTGTTTTTGTAGAATTATTCAACCATAATAAACTCATTAAAATTTCAATTTTACTCAATTTTAGCTTGTTTATTTGAAGTTGTTAGAACTTCAATTCGCTCAATGTAATGCATAATTAAATTTGTTTGAAATGTTAGATTGTCTTTTTTTTTGAAGTTGCAAACCTTCATTCTTGTCAAACCTATTATTTCCTTATTTCCTTATTTCACCATGCAAAAATATATAATCTTCAAAAAAAATAAAATCCTCTAAATAAAGAAACCAAAAATCCTTCAAGGTATTATAACTCTATAACTAATCTCAAGTTCCAACACAAGCCAAAATTAAATTTGGGAACAAATAGCAAAAAGTAAAGAGGAAATTCATTTATTTTATTTTATTGAATTATTATAATTATTATTACTATTGTTATTTTAAAAGGCAATATTATCTTTAGCCTTATCCTCATCCTCGGCTTTGCTGGTCCACACAAACAAGTCCTGTTCTCTTTTGTGTTCGTGTTTTTGTTGCGCTCAAAGGAGCGTTTTGCATTGCTGCATAGCGTCGTTTTTGCTCCGCCATCGCCATCTCTGTACTCTTGCTACAGCAATAGTTGCTGCTACGAAACGGAAGGAAAATGGCGAGCGTTTCTGTGAGCTCATTTGCGTCTTTGGCTGCGCCTGTAACAGCCGCGGTAGCAGCAGCACCGGGGAGCAGCGGCAGTAGCAAGCGTGGAGGGAGCAATAAGATGAGGCAAGTGAGGAGATTGAAGGCGTTCGGGGGTTTGAGGACAGAGAGCGAGAACATGATCGGCCTTGGTGTCTCGCAGTGTAGTACTGAGCAGGCTTTCGCTGCCACAATGCGAGCTCAATGCTTTGCTGGCCGTGTGGTTGCCGGCCGAGCTAGAGGTGGCGCGGCAACCAGTACATGCGATGTTGCGTCCGAGATTTTCACCGTCGTGCCTATCATGAGCGGCCTCGTTCTTATCGGCGTTGCCCTGGGCTTCGTATTGCTGCGCGTGGAAGCGGCGGTCGAAGAATCGGAGTAGGCTGATGAGTTTGAATGTACAACTTATGTAGCGATCTCTTTTCAGCATTGTAAGCATAAATCTGCCTATTTCTCTCTCTCTCTCCGGAAAACCTGGAGTACTGTATTTCAAGCCACGTTCGCGGCCATTCATTTTATCCGGTCCAATTGTGTCAATTCGGTTTTCGATCGACCTTTGTTAGCTGCATAGTGATGCATTGACGTCTTTAGTTTACTACAGAGTTGCACCAGAGTGCCAGCCAATAGGGGGTCAAAACCTCTTTGCAAGCTTGAATGGCGTCGTCTGTTAAATCATTGCAGTATGTATTGAATTGTTTAGTTGTGTCACGGGTGAGAAAATGTGCAAACCTCAGTGCTTGCGAGATTCAGAGTTGGATGAGATCTTTCTTCTACTCTCACTGCTTCAGAATCAAAGACAACAGAAGGGTGATTTGTTTACGTGGATGGTTATCCATCTTGCAACAAAACATACACTGATACATCAAAATTCCGCAAAAAAATGTTCTATTTGCTTTAAGGACTTGATCATTTCATCAGATAGAGGAGATTTGCTACGAAAATCTCTTGTGTCCCCAGAATCTATAACCTCAAGAAAGTCCATATCACCAAACTTCACTTCACAGATCTCTTAGTGATGTTTTAGTCTGTTGCTGGTGTTCCCAAATGTCTAAAGCAAACCTGAGGATCTCTTAACTTGGGAAGATTTGTGTTTGGAGATGCAGGCAACAACTAATGGGGGCCTCTTGATTCCAAGTGGAGGGGCTTTGGAATCAAGGAGCCTAAAATTTGTTCTGAAAGTTGTATGTGACAATCTTGAGTGTTGATCGCTCTTTTTCCTCCTCCTCTTTCTTTCTTTCTTGTCTTTTCTCCTCTCCCTTCGTGTTTGATCTTTCCCTGATTGTGTTCCACTTCTTCTTGATCTTTCATTCTGTATCTCTGTTGTTTTTTGGTGTTTTTTGAGCTAAACCAGCATTGTGGATTAGTCTTTCTGGTTGCAGTTAGGTTTTTGGTGACTGAGACCAAGATCGTTGCTTGATGTTTGGCATTGACCTTTACTTACTACTAAGACCAACAACGTCAGTGGATAATTATCATACATGTTTTGCTGATGATTTTTGCTGAACATACGAGCAACTTCAAGCTATTGTTCACAGCACTTTGAAGTGTAACGTGACATTATTTGGGGTTTCACAAATTTGTAACCTTCAAGTTTTGGTTAGTTCATCTTCATGTGTAGGTCAAGGCACATGTATGCAAGTGATGTCTCAGGTTTGTTGAGCCCCTGTGAAATAGGGCAGTATCTGGAGATGTCCCCAGAGGGATCTAAAAATGCAACGGTGAATTGTCAATCACAAGGAAATGAGATAAGCCAATGACAAACTTCAATTGACTAGTGATATATTTGCCCAAAATCTAGAGCATGAAATTACCCTTTGAACCATCAATCAACCCACGTTGTTGATATCGGATGGATTATATAGTCCTCCATAAAGAAGGAATGGTAATGACAATTGGCCAAACTATTTGATCAATATAGTGTGCACAAAGGACTGAGGTTTTCTGTTTCAAATGTTTGAATGAATTCAGCTGTGGTTTTCGAACACTTTGATGGTCATGGTTTTGGAGCAATGGGCAAAACAAATATCGCACAACTATGCAAATGGATTGCAAATGGTGTAAAAGAAGTCACAATCGGGCACATTGCAACCATTTGTCAACAACATTTATGCACAATGATTTAAAGATTAATTATTAAAACTGAAATCTTCCGTGCCCATTATTGGTGGTTGTTACTTGGATTAACAACGTTTAAATGATTCTTTGCCAAATTCAAAATTCAAAAATCATGGATAAAATCATTTCCTCTTGTCTCCATTGGGTCAATGACAATGCTATCGTTTTAGGACAAAAACGGGATTCATGTTGAAGCTTGAGCAATGAAAAATATTAATTGGCTTTTGCACTAAAAAGTCCCCTTGCAAATTACTTTGGCAAGTCCAAACTTTATGTTATTGCCGAGGTTCCATAGATGTGTGAAGACAATTCCTAGTTGTGAAGGGTGAGAAGTGAGATAAGGTGATAATTAAGCATGTGGAGATCTCGGTGCAACGTTATTAAACACATTAAATGCATTTGAAAAGTTGGCGTTTGGGAACTAAGCTTTCGCATTCCAAGGTTAACCTTAACAAGGTACACTTTAAACAAGATTCCACAATCTTGTGGGTATGTGCAACAATGGCTTTAAAAAAACCTCAATATGCAACAAGATCCCTAACATGGTATAACTTACCTCAAAAAGACATAAAAACCTTTGGATGAATTTAGATCACATAGAAAAACCTTAACAAGATGTGATGAGCTTTACAAGGCCTTGGCATGTTATAGCCTTGGCAAGGTTTTTTAATGCACTTTTTTGTAAATCCTTGGCACAATCCCAAGAGAATTACAAAATTTACCATAAAGTTAATGACTCATTTTGTCTATTTGTATGAAATGGGTGGTTAGGCTTTTAAAGTCATGCCAAGCTTCTCAATTGGACATTATTTTCCCCTCAAAACACATTCCAATTGTTCATGGCACATTGGGACATTTTAGTCCTCAACTTTCAAAGGGTTGTAAAGGTTTAAAATCTATTTTTAGGATTTTATACTAGTGGTTTCATAGCCCTACAAAAAACTCTTTCCAATGGATCAAAGATCATTCAATTCCAAAGAAAATTTGATTCTTCGCATTTGAATCTAAACGTTCCATATTCACGGAGGAAAGTGCAAACTCTAAAGCATCCTAATGTGCAAGGTGGGAATTCATGTTGGGGGTCATGGGAATTTGTCCCTTCAACTCTTGAATAATCTCACTCAAGTCTCTAAGTAAATGTTGCATTTTTTTAACCTTCATGTTGTTTTGGACTTGCATTTAACCAAATTCATTACTAAGCTTTATTCTTGGATGTTGCAAACAATGCACACATAAATTCATCAATAACAATGTACGTCACATGGCTAATTGCTAAATGATTGTGCAAAACAATAAACGTTTAATTGTGTAATGTCTAATCACCATTAAAAGCAATATTCTTAGATTTCTCCCTTTTTTTTAAACATGGTGTACAAGGTTTCCTTTAATAGGTTTTCATACAATAAATGGCATTTTTATAAAGGGTTAAATCTTGGTAGTAAAAAAAGTAATCCCAAAATTCACCAATTTTTTGGACTTTTGCAATCACAAGCTCAAAAAATGCCTTTTCTTAATAGGATGAGGGTGTAGAGACTAAAATGAATGGTTGTAGTTGTCATTGATTTTTTAGACTTGCGCCATTGCAAGTCCAAAAAATAAAAACAATACACAAAGAATGACCTTGTGACTAGAAAAGAATAGTCACAAGTTGCATCATTTTCATGGACTTAAGCATGATGTACGTAATATCAACTTTGAGATTGAAATTAATAGGTTTTAAGTTTGAGATTGAAAATAATAAGATTTTCAAAAAGGGGTGAAATTTGAACATATGGTGTAAGTGTAAAGGGTGAAAAGCCTTATGACAAAGATGAATACTCCCCATATTCATTGACTTTTTGGACTTAGATTGTTGCAAGTCCATGAATTTACCTTTGGTGTGAGGGTGAGGGCAAAGAAACTAAAATGAACATGTATTGCTTTTTTTGACTTGCGTTGTCATAAGTCCAAAAATATGGGCATGGTGTTCAAGTTTAGGGCCTTCACAATTAAAGGAATAGTCCCAAACTTTCCCAATTTTGAGGACATGCATTTTTGCAACTCCTTAAATTGGACATTTTTGTACAAGGTCAAGGACCTTGAAGCTTAACTATTGAAAATAATTTTTACAACCTTTCCATTTTATTTCAACTTGGGTTATATGGGTCTCCTAAAAGGCTAAATTTTCATTCTTGTGAAAAAAAATTCAAAGATGACACATAATATGCAAGTGTTTTCAAGGTTCGAACAATTTGGAATTTTTTTTTTCTTAATATGTAAAACATAAGAGGTTTGGTTTAATGAACCCACCATGAACAATTTGTAACCACAAATGTGATTGTATCACATCTTCTTGATCTTATCTGGGATATTTGTCAAGAATTAGATCTTTTCAAATTGTCATCATATCCTTTATGTTGAAATTAGTTTTTTAAAGCATTTTTACACAATTGTTTTTGCAATGCATCACATCTAATGTGTTACAAATCAACATCATTCCAACACAAAATCAAGAATACAAATTTTAGGGAAACCAATTCTTGAGATATGTAGGTGTAACAAAAAAATAACCATGTTCATAATAGGTTATGAACATTAACAACATGTGAACAAAATTTTAGCAATACTTTTGTATTCCTACATTAAACATTTTTTGATCTATTGAACATTTTCTACCCAATTTTTAAAAAACTTTTACAATTATTTTTGTCACAATAAAATGTTGCAAATTCTAAATTTGGATTGCATTATATCAACTTCACCACAACTATGTAAATGATTTGTAATCTAGCCATTTCAATGTTAGGAAGTTTGGAAGATGGTGATTGGAAATTTCTATTGTAAAATATAACCTTTTGTCATCATTAATTGTTAGGTTTAGGGTTTCTCTTTATTTAATGCCTTATGATAAAACCTTAGGACATAATTGTTCTTCAACTTAAATAAACTTATGAAATGGCCTTGGCAAAAAACCCAAATTATAAATTGAAAAAGATCACAAATAAAACTTAACTTCTTCTAATTTGCCAACAACCTTAAAAGAACCCAAATTGTCATAACTGATTTTTTTTGGTTGCAAGCATGAATCTTGAAATTCAAAATGCAATGTACGATTTCACCTACCTCCTAGTATGGAAGTTTGAATATATTACTTAGCCGTTTAATGTTGTTTTTTTGTACAAGGTCGAGTTTTCCACTAAGTTGGTTTTTTGAACCTTCTAACCACAACTTTTGTTCCAAGGCCCATTTGATAATATTTGATGTAGATGCTCATGTAAGTAGAACCCTTGTTTTTGTATCCCCAATGAATGCATTTGGTTGCATTGATAATGTGGCTCTTTGGGAAGTAACAACAATTCATACCACAAACCATTTTCTTGAAAAGTAGGATTATGCAGATGAACCACAAGGGCAACCCACACTCCCCTAGAATCACACAACATATGAACAACCCATATGTTGGGAAATCATGTATGTTGAAGATACATATTGATCTTAACTTGAATCTTTCCCCCAAAATTACATCAAAAGCATAGACACCTACCCATAACATATAATTATTCAATAAGTGGCTATATTTTCAACACTTGTTACTCATTAATAAATGGCTACAAATACACATTGACATTCCTAGATGTTATAAATTCCTTCCTAAAAATTATTAGGATTAACATCAAAAAATATTGCTTCATTACTAGCCATGGAAGCAAATTGCAATTTAACAATATCATCCGCCATGTAGAGTGACAAGAATTTAGGTCCCCAAATGTGTTGACTCCATTGAATGCCAACTTGAATTATACATTTCGTGCATTAGTGGCAAAGTCTGACTATTTTTCATTGATATGTTTCCAACTCTTAGAATCTATCACATTTTTTAATAATCCACCTATGCTAGTTTCATTTTTGTGTCAAATCAAGAGGTTAGCCAAGGATTTGTACATCTATATAGAAAGGAAGTGTTTTATGACCTTCTATTAAAAAAAAATTGAACCATGCACAAACCTAGTAGTCCTATATTTTGGACAAACATGTGAAGCCTTTGAAGTGTCTCAAAAGAGGACACACCCATAACTTGTACATGCATGGATTGAATCATAGTTCAATCCCAACACTTTAATGAACATAAGGGCTTCACAAACAATTGTTAACATCTTATTGTCCTTTGTTAACAACTCCTTTTGTAGTAATACTAAGAGGTCATTTATGAAAACATTGTTAATTACATACACTGTTCACAAGTTTAGTAGTAATAACATGACTGACAACATGTTTATGGATGATCCTTCATGTAATGGAGTTGAAGTTTTCTAAATCTTAATAGTTTAAAATGTCTAGGGTTGTTTTGAATAACATCATCACCTCTTGTATATTCCAAGGGTTAACCTTGATTAGGTGGGGTTTGTTTTTTACATTTTTATTATAACCCATCAAATTGAACAAAAGTCTTTATAACCATCTTATAAATTTGAACTTTTGGGTCTAGTGAAGATGGATCAACTAATGAAGGTGTTCATACACAAGTCCAAAAACTCTTCCAATTGTTTCATTTACATGAGTATTTTCGCTTTGGTGCATCAAGATTTCCTACCAATGCTATCTATTGACAATAACACAAACACAAGGCCAAAACAAATGCCATGTTAACAAATTCTCAAATGCAATGCCCACAAACTTCCAATTATAGTTAGCTTTTAGAAAATTCCATTATATAGTTAGAATCTATTGGGGCAATATGCATAACAAACCAAACATGCAATTCTAATGCAAAACAAATTTAGCCCTATTCTAAGCATATTTGATGGAAGATGAAATCAAATGCCACATGTCATTCAAATGGACAACCAAATTCCATCCCACCATTGGCATTTTGCACACTAGTAAAAAAAAACAAGTTTCTTTGATTGAAAATTTTAGTCAAAAACTCTTCATTTAAATAATTGTAAAAAAAAATTATGTCATTTTGGACAAGTCAATTTTAACATGTCCATTGTGACTAGGTGGTCATTTTGTGAGGTAATGGATCATTTGACTAGTCAAATTAAAATAATTTATTTTCAAAAATAAAATTACAATGGTAGGTAGCTAGGTATTTGTGGTAGACTAACCACCCAACCTAATTTACCTAGATTAATTACGCAATTGAGCCAAGTACCTAACATAACCCCCTAAACACAAACATAGGTTGTAAGTATTAAAAATTGAATCTTTCACCTCCATGATGATAGACCAAGTCCTTATCAATGCACAACAACTTCATAAATTATTTTTTCAAGCTTTTGTATTTGACATCTTATAATATTGCATATAGTAAAATTATGTAGGTCAGTAATATAATATAAAAAATTTAAGTATGTACTTAATAGGTAGGAGGTGTATTGGCCATCGAATTACTTACAAAACTTCACCTATTGTGGTAACTAAATACTTACCTACCTAGGTACCTAGGTAATAGGTCGGTGGTTAGTAGTTCAGTAGGTACCTACTATCTACTACCTAACTAAGTAAATAGTAGGTACCTAGGTAGCAAGTACCTAGATAGATAGGTATGTACACCTACCTAATTACCTACCTATTTATTAAGTAACTACCTACCTAACTACCTACTAAAGACCTAGGTACATAGGTAGGATGTCATTTTTGTTTGTCCAAACTTGCCTAGATATTATATTTGACTAAAAACCCAATGGCCATCTTGACCAAAAGATTTTTTTTGCTTGTCAAACTTGATTAAATGTCCAATTTGATTAAAATTCCATTGAACATTTTGTCAAGGATATCATTTTTTATTTGATTGTACTAGATTTATCCCGTTTGACAAGTAGTTAAATGGGTCACCATTAATGAGTTGATTAATGACCATCGACACAATGTTTCCTCTAATCAAAATGAACATTTTGCCAATAAAAAAATACCAATTAATCAACTTGAACAACTTGAAAAACCATGTTTTTCTACTAATGGAAACATGGATCTTGTCCATGTTTTTTCAAGTATTTTTTAAAATTGTGCCACAAATTTGTGATGTTGCACCATGGCAAGACATATACAAACAATCACTACTTGTTAAGCCATGTTAGGTTGTTTCTATTTCTTTAACTTCAATCAAGGTCTAAACATCAAAATTTTATTGCATCTATACCACACCAATTTTATTTTTTAACAAACCAACATAATCAAAATCAACATGTTGGTGGTAGTCTGTTACATGTCTATAATGTAAAAAATTCCCTTTAATAACATTGTTTAAAAAAATTGAAACCAACATAATTAATGTGGAAATCCCAATTTCTCCTCATATACAAGACTTTAATAACAAACATGGGAAAAGAACAATGTTGGGTTGTTCCAATATATATATATATATATTATGTAAACTAGCATTTTGTTAATTAGTTAAACAAAACATGGATTGAAAAGATGAAATTTGATATATTATTTCCTTCCACAAATATTTGCCCCTATTTTGTAAGTGTAACAAATTAGCATGTTAGCAAGTTTGTTCTACAACATGCCTACTTTAAGCGAAGAACAATGTTAGGACTTCATTATTTTACAACAAAATTTGTCACAAATTGCAACCAAAGTTATCGAACATACACATTGCTAAATAATTGTTTATATATTTTGTTGGTTAGCCTTTTGTCTTCTTAGATAAATGCAAAGATTAAAAGCATGAAATTTGAAGCTAAACTTTGCATTCACAAATATATTACCCTTGTTTGGCAATTGTAGATTAACATGCTAGCAAGTTTGCTCCTCATGAGCTCTCAAATGCAACACTCATGTAATTAGATTTAATGAAGACAACACATTTGTTGCATTCGCAATCGCATGCCAACAAAAAAAAGGATATTGATTAAATTGTGAATGATTAGATTACATGGTGAATGGATGGTTATTCATTTTTTGGTTGTTTGTAAACATTGATGATTTTTTATCAAACATGATAGTCATCATCCTACCTATATAATTAGACAAAAGACACATGTGGCATATTAGGGTTGGTACTAATCATTAATAATAAGTTTAAGAAATTAGTGTGAGTTTTGTAGTTATTATTCTCAAGGTGTTGGGTGGTAAGGCAACCCAATTATAGTGAATAAATAACCCATTTGGTATTGTTAAAACTATAATTTATCATTGTTTAAGTGGGGATTAAAGGTGGTTAATGAGATAATAAAGATTATGTGATTACAAGCTCAACTAGATAACTCTTTAACATCCATGTTAATTTTTTTGTAAAAATCCATTACAAATTGAATATGACATGAAAATTTGAAAATAAGGCTTTTAAAAAAATATTTAAAAGTCCATAGCTTTTTTGGATTAAGTTTTTTATAAATTTTTTTTTGCATCTATGTTACTTTTTCTTTAATATACTATATATTGAATCCTTATAAAATAACCCAAAAAAAACATCATTTAAACAAAAATGCATTTCTATAAAGCCATAGACAAAAGGCTAGTCCATATTTTTCAACTTCAAAAGTTCAATATTCTATGTTTGGAAAATACATGTTATAAATTTTTAGGTATATTTCTTCTTATTCAAGTTGAAAATCTTAATTCAATGGGAAATTTGACATAATGATAATTTTATGGTATGTTAATGCATGACATTCTATAAACACTTGCAATGTGACGCAAAAAGTGATCCACCTAATTTTGCACCTAACATGTTCTACAAGGGTTTTGCAATTGACCTTTATTGTGACATAATTGCAAAACATGGTAGAAAAAAAACATTGCATATGGAATATTATCTTAGTACATTTCGTGATTGTAAGGGTTCTATGCCAATTTAAGATTGCAAAGTCAACTTTTCATACATAGCAAAGAAAGCAAATGGGAAAGCGTAGTAATATGGGTTTAACATTGTTGCATACCTCACACAATTGATCTTGTTTTAAGTCAAAATAAGACTTAGCAAATGGACAATGTACAACACAATTTTCAACAACAAGAAGCAAATGAATATGAAGAATTTAGTTGGTACATTATAACTAGGAATAATGTTGTGTTTGTAGAACATTTTTAGATTCGATTTGAGGTAAATCCCTTTGCCCTTGTTTCCATTTCATTCACACTCTTTGCACCTTGCACTTAGTGTTGCAAAGCTCATAGTTGCTTAATATGTAATATAAGTGGAGCTTACTTACCACAAGTTTTCCATTTTTTTCATTTTATAATTTCAAATTTTTTGGGATTATTTGCCACATACACATAGTACCCATGACATAAACTTGGATCTTACAAAAAAAAATCATATCCTAATGTATAGTGCATTACTGATTAAAATGAATCATTTAAAAATTACCACATGGCAATGCATAAGGGCATTTGATTGAAGTCCGTCAAGTTTAAAGTTCAAAATTGGAGAATTTGGCATGTCAAACCAATTCATTCCAAGCCTTTCAATTCAAAAAATTATATGCTCTTCTTTCATGCTAGTCAATATTTTTCATAATTTGTTTTCCCTTTAGAACTTAACTTCCATGCATTCAATTCTCCCGCACTTAGCCTTCACAATTGCATTCTTTCACATTCATATACAAAGTTCATTTAACAACTAAAAAATCATGTTGTATTTTGTTGTGCATTTTGTAAGGGTGAAAAAATCGTACCTACCACTACATAAGCTAAGGTTCCCAAGCAAGGTCAAAGGTTTATGCTCCAAGGAGGTATAATTTCATTGCTTTGATTTAGTAATTGACTACATAGGTGTGCATCACATGTTTTGATTTTGAATTCATTGAAATTTTAAAAAGGTAGAAAAATGATTAAAGTTTGATAAATCATTAGAAAATTATAAGGATTTTTTCTAAGGATGATTTGAAAGATGAAATAGAAGAAAACTTTGTTTGACAATAACACATAAAAGGATGAGTTACAAAACAAAAATGTACAATTTTTCAATTCAAGTTCTTCCGCAAATGTTGTTTGTAAGTCCTTTACTTCATATGTCTACTTGTCCTCCATTTCTTTTGTTCTTCAAATTTGGGTTAGGGATCAAATGTATTGAAATTAAATCTTTCAATCATTTCTGATACAATTAGGTTAGGTTGGCTTTGCCTAGAAGGTTGAGAGTAAACATTGATGTAGGATTTAGGAATGAAATTATGACTTGATGGAAACCTTGAAATATGTAATATCTCAAGGCATAATCAAGAAATGTAGTTTGTTTTTAAATGCTAGAAGAAATCTTGTCCATTCCAACCATATGTTTGCAACTAGGGTGCAATTATTGTCCAAATCAACTCATTTTGCAACTACATATGTGATAGTCTTATGTGTCACTAAGTCACAAGTGTTAATAATCACATATGTGACTATGAAACAAATGAATTTAAATTGTAATCATAAATGTGATTATAATTTGTGACCACTTGTGTTTTGATTAAAAAATTGATGAAAAGTTAACATATGTTATCAATTATTATTAAATTCCATTGATGGGCGAAAACCAAATCATTTTTGCAACTACTTTAATGTATTTTGTCAATTATACATAAATGATTAGACCACATGTTGCATCAAGTTTGTGATTGCAATTGATTATCAAAGTCTATAAAATTTCATTTTATGTTGGCCTTGGTGGTGATTTAATTTTATATTACCATCTAAACTCCATATTGGAAATTATCCTAACCTATATTAACATACCTACCAAGCAAGAATAACTGGTTTAACCTAAATTTATGTACCAAGTAATTATTTAGTTCATCCAAGTTTACCTATTAAAACTAGTTGGTAAATTATGATATAAATGTTTGTTTCATATATTTATAGTTAGCATTTAGATTTAAGCAAGAAAAAACTATTGTTATTTATAATTAATAGTTAATAGTCCATGCTAATTACTAGTTGGGTGAATGCAAACTATGGTTATTGACTTTTGAAAACAAATTTTTTACAAGTTGGGTGAAAGCACATTAAGCCCCCCCAAAATTGTAGTCACACATATAATATTTCTACAATTAGTTTTTTGGGTAATGTATGGACATCACATCTTGAATTATTTTCGCTTGTTTTAAGTATATTTGATTAGCTTTAGACTTAAACAAATAAATTATTTTGAAATTTTCAATAAAACATGTTAAGGATTCTAATGGATGTTGTATTTGCTTAAAATGAGTCACTAAACTGTGCATACACCCAACTAAGTTAAATTAAGACATGTTAATTATTATTAGTTATATAGGTAGTAAGTTACATTAGTTAGTAGTTAAGTAATAGACACGGTATGTAATTAAAAAATCATACGTAATATAATTAATTAAAAAAACTAAATATGTATTTTGATACATAGAATAGTTATGATTTTGCTGACCATTATGTTTGAATAAATTATATTATTAACTTTAAATTAATTTTTTTAATGAAATTATGATATATTTTACATCAAAGTTTTATAATATATTGAAATTTAAACCTAAAGTTGGTTTAAAATTTGGAGAGATATCATTTATTTATTGTTATGTTAACCAAATGACTTTTTCCATTACTAAATCATGTGCTTGATTTTGTTTTTTCAAAATAATTGTCATTGAAATCTTATTAGTCAAGGAAATTCAATTTTTTTTTTGTTAAAACTAGTTTACATCTATTTTATTTAGAATGAGTTTAATTTTTTAGAGAAATTCATTAAGGGTGTGCACCATTGAGAAAAATAATTAAGAATGATCTTTTAATTTCTTTGTTTGGACAAAATATCAATAAGATATGAAATATTAAAGTTGAAATATTATAATATATTCTTTCATAAAATGTTAATTTTAATATTGGGAGTTATATCATTTATTATTATCATGTTAGCCATAAATTTGTTTCATTTATGAATCATGTATTTGAGTTTGTTATTTTAAAAAATGGTTATTGAAATCTTATTAAATAAAAAAATTCAAGTTTTTTTTTGGTTAAAATGAATGTACATTTGTAAAAGAAAAATAACATAAATGTATGCATGATTGAAAAAATGAACTTTTAATTTTGTCATTTGGAAAAAATATCAATACGATATTAAATAAGAAATTTGACATTTGTGCAACGTTTATAATAGAACAAGGGTTAAATAAAATGCACCCTTCTATGGTTTTATAAAAAGTTGGGTCATTTTCTTTTGAGATGGTTTCCATCCTTGAGGTCCAAGGATCAAACCTCACAAATGACATGGTGTGGTCGGTGGTCAACATTGATTAAATATTCCCTAGGCCACTTAAGCTACCTAAACTAAGTTTTAAGCCTAGCCTAGCAAATGACACATGTCAACAATTCATAGGATGAAAATAATGACAATATATAATAACATAAATAGATTATATAATATTTATAGTATCAATATTTGTATATAAATGATACTATATATATATAATTTGATATCTTTCAAGATTGTTCAAATGCAATCATAACACTTTGTGATTACCAATTTGAACTACCATTCCATGTGGTGTCTTTTACAACTAGTTGTCCTACAGCATTTCTCAAAGGCAACTAATAGGCATGTGCCCATTAGAATTAAAATGCAATTGAAGAATTAATGATTAATTTCCAAATTTCATTGAGAGATATCAACATTTTCAAAATAATTGGTCTTCATTCCAAATTGAATCACATTGTGATGAATTTGTAATAAAAACAAATAATTTTAAAAGAAAAAAAGATGCATTAAAACCCATGCATTTCAAAAGATATGATAATTTTTCTGGTGTTGATTGCATGACAATAGGCATGAAAGGCAAATTGGCATCACATTTTATCTATGTTAATGAGCAAATTTTGAAATTCATAATTGAATGAATTTTTATTTTTATTTTCTCAATTTTGTTTTAAAAAATCAGTCATCATAACATTGGATTATCTTTGAAGGGCTTTCATTATTGTTGTTAATGTATGTTGTTTTTCTTTTTTCTTTTTTTGCAACACCAAATAATCTTGTAGAGATGAAGACCAAATAGGGCATGAATTTATTGGGAGGACATGGAATCTCTCAAGAGGAGGATGGAGGGTGTGAGATCTATAAAAACAAAAGTGAAAAGCCACAAGCAAATATTGTTTGTGTTACAATAGAAAGATATTAGAAAAGTTGTTCCAAATGAAAAACAAAAAAAATAAAACACTTGTAAGAACCAATAGGAACAACACATAAAAAAACAACTAGACAAAAACCAAACAAATAAAACACTACCAAAAACACAAAAGTTGACCAAATTTTTTTAATTTTTTAGAAAGTTCATGGGTAGGTGCAAACCTTGGATAATTTTATATTAAATTTATAAGTGCTTAGAATGCAATTGATTATGACAAAAGATCATTGATGTAGAAAAAAGTAGGAAGATTAGAAAATGACAGAACAATATATAAAAAAGAAAATTGAAAAGATGCAAAGAAAGAGAAAATGAAGGTTGAGTTCAAACAAAAGAAAGTCGAACAAAGATGCAATAATGTAAAATGAAAGACAATAGGTGTAGAAAGCCAAGTGATGCAAATTGAAAAAAATGCAAAGTTAAAAGGACAAAATGGAACATTGGGTTCAAACAAAATGGAAGTTGAAGCTCCCAACAAAAACCTAGGAAAAAAAAAGAAACATTAAGCAAGAAAGAAGATAATGACCTTTGTTGTGCTTCATATATTTCACTTTAAGGTGAGAGAAAACAAATTAAAGAAAAATCAATGATGAAAAAAACCTAAAAGCTAAAAGAAAATTGATTAGATTCTTTACATAGGTGAAGGGTCTAAATTTAGACCCTTCTAGATTTGAGGTCCCATCATGAGCCCCATAGGATGAGGGAACCCTAAACCCTTCTACAAAAAACCTTAAGTCTGGGAATTAGGTTATACAATTTGATTGGAATTTTTTTGGTAATAAGTTTTGACATTTGAAATTCCAAGATATCTTTGAAGTAATGCATTTGAGAGATATGGCCCATGATGAGCTTTTTGATTCCATTGTGATGAGAATGACCAACCAACTAATAATGAAGTTTTCTTGTCCATTTGACCATTGATCATAGTTTGTGGTCATGGACATATAATAGAATTTTCTATTTTGAGCTTTGTTGTGAGAGGATGCAATTTATTTTCATATTAAGTCATAATCTATGGATATTTCAATTCTTAATTTAACTATGAAATTTTTACTTGAATAATTTTCTTCAAGGTTCAATAAAAATATATTTATCATAATTTCTAGATACATATGTTCACATGGATTTAAACCATTTGAGTTCATTTGTAAAAAAAATTTCAATGAAAATAGAATTCATACAACTCATATGACTAAAAGTCTATAGTTTAAGTTCCAATAAATTAGTACTTAATTAAATTGAGTTGATTAATTTAAGATAGCATACTTTAATAATCCATATGCATTTTAGATATGGGGATATTTCATAAGAGAAGGAAACAATATGCTTTAGAAGACTTCATATTTTTTGGGTAGGGGACATTTGAGGGAAGATCTAAAAGGGAAGGATATTTGATGGTCAAGGTCAAGCAAAAGAATTGAGGGGCCATAAGTTTGAAGCAACTTGCATGGACCTGTTGTTGACCTGGGTAAGACCCTTAGAAGGAGGGTCTCATGCTATTTGGGCCTTGAGTAGTGGGCCCTTAGTAGTAGTCCTTGGGCCTACCCACCTCAAAAGGCTTGGACAACATGCACACAAATACATTGATAAAGTCACATACATAAACAACATGCGCACAAATGTGTTGTGGGTTTGCGATTACACATTTGTTTTTATTGAACTTGGATTAACATGGATTTTGGGTGATTATTTTTGAAACCCTAAAGGACAAGACTTGAGAGAGACCCACAGACCAAGGATAAATCTCTAATGAACAAAAATGCTGGAACTTGGGTTCATATTGAATCAAGTTCCAACAACAAATAAATCCTTACAAGAAAGCTAATGTTCTAATATTCAGCAATAAGCATGTAATATGCTCCTAGATTGAAAGACCAGTAAATTATAGTATATGAGAAGCTTCATTCAAAACTCTAAACCTTCAAACTTATTATGGTATTAAGGTTATCTGTAAAGTCATCCTCTCTTTCACCCCCTATCTCCTTTTCCAGTGGTATCCACAAACTATTGAAATTCCACAATGTAGTGAAATTTCATTAAATCTCAGTATGAAATGCTGAAACTCAGCATTTAATGCATACACGTGAAATAGGGCCCCTTATTTGATTATGGCCCCACCCTTCTCACATCTTATTTAATGTGATGGAACTGGGAGATCTTAATGTTCTCATTTCATAATGGCAAACAAAAATCCTTGAACATGATTATGTGGAAATGTTAACAAAAACCCTTGAAACAAAAATCCAAATAATTAATGACAATCAATTCACATACTCCATCTCAAACATTTGTCAATCCCATTTGAGTATTAAGCATTGGAGTGTTTTGTCATCAAGACCCCAACCCTTTTCAATTTCAGGAATAGCAGTTACCCAAAGCAGTGATGTTTTCGTTCTAATTTGTATTCTTAAGAATTCTGTTGAATGTTCAAGCTCACCAGAATGGATTTATTCCACTGGTTGCTTCTTGGTGTTCAACAGGTTTTGTTGGTAAATTTGGCAGATATGAAAGGCGGCAAAACATCAGGCAGGCAAACAACTAGTAATCAGGTATACACTGGCTTCGACATCTACTGAGAATGATTTCTGTTACAGTTCTCAAGTAGCGGAAATGATAACTAGTAGCAGAGACACACTACCTATCTGTGAAACTACAAATGTTTGTAGCAAGGAGAGTTTCAACGTACCAGTATGTAAACAACTCCTGATCGTTCCATGAAGGATTCCACAACTCAGCAAATAATATATGTCTTTGTATTGTCTGGTTACCATCTACTGCACAGGGTACATATTGGGACCCTGCTAAGAAACTACTTATGGTGATGTTGCTACTAGCAAAATACTGTGCTTCCCTTCAAACACGTACATTGAAAGGGCAGGGAGATCTGTTGACTAGGTACTAGCAAGCCTACTACTGCCTTAAACATGACTATGTGGAATGTTAACACACGAGCTGCCCATCGAATGATGATATTTCCTCTGCACGGCTGCCTCTAGGTACAGACAATCGTCTTTTGCGTAGGCGATCAGCAATTATGAAAGAGAGTTCCAAGGCCTGGGAAGCATTGAGGCGGGGATCACAGTGGGTGTGGTAGCGAGAGCCCAAATCCTCAAATTTCAGATTTTTACCACCTCCCACACATTCTGTCACGTTCTGCCCTGTCATTTCCAAGTGCACACCGCCTGCATGAGTGCCTTCCTGCTCGTGCACATCAAAGAATGCTTTCACTTCCTCCTGCAAAAGAAAAAGGAAACTGACAGTCAAGTTTCTGCAGTCCTAGACAACCACAAAGTAATGAAGGGGAGGATGACCATTTTGGTCCAATTGGTTCACATAACTCAAAGAGCATGAAGGTTCCCTGTTCAAAATAATGGGAACAGGAAGTATGTTGAACCAGTGTCAGCAATAAATTAGCAATCAAAACAACCTGAGAGCACCTAGTTGTTGCAGAAAAAGAAGGCTTATCAGAGGGATTGGAGATATAATGAAGTTGGGGGCAGCATGTTATTTCATGGATAACTCAAACAAACTAAGGAAGCTTGATCACATAATTGGATGTTGTGTAAAGATGACCATTTAGGTTGCTTAGCTCACCAGAATGGCATCAAATCTTCGGGTCTTCAGACCAGATGGGGCCTGGATGGTGTTTCCATGCATGGGGTCACTGACCCAAGTCACAATGCATCCTGCATTCCGCACCGCCCGCACCAAAGCAGGGAACTTTTCACGAAGCTTCTCAGCTCCCATGCGCACAATCACAGTCAGCCTTCCTGGCTTATTCTCTGGATTCAATATCTCACAAAGCTTCACCAGATCTGCTGGAGGCATCTTGTCACTCACCTGCGCAGAAGAATTCATTAAAAAATGTGGTCACATCAAGACCTGGCTTTACCAATCCTCTAGCACCTGTTAAAATTATAGAAAGGTGTAAGATTATGCTGAGGAAAACATCACAAACCTTGACTCCCAATGGATTGGAAACTCCACGAAGGAACTCAATGTGTGCTCCATCAAGCTGACGAGTACGCTCACCAATCCACAGCATGTGGGCAGAGCAGTCATAAAAGAGTCCAGAGGTAGAATCCTCACGGGTGAGTGCCTGCTCATAAGGGAGCAGCAGACACTCATGGGAGGTCCAAAACTCAGTGCTTGACATCACTGAGTGGTCCAGTGTTAGTCCACATGCTGCCATGAAGCCCAAGGCTTCATCCACCCGACGGGCTAGTTCACGGTACCTAAAAGTTAAGAAAAAAGTGACCAAAAGTGAGAAGCTGTACCCACTTGCAGTTTACAGCAAAATAAATCTTCTCACAAGATAAGTATCAGAAAATTGTGCTTGGTGATCTGCTTGTGTATGCTAGGTTCTAAGAGTCCTGAACCTTGTGCAGTACTAGTGGCAGAACAAATAAACCATGTAATCTCCCAGTAGACATGCCCCACAGCAAGAGAAGTTTTGTACAAACATATAACACACAGTAAGGCATGTGAAACTGATACAGAATTGTTTGATATCAAAACAGAATTGCTGGTTCAGCTGATTGCAATGATTGCCCAACAAAAGCCAAGAAACTGTGTGCAGTTGTGGAAAGAAGGAAGTTCACCTGTCCCCTTGCTCACTGTTTGAAGCAAAGTCAAGGTTCCACTGTGTGACGCGCTGCATTGCAGCATACCCTCCTGTTGCAAAAGCTCGGAGAAGATTAAGAGTGGCTGCAGCTTGGCTGTAGGCTCGCACCATGCGCTCAGGATTGGGTACTCGTGATTTCAAATCAGGACTATCTCCATTGATGTTGTCACCCCTGTAACTGGGTAGCTGCACTCCGTTAACATTCTCAAAGTCTGCTGATCTCGGCTTTGCAAACTGTCCAGCCATTCTCCCAACCTGTCCACAAAGTGGGTACCGAGTCTTGTTAGGAGGACTTCCTTCCATGTGATGCCACACTGCCATGTACTAGGCTCTTGCTTCTAGGGAAAAGAAGCAAGTATCAGCAACCTCAACCAGGGAACATGAACATAACTCTCAGAGTAAAATTGTCTTCTTGACATACTCCAAGGACAGCATGACAGCAAAGCAGTTTGATCGAGCAGCTTGAGAATCATAATCCAGAAAAAGTCGATCACTTTGCAAGAAAAAAGGCTAGCAACAGTGCATCTGTTTCCAGACAAAAATGATGAGGTCCAGGGGTCTGCACCTTCACAACTGGCACTTGACCTCCAAACATGAGAACCACTCCCATCTGAAGCAGAACACGGAAGGTATCCCTGATCGTGTTAGCATCAAACTCCTTGAAGCTCTCAGCGCAGTCACCACCCTGCAACAGAAAGGCCCTGCCAAGGGCAGCGTCGCCGAGTTTCTCTTCCAAGCTCCTGGCCTCTCCAGCGAAGACCAAAGGAGGGAAGTTCTCTAGTATCTTCACTGTCGCTTCCAACGCTTGCGGCTCCGGGTATGTCGGCTGCTGCAGAGCTGTCTTCGATCTCCAACTGTCCGGAGTCCAGCGCGTCGCAACTCCATTTTCACCTGCTGCTGATGCCGTCTTGGCTGGTTCTGCAGCGTGCACCGCCTTCACGACATTGCTGCTCCGCACAACGCTCCTGTCCAAGGCTTTTGCGATCGGAATCCTTCTTGCAACCGAATGACGACTGCTTGAAAGGCGACTCGATTTGAAGGAACAGGAGGTCTCCAACCCCGATGCGGTCAGTCCCCGGCTTGCTGCTACCGCTGCCATCGCCATCTTACACAAATCTAAGAGAGCAGAACTTCACCGATGCGGATTTCTTGCAACTGGATTCAGACCAAGAGAGTAGTCGCAATGCAAACTAGACGAGATTCGGCGTTTGATTCTTCTCAGATTCCTCCTGAGGCAACAAACAACAAAACAATGTGTATGTCAGAAACACAGGGTACAAAACTCTGTGAGAAAATGCGCTATAGCAAAACGTTCCTCCAGACTCTCAAAACCCGGAATAGGCACTTTCTCGAAACCAAAAACAAAAAACGAACTATCGATAAGCCGATAACAAGAACATTTCTACAGAAAAAAAAAAACAGAAGATGCAGCAGAATGCAGACTCGATTTTCACCTGATCTTCGAGCTCTTGCTTGCAAAAGTGTGGTGCAAATTGTGCAGATCCAAAACATACGAACTGATTTCAAGGTTCTAGAAATGCCCGGCTTATTACAGGAGGAGCAAAGAAATACAAACTTCCGAACCGCTAAGTCTTGTAATGCGATTACACCAGGCACAATGCGGGACACTATTATAGCCCAGAGTGTCCTAGGGGAACGAACAAAGAATCTTTGTGGAAGAAGAAAAGACACAAAACAAAGACTCGAGACTCGAGAGAAAGTCGCGACTCCAATTGCATCAACAGAAAGACCTACGGTTTGCAACAGGGATTTGCATACAAAGCTGCTGACTCGAGAAACTTACTTATTATTCGGCTGACCTAGAACAGACGCATGAAATGCATTTTACTTACAGTGTTCAGAGGTCAAACAACAACTGCTGCTGCTGCTCCGAGTCGCGACATTTTCTCCTGCAGATACGCTTTTCTCCTCCTTTATCTTTTGTTCTCTTTCAGGTGAACGGATCGGTGTTTTTGCTTTGAAGACGCAACTTCTTCTTGCTTGTCTTTTGCGCTGTTTTCGGAGCATTTTCGGTCTTGCTTTTTTTTCTTTTCCTGTTTGGTTACACTTTGACTGCTCGTCTTCTGCGAAACACGTCCGTCGCTCTGCAACTGCGTCTTCAGTCTTCGTCTTCTTCTCGCCAGTCTTCACGCCTGTGCGTCCAGTGCCAGCGAGCCCGCCGGGCGGTGTTTCATTACCCCACGTTCCTCTCCCTCTCCCCCCCGCCCTCCAACCAAACCCAAACCCAAACCCGACCACAGTTGATTCTCATTCCTGTGCTAACCACACATGTTACCACAGTTAGTTTTTTTTCTTTTCCCCTCAGCCTTGTTTTTCTTTGGAATTTTTTTTAATTATTATTTTTCAAATGCAATCACCCCTTGGTTTTTTTTTCTTTCCCCTCAGCCTTGTTTTTATTTGGAATTTTATTATTAT
Organism: Sphagnum tenellum; assembly: GCA_963921925.1. Lineage (NCBI taxonomy): Eukaryota > Viridiplantae > Streptophyta > Sphagnopsida > Sphagnales > Sphagnaceae > Sphagnum > Sphagnum tenellum. The sequence goes on from OY998145.1 coordinate 17,507,918, forward strand.
TATTATTATTATTATTTTAAAAATGCAATCACCCCAACTTACCACTTGCCCCCTACCCATGAACTAAACACACCAACCACCTTAGCCTACTATTTAAGCTCTTGATTTGCTTCTATTTACCTACCAACCTACTTGCTTAAAAGACCCACCATCCCACCTTAGCTTATTTTTTTAAGCCCTCGATTTGCTCCTATTTACTTACCAACCTTCCTACTTAAAAGAGCCAAATAAATATGTAAATATTGCATACAATGGACTAATCATAATGTGATTGTATTTAAAATGACAATGCACTAAGTTTTTGCAATATTCTTGTATGAGGCCATGATGACATGGGGCATCTACCATAGAACTTATGGAAAAAAAATCAAGTCATTGCAATTCCCGCATGTTGGGTGAAAAAGAAAAAAATAAAATAATGATTTTAGGTGAACGACGAGGGGTTTAATTAACTATGAATGCATGTATCGTTCATAATTGATGAATTTTTTTATTGTTAAATATGTATCATATTTTGATTGCTATGCATTAACAACGTGAAGTAGGAATACATTTTTTAATGTTATATGTTTTAAGCAAATAGGAAGGACATTGGGTTTGTGGGTAGGGAAATTAACTTCACATTTTAAATGTCATTAAATGTTTTAGGTAATCACAACATTTTTGCTACAAATTATATTTAGATTGTGGAGTATTTAAGGTGGATTTAAACATTCATAGACATATATAAGAGTTTTCATTTTTTTTAATTAATTTTTATCTATTGGAGGAGGGTGAAGGTGATTTCATCACAAAGGTATGATGAAGTCACCTTCACCCTACCCCCCCCCCCCCCCCCCTTTTTAATTGGTTAACATGTTATTAAGGTTTAAAGGTTTCTTTCAAAATTAGGTTTATTTAGTTTTTTGTATAAGTTTTTTTTATATTCCAATTATGCATTCAATGCTTGTAATGTTTACATAATTTAAGGCATATGTGAACAAAATTTAAATCCAAACTTGAGTTTAAAGTATTTTGGGCAACTATAAGGAATAGTCTAATTTCCTCATTAAGGTTTTACATATATGCTTAATGTGTCAATTTATTTTAAAGTTGTAGGCCATTTTTAAATTCCAAAATAAGTTTAGGCTTCAAAGATCTTTGGGCATTTGTATAAGACCGTTTAATGTCAAATTTAAGCTTATGCATTCATTGTGTCATAATGGTTACATGATTTAGGGTGGATGCATTTTTTTCTTATCAACATTAAATTTATGGTTTTTTTGGCATTTGTATAAAAGTGTGTAATTTGTAAATGAAAGGTTAGGATTTCACGAGTTGTATTGTTTACATAATTTAGGGTGCATGCAAATCTTTCTAATCAAAGTTAGGTTTAAGATTATTTGGGCATTTGTATGAAATTATTTAGTGAATAGACTAAGGCTTTGCATCAATGGCTTGTAATGTTTACATAATCTTGGGTGGATGTAGTGAATTTTTTGGTTGTGCATATTGAAAAGGAGTTCAAGTTTTTTTTTGTGTTTCAAGAGGAGAACAAATATAATTCAACTTCAAAAGTAAGAGGTACAGAACCTTTCCCATTACGTAACCCTTTGAATTTTAAAACCATATCATATATTTCGCATATCGTTCGTTAAAGGTATTTGTCTTGTGCTTTCATGTCAGTGCTTACAACCTTTGTTGGCAACACACATACACCAAACAACATAATGTTTACCATCCAAATGGTGTCAACAACAACAAATTCCAAACGAGTTCCACTTACAATTGCATAGGAATCTGAGCCCAAAACACAAGATGCAAACCAAAACACAAAAACCATATACAAATGAAAATTGCATAACACACAAAAATTGCAAAACAAACAGACCACCTTGTGCTCTAGAATTTCAAATCACCAAAAGTGATTTGAACTCACTACATTTGGGATTATATTACAAAAAATAAATAAATCTAAAACCATATTCATATTATAACTAGTTCCAAAGTAATATCCTTGATTTAATTATGATAATTAAGATGTAAACACATAAGTAAAGTAAAATTCTTGACGATTATCATGTATTCCTATGTCAAAGGTGTATACATTGTCTAATGACTCATTTTAGGTTGATAAAATATTCACAATAGTCACAACAAGTTTTCATAAAGATCCATATGGATATGGTTTTAAATTCAAAGATTTCATTGACTACTAAGGTTTGGGTCCTTTATGAAACCTTTTAAAATGAAGTCAAAACACATATTGAAAAATGTTGCTATTTAGATGGTATGGTGAAATCATTTTGAAAATCCTAAAAAAAACCCATAAAGTCCAAAAAAATAGAAGCCCAGTTAAATATTTCAATTATTACCCATTGGGCACAAAAAAAACAATTCGTGATTATAGTGGCATGAGGTTTGCAATTAAAATGGTAAGTACTGGTTATTGTTGTCATGTTGATACATGGTTGAAACTTTAAATTAGAAAGTCATTTTTCGATTTGTATATTTCAACTTTTTTGGTTTGAAGTTGAAAAAAACATTTCTTGGTTGTAAAAAATATTTTGCAACTTCACTTGTTCTTTTCAACTATGTTTTTTAATTGAATATAGTTAAAGACGTAGGTGTAGAAGGGGTGCTTTTTTACTATTGATAATTGGCAAGGTTAGTAGCTAATGAGGTGTAGGTGCATTGAATGATGTTCAAATTTGATCACACACCATGCACCATGAAACAAATTGTTGAACATGTATTTGCATACCTTGCCCCCAATATAACAATAACAAACTATAATTTCGAATATGAAGAATTTGCATATTTCTTCCATTTCACAATATTACATGGGTGATAGAAGAACATGTTAGTCAACTATTTCTTGACCTAGTTAACTTTTTGAATTCTTGGTTTGATTATAGAAAAGGGACATAAATACCTCTTATGGACTTTGATCAAACAAGCCTCATCTTTCAAAGGTTATGGCTAAAAGGAATAGGTGCAACATGAATTTCAATGTGCTTTGTAAAAGAATAAACTACATGTATAACATATTGGAATAGACAAGTGTGGACAAAGAAAACATTATCCCACCTTGTTTAACATTAACCATAAAATGAATATAAAAAATAAAATTTGGAAGCTTGTTGCTTGCCCTAAATGCAAATGGACAAATCAATAGCTGGAAAAGGCCATGGATATAATAGATAGAGGGGTGATTTCCATGATAGAAGCCAACAAGCATTGGAACATACCATTGTCATCATTTGTTGACCATTTGAATGGCAAGACTAGGAGTAAGAAACATGTTTTAATGGAGGAAGAGGATTTTATTGTTGTTGCTTAGATTCTAAACAACAAAAACATGGACAATTATATCGTTGTAGTGAGTCAAGTTTAAGGTGGTAAAATTCATTCAATGTCAAGCCACACCATTTTGAGATGGTTTATGTGGGAATTCCTCATGGTATTAGTTCAAGAATAAACATTTAAACTATGCATATATCTTGTAGAAAACCTAGAAATTTATAGAGCTAAGAGTTTGACCAACTAATCCTGCAACTCCTATCAAAACTTGCAAGCATTATATAATTGGCACAATCATAGAATAAATCATATTCAAAATTCAAGTAGGTAAATAATCAAAAGCTCATGTTCTAATGAAGTGGGGTTCATAACAAGTTTGTAACATCACCCCCAAATCCAAAAAATGACTAATTATGAATTGTGGAATCAATGCAATAGGTAAGGTTTTACATGTTTAAAGGTGAAAGATTGCAAAATGATCACATCAAAGAGTTGTAAGTTAAGGATTTGTATCGCCATGCAAAAAAAACTTGGATAACAACATTCATTGTACGAAGTGTGATTTCTCAAACAAATCAACATCTTCTAATCCTAGATGGGCATGGATCTCATGTGACTTTAGAAGCAATAAAGCAAGCACATTCATTTGGATTAGACATAATAATCACATTCCTAATTATACCTTCACACATTATAACCCTTAGATGTATCATGTTTTAAGTTTTTCAAAACAACATTTAAAAGAGAATTTAGGGGAAAAAAAAATGATTACAAAAATATATTCAAAACTTAACAAAATTAGATTGTATAGGTGGGTAAACACACCATTGGACCAAACATTGTTAAAAATAATATCGAATTTGGATTTAGCCTCTAAACCTTAGGGCAATGAATGACAAGCTACTATTTGGTGAAATTTATACAATAGTAAAGAATAAAAAAATAGATGAAAAACATTACGACTTTTAATGATGAAGGTAATGGTAGTCCTAGATGGATGGAATGGATTCCAACAACCTTTTTTTCACACTGTTCAGATTGTGGAATATAACGGTATCCCCCCAAAGAGGGCATAATGGGTAGGGAAACTCAGATTACGGGTAGGCTGAGGTCTTTTGAGTTGGATTTACTACAATCAAGAAAATGAGTTAAAAAAATAAAAAATAAAATAAATCCAGAATTACGGTTTTTTTTCTTCAAATGCTTGAAATAGGAAAATTGAAAAAAACAATTTCTTAAAATTTTTAGAAAAATTAGTAGAATTTACATGAAAAAAAATTCCAAAAAATTCCTAGTTGTTTTTTTCTCAAAAGATGACAAGAAATTTTCCCAAAGGAAAACAAGGTCTGGAATAAGAAATGGACATATCAATACAACATCGGTCCGTTCTAGTCCACACCTAACTCTATTAAATAACGGGTACCAGCATCAAAGGTCTCTTTGGTGAATATTGGCTACTCGGTGATCAAGAAGAAATTCAGCGATACTCATACAAAGGATTTTTTCGGGAAAAAAAAAAAAAAATGATCCAAATTTGCCAGATTTTGAGGATTTAATTTAATTTAATTTTATGTAATTTTATTTTTTTACCCTTTTCCTAAAATCGCCATATTTATTAGACAATAGGTTGCAGAAGGTAGCCAAAAATATAGCATGATTCTTAAATTTGTCTACGTTTGAATCTAATCGACCCGTTGCCCAAAGTTGGCTAATTCCTCTTGTGGAAGATCACCGGTGGGTGTGTGTGGGTATGTAACAAAATTCTGAAAAATAAAAATAAAAATAAATCTAGGGTTATGTAGTTTTCTTCCCTAATTAAATTTTATTTTTACTTCCTTTTATTTTTATTTCCTTGTGAAGACAACTAAATCTACTCTTGGTTGGAACCAATTTCCATTTTGTTTTGGCATGAGACAATTCCATGTTGTGGTGATTGGTTTTTTCGTACAATTATGTAATGCTATTGAAGACATGATGATTTGGGTTGAATGGTGCTTGTAGTTGTTGTACTACTTGTGTGTAGGTGAACTTAGAGAGAGAGAGAGAGAGAGACACGAGAAATGAAAGGGTAAAGGTTCAATAGTATATAAATGTTTGGCCAAGGCTAGGCACTAGATGCGCACGAGATTGTTGCTAATGGTTCACCAAGGCATAGGTGCATATGGTGTTGATGGGTAGCTAGTTGGAGGACATTCAATGAAATCCTGGTACCATATATGAAAAGGCATGTTCACTAAAAGTGTGAATTGTCATGCACAACACATACAACAATTGATCAATAGTCACGACATTTCTTAGTTGATACCTTAAGCTTTTATTTGGCTTTTAGGGTTTTCCCAAGTCAATAGCAAACTCTAATATCACTCTTTGCATTGACACATATCAATTCAATCGTCACAACGTTTCTCTTGAAAGTGCATTCACATTTGGTGTTAGGTTCTCAATTGTTGAGTCCTTTAACATCACGCTAGTCATTTAGGACTTACACCATTTTTTAGGTTAAGTTAACAATCATTTAAAATTGAATTGAGCTATTGGCCATTTAACATTGAGTGCCACCTAGGATGCCACCTAGATTTTCATTTAACATTGATTTAAGAGCAAGTGTGAATGCACCATGATGTTGGTAACTTATCTTTTCATGTTTTAGCTTATCCCAAGTCAATAGCAAACTCTAATTTGACTCTCTTGTGGTGACCGTCTCAATTGGGGTCATCAACCTACTAAAGTGTAACAAAGACGAAGGTAGGTCATGGTTTTAGTGGAGGGGTAAAGTTCCTAAAGGGGGGGGGCGCATTTTCAAAAAAACAAATTTGGGGGCTTAGGGTGAGCCCACCCCCTCCACCCCCCACCCCCCATTTCCCTAAATAATTGTCAAACAAAGTTTTAGTGTGTTTTGCCCATCATAAAGCACATGGGCCAAAGTTATCGTGAACCAAAAAAACAAGGTGTGTGTCACATTGTGGCCTTGCCATTTACATTAAAAAAATAACATGGAAGAATTATGGCAATTCAAATATTTCACCATGCAAAAATAGAATCTTCAAAAAACTCCTCTAAAATAAAGAAATCAAAATCGTTCAAAATATCATAACTCTATAACTAATCTTAAGTTTCAGCACAAGCCAAAATATGGTCTTTCAAAATTCCTTATGTAAAAATAGACCTACTACCTAGGTGTCAAAATCCATTAAGCTACTATATACTCTATAATGAATCTAAACTCAATATCTTTGCCTTGGTAGGCAAGGCCAACAAAATGTAAATCACTAGGCATACAAGGGCACGGGTTCAACTTTTTAAGGTGGATTGACTAAGTAAATTTTACTATAGTTGATTTGCTACACCATGTAAGCTATATTTGACACAACCCAAGAGTGGATTGAGCACACAACTACTTGCAAGCCAACCATGAGGTCAATGAACTTGGTTATTATGGTTATGATGGTGAAGTTGAAGAACATGTCAATTAAAAATTCCTCAAATGTTTCACTTAGGCAAATTTGCTACCATGTTTGCATTTGGCACCTCATTGATTTGCAAAGACAAGAAATCCTTCTTTTGTGGTTGTAGTCATTAAATGTATTACATTTTGGATGGAATTTTCTAAATTAGGACGATGAAGGCATCTTAATTCTAGATTGTTTGTTTGTGACTCTTACCTTAGTAAAATACGTATTCATATTTTGGGTGGTGCCAAAGTGCATGGTTGTTGCCAACAATGACAACTATATGTTGAGAAACCAAAATCCTTCAAGGTATTATTATAACTCTATAATAACTAATCTCAAGTTTCAACACAAGCCAAAATATCATCTTTCAAAAATACTCATATAAAAATAAATAGACCTATTATTATTATTACCTAGTAGGGGCCTGTAAAAACCCCTTAAGCTACTATAACTCTATATTGAATCTAACTAAACACAATATCCTTGCCTTGGTAGGCAGGGCCAACAAACTCCCCAAAAGTGTGTCAGGGAGACTGACAATCAAAAGTGTTGGCTATTTTAGTTTAGTTTTACAGCTTTTGAACTTTGTGCCATGGAGATTGTGAAGCCCCCATATGTACAAAGCTGAAAGTTAGTGGAAGCTTTGCTTGCAGGTGATATTTTTCTTTTCTTTTCTTTTGGTGTTTTTTGTCTCCTTGTTCTCTATGAGCTTTTAATGGACACTTCATGAATGTGATATGTGATTGAAGCTTGAAGCTAAAGTATCATTATTGTGGTGGAATAATGAGCCCAGGTGTGACATTTATTAGAAGAAGCTCCCTTGGTGTGTATATATATATATCATCCCACATTTGCTGTTTATGAGTGGGGGGGGGGGATGTGTAAAAAAGGAACTTTGAATTTGGATGGTGATGAGTGGTATATTGCCTCAATTATTAGCATTTGCTCTTCGGGTTTCCTTTAGTGAGGAAGAAGGTTGTCAGATTTGAAGAAATTCTTATTCACCAAATAATGGGTCATCTTGAAAGTGAACCAACAACCAACAACACACCATCATGGAATTGTGACCTAGAATTTTTTTTCTGGGCAAGTGTAGAAGGAGAATTGGAACAATGCACCCTAATTAAGGTGAAGATGGTTGAGATGATGAAGATGAAGACGATGTCCAGCTTGTTGGTTGTTTCATGTTCTTTTGGGTTGATGTTGCGGAATGATGGTGGGAAGGGATGTTGGTGCCAACAGAAAGGGGATAAGAGGTTGATGTGGTGCTTTGTTTGTGGGAACTAAATACATGAGTCTTTTAGTGGTGTGCAGAAGAAGTGTGGGTGTTTGTGTGTGAGCAATGCTATAAAGAAGAATACTTGAGCAGTAATTGTTTTAGGTTAGCACATAAAGTCCATGTAGATGAGGAGCTAGAGAGATTACTTGAACATTTCCATTTCACCAGGTGATCATAGCATTTGTTGCAGAGTTGTGCAATTAGTTTTATGGTGGGTACGACAGATGGTTGTGGAAAAGATGAAAACTCACTCATAAGGGAATGTGATCCTCTTGGTGTTGTTTGTTTGTTTGTATGTTTAAGTCAATGTTGTGAATTTCAATTTGGATGGGTGCAGTATGTCAGATTCATGAGAGGATCACAAAAACTGGGTTTGGAATCATATTTGTTTCTTCAGCAGTTTGTGTTTGTCATTGTATAAGAACATTTCATGAGAAGGTTTCAGAGTCTGCTGGATCTAAACAACCATCCCAATTAGAGATTATATTTCGGAAAAAGAAAAACCTTTAAGTTCAGAAGGAAGACACTTGACACAAATTATGTATCTTGCAGAAAGATTCAAGTCATTCATGTCATAGATAACTGGTGTAGTGGGATCTAGCCTTTTGAATTTTTTGCTAATATTTCAATATGATAAGTCATGTCATAGTGTGTTCATAGAGGTGTGAGAGTAATTTACTCTCTCTATCACTTCTTTTTGCTTACATTATGACTCGGTTGTGAATGAACCCCGATTGAATTGGCATTAGATTTCACCTTGGTGACATATCTTATAAAGGATATGTCCTATAGATAGGTAGTAGCATGATGGGTGGCTACTAGATAGACAATACATACATATATATGGATAGTAGTTAGTACACACAAGTAAGTGCAAGATGACCCAGTACCTGCACTTGGTACCTTCACTTTCTTGAGGGAGGCCTATCAGAGAGCCCAAATTTAGCCCTAGAAATGTTAGACTTGGAGAAAAACCAAACTTGAGTAGTGTTTGCATATGAAATTAAGAATATGTAAAAGTGACATATTGTATGAATCTTGGGTCTCAGCACATTTTTGTCTAAGTAAAGCACTGCATGGATTTTTCATTTGTATTTTCAGCTCCTTCACCTGCTTGAAGAAACCTGTTTTCAGCAAGCGGGATCTTCTGTGGTTGAAGGGAGCAGCCAAGTTGTAATCTGATCTTCTGACCAGCTGAAGGTACCAGCCTACCTGTGAAAAAATCCCAGCTCTGCTTTACGAAGGAAAAGGTCCTGAGTACAGGCCCTTCCGTGATTTAAGATCTGTGCCCAAGGCCGGTACACTCATCTCAAATCACCTTATTTTGCAGAGATCAAAAGATTTAGTGACTCTTCCAATTTTGTGTTGAATTGCTGCTCTACTACCTACCCAGTAGTGCTCTCAGATGTGATTTTCCGTGTGATTTTTTATGCTCTTCCTGATGATTGCAGGACCTGGACTTTTCTGCAACTATCAAGAAATACCAAAACATTCAACTTGTTTTGGTGCTTGTTGTTGTTGTAGTTATTTTGGTAAGTGGCAAAATGTCTTGCAAAATCTTTCACACAAGAATGCAAAACACATTTGCCACCAACAAAATACCAAAACATTCGACCTGTTTTTCAACCTGTTTTTGTGCTTTTTGATTTTGTAGTGATGTTGGTGAGTGGCAAAATCTCTGGCAAAATCTTTTACACAAGAGTGTAAAAACACATTTCCAAAGCAAAAGCAATTATTCTCAAGCAAAAAAACTTAAAAATAATTTGTACATGTGTTCCAATGGAGGATGCTCAATGGAGAGAGAGTCAAATCATCATGGGTGGTTTCAGATGATTGATCCGATCATGTTCAAAGAAAAAAAAAAGTTGAGTCCATCTTTTGGGGAGTCTTCAATTGATGAAGAATAATTGTTTCAGGACCAAGTGGATGAGCACCTGTAACAAGATCATGCGAGAGCTACCCAAGGCTCTGCTTTCATCCTTGTGAAGTTTGATGGGGGAGCTTACTTACCACTTTTTATGTTGATAATTAGTTGCAAAACTAACTTTGGCACAAGAAAGCCAAGAACAATTCCAAATGAAAAAACCAATGAAGGATGCAAGTGAAAAACCTTATGATAATTTGCACGAGGTTCCAATGCAGGATGCTCGATTCGAGAGACATGTCAGGAGATCATCAGGGCTGGTTTCAGAAGATCGATCCGATCGTGTTCAAAGAAAGAAAGAACATGACTCCATCTCTGTGGAGTCTTCAATTGATGAACAAGAATAGTTTCAGGAACAAGTGGGTGAGAACATTCGCCACCGAAATCAGGATGATCGTAGAAGAGAGGTTTCATGCTCACGCGGTTCTTGGCAACGCCACCCGCATTCACCCACTCGCCCAAGAGGCGATCCTCGGTACCCTGGGAATTGTTCTTCGGGATGGGAGAGTTGTGCACCCATTCCACCAGATCCCACGAAAGGACGTAACCCATTCCTGCCATGTACCAAGCATGCGCATCTTGGTTCTCGCAAGGAAGAATGTAGCCGTAGTACAGATCGTTTCTCGGCTGTTCCGATAGCGAACTGCCCAAGTTCTGCAACCTAACGTACGAGTCATCATCAGTCTTCATCACGTAGTCGTAGCGGATTCCCATTGCCGCAACTGAAGAGAGATAGACAAAAGTCTTCCCGTGGTTCATATTCTCCTCGCAATCCAACACCAACATATCGTTGTACTGCAATCTCTCCATCCCTACTACGAGCTTCTCATGCTGGCTCTCCGGCTTGCACACCACAAAATTTACCGCGATATCCGCGAATGGTGCAGCGTTCTGTACGCCGTATGCCAGACGAAGTAGACTCCTCCTTTCCGCCTTGACACTCGATATCATCACACCCAGCAAAACGGTGATGAGCTTCTTCGTCGTCGAAGTGGTTGCAGAAATTTGCTCTTCATTCTCCGAAAAAAAAACCGTCTCATTGGTAAATCTCGATCCATTTGAATTCTTATGACACTCCTGAATTCCCAAAACAGAATCACGATCAGGATTACTGCTGCTGCTGTTTGCATTCCCAATGAAACTACCAGAGTGGTGACATATCATGAAGCTACTGTTCCTGATCAAAAGCAACAACCCCATGCAAAACAGCAGAAGTAGGGGAAACCCATGAGCTTGTGCGAGATCTGAAATCACAAGCCTACTGGACTTTCTCATCCTGCAGCAGCAGCAGCAGCAGCAGCTTTTGATCATGTTTGTGCAACAGCAGCGATGCGTCTTGCGAACTGTGTCGCGGGACTCTTGCGACTGTCGCGGCCGGAAGGAGGCTAGCGACAGCGGGCGAGGAGATGATAAATTTATCATCACAATGGATGATAGGAACAGAGTTGTTGCAATGGATGAAGAAGAAGTGGAGGAGCAGGAGGAGAGCCCAGGATTAGGGTTAGGGTTAGGGTTTTGGCAGCCAAGAAAACGACAGGCGTTACAAACTGTATGTAGTAGTCAAGAAAAACAAAATCAATAAAAGTGGTGGGGGGCCAAACATGGCATTCTTTTCTTTATCTTTTTTTTTACCTTTCTGCTTTCTTGTTTTTTGTTTGAAATGAAAAGAAAAAAGTGAAAGAAATGACAATAAAATGAAGAGGAAAAAAAAAAAGTCAGAAAGAAGAAAAAGAAAGGAAAAGGACCTTTGAAATTTGGAAGTTATTTTCCCCTTGAAAAGCACCTTTTGAAATTTGGCTTAGAACCACAAGGGCCTTCTACTGAACCACAAAGACTTCTTAATAAAACCATACAACTAATAACAAGTGATCACAATGCTCACAGCTCATGAATCTCTGCCAATTTGAAATAATCTGGGAAAAGATAATGAAAGAACTCTCGATGCTGAAAAAATGCGCCAAAGGCAAGAGACAAGATTTACATCACTAGATTTGGCCATGGCATCAATCGCATTCGATTTCATTGACAAATTGAACATAGATTGTTGAATGTCAAGTGCAACTCTTGAAAGCATTTCAAGCACTCACACATCGAAATTGCTCACTTTCTTGAGATTGCAATATGCTTTTTTAATCACACATAAATGTTTGACAAAACTTGCTTTTGCATTTGATTGATTGCTGCTAGTATTGTGGATATGTGAAAGTTTTTTGCACATGTACACCACACCCATGCTATCCATCACCCCATGAGTAAGAAATCTCTTTTCTAGTTCTTTCACAAGGCAATCATCAACAGCCCTTGCCATACAAAGAAATCCAAATATTCATATTCCAAAATCCAATGCATGTGATTATGAACAATGAAAATGCTAAATGAAGTTGCAAAAATAGAAAGGGTTCCTAAGGTGAAAAATATTACTTGCATATTATGCCTCCACTTGTGCTATATAAGTGCTACAATACAAAAGGGGAGGGAAAGTTGACGAACGAGCTAGATTTGATCATGACCAAATGGTGATCAATCAATGATGAAAATGGGTGAAATAACATGTGGCAACATTACAACAAGAGTTGGCAAAGTGGTGATGTACATCCATTGTTATGAAGGTGACAAGTTTTCCATCCATGTATGTAATTAGGTGATGATTGGCCTTGCCCTAATAAGTTTTAGGTGAAAAAATCATTTTTTTGGTTAAAAATCTAAGCTTACAAGTGGACGGCTTATAATTTTTAGAAAAAATTGGTGATTTTTCTCTAGAAAAAAACACAGTGCTCCTTTTATCTAAACAAAATTCTTTTTATTTCCTCACTTTTGTTTTGTTTTGTAAAAAAGAAAATTTTCAATGGGAACGTGGGAACATATAAAATTGGGGGAGTTCTCCTATTATAACGGCCTTGGGGGAAATCCCTCAAAATACACATAAAAATTAAAAAGGGAGTTGTTTAAGTGAGGCATAAGTTCTTGTTCAATCTTTCCATGTATAATTGTCCCAAGAATACACTGAAAACAGTTGCATAATTCTTCATACATCCTAGTGTGTTGGCCCAAGTGTGAATTGGTTACTCAATTTTACCTTCTGAAACCATTTTTAATAATTTAATTGAATATCCTAGTGACAAAAAAGTGCTCTAAATTCAATATCTTCCACACCTCAGTTCTAAAAATTTCCAAATGACTCTATTAAATCCTACTCATCAAGGGTTTTCCAACATAGTAAAAGCACACCCCAAATTCCCCTATAAAATTTAGATTAAATTCCTCCAATTTCTCATAATAGATGTGCAACTTCAACACATGCTTGTTGAATAATTAATTAATTAATTTTGAAATTTTCATTTTGAAATTCTTTTTGTTTTTCCCTGAATATTCCAAAAGAGTTCTCTATTTTCCTTTACAAAATTATTATTCTTTGAAACCAAATATCTTTGGAAGTTTCAAACATTTCGGCAAATAGATAATAGGGGAGGTACTAACTATGGCATCCAGTTTCTTCTCCCCCACTAGCACAGGGCAAACCCAAGCTTGGTCTTTTAGTGTTTACATCAAGGAAATGTGTTAAAAAACTCCCCAAAAGAATTTCAAGTCTACTCCTGTATCCTCAAAAAGAGAGGAAAAATAAATTGTTAAATTAGCCCTTGTAAAGCATCCAGGTGCAATAAAAATCAAATTTGAAGAAAACAGGTACAAATATTAAAACAGAAAACTTTATCACGCGTCTGGGGCGGTGGCGCAGTTGGCTAGCGCGTAGGTCTCATAGCTACGAGAAATCCTGAGGTCGAGAGTTCGAGCCTCTCTCGCCCCATCTTTTGGTTTTGCTCCTCCCTCTCAGTCTCCCGTGTTTTCCCTTATTTTCGATTTTGCTCCTCCCTCTCAGTCTCTCCTTGTTTTCCCTTGTTTTCGATTTTGCTCTCTCTCTCTCTCTCTCTCTCTGTGTCTTTTTTCCTCTTCTTTGCTGCATTGGGAATCGAAAATAGTGGATACGTTCTTCCCACGCATTTGGCTCTCAGAATTCAAGACAAATCCTCGGAGCAGTTGCATTCCAAGAGGCCGCAAAAATGGAGACCAAAATTACTAGGGACGTGGGGGAAACATTCTTTGTTTTGTTGGATCGTCGTCGTCCTACTCCATTGCTCCACTGGAGTTTTGCAATCATACATGGTGAAACAAGCGGAATCAATCAAGCAATCCGCCCGCCACAAACCATATTTGAGAATTGCTAGACAAAAAAAAAAAAGGAACACTTCTCCACTCTTGATGTCTTGTCATTTGCATCTGTTTAGAAAACAAGCTCCTTTAACACATATATTTGCAAGCCTGTTGCGACAACTGCCAAAAATTTCTTCAGTCGCTGTTGCTGGGCTTTTGCAGCAGCCATCTCCAGTAGCAAGTTTCGTCTCAGTCTTCTTCTTCTTCTTCTTCTGCTTGAAATCCGATCCGGAAGTGTCGTGGAGTCAGGGATGGCAATCAAGCTGATCATACATCTCGCACCTCAGCTTTTACCAAGCAAGGTATGAGAAGAACTGCGAGAAACATGTATGGGACGTCTTCCTTCCTCTTCCGTCATCAGCAAGAGAAATGTCGCGACACGAAATGGAATGAGATCGGCTGACGACTCTCTCTCTCTGAGAAAAAGTTTGCGTTTTTGCTTTCTAGTGCGCACCTCAGGAAGAACATGGCCCACCCCATCTTATCCTCATCGCTCGCATCCTTGTCACGCGTGCGTTCTCTCTCTTTCTGTACTGTGCCTCCTCCATCGTCGAGACCAGAGTACTCCGCCACATACTCTCGGAAATGTCTTGGTGAATTGTGGTGCAAAGTGTCTCTGAGAGAGAGGTTTTGTTTGCTTCCCTTAACAAGAGAGCAGTCGCGGATATGGACTCTGCTATTGCATGGAGAGCGGTGGCGAATTCGGTTCCTGTAGTGGCGGCTTCCAACTCTTCTTCCGGAGCTCGAGCTGCTCAGCAGCAGCAGCAGCAGCGATCCGCTACAATAGTAGTGTCATCATCCAATGTGAGCAGCGTTGCTCCTGGCAAGCGGCAGTTCTTGACGGGAAGCTGCTGTGGCTCCTCCTCCTATAGGCACAATGCCGTGGCCGCGGCCGTGCGCGAGAGACTGACGAAGACGGGAGCGCGTCCTGCGAGGAGGGCAACGGTGGTGATGAAGACGGAGGGAGCCGCGGTTGGATACGCCAGTGCACTGGCCGATCTTGCACGGGGGAAGGAAGCGCTCGAAGCGGTGAACAAGGACGTGGAAAGGCTAGCGGAGCTTTTGAACAACAACGAGGAGCTCTACGAGTTTCTGGTGTCGCCGGTGGTGGAGGACGAGAAGAAGAAGAGCATCCTCGAAACCCTAGCAAAGGATGCTGGCTTCACAACTGACACGCTGAGCTTCCTCTTCCTTCTGGTGGACAAGAAGCGGTTGGGGTTGATCAAGGACATCACCACGGAATTCGAGACCATCTTCAACGAATTCACCGACACGCAATTGGCAACCGTCACTTCGGCCGTGAAGATTGAGAAGTCGCAGCTGTCCCTGATCGCGAAGAAGATCCAGAGCTTGAGCCAAGCCAAGAATGTGAGGATCAAGAACGTTGTAGATCCATCGTTGATTGCAGGGTTTCTTGTCAAGTTTGGCAAGGATGGCTCTAGATTCATTGACATGAGCGTCAAGGGCCAGCTTGACAAACTAGCTTCCCAATTCGAATCTGCTGAAAACTCCGGTGTTTTCTAGAGCGATTGTTCTGGTGCTTTCAAAAGCAATTCTTCATTGCCAAGTGATAGCAAGATGTAGAATCCACCTTCAAGGATGTGGGTAGTGATAGCAAGATGTGGAATCCACCACCTTCAAGGATTTGGGTAGTGATACCGAGATGCAGGATCCCACCTTCAAGGACTTGGGGTGATTCTAGTCTCTTCACAACGTGTAATTTTGGTAGTCAGAGTTTTTACTCTTGCAAAGAAACCTTCAGAAATTGGACTGGCAATTTGTTGCATGCAAGCTTGTTGGAACCCAGATAAATTTTTTTTGGTAATGGGTGAGACTGTAGTGCTGTTGTTGCAAAATCAAGAGCCGCAAACCTCTTATACAATCTACTCAAAAGTGTTTGCTTTAGCATTCATACAGTACTTCCAGTGTTTGCAATTATCTGTGCATTGCGCTGCAGCATCAATTGTCACTGTGAGTATGTATCTATTGGACATTCTTGGTTAGAAAAGATATTGGCAGTGTCAGAAGCAATGTTGGAAGATGGCCATGCACACAAGGCTGTGAGGAGTTGAGTTGCTGCTCCTTGACCTTCCTGCAACTCTTCCTCACAATTCCAAAATGATGAGGAGATAACATGCATGTGATGCTAAAAATTCAGTGCAAAGGAGACGTGATACGGCTTCCAGGCAACCATCTGAAGGTTCTGAACCTCTAGTTTCTCAGAACAGTACAAGGAAAGCAGCAACCAGACAATGAGGGAAGCTCCAAGCAGACATATGAAGCAGAGGTACCTGTGTTCAAATTGTGGAAGTAACCTTTGCCATCACAGCAGGGGGCAAACATGTAGTAGAATTAGGATTGTAAGGGAGATGGCAGTTCTTTTAGTTTTGAGGTTTTGGTATGGCAACTTGTCTCAGGTGCAGGTTCAGCAGGCCGACGAGTATGCTTGCTGTGTTCTGGATGTCAGAGGTGCTGCAAAGAAAGCCTTGTGTCACTGTCTTGCAGTCAGGGCACCATTCTCATCTCTCATAGAGCATTCTCCCCCTTTGTCATTGTGTGATTGCAACTGAAATGTGCACCTATGCATCTGGTGCTAGTACATGAGGCTTACATTAAAGTACTCCAGGCACTAGGAAGAAGTAGTGTTTGTCATCTTCAATGCCCTAAAACCTATTTAAAAAGTACTGTTGTACAAAATTTCTTGAGATTCTGCCCCCATGCTTCAACTGCATGGGACCTATCTGCAGCACACCTATTCTAATATCCTGCAATAGGAATTGGCTGTACACAATGCATTATTTACATGCAGAGAATTGCAGCTGACTATGTATTTGAGCAGCTGACAGAAAAATTGACAAGGTTCTTTCTAGCATTGCACTGGCGGAAAGTGAAATTCAGGCGACCAGGCACCATGTGCAAGCCTGGGGGGCGAGTTCCAGGCTGTACATTCCGGGTGCCATGGTAGACCAGCCTGGACAAGCCACCAAAGACAAGTATGTCTCCACTTTCCAAAATGACCTTCCTCTCCCTGCACCAATGCCTATAACTCAAATCTCCACATTTTCAAGTTGGGTGCAGACAACCAAGAATTGAAATCATTGGAGTACTTAAAACAACAGCAAATACTAATCAATCAGAACCCATATCAAAGCAGAACAAAATCCTATGAAGTCAAGTCATGCTGCAGAGAAGAAACGAGATGAAAGTTCAAGCAAACTAGAAGGTAAGCGAAAGAGCTTTTGTTTCAATTGTACCCGTTGTGAGCAGTGTCACCATCCTCACAATCTTTGGGTGCAACTTGATCAACAAGAACTTGAACTCCTGATTTCCGTCGACTAAGAGGTGGTATGCGTCTGAAGAAGAATGTCATGCTGTCCCCCACACTTATGCTGACCTGCACTCATTGTTTGTTGATTAAGCTCACTTGGAAGGCAAAACACCCAAGGAAGCAAGAACAAGGTGGAGTCAACTCCAGTTCTCCTTCCTATTAAGCTGTGAAAAAGCATATAGTACAGCTGTTGTTTGTTTGCATCAAGATTTAGCATTCAAAACATGCTATTCCTTTTTGCTGTATGCAATGTATAACAGGAGGTTGAGATCCTTGAGAACAGACCACAGGCATGTCCAAGTAATCGTCAAGGTCTTGATGGCCTCCCAAGCCCACCACTCCAAGCTCCTTGGCTTTCACCTGCATCACCAGCTATCACTCAAAGGTGAGAAATACATACTACCATAAAAGTCATATTGTGTGGAAAATCGAAATTTTCCCATTATCTTATGTGCTTAAAAAACTTGAGTGAAAAAACATGACACTTTTTGTTGCTCAATTGCACCGGATAGAAGTTGACAAGTGCCACGTCAGGTGTAAAGACAGAGCCAAGCTGATAGACAGGAGAATGCTGCTGTGCATCGGAAGCAAGCTCTTGAGCTAAATCAAACATCCACCCTGGAAGTGGCTGGCCTCCCTCATGTGCAGCATATTGTCGTGTTTTTGAATCCCACTGACAGCCCCAAGACATCTGCAGGTCACAAGAGAGAAACCCAAACCAAACATCAAGCAGTTAGTATTACAGAAAGCACCATTCAATGCATTCTAGATACAAAGGAATGCTTGAACTCATCAAAGATCAAGCCAACTTGCTCATGAAAATCAATGAACAGATTCTACCCATGAGAGAGATGGTAAGAGTAAGTGATTGAAATCCACAGCATAAGATAACAGATTCGGGCATGCTTCCAAGTTTCTGCAAAATGACAATCTGAAGGAATACATATATAGATGCAACCCACCAAGCAAGAGAGTGAAACCAAACATACAGAATAGATGTGGTATTTGCCACCGCCTGCTGTAGATGGACGGTGGAATAAGTGTGCAGAACTCTGGCTTTCATGCACCAGCCTTTGTTGGATGTCTAGTGACACCCAACTCCGCAGCAGAACCATCCTGTTCAAAGCAATTGTTGATGCCCCAATTTCATGAATGTGTCTCACAGGCTGTGCGCTCTTTCACGATTGAAGGTTCTTCCTCAAATTTGTGACAAAAAGACTATGACTCTGCTGTGTTCAATGCATGGAATCATCATTGGCATCATTGCAGAGTTCTAGCACATTCAATTCAATAGTTGAAGAAATTTTTTTTTTCCAGCACATTCAGTTTCTGCAACCATCCACAAGAAGGAAACCAAGAGAACAAGAGAAAGTTCTATTTTACCCTGACTGCAGCACTGTGACAGAAGGCTTCCTTTCTAGTGCAGCTGACATCGAGAACTTGCCAAGCATATACAGCTTTGCCTGACTCTGCTTCTGCATCTGCATGGAAAGACAAGCCACTCACAGCCATGGTAGATTACCAAAAGGAGGGCAAATCTTCAGAAACAGAAAATCTGACAAGCATGATGATGAGGCAAGTCTTCGTGGCTTTTCTTGTGGGTACAGTGATGGGACTGCAAAGCTTTCATCCTGCAAGTGTGATGATGAGGCAAAGTTTTTGTGGTTTCTTTTGTAATACATACAGTGATGGGATTGCAAAGCTTACTTGCACAAACTGCAATGCCGGTGCTACCCTCTGAATCCCATCTTGTCCTCCATCTTGTAAGACTGTTGTAGCCGATTTCCTCTCCTGGTCCCCATCCCATTCTTCTGCCAATGAGGCATGCAATCCATTTGCAGACAATTTAGAAACTTCGTCCCAAGTCTTGTCAATTGCTTCACACCTCTCCTCAACATTCCTTCTCCTCTGTACAAGAACTTCTTGCACACTTCGGTCGTCCTCTTGTAGCCTTACAGATCGTCGTGCCATTGCTTCTTCGTCTTCTTCCCTCCAAGCATCACTGCTTGTTAACCCTAATTCTTGGGATTGTAGATCGTGATCACCTCTGGTTTTTGAGATATGAGAAATGTTGGAGATGGGAAGTGGTGTGGGAATATCGAGACAGAAGTTGGCATGGTCATTTAGAAAGTAAGAAGGCAAGGAGCGATGGCAGAAAGGACAAGGCAACAACCGACTGTGGTGCTCCTCCTGCTTCTTCTTCTGCTTCTTCTGCATGGGTGCCATGGCCGCAACATATATTCTCCTGACACTACTAGGGATGATGTTGGTCCCAAGCAAGGATCCCAGAACACAAGTCCCCTAGGAATCCCGGATTCCAAAACAACAGGAGGGTGAAGCTCTAAACCCGAAAATAAGCAATTCCTGCTCCTCCTGCTGCTGCTTCTTCTGATTCTTGTGCTTCTTCTGCTTGGGTGCCATGGCCGCTACATGTGTTCTCCTGACACTAGTAGCGATGACGTTGGTCCCAAGCAAGCGTCCCAGAACACAAAGTCCATTAAGAACCCTTGATTCCAAAACAAGAGGAGGCTGAAGCTCTAAACCCTAAGGTGAAGCTCTAGACCCTAGAATTCGTAAGTGCTGATTCTTCGCGTTTCTGAAGCTGTTTTGTTTTCGTGAGAGAGCGAATTTCGGGACGGTTGTTGCAGATGGAGCGAATGCGCACTACCCAACTCCGCAATTCTTTGAGGCGGGAAAGAACGCGAGCGGTGCGGTATGCAGCACAAGAATAGCAAGCGTCATCTGCTATTGCACCGTCCTGGTGGGTGCTTTACAGCTTCCAACAGATATCTCGCCCACCCACAAGTTTCAAGAGTGCTTCACAGAGAATTTGTCTCTCTCTCAGGAATAGGAATGTGTCAGGGATTCTTCTATCTTGGGTGGTCGTCACCCTCCATTGGCGTCTTTCGTTGAGAATTTTCTGTTGTGGGTGGTGGGGGAATTGGAGGCGACGATCATGACATATCTGGAGGGGAAGAGACAGAAGAAAGAAGCAAATGAGGAGTCAGGAGCAGCGGCAGCCGCTGGAGAGAGAGAGAGAAGAGGAATGGAGGGATTTCCAGTAGAAGTGATAGGCAACATCTTATCACATGTTGTAAATGCCAAGGATGTGGTGAGAGCTTCAGCGACATGCCGGAAGTGGAGAGTGGCATTACGCCATCATCTCCACACTCTGCGATACAACTCCTTGGATTGTTGGCCTGCCTACAGGAACTCCAGAACAGAAGAGCTGGAAGTTCTGCTGACAGACACCATTCTGCAAACATCAGGTCTCCAAGATTTGCACATTTCTAACAAGGCCAAATTCTCTTCAGCAGCTGTGATTGCTTGGCTTTTGCACACTCGCGAATCTCTTCGGCTTCTCACCTATAAGGTGCCCACTTCCAAGCCCTATGTAAACGTGTTGGAGAGATGTGGAAGAATGAGATGTCTGGAAAGTTTGGATTTGGGAAACACAGATGTGAGACTGACAGCAGATCCCACTGCTCCACGCTTCCCATGTCTTTTATCTCTTACTCTGTCAGAGGTAAATGTGTCAGCATTGGATCTCCACTTGCTTCTCTTGGCCTGCCAGAAGCTCAAATCATTCTCTCTCCATAGTGCAGTCATTACATCACCAGATTCGGAATTGACACTCAACCTCACAAGCTCCAGTTTGAAATCATTCGTCTTGGATGACACGAGCCTTGACCACATGATCTTGGAGACCAACATCCTGGAGAATCTGCATCTGCGATATTCTACCTTCACAACTTTTCAGCTGGTGAGCAAAGGTTTCAGGTTACAGACTCTCCGAATCAATGATGTGACCATCAATCGTCAGTTGCTCATTACCAGCATTGCCACTGCAGATTTAGAAGTGTTAGAAGTGAGTAGGTCATGCTCTAATGTTTGGGGTATGATCGATTGTCTCCTTGCGCATTCCTCCTCCAAATTGAGGAAGTTGCGACTGTGGGGCATCCCATCTGCTAGCAGCTCTTGGGATCATCTGTACCCTGATATAATTGCCAGTTTGTTTCCCTGCATCAATGACTTGGGTCTGAGTTATGAAGTCATGAATTTGCGTGTGTATCCTGATGAGTTGTTGACTACTAGTGTTTTTGAGAAACTTGCGTACTTGGAGCTTGGATCTGATACACTCGATGACATTTTTCTTTCCTGGATGGGCGCAATCCTTGGAAGATGCCCAAATCTGAGACGCCTGGTTGTGCATGACCGCACGAATGAAGCTAAAAGCCATGGCTATTCTGCATTGAAAGGCGAGTTCATCACTAACTTTGTCAAGATTGTGCGCCAATATCCGCAAGTTGACATCAAGTTTGACAATTTGTAGTGCATTCTTTCTGGTGTAGTAGTATGCCATATTGTTGTCCACATTCTAGGGAATTCGCATTTTGATTGTTTGAAAGCAAGCAATAGCAGCTTGTGTGTACAATGTTACAACAACAGAACCTAGGCTCCTGGTATTCATGCGAAGCTTACCCTGCATTGCAGCAAACTTTCTGGCAGATTGAGATTTTAATTTGACACTTTAATTTATTTTCAAAGGTGTGATCATTCCTGTTGTTTGCAGTCTCAGAGATTTATATTTGGATTGCTGATCTTGTGCAATTTTTAGCTGTTTTGTACTCGTGATGTAAACTGTGAATGCTCAGATGTCATTTCCATGCATTGCAATACTGTTAGCATTGAAGAGAGATTTTGAGTTCTTGCATCCTTCCCCTCACCTTTCAATAGACTTTTAGATTTGGTATTTAAGAAAACATCTAACCAGGTTGCGGGTGTTGTTGTTACAATTTGATCTTGCTCAAAACACATTTCTGTTTTGAACATTAGTAAGTGGGCATTATTATTTGTGGTAGGTTTTTGCAATTTAATCCAAATCCCTTCTTGATTTGATTATTGTTGACACTTGATTTGATTATTGTTGACAGCATTTCATTCAATACCTTTTGTAAATATCACCTTCTTTCCTCTCTTTTTTTTCTTTTGGGGTTTCTATGAGAGGAGGGATGGATGTTTTGAAAAGCTTCCATTTTCCAGTTTCTTTTGTACCTTCTCTCCTGCCTCATAAAGTGAAGTATCCATCATTTACTTTCAGAAGCAAAAGCCATAAAAATTGCAAAGGTTTAATAGCTCAGGGGATGTGAAGGGCATGTGGGAAGTTCAAGAGAAGGCAAAAATTTGTTGTTGGAAATTGTGCAAGAGTTTTTCTGAAACCACCAGTTTGAACTGTGAAGTCAGTCTGTGTGCAAACTGATTGTGATCTGATGTTCAAAATTGTGTCCTTGCAGTCTGTGCTCATCTGTTGTGTTCCAGTAGCTGCAAGGAAGGAAAGCAAGCAAGGAAAGAAGAGAAAATCATTGAGTTAGTTTGTAAGAACTTCAGTTACAGTTTCAGGGAGTATTTGGATGTGGGTTACCAATGACTGACTAAGCAAACTAAAGGGTGCCAACCAACAAAACTCTCTCCCACACAGAAAGACACAAAAGATGAATGACATTGACGACCTTGCCTGTGTGCTTTCAAACTGATTCTTTACTCATGCTTTGGATAACACCACATTGCAACAACAATAAAGCACTGCCAGTAGGTTCAGACAAGCACACAGACTTCATATCTGAAAGCAAGCTTTCTGTAAGTGCCAAGTATTTTATTCACAAGTATCAGCTTTGCTTGTGGTCAGTGAATGTCATCAAGAAAGCACAGATTGAATTGTGCATGTGTTTATTGACTTAAGCATTGTTTCTTCATGCACAAAACTTGTGGCCATGCTTTGGATTGTGCAACTTTTGTTTTGTGGGTCATGAAGATCATACTCTCAGCCAGTGCTTTCTTGGTTGATTGCCATGTTTGGGTATTAGGTTACGCAGTTTTGTAACCTAATATGAGGTGGTTTTGTTTCTTGCTTCTGTTTTTATTCCTTTCTGGAAGAGGTGAATGCATCTTTTTATAGGTTTTATGGAAATGGGAGATCACAGGTCTGTGCAGATCAACCTCTTGCTCATTGCAGAAGAGATAAACAGTCCTACAAGCTGCAGGGCCATTTGAGTCTTCAGATTGATTATGAAGACAAGTATTGTTATTGAGACCCTAAGACCTTGAAGAAGATCAGAAGCAAACAAAGCAGTTTTTGCTCAAGAGGATCTGCTCTGTGGTTCTGTATATAAGCAGCATAGCAAGGAAAGGGAAGCTGAATCTGGTGCATGATGGCTGATGATGAGGAGGATCATCGTGATTCAGAAGCTATGATATCTGTTCCTGCAAGAGGAGTGTTGGAGCAGCGGGCTTTTGATGCACTTGAGACAGACATACAACAGGTACCTACGAGAAAGCAACTTCTGAGAACCCATTTTAGCACATTGTCTACCTCCTTAATTTTTCCAGTTTCTAGCATGTCATTAAATGTCATCAGATTCCCTGACTATCAAGGCTCTTTGGATTGTTACAGTTTTTGACCGAGTTGCAAGAAGAGAAGCATCTTGACCGGTTTCGTGCAGAGTATGAAAAGCTCCACCGTGCAGTTAAAAAAGCACATGGTAGGTATGCAGCACCAATTTGCATGCTCATGGAAGTCTCTGTTATTTTGTACTCACCAAACCTGTGCCAAAAGCTTTGTTTTTGACCTTTCTGTCGGGTTCATGTTGTGGTCCCCTTGTGCTTCTCATTGGGCTTCTGAACTTTTTGCATTCATTCTGAAGACCATCAGTCCTCCATTTTTGCAGATAGTGAGAAACGGCTGTTCAAAAGGTGCAAAGAGCTTACAAATGATATCAAGAAGAATGAGAAGAAGATGACAACAGCAATTAAAATGAATGAGGAGGATCTGAACACCATCCTGACACTCAGAGCGGATATTGACAATTGCTGGATCATAGTCGATGACTCACAAGAAAAGGAAGCAGAAGTCAAGGAGAAAATAAAGTACATCCCTTGCGAGGCAACTGCTGCCATTATTACCCCTCTTCAACACAATGGATTTTCCACTTGGGTAGTACTCAGGTTTCTCATTGAATCTTACATTGTTTTGCAGGTTGCTGAAGGTGGAGATTGCAGGCTTGAATAGCATCATCGATTCTGGTGTCACCGAAACCATTGCTCAAGACACACAGGTTATTTTCTTTGCTAATGTACTTCTTTACCTTGGAGTGTCTCCTTTTGCCACATTCTAGAGGACCATTGTCGTTGGAGCTGACAGAGGCAGAAAAATGCTGGTATTGTTTGCATGTACCTGGCAGGTGGCCGACTTGGAAAAAGAAAAAGCAAAGGTTTTGAGAGAGAAGGATATTCAACTAAATCAACTGCAGGAGCTGAGGAGGGATCAGGCTGAGTGGAATGATAAACTACATGCAGCCGAGCAAGACAAGATCAACTTGGAGCATGACCTTGGGCTCCTCAGAGACCAGTATAACTCCAGGAAAATGGAGTGTGATCGGTAATGCTTGCAAAACCTTTTTCTTTTTTTTTTCTAGTCTCATCTCTCATTTTATATGTGGCACTTCTTGCACAGCAGAAGCGAACCCAATGGTGTTCAGCACAAAAACACACCTTAGTGGAATGCAGAAAGGGGAACTGCTAAAATATCTTGCAGAGAGAACAAGAAGAAGGATGCCTTGGAGAAGGAAATGAAGGATTTGAGGTTTCAGATGGAAGCACGACAAAGTGAGGTGAAAGCAAAACAGATACAGGTGGCAGAAGGCCAAGCGAAAGTTGACAAGCTTGACCAGATGCTGAAAGATCAGCGGCAGTTAACAGATCGAGCTCAAAAGGAGCTTGATCTTGTGCTCCAGAAGGTGCAATGTCTCTCCAAAGATTTTTTCTCGAGAATACCTAGCTATGATTTTTGTCAATCCAATACTTCATGCATTCCGTGATGTTGTTATTATCCTCCCTTTTGCGTGTGCCATGGGTTCAACCACTCATGATCATTGCAATGCCGCAACAACAGGTTGATAAAGTGACTTCGGATTTGGATGAGCAAATCAAGAACAACACCACTTTGATGGCTGAAAACAGCCAGAAGCACATGGAGTTGAGAATTAAGGATGAGGAGATTGAAGCCCAAAAGCAAGAAATCATCAAAGTCAACAAGGTTAGCACTCATTTGGTTTTCTTGTGATGGAGTTGGATACACTTGTGAAAGAGAGTAAGGAAAAAATCAAGCATCAATGATCACCATGATATATATTCTCAAGAGTTTTGGGGGGTCTTGGTTTGTGGAAAACCCACTTTTAGACATCTCAAATACAACAAATTGCACACTAATTTATTTGAATGGGTGGAAATGTTATAATGGCTGTTTAGACCCGAGAGGTGACACTCAACAAACTCAGATCATTGGAGTTTGTGCGAGAGGATCTGGAGAAGGAGAAAAATGCCCTGATAGATGACAGGATAAAGATTGAGGGTGAAATTGAAGTACAGAAGAAGCAGGCAGATCAGGCAAGGAAGCGCATGGAGGAGTCAGTCCGAGAACGCGATTTGCTGAATAAGATGAAAACTCAGGTGATCTCTGGTTACATTAGTGCGCTTTTCATGTGGATAACTCTATCACTACAAGGCAAGGCACCTTGTCTAAACTGGGTGCAATGGCTATGGTGCTATGGCAAGTCAGTCCAATTTAATACAACCAACTCATTGGACCTCTGAAGTTTTCTTTTCTTTGCCCTTGGGTGATTTGCTGATGATGGGTCGTGGAGCATAGGCTGAAGATGCAACAGTGAAGCAGCAAGATCTGGTGAAGATCAACTATGTGGCAATCCACAATCTGGAGGCAGAGCTCCAAAAATATGCATATCATGCCACAAAACAAGCCAAAGTGATCACAAAGTTGCAAGAACAAAGTGAGGAAAAAGCTGCACTGGTTGCAGCAAATGCAGCAAAGTATCTTAAGGTATATTGTCACTACTTTTGTGACTCATCCCAGTGTGGGATGGGTTGATTTGAAGTATATACTGCAAGAATGAAAATGTTTTGGAATTAATGTTGATCAATAAACCTTCATCTGCTATTCTTGAAATGTTGGCTTCACACCTTTGATTACTGACCAAAGATGAGGTTTTTTTCCAACCAGGCATGCGAAGAATTGAGAAACCAGGAGATAGAAATCATGCATCTACAGAAGCAGATTATGGAATGGGAGGCCAAGATCAAGCAACAGCAGAACCTATATGAGACTGCTCGTACTGAGCGCACAGTCAACAGTAGGAAGGTTTTGGAGTCCCAAAATGAGATTGATGAAATGAAGCGTAAGTTCAAACTTATGAATCAACTTGTTGAGCAACTGAAGGAGGAGATAAACTCCAAAGACATTGCTCTTATTAAAGAGCATTATGACCACCAAAAGGTATATACATCTAAGGCCTTCCTTGTAGTCCACCATGGAGTTTTTTGTTTACTGTCATCTCATAACATTGTCTTGTTGCCTTCCTCTGAAACTTGGTTCTGCATTCTACCCAATATATAACCTGATGAGCATTCAAAGTCAGTTGCATTTCAGCACTAAGTAGTGAGGCTTGTAACTGGGCTAGAATTGCTATCTCTTCCCAATATTGAACTGAGAACAACACCATTGTCATGCACTAGATGGATATTTGTCTCCAGGAAAATTATTTTGGCCGTTGGGGATGAAAGGGTTGCTTTAGGTGGAGAGGGAGAAAGAGGTTTTAAAAGGAGAGCTGGCAAAAGCACAGGCAAAGATCAAGCATGCAGAGACTTCAATTGCAGACCACACTGCCCATATTGAGCATCTGCAGCACATTATTGAAGAAGCAGATGCTGAGCACCTTCGCCAACAAAAAGAGCTGGAAATCATCAAAAGTGAGCGCACGGTTCTTGGTGCACAGGTGCTCATTGTCTCCCTCTTTCTGTTGTTTGTGGATAAGATGCCCTCTACAGTGGTCATTCTGTCTTCAAATCTTTTATGGATATGGGCTGATGTATTCTGGAGTTTGCAGTTTTTCACAGCATGCTGGGCTGATGAGTTTTATCCTTGGCATCTGTTGATTGGGACATGTGCAGTTGACAAAGAAGAATGATGAGTTGGTGGTGATCTATGACAAGATACGGTTACAAGAATCGACACTTGCCAAGGGGCATGTTGAGTATCGCAAACGTCTAAATGAGCTGCGCCTACTGAAGCTCAAGTTGAATGATCTCAAGCGTGAACACACCCTTCTTACAGGCAGCTGCAAAAACATGGCAATTTTGAAACGGGAAGTCCACAATCTGAGTCGAGAACTTATTCAAGAACGAACTAAGGTAAATGTTGTTGCTGCAACATGATCAAGTTAAGTGCTTTACTTTAATCTGCAGACCTTTTCCAACAAATGCTGGAAAAAAAGTAAAATAAATAAATCCATTTCTCTAGGAGTCAGGCTTTGTCGTTTCCTATCACTAGTACTCATACCACCCGAGTGCAGGTGAAAGCACTCACAGAGGAGCTGGAGAACCCACTCAATGTGCATCGGTGGCGCAGACTTGAGGGTACTGATCCACAAGCTTATGAGATGATCATCAAGATTCAGACCCTTCAAAAGAAACTTACTCAAAAAACGGAAGAGGTAACAAACAAGCACACACACATAACACTACATCTGTACCTTCATTCTAATCAGGCCAAGGATCAAGGAGAGATCAGCAAATATGTTGGGATAGGGCCACATTTTGCATATGTATCAATAGTAGTTAGGCTTAGCAAGGGATCCTCTGCCTGGTCTACTAAAGTCTGGAGATGAACATGGCAGGTGATTGAGAAAGACTTATTGATACAAGAGAAGGAGAAGCTTTACATTGAACTGCGCAGAATACTGGCACGACAGCCAGGTCCTGATGTTGCTGAGCAGATGGCTGCACATGGGAAGGCCTTGGCTGAAAAAATTAAGCAGCTGAAAATCATGACTTCCAATCTTGCCATGTATCAGGTCATCATATTCTCTCTCTCTCTCTCTCTCTCTCTCTGTGTATCTGTGTCTGTGTCTGTGTACATCTCAATCTTTGTTTTGCTTTTCCAAACTAGTCTCTTGCTGTATGGATATGGACCTGCATGGATATTGAAAACTAGCAAAGTAGAGAGTTTTGGGAAAGAGCCAAACTCTGTACATTGCTAGTTTTCAATTGATGGATGCTAGATTTGTCTGACTGATATTTGTTTTTGTTCCCTTTCCATGCAGGAAGAAGTAGCTGAACACAAGAAGGAGATTGACTTGTACTCCCAGGAACTTGCAACTGTGAAGAAGAAGTACTTAAACACAAAACGGCAGGAGTTAGCTGCACAGCCTAAGGAACCTTCTCTCACCTCTCAGAAGTCTGTTCATGTTACTCAACCTTTAACCAACCGTGAAGTTGCTGGTGGGTTTGATGCAACACATCATCCTACTTCTCAAAGCCCAAGCCCTCGCCCTCCCACATCACCTTTGGAGTGAGCTTTATTTTACAACAGCAAGCCTGAAGATTTTGTCTCTTGCAAAATGTCTAAGATTTGTTATAAGAATTCTCAAGCCCTGCAGGGTAGCTATCATGTTAGCTAATATTCACAGCAAGGGCTTGTGATGAAAAGGAGATCCACTGCATGCATACAAGGAATACAACTGAGAAATAATAGCACAGTGATACCTAATTTTGACATTAAAAATACTTGTCAGATCCAAAAAGTGGGATTAAGCAACTGGTGTTATCACTGAACAAATCTCTAAGATACTTCCAGAAGCACATTGCAATGAGAAAAACATCTCACATGCAGATAAGAATTGTTCTTAAATCCAGACAATTCCTTAATACCTTCATGATGCTTTCCTGCAGATGATGAACCTAACTCATAAATCAAACAGAACTCCATTGTGGACTGTCTCACTTCCAGAATGCACCTGACTTGCACCATATAACAACATACAAGAGGCAGAAAGACTTCAAGACAGCCGACATTGAAACATCTTGTACATCCAACATACTTTTAAGACCAGAAAATTCTCTTGATCAATGCTAATCAGTCACCCAAGGAAGTACACCTACCTCCAATCAAGTTGGTACTACAAACCCCTGGAGGGGGGAGAATCAAGCTGCTGCACAAAAATAGAATAGCACCTTACCATTTATGTGCACTTTACATGGACGAGAAGATTCTTGAAAGTTCTTTATTAAATTTGTAAACTCTCAACAAAAGAATCTTCAACACAAAGACACCCCAAAAGTGTTTACACCCCTGAGTGTTTCGTCAGACCCCAAACCCAATCCAGGTCCAAAATAGCATGTATGAGCACCACGTAGCTCAATAGCCCACTAAAGAACTGCAAGGAACTAGTGACACATGTGAAGTTTACACATAAACCCTATTCTGTGATTGCACTAGGTGCTCCACCACTGTTGAATCCACCACCTCCTCTGCCAAAGCCTCGTCCTCCTCCTCCAGATCGAAAATCAGGGCGATAATCTCCAGGAACTCCACCTTTCTCTCCACCAAAACCACCACCACTACTACGGTAGCCGTCTCTATCCCCAAATCGAGGCCTTTCTCCTTCTCTTGGAGGGCCACGGGGAGGTCGGTCAGATCCTGGTGCTCCCATAGGTCGACTTGGTGGCCGAGCTGACTTCTTTAGGGTTGCTGGAACAATCTCAGATGGCAGGTTCAGGTATGTCCGCAAATGCTCAATTCCATCATTTGTCAAGTACCTGAAGAGAAAAACCTACCTTGGAATTACAGCTCTTCCTCCGGCATCCAGTCAATAGCATTTGCAATATCAGAAACCAAAGAAATGAAGATACCCAGTCCCACAAACAGTCTTATAGTCCAAAACTTCCAGCCACCAATTCCAAGTGCGAGTTACTGAAACCCTAGTAAAACATGTGTTTCTTGTTCACAAGCCCTAAAGCTTCTCAAGTTCAGCTGGCTGGCCACACAATTACCAAAAACCTTTGATTTGAAACAGGTAGAGAGACCTCTATTTCACATACCTATGAGATTGGGGAGGAAATCTCCACAATAGCAATTCCAAGTTAACATAACAATGAGTGCAAGTCATAACCCTCCTCATGAGAGTCACTCTGAAAATGACAGGTCTCTCTCATTCAGGAGTGCCACAGAAAGCTTCTGAAACTTTCCCAGGATTCCATAAGATAAGCAAGGGAATTAGCTTGGGGGGAAAAAAGATTAAATTAAATCCAATGTAACACGAGCTAAAATCCGGACTGAAGAGACATATCCGCAGAAACTGATAATGAACAAAAGGTGGTAACGATTTTCTTTCCGAAGAATTTGAGCTGGAAGTGAGGTGAAGCAAGGAAATTAGGAAAATGACTTCAGAAATCAGCAGAGAGAGACAGAGAGACAGAGAGACAGAGCACCACAAGAGGAAGAAGAAGAATAACTGACCAATAGTAGTGGCGCCATGCGAAGCTCTCCTTCACGTACTCCTTGGACTTGAAGCTCTGCATAAGCTTGATGACCTGAAGGTTGGGCACGTCGATCTCCGGGTGCTTGGGGGCATTGAAATCCTTCTTGGCATACAAAACGCCCTCCTGGAACAGATACTTGTAAACCTCCACCCTATTCTTCTTGGGGATCAGCATCCTGCCTGTCACGAGCGAGCAACAACCAGATGTGGATGCAAGACAAGCTCTCGCTATACGGAGAGCTCTGGTGGAAAACGGTGCCGCTGTCGTCAACAACTCCGGCGAAGCACCAAAAGAAACGCCCAAGACGAAGAAACTTGCATATTATATTTAGGGTTTCCAAGAGCAGACAGTTTCGGCGTCGACAGAGTTTAGGGTTAGGGTTTGACGTCTAATGGAAACCCCCTTTGTATGAAATTTCGCACAAATGCGTCCGAAATATTTCTAAAAAGGAAAATTCTGTGACATATTTCTTGATTTTTCACTTTTGTTTTTGGAAAACAGTCGCCAAATTTCGAAAAAGAAATTGGAAAAGATTTTGGGGGGCGGGGGGGTGGGGATTTGGTTTTTCTAGTATTAATTCGAATAAGACTTGCCAATATTTGGAAATTGTCGCCAAACTATAGATTGCACGATTATTTTAAAATTAAAAAAAAGGCCTTGAGTGGACCAACCCTAAGTTTAATTTTAAAATCAGATAAATAAATATGTAATTTATACATTTTATTTTCCCCAGAATAAATTTCCATCAAGACATAGCAGTTAGGGCTACCAAATTTTAGGCCTTCTCAATACTTCCCATTAATTGTGAGGAATCTGCCTTTGTAGCCGATGTGGACCGGGTATCAACCACATCCCGAGTATTAACCACCCAAGCAGATTCGACCTAAATATGTATGTATGTGTGGGTGTAATTGAAAGGGCCTTTTTCCCTTCCCCACAGCTTTTGCATTTTGTGAGTAAAAACCTTCAACAATCAAGTTGTGAGGCCAATTTGTAGTATAGTAGATTATCACCATTAGTTTAATACTGCATGTTTTACTTGTTCACAGAATCAGTTAGTTCTGAGCATGCATCCAAAGTTCATGGTTGAGGGAGTATAGTTATACAATGTCTTCTCAGAAACATATTCCCATAAAATGCAAAGACAATCAAAACTATTACAAAGACTGTCTACCAGAGTAGGGCAAAACTTGTGATTGATGCATACAGACCATGGATACACGGATTCATGGTGTGTAAGATCGAGTGAAATTCTCTTTATATCAAAGAAAATCCACAGAGGCCAATTTCTCCTGTCAATATTGGCAGCATCAAGATGCACTAGAATCAAAATCAGGTTCAGAGAAACTCAAATCAAACTCCTTCCTGTTAATTGGACATACCAACTCTGGCGTCACTGTGGTCACATATATATATGTGTGTGTGTGTATATATATATCTAATAAAACTGGCTCTTTAGAATGGTCAATCTATGTGTCTCGTCTTGTCCTGCGACGAGTTGCCGATGGTTCATCCTCTCCCTCAATCTCCCCTGCTGGCTCTTGACTATCTTCCTCGACAACAGCCTCCTCCTTAGTGGCCACTGCATCATCAGGAACCACAACATCTTCTTTCTTGATCTCCTCCACAGACACCTGTAAACATACCTCTCATAAGAAGCCTGGTCTCCAAATCACAGTCTAGATCTCAAATGGGGAAGAACTTGCCAACTGATGGGCATAGAAACTGTGCAAAGGTGTTTATAGCAAATGCAAAAAAGTTACCATGAAGACAGGCAGTGGCACACAAATCATGAAGACACAATCACCTAGCTAACAAGATTTGTAAATAAGAGGAGAGTATTGTGTAGGACTTACTACAGGCGGGGATTTCTTTTTCCCAAAAAGGAGGCTGTAGAGCAAGGTAAGTAAGATAATTGGAATGGTTGCTAGAATGCTTAATGTCACTGTTGCATTCTTCTCACCCTTTGCAAGCAACTCCTGCAAAAGAGCCCATCCAAAAAATTATCAGCCAGCAATCTCAACACACACAACTGCATTCAGACTCCACAATGCTGCTGTACAAGAGAACATGATGTCTGCAACTGAAAGTCTGCAAGAGAGTGGTGGAAAATGTGCTTACCTCTATTTGCGACTTGTAATTGGCAAGGAATGGTATATCCACAATCTTGTACAAAACCTCAAACACCTTTGCCTGAGAGACACCAAAAATAGCACCCTCAGTCATGTTAGTGGAGAGACCCAAAGTTCAGTCAGATTTCCTTCCCAGACCAGTCTACTGGACTGGAAGTCCAACACTGCAAGACCAGGGCTGTATGTGAAATGCTTGTAAAATCACAAAAGTTAAATTCTAGACTCAGAAATGATTTGTGAACAGATCACAAGTTCAGAAGTCATCATCTTCCAACATACCTTGATGCCATCCAAAGCTGACAGTTTTCCTGGGTCATCCAACTTGACTTCTGCTGCCTCTTTCTCCTTCTCTGCATCAAACTTTGGTTTCCATGTTTTCTCTCTGTATTCTGTGGCCGCAGCTTCATCATGAGACACCAAGACATTGTCAAACAAAATGCCATCCTGCATTGTCCAGATCTCAATGCCGATGGCAGCAATAGGCTCAAGGTTGGGCTTCTCCAGTTCAAAGTACTCAGGGTTAGGGATCTGCTGGGGTGCCCAGATGCCCTGGTATTCAGGGTTGTCAATCAACGGAGCCCTCCACTTGCCCTTGTAAGCTGGGTTCTTCTTAGTTGGACGGGTCCATTCACCACAACCAGGTGCCTCCTCACACTTGGGGTTGCTGACCTTGGGTGGCTCCCATTCTCCATCTTCTTCATCATCCCAATCCTCAGGCTTGACTGCATCTAAGTCATCAACTTCATCTGGCTCATCATCCAGCCAGCCCTGCAAGTTCAGCAATACATGTGAGTTGGGGGGAGTGCTGCAACCAGATAGGATAGGCATGAGACATTTGGAAAACACAACAATGGGACTGCAGAGAAAACTCCACAATGCTTTCAAGGTAGCATTAGTATGAGTGAACTGACATTGCACAACCTCATGATTGTCCCTAACCAAGTGTCAAAGATTCAGAAATATGCATATTGACAATAGGTGGATATCTATATGCAAAAACAGCACATTTTAGCCAAACCCTTGCAGCTCAGATTTTCCAGACCTTGCCACACAAAGAGCTGGAAACTCATTAAGGATTCCTTATTGCAATTTGCAGAGAGTATCAGTTACACCACTGTAACAATGGACATTGGAGAAAACATGTCCAGAACTCTACCAGCAGACCACCAAAACAACAAGAATGTACATGTAATAGACTACAGAGAAACCCTAGAATACCACTTCGAAGGTAACCACTATGTCAGTCCCAGCCAAGATAAAACAAACATGAATCTCCTCATATGTCAACTTGAGGATTGCGCATTTACCTCTGGCTTCTCAGCGTCCTCATCTTCAATCTCTTTGGGTGCTTCCTCATCCCAGTCATCAGGCTTCGAAGCTTCAGGATCTGGAATCTTGGCCCGATCATCCCAATCTTCAGGTTTCTTGTCCTCCGGATCTGGAATAGTTTCTGGAGGAACTACTGTAGGGTCAAAGTCATTGGAAAGTAAATTCGCTGTCTTTTTCTCCTCACCATCAATCAAAATCTTAAGAGTGTGATCAGGATAGATGACTGCAGTGTAGACGTGGGAGAGCTTATCATTGATTATCATGGGAGGGTTTGTGAGGTGATGCTCCACATATTTTCCAGTTTTAGGGTTTTTGTGGCGGAAAATAAAGTGCACTTTGTTAGTAGACCCACACTTGTCTGGCCCAAACATGATGGAATATGGGGATTCATTATTGAAATCACTTGGTGTCCAGCCTGCTGCCTGCAATGGTCAAGTCACATGATCAGCATCAGCATTGTGTTCCAATGCCTTCTGGCTTGAGAAAAATGAAAAATCAAAGGGATATTACAACTGGCAAAGCAACCTTATAGATACAGAAACATTAAATATAGCATATTTGACAAGTCCAAAACACCATCATTACAGCACTACAGATTTCATTGCTAAGATTGCTTCACAACCTATGCAGTCAGCAACATGCATCATTACTCTGGTTTGATTTTCAAATGACAGCACAGTGCCAACCTACCTGTGGCAGAAGGTACTTCAAGTAAGCACCACCACATTCTAGTCCTTTCTGTAACCGCAGATCATACTGAAGCACCACAGTGTTATCTGTGGGATTAACCTCCTCGGGTAGATCAACAGCAATACCATACTTCTTTGCTGGCTGACTTACTAATAAGCCATAATCCTCGTGACCCTCACTCTTTTCATACTTCCATTTGCCTGTTCCAGACCAGGACAAGAACAAAAATGTCAATTGCAGACTCATCAACCCCAAACCCATTTCCAGTTAGAACCTCAGATAGAGGCACTCTCCAAAAAGAGAAACAGTTAGAAATTTTGCAGAAAACCAACAGTAGAGTCCATGCACACAGTTGAGGAACAAAAAAGAAAAACGAGGAGTACACTGACAACTTGAAAGAAATGAGACAGAGATTTCTAAAATCATTACTGCTGGACACTCTTCTTGAGGCTTAGCACCTAAAATCATGGGTTAACAAGGTTCTCAGTATGTTACCTCCATAGTCACTACTCTGAGAGACAATCCAGCGACCATCCCAGTTCTCATCAAAGGAGTCATAAAATATCTGAGAAAAAACACAATAAAATCACCACATCAGTAGCAGAGGATTACCCAGAAGACTATCCGAAAAACAAATGCAATTCACTATCAACATGTTCTCCGACAGATAACTAGTGCACGACTTTGCTTGCCCAGTTCTTCCTATCACAACAAAGAGCAGAAGAACTGGCCCAAGAAAAAGAAGCACAATTGCACCTTGCCATTCAAATAGAGAAGGCAAGAATGTCCTTCGGATGTCAGATCTTGCAGTGAGTACTACTATTACCACGAGGCCTTAAAACATTCAACTTCAGCCAAATGAGGAAATAAAAAGAACGGTTCTTCAAATCGCTCAAGCATGCCAAAAACTTCGCTACCAAAGCAGTGCACAACAACTGGAGCCCAGAACAGATCTTCGAAGTCACTGAGAACCGATACGATAAAAGACTGAGATTACAAGCTCGAGAAGAAGTTCTGCCAAGCTAGAGAGCTTAAGCTCGGGTCAAAAGACCGGAAGTCTACGGAAAATTCCGGGCTTGCTTTCTTGACATTCTCATAACAAAACCACAGATCAATTACCTACGAAAGAACACTCACATCACAGCAAAAAAATTCCGAAGCCACATCCCTCTCAAACCTCAAACCCTACATTACAGCGGAGGAGCGGGGGAGGGGAGAAAAATAACCGGGGAAAAAAAAAAACACTTACGGTATCCGATGACGAGGCCACGAAGAGCACACCGCAGCAACTCAAAACAACGCCAAAGAGCAGAAGCGATCTCGCAATCGCCATCATCAGCAACCAGAGCCAAGAACAGCGGGATGCAACAAACTCCGCGAACTGTCGATTATCCTCGAATCAAAGCCAAAAAGCCTCAGATTTTTTTTCCGAAAAAAAGGTGGGAAAAAAAAACACACTAGATAGTGTGCATGACAATAATGCGTATCTATCTCGTCTTGCCAAAGAAAGAGAAAAACGAGATCCTAAACCGGAGCGAACTCTCTTCTCTCCTCTTCGTCGGTTCTTCCGTTTCTTCTTCTTTCTACAGCGAGAGTGCAATGTGCGTTCGTATTTCTTTCCTTTTTGTTTCCTCGCGCTGCGAAGTGCAAGAGTCTCTCTCCCCTCTCTCTCTCTCCCTCCCTTCCTCCGGGTGCGCTGTTTTCACCCGGAGCCAATGGGCTACGCGGCCAGGCGTGGCCACAACCAATGGGGAAGCGAGGTGACTAGTCAGACGGGTTCCCATTGGCGCGCTCATTCTAACTTGTGTTCTCATTGGCGGACTCTAGCCTGTGTCATAAGTACAAGGATGCAAGCACCCGACGGGGAAACACCGGGTCCCTTGTAGGTCAAGTGGGGGCTATATAGGGTGACCTCAATTGTCAAACTAGGGTACCCCAAAGTCTCCCATGGTTGAAACCTGAAACCCTTCTCCTCTAGGGTCGCCAGCCCTAGTGTCCGTGGGGCCTCTGGGAGGTCCCTCCCAAACCAGTGTTGGGTGGGTACCATATTTTTGATACTTGCCGGATCCGGATATCAAACAAAATTTACAACAAGGTTCCAGTTCTCACTTTTAAAATTTTTTTAAAAAAATTTAGACTGAGTCAGAATATCAATAATTTTATTTTTAAAATTTAACTCATTCTCACGATGTAAGTTTTCATAAATTTGAGAATAATCAATTCTCATTTCAATATTTATTTTTGGCAATGTGGAAATTGATCCTAGGCTATGATAAAATAGTTATTAGGTTTATGATTTATTTAAAGTGGATGTGAAGGTTTTTGATTTTCTTAAAGAGGATGTAGTTTCGGATGCAGTTCCAATTTAGGATTGTAATTTTAAATTGTTGATGTTGGTCATTTCATGATTTTATTTTTTTTAATTCAACATATAGTATGGTCACAAATAGAAAAATAATGTGAAATACATATTTTGAAACAAATCATAAGTTTGTTATGTCACATTTTACCTTAATGTATAATGAATTGAACCATGTTGTAATTTGTAACCAACTAAAGGTATGAAAAATTACATTTTTTAATTCTAAAGTTTGATTTGTATTACCTTTACAATTTTTTAATTTTGAAATTTGATTTGCATCACCCTTTAAAATGTAAATGATTTGCTCGATTCATAACAAAATTTGTAATACATCTTTCTTCATAAGAAGGCTTTTGGGCACAACACAATTCAAAAAACAAAAGATTTGATATTAAAGACTTAAAATTGCATTAACACATGATTGAAATTGAAAAAGACTCACATAATCATAACAAGTAGACATGACAAACTTAAAATCCTCAAATTTAACACCCTTGACCTTAAAATCAAACATGGTGAACATTAAATTTTTTAATTAAACATCCTAAACTATGTAATTTGATTTAAATCTCACAAATTGAACAACCCAAACCTTGAAATTGGACATGGCAAATTTTAACTTTCAAAAGTGGACACCCCAAACCTTGATATTCAACACAACAAACCTAAAACCTTCAACTTGGATGTTTCAAATGTTAAATTTCTACATGGCAAACTTTGAAACCTTTTAATTAAAAACCCCAAACCTTAAAATTAGACATGACATACTTGGAACCTTGAAATTGAACACCCCATACCTTGAAATTGAACATCCCGTACCTTGAAATTGGACATGACAAACCTAAAATCCCATGAATTAAACAATCCATACTTGAACATTGAACATATATGCTTAAAACATTTAAAGTAAATGGCCAACACCATGAAATTAAACATGGCAAACCTAAAATCTCACAAATTGGACACCCCATACCCTAAAACAAAATAAACAAAAAATTCAACATAGATAGAAAGAGATTATGCATGAAATAGACCTAATGGAAACCAAGATAAATTTGGTAGCTTAGTTGTTTGATAATAGTTGTTAAATTAGTACAAAGACAAAACCATTCGATAGTACCTGAAGGTAGTTCAAAAATAGCAATAATAGAAGAAAAATTGGATCTCACCTTAAAATTGGACTCGCACACAAAACTTTAAGGTTCCAACATTGTAAAAGAAAAACTAGATCTCACCTTTAAATTGCACACAAACACAAAGCTTTAAGGTTCCAACATCATAAAAGAATGGAACACACAACTTTATTGAATTCTAGAAACAACTATTCTTACAACAAATTCTAAACAAGATGCATCCTTGCCATTGATACCAAAACAGTTAGAGCACCAACTTACATTTAATGGAAAATGAAATGAGATTGATAACTTCATTGTTTGATAACAACCTCTATCACACAAATTGAGAGAAAAAGTGCGTGAAATGGACCTACTAAATACTAAGATTGGTGTGGTCGCATAGTTGTTTGATAGTTGCTACCAAATCAATCTAGATACGAAACAACCTTGCAGTACCTTGAAGCAACTCAAAAATAGTAGCAACAACAAAAGAACTTGATTTATAGAAAAAGAAGCTAAAATAAACCTAGTAGTTATTTGATAATTGTTGCCAAATCAATATACACACTCTTACAATGTGACATGGGACATTAAAACACCTTAAAGGCAATGGGAGCAATGATTATGGCACTAAGGTGCAACTAGAGAAAAAAAAATGGCATCCCAAAACACATGAAGAAGACAATGAGCAATGGGAAGGATGAAAGGATGATGATGGGCACCAAGAAGGATGCCAAGGATCGTTGGGAAAGATAATGGAGGGCATCAAGGATCACCAAGAAGGACAATCGGGGCATCAAAAAGGATGTTGGAATTTTTATTTTATTTTGGGTTTATTTAAATGATAGGCACATTGTGAACCATGACAAGGTTGACATGAATGCAATGAATGCTAAGAAAGACAACAAGAACCATAGCGTGCACTAGTAAGGACAATAGGGAACATCAAAAGGAACAATGGGGACATGAACATGGCCATTTAAAGAAAAAATTCAAACGACCAAAAATGTTCTTAAGTAGGCACAACAAGGAATGGTAAAGACAATGATGAGCATTAAGGAGAAAAACAAGAAGCATTGAAAGGGATAACAAGGCCATTGGGAAGGACATTTAATCCTTTCTTTTATAAATGATGACAAACATAGGGAATGATAATGGGGACCACTACTTAAAGGGATGTCAAGGGCACCAAAAATGACATTGGGCACATGGGGAAGGACATAAAACATGCCAAGAACATTGACCACACCATGAAAGTTGATAGTTGCATTTTAAAAAAATGACAAGGTTGTTAACACAAAAGAAATCCAATTTTTTCCTGAACAAAAAAATTGGTTAAAGGTAATTAATGGTAAAAAACTATTACATGTTAAAACATTAGGAAGGATTAAGGATGGGTGTATTTATAATAAAAATAATTGAAGTAATTGTAAAGTGCAATGAGAAATTGTACTTCCATTACTTTGAATAACCACTATTAATTGTATTTGATGGACTAATTTTTCATCTTTTGGAATGTGTTTTTTTATTCGTGAAATTGGTATCCCATGAATTTGGAATCATTTCATAGTGTTAGAAAAGTCCCTTTATATTTAAAAAAAAACACTTGTTGACTAATTCTTTTCAACACACTTAAAAATTTGAATGTTTTTTTTCCTTACTCAAACCTTCATCAAATGTTTTCAAATTTGTTGCAAGCTTTCATATAAATCATAGAAAAGGCCACATATGTTGGGTCACGATGGACCAACACCCACCAACATACCATGAAAGGATGGATGGTAAATAGTTAAGAAAAAAAAATTTGCTGGGTTTTAATTCCTTAGGTAACCATGGTGATTACCTCAATTGTTTTTTTAAAACTACCTACCTACTAACAACCCAAAAGCACATTGTTAATATATAGGTAATAAAAAGAGCCCCCTTACCTATGTATAAACCATTTACTTACCTAGTAGATATTTATTTTCCTACATATGAAACCTATTTCTTATAGAATTGGTTATCAAGGTGAAACCATATATTAATTCAATTGAGGTTTTTCCATAAACATCCATTGGATGGTGCACTAGTAGGTGTTGGTTCACTATGGTCCATATGTTGAACCATTCAAAAATCCAATTCAATTTTACATGGTGATTTATATTGAATTACGATGTTCAAACATCCTTAATGACTAATATAATTCAAAATTTATGATCATGGTTGAAAACAAAATTGTAAGATTGATTATAATCCACAATTATATATATATAATTAATAGTATGAGTCATATGAGGTTTCAATATTAATATACAATCTAAGAAATTGTATAAAAACTATCAAATTTGGTGTTTTAAACCAATGTCAAATGTCACATGTCAAATGCAATCCTTAAAAAGGACTCAATGCATGGCTTGACTAGCTTCTTTCATTGTGATTAAACCTAGATGTCCTTGAACATCTAGGATGTCCATGAAACATCCATGTTTGTATTATATTTAAATTTTCCTAGTTTTGTTGTGATAAAACACAACAATAACAAGAAAGGTAAAATGAATGGAGGTAGTTTTCATTGAAAATTCCACATGGAAAATATTTGGGTGTATTTTCAAATCTTTTGACAATTTAAGGTGCATATGATAAGATCATTAAACTTACCCCATCCACACTCCATTTTAAAGTCCTTGTTGGACTATGAAATCCAAAAATAATTAAAGTGATTTCAATGG
Source organism: Sphagnum tenellum (assembly GCA_963921925.1). Lineage (NCBI taxonomy): Eukaryota > Viridiplantae > Streptophyta > Sphagnopsida > Sphagnales > Sphagnaceae > Sphagnum > Sphagnum tenellum. Next base: position 17,549,120 of record OY998145.1, read on the forward strand.
CCAAATTGTGAAAATTTGAAAACAATTTTTTTCATGGGGTACATTTAGTGTAAAGTTTGGTATCTACATGCATCAAATGACAAATTTTAGGGGGGTAATTAGATAATTGTCCAACCAATTTTTTTTTTCACCTTATTATTATTTAATTTTGTAATGTATACATGTTAAAGCCACCTTATATTTATAAAATTCATTATTTCAAATTATTACAAACCGGCCTATGTTATAATTAAATTTATTATTTGAATAAAATGTACCCTATTTTTAACTAATTAAGTTACAATTTTAACCCAACAACCAATATATTTTTACTCAAATATTTTTTAACTTTTTAATTAGTGTCCCCCCCAAGCAAATTTTGAATGGGCAAAGGTTGTTAAATGTATTGTAAAGTCAAAATGAACCTTGTTGAAAAACCTTGACATATTTAAATAAGAAACAAATAATGGTTTCCTTTTTTCTTTCATCTTTTCTTTTCTATGTTATGTCTTATTTTTTCATTATATTTTTATCTTCTTGCATTTCAACAATTAAGATCATAATGGATGAAAAAATAAAAATAAATCTTGTAGTAAAAGCTATGTAATGGTGTTTGCACATGATTATACATGTATTGGATATGCAAGCATTGGCTTTCATGAAAGATTGATGGGGAAAAACATTGATTTTGAACATTTGTTTTAATATTAAATCAATGTAAAAAATCATGTTAGGTGGGCTTTTGGAGGCAATTTAATTTTATAAATGGATTTTTCTTGGGTTATTTTACATGAAAGAGGTTCAAGTTCAAACAAGGAACATCAATATCTCATGTTAAATTTTGATTTCTTTGTGAAAACTAGGTTCATTTGTGCAAATATAGCATACACAAATGAAAGATTTTATTTTAGTTGAAAGTATGGTTGAAATATCATGACAAAGGCTTAGGATTTGCAATACTGTATGCACCATTATTAGGTGAGTTTATGGAGTTATAACAAAAGGCACATGTGGAATTGTGAAGGAATTTTGCAAATTGATGAAGGTGCATTCACATAAAACTTTTGTTGAAGTTTCAAATCAAAAGAGGTTTAGGGTTTTAGCAAGTGAGTTTGAAGTAATCCATAGCATTACGCATACAATAGATGCCATTGATGACAACAATGTACTAATTCTTGCTCTAGTAATTAATGAAGAGGATTACTACTATTGGAAGTGTTTTCATACTACCTCACTATAAGGGATTGTGGATACTTAATGTTTATTTTGGGACTATGAATTTGGATGGATAAAAAGCATGCATGATTGAACTATTTTTCAATTGACAAAAATAGAAAAAAATCATAAAAGAAAATTACTTACCATACAAGTTGATTGGAAATTTGGTTTACATTATGCAACCATGGATGATTTGCCCATTAAAAGGCTATGGGTCTAGTCACAATAAAAGGAGCTAGCCAAGCCATCATGCATTGAATCCTTTCTAAGGACTACATGCATTTGTTATGTGGTTTTCCTACATTGGTTTAAAAATATCAAATTTGATTTTTTTCATACAATTTTTTAGATTGGATATCAATATTGAAACCACAAGTGACTCATACTATAAAAAATATATGAATCTTTTATGTCAAGTCTTACATTACAATCAATTGTACAACTTCATTTTAAACCATGATCACAATTAATTTTGAATTATATTAATCATTAAACACGTTAAAACACCAAAATCCAATATAAAATCATCACATAAAATTCAAAAGAATTTTTGAAAGGTTCACCACATGTGACCCCTTTTTATGAGGTATTCTAAAACTTACAACAAATCTGAAAACATTTGGTAAAGGTTTGAATAACAAAAAACACACTCAATTTTTTTAAAGTGTGAAAAAACATTATTCAACAAATGTTTTTTGTATGTAAAAGGATTCTTCTAACACAATCAAATGATTCCAAATTCACAGGATTCCAACTTCATGAATAACCAACAAAATTACAAAAGATGGACAAAGAATTTCATTAAAGATAATTAATGGTGATTTTCCAAAGTAGTGAAAGTTAAAAAATTTACTACACTTAACAATTGTTTTGGTTCATTTTATTGTGATTGCACGCCTATGGAAATGGATTGGAGACATACAAGGTGAATTTGAACTTTAATTATTCAAAATTCCACCCGCATGTGTGTAGGAAAAACATTTGGCATTTTGAAAAACATGTGGAGAATCATAATGTGATAGGTAGATGTGGCCTTTTGATCAATTGCTGACCTTATATCTATTTGCATTCTAGAACATAACATATGCACATCACAAAATGATAGTTTTAACACATAGTGGATAAATGAAGCTGAAAAATTTACAAAAGAAGTTTTAAATGATGAATTGAAGGAAAAACGAGGATTGAAAGGTGAGAGAGTTGTCGTGCCAAAGTGAAAAGTAAAATTCATCATAAAATAGAAAGTGCCCATACACCAAAAAATGACATAGAAATTGATGTCTATTTTTGTTAGAAAAAAAATGAAAAAATGAAAATTTATTGAAAAAATCAATGAAGCCATTACAAAATTACTATGTTACAAAATTAGAAACAAATCTACCTTAACCTTCTTGGATTTTAATATTCAATTTGAAATGAGTGAACAATTTTATAGCTTTTGTAGTAATTGCTCCATGTGTGGATCTGGGGTAAATCTATATTATAATGAACCACTACAAGTGTAACCATTCCCAAATAACACACTTGTCAATTTTTAACTTCACTTAAGGTTAAATGTTTTTCATATAATCTACATATTGTGCTGTAATATTAATTCAAGAATGACATATAAAAATATGAGTCAATTTATCAACATTTGAAGGTGAAAAACGACTAATTAAACACTTGTAACGAATTTGAAGGTCATGAGTAAGTCACATAAAAATGATCAAAATTAGTCTAGATTTGTTTGGAAAATTTTCATATCCATGTAGATTTAATAATTATTAGACTTTACATGGTTTCAGATCATCATTAGAATTGGTATATAAATACATTATAAAATTTTAAATCTGCAATTTTATTTCCAATAATTCTTGGATATATAAAGATAAGTTGTAAATTTCAAAAAATAAATTTTATTATAATAATATATTGTACAAGTCAAATATGTGATTAAACCATAAATTTTGTGCAATGGTTACATGCCATCTCAATTTCCAATTTCAAGTCCTTGTCCTTTTGAAAGGAACAAAGGAGTTAGGTGTGGCTCTAATACTATAGACTTGCCCATCCATGTTTCTCAATGAAATTGCGGTCTTTTGAAATGTAGTAATCAAGTTTGTTTAATTGTTTACCATTGTTTCCAAAAATAAAAAACAAAAAACCTTGCCAATTTGTTTTGAATTTTTTTTTTTCACCCCATGTTTTGTTCCATTTGGTGGAGTGGAATTGTCATGTGCAACAATTGAATCATTTAGATTAATTGCCATGGTTAGCATTTCCTTTCATAGTTGATGTTAGCATTTTATTAGTTACATTTTGGTCCAATATATTTATACACAAGTGTCCATTTCCTCATAGTATTAACATCATGTTTGTAATTCTTAGATATTTCATTGGCCTTTTCATCATTTTTATATTTGGTAAGAAATATCTTATAGGGGGGTGATTGGGTGGTATTATATAAACTAGGAACAACTTAAGTCCATTTTTCAAGAATGGTCATGAAATGTTAAATAAAAATATCTAATATGGGTCCAAGCATGGTAAATTAAACCAAAAAGTACTTTTGCCTAGAATTTTATTTTAAATATGGTAGTTTTTTACAAAAACACAAGAAAATAGATTGGTGTTTATCTTTCAATTTGAAAACATCTATACCTACATTGGGTTTATGGTAAACAGAGTATAAAATTTGAAGAAGTATAGTATAATAAAAGTAGGTAACAAGTAGGTTTGAAACTAACTAGTAATTATTTTTTTCAAGCCTACTTTTATCCTACAAGCTAAATATATATATTAAAGTATGAAAAAGATGAAAAGTAATAAGTACATTTTAGGACCCCACTTATTCAAAAAAAAATAAAATGTAATATTTCATCTATTTATAACTTACTTAAAGGCTATAAAGTAAATTGTAAGCTTTGTTTAAATTCTTATGAATCTATTCAAACTTATTTTAAACATGTAATCTTTATTTAAATTTTTAAAAAGTTGAATAAAATGTTCATATTGAATCAAATAACATTTTAAAGTTTAATATATCAAAGCTTACTTGATGGCTACTTTTCATTTATTTTACAAGGAACATTTGTGATCTAATTTATCATGCTTGGACCTATATATATGTATGATGCATTCATGTAACCAAGGTTTCAATTATTTGTAAGATAAAATTATATATACTTTTAAAAAAATTGTTAGATGACAAGGTTTAGAAAAAATTGTTTTTGAGTCCACATGAATTTTAAGAACACCATATATCTTGATGTATATCACAATACCCAAGATTTTATTTTATTAATAAATAATTATTACAAACATACACTATTTTGCAAGCGTTACAAAAAAATTTGAAGTTGAACCTTTTAAAAAATCATTCATTATTAGTGCATTGGTCCTTGGATGAATTCTTTTCTTTAGTTCAACCATAATCCAAAATTTTAATACACATTTTTAACACTATTATTGGACATTTTCCTTAAATGTACGTCCTAAACATCTCCTCCAACAAAATATAAATATATGAAGTCATGAAGGATTCCTAAGCAAATTCTATGTTCATTTTAGAAAAAAGTTACCTTCTTGATATTAAAAAAATGTTTAGGAACATTGTTCAAATTTGGATTAATTTATGGACCATTAAAGAATCCATGATGTGATAATAAAAAATTATTAAAAAAAAATCAAACATGCATTATACCATAGAATTACAAATCATTCTTGAAGTCAAGGTGGTTTTAAAAAATGATAATGTGACATTCCTTGTGGTACCACATGCAATCACACTTTCTTTTTATATTTCTTTTTACATTTTAACCATGTGTGGTTGAAACTAGTGTTGGCCGATTCTTGGTTTTTAGTGAATCCAAAAGGGTTGGGTCTAATTTTTTTCCCAATATGTAAGACAATTTGGTTTCGGGTTTAGGGCATATTTTTCAAATCTAAAACTAGTTGGTTTTAAGTTCAGGTCTAAAGTTTTAAATTGTTGGTTTTGGGTCTAATGGGTATAATTTTTATAAAGCCCTTTGATTTGGGTTCAACTTGGGCCTAATTCTAGTGTAAATAATTTGCTAATAAAATGAAACATGTTCGTCAATTGCTTCCACCACTATGAGAAAAACAGTGTTTTACAACTAGCCTTGCAACTCACTATATTTATACACCGTGAATGCTAATGGACAAGTTACATGAGTTGTAGAATTGCAACTCATCATATGTACAATGCAACTCAATTGTAATTCAATGAAAACAACTCATTTTCAATTACTATGCAATTATTTTATAATTGCACCCTTGTTTCATGCTAACATCATTGATTCTCATCCATCTATTAAGTTCTAATACATGGCATTATGAAGATTTTTGGACATAAAAATGACTTCCTTTTTGAAATATTGATTCTATCGTTCATTATGATTGTTAATGATGGTCCAAGATTGTGACATATGGTAAAATAATAAATTACCACATGGCGTATTAATTAGATTTTGGAATAAAAAAATAAATATAAATATCTATTTTAATAGCTAGGTAGTTCATACATTCCATAGGTAGGTTGGTAGATCTTAAGACTTACATACCTACATATTTATTTAGGACCTACCTACTTACCTAATTACCTTCTTATATAGGTAGGTAAAACAATAGGACCTATTTATTTATATGGGTAGGTCAGTAAGTAGGAAGCACAAGACTAAATAAATTAAAGAATAGTCATGATTGTTTTTTAAAAAGTTATGTTTTACCTTTAGGTTAGGTTTTTTAAGGCTCATCCCAAAATGGCACTTGTATTTAATGTGAAAGTATGAGAGAGAAAACCTTTTTTATATGGTTTGTAACATGGGATTCGAAGACAAAACATACATTGGGTTAAATATTTTAATTGTTCCTTATTTATAAATTAAATTGTAATTGAAATGCAACTATAACATTTAAGTGTTCAAGGCAAGCCAGTTCCAAAGGGAAGGTTCCATTGTTTTTGGTGTCCAAACAAAATTTGAACCCTTCTATTTGGTGCTTATGGGGCATTAAGTATTGTCAAAAAATAATAAAATTGAGAAAATTATGGCCCCCCAAAATAAAGGGGGTCAAAAACTTTAATTAAAACCACCAAATGGTACAAAAGCTAGTTTTTGAACACTTAAAATAATGCTTGTATGTTGTTTTGTTGTTATTAGAGTTCAAAGATGATTTGTAGATATTAGATGGTGCTCTTACAACATTAAATTTTTTTTGAATGAAGAAGAAATTAAAAAAGTTATGAGGTTTGAGAATAGGAGGGGCCCAAAGAGGAAAAAAATGGGGGGAAAAAAATGTTTTGTAAGTTGGAAATCTTATTTCTCTTCTTGATATTTTTTCATTATTCCTTTTATTTCACGTTTCGAAAATGATTTTTAAAGCTTGAAGTAACATTCCCATGACATTTTAAATCATTCAAAATGAAATGCATATAATGAAAATATAAATAACTAATGAATATGTATATTTATTAAGTTATAAATAGTTGTATTATAATCATAACATAATTGAATAGTAGTACTTTAGTAGTGGTGCACTAATGGCTATATTAATCAATGGGAATCAATATTGAAAACTAGTTGCAAATGTTTTTTAGAATGGGTGGTGGAAATGTCAACACATGACATGATTGCATGTATGTACATTGTACCTAGTTACAACATAGTTGTTGTTTTAGTGACACATTTATAATAATTTTAAAATAGTTGTCACATGCAACTATAATGGAATTCCTGAAAATGTCAAACATGGTTAACTACATATGTATGTATGATGTGTATAAATTATTGTATAGAAAATTCATTTTCAACTCACTTTCAACTATAATACAAGTAACTAATTTTTGAACGTGGCAATTCATTTATTAATATATCATATTTCTAGGGGGATAATTGCACACTAGATGTAATACCCAAGAAATAATTGCACAATAGTTGTATATGAGTTGTTTTTGAGTTTTAGTTGTAGGGTAATGTGGTTTCGATAAACATAATTTTTCATAGTGCACATAAAAAAATGAGAGCTTGTTTAGGGTACATAGATAATCATATTTGGGCTATGTTTCAATATAACCATTTGCAAAGTTGTTGAACCTTAAACTTCAACTATGTTTCAATATAACCATTTGCAAAGTTGTTGAACCTTAAACTTCAACTATATTTCAATATAACCATTTGCAAAGTTGTTGAACCTTAAACTTCAACTATATTTCAATAAAACCATTTGCAAAGTCGCTGAACCTTAAATTCCAACTATATTTCACTATAGCTACCACATTTCTCACTGACTATAAATTTGTAATGTAAGGCTAAAACCATGATTCCTATTTAAACTAGGACTTTAACCCGTATGATGTGGACCTATACTTTAAAGGGCCTAGTTCCATGGTGGGTCTTGCTCCATCTAGACCCGTTGGGTTCAATTTTTAGACTTGGACTTAAACCTAAACTTGAATTTGATAGAAAATTTGGACCCAGCCAACACTGGTTGAAACCTTGAATTCTTGAAACCATCCAAGCTTAAGCTTTACCTAAACATTCATACCTAGCAATATTATAATTTAAAAAATAAAATGAGTTCAAGTGTGTTCAAAAGCATGTGTGAACCCTACCTTCATTTTGGAGTATTCCAAAATTGAATTTGAGGTAAAAAAACATCCAAAAACCCCACTACTATTAAAAAACATAACATGGATAACATTTGAAGGTAATTTAAAATTAATATAACTACTTTTCACAACATAGTTTTCCAAGTTGAAAAAAAATGCATGGTGGTTTAACCCAATATTTTACCTTGGAAAACGTGTCAATTTGAATTGAAACATGAGCAAAAGTCATAAGGCATGACAATGGGGGGAAAGCTGAAATGGTTCTTTGCATTGATGATGAATTAGCTTCTGGTGAAGTATTTTGCAAGTCTCGATTTCTTAATATTGATGAACAAAGTTGGACAATGTTAATAGAAGTGGGTGCAAAGCAAATAAACATGTTGGCAATTTAGGTTAAGAACACCTTTAATGAATGGTGCAAGCTTTAGGGCTATGACATAAAAAGATTTATTGCCAATTTATTTAAGCATGAAGATTTTCTTACATGGCTTGTGGAAATGTTGTCAATGTTTGTTCTTCAAGTTGCAACAAAAAAACTAAAGTTTACATCCACCTATTAGATAAGTATGATTATCCAACTTATTATTTTTTTTGTTTTTTTTGTTTTGTGCATGTTCAATTTGTTTTTATAATAATTTTGTTCCTATTTTATGATGATGTTGTTTGTTTGTTTTATGTTGTTCATTAGGTTTTATTTTTTGTTTAGTTGTAATGTAACATCGAATCATTGATAAGAAATATTGGCAAGTTGATTTGGTAGTGGCAAATCAACATGTTGTTGTGTTAGGTATTGCTTTTGCAATTGCATTTAATGTTTTTATTGATGCAAAATACCATTAGGATAAGGTTGTCATTGATGAAGGTGCAATGTAAGCATTTAATGTTGGTCTTGAGAAGTCTATTGAGAAATCAAATGTTTATTCTATTAAAGAAAAACATAAGATGTTGTTTCAACATATTTGTTAGCTCACATATCTATTTGGACTTAATATGAGGTTTTGTTATTTTTGTATAAGAATTTTTTATCAATGGTTGTTTTGAATTGTGAAAGGTTGATTTTGAAAAAATCTCCTACATTTTTTTGCCTACTAAGGTGGTTTGAGGTTTCACCAAGAAGTTTATAAGAGTTGGTGTATTGATGCTACATAGTGTTCTACTAATATGCATAGACCCTATATTAACCACCTAAAATGTCATTTTCACTTTCAAAGAACTTGTCCATTGGGGGCCTATTGCTTGGCCTAATGATAAATTCGTGTAAGGAGAAAAGATGGGCTTATTAAGTTCCCAAAGGATACACCAACAACCCAACATTAGTTGTATATGTAAAGTTCACAGCGTCGAAAATTTATCCATCAAATTTCCAATGGTACATTATTATGAAGGATGGATGTTCCATGGTTATCAAATCTACTAAATATAGGTATACAAGGATTAGACCACTCTAATTTCATTCTCTTGAGCATCAACTGACCAAATTGGCACATTAGGAACTTCCTTCAACACCAACACACCCATAGCAACAACATTTGTAGTAGAATACCCCAATGTTACTCAAACAAATCCCACACTATAAATTTCCACTAAATCCCTTATAGACAAGAAATTACACTTTAAGAAAATACATGAAGATCAATCTTAGAATATTGATGTCCCCACTCATTCTAAAGAATGAAATTAAGAAGTTTGACAAATGTTGCTTCAAGACCCACACTGGAACAATTTTACAAAACCCAGTTGAGTAATTCAAACACACATTTGGAGGTCCTAAATTGATGGGTACTCTCTTCCTTCATTTAAAACATTTAATTCCACCATCACAATGTTCATTCACACATGTTCCTTTGCCAATGGGTTGTTCATGAAATCCCTATATCTTTCATCATTCCCTTGATCATTGAGCTATGTTTGTAAAGATACCCAACTTCTTTTTAAGAGGCCAATAACAACCTCTTAGAATGACAAACAAAAACCTACTTATTTCGAACATTCATCCCTTCATCACAATTCAAAAGTGTTTCAACCATTATGAATGCAAACTCGACAACACACAATCCACACAAAATTAGTTGGTGTGTTAATTAGCTTCAAATTTCGGGTCCCTTTCATAGTTGAGTTGCTTCCCTTACTCCACAACTCGCACCATTCTCCTCCATGCAGAAATAAAACAACAAACATTATATTAATCTTTAAACTTTCACACAAACTTAAAAACGAACTTATCATCACATCAAGGTTTCCTTCATGAAACCTTTCTATGAATAACAAAACAACTAAACAAAAGGCAATTTTTGACGCCATGACTTTGATAAAGATGAGTTTGTCCACATAGTAACCTTCGGTAGATGCAAGCTACTATGGTTCACTTTTGTGACAAAACAATGTTTTTGCCCTAGGTACCCTTTATTCAAATGCATATGGTGATTAATATATCTTTAGATCTACTAATTAGGACTTGGATCTAAATAATAATTTCATTATGAAGAGAACTCTGTGGTTATTTATTAATAAAAAATTCATTTGCCAGTAATAATGGATTTTTGCAAAAAAAAAATATGGATTGTTGTCTAACTAAAACATCACAAAATGGAAAAAATATATTGATTCACATTCCAAATTTGTTATTGGGATTCAATATATAATGTAATGTAAGATGATATATTCATATGAAGAATCTTTTCTTTGTAATCGTTTAATAGTTAGGGACTTTTGAATGGTTAAAATTTGATCATATTTTCATAAGTCTATATGAGTTATAATTTTTGTTTGTTTTTCAATTTTGTTTATCCCAAAAGCATGTTTTTTAAAAATTTTAAATTTGGCATTATTTTTATGGATTTTGTAGGTTTTCTTTTTAGGAATTTTAAATAAAAAAATGATAAATCAACTACATTAAATACAAGTTTTCACATAGATTTGGGAAGGTTTATAGGCGATTAAACATGTATTATTCAAATATTAGAATAATAATAATTTTTATAGTAACAACCATGTCCATTTGAATCATTTCAAAGAATTTTGTATGGATTTATATATAGGGAGTGTAATTTTTATTGATATTGAACCATAGTAGCTTGCATCTACCCCCCTAAAAACTTCGCATTCATCATTTTTTGTAACATCTATAACCATTCCCCAAAAAAATTGACTAAGTCCTTTAGTCATCACCATTTCAACGTGGAACATGAAAAATTTGTTGATCCCTTTTAAACCTATCCCATAATTTTTCATCCATACCTTTAACAACATAGGTCTTGCCACCTTCATCTTGCTCCTGAAACCCATTATTGTCAAAATATTTCATTAATAAGAATGGCCCTTCCCAACTAGGAGCTAATGATTTTTTCTTTCTAAGCTTTTTCATTTTGACATGGGTTTCACCTTCAGCAAAACCAAAAAAAATTGTTTGCCTTTTCTTGATGCATATGTTCTTTTTTGCTTTATTTGATCATGATTCACATTTTCAACCATTTCACCATGTATGCTTGCAGTCAATTACATTTTTTCAATCATCTATTCAACAAACACTGTTGGATCATCATTTTGATCATACACTTTAACCAATAGGTTCAAAAAATAATTAGGCTTCAATCTTGGAGTTTGGTTAATAAAAATCATGTGAAGGGAGAAATATTTTTTAATTTACACACCACATATGTAACCAAACAAGATACGTGGGAGATGTTCATCCCATTTTTGTGCATGTTCAGCTATGGCAAATAACACTATCAGTCCATGCTTTAAAATCTTCATTAATCAATTTGCCATGCCATTGCATCTAGGCCATTGAGATGCCATATATTGGTGTGTAATGCCATGTAATTCTTATAGAGTTGATCAAACTCAACTACCCATTCACCTCCATTATTAGTCAAGATATATCTGGGTATTCCAAACCTACAAATGATTTCATCTTCCAAGAACTTGGCGATAGTCCTGGCATCATGTTCCACAATAGCTTAAGCCTTTATCCATTAGAATAGTGATTTATAACAACTAAAATATTTGTTGCCATTGTGTGTTTCTAGTAACAATACAACTGTGTTTAATATTATTTGGTGAAATTGATCCCAAATAGGTATACTTTTGAATTCCTCTAGATTTGTTTTAATATTATTAGTTCTTTTTACTAATTGGTCAACATTGTGTACAATCACAACAACCTTCCATACATCATTAGTCTTGTAATGCCAAAAATAACATTTGTTTACTTCAGCAAGTGTGCATCCTTCTTCAAAGTGTCCAATTTCAAAATGCAGATCAAGGATGATCTATTTGTGATCCTTTTGCTTAAGAACAACTAGGTCATTGAACATTAATTTGTCATGGTCCCAACTGTACTACATATTCCTCTTCCTGATTCTAGTAACCTCCCTTGCAACACATTCAACATGGATTTGTTCACCATTCAAGACTATCATATTCTATTCATCTTGCCACACCTCCATATTCTTGGCATTACTCCATTCATAATCTATTTCCAAATCAAACTTGGTTCCATTAAAATCTTCTTTATCCACCATAACCTATGTTTTGTATGTAAGTTGCAATGCATATGAGTATCCCACAACTCCTTTATCCTTCTCTTGAAAGTATAATTCTCTACCGTTCCCCCTCTACTTTTAGTTTAAATCTCCATATATTATGTTTGAACTGTGTCAATATTTTAAGTGGTTGTTGCCCTTTTAACAAGTTCAACCATGAACAATTGGTTGATAAGATTTATGTTACCCAATTGTTGCAAAAATTCCCTTATCTTGGAACTTTTAATGCATTTCACCCACATCACATAGGGGTTATATCCATCCACAACCCTAAATTTTCTTTCGAAAATCATCATCATCCACACCATCCATTGGGTTTTTGCTTTAAACATTTTCATTAGTATGTTTGGAACCTAGACAATGAATGAACAATCTTGAAACTAAAATCATGCAACATGTTAATCCATCTGCCCTTCCTTCCATATGTAATAGAAACAATGGCCAACCACTCCAAAGGTTTGTGGTCCATCTTCCAAGTGAAGTGATTTATGTGTAGATATTATCTGTAATGCATAATCCCTTAGATCAATGCATAGCATTCACATTCCATGGGGTGGAATTTCTTCTATACTAGTGATATAACTTTACTAGCATATGCCACCACTCATTCAAACCTTCTTTCCTTTTGTGACAGAACAACACCCACTCCTTTAGTTGACTAATCAACATCCAGAATAAAAGTATTAGTGAAGTTTGGTCTAACCAAAATTGGTGTTTTCACCAATGCATCCTTTAAAACATTAAATGCATTTTGACATTTTGGAGTCCACATGAACATAGTATCATTTTTTGTAAGTTCAAAAAGAGGGATGGCAATGTAAGAATATCCTCTAACATAGTTTCGATAATATCTTGTGAGACCCAAAAATGCCCTAACATTTGTGACAAAAATAGGCACATGATATTTAGTCAGTACCTTGATCTTCTTCAAATCAGGTTGTGTGCCTTCTATGCTAATTATATGACCTAGGAATTTGATGTTAATTTTAACAAATTCACATTTACTAGGGTTTAGTTTTAGGTTTACTTCCCCTAACTTTAGAAACACAAATCTTAGATGCTCTAAGTGAGTTTCCCACACTGTGTTATGAACATTATCGTCAACAACGAAGGCTTTAAAAAATTTGTCAATGTATCCCCTAAACACCTATGTGATGGTTCTTGAAAAGATGCTAGTGGCATTCTTCATGGTAAAGGGCATAACATTCTAATTAAACAACCTAAATTTGGTGATTAAGGCTGTCTTCTTCAGATTTTCTAATGACATTTTTATTTGCTAGAAGCTAGATTATAAGTAAAGTGTAAAAAACCACTGAGATTTCCCCAATTGTGTAAAATGTCTTCAACCAACGACATTAGCAATGCATATTTTCTAGTATGTAGACTCAACAAATGGTAATCCCCACAAATCATTTACTATCATCCTTCTTCATCAAGAGTGTTACTTTGCATGCATATTCAGATGTACTTGGTTTCATTTTCCTTAATGAAACCATAACATTTATTTGGCATTTTCCTTCTACTTCTTCCTAGAAAGACAACTTGCTTGGTGTAGTGCAGCAGGGTGAAAAACCTTATGTATCAACAATGTGTTTTCCTACATTGTAACAACCAAGTTTTTTTTAATTCCATGCAAATACAACTTGAAACTGATCCAAGAGATTTCATAATTGCTTACTTTTTTCTTGGTCAAAGGTGGGATCAACACTGATATTTGATTTCATTTCTTCCTACCAACTATCATTGTTATTATGATGATTAATTGTTGGTTGAGGTTTTGCTAGTTTTTCAACCTTATTTGTCCACAACCATGAAAGTCATAAGGCATTGGACTTCTCCCACTCTTATCATAATCTCATTTATCTTGCCAAGAACTTGTGTTATTATCCTTGAGGCAATTTTATAACACTCCATGCATATAATTAAATGCATGATCCCTAATTCACGCACTACATTTGTTGACATAACAAACATTGATGCTCTTGTATTTACAAGTCTTTCAACCAGATTGTTGCCAACACCTACCAACAAATGCAAACTCCTACTTCTATGACTTTTGTTAATGCATATTCGATGAATTGTAGGTGCCTCATTTGATTATATTAGGTTTGCTAATTTCAAATTGTCATCCCTTTTCTTTCGAGCCAATTTCACAAGGTTTTCCAAGTATTTTAGTTCACTTAGGATTGATAAAATGGTCTCCATTGGTGATAAGGAAATTTTGCCCTTGATGAAGTGTGTTAAACTTTTAAACCAAAAACTTCCTTCCTTCATAACATGTAGAGACCCAAATCCTATTGCTCTGTCTTTTGTTTCTTCCACTTTTGGTGCTTGCATCTCCACTAGCAATCACCTTTTAAGAATTCTAGCTCCATAAAATATATCATGTTATTTAGTATTACCCATTCATGTATAGTAACCACATCTAAGCCCACAATTTTATGTCCTATGTGGGAGACCAGATTTATTGCATTTAGGTTTCAGGTCCGCAACATTTGAATAAACAATAACAATGTGATCAATTGTATTGCATATTTGACGCATTGATGAAATGCTAGTTCTAGGTGATCCAGCTCCAAGTCCTAATGAAATGCCTTGTTTGAAAAAAATTATGAGTGATTCATTCAAAACATTGACCTTTTTTCCATGACATTGTCAATCACAACTCTTTTTTTTTGCTCTTCCTTCAACAATTCATATGGGGTTTCTCCCAACTTTACTAAAACTCTTTCTACTTCCAAAGTTGCTACAAGCAATTCATCCATATTTACATAGTCCTTCACTACACACAATTTTTTTCAATCTAAGGTCGCAACTTGGAAAGGAACCTTCTCCTTTGCTTAATATCCTCCAACTTTCCTTTTATAATAAAATTTCCATCCTATCATGGTAGGCTTCAACTCTCTGTTTTGGTTCTTGTTTTATTTGGTCCAATTTAACTTTAATAACTTAATTGTCCACCATACCATACTTCAAAAGCATGACAACCTTCATAGATGGCCAATCTATTGGAACAATGGCCAATTTCTTGTACCAATCTTTTGACTTTCCTCATAGATTAAGCCTACCTATCTTGAACAATTTCTATTAATAAATTCCCCTTACTTCTGCCATCATTTCCAACCTTTCCACTCAATAGTGAACATTTTCAAACTCCTTCCCCTAGAAAAGTTCATCCATGCCCTTTGGGCTTGTCATCTTGTGGTACATGTTGGATCCATTACTGTTATGATCACTACATATAAAAACCAAAAGTTCTTTTTTCCTAATCAAAATCTGATGCAAAATCAATGTTTTCTAAACTATCTTTAAACCATACATTTTCTTCATTCAAATTCCAATTTAACATTCTTGAAATGGTTTTAAAATGTTCAACCTTAACAACTTTGTCCCTTATCATAAACATACTTTCCATCCTTGGCAATAAAATCTAACATAATGTTGCTCTGTTTTAGGATATTTAAGAATCCAAATAATTCTTAATTGAAGAGTGGGTTTTCCATTTTCAATATTAAGTATTTCAAAATTGAACAAAGAGGGTTCAAGGCAATTATTTATCACATGATTGCTTTCATACATATTAGTTGTCTCCATCCATCATGAATTCCAAAATCAGGCTTCTTCAATATAATTCCAATTCTTGATTAAGGTCATCATTGATGATTACATATGATCCAATAGATAATTGATGAAACTCATATTGTATTTTTTCATCATGCTCAAAGTTCCATAACCACTCCCCATTATTATTATTTTCCTAGTCACCAAATTAAAACCTTTGATTCCATTCCTGAATACTCAATTAACTATTTTGTCACTAATATCAAATAACACATCAATTTTTGAAATGAAGAACCTCACACAATGAAAAGGTGAACTTGTGACGACTAGTATTCACAAATCCCTTACCTTAGGTATTGAGTCAATTTTTTCAAACACTTCAATAGTCAACATATTGGACAAAAATAAAGGAGAAGTAATATTTGTGATGATGGTTGTCAATTGTAGTCTAGTTTCTTGTTCCATGTCTTGTTTTCAACCAAACTTGAACCCTCATGTACATGCCAATATGAGTAACAAACATCATTAATTCACTTACTCTTGTTAAGTTTGGATTGAATCCTATGATACTCATTACACCAAATTCTTGTAGCTTTAGAATAACTGTTCCTTCCCTAGGTAGAAGGTCATACCTGGGCAATAAAGAGGTCAAACTCATTAATGGATAAAATTTTGTCGGGCTATGTTGAACATTTCGCAATTGATCTTTTACTTTTTAGTTCATGGTGTTGCAAATATTATACCTTCTCCCCAACACCACAAGTTTTCAAAATTATTCATAGTTCTACCAACTTTTATGAATACCCAAAAAGATGGGCTTACTAAGTTCCCAAAAAACACATTGACTAATACACCAGTAACCCAACATCAATTATATATGCAAAGTTCACAGCCTCAAGAATTTATCCATCAAATTTCCAATGGTACATAATTATGAAGGCTAGATTTTCCATGGTTATCAAATTTTTTAAATATAGGTCTATAAGCGTCAAACCACTTTGATTTCACTTGCTTGAGCAACAACTGACCAAATTGGCACATTAGGAGATTCCTTCAACATCAACACACCCATAACAACAACATTTGTAACTGAATACCCCAATGTTACTCAAAAAAATCCCACATTATAAATTGCCACTAAATCCCTTACAAACAACAAACTACACTTTAAGAAAATACATAAAGATCAATTTTAGAATGTTGATGTCCCCACTCACTCTATAAAACAAAATTAAGAAGTTTGACAAATGTTGCCTCAAGACTCACATTGGAATAATTTTACAGAACCCAACTCAATAATTCAAACACACATTTGGAGGTTTGAGATTGCTAGGTATTCTCTTCTTTCATCCAAAACACTTAACTCCCCCATTGTAATGCTCATTCACACATGTTCATTTGCCAATGGGTCACTCACGAAATCCCTATATCCTTCATCATTCCCTTGATCATTGACCTAATGTTTGTAAAGATACCTAGCTTTTTTCTAAGAGGTCAACTATGTAGTGAAAAGAACAATAACAACTTTTCAGAAAGACAAACCAAAACCTACTTATTTATGGCATTCATCCCTTCATCACAATTCAAAAATGTTTCAACCATTTTGAATGCAAATTCTACAACACACAATCCACACAAAACCAATTAGTTAGTTTAGTTTCAAGTCCTGCATCCTCTTTGTAATTGCGTTACCTCCCTTGTTCCACAGCTTGCACCATTCTCCTCCATTCAAGAGGAAAACAATAAACATTATACTAATTCTTAAACTTTCACACAAACTTAAAAACAAACTTATCATCACATCAAGGTTTCCTTAATGAAACCTTTTTGCGAATAACAGACAAAATAGAAGACAATTTTTGGTGCCATGACTTTGATAGAGATCAGTCTGTCCACATAGTACCCCTAAGAACTTCCCATCCATCCTATTCTTTTCTGTTTACATTAGGTCTTCACTCTCTTTTCTTATACCTTGGACCTAAGTGAAAAAAAAGGTGATGAAGCCTAATTAATTACTTCCTTTGTTGGATATAACTAGCCTCAATTAATTGTTGATACCTTAACATATAGCTTTCCTTTTTAAAAAGAAAAAACCTTATCCAACAAGATTGGAAAAGGGATGAGGGTTGCATGAATGGAGGAAGCTTCATTTCACAATAACACATGATGAAGGTGATGAGCCATTGAGACCCAATCTCATATAAGAACTAGTCTTTCCCCGTTTTAATTTTTATTCCTTGCTTTTTGTTTTGGATTTGAATTCTTGGGTTTTCTTTTTTCATTCTTTTTGGTTGAGTTTTTGCAATTCAAGCAATTTCCTCTGTTTTTCAATTCTTTGTTTCGCATTCTTTTGTTTGTAGGTACAATCCAATTAATATTTACACCTGCAAGACAAAGTTTTCCAACATATTATTAGTTACAGATTGAAGGACAATTGTCTCTTTCATTATGACAAAGCTTCCAACCAAGAGGAGGCATTTGAAAAAATGAAGGTATTTTTTAATTTTTGAGTGTTGTTGGTTCTCATACTTTTTCCTTTTTTTTTTTCGGTGTTCAATTTTGATTTTTTTTTTTTTTGGGTTGTGTAGGACATTGATGTTGAAGATAATAATGTGATATGGTTTTTATTAGTGAAAATTTTCTTGTTAGTCCTTGGTTTCAATTCATGTGAGAATAAACATTTTTTAATTTAGTTTTTAGTTTTTTTTTTGTTTGTGTTTATTTCTAATGGTTTTTGTTTATTTGTAGGAGGTTCGAATTGAGGATCCAAAATCTGGAAGACCCAGTAAACCTAGCTGTGAATGCTGTTTAATAACTTGAGCAAGGTTTTTTCTCGTTACACACAAGAAGATGGAAGAGAAAAGAAAGTCCTGAATTTGAATGCAATTCATGAGGAGATTCTGATTCAGGTACTAATTGATTTGAGATGCAAATCAGCAAAATTTCATTTCAAAATCAGTTTCTGTTTTCATGCACATGATGATGGCTCTTGTTAAATCTGTGGGGGAGGCGGAAGTGAGTACCTTACTTTTCAGTTTTCCCCAGTTGGAATGATTCAAGGGGGCTTGCTGCTCTGGTACAAAAGGGTGAAGTTGTTGCAGAGGACACCCAAGATTTGTAAGAGATTCGATGCATGTTGTTGGAATGAAGGACTTGCTGCTCAGACAGTGCGAAAGGGTGAAAGTTGCAAAGGACCACCCAAGACAAGCTTTAATTGGATGTTGTTGTTGTTGTTGTTGGATTGCACTTACTTGTAAACATCATGCCAAGGTCTGTCCTTGGGAGAGGAAGCTTGGTGAACATTGAGTTACTTGTCCTCCAAAAACCAGGGAACTTTACATCTCAACTCCTTCTCAGTGTGATTTTCTACTTGAAAGGGGCTGCCGTGCCAAGAATCTTGTGTCTTCTTCATCACATGTTTCATTTGTTGAACTTTCTTGCATTTTTCAGCACTTGAATGCCAGCACCAAGAGGTCCTTTAGGAAGGCAACATTTCTCCCAGACTACTACAACTGATTTGATAGACGTACTAACTTGTTTACAATGTGTCCTCTCTCTACATTGTGGTTCCCAGCTTCCTTTTGTCTCTTGACATGAAAGTTCCTCTGAACTGTCAATCTGAGAGCTGATTCCTTGTAAGAGCAAGTTATGAAAAATCCACAATCTCTTGCACAACCCACCTCTGCAGTTGCCCATGAGTGCAGAGTTTTTTGGAAAAGATGAACAACCTTGTGTAACTTCCAGTACTGCAGCAGCATTCGGGTACTTGTTTTTCTTAATGAATCTTGTGTCAAGACTTCTTGAGAACTTACTTGATCCACCAATCACTCGAACATTTGGTTTCCGTGCCTGCTTCAGAGGGATTTGTGACTCATCTACCACCAAAGAGCCAAGCTTTGAACATTGATTCCTCGGACCTGGATAATCACATGGTTCTGATGCTGGCTTTCCCACTCTGAGTGGAGTCAAATACTTTGTGTTTCCTGGGAAAATGTCGTCTTTGTGCATAATTGGCTGCAAACGTACTTGTGGTGAAGAGCTAGACTGGGTAGAATGCTTAAGATCATTGGAGGCAGACTTTGTGTTTTCATGGAGAAGGAGGTCTTTTTGTGAATACCCAATCTCAAGAAGCATATCAACATAATATGAAGGAGAATATTGTGGTACCTCTGCAGTTCCTGCATCTTCTTCTTCTTCTTCTTCTTCTTCTTCACCTTCCCATGATGTACTTTGGTTCCATCGTGAACACTTGGATTGAAAACTTCCAGGGAATAATGGATTGGATCTCCAGTCACACTCATCATTGTCAAGCAGAAAGCGCTGGCTTACATGAGAAAGCTTATGTAGTGTACAAGACCCATCAAAACAATTCTCCTTGAAAGATGATGATGCATCCTCCTCTGGGGACCAAGAATTGTCAGCCATATCCAAAGACATGCGCTTTGTCCTCCTTCTTGATTCTCCCACTCTTGACATCCTTCTCTGTAGATTGGTTGCAGTGACTATTCCAGAACTTGGCTCAACAACTGTAAATTCGTTGAGCATTGAGGTTTGCTCATCCAAAGCTTCTTCCATGTTCTCATGGTTCTGCATATACCAAAAGGTCCATGCAGACCTGTTAGGATCCTTCCTTCATCCAAAACTTACTTGTGATTGCCATGAAATAAGTGTTTCCTGGAAATTTTGTTGCTGCAGAGTTTCAGAGTTCGTGTCAAACTTCTCCCAGCAAACTCATTTGGTTAGAAGAACAATTTGATGTATCTAAGGAATTATGGAAAATAGTCTTACTCGATCTGAAGGCATGTGCTTTGACATCCTGCTCCTTGACTCTGAGCCCTCTCTTGACATGATCCTCATTTGACCAGGGTCCATTGCAGCTGCCATGCTGCTACTTTGCTCAACAAACATTTCATTGACAAAGATTCGATCCGGCTTTTGCTCTTTGACATTCTCAGCCTTGTTCTGCATACCCTAAAGGTCCCATTGTGATCAGGCCAGGCTGCTTCATTCAAAACAATGGGTACCCATTAGTTCAGAATCAATCTGATGCACAGTAAATTCTCCAGAAGCAAACATTTGCTCCAGAGAAGTCTAGGGAAACAACCATTCCCGAGACTTCTCTGGACCGACTGACTGACTGAGAGTCAAGCCCAATTCCACATTCAAACTGGGAAATATAAAATTGCTAAGATGAAGATTTTAGCTCTTTGCTCAAGGAAACACTTGGAATCTCTTTCCCCCCAGACAGCCTCTTGTTTTCTATT
Source organism: Sphagnum tenellum (assembly GCA_963921925.1). Lineage (NCBI taxonomy): Eukaryota > Viridiplantae > Streptophyta > Sphagnopsida > Sphagnales > Sphagnaceae > Sphagnum > Sphagnum tenellum. The sequence goes on from OY998145.1 coordinate 17,570,296, forward strand.
ACTGACATTGCAGTGAATCCATCTTCTGCAGTGTTTAGAGTATTCTGCAGATTCCAAAGAGAAGCTAAAAGAGATTTGGAGTCACAGATCTGAGCCCATGAAATTTCAATCCTGAACATTGTGAATTGAACAAGTGGTTGGTGATGGAGAAAACATTCAGACTAGTAGAAAATTTCAAGCATGCAGACACCTATTAATGGTGCAGTCAAGAGCTTCTTCTTGCTGATCATGGAGGAAAATCGAGAAGATCCTTTTTCTACAGTGAAAGCAAACATGACAAGAGAAAGAAGCAACGACATTATTGTGCTGACATTGTCTCTATAGAAGAAGCTCTGCTGCAAGGATGATGCTATAGATAACGACAAATTGAATTTTGGTAGATTGTTGAATCATGTACTTGCCTGAGCTTCCTGTGCAGTAGGTCTCCACACCAACTGTGACGATCTCGTCTCCATTGATTTCTGCCGACTGCAACGGCCCGTTACTGTCTCCTTCATTGCTTCTTCTTCTTCTTCTTCTTCTTCTTCTTCGTTTCACTCTGGTCTGGTCAGCCAGTGCTTTGTGAGCTGCTGGAAAAGATCCTTTCTCTCAGCTTCATAAGGACGATGTTGCATGATCCTGGAATCTATGAGAAATGAGAAACAACAAGCCACAAAAAAAGAAGAAGAATGATGATGATGATGATGAGGAGGAGGAGGAGGAGAAGGAGGAGGAAGAAAAAGAACCAAGACGGAGAAGAAGAGGAGAAAGAAGAACAAGAGGAAGAAGAACAAGAACAAGAATTGTGTCAAATTTGTATGCAATTTGTGTGCAAATTTAGACAAAGAGGTGTGTGGCACTATGGCCTTTGCCATTTTACATTCAAAAGTATCTTAAGAAGGCAAAAGAAGAAGAAGAATTATGGGAAAACTCAAATATTTATTTCACCATGCAAAAATATCATCTTCAAAAACCCAAAAAAATAAAATAAAAATAAAATAAAATCCACTATAAGAAACCTAAATCCTTCAACATATCATAACTCTATAATTAATCTCAAGTTTCAGCACAATAAGCCCAAAATTATCATCATCTTTCCAAAATCCTCATATCAAAATACAACCTTTTCTACTACCTATGGGTTAAAAATCCCTTAAGCTACTACTATTACTCTATATTGAATCTAAACACAATTTCCTTGCCCCTTGGTAAGCAAGCCCAATAAACAATAATAATAATAATAAAAGTTAACAATAGAATTCAAGTGATGAGAAATTTTGAGGAACTTATATATATATATATATATATAATGAAATTTTGCATACACTTTTATATGGTCGTCCCTAGACAATTTCAAAGACAATTTTTAGAATAATTATCTCATTTTGAAGTTTAACTATCTCACTTTTTTTCTTAAAAATAAAATTAACATGTGTTTTTTCAGGTCCATGATATTTATAGTAATTCAAATTACATGTGATAGTCACATAAATAATGATGATTATTGAAATTCACATGAAAACAATTTTTAAAAAGAAAAGTTGATTGTCACTAGTAATGTGCAATAATGTGAAGCCCAAGTTGATATATGATTTTTTTTGCATAATTTTTTTGTATCATTGCCATTAGACAATTACAAAGACAATTCAAAAAACAGTTATCTCATTTCCAAGTCTAACTATCTCATTTTTTTTCTTTTTCTTACTCACCAACAAAATATGAAAAAATAAATTATCATGTGCCTTTTAATGTTCATGCTATTTATGTTAATTCAAATCAAATTTAACATTAAAATAAATGATGATGAACCATTTGAAACCATATAAGAATATAAGACCAAAAAAAATAAAATTTAATTGTCGCTAGTATTGCATAGCAATGTGGACTCAAATTCAAATTTATTATATTTGTTATATATATATAATGTAGACAAACAAACAAATCTTGCCTCCCTGAAATTAAAAAAAATCCCTCCTAATGGCAAAATATTGAAGCAATCAAATTACCATAGCACAAGGCAAACTTCAACACATTGTCTGTCTAATAATTAAATTAATTACAGCTGAAAATAGAACATTTTCAGAATATTTTCAAAAGACTCTTTTAATTTCCTTTGTTAAATTTTTGATTTTTGAAATTTTCAACATAAGTTCTGAAAATAATATAATTAATGTTGAAGCTACCAAGGTACTATATAGTATGTTTCTTTCAAACTGAAACCAGAAATTAAAATATAGCAATTAAAAGAGGGTCATTTTGTTTAATATTGTAGTACCTTGGCCATTTCCAACAAATGTCCGTGGAATAATTAATTAATTAATTAATTTTGAAATTTTCATTTCAACAAATGGGAATATTCACAAAATATTTACTATTATATCCTTCACAATATTTTTTGATTTGGAAGAAATAATTTTTTGAAAATTTCAACAATTCTGAAAATAATATAATTTGTGTCGAATTGGCCAAGGTACTACTAACTAGGGTATAGACTTTGTGATTAGGTGTAGTAGTAATTGGTAGCTAATGAAGTAGAGTTGGGGTTGATTCTTACCCAAGCTCACATTCTAACAAGGAGTGTGTTACACACTCGGTGGCCTTGCCATTCACATTAAAAAGAATTATGGAAACTCAAATATTTCACCATGCAAAAATATAATCTTCAAAAAAAATAAAAAATTCTCTAAATAAAGAAACCAAAAATCCTTCAAGAGATTATAACTCTATAATAACTAAATCTCAAGTTTCAACACAAGCCAAAATATATCATCTTTCAAAAATCCTCATATAATAAAAATAGACATATTATTTATTATTACCTAGTAGGGACCTATAAAAATCCCTTAAGCTCCTATACTACCCTAAACACAATATCTTTCCTTGCCTATTTTTTCAGGTGTATTTCTTTACTTCAACCTGAATTTTTTTGTTTCAACCTATACAAAGGGTTTTTCATGGAAAGAAAATGGCCCAAATTCACCAGATTTTGAAGGAAAAAAATAATCCAAATTGCTTGGTTTTTATTATAAATTCCAGTAGGTGGCCAAGAATATAAAAGGATTCTGTTTTTGTTTTCCCCCCTATTTTCATATGCTGTATGTAGCCAAATTTGGCTAAATTATTTTATGGGTAATCTCCACTTTGGCTACATCACAAAATCCTTAAAAAATCTTAAATATCCTTTAAAATCCTTACAATTTTGAATAATGCCAGCTCTTGGATTCTTATGGCTTGTAATTGTAATTGTAATCAATACTCTAAATTTATCACCACATTGGGAAAAGAATGGAGATCATTGTATACAATATAAAAAATAAATCGTAAATAAATACTCATATGCATATCATCTATGTACTTGAACAATTACAAATCACAATTAAAAAAGTGAAAAGACACTAATATGATTATTTCAAGAAATTAAAAAAAAAGATTTCTCAAAATGTTTGAACTCAAGAAATAGTTGCCATACACACAATCAACTACAAGTTGAAATATTTTTAATCAATTCAAATTTTATTATATTGCTTATAACCAATAATATCATAGAATGGTTTTTGGATTGAACAACACAATATATTCACATCCACCACAACAAAAGATTAAACCAATTTTAATGCTTTCTAACAGTCAATGTGTATAAAGACAAGACGATGAATAATTTGCTTTACACAACCATTGAATGGACTACTACTTAAAATTTCCCAAGGAACTAGACAAATTGACAAAACATGGGAACAATGGACAATAAAAAAAAACGAAGGAACATGAATATAAAGACAATCCTAATTAAGTGAAATCCATGTGATGGGATGGAAGGTGACAATATTTTTGCATGCATATCTATCTATGAAGGAAGGTAGTTTGTTTTGTAGTTATGAAATCCACCAAATGGGGATGCTTTAGATTGTGTTCTTGGTCTTGTTGGAGAGCTCTCAACGAGGAGGGGTGCATGGGCATGGTTCCATGGCGTTTGGACTTGTGGTGCAAAAGTTTTTGAATGTTGAATGATTTTTTCACTAAAAGTTAAATAAAATTGTAGATAAAATTTCCGGAGGAATTAGAATGTGCCTTTGGTGTCCTTGAAAAGATCTTGATAAACAGGATTTAATGGAATTTACTTGGTAAGATTTGGATTCAAAATGTGGGAGATATTGATTTTTAAGTGGTTTCTCTGCCACTGAAAATTTAAATAAATTTCAAAAAAACAGTTCACACTTGGGCCAACTGTTGCAAAAGCTATTTGTATTTTGGATCTACTTTTACAATTAAAATTTCAACACTAGTGCACAATAATTTAAAAAATTCTTAGCATCTATGTTAAAAAAATGTATAATGATTTTATGATGAGGTTTGTTGTACTTATGTTATTGTGCTTACATCCTAATGTATTTGATTGTTTGCATAATTATGACATACTAATGTAAAATTGTTCCTTGATTTGGGCATTATTGTAACTTGGAGGTCAAGTGTACTATGAACTTTGTTGGTCTTTTATTGGGCCTGACTATCGCATTGGATCCAACTTTTGGAAGTTTTACCTTATTAGAATTGGTTTCACATTGGGCGAACTGGTTTCTTTGGTGAAAGTGTTTTGGACTCTTTAGATTGGAATGGATTTTTTTCGGTGTTCAGAGATGTACAATGATATGCCTTGTTGTTAATAGTTCAATTGGAATTGAGTTCGCCAGTGCTACAATTTGTGAAACAACTAGTGAACTCCTTAGCAAATACGTGGAGATAAATTTTTTTTCTCAATTTTTCTCAATGGAGGTCTTCTTATAAGGCCCTTAAAAATAAAACCCTTAAAACCATTTACCACATTTCTTTAAGGAACACAACCATGTTCCTTAAAAGAACATAAACATTTCTTTAAGAACATGGTTTCTTATGGAACACAACCATTTCCCGTTGGAGGTGGTAGGATCAAATCATAATCAAATAAACCATTTTAATGTCATGTTAATGGTGGGAAGTTTTGCAAAACAATTAATGTAAATATTAATGAGTTAAAATTAGAAATTCATTTGATTTAATTTTAGGTTTTGGTTTTATTAATTTTTTTTGGAATTTAAACAATAACTACATTAGATCAAAAACTAGCTAAAGACTCTCTTAATAAATAAGTTTTGGTGGGGGGAATTTTTTTTTGATAATATCCACACTCAAAAATTAATTAAAAATTTTAAAATTTAAAAAAAAAATTGTTTCAAAAATTGAAAATTTCAAGAGTCTTGTATCCATGTAGATGGGATGTATTTATTTTAAAAACTTATGAAATAAGAGATAAAAGCCTAAAATAATTAGCATATTTTGGTATGATTTGATATTATGATCATTTTCGAGGCAAAATGTAAAATCTATAAAAAAAATCTACACACTTTAACAAAAATTCATAAGTGTTGAACAAAGATTAACACAAAATATTTGGTATATTGGGCTACTTAATTTCAACTAGAATGCACATGTACATGGCTCAAACTGGATTCTTTCTGTATGAGCTAGAAACATCAAATTGGTGGCATGGATATTTTACTGAGCTCTAGCCAGTCATCACTTGTGTGGAAGCCCAGAGCTGCAGGAGTAGTGAGCAGTGAAAATGCTTGTGAAGAATTGATGGCAGCAGAACTGTCAAGTACTTTGTCTTGTTGTTGTTGTTGTTGTTGTTCTTCTTCTTCTTCTTCTTCTTCTTTTGTCTCCAGTTGCATTCCGTAGCAGAAATTTGCATTGGCATGATGATGAGTTTGAGGATACCTCAACTCTGTTGTCATGAGCTGATGATGATGATGATGATGATACTGATCCTGTTGAAGATCAGTAGAGGTACTAGCTGGGAATAGTACTGTATCTAGGGGATCATGAGCTTCAAACACTCCTCCTCCTCCTCCTCCTGGAGCTTCTGGAAGCCAGCTGCTGGAACTGTGAGAAGAGCTGATCCAGATTTCAACTGGATCCTGATCCGGCGCCGTCGCTAAACAACAATCGCGCCCCGGTTCAATCACTGTTGTCATTTCTCCGTTTGTCAAGCTGATATTCAATCCGAGATCCATGTGATCCATTGGACTTATCAGCACTGAAGACAGACTTGAGTCTAGTATTTTGTTGAAGTCGGATTCATAAGAACATGAAGAAGAAGAAGATGGTAGCTCATGTCCACAGGAGGAGGAAGCTGATTGCTCAGAAACAACATCGACTACTGTTGTAATATTCATGGGCTCTGGACGCTGATCGAAAGTTGGAAGCAATGTCGATGCTTGCATGGGTGGGAGTACATGATGAATAGCTACATCTTCTGATCTGCCGCAAGCTCGTCTAGTACTACTACGTCTACTCCAACATCTGTAATTTCCACAGCCAGTTTCTTTCTGCATGAGACTCTGCTGCATGTGTACCTGTGAAGCAACGGAGGCTGCTTGCTCTGCTTGCTCCTTAACGAAGATTTTGATATCCTCCATGGCTTGTGGGGAGGAGTCGCGGATGTTGAGATGGGCGGGAAGAGGACGGAAGCGATGTGCAGGATTCATGTTGTGGAAAAGATTGTACTTCCTCTTGGGCTTGTTGGTATAGAACACACCTGCGTCGTGAGCTGCAGCAGCTTCAATGGCTGTGCCGTAGGTTCCCAGCCAGATGGTTTTCTTCCACCTGGGTGGTCGAATCTCTACTAAGAAACCCCTCACTCCTTCCCGAGTTCGGACTCCATTGTAGATAGCAGCAGCTGCTGCTGCTGCTGCATGCTCCTCTTGTTTCTGCGAGCTGATTGCAGTTTGTCCACTACTGGAGATTTCAACATTGATCTCAGCTGCTGCTGCTGCTGACGCGCGTCTGCTGATCCTAATATCTGCTGCAGGCGCAGCTACAACTCCTTGCGGTCTAGCAGCTGATCCACGGCCTTGTTCAGCTGCTGTACTGCTATTCTGTTGCGGGAACTTCTTCACGGACGTCGCCGATGACTCACCTCTCTCTCTCTTGAGTCGACGAGACCTGCAGGAGGAGCTGCTGGGTCGTGATCGGCTAGTGCGACAAATGGAAACAGTAGCTTGGGTTGCTGCAACATTGCTAGCAGCTTCGACATCGGCAGCTTGATCTTTAGCGTCGTTGGCAGGCAATGCACTTGATCTCAGTGCCTTGAGCTGTTGTTCATCTGTCAAGGAAAGAAGTGGCTCGCCGGTAAAGACGGCGGCGTCGTGAACAGCAGGCTCGTCGTCGTCTGTACGAGACCCCCTTGTCGTCTCCACATTCTGCACCCACGGCTGGAAACATTCATCTGCAAAAACGGCAGCTGGCTTAGACGCGACAGTAGCTGTAGAAGACAAGATGGCGGCGTCTTCAACTGCAGCTTTTCCACCACATTCCTCTGCTACTGGCAGCTTTGATACAACTCCGACATGATCAAGAGCTAGTGCAGATTGGATCTTGTCGTCAGGCTTGGAGTTGCTGGTGGTATTATCTGCTGCACAGTCGCTGATCACCAGTACGCCAGTTGCTGCTGCTGCTGCTTCTTCTTCTTCTTCACTAGCTGCTGCTCCTGCCGGAGGAAGGTCGAGGTCGCTTATAGAACTAGTGCTGCAGCAACTGGCGTACCAGTGGGATGTCCTGATGTCTGAGCCGCAAGTGCGACAGATGAAAGGCGTGGTGCACTCTTGTAATTGTTGGAGCTGCTTGCTCCTAATATGGTGGGATTTCCAAACAACCTGATCTGGCATCTTGTCGAAATCCTCCTATCTAGTCTCTAACTTCTTCTACAGCTTTTTCTCTTCTCTTCTCTTCTCTTCTAGAGTTTTCTTTCTCTTCTCTTGTCTTCTCTTCAAATCCCCAAACCTTTCATCCGCTGCAACGAAGAAGTCAAAGATGTGTACAAAACATGCATTAGCTAGTCCTGAAATATGCACAAAAAATTATCACAAAATTCAGTTTCTCATTCAATAGAGAAATCCACAAAGGTAACAATGTCTTTGGGTTCTCATGAAATAGATAAATCTGCAAAGGAACCCCAGTGTCTTTGGGTTGTCATGCAATAGAGAAATCTGCAAGAGTCTGTGTGTTCTCATGCAATACAGAAATCTGCAAAGTAACAATGTCTTTGAGTTCTCCTTTCACCCCCTTTTTATTTCCTATTTGAACCTCAAACCTTGCTATCCACAAGCAAGCCAAAAAAACAAAAAGTAGTGTCACCAAATGGAAGGAAAAAACACATGCACACACACACACACACACAACCAAAAAGACCCAAAAAAAAAAAAAAAACAACAACAACAACAACAAAAACAAAGAAGCTAAAGTTACTCTTGTTGAGCAGCTTGCAAAAGAATACTAGAGCCTTGTCTGGACATGATGAGCAAATCCAAGCAAAGCAAAGCAAAGGAGATGACGAAATGTGTGTGTGTGTGTGTGTGTGTGTGTGTGGGAGTGAGTTTTAAATACTTCCGTGAGCGAGCCAGCACCAGACTTTCTTGGTTTAGGGTTTGGGGTTTTAAGGTTTTTTTAGGTTTCTTTTTCTTTCTTTTTTTTTCCCCATATTTTGTGATGTAGTGATTTCTTTCTCTCTTTTTCCCCTTTTGGGGGGGGGAAGTTTTAGTTATTATTATTATTATTATTATTATTATCATTAGTATTTTATCAATATTGTGTTGTAGTGACTTCTTCTTTTTTCAGTCTAGTTTGAAGGGGTTTTTCACGTTTTTTTTGCAATATTGGGATGTGGTGATTTCTTTTTTTTGGGGTCTACTTTGAAGGGTTTTGCTTTTGTTTTTCAATATGGTTATCTCATGATTTTTTTTTTGGGGTCTAGTTGGAAGGGGGGTTTTTTTTGGTCCTTTCAACATTGTGATGTAATGAATTTTTTTGGGGGTATAGTGTGAAGGGGGGCCGGGGGGGGGGGGGGGGTTTCATTTTTTGTTTTCAATATTTTTTATGTAGTGATTATTATTTTATTGGGGTCTACTTTGAAGGGTTTTTCTTTCTTTCTATCAATATTGTGATGTAGTGATCACACTTGGGATAATTATCAACAAGAGAAATTAGCCAAATTTGGCTATAGGTCGGAGATGGACATAGAGAAATTTTTTAATCCTACTATAATTAGGCGACCTGCTGGAACCAGTGTTTTTGTTTTTGGCGAGATTTCGCAGTGTGGTCACCACATTTTTTCTAATGGTGACAGGGTGCAAAGGACTCTACTGGGAAAAGGGGGGGGGTGCAAAGTCGCCACATTCTGAGCAAAAAAAAAAGGTTGAAAATCGCCATATTTAGACAGCGGATTCTTGAAGGTGGCCAAAACATAAAGAGGATTCTAAAAGAATTCTACTTGGAAATGTAGCCAAATTTGGCTCATTCCTATAGTGGATAATTACCTATGTGGCTAGATCACAAAATTGGAAAAAATAAAATTAAAAAAATAAAATAAAAGGCGAAACCCATTGGCTAAATAATATGGTGATTTCAGAAATATAAAATAAAATAAAATAGTGGAAATCTGGCAACATTGTCGCTATTTTTTTTTCCCCAAATAAATCCTTTATATGGGTCACAATTTAATTCTATCCGATTTACCCCCCCCCCAAAAATCAAAAAAAGAACTAGATTTTCTGGGCTTCATTTTATTTTATTTTATTTTATTTTATTTTGCCTCGTTCCTCTCTCTTAGTGGGGTTGGGGGGGAGAAACTCTCGTGGAAACAACCCTTAGAGCATCTCCAGTGGTGCTCAGTATGTGATCCTACACAGTAAAAATGGATGAAGAAAATCCAAACCTGTACGGGTTTGACTCAGGAAAATATTTTTGCACAGGTTAACGTGCATGGTACGAGGCGCAGCATGCACTGTGCACCTGCAGAGAAAAGAGTGTAATAAATATGATCTAACTGCTCCTCGGTGTTTCTGGTCCATCTGGTTTTGCTATTAGTAGTCCCCACATATATGCAGTTTCAGTTTTTTTGGGGTGGGGTTGCAAAAGAGTACATAACTAAAACTTGGATGTGAAAAATATTTTCGCAGCGTCACATACTGAGAGCACTGCTGGAGATCCTCTTAAACCCCAAAAAGTAAACTACCATTTTTCTCTACCTCTTCTTTTTTCCTTCTTTTTTGGGAAACAGAATAATATGTTAGATTTATTTTTTTAACGTGTTCAGCACGTGTTTTTCTCTTTCATCCTAACACTTTTGTCATATATCATGATTTTTTAAAATTTTATTGTTGGCCGAATTTTCCATCTTGGTGAATAAATTTTAAAAATCAATCAATTCAGCTAGCAAATTTACCATGAAAAAAAAAATTTAATTTTCTTTTTATGTTTTCCTTTTTTTTAATTTAAAATTTTAATTGAAATAATTTGGAATTTTTTTTGACCTTGGTAGTCAAAAATATATAGAAGGATGCTTGAGATTTTGTACTTTGTCAATTTTTAAAAAGTGGCTCCACTTTGATTTGGATGATCATCATTCACTCAATAGTGGGGAAAAATATATAAAATCCCAGATCATTATTGTTATTATTTTTTTTTCCATGTACATACTTGAAGTTTGAAAGCCTACTTGACATAATGAGTATGATATCAATATCATGTCTTTTGTGATTTGAGTCTAAGACAGTGAAATTGCAACTATCACCAAAAACATATACCCGTGATTGAATCCTTGGATATCTTCTTCATTTTTTTATTTGTTTGGAATGGGATTTAAAGGATTATGGGTGTCAAGTGGAGCTCTACATAACCTTCTTTGACAATCACAAAATGTTGTTTAAAAAAATAAATAGAAAACATCACTTCATTCCAAACCCCATATATTTCTAATTTCTTATTGGAGCTATCAAAACAACTACTATGGGTGTGTGTTAAGTGGAGCTCTAATGCCCTCTTTGAACTTTAAAAACCAAAGACCCATGGAAAAAAATCACGAATGAAAATGAATGTGTTGAAATCACAAAGTGTTTGAACACACCCATCACCAACCATTGAACCCCTCTTCTTCTATACTCTCATATTATCCTCAAGTTTTTGTTCAATTTAAATGGCTATGGGTGCCCTAAGTGGGGCTCTACATAAACCTTTTAAACTCTAGAGGAAAGTGAAGAATGTTCATAAGTTATAAACTCTTTGTAAGATTAAATGTTTAGTTGTAGACGTGATTACCCCTAATTATTTGTTGATCAATCAATGTTCCCTATTCATGTGTTATTGTGACCACACACACTCACGTATCCAGTAGGCAAGGATTATGCATTCACTTCAATTTGCAATACTTGAGTTTATTGCAAGAAGAAGCTTCAACCATCTAAACAAAAATAGATGATCTTTGAACACACCTCTATAACGTAGATAATAGCTTAACACTAGAATAGGGTTTGTGAAATTAAAGATCTAGACATAACTAGGGGGTATGAAATAATTTAATATTCTAGTTTTTTTTAAGGTCTACTCCAATCTTATTCATCTTGTTTCATTTCTTTCTTGTGTGATTTAATTGCATTGTTAATTTATGTTAAATAATACCAAAAAAATTTTATATAGTGAATGAAATGATCTTTAGTGAAATTATGTGTTAAAGTAACATATAAAGCTTGGCGTTGTAGCTATGGAAAAGGGGATTGGATTGGCTTGATTGAAGAGAACAAATCTTTCCCTTTTATAGTTTGTTGTGCATTTGTCCTCTTTGGTACCTCAATGGGGGTGAAGAACTACAAAATTTTTGTTTCCCGCAAGATCAAAATGTCCTTCACCCGTAGTCTTTACCTATCTTAAAGCACAAGGCAAAATGTATTGTGAACCAAACCTAAGTAGATTAGGATGCATAGAAATGAGAAGGATATTATGCTTAGTTATAGGTGTAAAAACCCTTTCACTATTAAAGACTAGGCATAATGTCCTTCTCATTTATTGAGGGAAATTGATGGATATAAGGTGCCCTCCAAATATACCACAAAAAATTTCCAAGTGTTTTACCATGTTAAAAACATCTTAATCAAAGGTGAAAAATGATCAAAAGAAAGGTGGGCATGGATTTTCCTTCCATTTTCAATTGAAGGTGGTCTAACATCTGGCGCTTAAAACACACAATAAAAAGGAAATCACTTTATGTGGAATGTTTGGAAGAAAGCAATGGTAATGATGGTGGATGATTCAATCAATCAAATTTGCCCAATGTGTGAAGATGGGGGTAGAATCCATCTTAACACAAACTTTGGGAATGCAACCATGCACAATAAGCATGGGGAAGTACACACAATGCATTGTATATGGACTTGTCTATGATAATAAGAAGCCATCCCAAGTGCTTGCTCCAATGCAATGGAAACAATGTGTCTTGCATGATGCAAACAAGGCTTAATATTTTGTCCTTGCTTAGAGGCATTATACTTTGGATGCTTTGAATTGCACATGGAATGATTTGGTGTTCAAAAACAAAAGATCGAAACATCCATAAAGTCCAAAAACTTTTTTGGGAAGCCTTGTTGGATTATGATTTGGCACCTTGGAATAGACATGTTAAGTTAATCAAATAAGCCCCTAGGTGAGTATAGCCAAAGGGGCGAGGGGCATCCCCAAAATGTAGGGCTAGATTCAACGATCCTAGTTTAGGGCTTTACCTTACCTTTAAATGTTTTTGGAATTGAGAGGGCATGGTTTTGTGTAACAATACAAGGATAGACCTTGCTTAAGGCCCTTCCCCATTTTGAGGTGCCTATGCATGAGGGCAATAGCCCAAGTGAGGGGGCACCAAGAAACAAGAAAGGTCCCAAGAAGGCTACCTTTTATCTAGCTCATAAAGACTTGTTCTAAATTCATTAGTGTAATTAAAAACTTGACATCATTTAATTCTTGCCCAAAAATAGGTTCTTGCCAACTAAATAAACACTTTTACTTACTTCTAAATCTTCAAATTATTTAAAGCTAATTTTAAGTTACCAAATATTCTATGTAACTGTGCTAAAAGATCACCTAATTGTCACCATACGAATACTTCAAGCATCAAATGTGATAAAACCCCAATTGAATGCATACATTGCCTAAAGGCATGGCCAAACAATATGGAGACTACATGGCCCTTTGGATTGTCATAACTAACTTATGGTATCTTATTAAGACTTTGTGGGTAGATTTAACCAGCTAATTTTTTAGAAGCATAAGGTGAAGCTTTGATCCATTTCTTTTCATTGTTTTTCAGCATGATAAGGTTAGGACCTTGACTTGCAATTGGAAGTCATTGCACTACTTGAGCTGCTAAATCACATTGGGTGTTTATATTTACAATTAAGAGACATCCCACTAATTTACAAAGCTTGTTTAAAACAACTTGACTGGACAAATGGTGATTATTGGAGCCATAAATACAAGCCCACTCTAAGCAAAATTATAGAGAGAGCAAGAATACCTTATGCAAATCCCTTCAAGTAATGTAACATTATATCAAAACAACTTGCAAATGAACCCATGGGACTAAGTGAATTTGGCAGACTTGTGCAACTAATCTTGATCCTAACCTCATGAAGCATGGTCATATTGATTCAACTTGAATTTGGTTTAGTTTGTATCTGAAAGTTCTTGGAGCAAACTTTTTGAACAAACTTTTGGATTATACACACACACACACACACACAAAGTTAACACCAAAAATATTGCATGCAAGGGAAGACATTATGCATTAGTAAATTATATACATATATTGCTCCTCAACACAATATTAATTTTTTTGATATTATACGATTTTTAAATAATTCTTTGAATCATCCACTATCAAGTCTCTATGAATTCAAACTATCAAGATTACACAAGCAACACTAATGAAAATGAATGTGAAAACACATTAAAGTCCCAAAAAGTGTATTCATAAATTTATTTTTCTTAACATTTGAAATTGTACATAAAATGTGAAGGCAATATGATGAGTTTGAGGTAGATTTGAATATCTTGAATTTTGACTTGGTCTATTCTCTTAAGTTCAACAAATCTTCGTCAATTGTTGAAAATCACATAAAGTTCCACAAGAAGAAACTCAAACCTTGTGAAAATAATCAACATGTAATACTTTGCCAATTACAACATTCAAAAAATATACATGTTGATAAATAAATAAATAAAGATTATCAAATAGTCTATGTGGGTGCAACCATAATAAAAGAAATCACATCTACCTCTACCTCATCAAGTAACTATTTAAAATGGATTGCTTACCCAAAATGATGTAATAGATTAAAATTGGTTGCAAAATGTGATGAACTGAAAGTCTATGATTTTTACACCATCCAAAATTACCATCACAAGTAAAAGTGTCCCACCACACTATTATGTAAAGCTGTACATGATTATTATTCACAATTATGACATTTTCAAAAAAAATAAAATCATTTAAAACATGATTAAATAATGCAATTAATGGTTACAATTTTCTTAATGTTTTTGAATAATTTTTATATTCATTATGTTGATTACAAATTGTTTCACATGGTGCAATAATATATTTAAAACAATAGTCAAGACTTGGAACAATGTTTTACTTTTAACATTAAAACATGAAAACTAAGCATAACTACACATGCAATGATACATGTTATTGTGAATTACCCACAAATATTTATTGAATGGCCACTAGATGTTTTTCCTTTTGTAATAGTAATTGTTCAAAAATTCGAAACATTTGGTAGCCACCAAATTATTCAACTTCTCTTTAAGATAATATAATGGAAACAACATGTAGAGAGTGTTGTGCAAAACTTGGGTTTTTTCCCTTAATATCACCATACCTTAGTTAATTGAAATAGAAAATTTCAAAAAACTTATTTTCAATTCACTCATTCTATGTCATAACCATTGCATGATAGGTTCAAAAACCTCCAATGACAATGTTAGACTAGAGGGTTCAAGTTTAAGTTCTAGAAACTTGGACTTGAACTCTCAACTTTTTGGTGGAACCGACAAAAGAATTGAACCATGGAACCAATGTTTTACTAGAACTAGCACCATGACAAAAGACTCTTGATTATAGGTTCAAGTTCTATAGGTTTAAAACGAGTTGAACTTTTTTGAAAAAGTTGACAAGTAAGCGAAATTCATAGGTGAATGATTAGTTTGAATTAGTTGTAGAACTCCGTACCTATACTACAATCACGAGTTTTACTTTGTTATACAATCTCTTGTATTGAGGAGTTTCTAGTTCATACACGAATCGGATCTGGTTGAAAAACATGCAAAGATGTCAAAGATTCACATGCACGCTTTAAAAACATGGTAACCTCTCTTTCCATGACATGGAACATTTTGTCTTCACTCCAATTTGAACAGAAAGTTATAATCGTCAATCCTAAAGGACATACAATGGCTTGAACAAGACTTTGTCTTGGGGAGTAAGTAACTTCCATTTTATTTCATATGAAAAGAAAAAAAACTAGGGTACAACTTATTGAACTCTAAAATGTATAACCAGAACCCAATGAGTACAACCAATGACTTATATAATTGGCACCCTAAACCTCAAAACCTCAACTCTAAAAACCCCAAAACCCTTAACACCAAAATTTTGGACATTCATGAGAGTTTTACACTTAATGTCACCATGTCTTTACCCTGGTCATTCATGAGAGTCTTTACCTTAATGCACAAGGTTCGAGAATAATTGCAGTAGCTGCAAAGGTAGGAGCAGTGAAGTACATGCAGCGTCAGTAGTAGTAGTCAGTAGTAGTAGTCGTAGTAGTAGTAGTAGAGGCAATCAGCGAAAAGTTCTAAGGAGGGTGTCAACACTTCACACCCACTTGCTCCGCCGCCCACCTTGAAGGCTAATGTACTTTTATGCAGGTTTTTTGGTTTTGGTTTTTTTAATCTCACCCTCTTTTGGACCAAATTCAAGGCTCTGGTTCTGAGTTTTCCTTAGACTTGACAGAAAACTCTGATATCCCATGACTCGCCTTTTGATGATCGTGTGTGGAAGAAGACAATGGCAAATCAGTGTCTCCAAACACATGTGCTTGGACCAGCTTCCAATTGATTTCACATGTGTGTGTGTGTGTGTGTGTGTGAGAGAGAGAGAGAGAGAGAGAGAGAGAGAGTGTGTGTGAGTGAGAGAGAAAGAGATGAAGTTGTTGAAGGGGTGCAAAAATAAACCCAGATTGTGAGATATACATATTTTAGGTGCCATTGGCTCAGGAAGTCGGTTGTATCTTATCTTAAACCCTATCAACTAAAATATGTAACTAAAACCTTAAACCTTATCAACCAAAATAATTAACTAAACCTTAAACCCAAAACCTTACCATGTAAACTAATTGACTAAACCTTAAACCCGAAACCTTACCATGTAAAATAATTAGTTAAAATCTTAAACCCTAAAACCTACCAAGTAAACTAATTGACTAAACCTTAAACCTGAAACCTTACCAAGTAAAAATAATTAGTTAAAATCTTAAACCCTTTCACCCTACCAAGTAAACTAATTAACTAAACCTTAAACCTGAAACCTTACCAAGTAAAAATAATTAAATAAATCTTAAACCCTTTCACCCTACCAAGTAAACTAACTAAACCTTAAACCTGAAACCTTACCAAGCAAAAGTAATTAACTAAACCTTAAACCCTACCAAGTAAACTAATTAAGTAAACCTTAAACCCTTTCACCCTACCAAGTAAACTAATTAACTAGACCTTAAACCCTTTCACCCTACCAAGTAAACTAATTAACTAAACCTTAAACCCTTTCACCCTACCAAGTAAACTAATTAACTAAACCTTAAACCCTTTCACCCTACCAAGTAAACTAATTAACTAAACCTTAAACCCTTTCACCCTACCAAGTAAACCAATTAACTAAACCTTAAACCCTTTCACCCTACCAAGTAAACTAATTAAGTGAGACCAGTTCAGGGTTGAGGGCTTTTAACCTTGAATACTAACTTAGCTGACAATAGCAAATTGGCAATGACATCATCTTCTCTCACCAGCAGTAACATCATCTGGTGTACTTGGCAACTATCTGAACACCAAACTCTAAAAGCCTGGTTGGGTTATGGTGCCAGAGGGCTTCTTTACCCAAACACAATGCATCTAAGGAGCTTGATCTCTGTAGCTCTTTGTACAAATGGTACTTCAAAGTTAAAGGGCCTGGGCAGTTGCAGGCCTATTCATGACATTGCTTCTCCCCACTTCCACTTCCCTTCTCTGCACAAAACTGGGCCAGAGTGAAGCAGCAGCACATACCAGCTGAAGCCATGCAGAATGGATGAATGGATGGATGAAGTATGTGAACAGGAAACAGTTTTTGGTTGTATTCCTGTCCCCTAGCTAACCCATGACTGGGTTGGCTATGAACCTATCCTCCACAAGAACATGATCAATTAGCTAACCATGATTAGTTCACCATGAACTTACGATCCACAAGAACATGATCGATTAGATAACCATGATTGGTTCGCTATGAACTTACTCTCCATAAGAACATGATCGATTAGCTAACCATGATTAGTTCACCATGAACTTACCATCCACAAGAACATGATCGAATAGCTAACCATGATTGGTTCACTATGAACTTACTCTCCACAAGAACATCACCGATTAGCTAACCATGATTGGTTTGCTATGACCTTACCATCCACAAGAACATGATTGATTAGCTAAGCATGATTATGGTCCACTATGAATTTTCCATCCACAAGAGCATGGTTGATTAGCTAACTATGATGGGTTAGCTATGAATTTACCATCCACAAGAACATGGTTGATTAGCTAAACATGATTGGTTCCACTTTGAACTTACCATCCACAAGAACATGATTGATTAGCTAACCCTAATTGGTTCACTTTCAACTTACCATCCACAAGAATCTACTATCTACATGTGTACCTATTAGCCACCAGATGCAATAGTTATTTACTTGCATACTTCGGAACAAGTGTTGGCTAGTTTAACAAGAGAACCTCTGGTCCTGGTTTTGACACTAAACTTTCTCTTTCTTTCTTTTTTTGGTTAAGATATGCTTTTCTGGTGTGATGTTTGAGCCTGGTTCTTTAAATTTTTAAAACCTTTTGGTTTTGGCCAAAAAAAAAAAAAATCCAAATTTAGCAACCTTTTGATCAATTCAAAAACCAAGTTCAATTTCATCTACACAATAGATCAATAGATATTTCTCAGGATTGCATATTGTATAGATATAGAGTTTTAAAACAAATAAAACTAGGGATTGTATAGGGTAAAGCAGCCCATCATCGATCACTAGCTTACCACCGATCAGTTTCTCAATTCTTCTCCATTTTCAGTGGTCTAAAATGTTATAAGAGCGCCTTCTCAAGCTCTACATATCATGTTTGAAATGCAAAGCCAAAGGAGCAGCCAAAATAAGCAGAAAAGAAAAAAAAAAATCACATTACAAAACACGAATTTTTAAATTTTTTTTCATTTTGACCTCTCCTACTTCATCTGTGCATAACTTTCTCATTTTTCTTGGGTTCAAATTGGGCGATTTAAATTGCTTTGAAATTGTCATCTTAAACTTTACAAATCATTTCTTAACTCTAAAAACAATAAAGTAATATTTAAGGATTTTTTGAGGGGATCAAAAATAGGCTATGAATAGCTTGGTCAAGCATTTTCTGTAAAAATGACACACCCCTATTTCAAGGGGCCATCACTTTCTCACTTCTAGTTCATTTTTGCTGATTTTTAATGCGATAGATGCACCAAGAGGAGGGCTCCATCTACTCTTTGAACACCATAAACAATGGGGCCTTCCTACAAAAACAAAAAGCACACTTTTCCTTAAGTGATTGTTCATGGACTGGTCTACCCTCAATACAAAGTTTTATCAAATAATTATAATAGACAAACTACATACAAGTTCAGTCTCTTCACCTAAAAGACCTAAACTTGAACCATTCAAGTTTCACACATCCAACTAAAAAAACAAACATGTCAACATTACTAGTAACCACTTCCATTACCTACTTCATTGACATAAGATACTTATGGTGCATTCACCCTTGATGTTAAATCAATGTTAATTGAAAAATCTAGGTGGCACCCAATGTTAAAAAGGCGATGGCTTAATATTAAATCACAAAAATCCAATAAAAGATTGATGGCCAGAATCATTGTAGGGGAGACAAAAAGAGAAAACCAAAGGAAAAAAAGCTTAAAGGAACCAAAAAGTTTTTTTTCTCGAAAGGAAAGAGTTTGTCCCTCTTGTGGTTTTCCACCACAACTTTTTTAATGTCACTTGCATGAAAATTGTGAAATCTAATAATAATGGGAGGTCTCGAACAAGCATCACCCACCAATGTGATCTTCTTTTTTATAGTAGAAGCTAAAGCACGCTGAAAAGCAATATTAGTGCATTGCTTGAAAAATTCAATGCAAAAATACAAAGATAAATGACCTCCTAATCACTTATTTTGGAAAACATAGGCACACTCTTTGATGAAATGACCCATATCACACTCAAGTGCGCCATTGTCACAACCCTACTTTGGCCAAGTGTAGGGGTGAAGCCGAACACTTGGAAAAAGTGTGGATTTGGAGTCCTCCGAGACTCCCGAATGTTTAGAGCTCAACAGCAGGACCCAAAACACCTCGCATTGGGGTGTTCTTGGTGTCATTGGAAAGTTCTTGAAGCGTAGATATCGAAAATGGCCTCGCATTGGCCATTTGGACATCTGTCGCCCAAGTTATGGGCAAAAGAAGGGCCAGGAGTCAAACTGGCAATTTGACTCTCGACCACAAAAAGTCGGGAATCGACCTCTTCCCGACCTCAGAATTGAGAGTGCAATACGTCGTTAGAAAGATCTCGACAAGGGATACAAGTTTTGATTAGACCTCGTTACGATCAGATCTTGCAATTGAGAGTTATGAGCTCCCAAAGTCCCGGGACTCCAACCGGGACCATTTCAGGACAGTTTCGGGACTCTAACTTGGGAGTCCCGGGAAAAAAAGCCATTTGGATGTAGTCTCGGCGGGGCGTCGCAGAGAATACTATATGGGGGAAGGTGGTGGTTTCCCTCGAGTCCGGGCTGTGGTGAGTCTTGTGGTCCGAAATGCCCATGCCTTGTCCCAACACCCAAAGGTGTCCCGGAATGTGAACTAACCTCGTGGGTGGTTTGTTTTGATGCAGATTCAAGCTTGATCAACTAATACCTCTTCCTAGTCTAATCCCTGGGCTCCCAACTCGAGCCTCTACCCCTTTCTAGAATTGGAAGCCGGGAACGCCTTCCGAGTCCCAACTTTCCGCAACTACACTTTGGTGAACCCTTAAGTGGGTTCACCTCGGGACTTGGGAGTGCGTCAGCCATGCACCTCCATGGCCATCAAAATAAACTGATGCCTTTCATGAAGCTTTTATATTTGCAAATCTTAACAATGGTGCTAAGTTCTGCAATTGCACCTATTAGTTAATTATTGACACTCAAAACCATCATCTCTTACGTTAGGTCAGTAACCACCACATTGACAATGAAAACCTAGTCCTCTCGACTTGTAATGAAACGGTTAATGTAAAGGTGTACTACTATTCTTTCCTTACAGTGTGTTCATTCTCTTGGGCGAGGGCATACATGACATCTTAGATGGCATCATGCGTGGGTATTTAGTAACCTTCAAGCAAGCAATGAATTAAGCGCATACCACATGCGTTCAACCCATGTCCAATTCACACACGAAAATATTAGATGCTAAATGTTAAATCAAATTGAAATGAAAACACAATGTTAAGGTGAAAGTATAATATGTGATGCAAAATGAACAAATAAATGGCTTAGGAACTAACCATAACCTTGCTCCCTTGCCCAAACAAGAATGAATGTGGATTTTAAATGTTAAGGAAATGGAATCATCCTCCAAGATAAATTTAAAAGATGTGTCGTGGTGGATGTCCATTAAAAATGCTTGTAGACTTAGGGCATCGATAACTAACAAATTCTCAAAACAAAGGTGCACCTCCCTAGTTATAGGAAGAAGGACATTTCATGCTTCACATAAATATGACTAAAACATGTGTGGGCCCCCTCAACCTAAAAAACATATTCCTACCAAACTGGTCTTTTGAAAATACAAAATTCAGTGTAAAAATATAAAACTACCAAAGCCCAACTTTTTAGAAAAGCAAATGGGGCACAATCTTCCATAAAAAAAATCCCTATACCACCAAAATATATCAATAGTTGAACTTAATGCATTGTTAAGGGGCCTTAAAAAAATTCCCATCATTCTAAACCTATAATGTCCACATATACTTGCATAATTTTCCATCAAAACCCACCAAAAGAAATAAGAAGGAAGGAGAGGAAATTTTATCCTTGTGAAATAAGAAGGTTGACAAGCTACACATGAGGACAAAATGCCCAAAGTAACTTGGGTGTCTCCAAAACAAAAAAGATCATTGATATAAGCCACGTCCTAAAATAAAACCTCATCCAAAAATGCATGGCAAAGTTTCAAGAACCAACTAACACACCCAAAATGTGTAAATCATATGTGACCAAAGTGTAACTTCAAAGAATTTCTATGCCTGGAGAAATCTGTAATGGACTCCAAAGCTTGCACTTTAACACTTCGATCCTAAACCCAACTAGGGCTAATTGGATCGAAAAGTGGTCAAAGGCGTGAATAATTTCATTCATAGGTCCCACAATGTGGATATTGTCTACTAGGAATGGAAAACGCAGCTAGGGCCTGCACGATGGTCTTTAAGAGAACTCATAGTGGGCCAAAACAAGTAAAGGACCTTTTACAGGGTCACCCTATTTTGTGCCTGAAAATGGTTCAATAATGATGACCCCTTCCACAAGCCGCCCATGTTAATAGTAAAAAGAAAAATGAACACCATAAAACAACTTGGTAAGGGGACAATGCTCACCAAAGGCCCCTTGGCATCACACAATTCTTTAAAAATAACATTTCAAGAAATGATATTAAAAACATTTTCAACATCAACCTTCATTACGGCCCAATAAAGGTGTAGGTTAAAGAAAAGGTCGAATGCCAAAAGGGATGGCCTCATAGCCTCCAAGGGTTGATATTCCAAAATAATGGGGGGATAGGTGTTTCAAAAATGGCCCCAAAGTTATATGACATTGGAATGACTAATAAATCAAAGAACACTTTGCTTACGACAATAGGATGAAAACCATTAGTGTCCTTTGTCATTGCCAACAATTTTTTAACCCTCAACATTAAGGTCACCAACCTAAAAATATCCTCATGAGCAATAATGGCAATAGCCTACAATAATTCCAAAAAACCCTAAGGATGGGTCCTATAGTTTGAAGCATCCCAAACTATATTATTATATCATCCCAAAAAGTTCATTTGAAGATAAATGGGGAATAATGGCTAAAGTTTGGGTAAATAAAATCCTATCCAAGACAAAAATGTGTTGAGACTAAGAGTCAAAAATAGATGAAAGGACAAGGTCTCAAAGAAGGGGTGTAACTTGCATAGGGCAGCAATGGTGTCCTTTGAAGGAATAACTGGCATCATAGGCTAGAAAGTTCTAGCAATGTGACTTTATTTATTGACTCTTCCTAAAGTTAGACATCGGCAAAAACTACCGATTGAAAAGTCTTCCCATGAGTGGTGAGAATAAGGCGCACATGAGGCACATGAAGACTCTTCATAAAAAGAAGACTAGTTGTTTACTATAAACCTCTTGAGACGATCAAAAACCTCTTGTTGACCTAAACGAACTCTTCAAATATAACACAAACACCAACAAGGTAATGTGAGGAAAAGGAACAATGCTAACTACTTTTTCATGTTCGAACAATTCGATCAAAGGGTAAGGAAAAAGCATGTATGACCTCGTTTTGAATTGTTCGAGGGATCCTATGAAACAAACGAAGGCATACAAAACAAAACAAAACAAACCCCAAAATGGAACTAAACTGAGTTCAAACCCAACCCCAAAAAGCAAGAAAAATAGAATATAAAAAAAGCACAAGAAAGGAGGACATAGGTTCAGATCCCTAATTTTTGCAAAGAACCAATAAAAGGAAGTTGCGCTAGATTCCTCTGTCCCTTGTGCAACTCAACCATGGAGCTCTTGGGTTCTTTCTTTTCTCTCATTCTCACGTGCCGCCGTTGCCCAATTCCACTGCTGCTGCTCGAGATCTTAGACATGGTATGATTTTCTCTCCATCGCTCTTTGTTCACCTTCACTTTGCTTGATGCGTAGCTCCTGACAAATAATAAACAGTATTAATGTTAAGTGAATGTCAGCTTAATATAAAATCTTCATGATAAATAAGTTCAAGTCCTAAACAACTAGCACGGTGTTTTGGGGACTCAAAACTTGAGTGCCTAAGATCATCCCCATCAATGCTCAAGTATGTGACCCTTGGACATTAGAATCAGATGAAGACAAGTCAACATATGCCGGTTTGGCTGAGGAAAATGATTTTTCTCCCGCGTACGTGCTCAATTCATTGAGCTGAGTCTGCTAACAATCGGAGCATAGTTACTATGCACCTGCTACAGAAGAGTGTAATAAATACGACCTGACTGCTGTTCCCTATTTTGGATTGGCCGATCATAATGATTGCTCCAGGTGGTTTGCTATTAGTAGTTCCCACGTATCTGAAGCCCCCCTCGTTCAGTTTTATGGGTGGGGTTACAGAAAAGTAAACAACCGAAACTTGGATGTGAGAACTATTTTTGTGGGTGGCTCACATACTGAGCACTGATGGGGATGCTCTAACACCAAGTGTGAATGCACCTTTAAAACATAGGTGTAGCTAGATAAGTAGTGGGAGATATAAGGAGCATGATGTACAAGATACATTTCTAAGGTACAAGCTTGGTAACTTGGTTATGGTGCATTCCCCAACTGAGTTATCATAGAGGGTATCCAATGGATGATGGGTGCATTTGGTGGTAGTGTTGATTCCTGTGTCACATAATCCATAAACTAGTTAGTAGTAGTACACACACTCCCATTCCTCTTTTCTCAACTGACAACAAGTTATTGGGAACCATTACTTTGCCTTTTCAGGATTTCATTAAATGTCTTACCTTATTTTGTCCTAAAATAAGATAGGACAAAAGTAATATTTGTGTTAGTTATTGCCAATTGGACTCTCTCTCCACATTATAATGCCTTGGGTGAACTAGCACCCATGTTGGTACCATGGTGAAAAAAAAATCCCAAAATCCATTTCAATTATTTCTAAATGTTACAAATATCACATGCTTAGACTACATCAAGGTCTTTGAGTTCAAAATCTGACATTTTTTTTTTGGGATTAATACCACTACGAAGCCTCCTTCACTCAAAAAGGTCAAGGTTACCAACTTGGGTGCTGGTTCACTCTAGCTTACACTTAATAACTTCATGAAGTTTAACTCTCTAAAAATGCAAGCAAAAGTGAATGTGTTTTTGAGACCTACATGTTGAGTTTTTCAAAAGTTCAAAAACATATGCTAAGTTTTATGAATCTTCAAAGTTAGATAAATCAAAAAAAATTGCCTCATCGAAATAAATGGCTACACATGACTTTTACATTTCTCTCCTTAATGACTTAATCCCAATTGTGCCCACACCCTTTCCAAAGCATGTGTGGCCCAGAACGCACACGGAATACCTTTAATACATGGTAACCAAGTGTTGCCTTGTATATATATAGGTTGTGTACCTCTACAAGAAAAGATAATTTGGAAATCCCCATTCATCCCAAACTTGCACATCACATGGCATAGTCAAAATTTTACATAGAAGGTGAATTTTATGAATAAACATGCAACAAAACTCATAATGATAGTAGGTACATATACCTATGTCAAATTTCCATTCATACAACTACATAGGAAAAACCCATGTTGGAAGGTTTCAAACTTTTCATTAGGTGTTATGAATTGCTAAAACAACACAAGACCACTACAAAAGCAAAGATGACAAGAGAAAGCCTACTTGAAATAGGTTGTTGATGAAGCTTGCACCAATATTTAAAGTTGCAAGACAAGGTCACAATGTCATCACTTAAAGTTGAAAATTTTGTAAATGAAAAGGAACAACACGAGGGAGCTTAACCTAAACTTTAAGTTTTGCTTTGCAAGACCAAAATGAAAGGTGTTGCAAAATTATATTATAAATAAAATTAAATGCAACATGACAAAAAAAGTAAAGAGTACCTAGTAAAACAATTCATTTGAAACATGTGCAAATGACAACAACTCCACCAATTACATTTGTAAACAACTTTTAATCGAATTGTTTTTACAAAATATTATTTCTTCATATTTAATTCTCTTTTGTTTCATAGCTACCTCCTTTTTTCATGTGTACCATTTGAACCTTTCCTCTTCTTTTTTTTAAACAAAATTGTTGAACCAACTCCATGCACATTAATGTTATCTTGAAAAAAGACAAACAATAAATTATTCTATTATATACATTATTGTGTGTAATGTTTATTTATTTACATTATTTTATATGGTGTGTAGAATTTTATATATATATATATATATATATATATATATATAATGTTCACCTAACATTTATATCAAAAACCATATACACACACAATAATGATCATGACACTTAAAAAATTCACAAACATTTGCTTCATAGAAGTTAAAACCGAATTGTTAGGAAACAAGAGTTCTAAGACCTAAAACATCAAGGTACACCCAAAGTGTACTTAGAGTTGCACAAGAGTGAGGTGTAATTTTTTTTTAAAAAACCAATTAATTGTGAAAAGACAAGAAATTTGATTTAAGTTCGAAAAATTAACTCAATAATCTCAATTAGCTCATTAATTCTATTGCATTTCTAGGGAAAGCACCCACCCAAAGCTTCAATCTCAGGTGTACACACACACATAGTCCACATTGCACAACTACACACTAGTGCCAATGGTAGGAAGGTTTATAACTAACCCTAAACCCTGACACCAGCCCATGTACAATTACTCTACTTGTAAGGTACATTTGTCCTTTATACTCCAATGAAAGGGTACTATACTAGTACTACCTTGGAAGTTGGAAGTTGGCAGCTTCCACACTAATTATATGTATATATATATGATTTCTTTTAGAAATTTTGGAATTTTTTTAACTTTGTGGTATTTTCAAATAACAAAAACATTTGTGAAGGAAAATATTGAGTCTTCAAGAATATTTTATTTGTCAAAAATGAAATTTACAAAATTAATTAATTGTTTGATAAACATGTAAGTGTTGAACAAGGGTTGTTTTTTTCTTTCTTTCTTTCATTCAATTTTGTGATGTAGCTAAAGTGGTGATCATCCATAAGACCATATAGAATTGACTACATAGCCTACTAGATATGAAAGTTAAAAAAACTAAAAAAAATAGATACCTTTTATATTTTTGGGTACCTATTGGAACTTATCATAAAACTCTGGTGATTTGGATTCTTTTTTCTTTAAAATATGAAAATGTTTTTCCATGAAAAATTCTTTTGTTGGTTGAAATCGTATTTTTCAAGTCAAAATTTGGTGCAATTTTGCCCCCAAAAAACACACACAAACCCCTATGAAATCTGCCAAGGTACTACCCTATCTACGAAAGAACATAAAACATTTTGAAGTACAATTCCTTTTGGTATCTTGTTTTACTTTAACTAGTGGGTGCCCGTGACCTTCGGCCACCGTGAAGTCCCCCGGTTTCTTTAAACTTGGTTCATGTTTTAATT
The DNA here is from genome assembly GCA_963921925.1 of Sphagnum tenellum. Taxonomy (NCBI): domain Eukaryota; kingdom Viridiplantae; phylum Streptophyta; class Sphagnopsida; order Sphagnales; family Sphagnaceae; genus Sphagnum; species Sphagnum tenellum. The sequence goes on from OY998145.1 coordinate 17,596,893, forward strand.
ATTTTTAGAAAATTTTAACTTTTTTATTTTTTTATTTTTATGTGTTTTCTATTTTATTATTATTGTGTATAATAAAAATAAAGTGTTTCTTTTCACTTTTATATATATATTTATTTGGATGCAAGTTTGAAGTTTGGAGAAAGAAGACACACTTCATTCTTTTTCAAGTAGGGTTTTTCTTCAATATTTATAAGTTTTATTTTTTTTATTATTTACTCTTTATATGGTTTCTTCATTTTTGGAAATTTTTTTTCTTTTAAAATTATTTTGCTGTATTTCCCTTTCCTTGTTTCATTTGTTTCCATTCCTTTTTTATAGTTTTTGCGTTTTTACTCTTTTTTTGGTTTGTTTGTTTCATGTTTTTATTTTTTCTATTCTTAATTTGTCTATCTTCATTTTTTATTTTTTATTTATTTATTTATTTATTTATTTATTTATTTATTTATTTATTTATTTTGTTTCTATTTTATTTTTCAAAAAGATTTTAGTTTTTTTAATATGTTCTATAATGAAAATAACTTTTTAAAAAATTATATTTTTATTTGATTAGATGCAGGTCCCCCGGTTTTCCCCAAGGATTTCTTTAATAGAAATAGCACCTCGCCCGGCCCCCCGCAGCAGCTACCCTAGCCGCCCTACCTTGCCCTGCCCTGCCCTGTTTGTCACCACAGACAGGGAACGGGCTCCACAGGGAACGGGCAGTGACTAAAAGAATCTTCCAGGCACTGCCCACACAGACACCGAGAAAGGAGAGCAAGAAAAAAACGTTTGCACTATAAAAAAACCACCAAGACGATTGCTGCGAGCCGCCAATCGGTCCATTGGGCGGGTGTCTGCCCTGGCCGCCCTACCCTGCCATGTTTGTCACCACAGACAAACAAACAAACACCACTGTTGCTTTAATATATAGGATCTTGAATTGGTTTCATTTGCATTGTATAATACCCAAGTAATTACACATACTTTTAGGTTGAACCTATTTTTAACCTAGTTAATAATTTTGACAACTCATATCATCTCCTAGGGTTAATGGATCTACCAAGTATTTTCATTTTTGCATTTTATATGTGACTAAATGAATGGAATAGTATAAGTTTAGTTCACTATTCACTCTATCCCATTTTGATTGCTGGGGGTGAAATTTGTGGATGAATTTATTTTTCATAACATGAATAGAGAGCTATTCTTTAAGCAATTATGGAATTATGGAACAACCTTTGTGGTCAAAAGTTATTGTTAACCTTGCCCTTCAAAGTGTAATACTCGATCCAAACTTGCCCTTACATGAAAAGAAATAAAAAAAGGAAAAAAACATAACACAAAAAATTTCAAAAGTGAGAAATTGACATGTATGATCTATAATACATTAATTGTAGACATGTCATACATTGATTGATTATGTGGTATCCAAATAAACATGACATTATTTATTTATTTATTTTGTTTTGCAACTCTAGTAAGTCGATCAAAGGGTAATTTTACAAATTACCTAAGAAATTTAGAAGTTTGGGATTGATGAATTTGGGAAAACTAATTTTAGAAAACCAAAAAATAAAAGTTATATGATTTGTAGAGTCTAGATTGAAAAAGGGAATTTTCTTTTTTTTTTTTGTTTTTGAGATGAATTTGAGGAGTTTGATGGAATGAGTGGGTGCTAACTCAAGTTGGAACATGGGGTGAATTTATTAGCTATGCCTTTTGGGGTTCCTTGTCCTTTAACTAAGAGGAAATAAAAAACTACACCCTTCACTTTTTGCAAACCAATTATTAATATCATCTCCAATAAAAAGCAACTTGTGTGTATGTAAATAAGAAATTTTCTCATGGGTAGAAGTAGATTGTATACCTTCTTAGTTGCCTTCAAAACCATGATTTTGAGGCATTTCAATTTGAACATATTATTTAATGCAAGCTCTCTAATATAGGCAAGTGTTCATCTTCACAAATAGCCTTAACCCTAGATTTGAAGTTTCAACCAATGTTGTTCATTTGTAGGGTTTGAAGAGAACCTCCAATCATGGTTTTGACTAATAAGTTTTTGTTTGATGTTAACCTTGAGTCAAGTTCAAAGACCTATTTCTTCACAATTCTTGAACCTCCATTTCTGATTCTTCAAACAAAAATGAAATTCAAATTGCATCTATTTTAAAATGGCTACCATAATAATTAGGAAATATAACGCCGATGCAACATAGTAATACATGCCTACTTGGAAAATCACAAAGGCTTTTTACTTCCTTGCTTAGGAAACTAGAACTTGCATTAAGAGGGCCTATGCTCTTCAGCCAAGTTCCAGTTCCAATTCAAACATGAAGCTAGTTCCATGTTCCAAGTCTCGATTCTAGTTCTTGCCAATGAATTGGCCGATTAACAATTATTTTCATAACTTGATAGGTGATTTTTATAAGATAATTTTCTCATAACCATGAGGTAAGTTATCAATATTTTTGGGTAATAATCATTGATTACACGTGAGGGTAAGTTATCAAATAACTAGTCAATAACCATTGATTATTTTGCTGATTATTACTCGGTTATAGATTTTTTTTTTAAATATTTTTTTCTTTTTAATTCTCTATCATTAAAAAAAAAATTAATGGTTTAAAATTGATAACCTATATGGATGAGAACCAAGTCATTCAGGTAGGTTACAAGATCGTGAAAATTCAATACCAAATCATTAGGTTATTAAACCCTAAACCTTAAACCTAGGTTATTATTTGATTATTAAAAAACTCACTAACCGAGCAACACAAGTTCTTTGTTCTTTCCCTTGTGCAAAACCCATGGCCAAGGAACCCAAGAACTTGACTACAAACCCAAAACCAGCCAACACTAACATCAACCTCATTTGCAAAGGGACGGGAGATGGGATCTAATATGGGGCGGGATGTAATATTAATTATCCCCCTTTCTCACCCATAAAAATGAAAAAAATGAACACTAGCTACCTATATGTGAAAATATTTATTTAAATATCAGCACATTGGGTTGCATCACAAACTTTCCATCCAATGATTTAAAACTCACATGAAAATTTTTCATCCTATGAAACTTATGAAAAATAAATTTCACACAATTTTCATTCATCAAATCGTTGCATGTATTGCCACAATTTTTTTTTGACTAAAGGGGAATAATTCAATGATTCATCCAATTTGAAAGGCACTTGAAAATATATTCTTTCCAAATCAAAGTATATTATCTATTTTACCGGTTTAGAGTAAATACATCCCCCTTATTTCCTTCATAAGGAATTTCGAGTCCAAAATATTTTTATTTTTTCAAGCATCCCCACATTGCCTAAAAAAATAGAAATTATTTATGTACATATATAGATAATTTCCTTTCCAACATCCCTTGGCATGCTTCTTGGCACAATTGGCATCCTCCACCATCCTTCTTGCACCTTGAAATAATTTAATTTAAATTAATTTAATAAGATCCCCCCCAAGTGCATTTCATTGTGCCCTGCCAACCTTACTAGTAACTTGACATTCAATGGCATCCTTCATAACTTTCAAAACAAATTGAATACAAAAAACAAAATTTTTTTTACAAATTTATTTTCGTGCATCCATTGAAGTGCTTCTCAGCACACATGGTGTCTTTCCCCAACCTAATTTTTATCACAAACATCCAAATTCAAAACATCTTGGAGGTTAACATCTTGGGTTGTCTCAAGGCATAATAAGGATCCTTGGGTGGACCCAAATGAGGAATGTCACACATTCATTTTATTGGACCGATCAAACTTTGAGAAAAACATTAAATAATATTTTTATTGAATTTTTCTGATGAATACATTTATCATTGGAATGAACATGCAATGGATTTACACATGAAAAAAATTATGATAGTAAAAAAAATTGAAAAAAAAAACCTTGATTTGTAAAATAAGGAAAATATAGCACTAAAAGCATGAGTTTGATCATAAAAGGGGTGAAAATTTAATAGACCTAGAACAAATGTATTAGGGGTTTGGGGGGTGAAAGGAGCCCAAAGATAAGGTGAAGACAAAGTGACTTTACAAATAACTTTAGAATGTATAAATCATATATATTAATTCAGTTAGTCTGTGACGGGGTTTTGGGGGGTGGGGGAGGGAGAGGCCGATGAAGCAGTGGGCGACCACCACGGTTTCCGTCTGTGCGTGCGTCTGTCTGAACCTGTCCATTCCAACCTATTAACAGTCTCTGCGAGGTCGATTCTGCAACCCCCCAAAATAGGGTGGACAATCCAAGACTGATTTCAATAGGTGGACAGTTTAAGAAGTTGAAGATATCAACTTTTGGATGGGGGTTGGTAAGGTGTTGGGGGAGATATTTTTGGAAGGTGGGTGAGGAGATTTGGGTGCACTTTTTTTTTCTCGAAAAATGCATGGGGTAAGGGTTTGGAAGGGTCATGATTTTATTTTATTTTCATGGAGAGGGGGAGGGGATGGGGTGGGGTTTTAGGTGTCTTAATAGGTGAAAGTAAGAAAGAACACATTGTAATATTATGTTGGGAACACAGTGGGAACCAAAGAAAAATGAAAAAAAACCTTCCCCCCACCCCCCCCCCCCTCCCGCCCCTCTTCCCAAAATTTAAAAGGAATAAAAGCAAAGCACCTTGAGTGCACCCTTGGGCCTTCCATTGGCTGCATGAAATTTCTATTCCCAAAAGAGTTCGTCATCGTTTAAAACTAGAGTGGAAAATGCGAAGGACCGGGTGAGAGGGATCGACAAGGTGCATTATGCACCGGGTTCACACTAGTATTATTTTATTTTATTAGTTTTAGTATTCCTCCTCAAGGTCCACCCAAGGATGGCTTATGGCCCTTGCCAAAAAAAGACATTAGCAAGATGCAATCATTACTAATAATGTCTTTCACATGATTGGCTCCATGTTGCCTTTTGTTGGGACCTTCTCCAAAGATATTTGGGCAAGTTTTGTGATGCATGTGGTTATGATGGATTTTTTTTGAATTAGAACATGCAAAACTTTTGCTAATCTTAGGTGGTTACATCAAATTTAAAATATAAAATCAAGTAGAGTTTATAAGCTTTGCAAAATTTACCAATCCAAACAAAAGTAAATGATGAACGCTTACCTTGTTCACATGACACATTATGAAGGTAGGGGTAAAGTCACCTTATATAGAGCATGTAAAAGTACTTGTGGGTGAAGATCAAGGTCCAAAAAAAAAATGTATTCAATAGTTAGTCACCATAAATCAATAAATCCATCATAACCACATGCATTGCAAAATCTAAAGATACATACATATGCTATGTAATGATTTTAGCACAAACCATCTTTTTACCCCTTCAAAACAGGTACCCTTCCTAGCAGGGTAAATCTCAAATGCATTCTAGTTGAGTGTAAAAAAGACATGGTAAATTTAAAATATTTAGTATCTAAGTATAGTCATCAAAAAGCTAACAAAACAATTTACCAACTATGTAGGGTATGCATTGTCATATGCTTGCAACTAGGTGAAGATGAAATATTTACTTGAGCAATATTAATAAAATATTTATTAAGAGTATCTCATCAATGTTCAATATGTGACCCACAAAACATGTTTCTCACATCCAAGTTTAGTTATTTACATTTCTTTTAACCACACCCATAAAACTAAAATTGGGATTGCAAATAGGTGAGAATCTAGTAATAGCAAACCACCTACACCAATCATTATGATTGACCAATTAGAAACAGGGGGCAACAGTTATATCACATTTATTACAATTTTCTCTAGCAAGTGTTAATATTTGATGTGCCTTTTACCAACCTCAACAAAGTGCCAAAATGCGGGGCCAAAACCATTTTGTTGAGCCAAACCAATATGTTTTGATTTTTCTTTATTCAATTTTAATGTGAGGTGTCACATATCGAACACCAATGAAATTGCTCTAAGAATGTTCAGCAAAAACGTTTAGAGCATCGCAATGGTTGGCTCAGTATTTGACTCGAGACAGTACATTTTATTGTGAAAACGTCAAAATGTGCTGGTTTAGCTCAGAAAATCGGTTCTTCTGCACTGAATTCCTGCAGCTTACCATGACTGGTAAAAGGCGCAACACGGTTGTGCACCTCCAAAAAAGAGTGTAATAAATTGGACCTAACTGCGGCTCAGTATTTCTGATTGGTCGATCTAATGATTGGTCCAGGTGATTTGCTATTAGTAGTTCCCACGTATATGCAGTTACAGTCACAGTTTTATGGGTGGGGTTGCCAGAAAAAAAAACAGAGCGTGACATACTGAGTGCCGGTGGAGATCTCTGACTGTGTTTAAGTATAGGAGAAGGTTTCGTAACCAGTACCTTCCGGATTTGAGGTCCCATCTTTAGGCCGGTATCTCCAAATGGCAAAAAAGAGCCAGAAAGAAATGGAGAGAAAAATTGAGCTGGATTTTATGTTTTTAGAATGTTGAAATTCATTGTGAATGAAATGCAAGAAAAAACATTAAGAGTATAATTAAGCTCAAAATATGATTTAAGGTATATGACACTACTGATTAATTTTTTGTATACATATATTTCACAATGTGGAAATCAAAGTTATCATAAATCTTTAATGGTGGTTAGACATGTTAAAATAACCACAAAACCAATTGCATAGCATAAGAGGTGTAAATCATTAAATAAACAAGTAAGAACCATTGTTATCTCATACCAAAGGAGGTCAAGGTCAACAAAAAGAAAGCGCAATAAGCTATCATTACGTATTGTTCAAAAATTAACGAGCACAAGGTGTGGGATGAGTTAACATGTTTTATTTAACTATTCATTAAGATTTGAGGGTGACAATCATGTCTTCACTAATTAATTAAAAAATGAAGCTGAAAAATTATATTATACTGATTCCAAAAGGGAAAGTAATTACAAGAAAAAATAAATTGCTTACCCATTTTAAAAGAGAGGCAATTAAAAGAGGCAAAATAATATGTTCATCTCATCAAAGTCATGAGTGAAGGTGATATCAAAACATTATTAGATGTCACTTTTCATTATGTTGAGTTTAATGTCTAAATCGAGTTTATTAGGTCTATTTAACTTCATAAACCTAACATTGAACAAAATAATGTAGACTTGTCAACTTTACTTTCAAAATTATGATGAATGTTTAATTTCAATGTTGACTGGAATAAGTATGTTTCAAATAAAAGATGTTCGCTAAAATATTTTTAAAATTTAAATTTATTTTTTAAATAAATGAGAATTTTTATTATAAAATTAAAATGATTACAATGTAAATCTATTCAATTTTTAGAAATTTTGATTCCAATTATTTTTAAATTGATAACATCAATTTTTTATTTTTTATTTTTAATGATTATAATAGCATTTCATTTTACTTTGTTCATAATTTTTATTTTCAACATGACATTCGTTAGGTTTCATGTTAATTATTAGGGCCTTATATCATTGGCTCAAATGGAATCACACCTTCAAGGTTCTAAAGAATATGACTTTCGAAAAAAACCTTTTCAAGTTTATAATTAAAACTCAATTGTGAAAAGACCATTTTTGTAATTCTTTTGTAATTATTGTATGAAAAGGCAAATAGAATGGCCAATCTAGGAAATTTCTTATGCATTTCCCCATGTGACATGATGGCAACCAAAAGGGCCAACATTATGAAATGGCAATTGATTGGTTGAAAAATTCATTAAAATTTTATTAATTTTTAATGACAAAAATTATTTTAAATTCAATAACTTTTATTTCATTGGTTTAGAACTTGTGAAATGACCACCACGTAGAGTGCCTTGTTGAGGGCTTTTTGACAAAGTGCAATGAAAGGCTTTAAGGTTTAGGAAAATTAAGGTGTGTTCACAAACAAAAAAAACATCTATTTTAATATATAGATATATTTACATTTTATTTTATTTGTCAATTCTATTATGTGTTAATGATGGAAATATGGGTATATTGCCCCCACACCTTTGGTGAATATTCACAAAAATGATAACAATGTGAAGCATGTTATTGTTATGGTTTTTTGTACACAACATTGCATACATATGACATTTCCATCTTGTGATGATGTGCATTGCATGTCACATTGCAACAATATTAAGGGAGCTTCTCAAGCCCATTGCAAGAAAGGACACAAGAATAAGTATGGGAGTAGTGGTAAAAGGAGGACTAAAGCCTTGTCAAGATCAATGAATTTGGATTGCTTTGCAAAGTGGAACAACATGCCTTCAATAGAAGATTGAAACCCATGGTTAAGTTATAGTCTCCTACCATTCACATGAGCTAAGTAGACCAAAAGAAGAACAAGGCCATTCAAATGGTATTGAAGAAATTGGGTTGGGTATTTCCAAAACACTAATCCAACGATGTTGTATCACATTGGCAATGTCCAATGACGCATGAAATATGCTTTCCATAAGGAAACACCATGGAAATCAACTAGTAATATGATTATAAAATTAGTTACTAAATCAATAAATGTCCACATTCTTTACCACTATTCTTACCTCTTTTTCACATGTGTTTAGAAAAAATTTCCTTTCAAAATGAAGCTAAATATAACCTTTCACGTTCAAAAAATGATCATAAATCAAAATGAAAATAGTCATAAAATATTTGAAAACCTAGAATGATCATAAAAGTAAAAACCTAAAGATTAATTTAACTTTACCTTTAGATGATTTTGAAATTTTCTTTAAATGATTAAATACCATTTTTCATTTTTCATTTATTTGCACATTTAAAATGATAATGTTTTCACCTTTATGCAACTATTTCTTCTTTGACACTTTAATAATACTACTACATAATCACTCCAGATTATCCATATATTCCAGTTATTAAATTTTGCTTCTTAGAGTTATGTTTAGGGTTTAGGGTTTAGGGTTTAAGGCATAAACCTCTTATACAATTGGAGAGTCTTTGTGGAGATTAAGTAACTGCAAACTTGTAAGCAAAAGCACCTGAAGACACAAATAATTAGTGTTTTTTTTTAAGGAATTTTTTAATGCAGCCAAAGTGGGTGATCATCCCCTTGGAAGAAGATGGAAATCATCCCAAGTTTAATGAAAATCATCCCAAGTTGGAAGCTTTAGTCAAAGCTTGGCTATAAACCAAATATGAAATAGAGCAATTTTTTAATCATGCTTCAATAATTTTGGCTACATACTGGATATCAAATATATATAAATCTGACAATTTATTTTTACTCTAACTACTCACTTTCTGGCAATTGAAGTCCTCAAAAATCACCTCATTTTTTTAATTTTTTGATGTTTAATTTCACTTTCTATCAAAATTTCACTAGTAATTAAAAAAGGCTAGACCTAATTGAGATTCCTTTTCCAAAACATGGAGTGGGTTTTTGCAGCCTCAAGATCTTTTGTTGTTCAGGTATTCCAAAACTAATCCACTATGGGGCATACCTGAGCCCGTGACAAGAGCCAGTAAATGAATGCCATGTTAGCAAACTTTCTCAAAAGTGCCAACTCTGAGCATGGACACATGACCTTCTTCTTCGGTAATAATATGACAAAGCCCATGGAACTTGCAAAGCCAAGCTGCACAAAGAATTCAGAATTTCGTGTAAGTAGAATTTGGCACACAAGAATCTCATCCTGCACAAACCCATTTTTGTTCGCACACTTAAACCTTGATTGTCTGCACTTTGAAGTTGTTAGGAACTTTGAGCTGCAATATAACAACCCAAAACAACATATGCGGGAGAAATCAAGCAAGCAAGCACATTGGCAGATCTCAGTAGCTCTTTCCTCACTCAAGCAGAAGACTTCCATCATGAATATAGATCTTGAAATGCTTCACTATTGTGACCAGAACCAACAAAAGTGATCCCATATTAAGAAGTTGCTTCCAAGCTCAATTATTTTTTGCAGTCATCATGTTCTTTCATGAAAAATACTGGAGACGGTAAAGATGGAGCCGCTAAAAACAGAAAGGAGTTCATACCAGTGAGCAATACCTCGAGCATTGCAAAACCCATGCCTATGCAGTTACAATGACCACAAACCATCAAATGGCCAGTAGCTGTCATTCTCCATGTGCTCTCCTTGGCATCACCACCAGGTAGCCATCTTCTTGACAGGTCAAACTCCAATGCACTGCCAGTATGGACATCCTCAGACTGCAAATTGAGCAAAGGTTGTTGACCTACCAAAAACTGTAACAGTACTTCTTTTCAGCTTTAACTCAGACAATGAGAAAAGAAATCAGATCTTGTTTGGAACTGCACAACAAGACTGCATTCTGCCATGTGTTTGCCTGTGCATCAGATCTCAATGAATACATGGTAGGCAGCAAAGGAATCAAGCACACAATTCAGACTTTTTTCTTTGGCATACACATGATCATATGTGGTGGGTGTACATGATTGTGCACATCAGCCTGCAAATTTGGAATCTCACATCGTTCACAATGATTTATAATGAGTTTCACAACAGTGCATTTGGCTCACATTGTTCACTCACCCAGCTTCTCACCATAGCCAAATCTCCACAGCATGAGCAAAGCAATTTCTGAGGACTTTTCCCAGAACTCCATACTCCTCATACTGGATGACAAACCAAATACAAGCTGGCTGCAGAGTGCAATACATAAATGAGACAACCATGTGTGCACAAGATGATGTATTCATAAAAAGTGCACATTCTTGTATCAAGAGGTGAGAGCTTGCTAGCTGCTTGCTAGCCACAGCACACACCAATGAACATGGAGGTTGCAGACCAAGTCAAGAACTGGAATGCTCCACCATGTCCAATGAGCAAGCAACTCCTACCAAAAAAAGAACCTTGCACAGAAGGATAGTCTCTGCCTTAAAAGCACATCAGAGACTTGACACAAAGGAGCAAGAGACGTGATCCCCAAAATCCTAAACCCGTGAGAATTTCCAGCCTTGGGGAGAGAGAGGGCGGTAGGGAAGAGGATTTGATACCCAGCCTGTGCCTAAGTGTTGATGGCAGGTTTGCAAACTGCAGGATTTGAGATTGGATGCTGCCATTTGCCTCAGAATCTCCATCACTAACAAGTAGGCCATTCACTCCCTGTGAGACTGCTGCCTGGAAAGAAAGCTGTGCCTGCCTGCCAGCCATCACAGCCATTATCATCCATAGCCCCTTTTGCAAGATTTTTGGTTTGCAATTCCGGAGGCTCGGGAGTTTTCATTCCTTCTACCACAAAGAGTACCTATTCATTCCTTCCTTCTACCACCCATTCCCATCGATCACACGACTTCTCTGGAGAGTACTCGTTCATTACTTGTTCTTGCAGAGATAGAAAATCAATTAGGGTTAGCAGTTTCTGCTCACCTGAACTCTTCTTACTGAGGGGTATTCATGCTGGATGAGCTTCTGGGATCATCACCTGATGTTCAAAGGAAAAACCACCAGCAACAACAATTTCTTCACCTGAAGAACCACTTGAAAGTTTGATCCGGAAAAGGGTTGTGAAGTAGAGAAATAAATTGGTGTTAGCTGTTTCTGCTCAGCTGAATTCTTCTTGCTGATGGGTGTTCTTGCTGGATGAACTTCTGATGATCGAAGAAAAAACCACCAGCAACAACAGCAACTTCACCCATGTATAGAACAAAACATTAGCATTGCAGTGCAAAAAGAGCCTTTCTTCTGGCATCTTACCATGCTGCTCCTGGCTGCAATCCTCTTGCTTACCCTGCTCCTGTTCTTGCTTTTGCTGCAGTCTCTCTTTCGCTTTGTGACCAGGAAGAAGGAGAGAGTGGTGGGCTTTTTCCACCCCTTCACCAATGATGGAGGTGGAGGTGAGCGAGTGCTATGGTGTGCAGTCCGGGCTGTCCAAGAGATGGCAACCGATCTTCCCATTGCCATCTATACTGGCGACCCTGCCACTCCAGAGTCTCTGGCTTTGAGAGCTTTGGATCGCTTTGGAGTTAAGCTCTTACAGCCGATCAGAGTAAGCAGAGTCTACACTCCTGTCGTCTCACATTTTTCTCTTGCCTTTTCTAGTGTTGGATTATGTTCTTGCTTTTTGGGCACATCAGATCAGATCAGAGACAAAGTCTGATGCACCTGAAGAAGAAGAAATGCATGAGTAACGATGTTGTAAAAGTGGAGAAATTTGTAGACTAAGATTTGTATATGTTCGTATGGTGGGTGGCAGGTGGTGAGATTGCAAAGGAGGAAATGGGTGGAAGCCAGGACTTATCCTCGTCTGACATTGATAGGACAGAGCTTGGGATCCATGGTGCTAGCATGGGAAGCTTTGAGTGCAGTGAAACCCTTGTTGTTTATTGACACCAGTGGCTATGCCTTCACCTATGTTGTGGCATCATGGATTGCAGGCTCCTTTGTGGCTTGCTACACCCATTATCCTACCATCAGCTCTGACATGCTCGCTCGTGTGCGCAGCCGCACACCCCTCTACAACAACCATTTGTCTGTCACTCGCAGGCAAGTCCATGTTCAAGCTCGATTCAGGGTTAGGGTTTAGGGTTGTTGATGAGAGAAAGAGAGAGATTCAATTTATTCCTCCCTTTGAACCAAGCTCCTTCAAATGTGTCTGGATGCAAATATGTAGGGTTTCTTTCTTGGTCATATTGTGTATGTTGTCTACCCCAAAATCACTTGAGTTGCAAATTCTTACATAAAAGGGGGATGTGGGTGGTGGGGTGCAGCTACTGGTTGACCACAGCAAAGGTGTTGTATTACAGAGTGGTGGCATGGATGTATGGACTGGCAGGTGCATGTGCTGATGTAGCAATGGTGAACTCTTCTTGGACACAATCTCACATCAACAGAATCTGGAGAATCCCGAACCGCACTTTCCTGGTCTATCCTCCTTGTGACACACTCTCTCTTCAGGTACACACATGCTGTGGTAGCAGCAGCAGCATCAACATCCTCATCATTGCTCAACCTCATCTTCCTCTTCTTCGTCCCCACGGTTCTAGTCTTTTACTAGCTCATTGTTGGGTTATGTTAAAAGTGGATCAAAAGTAGGTTATTTGCAGCGTTTGCCTCTGTTCGACTTTGGATCTTTGGATCCTTCCTGAGATGTTGGGGAGTGTTGGGGGCATGAGATCTAAGGGATTGTGACAGACACAGACAGAGAACCAGGCTCACATGGGAAACTTGTAAACCCTAAAACCTGCTTATGAATCATGGGTTTTAGGGTTTAGGGTGATGACAATTGTGGGCACACTTTTCTGCAATCACTGTTGACTGTTGCAAATATATGGGTGGGCAAGCAGGTGCTTCCTCTGGAACGGCCAACAACACCTGCATACATTGTATCTGTCGCTCAATTTCGTCCTGAAAAGGTTCTCAGCCTGTCCCTTCTGGCAAGCACTCATCTGCTGCTGCATTTCCCTCAGACCATGTCCACTTCTTCTGGCTTTGTTCAGATTTTTGTTGCCTCCTGTGTGGTCTCAGTCCATTAAAGCTTGTTTCCCATGTATTTATCTGCATCTATGCATGCTTGAGGTTTTATCAGAGCTTTTTGAGTTGGCCCACTTTCCTCCTCCAGAAATGCAATGAAATCTGCATCATGCATAGGTCCAGGCATTGAACCAGTTGAACACTTTTTCTGACAACATGCTGTGAAAGTAGCTGCGTATTCAGCTAGATCTGTGGTGTGCATGAGTTCTGAATTTGGATTTGGTTTGACTGGATTTTAATGCAGGCCCATGAGCTGCAGCTTGAAGCCTTTGTCATGGCTTTGAATGACCTTCCCCCAGCTTTGATCACAGAAGTACAATTGAAGTTCATTGGTAGCTGCCGACATCAGGAAGATGAGGAACGAGTAGAGGCTCTCAGAGAGAAGTGCCATGTTTTGGGCTTACAGCAGCGTGTGGAGTTTTGCCTCAATGTCTCTTATAAGTAGCTATTTGTTCACCAACCTAACTCTTGCGAAAAGTTTTAGGCATGACCAGCTATGTCTTCTTCTTGTGTCAATGAAGTGTAGATGTAGATTGTGTTTTCTCATGGTCTTTTGCATTAACTTCAAGGTGGCCCATGGATTTATGCCTGAGAAACAGTTGGTTATTTTCCCATCATGCAGGGAGCTTGTGAAGCTGTTGGGGGGTGCCATTGCAGGCCTGCACACCATGACTGATGAACACTTTGGCATCAGTGTTGTGGAATACATGGCTGCCGGAGCTGTGGTCATTGGTTAGTCTTTAACTCTACCAGACAGATCACTCATTCTTTAACCTAGTGGTTTTTAGTGAGAATATAATATGGCACTTATTTCTTGAAATATGTTCATCCCTTGCTGCAGCACTCTGAGCTCTCCCTTTTTGTCTTTGGGGGCCTTTGCAGCTCATGACTCAGCAGGTCCAAAGCTAGATATAGTAGTGGAAGAAGCAGGGCAACGCACAGGCTTTTTGGCAAGTAGCGCTCAAGAATATGCATCTGCCATAAGGCATGTGTTATTGATGCCTGATAATGAGCGACTGCAGATCACCCAGGCAGCCAGGCATCGTGCCTCCTTGTTTTCTGAAGCAATGTTTGATACTGCATTCAAGAAAGCAATGAGCCCCTTGATCACAAAGTGTGTAGATGCAGATTCGGGTCTTCTAACCATGAAGAGGTTTAGGGTTCCAGGTAGAAGAGTGAACAAATTGCATACTTCTTAGCTCCATAGGATATAATTAGGAAACATGTCTAACTCCTCAGACACCCTCTGGATGCAACAAAGCAAAGACTTGTGTTGTTCCAGTTTTACATGTCATTCTCACCCTCAATTCTTGTCATGTTAGTTTGGTTGAAAACTGAAAGAATGGTTAGTTTCAAAGTGTTGTTGTTCTGGAGGTCTTCTCTGCAATCTCATAAATATGTTTTCGAACTCTGACACTGGAAAAATAGCACTCTAGTTATTTTTTGTTGCAACAAAGAGTGAAACTGGGTTCACCAAGGATGGATTTTTGTTTTGTGAAGAACCCACCCCAGAACTGTAAGTCTACAACTGAGAAGAATCAAGCACCCAAAGGTTCTGTTTGAAAAGCTAACACTGATTGAAAACACTACACACATTCAAGTGTTCAAAAAACAAACTTCATCAAGAAAGCTTTAAAGTTTTTCAAAACATGGAATTGTATCAAGCTCTAAACTATTGATTGAAATTTGAAGCAAGGCATGTGTCACAACAAAGTGGCCTTGCCATTTACATTAAAGAGTATCTGAAGGCAGCAAAAGAAGAATTATGGAAACTCAAATATTTCACCATGCAAGAAATATATATAATCTTCCAAAAATTCCTCTAAAACAAACCAAAACCCTTCAAGATATTATTAATAACTCTATAATAACTAATCTCAAGTTTCAACACAAGCCAAAAATTATATCATCTTTCAAAAATCCTCATATAAAAATAAATAGACCTATTATTATTATTATTACCTAATAGGGGCCAAAATCTCTCAAGCTACTATAACTCTATAATGAATCTAAACACAATATCTAAACCCTAAAAAATTTTGTCACTCATTCATTCATTCATTCCAAATGAAGTCATGTAAAGCAAAGATGCCATGACCCCACAACAAATGAAAACCCCCCACACCCCCCCCCCCCCCCCCCCACAAAAAGAAACCCTAAAATGATGGGGATATCTTAATGACATGTATGGGGGCATGTTGTCTTGTTCTATTTCACTAGATAGAATCTTACAATAGGTATAGCAAGTAACTTTCAAAATAAAAAAAAGTATAAGTATTTTTTTTGTCATATTAACTTGGTTTGTGGAGCAAATGAAATTTAAAAAGTCTTGAGACTTGGCCCACATGCATAATTAGGATTTGCCTCCATTCTCATAAGGCATATATATATGCCTTGTAAACACCCTTGTTCATAAAATTTGGCACTATTCCCACCCTTTTTTCAACCATTAATAACTTGGATGAAGTGAATAACCTCCTATAAATCAACAATGGGCTTGTTTCACCCACCCATCCATGTACAATGAAACACTCCAACAAATGTCTTTGTGTATTTGAGAGGTTTAGGGTTTAGGGTTTCATTAATATACACCTGAACTGGGTTTAATAATCAAAAAACTTGAACCAAAATCTTTTTTGAAATAGTAGGACCCAAAACTAAATTTCCAATTTCATTTATCATAGTACCTCAACAATTTTGGCATCAAATTAATTTTTTTTTAAGTCGAATTTTTGAATTTATTATTTATTATTCACACCAAAATTTCTATAAAATTAAGAGTTTGCAAGATTTTGATTTCGACTATCAAGTTTGAAACACAAACTTTAAAGTTCAAGAACTTAAAACTAAGATAGTAAAAACTGGACTATCCCATAAACTTAAAATGAATGTGTTTATTATTATTTTATAACTATCAACTAGCAAATTTTTCAAAATTAAAAAACCAAGTGTTGAAGTCCAGATTTAAAAGTAAATTAATTATTCAACAATGAATTGTTGTTGAATCCAATCAGGGACTACAATATGTGTGTGAAACCAAAACTCAAATCAAAACCTTTCTAATTTATTTTTTAGAATTAAAATCTTCACAAAAGTTAAAAACCATCCCATAGTTGTAAGAACTCTCCCCTCATATATATATATATATTCACAATATAAAGTTTGTCTCATGCTTACCAATGGGTATTTTGTTATAGCTTATTACACTTTTTATTTAACAAAAGTAAACAAAACAATTACACAAGAAATGCAATCCATGTTAAGCAAATGTAAGCATGAAAAATATGAAACATCCAAATGAATCAAAAAATTAAAAAATACATTTTTAAATGCACAATAAATGTCTATTCAACAAGCACTACACATATCATTATCAAATGAAAATAATATATTTCAATTCAAGTTTGGAAACCATAGTAAAATACATGTTTAAAGATTATCTAACTATTTTAATTGGAGATTTCATATAGACATGTTAAAAAAAACACCTCAATCAACAACATTTCAAAACCCTATGTACAAGTACAAATTGAAACTCACTTTTATTGAAAGCACAACCATTGATAATACACAAATAGACTATATTTGGAATAATACACCAACACAACAATGTCATTTGGGAGTAACACAAGCATATTGGACATACCATAAACCTATATATTTCACATTTATATTACCATACTATGTTCCCCAATTTATTTTACTATAAATATATTACATATCAAACATATAACATCTATGTTTGTCAAACAAAATCCATCAATTGCCATTTGAATTGAAATTACATTGTTACAAAATAATAATTGAGTATTAAAATTATGAACCAAAAGAATTGTTAGTAGGATATAATAGAACAATTCAAAAAAAGAAACACAAATAACAAGAACAAACTCACTTTAAAATTACATATCGAGTTAATTATTTACATACTTATTTCCAAAAAAAATTGAATAAAATAAATGACACAACACAAATATACATACGTGCATATTTACCTATCTACATATAAATCTATTTATATAATTATACTATTAAATAAGCAGGGCATGCGTGTCATGACGCCTTGTTACATTCATTCCACGTTTGCCCTTGTTTGACCTAAATCCAACTTAGAACCCTTCAATTGTGCCTTTCATCCTAGTAGCAACCCTTTTTTGCATGCCCATCTCAAAATAGGGTGAATTTAACACCCAACTTAAAGTCCCATCATGATAATTGAAATTCAAATATTTGATGCAAACCATTATGTTACTTCATCTCTCCCAACAACCAATTTCATACCTTCCAATATTGAAAAGATCGTAAATCTTAAACCAATGCACCACATGTCATTTGTTCTATATATATATATATATATATATATATATATATATAACCTTGGCAACTTCACCACATGTTAAATTAATTTAATGTTAAATTCTCATTGTGACAAATAAAATATTCTTGAAGATCCAATATTTTCTTTCACAATTTATTTTTTTGAACTTTTTGAGAAATCCAACGTTTCTAAAAGTAATATAATTAATGTCAAAGTTGCAAAGGTAGTACGATAAATTAAATGCATCAGATTGTATGGCCCTTTAAATTTTGTTTCTCAATGACAAAAAAGCCATATAATTTTGACATGACATGACCCTTTTAAAACAATTTTTCAATGTTTGAAATTCATTTTGGTGGTTTCATGTTTGAAAATGGAAATACATCTTGGGAACAATGTTTTTTTTGTGGAAATTTTTCACACTTTGGCAACAAATTAATCTAGTGTAAATTGAACAAAGGGATTTTTTTGCCAAAAAAATTTCAAAAATCACCATATTTTGAGGGAAAAAAACCTAAAAGTCACCATATTTAGATAATGATTTCATGTAGGTCACCAAAACTAGACAAAAATAATAATTTATTAAATATCTTGTGTACCTCTAGCCAAATTTGGTTCATTCATTTTTGAGATGATTATTAGTCCACATGTGTGATAAAATTGAAAAAACAAAAAACAAAAACCTTTGATTAGGAGTTTACCTCTTTTTGAATCCCACACATTCCCCATTTGTGTAAGGGTTTGTTTCACATGTGTTTTTTTGCTTTCAAAATCATTAATTTCGATGATTTCTTTCATGAAAGACATTCATGGATAACATGGATGCGAAATATACATGATCAAAATGCAATAAATTTTTTTATATCTAACACATAATTGTAAATTGGGTATGAAAAATGCATAGTTGACCACATGTATATGAACACCATGTGTAATATATTTTTTTGGAGAGGATAACAACTTTGGTGCCCAGAGCTCATAGTTTTATATTTTCACCCTTTTTTTAAAACTTTTGCCTTTCATTCAAAAAAATCTTCAATATCCCAAATATCCCTTTTCTTTTTTAACATGCACTTTTGTTTCTTTGAGTTGAAATTGATTATTTGCAATCTTTATTAAAGAAAAACATTTGCAAATGTATTTTAATATTTCTTTTCTTTTTTTCAAATAAATAATTTATCAATTTTGATCATGTTTGATGCTTGAATGAAATCTCCCCACCTTTAATCCAAATGTCAATTAATAAATGATAGGTTCTATCAATTCAAGTCAACTTATAGTTTGTGCATTTACACTATAAAAAGAATGTGTTTATTTGTCTATCCATGCAAGGACTTTGTACTTAGCCAAATACATGTTGTATCCTTTCACAAACCTACTTGCAAACTACCATTTTTCCATTTCAAAAATTTTCACATGCTTCCCAACCTCCTATTTCTTTGAAATGGATGAATAGTTAGATTTTTTGCTTTTCAATGGGTGGACCATTTTTTTTTTTTTCTTTTCTCCAACCTCCTTTTCCTTTCTAATGGGTGAACAATTTTCAATTTTTCTTCTTCCAACATCTTTGGAAAGGACAATTGTTTTTGGTTCTATAACCTCTCTTTCATTTTGATTTTTTTCCCCTTTCCAACTACATTTTCTTATGGAACATGTGATTTTTTTAAATTTTAATATTTTTTTTTCAACCTCCCAAGTCCTTTTGAAAGGGTGAAATTTTATTTTCACTTCCAACCTTCCTCTCCTTTAGAATGAGTAGATCATTTTTTCTCATCACACTTTTCTTGGTTTATTTTCTCCCTTTAGAGCATGCTCAATGGCAATGCCCATTTGAAACTGTATCATTATTTAACACATCTAACATGCAACGTTATTTCTTCCCTTATCCCCACCCATAAACCTAGAAAAGTGAAATGTACAAAATGATTGATTATTTAAGGTTCATCACTCAAGTTAATCATTATAGTTGGCCAATGAAAACTAATCATTTCATGTTATTGGTGTTTTCGCAAAACATTATTAATGTGCATGCCTTATTGTGCAATGTTTACCTTCACAAATAAAACAAAGAAATCTACACCTAAAGCTTTTACTAGCCTAAAGGAGTTTCATAGTGTTTAATTACATGATTTTTTGCAAAAGTATAATATATGCCATTTTATTGTCGCAATTGAACATGTTCTTCAACTACATTTTCAAAATGTGTGAATCTACCCCCCGCCTTAAATAGATTCTTCAAAATTCATGAATTTAGATCAAACATGATCACATCTAATTTTGATGTCTTTCAATTTTGAAATGTTTCTTCATTATGCCACACTTGTCGAAATCATGAGCATCCTTATTATTATCATCATAATTATAGGTTCATTTAATCATGCATCGTAATCTTGGATTTATATGTTTAGTTTAAATTTGATCCCTCACTTATTTCATGCCTACATTATTGATAATAATTGTGTTCATTCCTACTTTAATATATTTATAAAAGAATTTATGTTCACTTCCTGACATATTGGGTCATTTATCACATTATTCATTTCCAATTCTTATTGAAAACAACCCACCATTTTCTTAAGTAATATATTCTATTTTCAACAAGTTTGTTTTGCAATGTTAATCTCATATCAATTAGGTTTGTAGGGTTTTATTCATATTATGTAATTTGAATTATTTCTTGCATGCGTTTGCAATTGTAAGAGTAATGGAAACTATCTCAATGTCTTTTCTTCATCCAAACCTAATCCTAAAATGAACTCCTCATGAAGAGTCAATGACAAAAACTTTTAAGTGTATGGTAATGTTGCAACATTAGGACATTAGGTCTTACACCTTATGAAAATAGAATGGAACCCAAGGTTTGGAGTGTAACTCCTTGCTATTAAGACATTATCCAACATAATGAACAAGGTGCACTAATATGATGGACTCAAGTCCCACTCATACAACACTTGTACAACAATAAATTATGCAATGTACAACAATATGAACAAAGGGGAAATGAATTTCCCACCAATTTCCCATCATATAGGTCCCCACCTTACAAGGGGGCATTCTATAAAATGCAATGCCCACCTTCAAGTTCATTACAAACAAGTTTTCATTGCCTTCTTTCCCAAGGTGATTTGCTTACAATTTATGGTTAGATATTTACATAATTCATATAAGTTGTTAGCTTGTGCTCATGAATGTAACTTGAATGAAATCATTTGATACGATTTGCAAATGTTAAAAAAATTCTATTGCAAATTTGAAAATAGTAAATGAAATATGAATGTCATGGTTAAATTAGTGTTACTTGAAAATAGTTGTGTATGATTGTGGTAGCTACTTAGACATTTTTGCCACTCAACTATTGTTGACATTCAATTTTGATCACAATGTCTTGTGTAGCTTTAATACTTGTAAATGGTTTGTTTCCTTTACATGCACAAGAATGTTTTAAAGTTATATTACATTTATGGTTCTTTTCTTTTCTTTCTTTTAATTTTGTGAAGTAGGTGGATTGGCAATCATCCACAAAAGGACTTAGCCAAATTTGGTTATGAATAAAAGAAGAAAGTTTAAAAGTTTTGGAACCCTACTACATTATTGTGACATGCTAGAACCTAGATCTACATATAGTGATTTTATAAAAAAAATTCAAAGTATGGCAACTTTGGGTTGTTTTTTTCAAAAAATCATTTGTTTAAACCTTTTTTTATTGCCAAATTATGAAAATTTCCATGCCAAAAAGAAAACTACCATTACATCATCTCAGGGTTAATATTGTGTTCACAAGTCATGCCATGATCAAGTCTATCATCAATTTTGTTGTTTAAGTTCACTCTCCAATTTATTAATATTCTTAACCAAGTTAATGAATTCTTTCATCTATTCCAACTATATTTTTTTTAAATCATTGTTTGATTCATATATGTTCATAATCTATTTTTTTTGTTGGGCGAATTTTCACAACCTAGAAAAACAATTAATAAAAAATATAACACATTTTTTTAGTTATTTGTATTGATTTTTTTTCCATTTTAAAAATTAAGTTAATTAAATTAACCACATATAGACCTAGGCACATCTTAGGTTACCACTTGTAGTAGTACTATTGTAAAAATGTTATAGCCCACCTAGGATAGTAACTAGTTGCCATTTCATGTTAATTGATGTTGGTTGTTTTCACTTTTGATTTAAATGAATTTTGTATGAAAAGATTGCTCAATATTAAATATTTTTTCCACCATAGATCAAAATATCACAAAACCAACTTGATGCACCCCTACTCATCATCAAAGGTTTGAGCAATACCAAGATTGAGGCAAGAGGCGTTTGGGAAATCTCAATGCAACAAACAAAACATAGAATATAAACAAACAACCTTCCTTCATAGATGGATGTGCACACAATTTGAACATAATTTTGCCAATAATTAAATAAATTTAAAGACATTTCCTTGAAAAAACTTGTTGACCTCATCACCACCATAATGTGATATAATTTATAAATATATATTTCAAATTGTCAAGTTGTGTATATAAAGGATTAGATTGAAATGGGCCAACAAGAACTTGTGAAAAGATTTGGGAACATATTCAAGTTTTGAACTTGGTTAATATATTAAAAAAGGGTATTAATGTCCACTCATCTAGGTATTAAATTAAAATGATCGTTTTATCATAAGGTTAGTTTTGTTGTTAAATAATACTTAAAATAGTGAAATGATTTTTTGTGACTTTATGAAAGTGATGTGTTGAAAACCATCAAAATTATGGTAGGCCACAATTTGAATAATTTCATTCTTCAAGGCTTGTATAACAATATCATAGTAGATCATGAAAATAGAATATATTATAATTTAACTTGTTTATTTATTTTGTCAATGTGAAAGCTAACTCTAGGTTATGATATCTATATATCTAAAGACTTTGCAAGTCTACTTACATACCTAGGTATCCCTTTACAAACATATTTATAAACATGTAAGTTTCTCCTAACTAACAAACCTATTTAAATTCTTGCCAACCTCCTCCTTTGGATTGGACCTACAAATTTTAGTTATTTCTCCTCCAATCCTTTTTTCTTTTACAATGAGTGAACAATTTTTATGTTCATATCCCTCCAAACTTTTTCTCCTTTGCAATGGGTGAATAACTTTTGTTTAATGTTCTTTCCAACCTTCATGTCTTTCAAAATGGGTGGACAATTAGATAATTTCCAACAACTTTAAATTCAACAAGTACTAAACATTGAAAGCCCATCAATCATATAATTGAAGAAAAAACATTAAATAATCATTATATTCCTTACTTATTGAAAATTTCAAAAAATTTAAAACTCATATGCCAAATTCAAAATTTAAAATGTTTTAATTATTCACCCAAGTATTATAATATAGCTTTTTATAAACAATGTTGGGTAGTTGAATTTTTCATTTGAAAGGTAAAATTTAATGGACACTCGATCTTGCATCAAGTTAATATGGATCATGTGTTATATTTGGAGTGAAGGAAACTAGTACAATGTGTTGGACTTATTGTTTATTCCTTGACATTTTTAACGTGTATTTATTCACAATGTGAGAGGCAAATTTTGTAAATGGGTTGTTTTTATGTCTTTCAATTTGAAACATGTGCCAACATTTTGGTCATTTCGTGGATCCTTTATTTCAATTGTTCAGGTAAAAGGGACAACACAATATGAAAGGTCACATGTAATTAAATTTGAATGGACAATGTTGGCAAATCTACAAGTTCTTTCATATGATTTTTTTGTTTTTTCCTTTCAAGATTTGCACCAAACCAAAGCTTTGGACTTTCAACACATGATTATTGAGGTCGAGATTGGGGTTTAAGTTATTGTAACTCCCCAAGCTAATGGAGGCAAATGTGTAGATTTTGGGTGCACCCATCCAATGGATGCATTGTTTTGAAATCTACCCATCTACTTGTTGGGTTTCTTGTCAAAATGTGAATGTTGGGTAACTAAATTTATCATGTCTCTATAGCATTTTACTTTTTTGAATTGTCACTTGCCTTTTTGTATCACAAGTTTTCATATCACTATGGAATGTAAAAAAAATTCATATGACTCATTTTTAAAATGAAAATTGTTTAATAAACATACCAATAATTAGCTTTGGTTCCTTTAAATTTTGTTAAAATAAGACTCTTAAAAATTGATTTGAAAGATTATACAAAATTTGATTAAAATAAAACAATTCAATTTAAACATAAATTAAAATTCTAGTATATATATATATATAATTTATTGTTGTTATTTTAAGAACTTCAATAAGGCTTTGAAGAAGATTTAATAATAAAATCATAATGAAAATAAAATTTAATTGATTAATTTGTTTGTATTGTTGTTGGTTTTTATGTTATAAAAAATATTATTGCCCTAAGATAGTAGACATGCATGTATGATTTTAGGTTTTACAAAGCATGTATGGGGGCAAACACAACTAGTTTGTATGGGGGAGGGGGGTGGGAGGTCTATGTATAGTAATCATTGATCTATACATATTGTATATCACACAATGTAAGCAATCCATCTTGTCCAAATGTTCAACATATGGTCACTAACATGACAACCAATTAAAACTTGTTCAAATTCTAAGACCATGTGCAAGTAATCACTTGTAGAAAGGCATTGTTTCAATTGGTGAAAAACAAAAGCATATTACTAGTGGTCCATGTTTGATGACTTGGAGGAAAAGGTTTTGGTTTTCCATTCTATTTGTAACAAAAAAGGCGTAGTCATGATGGCATGTCATAACTTTCCTTAGTGGAATCCTACACAAAATTATTTCATTGGATGTATGAGGTCAAAAATTTAACATTATTTTGAATCTTGCAAAATGTCTCAATTTATCAATTCAAAGGTGGGGAAAGAAGAATCTTCTTTTTACTCTTGGTGTACCTTATGTACCACATGTAATTAAACATAATTCATTTTCAAACTCATATATTATACATGCCAATGTAATGCAAAAGTGGCACCCATTTCAACCAAATGGATATTACGCTAACAAAATTAAAATGTTAATTTGATTCAAAGCTTTCACATTCCATCCATATATATATATATACCCGTGGTTTGGATGGTGGCATGAATGGATTGCAATCATACATATAGTTCAAATGTTTTGAAAATTCCTAAATGATGTTATGAAAACTTAAAGCAATTGGATTGGTTATCCATGCAAGGGCTAGCCTTGGGCTAGAATTTCATAAATGAGTGTTGAGGTTCCATTTTTGTTTCTTCTCCCCACCCAACACTTATTTCCCAAGTACATGCAAAAAATGCAATTTGTGAAAGAAAATATGATATCTAAGTTTTCTCATCATGTCCACACATAATAGTTTTAGATGTTTCCAACAAGTAACATCAAGCCAATTGTGAGTGGCTTTGTCTTCCTATAAATTACAAATCCACCACTGAACAACATGTACTAGATGTTGCCCATAGTAGGTAGCTTAGTTGTACATGGAGTTAAATCACAATAATCCTCTTAGAAGATAATATGGGTAGTGGCAAACACTAGACAAGTCTGATGAGTCCAACATGGCATTTGGTTCATACATTCTTGAAATAAAAGGTGCCAACATTAAATCTTCTTTTTTTCCACCAATTTTTTTTAGAAACTCAACTTCAAAACAATTTTTTAAATTATGTTATCTATAAAAACATTTGAAATTTTGGTACAAAGAAACTGGAGCACTTTAACCAAGACTTAAATGGGACAATTATATATATTTTAGACATAAAAATTTCTTTCCATTTATATCATATAGACAAGATGGTGAAAAATCTCATACATGCTAAACATTTTGCCAACAAGGGAGGTAAATATTGTGTCAAAAGTTTGCAAAGTTTTCATATTGGGGAACTATTGCTAATACCCTTTATTTGAATGTAGGATGTGCATGTATTTTGATTTATGACTCATAATGGTCTACCATTTTACCTTTGCTAGTCAATCATCTAAAACATCATGAAGGTTAAAGATACTTTGTTAAGATACTTTCCATTGTGTGAGTTGTCATAGTGTTTGTACAAAATAATCACATGTGTGGGAATCCAAGGAAGGTACTATCATTAGACCTCAACATGCACTTCCCCTTTGAGAGTTAAGACTATTAGAAATTCATATACTATGAAATAAGTTGCAAATATATCATTTGAATTTTACAATATTAAAATTTTACCAATTTAAAGTAAAGTGCCACAATGGTTTGAAAGGTGTGATTACATTCATATTGGTGATATATGCATAATGAAACTTGCTTTTAAATGTGCTTGTAAATTTACCATAAGGAATTAAAACCCAATGAAGATAAAGTTCAATTTTTTCATGGATCCTTGGTATTGTTTTAATTTCCAATCATTTTTTTTTGTTTTTATTTTTTACTTTCATCTATGGTGCAATTTATTTGAAATTTGTCACCCAAAATCTACTTTCCCTTACTAGATTCTTTTTATATGAACATCATCACTAACCTCTTGTAAGCAACAATTTAAAAGATAATATATTCAATATTTTATCTAAAATACTAACTTTAAATCTTACTATCAAGATTGAAATACATGTGTTCAAAAATCCAAACTCCACATATAACTTTGAATTAAATCCTTTATGATAAAAATGATAAATGTTTTATAAAAGCATTGTCACACATGTGGATCAATAATTGGAAGGCATTAGCCAAATTTGACCACATTCAATTCTTTTGAAAAATTTCAATGGATTGGTGAATATTCTTTCAAAAATTTGTTGCACACATGTGCATGAGTGTCCAAGTATGATAGTCAAATTTTGATAAATTCTCACCTTTACAAACATCAAAACAATGTTCCCATTCAATTCAAAATTAAGTAATGTTAAATCTAATTATGCCAAAATTGAGGTATTATAGAATTTAAACAAAGTATTGTTTCAATATATTTAGTTTTCTTTTGTTCAATGCCATGTGTGGAGTTGAAGAAGTTTTTTAAAAATGTGACAACTTGAATGCAAACAATTGTTACACAACAACACATTGAACTCAAATTGGATGTGTGAATGCATACCTTGCATGTTTATTGATCAATTCAAAAATTGTAATCCATAATTGTCATTGTTTTCAATAAATATGTGTGTGGTAGTAAGTGATCAAATGACATGTAATGACCATTGATTACCACTTAATCTTTCATATGGATACACACATGAGCAACATCATGCAAGCAATAATAATCTTTCAATACCAAAATTGGGTGTTATTTTAATGAGTGATTATTCATGTGATTGATAGTTGTCTATATAAGGAGGCATTTGCCCCTTAATTAATGGCCATCAATTATTTTGTTTACAAAAAAATGGGTGTTGAAATGATTTGAATTTTTTGAGTTCCTTTTGGGTTACATTAAGGTTTTATGGTTTTATAATCCTCCTCAAAGGTACATGGATGGTTTTGTGAAAATGTTAAGCTCAAACTTGTGAAACATTTGAGGGTTGGATGAGTTTTTTTGCAATTTTATTATTGTTATAATTGGTATGGGTTTTACTACCAAAGTTTCAACTTGTTGATGGCTTTTGAAACATCCTACAAACATGACCAATGTAACCCATTTACAAAAAAGAAAATAATTGTAGTCCAGAACATGTGGATTATTCCATGAATGGATAATGTTTTCCATTCATGCTACATATGAATTGAAAGCTTCATCATTAGCCATTTGAAAGTCAAGATTAACTATTCTTTTTAAAAAAATTGTATGATGGGCCAAATTTTAATTGTGATTAATTTCAAGTAGTTTGTTCTACTTTGCAAAAGTTTTAGGAATAGTAGTTATGCAACAAGTTATTCTAAATGGAATGTGAATTATTTATATATAAAAAAGTGGCGGATGTTAAATTATCTTTGACACACATTCATAAACAACACTCATTATTTCTCTAGCATTTTTGGTGACTACAATGTTTTGTATTCCAAAGTTGTGAGCTTCATGTATTCTTACATATTGCCCATTTTAGTGAAATTGCCATTGCACAGATTCAACACATAATTTCAAATTTATTAGCATTCATAATTCCTAAAAACAATTGATGTGTATTTGGCAACATTGCCAAAATGTAGACCAAGTTGAACAATAACACACATGTCTTTTCTAACATGTGTTTGAAATGTAATTATAGATATAAAATTTGGGGGAATAAATGAAAAATCTTTCACAATAAAATTATACCTAGTGTTCCACCTATCGATAAAGATTATATATGTCATTATTTGGTTTCCTAATGTAATTAATATAACAATGATATTCAAACGGGAGGA
Organism: Sphagnum tenellum; assembly: GCA_963921925.1. NCBI lineage: Eukaryota > Viridiplantae > Streptophyta > Sphagnopsida > Sphagnales > Sphagnaceae > Sphagnum > Sphagnum tenellum. The sequence continues at coordinate 17,624,911 of OY998145.1, forward strand.
ATTCATTTTCTAATTTCGTTTTATACACAAATATTTTAAACTTTTGTTATGACTAGCTTTATAGCTATATCAATAAACAACCAGATTGAATACAAGTTCTTCTATTTTTCAAGTTCATATATATTTGTGGAAAATTATTTCAAACATTATAGATAAGTACAACGATTTTGCAATGTGGAGTATACATGAACAATGTTCAAACATGTAGAATGTGACTTGTGAAAAATGTTTATTTTGGTTTATTTAAATGGAATTTGTAAGCATGTGCAACAACTTCCAAGTGAAAACCAACTATACCTTAAACTAAGAACTTTGATTTGCATAAGAATTGAACCCTTAATTTTTATTATGTTGAAACTTTATATTGCATTATTTTTCTTAAGTTTCATCTATAATACTTGGGCTTTGCGATGCTATGCACTACTAGTGATGATCAACTATTTTGTCTCTTTTCTTATGTCCAATTATGCTAAACAATGTTTTTGGATATTGTCTACTTCTATTTGATTCATTTTTTAATATTTTGTTTAAAAGATTATTGTGATCCTAACCACATTTGTAATATAGATCTACACATATTAACTAAAGTAACATGTGAACTACCTTGCATGTTGGGAAGGGAGCTTGAAATGTCCAAAAACAATAACCTAGATTCCAAATCATAACATCTTTTTTGGTAAAGTGATTTGGTGCGAATAACTACATTTATTATAAAAGCCTTTTACTTATCACCATCCATAAAAAGGTTACAAATTTTTTTTGTCTATGTTGTTCAAATGTTAATCTTTAGGGGCATTTTACATTAATGGTAAGATTAAGATGCTTTAGCAACAAGCTTTAAACAACTAGATTTTCATTGGTATAATAGTAGGAAAGGCATGACAATGTTTTACATGAGGACACCATTGGAAAAGTTCAAAATGAAATGACAATCATTTTTTGTTGATGTGCCATGCATTTTTTGGCCATCCCCAAAGGGCCATTCAAAGTAACACAATGGATCTCCTCTTTGAAGTTGTCCAAAGACACTTGGACTTTTCAAAGTAAATTAGAATGATTAAACATTATACATAATTATTTTGTGCAATAGCTTAAGCATATTTCAAATGTAAAAATGGTGGAGTATCTTATTTGGTAAGTTTTTTATAACATGAATTCTCATGATTTTCATATTTTTATTTATTTTTGTATAAATTAAAAATAGTTGAATCATCTTACAATTTGCATAGACATTAAACAAGGAACACAATGAATTTTGGACTTACATTTGCAAGGATTGATGGAACAACTTTGTCTAGTTATATTGATGGGCCTAACATCCATGTAACTCTAATATGTTTTTGCAATTTTGGACAATAAAATAACTTTTCATGAAGGCATTTGTTTCCACAAATAAACATACCTAATTATTTAAGGATCATCACTCAATGATCAACAAGTTGAATTTTGGTGTCAATTTAAAGCCCATATATGAAGGGAATGCAAGTTGAAAATATTTACCAACAAATGTGAAATGAACATTTTTCAACCAAAACAAAGTTTGAATATAATATTTTCCTTATATATTCCAAAACTTGTAATACCTATTGTACTATATTCTTATCATTTCAAGTGGAAGGAAAACTTGGATAAGACAAAATTGGTTGAAAAATGTTTGTGACTTGGGAAAAAAAAAACCAAAAAAAGAAGAAGAGAAGAAACAAGGTCATATGAAACAATTAAACATTCAATAGCACAAATTTAAAAAGAACAAATATAGATTTTGAATAATATAAGAAACAAATAATAGGGTGAATTTAATAATAAATGGTATTATAAAAAAATGTTATGAAGTTATATGCATTTTCTTTTCAAGCATTCTTTTTATTTAATCCACATCATTTGGATAATATGTGGTGTTGCATCTTCCCATTTGATATAATCTTTATTCATATGTTTTGTACAAAAAATATAATTATATTCTAAATCCAAATGATTGGTCATTAGATTTGAAAGTTTATACATGGGGATGAATTTTCTAAAAGAAAAAAATTTACATCAATAATTAAACTATTGACATAAGTAAAGTTAGTGACTTTGCATATGATGCAAATCAATTATTTCATAAAGAAACAAATGAAAATTAATATCATAAATGTAAAAATGTTTCATAACAAGTTATCTCCACAAATTATTTTTCACAATTTATTTCTTACATTTTAGATTATATCCTAGAAAATTTGCCTTTGATTGTACTTTATTTGAATTTGAATAAAACTAAAAGGAATTTTTGACATTTGTAAATATACTTTGAATGAGATGGTGTTCAATAGTAGTGGGGATGTCCCATGTCAAAAAATTGTTCAAATAATTGAGAAGTTAGCTTCTTAAGTAATAATGTTCTTAAAAAATTAGGACCTTATGTTGAGTAATCTATGAATTAATGTTGTTAAGTAATCTATGAAGGAAGGTATTTTATTTTATTTGTTTGTTTGTCATGTTGAAATCCCCAAACCATGATGTTTCTTGCCACAATCTTAGTACTATTGGAAAGTCCTTGACAAGCATGGGTCCACGAAGTTGGTTTCATAATGTTTTGGAAACATTATTGAATATTGAACAATTTTTCATTAAAATTTCATTTAAGTAAAAACTGAATTTATAGGAAAAATTGGCCATGCTTTTGGAAGTTCTAGAAAGCCTTTGAAAGCAAGATTTAATGAAAGCAATTTGGAACTTTTTAGGCCTAAGGTAGGGGAGATATTGAATTTTGAATAATTTTTGTAATTGAAAATTCATTTAAATTAACAAATGATTTTTAAATGAAAAAATAATTGCGCAACTAGTTCACACTTGGCTTTATGAGACAAGTTACACTCGTGGATATACTTTAGTTGAAAATTTAGATTTTAAAACCACAACTACATTGTACATTTATGAAGCAAAATAGTGCACAATAGACAACTTTTATGGTTTTAATCATGTGTATGGTTAGTTTGTGCTAGAATTGAACATATGGCTATGACAACATGCAAATGGTTTCAAATCCTTTTGCAATCCTGTAGGATTGAAAAACTTAATAATTTACTTGGGTGGGCTCTTTAAGTTGTTGTACATTTATCGGTGACAATCAATTTTATTTTATTTTCTTCTTATGTTCCCATATGGTTTCCGACGGTTTATCATTATTTATGTCAATGTTAAATTTAATTTAAATAAATATGAATATTATGTACATGAAAAGGCACTAGTTAATTTGGTTTTTCAAATCCATGTTGGTGGGTAGGGAGAAGGAGCAAGATGGTTATAAGGATAAGAGTTAGTTATTACAAAAGGAAGTAGTTATTAAGAAAACATACGAAGTAGTTAGGCTTGGAAACAAGGTAGTTGTCTTTGAAATTGTCTTAAAAAGTGTCCATGTATGGTTGTACAAAGGATTATGCAAAATCAATTGTACAAGGACAACCATATGAAAGATTATACAAAATTTCCCGTAAATTGGTTCTTCAAAATTTCTCGTGACTAAAATTTTGTAAGTTTCTTGACCACTTTACAAAACTCTTGCACTACCAATGGTTTGCCTATTGTTTGCATTATTGAGTGTTAGTTTGTACCAAGTTCAATTTTTACAAATAATAAAATATTTCCAAGTTCAAGTCCCATTTTACATTGAAATAATTATTTCTAACACAAAATCTTCAAAACACATGGGCATACAAACTCTCTAACCAATTGTGCATTTATCTCGAGTGATTTTATTTTATTTTAATTTTTTAAAAAATGCAGGGGGAATTTCAACATATTTGAAAATAATATTTTGAGTGTCAAAGTTGCCTAGACACTACTAGTGTATGGGACCAACACATGTGCATTAACTTGCTTGAAAGCAACAAAAGGTTTAGTAGCATGAGGATGGAGACATTCAAAGTTATGCTCAACAAAAGCTTATGTCCTATTACTACATTCATCTGTTTTGCAAGTTGGATGAATAATACTACACTTTGAAGCTTGGGTACCCATAGAAACCTTATGCCCTACTACTACATTCATCCATTTTGGAAGTTGGATGAATAATACTACACTTTGAAGCTTGAGTACCCATAGAAAACAAGATTAGTTTATGATGATGATGAGTTTGAAGGGAAAAGAGAGCAATGTCATTCACACGGAACACCTCTCAAAAAGGCATGTGGATCATAATATGCCTTCTTTTCAAATGCCTCTTGAAAGAAAGAAGCCTCTATCACTTGAACAATGACAAATTGGAGGGGATTTCAATTGGGTACTCCAAAGGCATTGTGTTGAAATCTACCCTTAAAAAGTTGCTATATAACCTTTAGAAATACAAAATGGATGCTACTTTGCTTTTCTAGCATTCCAATTTATAGGGAATAGTTTGCACATATATGATTTCTTTTTGTAGACTTAAAAAATAAATTATTTAAAATAAAATAAAATAAAACTTCCATAACCTTCTAGTTGAATTTAGTTGCAAAACTTTGATTTTGTTAAAGTTTGGTAGGGATGTAGTAATCAAATAAATGACATCTAAAATAATGAAAAATTAGAAAAATATTTGGGGATGTTCCAAAAGAGGTTTTGAGCATTAACAAGTCCTTGAATGTGCACTTTTTCTTGAAGCTCTTGATGTATAAAATGGTATGTTGAGTCCAATTAAACACAATAATATGCAAGCAATTTGGGACCTCATGATATGATTTTGTATGTATAGTTGTGGGTTTTCTACAGGTTAACTAGATAATTGACATTTCAAAAATCTAAGAAAAAAATTGCAAAATGTATTATAGAAACTTTTTTTTGGAGGGTTTTGGAATCTTCAACTATCTAGCACATTTTTCTTCTTCTCTCTCATATAACCAATTACATGAATAAATTGATTGATAAATTGCTAGTTTACACTACTGCATTGCCCAAGTACATAACACTAATGGTTTCAACCGGTGATTATTATGATTTCTTTTCCCACATTTTTTGTGACATATGAAATTTGGTGAAAAATTGCCATCAAATAGCAAAACTAGTCCAATTTCCACTAGAAAAACCCAAAAGAAAAATCCCAAAATTTTGTGCAAGTAGACCGGTGTGGAAACCTAAAAGTGGACCCATCTTAGGGCAAGTGGTGTGACCTAATTAGTAGCTCCTAGGTAGTAGCTATGGAGTAGTTATGTAGCTACTCTTGCCAAGAAGAACCTAAGTTGTTGGGTTTTTGTTGTACACTCTATTTGGGTCCTCTCTTCTAAGTAATAGTCTCTAGGGATCTCCTTTAAATAGAGTGAAATCTGACCTCTATTCCAAAGAGGAAGTAGCAGCCTAGGCTAGGGTTCAATTTATTGGGGGGATCTAAAGGATTGGACCACTTCATCAAATTCTTCACAAAATCAGATCCCCAAGTAAGTTATATGTGGGAAATTATCAAAAGAAGGAGAGTTGTCCAAAATAGGCCGGGTTCAAGCCTTGTCTCTAATCAAAGGCTTTGGTTAAATTCTTGGGGTTTTGAGGTTTTAGGGTTTTAGGGTTTTCGAGGTGCAATATTTGTAGTGGTTAGCCAGTTCTACTACCATGGACCTTGTTACACCTTGTTACACTTTGGAACCCGTTACCACCTAATAGAATGGCAGCTCACCCTACTAGGTTTTGTCACATTCCAAGGTGGAATGGGCCCAATCAAGCTTGTTACGGGCCCAGTCCATAGTACACTAGTTTGGTAGTGGTTTGCAACTAAAGTTAGGGATTATTCGACCCAATTACCCACCAGTTTGCCATGCATTGGAAGCCTACCATATTGGTTAGCAACGGGACATGGATGCAATGAAAATGTTGTTTCTTGGATGCAATGAAAATCGTGTTTCTTGTCCACACATCATCGGGCCGTCCTGCATGGTGATTTAGAGTCTCTTTCTATTGGGTTGTTGTGATCATAATAGCTACACGCAATAAGGCGCGATGATCACACAATAGCCTAATGGAAAGCCATAACAAGTGCTTTCCATATTGGCATATGAGTTGTGATCACAACAACCTAATGGAGAGCCATTGACATGGGGTACCTTGTTGCAACAGGTGCTTTCCATATTGGCATATGTGTTGTGATCACAACAACCTAATGGAGAGCCACTGACATGGGGTACCTTGTTGCAAGAGGTGCTTTCCATAGTGGCATATGTGTTGTGATCACAACAACCTATTGGAGAGCCATTGACATGGGGAACCTTGTTGCAACAGGAGCTTTCCATATTGGCATATGAGTTGTGATCACAACAACCTAATGAAAAGCCATTGACATGGGGTACGTTGTTGCAACAGGTGCTTTCCATATTGGCATATGAGTTGTGATCACAACAACCTAATGGAAAGCTATTGATGTGGGCCCTGTTGTCAGTTGCAACAGGTGTGCATGCTTTCCATTGTGTGTAACTGCTGCAATGGGCTAAAAATTGTAACTAAAAAATAATGGTAAAATAGCTAGGATATTCTAGTTACTTTTAGCTTTCTGATAGTTACATATTAAGTTTTATAATTTATAAAATCTGACAAATGTCATCTTATGGTGACTCCGAGCTCTCATAGCAAAGGTACATGTGGTCAATGCAAAAAGAGCTTTTTTGAGGTGACTCAAATTGAGCCCGCAGCAGTTCAGTGGCAAAATGTAATTGAAATGTAATCGAAAGGGGGCTGTTATGACAAATTCTTTTATAGCAGCCCCTTAGTGGAAAAAAGATGCCTTTAGTGTCGCAAGACATGAGGAAAGATGTCTTTAGTGTCCGAAGACATGAAAAAGAAACCCCTTGTGGAACACATCACTCACAAAAATTCCCATCTTGTCTTTGTCTACGATTCGAACCTCACGATCCAATGGGTGTCATCATAATGAACGGGTATCATCAAAGGCGAAGAAATAGTAAATGGGTATCATTGAAAGGGAAGTAGAAAATGGGCATCATCAAAAGTGAAGAAGCAAGTGGGTATCCTCAAAAGGGAAGTGGTAAATGGGTATCATCAAAAGCAAAGAAGTAAATGGGTCTCCTCAAAAGGGAAGTGGTAAATGGGTATCATCAAAAGGGAGAGAAGTGAATGAATGGGTATCCTCAAAAGGGAAGGAAGTGAATGGGTATCATCAAAAGGAAATAAGTGAGTGGGTATCCTCAAAAGGGAAGTAAGTGAGTGGGTATCATCAAAAGGGAAGTAAGTGAGTGGGTATCATCAAAAGGGAGGTAAGTGAGTGAGTATCATCAAAAGGGAAGGAAGTGAATGGGTATCATCAAAAGTGGGCCTGGTGAGGAGGACTAACCCAATCAATTACACTTACAAACTCCATTGATCAAATTTGCTTCAACTTAGAGTCAACAAAACTTTCAGAAGCTTTTCAGTAGAGTTTTTTTGGGGGCAGTAAGTATGTTGTCATAGACTACTGACATTGTTTCTTGCACCACTTGTTGGTGTTGGTTTTGGGGGGGGGGGTGGAGGGAGTTGTTCACCATTGCTTTGCCAGCTTCAAAAGTGACTGGGGCTTATTAGGTGGGAAGAAGAAGTACTCTCTCTCTCTCTCTCTGTGTCTCAAAAGCATAGCCTCCAACCAATGATGAAAAGGGTTCTAACCCTAAACCCTAAACCTACACCCTCATCTATTTCAACCTCTAGGTTACAATGTGTTTATCACATCCAAACCTAACCAAACACTAATCATCTCCCCATCTAGAGCCCTAAGATTGCAAAATTGGACAATATCATTTAGTACCTTGAAGCCGTTTTTGCACTAAGGCCCACTTTAGACTAAGAGTTGGGGCCAAAAAATCTTTGGGGGTATATTGAGAAATTTGAGCACTTCTTGGCTCATTGTTTGGCCCCAAGTTGCTAATAAAATATTATTTGTTTGAGGGCCAATGAGTTCATGTGTCTAGCCATTAAGGTCAAAAAGTAGGGACTAAGGTTTCAACCTCTCATATGCTTTCAATTTTCTCTTTCCTTCATGGGTATCACTCTTCTTCTTATGTTTGCTTCATTTCTCCAGCTAAACCCTAAAAATCAGACCACCGTGGATGAGCATAGATGCAAAACTCTTGTAGCTCTTGTTGTTTCTATGATCATGTTCTAAGTAGAAAAAATAAAAACTCCCTCCATCATTCACAAAGAAGCACAAAAACTCAACAAGAGAAATTTTTTTGAAGAAAGATGTAATGAAAAAAAATCAAAATATAGGGTTTGGTTTAGGGTTTATTTTGATCTTACGGTGCAAATTTCACAAAAAAACAATATTTTATTATAACGACATCAATTCGAAGGGTTGCAAATTGGCCTCCCAAGTTGATAGGAATCCTTGCTTTTGCCTTGAGGCCAAGTCAAGGCCATAAAATGATAGATTAAAAAAAAAAATGTTTTCCTTTTTAGCCTCGACGGCTAGTGTAAAGCCCTTTGGAGGTTGATTGATTTCAGTGATTGCATTGATAGGAATGCTTGATTTAAGTTCAACAACCTTGGCCTTGATTCCTAGTATAAAGTGGGCCTAATTCTAGGATTTGTGAGAAATGTAAATTTTTTTCGAATTTTATTTTAATTTTCTAAAAGAAAAAAAATTTGTGAAGGAAGGTAAAGAACCATTTGGAGTATTCAAGAATATTTTTAATTCTTGGACATAAAAATCTTCAAAATTGGTTGATTATTTGATAAACATGTCTGGAAGGGTGTGCACCCTCCTTCAAAAGTTGATGAAAATCAGGCTTGTGGATGAAAATGTGATGTAAGTGGAAGTTGATGAGATCACTTATATATTTACAACCTATGATGTAAACTAGTGTAAATGGGGGAGTTTGATGAAATCAAGCTATTTTATATCCTTTTTGGAAAGGAAGTTGCTCTTGAAATAACATTATAATACTACAATGGAAAAGAGAGGATCCCATCAAGTTCCCAATGTGTTCCCCAAGATGTTTTTAAATAGCACCCCCACTTTTCATCCCATATTCTTTGCTCAAAAGTTGTCCTCCCCTTTTCATCTATATTTCTCTCTCTATATATATATAGAGGTGGGCCAAAGGGGTGACATTTTCCAATAGAAACTTCAATTTGTGGAGTCTCAAAAGTTTCAGTTTTTTCTTGTGATGGGCCAATCAAAATGGCTCATTGCAACCAAAAAAAAAAAAGATCATGGAAGGCACCCCCTTAGCTATGTCTCCATTAAAAAAGTATCTTAAGGCAAAAGAGAAATTATGAAAATTCAAAATATTTCACCATGCAAAAAAATAATTTTCAAAAAATAAATAAAAATCATCTAAAAGAAACCAAAATCCTTCAAGGTATTATTATAACTCTATAGAAACTAATCTCAAGTTTCCACACAAGCCAAAATAAAGGCCGAAAAGAAAAATTAATATGTGTTTTCATTTTCATGTTCCATGATATTTATATTAATTCAAATTAAATTTGATGAACTATTAAAAAATTTATAAATAATGGTGAACTATTTGAAAAACATATGAAAACATAAGAAGAAGAGGGGAAATAAATAAATAATTAATTAATTAAATATCCTTATAGTGCGTTTCACACTTTGTTTGTCCCCATTGTGCGTTTCGCACTTTCTCTTTCCCCATTGGGCGTTTGGCGCTTTCTTTCTCCCCATTGTGCGTTTGGCGCTTTCTTTTTCCCCATTCGGCGTTTGGCGCTTTCTTTCTCCGCATTGTGCGTTTTGGCGTTTCCTTTTTCCCCGTTGTGCATTTGGCGCTTACAATACAAGAGTGTGATATTTTGTTTTGGACTTCGATCCTTTCTTCTTCTTCTTCTTCTTCTTCTTTTTCCCTTGTCGAGTGTTATTTATTTATTTATTTATTTTATTTGTAGCTTGCGTTTGGCGTCATGCTTGATCTCATGCTTCAAAGTATTCTTTACTTACTTGCAATTGGGGGGTGGGTGGGGTCGTAGTGGGGTCATCCGATTAAGGTGAGCTCGGAAAGCATAGATATTTTGTGGAGAAGAACTGGGTTGCGTATGCCGGAATTTCCGACGAGCCTAAATGTACTTACTCATCAATGCATCCGAGGGGATATTTTACGAGCATCCATTTGACATTGGCCCCCCCCCTCCCCCACCCGGGTCTTCGGGGGAAAAGGGTATGGCAACAACTATGGACTATATAGTAGTCGAGGAGCTTCCCTTTGAAGCATGTTAAAGAAGCAACCCCGTAAATAACCTAACCTACTCGGCACCCCTTCGGATTAACTTGTCGGGTAGGTTATCAATAATCGTTGGTTAACTTGCCGTTTATACATTGGTTATATAATAAGGTTTTAAATTTCTTTAAAATAAAAAATAAAAAAAACTTATTTATTTATATATTATATATTTATATATTATTTATATCAGAATTTAAAGATTGATAACCTACCTAGGTCTTTATAGTTGTGCACTCCTTGTACCCGGCCGTAGTGAACTAGTACCCACCAGCGCACCATGAAGGATGGATGAATGGTAAGAAGGTCGGGGAACAGTTTTCCGTTGGGGTTCCGGTTCACTAGCTAACCATGGTGGTTAGCTTAATTGCTTTGTTTTTTTACTACCTACCTACTAAAAACTCACAAGGAGGTTGTTAGTGAGTAGGTAGTAAAAACAGCCCCTTACCTCTATGTATGTATGAATGAATGAACTACTTAGTTACTTACTATTTACCCCTATTTTCCTACCTATCTTCCTATGTATATGAGACCTACTTCCTACGGAATGGGTTACCAAGGTGGAAACCCGATATTAACTCAGTTGAGGTTGAGTTAAGGTTCATCCACATCTGTGACACACTTAGGCCATGCCATTTACATTATTAAAAGAGTATCTTGAGAAGGCAAAAGAAGAAGAATTATGGAAAACACTAAACCCTAAACTCAAATATTTATTACACCATGCACAAAAAAAATAATCTTCACCGGAAAAAAAAAACCCTAAACCCTAAACCCAAAATCCTAAACCCTAATCCTTCAAGATATTATTATAACTCTATAACTAATTTCAAGTTTCAACACCAGCCAAAAAATATCATCTTTCAAAAATCCTCATATAAAAAAAATAGACCTATTATTATTATTATTATTATTATTATTACCTAGTAAAAATCCTATAAAAATCCCTTAAGCTACTCTACTCTATAATGAACCTAAACGCAATATCCTCAAGGGCCTTGATACCAATGCAAGGCAAAAAACTTATATACTTGAAACTTTTTCACAAACTAATAACATAGAAAAACCTTGAGAAATCAAAATATGTCCTTTTTCCAATAATTTTTTTGCCTTGTCTATTATCATATTGTCACCTTATCGTTCCAAATACACGAAAATTAGATAGCGATTGAAAATAAATTTTGTATTACCAAATTTGAAATCATATTTATACTATTCAATGGTGTTTTCTTTATTGTTGAAATTTCATCAAAAATTGAAACCAAAAGTTTAATACATTAAAATCAAATGGAATTTTGGATTTTCAATTTGAAAAATCTAATAAAAACTTCTAGATTCCATTCCAATTGGTAGCCAAAAATATAAAAAAGATGTTCAAGTTCCAATTATTTTTCCATATTATATATATAGCCAAATTTGACTAAATCTTCCTATGGATGGATGATTGCCACCACTTTAGATATATCACAAAATTGTGAGAAAGAACAATAGTGTTCATGTAACATTAATGCATGCATTTTGAGCATTTTGCATGTGTTAGCTCCCCAACAACCCTCAATAATGAAGATTTATAAAAAAAAATGTGAGTCCAAGCAATATCCTAATGGGTTTTGTAAGTAACCCAATATTTTAGGGTTAATCCCAATCACAATTTGTATATTAAAATTAAATGTGATCTATTTAGTCTGAGTTGCTCATACTATTTTACAATTTTTTCTTCATCTAAATGACGGATTACTCCTAGCCTACTACACAATTGATCAAATACATCAATTTTACTGTGACATTTTGTAGTTGGTCATTCCCATTTGCTTTGATTTGTGTTGTGAGAATCTTTATGAATTTTGTTGCCACCCCAATTCAATCATGGTTTGCCTTTTATGAATTGTGGTGCTTTTTTTTTCAATGGCATTCTTTGGCAAAATTGAATGAGAGATTTGATGGGATGGTTTTTGGTGTGATGATCATTTTGATAAAATTTTAAGCAATTATGGTTACATACCATATATGAAAATAATAAAATAAGGACCTTCTATATTTGTAGCTACATAGTGAAAATTATCATTAAAATATGGCAACTTGGAGTTATTCTTTTTCACAATTTGAAAATTTTGGGCCATTTTTTCTCATGAAAAATCCTTTCCATAAATCAAAATCATATTTTCTACGTAAAAAATTGGCTACAAATAAAAATTGCCATTAGAAAAGCTATTGGTTCAACTACCCCAAATACATGTTCACCAAGTCTAATAGCCAAAAAACTTTCACAACTACCCAATTTCATACTTTTAATGACAAAAAACATATGAAACTAAACCTATGTGCATCAACTTTTGAGATCATCAAAGACGTTTGGACCTCAATTTTGGAGATTTGGGAAAGTGATGGATGTATATGTTGAACTAATAAGTTGTTGAGGGTGGAGCTTCAACAAACATTGATTTGAAAGTTTTCGTTTCATCTTCAATTCCCTCACAAGTTCACCAATGCACACAATATGAGAGGCTACTAAAATCTTTTGCCTTTGCAATCTTTCATCAAACATCTTGAGCACACATCAAAATCAAGTTCCATTTACATTGAAAGCACATCCAAATGTATGCTTTGGTGCAAACTACTTGTTCTTTGCAACTTCATTCAAACTTTCACACAAAATGGCAACTAGTACTTCTAAATATTGTCTCCAATTCCACAAGCCACAAACTTGATCCATATCAAATGCCACCAATTGCAAATTCATAAGGTCACATATGGAATAATCATAAGGGACATAGACAAAAAAAAGTGTCATAAAGGTTGCTTTAACCCTGAAATGAACCATGGTCAATCTTTAACCCTAAAATGCTATGGTCAATCTTGAACCCTAAAATCCTAGGTGAACCACGGTCAATCTTTAACCCTAAAATGCTAGGTGAACCATGGTCAATCGATTCACAATTGATTATTTTTCATTCCCAAAAAAAAAAAATCCCAAAATAATTTGCTAAGGCTACATAAATGGTTGTTCCTTATCATGAAATATGAACTAAGAATATAGATATAAGCCATGTAAACGCCCAATTTTGATAAAGGAACCAAGGGAATGGAGTTGCTTTGTGCAACTCAATCAACTTAGGGTTTCCTTTCTTTGGCAAACCAATAGTGAACCCATGAAGCACATTTGCATGTTTGACAATCTTATCTAAGCAATCCCCCAATGTGCCATGATAATGAAAAATTCCCCTAATGAGAAAGCTAGTTCGGCTAAGATATTGTTTTTCCAACCCAAGAGAAGTTCACAATTGTAATAAATATATCTATAGTTGCATCTAGTGCAATAATAAAGAATCATATACTAGAACATAACTATTGCATTGCTAACAATATCAACATACTCTCTATTCCTATTCCTTGACTCACAATAAGAAATCAAGACGAATGTGGAGAACATGGGTCATTTAACGGTTTTAAACTAATACTTCAATGGATCCACTATCATTGTATATTGAATTTGAGGAAGTTTGCTAGCGATTATGAGGTCACTCAACTACGGGTCCAAACTAAAATATGGGTGCTAATTAGAAAAAACATGGGGTAATGAATGAGGTTGTATCAAAGCCATTCCAAAACTAACCTTGGGTTAGTTTTAGTTGATGTGAGTTAGTTTGGAAGGGGACTAATCTTTAGTGTTTCCCAATCTTTAAAAAAAAAATAAAAAATATTATTATTATGGACAATGAAAATCCAATTGGAGTGTGAATTTTCAGATGTGGTGACAAAAGTGTTTGGAAAGTTTTCCTTTTTTTTAATAAAAAAGTGTAAGTTTGGCGAAAAAAAAGCTTAAAAATGAAAAAAAAAATTGCCAAATTTTGGAAACCAAAAAATTGAAAAAAACAAAGCCATTGCTAGAAGGAATTTTTTTATAAAAGAACTCAAAATAAGAAGAAATCTTGAGTCCAATGTGTACACCCAAGTTCATGGTTTAAGGTGTCAAAGAAACCTCAAATGTTTGATAAAATTATTATTTATAACCAAAAAAAACAACCCCACATCGTCACAATGGTGACAATTGCAAAAACAATTTTTTATTTTTTTTGGGGGCAAAAAAAGTTTTGACCACTTCTAGTAAGGATTCGATCTCATAACTTATGATACTATCGCACGGATTCATGACACCGCTTCCTCAATTCCATTCTAAAATGTTAAAGTTCACGATTCGATTCTACAAATCGCAAAACAAGAGTCATGTGTGATGGGTTCCCTAGCACAAGCGTTATATTGGAATGGTACGAATTTTTGAAATTTTTTTTTAAAAAAAGAAGAAAAAAAATCTCCAAGCTAAACCATGAAATCATTGGTTACAAAATACAAGTGAGAATTGTGAGAGAAATATGCGAGTAAAATGAGCAAATTGTTTGTCGAAAGAGATTCGGGTGCCCACACCCGAAAAGGCTATTAGTACAAAATAGCCTTTAATTTCTTTTTTGTAAGAGTGTCTTTTTAGTCATGTTCGCCCTTATATGTACCCTTCTTTTTTCTTTTTTCTTTTTTTTCTTTTTTTCTACTCACTACTCCTAAAAAGAAAATTGCTTGCGAGACATTGCGATTATCGTGCGAGCGAGCCTGGTACGACAAGGTCACGGGCAAACTAGGCGCCAAAATTGACACCCAGGCGATTGATTGATTCGACCTGGAAATCAGTCGATTAAAAGGGAGAATAAGACCTAACAATTGTTGATGCCGTAGCCATGCTGAATTGTTTCCCGGCACTTCAAGGGTTTGATGGAATCGGAGGTGGTTTTTTTTTTTTTTTTCGGTAGATAATTGCAAATGGGGATTTGGGGGTGGGGGAAGATCACATTTATATCAATATTTTGAAAGCTAAAATTTTTTCAAACATTTGCGAATCTAGGCTGTAAAAATGACTCTCTAACGCCGTACCCCAAAAAAAAAAAGATAGAGAGCCCCACATCCGGAAAGCAAAGCGAGAGTAAATCCCAAAAAGCACCGATTCGTTCCAAAGCATGGAGAATGCGGAGTGTACGGGAAACAAGAAAAGTGTATACGGAAAGATGGCTTTTTTCATTCCATAAAATAATTTTTCACACACCTAGTTAGTCATGTAGTTCCCCCCCCCCTCCTCCTTTTCTAATGTAGCATTTTTTATTTAAAAAAAAAAAAACCCCCTAAGTTTGCCCCCACCCCCCAACCCCCTCTTCAGGTCACAGTAGTCTTCGGTCAGGCATTGGTACAAGGTTGGCATTGGACCTTCTGGTGTCTGCTCCCTCGTTTTGGCCCCTAGTTTTAGAGAGCTCCTTTTGTTTTGATCCCTAGTTTTAGAGAAAGGGGGGGTTGGGGGGAGGTTTTAGGGGGGGAGTTGGGGAGTGTGTTTTCGCAGGTGGACCACGTACTTACAACGCGAATCTTTTTTTTTTGCTTTTTTGCGCTGGCGTCCCACCCTGAGTTTCGGTGACGTCTAGTTTCGTTCTCGTCCACAGATTTTGCACTGCAACACTGTTCCTCCCTTCGTTCGTACCCCCCAAAAGCAAAAAAAAAAAAGGGGGGGGGGGACCAGAGGCCGGGGGTGTGGGGGGGGGGGTAATCAACTACCTACCTACCTACCTACCTATCAGAAGAAGGTACATACCTAACTCATCACTGGTTTGGTTTTTGGTGCCCAATATGGTACCCACTTTTACAGCCACGTACGTCTTCAGATTTTTTAAGCCTTTGGAAAAACTCTCCTTCTGTATTCAGGCGCGTGTTCTCGTCCTGTGTTCAGGCCTGTGTTCAGTACCTAGAAGCTCTTCCTTCTTCTTGTGTCTGTGTGTGCTGCTTTGCTTTGCTTTGTTTGTTTGTTTGTTTTGTGTGTTTTGTTTTGCGAGAACGAATCGCTTGTTGTTGAAGAAGAAGAAGCGTTGAAACCTGCCTTTGTGTTTCCTTTGCTTTTTTGTTTTTTGTTTTGTAGAAGAAGAAGAAGAAGAGAAAAAGAAGAAGAAGAAGAAGAAGACGAAAACAGTAACAGCAACAACAGTTGCGGAGAAGAAGTCGAAGAAGCAGAGGAAGAAGAAGAAGACGCTTGGAGTTTGAACGTCGATTGTCTCGGGGCTGGTTTTTTGAAGTGCCATTATTGCCTCTTGTTGTAGCAATCGGTTGGTGGAATCATCTTTCTTTCTTTTGCCTGCACAAAGGCGGTTTTGTAGAGGTACGCGTGTCGCCACTTTTCTTCTCTTTTGTTTTGTTTTGTTTGTGCCTTTTCCGTTCTGAGGTTAGATACTCCATTCTCGGCTTTGGCTTGCTGGAAGGAAGGAAGTTTGCAGCACGGGAAGTTTGCTTGCATCCTTGCTTTCTTGCTTGCGTAGTGGTGGTTCTAGGCGAGATTAGAAGAGAACTGTTTTGTAGAATCTCGTGGCATTTTATGCGGATTTCTTTTGAGAGATCGCTTCTCTCGAGCAATAGGATCGAGGTTTGAGTACGGTGTTGGGAGGAGAAGGAGGAGGAGATCTAGCTTCGTTGTCGTTTTGTTGGAAGGAATTTGTTGTGAGGAGGAGAAGAAAACCTCTCTCTCGTGTTTTGCACAAGTAGCGACGGTGCTTGGCTCCAGCGCTCCAGATCTGCCCCCCTGCATGCATACGTCTTTCATCATAGTAGTTGTAGCGTGATAGAACCAAAAGATTGTCAACCTTGAACGTTGTACAAAGTACAAACCTCGTCTTGCTTTTTCACGCAGATAGAAGCAAAAAGAGTGAGAGCGCCGTGCGGCGCCCTCAAGCGGAGTCTGGAATCTCTTGGACATGCAAAAGGACTGAAAATCTTCTTCGACGCTTTCGGACATGTACCTGAAGGGCCGACTGAGTGCCACACGACAGACTCTGTACCGTGGAACGCTGATGCGATGGTAATCGTAAATGGAGGCAACATGGGAATGAAAGTGAGTCTTGTGCTCATCTCTTGTGTCGTGGCCTTCTAGAGCCAGAGAAGAAACCCCAGGAGAGGATAGTTGGTTGATGTGTGAAGGAGGAGCAGAAAACAACAACAAGAGCTTGCCAGCAGACTGACTGTGCAGAGTGGACAAGAAGAAGAAATAGATAGTACCCAATTCAATTCTGTGGAGGGTGGGTTAGTCCAGGAGCAGAGCCACTTGTCAGAATCACTGGAATTCCTCAAGCAAAATGTACATAATCTCTTTACTGATGACATGAGAGCCAAGCTGAACTTCTACTCTTTGAAGCTCTGACTTGCATCTTTGTACAAAAGATTTCTCAGAGACGGAATGGAGAAAACAGAATCAAGCCCATGTTGCAGCAAGTGTGTACATTTGTGAGGGTGGCAGCTTTGGATGTGGAGAACTTGTAGATGTACATTGTGTTTTTGGAAGTCAGAAGGAGCTCTAGTGTTTCCGGACTTTTAAGAGGGCTGGAGGAAGGGTTAAGCCAGGCAATGCTACAACTTGCAAAGGAAGTTTTGGGGACAAATTGAGAAAGCAGACGAGGTGATCAAAACTTCTGCACAGTTGCACTTGCTGCAAAGGCAATTGATTTGATAGTCACTCTCTCTCCTACAGGTTGGAATCTTGTGGTGATGAAGTGAAGGAACTGCATGCTTGAGATGTTGTGCAGGGATCAGAGAAGGAACCCAGTTGCTTTCTCTCTGTTTTTTGGGGCAGCCAGGAACAATCTTAAGCTTGAGAGATACTGTGATAATAAGGTGTGGAGTCAATATAGATGAGGAGCTTGTTGGTTTAATGGCAACTGCAGATTACTTTCCTGAAGGACAAGGACTGAAGGGGGTTATGGCATTGGTCTTTGGTGGACAGGCAAGCTTGGGCCTCTTCTTCTACTACTTGCTCAGTAGCATGCCATGTGATGCCACTGTGAACAGATCTGTGGCAAGCGATCCACAAGTTGCTGGTTGTGTGCCCGTATTCTAGGAAAGCTCCAAAAAAAAAAGCTTTGAAGTTTTTGGGAAAAAAGTTCTATCTGCTTGATTGGGTGACTGACTGATGCATGGGAAAACGGTGAAAGAAAAGGTGAGAAAAGTGCTCAATGCACGTGGGTGGCAGGCTGCAATACAATACTAGAAATGGCAGGGGAAGGAAGCAGCAGCCGGGTTTTGCGGCGGCAGAGCAGTGCAACTGTTTGTGCAGAGTTCAATTACAGGCTAGGGAAAACAATGGGCTTTGGAGCCTTCAGCAAAGTGAAATCAGCCACCCATTCTTTGACTGGCCAGAAAGTTGCCATCAAGATCATGAACCGCCACAAAATGAAGGACATGGAGGAAAAAGGTAATCTTGTCCTCTCTGCATGTTGATTATGCATTTACCTCCTTCATCTATGACCACTTTTTAGGTTACATCTGAAGTGCCAGGATTGCAGTTCAAAGATTTGAACCTTCTTCATCTATGACCACTTTTTAGGTTAGGTCTGAAGTGCTAGGCTTGCAGTATTATTGAGTACATGATCTGGATTTCAATTCAAGATTTGAGCATTGCCGGGCTGAAATAGGCTGATGATCCTAGTGTTTTTCCATGAGACTTCAAGCCGAGGTTTTAAATGCAGCCAGCAAGTTGTACTTTTCTCACAGAAGTTTCATGAGGCTAAGCTCCTTCTGCAAAGCTGTTCTGCTGGTGTTCAATGACCTTTGGGTTGCCAAGTTGCAGAAGCTGATGTCCCCCTCTCAGAGTCATTGGATTCTTACAGGCTTACTCATGAGTAGTTTGAAGTCACCAATTTTGACAAATCTTCTCCCAAATCTTTCTCCCCTTTGATTTCTCAGTTCCTTATGTATAAGACCTGAAAGCTAGAATGAAAGTTCTAGTGAGTAAAGATTTCTGGCAGATATTTTGAGGCCCATTTTCTCAAAATTCTCCTGTTTCAAGACTGAGCTTCAAATATGCTTGGTTACAGAGTAAGTAGGAGGTTATGGTCTATGGAGTCCCTCTGACACTAGCTTCAAAATAGCAGCAGCTTCAGAATTATCTTCTTGGCTATGATAGATAACTTATTCCTCTTGTTTGGTCATCAATGTTTAAGCAATCAATCAGTATTCCAATGGATGATAGTATTTGTGCAGTCTTTTTAGTTAATTTCTACCATTTGGGTTTGAATCTTTGGAATCTCCAATTATGTCTAATGCCGATTTGAGTTTGTTGTCCTGAGTTATCCTTAGTAAGAACATCTATACATGATCTGTTAGTTCCTGATATCCCTGATTTCTCAGTCTTCTTTATCCATATCAGAAGACTCTGTTAGTGATGGTATTTACCATGCATAATGTCTTCTCTTGTAATTTCTTGCATTTAGTAAATAACCCAAGATCAAAATGCTTGAACATTGACATTTTTCTAAGTGTTCTCAGGTGCAAGTATTAGCATGAGTCCCTTGTGTGAAGAAATGTTTCACAATCTGCCAAACTTGGTGTAGTCAATAGTCGTTTTTGTAGGTCCCTAAGCTTTGTAGCTCAAAAGAGTTTTCTAACAAGTAAGAGTTACTCTTCAACAGTAGTCTCTTGTCACTACCATGTATGTGTGTGCTTGTCACTATTGTTCACATGAGTCCTCGGTTTCCTGTGACATGAAGAGTTGGGTTCTTCTTTCTTGTATTTGGTGATATGTTGTTGGGTCTGAAATCAATGACCTTATTTTCAGTTCAGATTGACTTAAATTGTAGCTGAGAACAAGTTTTCAATACTTCTGAAGACTTTCTTTTGATGGAATGGACCATTATTTTCAAAGCACAGTCCATTGTTATCTCTCTGTGCATGCAATGAATCGTTTGACAAACTAGAGAAGCTGTCTGGATAGGGATATAACAAACTTGTACTCTTTGCCATTGTCAATTTCAACCCCGGGATAATTAACTGTGACATCCTGGTTGAATATCTGCTAGTAACATTATGACCTTATCTCTTCCAACAGGATTTTGTTCAGGTTTTCTAAGAATGTGTAAACATATTTTCTTGTCGCAGTGAGGCGAGAGCTCAAAGTTATGCAGGTGGTTATGCATCCCCACATTGTTCGCCTGTATGAGATAATTGAGACTCACTCAGACATCTATGTGGTTATGGAGTATGTGGAGTCTGGGGACTTGTTTGATTACATTGTCTTGAATGGCCGGCTTCCTGAAGATGAGGCCCGCCACTTCTTTCAGCAGGTATGACCCTGTTAATTCTACACTTTGTACTGTTGATGCAGTGGATCAATAAAGTCACAACTTAAGAAGCTGGCCAAATGCATGCTGAGAGCTCCCTGAGTATTTTGTCTTCCTTGTTGGTAGGAATTACTTCTGCTGCCTCTATGAGTGTACTGTAGGTTCAATACATCCTGGTCAAGACAGGATGTATTTAACTCAGTGGCCAGTACTGACATGGTGCCATTTGACTTGTTGCGGTTTCCAAGGGCTTTAGATGGGTTTTGAAAATTGAGCAGGAAATTCTTTTTCAAACAGTAACTTGACCTACTTTTGTGGAGTGGATGATCAGATTATAGCAGGTGTGGAGTACTGCCACCGCAACAGGGTGGTACATAGGGACTTGAAACCTGAAAATCTGCTGCTTGATGCGAAAAGGAGGAGTGTGAAGATTGCAGATTTTGGTCTGAGCAACATTATGCGTGATGGCCAGTTTCTCAAGACCAGCTGTGGCAGCCCTAATTATGCAGCCCCAGAAGTAACCATGCAGACCTATTTTGTACTTCTAACTGGTCAAATGTGGAGGGATCTCACTTTAATGACTCACACATTCAAGGAGAATCTGAATTACTCACTGAGTGCTTCAGCTGTTTGGATATATAGGGTGCGACTTAAATGATTTGAGAGCATAAAGATCTAATAACATAAACTCTAGACTTGTAACCATAAATTGTTATTTGATTTTACAGCCTAATTTATGTTGCTCTGAGCATGTCGCAAAAAGTTCAAGGTGCATTGGTGAGCCACATGTGTTGATACCATGTTTTGCTGGCTACATGGATAGACACATGGATGTGTGATGCTCTCAACTTCTGCAGGCCATTTGCTGGTGTATTGAATATGTGGGTTTGGACTGCCAAAATTTCTCATACTGGGTTGCTTCTAACAACAGGTGATACAAAGAAGGTACTATGCAGGACCTGAAGTGGATGTGTGGAGCTGTGGTGTAATCCTATATGCAATGTTGTGTGGGATCTTACCATTTGACGATGAGAACATATCAAGCTTGTACCAGAAGATCACGGTACTTCCACTAAATTTGCCCTGCTTTGTTAATATATGAGATGCACAGTGGAGTCATCATCCATTTCCATTTTCTTCATTTGAAGAGATTGATCATGTCATCTTTCTCCAATATTGGCAAGTCTGTAGCTCTTATGTGGCACAACATTGCAGGTAGGGTAGTTTTTTTCCATGTGCCAGGGTATTTGGTTGCAGGATCCTGTTGGTGTATAGGGTAGTGCACCATAGAACTACAGAAGAGCAAATGTTAGATTTATGTTGGGTCAATAGAGCAGTATTCTTCAATGGGTTGTTTGCATCTTAAGTTGTTTCCAAATATTTCTTTAGCTGGTTTTGTTTTCAATTTCTTCTGGTACTGTCTTTCAGCAATGATCTGTTTGAAGAAGGATGGTTGTTTTTGTAACCCTCCACACAAAAGAAAGCATCTGCACAGATGTCCTACTTGCAAACTCTCTTGCAACATCCCCTCACTTGTTTCGTTGTTTGTTCCTTTGCAGGATGGGATTTACACACTCCCTTGCCATCTTTCAATGCAAGCAAGGGATCTCATTACACGAATTCTGAAGACTGACCCACTGCGTCGTATCACCATTTCAGAGATTCGATGTCACCCATGGTTCCAAGTGCATCTCCCCCTTTATTTGGCTGTCCCTCCACCTGAATATGCCCAGCAATTAAAGCGGGTATTGTTGTTTTTTCCTTCTACTGACCTACATCCCTTGATAAGGATAGGGTTAGTTTTTGCTCTAGCCTGTTTGTGAACATTTGAGCACTTGCATTCTTCTTTAGAGCATGCCTGGAACTGTGGAAGGTAGTCCCACTGCACCAAGTTATCTTCTTTGATTGGGTTGGGGTCAAGCTAGGGAGTTTAGATTTCATCACTCATAGAATGTTCTGTATCTATTTTCATCCTCCTTCCAATGTAACTCAAAAGAGTTATCTTGACAGATCTCAAAGCAATCAAGCCCAGGACAAATTCTCCACTCTCTCATAAGTTGACTAGAGCACTTTGAGCAGATCCATCATAGAGTTTGTGTAGGGTTCTGTTACCTAACTATTTTGTTTCAATGGGCTTGGAGGATGCCATTGCAAAAGGTATTATCATTGATGATGCATGTAGACATGTCTTTTTTGACAATTGGTTTTTTCACTGAAATGTCCTGGAATCTCTATATGTATTGATGCTTTACTAGTGTTTGCCAATACAGATTGATGAGGATGTTGCATCAAGAGTTGAGAAACTGGGATTTGATCACAATCACTTAATTGATTGCTTGCACAGGCGGGACATAACAAAGGTGTGTGGTTCTTTAGATCAGTTTGTACATTGCTGTCTTGTGATAGTTGAGGTCAATTGCATACAGAGTGAAGAGTCGAGAGGCCAGAACATAGTTTCCTTGTTAACTAACTTATAAGCTTTATTCTGTGATCATATATAACTTCACTGGTTATAGTTGTGGAGCTTCTCAGAACTATTGCAAAACTGTTTTGCCAAGAGCTCAAACTTGTGTATGATGCCAATATCCTACTAGCTGTAATTCTCTGTAAGATGCTTGATGCTTAACATTGAGGTTTTTGTTATCACATCTCACCTGTAGAGCAATTCTCAGAATGACTTGATCAGGGGAATGTTGTGCACAACATTACAGTAAGGATTTGCTACAAAGGTTTGTCTTTCTAATTCCCTTTAGGTTCCTCTGTGGTTCATGTGAGTGGGCATGATGTCTGGTGACAGGCAACAGTGACATACTATCTCCTACTGGACAGTCTGCACTCTGAGAATCAGGACGACTACCTGGAGTCTGAATTTGAGGAACTGGTGAGCCCCAGATTTATGTAAAAATACTTTAGTCAGAATCTTAATCTGGATTGTGTTACTATGTCATGGGATACACACTTGTAACCAGTTATTGCATATTGCTTGAGTCACGGAACATGTGCATCACACTAGTGTCATTTTCAGAGGAAAGTAACAAGAGTGGTGGAATTTCAGGAAGCCAGAGCTTCCAGTCGTGAGGATCCTACGCAGAGTGTCTCAGCATCACCCATGATTGCAAATCATCAACAGCAATCAACCACTGAAGCACCTGTGCGTACCATAAGCTTGGAACAGAAGCCCGAAGCTTGTTCAATTATGCCACCAACAAGGATCACTCCTGATGGGAATTGGGCTGTTGGCCTCCAGGTACTGAACTTTATACAGATCTCTAGGCTGTTGAAGCTAGTGTTTCTAAGGGCTTATACTGTTCATGTCTTTGATGGGATTTATGGAACTCATAACTTGTGCTCCTTTTGCAGTCCCAGGCTCATCCCAGTGAAATCATGATGGAGGTACTGAAGGCCTTGCGGGAGTTAGATATTGTTTGGAAGTCAATAGGAGCGTATTCTGTCAGGTGCCGATGGGTGCCACCTCTTCCAAACCTCAGCAAGAGCTGTAACTGGTCTGCTGGAAACAGCTATAGTGAGTCACCTATGACCTTGGGATCGTTTCCCTTAAGTGAGATGAGCTTGCAAGCCAACGGTGTCATGCTGGATGACAACGAACTGGGAGACCAGTTTCTTGTTCGGTTTGAGGTCCAAGTACGGCAATCCAGTATCTTCTCTCCTTGCTTTCTGTTTGACAACCTACTTGCCTGCTTCTGAAAATGCTTTGCTGGTCAGTGAAATCTGTGAGTTGAAGGCAATTATATAGCAGTTCTGATTTCACTGACCTTGGGGAAATGGACATTGCAGCTTTTCAAGACAAGGGAAGGGAAGTATTTGTTGGACTTGCAACGAGTAGGTGGTCCCAACTTTTTGTTTCTTGAGCTCTGTGCGTCCTTCCTTGCAGAGGTTGGGGCAGTCTGACCATCAGTGTCCACAGCCCTCATGGCATTATCCCATTATCACAAACTTTGTTTTAGTTTATGCAGCTGGTAAGTTATTATTACTCCCTCAATTGCTCAATAAACTGCACATGTTAGGAGCTGATGGGTTAGTTGCAAATGTTATATCCATATTGAAAACATCATTAATGTTTTTTGATGTAACATCAAATCTATTTGCCATGTGAATGATCTTTTACATGTTTTGCATCTTTCACCCCATACCTGTTTTAACTACTGGGATAAATGGGTCATTTGTATCATACAAAACCTGGGAAACCAATAACATTGATCCTCACAGGAAAGTGTTCACCTCAGATGAGAAGACCTGTGCTCATTGACTTATTATTGAAAAAATGTCAGAAAATTTGTCAGACATATTGTTGCTCATGTTTTTGCCTCCAAAGAAATGCTGAGAGCTATTTCCTGACTTAATAACAGCAGTAAAAAGGCACTTAGTTACACGATAATGTTTTGTATACCTGTAATTCAATCTAGCACAACACTGATTCACTGCCATTTTCCTTGTTTGGTGCAGAATTTCGGAAAGGGTAGGGGAAAGGGGGAGATATTGAACGCTCTTCTCAAGCTTTCATCTCACACACATTGTATATTTCCATCACACCTTGTCAACCAGTCTCCACCATCTTTCCCTTATGAGATGAAATTGAGTCATTATTGCTTTTGATTACAAGCAGTTTTGTAGTATCCAAGGGATATCCATTATTGAAAGGTCTGGAATTATAAACTAGTGCGTCGCTCTGTTTCTGTTCCTTCTTTTTCCCTGACTCTGTCAAAATTGTCTTGAATGTCAAATTGTTTTTGTTGTCAAGAAACATGAGACGATGCACTGGTATGAAAGATGACTGACCATGTTGGATTTTACCCACCTTGGGTTTCAACTCCTTTTGCAAGTTGTTTTCTGCATCAGTAAAATTTCTGTGATCACCATTTTGGACAGTAGCAACAAGTGTCTCAGAAAAACGGAATTCATCATCTCAGTTTGGTTTGAATTCTGTGTTCTGGCTCTGAAAGTGCAAGAACTCATCCAACATTACAATATGGTCTAAACAAATCAATCAAAGTTCCAAATGGGTATGCAAGCAATTGCAGAGTAGATTTCTGGATGCAGCAAACTCTGAGATGGGATTTGTTGCTGCAAGAAAGTGGATCAGGCAACATTATTTTCAACGGTCTAAAAGCATATATCATTGGTACCAACAAATCTACCACATGTTGCTTCATTGCAGAGAAGATGGTCATCTGAAAGGACCATATACCAGTAGAAAGATAAAACCATGAGACAAAGCAGCAGACTAACTTCACTGAAGCATTTAGGTGGAATTCATTGGGAGATCTCATCAACCTTTGAATTTTTTGTGTTCCTACAATGATAGCTTTAACAATATCAGAAAACATTGAATTTGCATTGTTGTTAGGTTGAAAGAAAGATCTCTCACGAATCAACCTGCAATGTCAACCACAGTAGTAGCAAAGCGAACAAAGTGACAAAATACAAACTGATTAACACACCTGTTGCATTTAATGGAAATAATATTACTAGTGAAGTAGTCACCAACTTGTTGGACTGATGTTCTGCCCATCTGACCTTATGCATCTATGAATTACACTGCAAGTTTTGTCATACAAGTACAACAACAGACAATAGAGCCAAATGAATGAACACCAGGTTCTCTGAAGCCCTATGATGCATAAAAACAGATTTGAGCTTCACTACTCTGTTAAAAAACATGACAAACGTGCAGGAGAAAGAAACGGCGTTTGCTATGATACAAGTTGCAAATAAATATCCTCATCAGTCGAGGGTCATCTACACTCTCCACCTTTTATGAAATATTCTACAATCTAATGGAGAAATACAGACTTTTGTGTTGACATGAAGCACCATTGCCACTTTCTATCGGGCACATTGACCTCAAGAGGAGATCCCATATAGGGGATGATTGATCTGCTGCAGATGTATTAACCTCTCCAAATCAGGTCAATCCTTTTGTGTTTCACGGAATTTCAGTGAAAGCTATATAAACTGCAGTTGCATAGAGCTGCCATTAAGTTGCTGCTCATTGGAATCCAGAAACAACAGGTTGGAGCACATGGTGCTGCACCATGCATCAAATGCCTCTGATAGATTTGGCCAATTTTGTGTTGGCCACCCTTTGAGATACTGCACTTGCTCGAGAGGAGGAAGAGTCTTGAGTACTCCGTTCAGGGCTTTGTCAACACTCTTCTTGGTGGCCTCATATATACAGAAACCAATCGCTACCAGCTCTGGCAGCCATGCTTCAACCAGAGCAAGGCGCACAGAATTTTCCAACCAAATTTCTCCCTTTGCCACTATTTCCAAATATCTCACAAGAACATTGCAAGTATCTTCGATGAAGTTGATACCAGAGTATGCATACTCTGTGCTAACATGAGGCCAGGTACCAAACAGCATCTGAGAGAAAGATTTGTCAACAAACATTGTTCGAGCTGCTGACTCAGCAATCCCAAAATCAACAAGGGAGTTCAAAAGCCAGAACAAACCTTTTCCAGCAATAGAGAATTCTTCATCTTTGTACAAGTGTGGGATCCTGCAATGTTGCCTAAAATCTTCAACAGCCTGATGTAGAGCTTCATACATAACAGCTTTCACAACACCCACAACCGACTTTGACACATTGGGTCCATGCATAGAGGCCTTGAGTAACCTCTCAAACGCAGCTCTGTTTTCCAGCACTTTTCTCTCAATCATCTGATCCTGCTGATTCATCCGCATGCTCTTGAGCAGCAAAGTCTCCAGCACTCTCTTCAACGCATCCAATGAGCTGTCTCTTGCAAGGTTACCAAATGTCCCAAGCCGGGCAGCCAAATCAGGTGAAGGAGCAATCTGAAAAGCTGAGACGGCATGTCGAATGTCAGCCAGATCTGACCCACTCCATGGCATCAAAGCCAGGTACCGCATACAGGTATCCACACCTTCCTGGAAAACAAGCTGTGCTGCAATAGGCAAGACTTCTATAGCATGTGCCACATTCTCAAAAGAGGCAGGGGTGACTTCTCCCTGGGCATAAAGAAGTTGCATACATCGAGTGTAAGCCCGCGGATTGCTGCGAGCTTCCAAAGTTAGGTCAAGACGGGGAAGGTCATTCTTAGACCAGCGGTCTGCCAAACATGCATCAAAGTATTGACATCGCCGCAGATACGCAGAATGCACATGTAGGGTTGCAACAGCATCATCATCCTCCACCCTCTTCTCTGGCAACTTCTTCGATGCCTTTTGCCCTTGCTGCTGCTCCAGAGATTCACCCCTCCGCCGGTCTGAAGAGGGGCACTGTTGTTGTTGTTGTTTCCTGGCTTTTTTGCAGGGAGGAAGTCCTTTGTCTGAGTCTTCCTGTCTCTTCTGCTGGAACTGGTTCTTCGGATGATGATTCCCTCTTGCTACTGCTGCTGTGACTTGCTGCTGCAATGGTACCAACCGCAGTGTCACGTCGCTAGTTTCGTCTTCCTTAAGCCATACTTCTGTGGGCATTCCTGAGCTGTCTGCTTCGAGGCGCAAGGGAGGCGCCAAACGCAGTGTGATGCTGCTCTCATCATCCTTCGGCCACACCTCCATTAGCATTGCTGTTACTGCTGCACCCTCTCAGACTGTACAGAGCGCCAAATTCGCCGCAACAAAACAGCAACACAACATCATCACACACATCCAATCCCCGTTATCTACTCGACTACTGCTTCTTGAGAGCACCACAACCGCACCATTTGCAACAAGCAAGCATAGCGATGGCGGAGGTTGGTTGTGTTTTGTTTGGAGGAATAACGGACATCCATCAAAGATCTCGGAAGGAGGAGGAGGAGCCAAGTCTCCCTGTCTCTTCTTTAAAGCATGATGCTGCTGCTGCCGCCGCCCAGAACACCGCACCGAGAACGGAAACAGCAGCGGAGCGGAACAACAAGAGACGAGGACGAGGAGCAGTGCTGCTAGGTCCACATGTGCAGCAACAGTTGCAAATAACAGGAGAAATTCTTGACCGAAAAAAACAGCTCAAAATTTGGACAGGAGAAGAATTCAGAAGCAAACGAGTGTTGTGCGATCCCAGAGTCCGCAGAGAGCTTGGAATTGAGACGAAACAGAGAACGGCAACACGACTGCTCCCCCGTCCTTTCGCCCGCTCCCTTGAACTCTGCAACGCAGACCTTCCGTTTCCTTCACACCTGCTCCCTCTCTCTCTCCCTCCTGAGAGAGAGCGAGGACTGTCGACAGATCTCATCCAAGAGCCTTCTTAGTCTTCCCCGGGCCCCACAATTTTCATTCTCATTATTCATCTCCGCTCGTCCAAGAACTAACTAACATCTGTTCATAATCGTCGCCCCCACTTCACCGCCTGTTACTACACTACACTGTTGGCCAATGAACAATCTTCATCCATATGCTTCGTCTCTCCGGTTCCTGCGCTCATTCATCTCCCAATAACGACAGACCTCATCCAAGAGCACTATCAGTCTTTACCCCCTGGTCCAATTCTCATTCTCATCATCCATCTCTGCTCATCCATGAACTAACTAACATCTGTTTATAATCTTCACCCTTACTTCATCAGGTCTGCCAACTACAGTGGATAGGCACGTGAACAATCTTCATCTATATTCTTCATTGCTCCGGTTCCTGCGCTCATTCATCTCCTAATGTTTGTCGTCACTAATGTTCGTCCATCATTTATCGTCGTCATCATCATTTCAAGCCAATGTTCGTCCCTCCCGTCCGTTCGTCTATCTTCATCCATGTACATCCTAACC
Source organism: Sphagnum tenellum (assembly GCA_963921925.1). Taxonomy (NCBI): domain Eukaryota; kingdom Viridiplantae; phylum Streptophyta; class Sphagnopsida; order Sphagnales; family Sphagnaceae; genus Sphagnum; species Sphagnum tenellum. Next base: position 17,653,924 of record OY998145.1, read on the forward strand.
CACTGTTCTCTTCCATCATCCTCGTCGTCATGAAGAAGAAACGACAGCAAAAAGGTGCTGCCATCGCTGCCTCTTCTTCTCTGGCTTCCTCCCCCAAATGCCATTGCCTCCGTCATTGCTATTGCACAATAAGAAGGAACGAGCATACAAGAGATTAGAAAGCTTCTGTAGCACATGTGCAACGAGCTCGAAGAGTAACTCATGTGCAATAGAGATTGAAGAACAAACAAAGTTATACAGATGCAAAGAGATTGGAGAACAAAAGATGACGAACAGTAAATGTGCAAAGAACTTGAAAGACTAGCAAATGTGCAAAGAGATTGGAGAATCCTAATAATCACAAAATTAAGGGGAAAAGACATTGGTGAGAGTTTTTGATAGCGTTTGTTTTTCATCACAGAGCTAGAGCGTACTTGGAGGTTACATGTATAAGAAAGAGTGAGGATTCATTGATGCTTTTGTAAGTTGTTGATTAAGTTTTGTTAGTTAGAATTGCTATTGGTCCTAGTTTGTTGGGATGATCAAACTTGGGAAGTGAATGTATACCTTGAAAGCCAATTGAACAGCTCAGAACAATGATATTCTAACTAGTACAAGGGCATCCATTCTTGAAACTCTATAACACATACCCAACTATGCCCTATAATACAAATGAAGATGGTTGATATTGCGATATAATTTGAGCAATAGTTCGTAAATGCCTCGTGGGTTTTGAGGTAGCCCGGCACAAATTCCATGCATGGGCATGTGATCCCCAAAACTTACCCCTTCCGAAACTTGATAGCTACCATGTTTGGGTATAGGCCCCATGGCCAGGTAGAGAGAATACTTGAAGGGGGAAGGTGATGGCTTCCCTTAAATCTGGGCCGTGGTGAATCTTGTGAGTTCGTATTTGTTCATGGTTTTTCCGTGCATCAAAAGTACTTCAATTATGCATTGACCAACTTATTGTTTGGTTTGTATAGGTTCGTGTGAATAATTGACATGTTTATCATTCGTCGTAATCCTCACCCTAGAGCTTCAACACACCCCTCTACATTAGAATGCTGCAAGTTAGGGGACATACCCCAATTCATTATCCTTTTGTTCTTTTCACCTTAACTTACAATTGGGTCTATCAAGGAGCTTGGGGGTGCATCACATGAGGCTGTACATCACAAACTTGCCCCCTCTTTGTATGAATGTTTTTACAACACCTTAACAATATGTTCAATGTTCAATGTTGATACAATCATTCATATGATGTTAAGGTGACATTGTAACATGTCTTGAAATGACATTGATATAATACTAAAATATTTGATATCTTATCAATATTAGTCCAATGAAAAAAATATGATCAACATGGCACAACATACATTAATAAGTCATCAAATTGATGACTATATGTTGAAAATTCAATATTGATATGGTAATTGATACAATATGTTAATGGCATCATAACAATATGTATGGAGTTAGCATTGGGATTGTTTTGACATAATTTACATTTTTTCAACACACATTTAATGAATAAGATCTTATCAATGCTGAGACAACACAAATTGATTAGCTATTGAATTGTCACTGTTACAACCTTCATAAAGGTGAATTTATAATGTTGTTGCATATCACATAAAATCAACACAAGTTTAGTGGACTTTCTAGGCGGCTGTCGGAAATTACACGTGACATGACGTTTTGTGTCCCGATTAGTGGACGTTCCAGGTGTTGGGTTACACTTGACATGACATTCTGCTTCCCCTTAGTAGACGTTCCTTTAGTAGACTGTCCCCTTCCTCTCTCTCTCTTTTCTCTCTCTCCTTGCTCTTTCTCGAGTCGACTATGGTTTGTCTGGTTTGTTGTTGTCGTCGTCGTCATCGTCTGCAAGGGTTTCTCGTCTGTTTTGTTGCTTCAACACACTACCACTACCGCCCCCCCCCCCCTTTTCTCTTGTTTCTCCCTTGTTTCAGATTTTGTTTTGTTACTTTGAGCTTGCGGACTTTTTGCAGTATTTTTTTGTCACGATTTTTTTTTCCATGTTTTTTTCTCGCCTAGGCTGCGCTTCCTTCTTCTTCTCTGGCGGGATTGATACCAATTTGTATGTATCTACAGTGTGCGCACATTGATTGTACTCGTTTATCGCCGCGAGAGAGAGCGGAAGATGGCGTCCTTAGTAGTAGTAATGGTTATCTAAATCATGAAGTAGCCAAGAGGGTGGCACACATTGCTGGATTTGGAGAAGACAGAGTAGCGGAGCTTCGGAGCTTGCTGGGAAAAGTTGACGGCGGATGCGTTACGTATCGTTGGTATAGGTGCCGATGCTTGGGGGAGTGTTTTCATCGCTTTGCTGTAGGATGCGTATGGTGCACTGCGCGATTCTGTGCAGGTTGGAAAACACATTTCGCACTCTCCTGCTTTTGTTTTGTTTTCTCTGAGTCTGTGTCTGTGTCTGTCTGTGCGTCGGCGCTGAAAGGTGTAGCTGTTCTGTTCAATGTCTATTATGTAGTAACCGTGAATAAGGCATCGTGGCTGGAGATGGTGCATAGTGCAAATCACAGCAGCAGAAAGAGGCAGTGCTTGTCTTTAGGTTTAGAAAAGGTGAGTTTGTTTTGTGCATGTGTGTCTCTGTCTCTGTCTCTGTCTCCGTCTCTTGTCTGTGATATCCGAAGAGGAAGGAAGACAAAGAAGAAGATTCTTCCTTAGGTCGCTTTCTCTTGTTCTTTTGTTTTTTGTTTTCCGTGCTTTGATAGCTTCCGGAGACAGGCCTCTATGAAAACCTCAAAAAAATAATATCAATTTCTATGTGTCCTCGGCGTCTCTTTGTTTTGTTTTGGATTTGATGCGTTTGTCTGAGGTCTTAGGATTTCGCTGCTTTCTTTTGGTTTTCTCTATTTCATCAGTGTTCTTCTTCTTGTGAAGAAGGTGGACGTCTCCTTTGCTTTCGCTTATTGTGTCTCAAAGAGTTATTTGGAAGATCAAAGCCATTTTTTTCTCAGGAAAGATCTGTCGTTAGTTCCATCGTCTCTATCCCCCTTGTCTCTTTCCCTTTCCTCCTCCGCCCACGACGCACTTGAGAAGACACGCATCATCTGTTCTGAAAGGTCAGATTCTCCGATGATCAGGATCTGCGATTGCAGATTGTTCTCGCCTTTTGCATGCCAACTCACAGTCATCCTCTGTATACAACAACATCTGCTGCAATCATCTGTAGACGCCGCAGCAACAAACGCTAAGTCCTTTGATTGCACTTCACCGTCTGCCTTCGTTTCCATACTCCCCCTTATCTCAACGACATTGCTGCCACTGTTGCTGTCTCTTCTAGCTGTGAGGTAAAGCATCCATTCTTCTGCACTTTCCTTTGTCATCGATTCACTATTCTGTGATTCCATGAGAGCTTTTTTTGCGTCCCGAATTCTTTCACTTTGTTCTCTTCCATGTTATCGTTTTGTCCTAATCTGATTCAAATCTCCATTTGCTTCCAATTCGAGGTGCGTTGATTTTTGTACTCCAAGATCTGGATCCTCCTCCTCGCCTGTAGCAATCATGTAGCGAGTGTGCATTGTTCCGGGTGCAGCTGGGGCGTGGAAGGTTTGTGTTGGTGTTGCCTTCTACAGCAATAATAGCACAGGCGGCCACGGTGATGGAAGACGTGTGGTCGGGTCCGGGGAACATTCACTACAGAAGACAGTTTGGAGAGATTGATGATGCAAAGAAGGCGATGGAGGAGCCAACATCGTGGCGTATCACCAAGTTAATGGAGATAGTGATGAAGAGTATATTTTTTTCATAGTTGCGTTGCTGTCGATGGTGATGAGTTATGTTCCTGCCCCTGAATCTGTTTTGCAAATGAAGGAATTGATCCACCTTAATCTTAATCTTAATCTAAAGGAATCTGAATCTGTCTAAACCCACCTTAGATTGTCTGAACCTTCACAGCCCATGGTGACTCGAGGCTTCTTCTCAAATGTTGAAAATGCAGGACACCCTTTGATTTCAACTAGCACACACCAAACAATACAGGGTGCTGATGCGAGTTAAATGAAAATTCATTCTTTCCAAGGTGGTTTCTCTGATTGCTTAAAACAACAAATGAAACAGAGCTTAGATGTTGCAGCATTTGTTGAGTTCAAGGACATTTTGGTACTTAATGATCATTTTTTGCACATTAAGCTGCACTAGAAGAGATTGCTCAGCTGTTAACTATAGTGTCCGAAATTCATAAGCTGCCTTTGTGAACTGCTGATGGCATGAAGACAATATCAAAAGGGCTTCATTCAATATTGAGTCAATATTGAATATCTAGTTTGTAGCTATGTTGTTGCAACATTACATCCCCTATGTTTAATAATGCACATGCAATGCAAATACGATGTTGAAAATAAATGAGTACAACATAAATACAACATATAGACAACATGAATACAATATAGAATCAATACAATAATAGAGTTTGTAACCATATTGGAACAACATTGTATCATTTACAACTAAAAATGCATATCCAATACAATCATGATACTAATGCAATATCATTACAATATGGACATAATGTGAATACAACATGGCAGACAACATAAATACAATGCAAATATGATGCTACATCAATTATCATTGAAACAATACCAAAATTAAATCAATACAATCTAAATTGTTTCAATGCCTATTTTACACGAACAAAGCACTAAACCTTGGACATCTTGTAAAAGTATTGTGAAAGCACTTAAATAGCACTAATACAAAGGGGTCCCCACTTTGTGATGTAATCAACATTGTTGCAATAGATTGTAGCTTGTTTTAGGGCTTACCTTGCATTGTTTCATTATTATTGTAAATTTTATGATACTAAATGTGTGAAGGACTTGTGTTTATTTAAAATCACTGCCAAATCCAATTCTTGTATACTTGTGATAAAAAACAGGGGACATGGAGAGCAAACATCATGCAAAAAAATTGAACTTCATAGTATAAAACATCAAAATAAATAAAACAATGTTTGTGGAGACATACACTTGTGAGGAATGGTTGGAATTGTTTTAGGAATGTCAGTCATAACTGAAAAGATAAGAAAGAGTTTATTTGTGTTTATTGTAGATGAAAAAAGAATTCAAAAATGAAGATCAATGAGCATCGAAAAAAAAGGTGCAAAAAAATAGTGGATTTCAAAGGGAATTCTTTCACCTTGAAATTATATCCACCATTATGAATCGCCACATAGGGCGTGTATATTGCAAAGGGTGGGAACATTTTGGAATATCAAACAAAAGCAAATGCATTTCCTAAGATAAGACATAGTCGTCTTTCTTTAACATTAGCTTTGTAGGGAAGAGGAACTTTGCAACACAAGCGGAAGAAAAAGAAAACACCACCTTTGGAGAATTTGGACTGTGATGTAGCACAAAATTGTGATGTATTGTAAGAAACGATTCATAAAATCTATAGGCCAAACCACATCAAAAGAGCTTATAAGGAAAGATCTGAATTTATAGTGCAAACCTTCACTTGAAGCTATGGACACAACATTTGTTACATAGTGGTGAGTATCACACCTTATTTATGTTTTTAAAAGTTTACTCAAATTTCAACATGTTTTTTACTCACCCACATGTTGCAATGGTTGCATATTAGTAGGTATGAACATCATTCCAAGAAACACCATGTTATGAATAAGGTCAAATCATGTGTTGTCATTGTCAGTTAATGTCATCATGCATTCATACTTGGCTTCCAAGTTTTGATAATCATGTAACTAGGAAATTATCTTGATCTATGTTTCTACTATTGATGATTGCCATGTTCAATGCTAATATATGTTTCAATCCATAACCTATGTTACCTTGTAAAATCGGTGCATTAAGATGTTGGTTTCAACAATGAGCAATCGAAACTTATAGAAGATTTGACAAAAGTATTTTCCAACGACAAATCTTCCTACCAACCAACCAAACTTACATACCCCAACATCATATTCCAAGAAGTCAAAAGCACATGTTGGGGGATAAGAAGAAACAATTAGAGTTTGAATGAATGCTTTGCAAAAATGCTATTTTGTGAAAGGCTAATGATGCATTCCAAGAACTATCCAAAAGAAACCATTATTTATTGGAAGCACAATAGAAATGCTAGAGATTTGGCATCTTCTGCAATGTGATATTGTGGATTGGGATTGGAGGGTGCAAAAAAAAAAAAAATGCAAAAAAGTTGGGTGCTTTTGTGCGCAATCCAAACTTCAACACTATTGTCTACTATGCATATGGCAAGTTCATGTGAAGCAACAAACAAGTACATTCTTACTCTCTTTCACATTGTTTCATCAAGTTTCGTAAATATTAGGTGCACATATGTGCAAATCCTTTTTTTCCAATAGTCTTAGGTTTACAATTTTAGAATGTCTCAAAGTTTACATGTTCATGTTTTGGTAAATGTCTTGCATTTAAGTAATACGCATTAGAGTAAAGTTTTAACTTTTATTCCATTTCTTGATTTGGGATTGATAATCCAAATTACAATAGCATGGTTAAACCATGCATGAAATGATCAAAACATGCCAATGATGCTCAATGCAATGATGTCCAAACATGCTCATAATAGTTTCATGTGTTTTGTTTAAACACAATATTCATTCTATGTTTCGATTCCATTCATATTTCAAATTTGCCATATGTTTCAAGCATATGTTTTGCTATGAACTATTCTACATGTTGATATCAATATTTTATTTTATTTTTCTTTAATTCTGATAGATGGTCGAATTTCAATAACCATGGTTTGTTCATGTTTCTAAAACCCAAAACATGGTCACTCCATTTCACTCAATGAAATTTAAATATGACTTTAAAACTTGAATCCAATTACATGGTTTCTAGTCATGATGTGTATGGGTTTATAACATTATGTTCATGTGTTGAAAAAGTTGGTTAATAAGTCACCCCAAGTTGTGTCTGTGAACTTACATGTTTTCACATGTTTGGTGTCATTCATGTTAAAGTTGTAGAAGAGGTTGGTGCTACAATCTCTCAAACAATGGACCTTCTAAAAGCAAGTGAGACACAAGCGTTGGCTAAGTCACTCCTTAAGTTTCTAGACTGTCCCAAACATCTCCAATGATTTACTCATACAAAGAATGAATACAAGGGCCTAGCAACAAAGGTTGGCCTTTGTTGTTAAACGATTAAAAGAGTTCAATATAACTAATGCATCAAAAATTCAAGTTATAAAGTAGGATTGGAATCGCTTATGGTATATTATCATTAATGTCAAAACCTTTCCTACAAGTGATAGGCCTAAACTTCCTTGGTCACATGCTTTGAAAAGGTAAATTTTATCTCTAATAATTTGCTACAGTGCCACAAGCCCTATAGAAATGTACATATTGTTACACAATAACTACCATGAAATTGAGAAAATAAAAAAGGGACAACCAAATCTTGAACACAAAATTCAAGGAACCAATGTTGTAGGAAAAAACCGAAACCTTTTGTTAGAATGTGATTCCAAGATACTATATGAAATTAACAACTATCAAAACATACTAAAGTTAAATCACACCATTTAATTTGTGAACTTTTCAAATACATGTATGAAAAAACACATTTTGAAAAGCTTCACGAAACTAGTTTTAATTTCAAGAACCTAACTCTTAAAACATGAAAGTTCTAGGTGTAAGTATATGTTTCACCACATTCAATATTTTGGAACACTAAGTAGATAATTGGCACTTGTAAAACAATTCGAGATTAAATGTTGGTTATTATGTTTCTTGGATGATTTCAGTCAATCTCTTTCAATTTTGCATCTCTACATGTGTTTCTTTGGGCTGTTTGTAGCTTTCTTTCCTCATCACTAATTGAAGGATCCAACATTGAAGCCTCAAACCAATTCTAGAATTGATCGATATTGGAGTGCACTATATGGGTATGTAGGCCAATTTCCTTCTAATATCGATGTACCCTAGTGGGGACTACTAATATGTTTTGCTACTTTTTACTTAAAGTTTGAATTTTTGACAAAATTTGTATGGTTCATGATGCATAGAACATGCACAAGGAAACTTCACAAAGTCATTGTCAATTGGCTTCCAAACAAGGTATACATGTGGAAACATCCAAGATGCAAAAACACTTATATGGAATGGAAAAAGGAAGACGCAATCGTGGCCTAGGGGAGCATTGTGATGTTATCAAACTCGATACTTGAAATTGGAGCCTTTGAATCAAGGTACATTATTTTTATAACATGGATGCCGAAGTGGAGTTATATTTTGTAACATGCATAACCCATTCAAAAAATGGAACATAGGAAGGATGCTTGAAACTTGATGGTCATCTGTTCCAAAGTGTCCCACTTTGAGCACTTGGAAGTTTGAAGGCAACATTTAAGTAGCCCCCCAACATTACCTAGAAACATCCAAATGCCCTAAGAGTGGCACTATAATGTCATTATATTAAATACTTGAAATTAGGCCTTTGAAACAAGGTACATTATTTAGGAACATGACATGCATAACATGTTGAACCCAATAGAAACATGTAAAACATGCAATGGAAACACACAAAGCCTTAAACTTGAACCATATTTTGAACAGTACCCAATTACATGGAAGTGCTTTAGGTGGGGTTTAGTAATGTCATAATTTAATAGATACTCGAAGTTGGAGACTTTGAAACTAAGCACATTATTCATGATCATGACAGATGCATAAGTGGACTTGACATGCATAACATGTTGAACCTAACAAAAACATGCAAAACAGGCAATGGAAACACATGAAGCCTTAAACTTGAACCATATTTTGAACATTACCTAGTTACACATAAGTGTCTTAAAGGGGTTATTATAATGTCATAATTTACTAAATACTTCAAGTTGGAGATTTTGAAACTAGACACATTATTCAGGAACACGACAAACGCATAAATGAACTTGACATTTGTAATATGTTGAACCCAACAAAAACATGCAAAACATGCAATGGAAACACACAAAGCCTTAAACTTGAACCATATTTTGAAGATTACCCAATTACATGAAAGTGCCCTAGGGGTGGTATTGTAATGTCATAATTTACTAGATAGTTGAAGCTAGAGACTTTGAAATTAAGCACATTATTCAAGAGCATGACATATGCATAACTTTATTTGACATTCGTAACATGTTGAAGGCAACATAAACATGCATGGTTGACATGAACACACAAAGCTTGAAACATGAACCATAATTGACGAAGTGTCCCATTTTAAACATGTTGATTTTGAACGAAATCTACTAGTATCCCCTAAATGTAGCCCTCATACATCCACCTTCTCTTTAGGTGACCTTTGTGATACTTGAAGCACAAAACTTTAGAAATTCCAATGCAAAAACAGAAGACTTTGTGAACCTACAACCATCTTTGCCAACTTTTCCAATTACAATGGATGTTCAAAGGTAATGAATAGGTGAGCCGAAATCATCTCTAACAAACATCAAAATGTTATAGTAGGGGCATTATGATGTTTGTCATTCTTAATACTTGAAACTTGAGCCTTTGATACAATTCGCATTGTTTTTATAACATCAAAAGCCCAACATATACATATATAGATGGGGAGATCAAAAAACTTGAGAAATGTATGTGGTGAGCAATGTAACAATCTCCTACAAGAAAACAAAACAAAACAGTTGTAAAACTTTTGAATTAGGACTTCTTAGACTTGTGGAAGTTGGAAAAGGTAAAGGGGGAGAGATCGAGTAAAACAATCAGACAAACATATAAACACACATGTAGAATGGCAAGGAGGGGACATATGCACACTAAAGGAGATAGAGAAAGATCATTGCTTTGTTATGCACATGTCATCAATTGCCAATCAAAATACCAAGAAACATTTGGAAGAAGTGAAGGAACATTTACAAATATGACAAATCCCACTATGCATTCTTCTTTCTCATTATAAAAATTACACACAACATTCGTGTCCAAACACCTCACAAAGCTAAAAAAAAAGGACTGCAAATATCACCAAAATGCCATAAGAAATTAAACACCCTATGTAGATGGTTGAGGTGTTCCACAAGCAATCAAAGAGAACATGACAAATTATAATAATAGAAGGAAATGTTACTAAAATAAAGAAGAGGCCCACCTTCATGGAAAAAAGTTCAATGGTTTCACAGAAAGATTTAAATTTTGACACGTGTTGTAAAAACCCTAATGTCGTTATACCCAAATCCTAATTGTTGTCGCAATCATCGCAAGTCATGACTATGATGGAGATGGACGTGGGGAAATCACTAAAGCGAGATGCCATGGGACATAGGGGGGCTAGATAGGGTAGGATGGCGATGGGGGGGGGAGGGGGCATGGATGGGGGGAACACATAGGGGGTACATATGACATGGGTGCCCCCGCCCCGGCGCCCCCTCCCTTAAAACATCTTATATATTAAAGCTAAGATGGTGTCTGTCCGTCTGTCCGTTTGTCTGTCCGTCCAGGTGCCGATCTTGGTTTTAGGACCTCGACGGACGGACAGGACCAGGTCTTGAAATCGAGGTCCCTAGATGGAAGAGGAGGAGGAGGACGACGAATGGCAACCGCAACAATTTTATCTAGATGTGATCAGTGGAGCTTGCTTGCGAGCCTATTAGTGGTGAATTGTTGGTGGTGAGGTATCTGCATTTTCATAGATAAGTGTTCTGATGTTGATCACATTATCAATTCATCTTTGAAAACAAAATACTATGTCTCTCCATACAAATCTCTCCACACTTGGTTTCCTCTCATATCAATTTGTGTAATTTGGTTTCTGGACATTGGAATGCAGGTTGGAGGAAGAGCAAGAGAGTCTCTAGAAACTGGTGACCCAGTAAGAGCAACAAAGACAGTCTGTTGTACAATTCGGATTTCTCTCAACTATAGAGGCCATGGTGACCCACTGAAAAATTATCAGTACTCATGAGATGCACGCTAAACCAGAGCTCTGTAAGTCTGTGAATTTCAGCTCTCTGTTTCATTCAAGCTCCTCACTGGGAGCTTGAAGTTTTACTATACACTTCCTCAATTACTACTACCTTCCTGATGCAAAACCAAAACAAGTCTCATCTTCTCTCACTAAACTGTAGCTTCACAAGTGGTTTCTCCTCCTGTTCATCTCTTCAACCTCAGACTACAGTTTATTGTTGTTGTTGGTGCATGCATTTTCTTCTCGATCCACAAATCAAGTGAACACAATGTATTGTTGGTATCTGCATTTTGACTCTGATTTGAGAGTATGCTGTTAAGGCTCTGCGTTGAGTTTGCAGGAGGCTCTGATGCATATCCACAAATGATATCCATTCCACTTCTGAAGTCCAAAGTTGGTGGTAACTTTGCAACTGCAGCAATCAGTGGTCTTCAGCTGTAAAGAAGATTGTCAAAGGAGACTGCAAAAGTCCACAAACTGCAAGAAAAGGTGGTGAAACATGAGAAAGCCTTCCAAGTCAAATCGTCAGAGCTCACTTGGCACAGACCAAACTCTTGCAACTTCAGTCTGCACTTGAGGTAGATAAACCCTGACCAAAGGATGCAGGAAAAACATGCAAATTTTTTTATTTTATTACAACGACCTGCTGGCAGCTGAGAAATGGGGGATCCTGTAAAAGTGCAGGTGGAAGGGAAAAAGCGAAACTCAGCAATCGAGGGCCAGCGGGTGTTTGCTCAAAAAGCTACGAAAGGCCCGTGTTAATTCACACACACTCATGGAAACTTGCTGCATGTCTTTTACACACAAAATCCAAGTACACAAATTTTCTTCCCCATTATCAATTCATCTTTGAAAACAAAATACTATGTCTCTCCATACAAATCTCTCCACACTTGGTTTCCTCTCATATCAATTTGTGTAATTTTGTTTCTGGACATTGGAATGCAGGTTGGAGGAAGAGCAAGAGAGTCTCCAGAAACTGGTGACCTAGTAAGAGCAACAAAGACAGTCTGCTGTACAATTCAGATTTCTCTCAACTATAGACCCGTTAATTTGTGAGGCCGATTTTGCAACCCCTCTGTGTGTCCGTCTGTCCATCCGGACGTATTTGCTTCTTTTTCTTTTTTTTTGGATTTTTTTTGTCAGATTTGTCTCCCCTTCTCTTAAATTAACAAAAATGAAGAAACAAAATAAAAATAAAAAATAAAAAATCTCCGTCCGTCCGAATGTATTTGCTTCTTTTTTTAAATAAACAAAAATATCAAAGTGAAAATAAACACAAAATAAAAATAGAAAACACATAAAAGTTCGCTTCACCATGTATGTTTTCATTGGGAAATTTTTAGGAAAAAAAAAAAAAAAAAGGCTGCTTTGCGCCTTTGTGTGTCCCTCTTGGTTTAAAGAAACCAGGGGACTTCACAGTGTCCGAAGGTCACGGGCACCCACACCATTTTAGTTTATATATATATATAATTACAACAGTGTGTATGTCTGTCGTTCCGTCCGATGACGGTTCCACGTTTTAATGGACCGGTGGAACCGGCCCGGACAGTCGGATTCCGAGAACGGGAATCGGCCCGGACAATCGGATTCCGAGAACGGGAACCGGCCCGGATAGTCCGGTCCGGTATGTATAAAAGAACCTGCAATTGGGGGGTCCTGAAAATGTGACGAACCGGGTCTGGAACTGGACCCGAGGGTCTATAAACTTTTGTACTGGAACTGGGGGGTCCTGAAAATGTGACGAACAGGGTCTGGAACTGGACCCCAGGGTCTATAAACTTTTGTAAGCATTGAACTGGAATCGGAGGTTCTTTCAGACTGGGAAAAAAGGTTAGAACCTCGACCGGAGGTTCTCTTGAACAGGAAGAACTAAGAACCGGCCAGCACTGGAAATTGGCACCCGCAGATGAATGTGGATGAAAGGAATAGATGAAACATGCAGGTGACCGCCACGTGTGGATGAAACTCTCAGAAATGCCAGGATATGCTCCCTTTCTCCGCACACGGAATCTGTGCCCTAACCCTAACTCTTCTCCCGCCATCGCTCCCCGAGCAAAGCAGAGCTACAGGAGCGCTTTGCTTCACAGTGGCCTTCGGCCACGAGCACCCACTAGTGGTAACCAAAAGCCAACATGTTTTTGAGGAGTAGGCAAGTTTCGAGCTTCACCTGCCTGCGCATAGAAACCCATGTTGAGCTGCCTTGAAACCCATGTGGCGCTTATGACTTGTCGCTCAAATAACATCATGGGAACTCTTGTTATGATTGAGTAATATATTCTGACACGCTCCAACTGAATTGATGTTTGGTGTGTAGGTATCCTAAGTAATGGTAGAGCAATGGGTGCATGTCCAAATTGCAATGGCCTCCACCCAGAATGATATTGGAAAAGCAAGGATGATGGCCTTATTTAGGTTGCATTTGAAGTAAATGGTATTGTTTCAAATGCATCGTAAATACCTCTCTTTTGTATTTTGAGGGAAGATCCCCAGGGAGTTATGCGGTGGTGGGGGAGATCCCACAATATTTCTACGTTCCCATGTTCCCATGGAAAAGATTTTTTGATGGGACGGATCAGGAAGATTCAAAAACACAAGGAGGAAAAAGGACAGATCAGGAAAATTCAAGAAAAACAAGAAAGAAAGAATGGAGGAAACACAAAGAAAGAGATTTTGATGTGTGTTCTCCATCTCCATCGGTCGGGAACGCACTTGGGCTACGACCCTCGTACCACCCTCCCTCAGGAGAACCCACTAACTCGCATTGAAATGTCAAAGAACCGGAAAGAGAACCGTCGGTTCTTCACCAGTCCTTGCATGAAGCCTTCTGGTTCTTAAGGCTATTGAAAATATGGTTCTCAAATTGCATTGGAATGTCAAATAACCGGAAAGAGACCCTCCGGTTCTTTACCACTCCTTGCACGAAGCCTTCTGGTTCTTAAGGCTGTTGAAAATATGGTTCTCAAATAGCATTGGAATGTCAAAGAACCGGAAAGAGAACCGCCGGTTCTTTACCAGTCCTGGCATGAAGCCTTAAGGTTTTTGAAAATATTGGAAACCAGCGGTTCTTTGATTTCTTTGTGTTTTTCCTTTCAAAGAACCGAAACCAGCGACTCTCCCACTTCTTTCAAAGAACCGGAAACCATTTCTTCAGAGAACCATCGTTTCTATAGAACCGGAACCGGAGGTTCTTTAAAAAGATTCAAAAGAAACCACCCAACACCGGTTACCACTTAACTGGTTAACTTGGTGACTGCAACTCTCGAGCTTGCATTCCGTTGTTGCCATTCTCAACAAACTTTTGACTCGAGTGAATTTTGCTCATGTTTTTGTTGCAGCCTTCTCTTCTTGTGTGCTCCTTCTTGATGTTCTTGTTGCTTATCTTTGCAGGTCTCTCCTCGAGCTTGATAACAACGCTCATATAGTGCTGTATTTCCTCACGTTTTACAGCTTCTCTTCTTCGTCTTCTTCTGATTGTTCTGATTCTTATCTGCCTCTTGGAGCTCTCAACTCAATACTTTTTTATTCCCGGATTTTCAAGAACGATAAAGTCATCCGCAAGAAAGTTAAGGCCACAATTTGCGGGTTTTGGGCAACGATTCTCTGGTGACGGGCGGGGGAAGGGTCCTGTTGTTGTTATGATGTGTGCTGCTACGGCGGTGCGGTTTTCTTTATTTTCTTCCTAGATCAATTTATGTTGATACTTTCTTCTTTCAGTTGCGCTTTTTGTCCTCGCGGTTTCTTGAATCTCTGGATCTCTGAAGACGGTTTCAGATCGTCGATTTGTGAAGGTTTGACGAAGGCTGATGTATTGTGCAACCTGCAAGATACAAAGCAGGTTAGGAGCTTGGGCTTTACGTCAAAGATTGGCTTGCATTTCCTGCATTTTCTGCTCAATTGGCAGCTTGAAGAGCATTTGCTTGTATACCGTTTTGTTAAGAGGTTTCCGATTCCTTTTGTTCGTCTGCTCGTCAGGTTTTCGATGTCGAAACCTCTGAAGATGTACTGCAAATTGCAAATCTTGTCAGTGTTTTCGAGTTTTCATACTCATCGTGAAGCTAGCAATGTGACAGCAGCGTTTGTCAGATTATTGGTTCAAGCATTATTCTTGTGATGAACGGTTTCTTGAACATTATTCTTCAACTTCTTGGGAAAGACTATCAAAGTCTCGTGTTCTACAATTGTAACACCTGACGCCCTCGTTTCAGAGAAAACTGTGCAGGCTACTTTGGAAGTTCCACCACCAACCGGTATGCTGCTCGCTCGTCGTTTGATCTGACCGGAAAGAGAGACAAGCAATGCTGATGTCACAAGCGCAGTGTTGAAAGATCTCGACGGTGCTGCTAGCAGGTCCGACCTTTCCTTTCTTACAAGTTTGAATTCTCTTCTTGCAAAAAATGGTGAAAAATCCGAAGTTGGATTCGGCTTTCAACGTAATACCCAAACACCTGAAGCCACAAAACACAGACATGTATGCTTGGGGCCTCTGGGGCATGACCGCTTTCATGGGTGCTATCTGGCTCATCCAACCGTTTGATTGGCTCAGTGACCAGCTATTTGGTGAAGAGAAGAAAAAGAAATGATCCTTTCTCAGCAATCTGTAAGCTACCCAGTTCAGCCTCTACTACCTTGTATCCTTCAGGGAATATTGCCCAAATGGCTGACAGAAAAGTTGCAGAGGCTGGTGGCAAAGTCTTCTGCAGCCTGGGGTGGTCTTCTGTCTTCTTCATTTCGGAAACAAGAGCACACTAGGATCTTCTTCTAGTGAGTTCAAACCTGGAAGAGGGATGAGAGGGAAATGGGAATGTTACAAGAACTCTCTTCAGTCTGACAATTGTTCCTATCTCTCTCTCTTTTGGCAGTCTCCAAATGGTTGTTTTTTGAAGTCTAGATGAGGATGGGCATTTGATATGCATCTCATCTTTTAATGTCAACAAAGTTCTTGACAAGCAGTTGATTCTTTTTGGCTTCCAGCATGCATCTATACTAAACCAGGGCTTTCTTTCAAGCCCCTCCCTCATGCACAAACTAGTATCTCCATTCTTCATCTAATAATTCTGCATCTTAATATTGATTTGAACATGCCTGCCATTGATGTTCAACAATGTGAAGCGCTTGAATTCTTCGAGCTACCACATTTGAGTATTGCAGAAGTTGCAAAGCTTATTAATTTTGGTCCTGCTATTTATAATTTTCCATTGTTTTGAAGATTCACAAGCAGCTCATCACAGAATTGCTCTACCCTTTATGAGAGGTTCAATCAAGCAAGTTTTTGAGAAACATTGAAACCATGTACACATTTTTAGGTGATTTGACTGCAAAATGTATCTGAATAAAAAAATGCTGCCTAGAGAGTACAGGTAGGTTCCAAGTTCAACCCAAAATTTTACCTGACAAATCCTGTACTGATGCAAAGTTCTCTTCACTCAAGGCAGAGCCAACAAAGAACCATCTCCCACATCTTGTGTTTTCTGCCAGGGGTCCAAAAATTTAGTCTTGGCACAAATGTTCTTGGGCAACCTCAATAATTATGCACACAAATTTTTGATGACAATTGAAATATATTTTACAACTAATTTTCGCTCTGACACAAAACTTAAGGTTACCACCTAATCCTAGTTCACATTATTAGTTTCCAATAGTAAGGGTCAATTGAAACCTTGAAAATCCCTTGAATTGGCCATTAGGATCTGTGAGCAATTAAATTAACTCTTTCACAATTTGTGCTTCAACAATAAATGCTTATGAAGTTTACGTTTTGATCTGTTGATGGCCACAAATGTGAAGTGAACTTTGCAATGATTTAAGCATGGGCCCAAAGAGAAAAGACATGACATGAAATCTAATCATATATGAATAAGAACAATCAGGATATTAGTCAACTTTGGGTTTCGCTGGTATATCACAAAGACTTCAAAACCCTAAAGGGATCTGACATAGTCCTATTTTGAATAGTGCCTTAATACTCTAAACATCCCAAGAAGTAAACTAGATTTCATTTAGGATTTGATGTTTTTTCTTGAATGGAAACTCTTTGACAATTCAGTACTTGTTAAAACTGTAAGAAATTTGCTCATCACATTATTACTACCTTTGTCAATTTCATTGTGTAATCAATGGACTTAGTGCATTTCTTGTGCCAGAGGATGTCCTGTAAAGAGTATATCCATGCAACAAACCTGTAAACTCCGAATCACAATTTTCACTATTGAGCATTAAAAGCTCATAGAAGGAAGCGCCAAAATGGTTTCATAGAATTGTCAAAGCCTGTCCATAACATGCCAAGTCGATTGATGGGAGAAACTTATGTTAACAAATTTGTAGCATGTCCTCTTGTCTCAAACTCTGAGCAGTAAAATTTTGTGTTGACATTTGCTTGCAGCTCTCATTTAAATGTCATACAATTTTCAACTCTGAGAGTTTGAAACAAGAGTGGTTGGCTATATTCTGTGTGCAGTGAAAATTGAGAGAGCAGAGGATGGAAGAAGAGATTAAAAAAGTCTGCATTTTGAAATTTCAAGGAATACAAGAAGCACACAGAACGAGAGGCAATAAGAATATATAGAATAATCCATAGAGAAATAAAATGACACAAACTTGTTTCAAGGAAACTAGTCATACAAGGAATAACATACCTGGTTATCTTTTCTTTGAAATCCACTAAC
Organism: Sphagnum tenellum; assembly: GCA_963921925.1. Classification (NCBI taxonomy): domain Eukaryota; kingdom Viridiplantae; phylum Streptophyta; class Sphagnopsida; order Sphagnales; family Sphagnaceae; genus Sphagnum; species Sphagnum tenellum. The sequence continues at coordinate 17,671,508 of OY998145.1, forward strand.
TAAGAAGCAGCAGCATTGGTTCCTGCTGTTTTTCACTAAGGTCTTCTGTCTTCCCCTTCGAGCAAGTCTTGAGTTCTACAGGAAATGAGAACTGCAAAATCTTTGGAAGGAGAGAGGGAGGGCAAGGCTTGAGGTGATCCAGTTGAGGGTTGCATTGATGACCCTCTCTTGTCATGGAATTGTCATTGGTGGTATAGTGGTGGTGGTTTCCAAGTAAAGAAGCTGCTGCGGTGAGTTTCTAGAAATTGAGAAGAGCAGAAAGCCCATTCCAGCCAAACATGAAAGGCCTCTCTGAGTTCCCTGGAGGAGCAAAATTGAGTGCAAACATCTCTTTGGATGCACAACCAGGGTTGAGAATGCCCACTATTTTTGCCACTACAGCAGCACTGGCTTGAATGTGTGAGAGGTTGTGGGGATCTGTCCACACTTTGTGCATCAGCTGCAGCTTCCTCTGCTTCGAATCAACTGGTACACCCCATCTTATGTATAGCTCCTCCCTCTCCTCTTCAGTCACCTGTCCCCTCATCCGCCTTGCCAGAAGTTCCCGCTCTCGTTTCAAACTCCGAGAGCTGCAGATGACAGTGAAGGTGCAGGCCTCAGATATACCATGAACTATATACCTAGTATAAATACCGTAACAGATGACATTGCTAAAGAAGCCAGAATAATGGGCATGATGAAGAAGAATACCTGGTGGTGAGAGGACTGGCAGGTAATAAGTGTTCCTCCTGAGTGTTAGCATGCTTTTGAGGACATTGTGAATCAGGGGTCAAGTGCTTCTGCAGCCATGTCAAGCGTCGAAGTTCCACTTCCATATAAATTGCATCAGCAAGATCTCCCTTGAAAAGAAGGAAGAATTGTGTCCTGTGAACAATAGACACATTGCATATGTCCCAGAGCTCCAGAATATGTGCTCTTTGCTGCTCAAATCGAGTCTTCCAACAGGCTGGGGACTGTCCAGGATGCAATACTAAATCATTCACACCAGGATCTTCCCCTACCTCACTTTCCTCATTTACCCTGTCATTTGCTTCCAGCTCCAGGACCTGTTCACAACAATCCAAGCATATTAAATACCATTTGAAAACTTGATTAATAAAGAAATTAGATACTGCTTATCAAGTTACAGGTTGCAAATGGCAGCCTCACTGGAGATATCAACTTTAGTACCTGGCAGACAAGGAGCTGTTTCTGATATTGAAGCTTAGCCACTCTCTCCTTGAGCTCTGTAACATAGGCACGAATACTCTTGATGTTCTCTTCAGCTGCTGTCTTGAACATATTTTGCATCTTCCGGATGTCTACTGAATTTGACCGTTTGTGTGCTCCTCCAGGACTCTCCTTAGAGCACTGGCTTGAAGAAATCTCACCAGATTTTGCTGGTGAAGCTGCACTTTTTTGGGGTCCATTCACATGAGGAGATACATTCTCTCCACCATGGGCTGAAGGGATGCTCTCTCGAAGTACTCGTGGAGGTGTATTCTCATTGTTCTCATACCTTAAGCTTCTCCGGGCTCCTGCTGGGGAGCGAGTGTCAGCTGGTGGACACTGCCTGCTATTGCTGCTCGGAGGGGTCAATGGGACACCTTTCTTCCTCCTTATAGGGGTCTTAGGTGAGTCCACACCCTGTTGTAAAACACCCAAAATTCAGATCCATAAATTGAGCAATGCATGCTTTGACAAATGTCCACAATGATTAGAAGCAGATGCTACAAGTCTCATGACTTACATGGTTGTCAAGAACCATCTTGTCAAGAGACTTCTGCACACTGTCAAGTTGCTCCTCCAGGGTTGCTATCGCAGCATCTGCATCAGTCTTGTCTTTCTGTCCAAGTCTCGAGAGCTCCTCTCGTAGCATTACTGGGTTCATATTGAGGGATGCACAAATCATAGCTGCATCCTCTGGATCCTTGGTTGACCCATCACCCTTGTTAACACGCAAACAATGCATGGTCTGTATCTCTTCCTGGAGCTTCTTTATGGTGGAAGCTGCATCATGATTCATCCCTGCCTGAGCCATTCGTAAACACTCCACTTCCTTCTGTAGGGCTTCAAGTGCACGGTTAGCATCCTCTCCCAACTCATCCTGCAGATTCTCCAGCTTACGTATCTCCTGCACTAGCATGAGAGAAGCAGCAGAAGATTGGCGGAGTGATGTTCCCTTCGGTTGGATGGTCAGGGGCATCTGCAGATTTTGATCCTCCATCTTTCTAATGAGATAGTCACCAGTATCTGACCATCTCCTGCGGTTTGCCGAAAGTGGAGTAAGCGTGTGGCATGTCTGGGTTCCAGGTGTCCCATGTATCTGCAAACCAGAAAGAAAGGTTAAGGTACAAGAAACCTCATGGATCATAACTTTCAAGACACATAGTCAACATGAATTTATCCCTCCCAACTGTTTCTTCCTGATCCTGGGACTTTGTATGGTACCTGTATTTGAGCCATCTCCTCTGCATGTTTCTTCTCCTCTTCAGCCTGCAGCTTCTTATTGACCTCATCAAGACGAGCTTGTGCAGCATCACGCTGCTTCTGGAGCTCCTTCAGCTCAGCCTCCATCTGTATACACATAGAAGTATGTGATGGTGGGTAACAGGACATTTGTAAGAGCGTTTGCTCTAGATCATGAGTGCAAGCATGGGCAAAACCATCCTACCTGCTGGATTTGAAGGTCTTTAGCATGCAGGAGTGCATCTGATGAACAAGCTTCATTGCTCTCAGGAACCCTCAGTTCAGCTTCAAGCCTTGCCACCTCCTTCTGCAACTGCTTCACCAACACTTTATCTGATACCACCTGTAGCCAGCAAGACTTTTGTTGGTAACTCTCATACCATGAATGGTAGTTCAAATGAGTCTTATATTGCATTTGAACACTCCAAGATTGGACTACAGACACTTCAACATACCATGTTAATGTGAGCAGTATTGGTAACCTCCTTGGCTCGGGTAGCAAAAGAGAGTGTGTTGCGGGATTGCTCAACATGACTATGAGCAGGACTCATAGTGCAAATAATGGCAGTCCTTGCATTTCCCCCAAGTGAGTGCTGCAAGATTCGAGTTAGTTTTGAATCTCTGTATGGGATGTGTGCACCCTTTGTCTTGCTTCCTGCACTGCATGCAAACAATTGCTCCAAAATTATAAGTCTTGATAATGCTTTGAACTGCTGTTGCTTCAAACCCAAAATCTAGGCATGAACTGCCATCATCAAGCACAAGCATAAGTACATTAATTGAATTTGAGGATTCAAACCTGAGTTTGCGAATACATGTACTAAGTGTAAGAAGGCTGCGATTTATGTGAGCTCCTTCCTTCAGCCTAGCCCCATCAGCATGTGTTTGTGATGCTCTCTCACTCCCTGCCAGATCCACAAAATTCTGCAACAAATAGCACATTTTTACCATAGATGTAAATCTATGTTTCAGTCAGTCTGGATAGTACTACAGCTCAATGTTTAATGCACCATTGTGAACTGTGAAGGAAGAAGTGACCCACCAAACTTGCAACCAATGAAGTAGCCGGAGTCTCAGATACCAGTCCTTGAGGTTGGCTCTCCACTGTCTGCAGACAGAATGCCATCCAATTCAACTCAAAAATCGTACTAGCTCGAACATCATATCAGCATCTCTTAGCATTTCCAAATCTGTGCTGGGTCTAACTTGCTTACTTGGAGATTTTAATGAACAAAGGCAAACAGAGAGATCCTGAGAGGAGGATTGGTCTCACCAGTCGAATGATCTGGTGGGACCTTGAAGACATGTCGTTTAAGTGCGTCTCACCAACCTGTCTATGAGCTGCAAAACATCCAAGAGACCAAAATGAAGCATGCTGGGGTACAGAGTTTAATAGCACACAACCCAGTCTGATGATGATCCACCAAAAGCTTACTGACATCCACCACAAGTAGTGCTATTTATGATGGAGGTATGCAGAGACGATATTTACCTTCACATATCTTGATGATCTCTTGCAGATGACCACTGTTTTGAACAACCTCTTCTTTCAACTTCTCCACAATTGTTCCTCTCTGCATTGCATTCCCTGTCCCTTAGTGCTTGTCCAGAATTTGCTACATGTGTAGTCCGGATGTTGAATCAAGTCAAATATTAAGCTTCACTAACACATTTTCACAGGGTCTTAGAAAAGAAGTTTGTAAGAAGAGTATTAGAGAGAGAGATCTTACATCTTTGTCATCAAGAAGTCGAAGGGGGTTTGTGTCGGAAGTCAACAAATCCTTCACAACCTCATTGTAAATCTCCAGTGCTGAAACTTTGAGCACAAAATTCCTGTCCTGGTTCTGGACATGTACAGGGGAAAAATCAGTGCACTACTCATAATGAGCACTGTGAGCTTGCAAACAGAACTCTTTCCAGCTCTGTGTGATTGCTGAACAACACAATCTTAAGGGAGGAAGAGATAATTTAAATAAGAAGAGAGGTGTGCAATAATACCTTCTGGATGTACTCATAGATGTCAGAAATGGCACTCTCCGTGACACCTCGCATTGTGTAGGTTTTTCCACTGCTTGTTTGTCCATATGCAAAGATAGTAGCTACATGCATTCTCATTTCATGTCAGTGATTTCTGGTCCTCGTTCTGTGGGTCTATCTACCATGCTAGGCAATTTCTGTCACACAGAAAATACTTTCTGACATCATGTAGTGTGCAGTGAGCAGCGAGCTGACCAGTCAGACAGAGATGTAGCGATACACTTACAATTGAGACCACTGAGAACCGAGAGTGCAACATCCTTGGCTCCTTCCTCATACACGCGTTGAGTGGGACAATCAGGTCCAAAAACACGATCTGGATCTCGGGGCAGCGGCACATCAACAAGTAAGCAAGCCATGGGAAAAACCTTCGGCTACCGATAAGATAGAAAAGCTGTTGCCGCACATGTGACTTCTACAAGAAAGAAAGAAAGATAGCATTCTCCAACAGTAGGAGGGTAAAAAGAGAGAAGCGCCAGAAAGGCCTTACCAAAAGTGTAGGAAGAAGGATATGGCGACCGCTCCGGCACTGGAACTTTGGAAGATATTGTGTTATCGTTTGTGCATTCCCAGTCTGAAGTATCAGAACGAGCTAGTTCCTTATTACTCAAAGGTCTGACTCGTACAGTAACATAAATTTTCTCTTCTCGAGTCTTCGCCCTCGCACCTGCTGCTATTGCAAGCCCTCCTCCTCCTCCGTTACCTCCCCCCGCCTTTTCTGTCGCCACAGTCATGGCAACCTGCTGCTATTCTATTACTCACAGATAATCTTCTCTCTCTCTCTCTCTCTCTCTCTAAAATCGTCGCAGCTTAAACTTATCGCTCAAACTCTTTTCTATACGGAGCCATCATCAGTGACCAACCTGACAAAAGCCCATAAGATCCTCCATCTGCTCAAACAGCCTCCAAAAACGAACCCCAGCTTCCTTCTACTTCTTCAGCTTCTTCTTCTTCTTCTTCCTCAACAACTGAGCCTCTTCACTCTCTATATGTAAGTCAATCAGTCAGTCGCCAGCATCCGCTTGATTTGGAAGCAGCATCCTCAAATCCTCCACATTGCAAACGACGCTCAAAACTCCCCCACACGGGCAGTTCTCTGAACTGATCCGACAAATAACAAGCGATCAGAAATAGTCACTTTTCGATTTTTTTCTTCTTCCTCTTCCGCTGCTGCGTGCAAAGATTCTCTTTCTCCTGTTACAGCATCAATTCAGTCCGCTTGCTCGCTTGCTTGCTTGCTTGCTTTCTTCTTCCTTTCTCTTCTGCGAAAGCCGAGAGGAGTGCTTAGCGATGGTGAGAGAGAAACAGGACGCAAGGAGGAGAGAAGAGAGAGAGGGGTAGCAGAGTCTGCTGCTGCAGTGGAAGGAATTCGAACCTGGAATCCATTCGGTCAGGTGGCACCCCAACGGTCACATTCCCTTTTTGGAAAATTTTCACCTACTGCTACGGCGTGTTGCTGTTATACCCCCCCCCCCCCCCCCCCTGGCTTTAATTCGCCTTATTTGGACCTTTTTTATATATATAACTAATGCGAATTAAAATAAGGCGAAATTAGGCGACACAGAGTAATTTGTCTTTTTTTCTTTTTCTTTTTCCTTGTGATACCCATTAGGAGTTGTTTCAGTCATCCTACTAAACCTTCTGGCGAGTGAAACATTTTTGGGTAGTCAAAATTTCAGTTGTCACAAGGTTTCAATCATTTCACAATTTTGGTCACTACATTTTTGGGTCATCATAGGGTTTTGGTCCTCAAATTTTTTTATTGTCACAAGGTTTTTAGTCACCACATTTTTGGTCACCATAAACTTTCATTGTTACAAGGTTTCAGTTGCCAAATTTTCAGTTGTCACAAAGTTTTGATTATGGCATTTTTCATCGCAACTTTCAATTGTCACATTTTGCATCGACGAATTTTGAGTTGCTAATTAGCACTTTCACTCACCATTTTTTTGGGTCACCAACGTTATCAATTGTCACACAACAACTCCTTTGGTGACAATGGTGTCCAAATGTTTTGCTCAATTTTTTTGTTGTTGGTTTCAAGTTTGTTTTTGGTCCAAAAAGATGGAAAAATAAAAGGACTTTTCTTATTTTCAAAAGAAAATTCAACCAAAAAAAGATATGATGTAATTTGGGTACAATATAACTCTTCACAATTGAAAAAAAGAAATGAAAACCATAAAAAAATTCTAAATAATGAATGGGTTATATTTGCATTAAACATTATTGTTTCAAATGAATTTTTATTGATTATTTTTCATTACATGATGTCTATCAATGATTAAGAGAGCATTTTTCGAAACACACAATGTCAATGGAAAATTCAATCGCCCATTAAAATTGAGAAATGTAGATGATGGATGGGGAATATTTGTGTAAATGATCATTGTATTTTATGTTTACAAGAAATATTCATCATTCCAAAATATAAATCCACAAATTTCAAATGTGTAAAGAGGATTCACAACTTTCAAATATGATTACACATGACACCATGATTCTTTGACAAAATTGGGTTTTATCAAATCTACATTTCCAAAACATGTCAATTTTTTGAGATCATGCAAATTACTCCAAATTTCATATGCAAGAATTATGAACTATTTATGGTTGACTTCAATAACGTTCATTAGGTGAAGTCCAATTTTATGTAGGTTCCATCAATGTGTGCATGATGTGTTGAATAATTTGTCATGCCTTTGGATTTGGCTCTTACATATCATGGATCAACTTCACAAATGACATTTTGGTTGAATTGTTCACAAAATATTATGCATCATAATCTTCACCCCCCATACGGCAATTGCCAGCTTGCCCATCAAATATGATTTAAACCTCAAAGTTTTTTAATGTTGTTTGGTCATTGGTCGAAAGGAATGTGTAGTTTCCAATTCACTATAAACAATAAACAATTATGGGCCACCCACCAATGCATTCTCCTTGCGTTGATGGCATCTTGCTCCTTGGCAAACCCATATATGATAGCGTCACCTCTTGCAAGTGTCCAATTTTACCCCAATTGCAAACAACTATGTACACAACATCTAGTTTGTATAATGGAAAATGCAACATAATTTTGTCTTTGGACAAGTCATTGTGCAAAATTCTAAAATGGTGTATTACATTCATAATGTTCACGAATGCCCATGCTAACTTCACACAATTTTGCTTATAGGCAACAAGTTGTGTTCATCTTTCCATATTTAGCCCCCTTTGCTATAATAAGGATCGATTATCCATAATGGGGGAGTACTTCATGTTTTAATCCAACATTTCTCAAAAAGTTCCCCCACTCCATCACAATGTGTAAACTTTCATGGTCTTTACATGGATGGCGAAGAATTTGATGAAACCTAGATGTTCAAACGAGTAGACAAAAGCTTCCATTGAACATTACTTACATGTCTCCCATTTATCATATGTTTTGGGTGTGTTCCCCGCTAACTCAATGGTGCTTAGGATATGATTAAACCTTTCGATTTGCATCTTATGCACCACACCATAACCACCTTGATTGTCTCCACCCAACAAAGGGAACACATTTGCCATGCTTGGAATCCATAGGACGCCATAGCTTTTAATTTCAATGAGAAGGTTTCAAGCACCTTCTTCCATCCGTGGTGCTAGATTCAACTTTTTCTTTGAAAAATTCTTTGTGAATTTGGCCTTCCATGAAATTTCATCTCACCTATTCACCACCTCTATGGTTTAATGCACATTATCCTTTTGTGAATAAAATATTTCACACCATTAGAACAAATTTGTAGTTGCATTGAAACCTTACATTCAAACCACTTTGAAAACCCTTTCAAATTTTGAAGCTCATTGTATTATGGGGAACCATCTAGTTCCACCAAAAACTTATTCTCCATGACCTGTTTATACTTGTCAAAAACAAATTTTTGCTTGTTCAAAAAAATATTGTCAATGTATACTATTATGTGTTCCTTGAAAGATTTCATGGCAATTTGTTGTAAGGTCATTATTTCAAGCCTTTAATGCTTTTGGGATTGCATCATCAAAACATTTTCCCCATTAGACATTTTTATAGCCCATCATTTGTGCATGATTGAAGGTGGGTCATTCAAATGTTTGCGGAAAAAAATTACCAAATGTGTGTGGGATAAATGGTTTGGGGGGTTATGGTCAGATTGTCCCTTGGATGGTTGTCCTCTTGATTGTTGGTTGGATGACATCATTGAAATTTGGGATGCCTAAAAAACCCAAAGGTTTTCCAAGCATTAATTGCTATAAGCAATTAGAATCTCAAAAGGTCAAAGTTCAATGTGTTTTTAATTTTTTGCAAAATGTGAAAAAAACCATCCTTAACCAAGGACTTAACCACTTCAACTCAGCAAGGGTTTCACATAATGGTTGTATGTGTGCAACTAGAAACGCGAAACTCAAATGGGTAAAACGGTGCTAAAAAATGAACCCAATACTTGTATTTTAAAACTCATATACCTTCAAATCCCCTTGGGAAATAAGTTGCCATTGGATGGAAAATTTCAGTTGTCGTATAATGGTTCCCATATGGCAATTGAAAAAGGGTCATAATCCATTGACAATGACCAAAATCAAAACTTACCATTTAACAATGATTGAATTTTGTCAACACCGTCAAATAGCCATCCATTTTGGTTGTCGCAATCTAATGGTGATTGAAAAGGTTTCGATCGCTATAATCTAATGGCAATCAAATGGGTCAAGGATTAAGTAGTAACCCTCATCCCCAACTTGAGAATAAAAACCCAAAACAACCCAGCAAATGTGAATTACTAATCATTAAACCATGGATTCATTTTTCATGTCCATGTAAGTGGGTATGGGCAAAAGGTTAAGTAGTTCAATGTAGGGTAAAGCCCTACAACAAGGTGTTTTATCAAATTGAAGGACCCCAAGGCAAGGTGCTTTTGAATTTTGATAAATTTAAAGTTCCATTATGTGGGTTTTATTTGATGTAATAATTGAAATGGATGTGTTTAATGTCGACAAGATCAAAGTACAAATAAGGCTATCAAAACCAACATGATGTGCCCATTTTGTGTCAAACACCATGTTGGCATTTATCCTTATGTGTTGGTTGCATCGTATAATTGGATTAACAATAGATAAATTGAATCAATAAATATGGTTCGAGTTTTGTAATGAAAATGTGCATTCAAACTTTCATTCACAATTGTAAGATGTTCAACTTTTAATCTAATTTTTACTGCAGGATGCATGTGGATAGATTATAAATCACATTTATGATGCTTCATATTTTTAAACATGCATATGTGAATTTTTGTCTTATAATAAATATATTTTGAAGGTTTCATGCTCTTTCTTGATTGGAATCCCATGCTTGGGGTAAAGCCCAAGGCATGATTAATAAATGAAAGGATTATCCTTCTCCATTATCTCAAAAAAAAATTGCAAAATATTTGTAAAAAATTCTTGCCCATAAACTTGGATTCCTTTTTCTGGTTAAATCACATGTAATCCAAATCCCCATGCATTTATTTTCTCACCATGGCCATTTGAATTATAATTCCTAAAGGTTACATTCTTCAAAATCTAAATGGCGTTGATTCATGCTAGAGAGGTAGCAATGATGAGAATGCCAATGCGTGTTTTTTAAATGGTTAGCCTTAAGATCAATTGTTAAATTAATTAATCCTAATCATTGTTTCTTGTATAACATTTTTATCATAGTGTTCCCGTGGAGTTTTTAATCACTTAACTTAGTGATCCCATTGTTGTTTGAGTCTTAATATCAAGGTTTCATTAATCATCAAAATAAGTTATGTGTAGTTTTTCTTTATGAGTTTCCTATTTCAAGAAAGTTTATTTATGATTTTAAAAATATATATATTTTTATAGATTTTAACGACTTAATTCCTAGTATTAAGTGTGTTTATCTTCTATAAAGAATTTTTACTAACCTATTATAAATAATGTATCAGTCATATGAAAAAAATCTCCAAGGTGCATTAAGTGTCCCACCACCCCCACCAATGCTAATTATTATCTTGCAAAATTAATCTTCGAATGAGATGGAACTATGCAAAAAACATCACATTTGTTGAAAACTTTAAATGTAAGCTAATAAGACTTGGTAAAATCCATCCATTCAAATCCCAACTAGTAGAAATGATGTTTGAAGGTTGATGTAAAAATTGCAAAGGTCTATTCCTTTTGATTACATTTATGTTTCATAAATAAATAAATTATAAACAATTGTGGTAAAATATGAAATCACTTAAAACATAGAACATATTGTCATTGTTAAATTTTTTGAAAACAAGTTATGTGGGTTTCATATTTAAAATTGGATTGATTTCCTCAACCAAAAAAATATTCAAGGAAATATGAATTTTTTATTAAATGTAAGAATAGGTTTCAATTACATGTCTTTTCTTAGCATGAAAGCCACTAAACACATACTCATGTTGACATGTTTCAAGTCCAAATGGTGCACAACATTATTTTTCATGTGGATCTAACCTTCAACCTTGTTACCCTTAAGAAGCTAATGTTGCCTATGTGAATCACCTTATGAGTGTTTCCCTTATAATACAAGTCCATTGAGATTATAATTATCAACCAAATTGGCATTATGTTTGGGTTTGATAGTATAAAGAAAATGAAGAGGAATCCCATATTTTGCATTGCAAATGACATTTCAAAAGGATAGATCATGAAATGTGCATTGTGAACTTGGGAGATGTTCTAACACATGCCAATGTCAATTATGAACAAGTCTAAATACAATGTACATTTAACAATAGCATTGGACACTTAATACAAGACAACATACATATCAAAGCTAATGTTCTTATGAAGGCATATTTATAGAGGCATAAGGAGCTTATAGTTGAAGGCATGCACCTCATGGAATATTTCATAGATGCCAACACTATGGAGTTCATTCATACAAATGTTCATCCATGACTTGTAATTAACTTGTATCTAACTTTTAATTTAGTTTCAATTTACTTTTAATTAGCTATTATTAAACTTTTAACTAAATTTTAGTTAGTTTCCAATTAATGTTTAATTCACTTATAGTTATCCTTTAGTTCACTATTAATTCTCACATGGATGGACATGGGCCACACATGAGTGCAAATGGGTCACACGTGGGTGAACATGGGCCACATGTAGGTTGGAAAATTTTAAAAAACTTTTTCGAGCTAGATGTCCAATGGGTATAAATAGAGGTAGAATCCCACATTATCCCATTGGTACGTATATTTGTCATTATTTTTTACTATTTTTATTTATTTTTTGAATACAATCCTTTTGCATTCACATCATGCACACATCATTTTTTTATTTTGATTTTCTTATTCTATGAATTAGCTTTATAACTTGGCCTACTTTCATTCATATGGTTTGGAAATTTTGTTGTTTAATTTTTTTCATGCTTGTGACAAAATAGGCTTTCAAATTGAAGGACCAATACTAGACAATGAAGATTTCATAACACTCCACAAACATAATTAAAATTATAACACCTATACATAAAAGCCTTGTCGTATATTGGGCAACCACTTTTATGATGTTTGTTAATTCCATAATTGACACCCAATCAACAAATGCATGGCTAAAACGTTTTAAATTTTATTAATGGCTTAATGATGACAATCCTATAAATAGAGATGGTGGATCCCATTAGTTTTACAAATTAAAATGAATATTTATAATGACCTATTTAGAATGAAAAAAATCTAGCAATTCCAAAAACATATGTTCAACCAATTTAGTTAGACACAATGGGGTGGTCACAAAAGAAATCCTTGGCATAAAAAAAATCACTAAATATTGGGCAAAAAATTCAATGAATGGCCTTCAAGGGTCAAAGTCGTCTTGGGCTCCTATATCCTTCAAATGTAACCCACCTTTACAAGCACACCTTGAAGTTCCCAAAACAAGCAAATGAAGGAAATGGATATTCAATCAACCATTCATATTTGAACCTTCTTCAAGAATTAAAACCCAAAATTCTTAACCTCTTATAGATATGCACATAAATGCAAAAAATGATTCCAAAAGGACCTATCATGAGGGAATCATATCATTAGTCTTAAATGTAGAACCAACGTTGTCTACTAATTCACAACAAAATCAAGCACCAATACATGCAAAGGATATTTGTAAAAAAACATTCATGCCTACTAACCAACCATCCAACAAAGGTCAAGCCCTTAAAGATTTAAAGGGCAAAAGGCATTGAAATGTTGACATTGAAAAAGATATGGAGGAAGTTCTAGCTAGAAAAAAAGATTCACCCATAACATATGTGGAAAAAGAAAACAATATATGTAAAGTGAAACTAATTGCAAAAGATTAAAAAACAAATTACTCCCACAAGTAGACAAACCAACATCCTTAAACAATTTGTTTATGATTTATGGGGGTTTGGAAGTTATACATAAAAAAGACAATGTGAGAGGACCATGATGAAATCTTTTTACCATACTTGTGTTGAACCATGAAGCCACACATTTCATATAATGTGAGGGGATTACACTTTGAGGCGAACGTTTAAAAAACTTTGGCTTTACATTCAAGGGGTAACATCGTGTGTTAATGCAATGTTTTTTTAATTAAAGCACAAGCTCACAAGAGAAAAAAACATATTCAAATAATATGCGAAGATGGGATTGGAAGGGAGTTTGTAATTTCATAATTGAATTGTTCACAAGCTATAAAAATAATTGAATGAACATGGGGTAGGGTGGGAAGGGGCTCGCATTCTACTTGATAACAAATGGACTACTTCTGTGGTGCAGTACAAAATTAACTTTTGGTAATAAATTTTATTGGATGAAATTAAAGTTCTACCAAGAGGGGAAATAAACATTTTTAATGTCTATGCTCCCAATGAGGTTGTTGAATGGTGTAAACTTTGAATTTTCTTAATGATGAAATTATCAAAAATTGCAAATGGATTGTGAGTGGTTGTAATTCAAACAAACAAATAAAAAATGTGTGGAAAGATTAATTGAAGAAGTGAAAAAGTGAAATGGGAGGCTTGGAAATTGCCTTAAATGTGAAAAAACCTATTTGTTTCCTTAACAACTTGAAATTATTTTGGGAAAATGATAAGGACCAAATTGTTCCCTAACTCATTTACATAAAGTGTTGGCACACACCTCAAAAGGCCTATAATAAGATATTGAAGTAAACTTTTGATATAATGCATTGTTAAAATTTTGAAAACCTTGAACATGGTCCCTAGTCTTTCACACTACAACAAGGATGTGCAAGAACTTTATGATGCAATTAACATGAGCTCTTCAAGTTTAATTCATAGACATGTGAAAATGCACAAACCAAAAGAACATGGAAGTTTGTGCATTTAGAATCAAATGCCATCACAAACTTACTTCAAACTCACCATGAAGTCACACAACCCAAATTTTAAAGGAGTCATCACTTCCTCCTTTATAATATATTATATGATTGGCAATGGGAATTACATTGAAATGGCTAAAATTCTTAGGACTTTCAAATGGGAGTTTTGATTTTTTTTGCAAACATAGTTAGGTGGATAGTTTGGATTGTACATGAACTTAAAATGTAAGCCACATTTAACATTAATATTATCAACTTTCTAACAACCCATCTTGCAATATACTTTACCGGGAATCATATTAAATATTATGGATGAATTTTAAGAAACAATGGATTCTTGGAATGATGACATTGCATTTATCATGCAAAAAAAATGAAAAATGTGAACTCAAAAAGTATGTCATAATGTTACCAAAATGAAATGAAAAAAAAAGTCACCATCAAACAAGGAATTTTAGAAATAAAATGAATTGAAACTTCCCATACAATAAATTAATTTCCCAAACAATTCATTTTCAAAAAATTAAATTGTTGTTATTTTTGTTAATTTTAAAATTCATTTTGAAATTGTAATGCTTTCACATTGATTTTTGGAATTCAATCACATGTCTAGGGATATTTATAGGGGGGCCTATTAATATTTGTGATCAAAAGCTTAGGGGATAATTACAAGATTTGTAGTTTGAATATTATTGTAATTGGAATAATTTTAGTTAGTGTAAGATTACTTTCGAAGGTTGTTTTTGATCCATTCAAATGTTATTGCATGTATTCACATATGTGTGTTACGTATCAATGCCTTGATCTATACACAAGTTTGTTTTTCAAAATATCATGTGTATAAATACCATGTGCAATTTTGGAAAATGGAAATTTTCATACAATATTTTTGAATTACCATTCATAATTATTGACAAAATATTTCATCTTTTGGACTATTGATGTAGTATTTGTGATATCTAGAAATATTATCACTTCATATTGGTTTTATATTTAATTCAAGATGTTCCTAAATGGAGTTTCAGGGTTTGCAAATTGTTACAATAGACAATACTTTTGGTTCACTCTAGCAAATTGATATCCACGAAGGCTAAATATGGTGGGTATTTACAGAGGCACTTAAAGGGTAATGTTATGCAAGGAGCTGTTTTTTGGCTTTTAAACAAAGAGTGTTGATTTCAAACTATTGTTATGATATAATATGAGCATATCATGACCTTCCAAACACAAATATGGATGTTTATGTGCACTAGATTCTAATTCATACCATTTGTAAGCTCAAAAGTATGGATCAATTGTTTTTAGCTTGTAGACAATAAACAAAGCAATTTAACCTAGTTCCTTTTTTACATTTGTTGAAACCATTAGTAAAGTGAAGCACTAATGGTCAACATGTTTTATAGGGCACAAATTTTGGGTTTCCATTTCAAAAGTAAAACAATTCCACTAGAGTGGGTTTCAAAGCTTGGTGATCTTTGAATCTTCAAACACAAGAATACAAAAGATGTTTATAAGTCATAGACACATTTTTGTTTTAAAATGAAAAATGTAAGGCTTGCAAAAGGATGATCAAGGTATTTCCAATTAGTTGGAAGGTTGAGTTTTACATCCCCATAGAACAAATAACAATCAAAGAATGGGTTGTGTTTTACACACTTAACACAAACAATATGCCAACGTTAATGATATGCATCATTAAAGAATTTTGTGATGCATACATTTAACATTGGCATATTGTTTGTGACGTATGTGAGGGCTCCACCATCCTTATAGAGGTGCCAATGTAAAGGTGTGTATGATGGAAGGAGTTTCTATTTTTTGGGATATGACTATGAAAAACACAAGAGATATAAAATCATTTGTTTATGTTCATCCATAATGGTCTAACTTTTAAGGTTTTACTTGAGAAAGGAAGCAAAGATGAGAGAGAATTATAATATCAAGAAAAAAAAAAGGAAAACATATGAGGGGTTGAAGACTTGGTTTCTACTTTATGACCTTAATAGCTTTACACATGCTCATTGGTCCCTAAACAAATAATATTTTATTAATACCTTAGCACCAAACGATGAAAAAAAAAGTGCTCACATTTCTTATTATTGGCCCCAAGAGTTTTTTGGCCATGACTTTTAGTAAAGCACGCCTTAGATTTGACATGCCTTCAAACTACACTTCAAACACACATGTTGTAGGCTTACCCTAAACAATATTTTTTCTTATTATGAAGAAGAATGCAACTCAAGGATTTACTTTGCTTGAAGTGGATCCTTACAATATTGGACAATGCATTGGCATCTAAAGTGACTTGGGTTTTAATTATTTCCAATTTGTACGTGTTCTTGATTAAATAATACTAATGTTGAATAGGAATAAATAATACCAATTTAATACAAAGATTATGTTCATGGGTGATATAGTGTAATATAATGTGATTTGTATTAATTAGTTAATGAGTGCCCTCATAACATTTTTTAATTTTATTTTCTGAAATAGTAACATTTAGTGGCCCATGAACAAGTTTTTTGGAACTTGGAGCACTACTCAATTGAAGCGCCTCTTTGGACCCCCATTTGCAAAATAAGAACAAATGTATTTCCCAATAGCCTACCTTTTCAGTTTATCTACATGAGAGTTGAACTTTGGGCAAACCATATGGGATAAAATTGAAGTGCTATTGGAAACGCCTTAAAGGAACAACTTGGGGAACCTCAAAAGAACATGGTGAGAACATGTTGGGAACACATTGGGAACAAGGGAAAAAACAAAAAATAACCCCACCCATGTTGCCTCAAAAGGAAAAAAGAGGGCCAATCATGAACACATGTTGAGCATTTTTAATGGTTGCATGAAATTTTTATTTCCAAAATAGTTTGTCATTGTTTTTGGTTCAGGCTAATGGTAGGGGTAGAAATTTGGGGTACTTAATTAAGTTTTATTTCATATTAATTAGTTGGGGGTGCTTCACAAATGCAATTTTTGTTTTTTTACAATGGGCCAATTTGATTGGCCCATTGGAAAAAAAACTTGAACCTATGGAGGTTCCCAAAATATAACACTCTATGGAAAGATGTAGTGTCTCCCTCTTTGACCCACCAATATATAGGTGAGAAGGGGAGGACTTTGGGCAAAACATATGGGATTAAAGCAAGGTGCTATTGGGAACACCCACCCTTGGAAAACGCATTGGGAACCTGATGGGAACTTGAAAGGAACATGTTGGGAACAAAAAAAAAAGAAAAAAAAAGTCCCCCCTCCCCTTTTCCCACTCAAAACTTAAAAGAAAAAAAAAATCAAAGCACTTTGAGTGCATGCTTAACCTTCCAATGGGCTGCATGAAATTTATATTACCAAAACTAGTCATCACCATTTTTGGCCTGGGCTAAAAATACCCCCATTATAAATTGGGCTGGGGGGTATTTATTCAAGTTCAATGAATTATAAGACATAATATATTCTTCCCAATGTACCAATTACAAATCAACCATAGACCTTAAAACCAAGTTAATATGAAAGTTCAAAAAAAAAGATCCAATAAGTACTAGGTACCAATACTTGGATGGTATGAATTATTTTTTTCAAAAGATTCAATAAGTATTTGTACAAGTATTTATATTAGTTCGTATGTTCAAAAGTTCATAAAACACCAACACTTTTTTTTCCTTTGTATTATTTTGAGGTCGTTCCCCAGCCCTAAATCTATCATGTTTGATTTTTTCTCACTTACCTTAAACTTAACTAAGACTTTTTTACTTAATGTTTTATTGGATCTTTCAAAATTTGAAAAGCCCAATACAACCTCTACACATTCCACCATCTATTTTTTTACAATCTAAACCTTTGCTATGCCTTACTCTTTATAGAATGCGTTGATATTGTTTAGATTATGAATCCAAACTAGCTACTAAGATGAAATCCTAAGCATGGATAGTTTGTAGAGATGTTTTGGATCAAATCCTTTTGAAACCTCTCAATTGGCCATCTTGGTTTTACAAATAATCAATTTTAACACGTTTAACCCCATAGAATCTCTCGCACCAATTCACTCAAGTCTTCGACAAAAATGAAACAAAAATCCCACATCATCAACAAAAAAAAATTTCACAATATCTCCTCTTAACATATTGTAATACCCATATCTCTGAAGCTCCCTAACACATGGGTCTCAATTTCTTGCATACCACTTCCAACAAATTCCTCACAACCCAAATTGATTTCCCTAAGACCAACAACCATCATTGTTCCCCAAAGAGAGCACTACTGGAGGTGGCAGCAGATCTATCTCAAGTCTTCAGCATCAAGTCTGTGCCTAGGAGGTTGGCGATTTTCCTTCCCCAACTGAGGAGGATTGAGGAAGACAAAGGTTGAACATGATGGTACTGTTTCCCTTCACTCACCGAGCAAAAGCTCACACACCCGATCAATGGCTTTTGGTGTACAGATTCCTCCAGTTTCTCAAAATTCATGGCTGTCGTGATAAACCCATGACACACTGCTAAGAATTGGCTGGTGATCTGCTGCACGAGAATGAAGAATTTCAGGATAGATTCTTGATGAGGGATCGGTCTTCACTCTCTTGTGAAGGAGCTCGTTACATACGTTCAGCAACAGGGTTAGGGTTTACGGCGTAGGTTAGTGGAGCGTTTATGAGGACGGTTTGCTCCTTTGGGTTCCGACGGGGAAGAGAAGGGACAGAGGTACAGGAATATGGCAAGCGCGAGAGTTCCACCTTTCAATTCTCTTTTGAAGGAGCTCGTTAGAAATGCTCGGCAACAGGATTAGGTTTTAGGGCTTTGGCCGGTGGAGCGTGTATGAGGACGCTGCCCCTTTGGGTTCCGAGGTGGAGGAGGAGGGACAGAGGGAGATGTATATGGCAAGCGAAGAAGGGGTAGAGAGAGAAGACAGTTCACTTCTCTTTTGAAGGGCCTTGTTAGATATGCTCAGCAACAGGATTAGGGTTTAGGGTTTATGGCTTAGGTCGGTGGAATGTATATGAGAACGGTATTCTTTTTGGTTCCGAGATGGAGGAGGGACAGAGGGACAGGGATATGGCAAATGAAGAAGGGATAGAGATCAAACCAAGGATGGAGGAGGATGACGACGAGAGGTCATCAGCTGCAAGGAAGAAGAGGAAGGAATTGGAGGTAGCCGCAGCATCTGGTATGGCTTGGGGGGCAAAATCTTTCAGTGCTGCAAAGATCAGCAGCATCAGAGAGAAGGACCCTGGAAGCATCAGTGATTTTGGCAGGTTTAAATCCTTTTGTCTCTTCTCTATGCATTCTTCTTGCTAATGGTGTCAGACAATTTTTTAATGTGGATTCAGACAACCTGTGTTTCTATATTATTCAATTGGTTCTGTGTGTTTGCTGTTGGGCATGACAGGTATATGGCAGAGAAAAGGCGGAAGCTACATGTGCAATATGATTCAGATTCTGCCAACAAGCTTCTAAGGTAAACCATTGGTAACCCCTGAGATTCCTGCAAAAAATTTCACATTCAAAGGGTGAAGAGATACCCAGTTATTCATTCTCAAAGCAACAACTTCTGGAATTCAAGACTGCATTCAAGATGTAAAATTTGCTTCTGGTCAATGAAACAACCTCAAAAAGTTAAGAGATTCAGAAAGAGTTAGAAAGAACATTGTTCATGATTCTGCTTGGAACCTCATTGAATCATGGTCTGTAGTCTCAGTTTTCTCAGGGCTACACTCCTGAAATACTGTTCCTGAAAAATTAGTTAGAGAGGAATCTTGGGAACGTACCATTGCAGCTGAAAGTTAGTCAGCTGAAAGTGCAGTGTTTTTATGTGTTTGGAATTGTCCTGAGCTGGTGAATGGAAATTGCAGTGGTGCAACAGCAGCAGCTGCAGCCCAGCACAGTAAAGAAGGTCACCTTGCAGTTGTAGACAACAACTCCAACAAAAACTTATTCAAAGGGGTGTCTATTTGGGTGGATGGATTCACTATACCCTCGCATCAGGTTTGCTACTCTCTTCAACACCAACCTGAACTGGTAAATCCAACTTCTCCTTTAGCAATCTACCCTGATGATCTGAAGGCACTCATGAACTCCTCTGTCTTGTCCAGGAACTGCGCCATCTGATGCTGCGCTATGGGGGCATATTTGAGAACTATTTCAGGAGGGACCTTGTAACTCACATCATATGCTGCACTCTTCCTGACAGCAAGATCAAAGACCCAAGGTGAGTTCCATTGCCTTTTCTGCTGTTCTTTCCATGTAATATGCTGTTTGTCTCACCAGTTTGATTTTCAGACAAGTACTAATTGCTGACCAGATTTGTCATCCAGGTCCTTGAGTCGAGGACTGCCCATTGTGAGACCTGAATGGATTGTGGACAGTATTGCTGCAGCTCGAGTCCTTCCCTGTAGGTTCATCTTGTGACATTGCCATTTACTTTAGTCATTTTTCCATGATACTTTAACCCCTGAAAGTCCACAACCTCACTTTCAACCTATGCAAAGATTTTAGGTTTATGTAGGTCTGGATTACAGAAATTGTGCTGTTTGCATAGTGCAAGTCCTCTTGGTTGTTTATTGTGAATTTTTTGTTTGTTGAATTTTTGTCTTTGAAGGGGGGACCTACCAACCTCAACGGATTGCTTTTGAGCATCCACACCAACGCACATTACAATCATCTTTTAAGCACATTGATGGGCCTGCTGCAACCTCAAGCAAGGAAGCAGATCCAACACATCTTGAGGGTGTCAATGCACAGATGCTCCATCCACGTTTTGACTCAAAAACTGAAAGTGGAGAGACACTGTTAAACTCAGCAGAGAGACTACAAATCACTGCAGAAGGTCAGGATGCCAGGGTTGATTCTGTCAGTGTGTGAAGCTACTTAGCATGGAATCGTGAGATTTGTTGGTTCCTCAGAGATTTGTCTTTTATATTGTCATGAATTTAGGGTTTAAGGTTTAGGGTTCCGGTCTTCAAGCTAGATGCTTGTGGTATTATCCTGGCACAGTATTCTTCCAGTTAACGTGGGCAGGCTATGTTTGCAGGTGTGCATGTACCACACCCACCGAGCCCTGGAGGTGACGATTTGCAACCAACTGAAGCTTGTGCACATAGGATAGATGCAAGGGAAAGGCCAATGCTTCCAAATCCAGAAAGCTTGAAAAGGATTCATGAGGAGAGCGGAGTCATAGCTAGAAAAATCAGCAGTGAAACAAGTAGTCTTGCTCAAAATGCTGTCCGAACACATTCAACAATTGGTGATAAGAATTTTGTTCAGAATTATTACAAGGCAAGTAATGGAGTTTGTGCTTCACAGGTTGGAGAAAATATGAATATCTAGGCTACTGTGTTTGTGTCTCACAAAGCTCACATGATAGCTTCTATGATGATACAGAATTCAAGGTTGCATTTTATTGGAACATGGCGAAATCGATATCAAAGCCTTGTTGGGGCATTGGCGAGGAACAAAAGACCTAATAATAAGCTGGAGAATCCAGATATTAAAGTTACCTCCATCCCCACCATCATTCATATTGACATGGCAAGTGCTTGCTTGTTCTTCTGTGAATGGCATCAAAAGGGTCTCTTTACATCTCTCTCAACTAGAGTTGAACTGTCTCAGTATGAAAATAGGGATGTTTTGCTAAGGAGTGGATGATTTGGTGACCTGCAGGATTGTTTCTTTGTGGCAGTGGTTATTAGGGAGCGCCGAGAATTGGATGGCAAGCCTGTGGCAGTATGCCACTCTGATAGTGCTAGAGGCACAGCAGAAATCTCATCAGCAAACTACCCAGCAAGATCTTTTGGTATTTTAAATTAAACTAGCCATCAAAATCTTTTGGTAGAAGTTTTAGAGTGCTATGGGCCTCCTTGAACAAGATTCTGAGAATTGTTTGGGAATGGCAGGAATAAGAGCAGGCATGTTTGTACGTGATGCTAAAGCACGCTGCCCAGACCTGGAAATAGTACCCTACAACTTTGAAGCATATGAACAGGTAATATCAACACTTTCTCTGTGACAGTCAACCTGCTGCAAGAGATTTATAGATCCAGCAGTGATTTTTTTCCTGTTGTTAGCATGAGGAGAGTTCTGTTGTTCTAGTAGAGGTTTTAGGCTTCTAGTAGAATTTCTTGCTGTTTGACTATTCTCAATGTTAGCAACAGGTTGCAGATCAGGTGTATGATATATTGCACCATCACTGTTCCACTGTTCAGGCAAGTGCTACCATCAAAATTCTTTGATCACTTTGTGTTTTTTCATTCCTATTTGCAAGGCAGAATTCCATAAAATGAGAATATAAACCATTTTGAGTTCCTGAACCTCCTCCACAGATGCCATGCAAAAAGTAGATGATGTTAGGCATGTTTTTGGATGTGGGTTGTTGGTGCAGGCAGTAAGCTGTGATGAGGCATTTTTGGACGTGACAGGTGAAGGAGACCCAAATCAGATTGCAACAACCATAAGGCAGGAGATTTTTGACATGACAAAGTGCACTGCAAGTGCTGGCATTGCAGGAAACATGTTATTAGCTCGCTTGGCAACACGCAAGGCAAAACCCAATGGCCAGTTTTACATTCCGCCTGCTGATGTACTTTTTCTTACCCATTTCCACTCTTTCTTGCAGGCTGTCTTTCCTATTTCAAATCATGCACGAGACAACAACCTCATTCACTAAATGATTTGTTGTGTGAACAGGTGGAGAAATTCATCACAGGTCTATCAGTAGACGACCTGCCAGGAGTTGGATGGATGTTGCGGAACAAGCTCCATTCACACAAGCTTTACAAGTGTAGTGACCTGCTTAGTGTATCCAAGGTATAATTCCTTATAGTGAAGGTGTAAAAATTTCCAAATTCTTTAGGGCACTACTAGCCTCACATATGCTGCAGTGTATTTGGTTGTCATCTTCATTCTCATGCAATGTGACCACAAGAAGCAGAGTACAATGATACTGAACATGCTTCAGGAATGCTGATCAGCAACTTGTATGATTGTGGCAGAGTTTTTTGCAACGAGAGTTTGGCCAGAAGACAGGCAACATGTTGTGGTCATATGCTCGAGGCAGTGATGTCCGCCAGGTTCAACCAGCGCAGGTTTCTTCCATGCTAACATGCCTGATGCATCTACATGGGTCAGTGAAGTTCATAGGGCTTAACATAAAAGGGGCATGTGCTTACCTTGGTGCATATACCTTGGCATGTGCACATACATTGGCAGCATATACCTTGACTTTTTTGTATGGAACCCTACAGGAGCGGAAGTCAATTGGAGCAGAAGTAAACTGGGGTGTACGGTTTTTGTGCCCTGAAGATGTAAGGCTGATTTCATTTAGTTATTGCAGCAGATAAAATTGCATGGGTGTCCAGTGTGAGATATTTAGGTGATTACCTTCTATGGGTTGATAACTGGATTCAAATTGCAGGCAGAACACTTCTTGGTATCACTCAGTAATGAGGTATCAGCACGTTTGCAGACTGCTGCTGCTCGGGGCAAAACAATCACACTGAAGGTACTTAACCTTCATGCTGTGATGTGTGAGAACAAGGGACTGGCTTCTCCTTGCTCTGATTAGTCAATGTTACTCTTCTTTTCCAAATTTTTTGGAAGTGCTGCCAATTTCCATTCTGGGGGTCACTGTCTTGCATAGGTCAAGCGGCGAAAGGAAGGGGAGGGAGAACCAGTTAAGTTCATGGGATGTGGTGTTTGTGACAACTTCAGTCGCTCAGAATCTGTAAGGTTCATGCTCCTATCACTGGTTGCGTGCTGGAGTTGCCATGGAAAATGACTTGAAGCATGTTTTTACCATATCTGCTTGTTGCGCATGTGCAGGTGGCATGTGCTACTGATAGTGCAGAGGTCTTGCTTCAGATAAGCCGACAGTTGTTCAACTCTTTTCATCTTGGTATGCATTTGATGTCACAGGATTTGTGTTCTTTGCAAAGTTGTTAGTGGAATTTGGTTTGCAAGTTGTAGCTAAAGTTTTCTGGGCATGAGTCCAGGTTTGAGAAAGTTTGAAGGGTCTCCTGTTACAGATTTGTATACTTTTTGGGTGCAGATGTGTGTGAAGTGCGGGGTGTTGGCCTCCAAGTGACTAAGCTTGAATCAGTTGCCTTGGCCCAACCATCTTCATGTAAAACCTTCTCATACTGTTACTTGGCTGTATGTACACAGATATTCTCAAAGTTTCTGCTTTTATACAGATTTACTGCAATATATTTCCTTACTGTGCAACTTTTGTCAGGGTGAATGTCCACAGTAATGTTTTTCATAAGTACATATTGTCATAGACATGCTTAGAATTCTCCAGTGTAGAGGTGATTCATTAAGTCCATCTCCATGGTTATGGTGGTTCTTGATCTTACAGCTGCTTGGAAGCAACTGCAGGTGGTCAGACAGGACAGCAGCAAGCATTGGAGTCATGGCTAGCTCAACAACCTAAGCCTGTTGCTGTAAAAGAGCCTCCTGGACTTAAGGACAGTATCAGTGTACAAGAGGTGAAGTCATTCAGTACTGAGAGTGATCAACCACCAAATACAAACTCTGGAATCACTGATGACTCAAAGTTGTGCCCTGACCCACTGGCTAAGGAGCAATTGGCTCCTTCTGTAGGTACATCAATAGCTCCTTGAGCTTGTCAAAAACTTTTTCTTGTTCATTACGTGTCAATATTTGCTGCCCATTCACTTTCAGTCAATTCATGTGTGAGCTCATTGACTGTTCTTGTTCCATTTCTGGCTTTTGCATGATGAAAGCAGAAGGACTATTTGTACTGAACAGATTACAATAGTGTTGCAAGCAGTTTCTGAAGCACCAATGGGGACAGATGCAAAGGTTAACATCTCCTCAAAGGCAAGTACTGGTGTAAATGGGAGGCTTCAGTCATGGGGTAAGAAAACTGACAAGAAACCAGCAAGTGCACCAATGGGGTTGCCTCCAATTTCAGAGATTGACCCATCTGTTCTGGCATCACTTCCACCTGAAATTGTAGCTGAAATTCAAGAAGCTTATGGGGAGCTTCTATCTCATCCTCTACCCAGACCAAGCAAATCAAAGGGAAGTAGTTCCACAGTTCACTCATTCAGTCCAAAGAAGATGGACAATGTAACTTTGAACAACAAAGTAGAACAAATGACACACAGAGGACAGAAGTGCAAAAGTGGTCAGACAGGGGAGAGAAAGGAATTGGGGTTACAACCTGGAGAACCATCAGGGTTGGCTTCTGAAAATGATTCAGAAATCATGGCATTGCCACCTGCATCACAGGTATCTCAGGCCTCTTTTGTATGACACAGTAAACTTTCCTGCAACTCATAAAGTAGAATGGAGATTTGGCAATTTGGTATGCTAGTATTGCTCACAATGTCACTGTTTGTCTTTTACTCAGACTCACTGTCGTTTCTGCCTGTAGCTCGACCTATCTGTGATGGAGGCACTGCCATTGGCAATGCGGCGTGAAATTGAGCAAGAATACAAGCGACAAAGACCTGATGGGAGGCCAAGACCACAGCTCCCACAGTCTTTGAAAGTCAAACAACAAGCCTCTAAGTCAGCACGCTCATTATCAACTTGTGTCCAGGATAGTCATGGGCCATCTTCAAGTGAGTCAGCAGTTAAGAAACAAGCTATTGAATTGGCACTGCTTGATGATCTTTGGCTTGGATCACCACCAAAATGGGTTACATTATTCAAGCGAACAAAGGTTGCAGGTGAGTGTGCAGCTTTCAGATTTCTTAAACTAAGGTGATTGCAATTCTTCTGTAGGTTGAAGCAGCAAACATAATTATGCAGCCTAGTATTTCTAGCTGATATATGCAGCACTCTTACTACTGCTCTGGAACATCACAAAAAGTTGCAGGTCTCAACAGTTTGCAACTTCTCTCAGAACATTATGTTGCTGGAATGTCATCATCAAAGTGCTTGTCATCCATTTTTCTATCACTGCTTCCCTGCTTGATGGAAGACAGTGGTCCTACCACTCAAACAGAGGTTCAGACTGTCATCCAAAGTTGTGTGGAGTTGGTGAAACAATACACTCAACTCACAGTGGCACACAATGTCGAAGAAGTATACTTGGTCATGCGTATTATGAAGAGAATGGGTAGAAAGTCCTCATTGTGGAAGGCTGTAGAAGATCTTGCAGTACCATCAATTCAGGTGCAGGATTGAGTACCTCTGTTTTGTCTATACCATAATTTCAGCTGATGCTTTTGTCCATATCACCCTATTGATAAATTGAATGGCCAGCAAAGATGTGTTCTTGGTGTACAGGCAGTAGGATTGGAGTACTGTGAGCTATCACAGAGAAGGTTTCAAGTATCTCTGTTTGCAAATAGATACATAGGATGAAATGAAGCAACCATCAAGTAGAGCTGCTTTAAGAAATGCTGTTGTTCAAACAAACTAACATGCATGGGTGATTGAAATTGCAGGTGATTGTGGGAGCATGTTACGGGGGTGTGTTTGCAAACTACTGAAAGAGTGTATATTATATATGGACAGCACAAAACACCACCCCCTCATTAGCCAAATATGTGGGTGGTTATGATAACCCTCATGACATGTACAATATTGCACTGATCATGAGGTACACAAATTAGATGTAAACCTAACACTGACGGGTCAGGATGCAATACACAGGTATTGAGATGAGGCCAGGATCCTGTTCTCTTTCATGTTGGCAAGAAAGTAACAAGCCAAAGAGGATGCGTGAATTGCATGAACTTCAGGTGCATGCCCCACCACTGGTCCAGTGCCAAGTCCTTGTGAACATATTGATTACTGAGCATCAACCTTATGATGTTGTCAAGCTGTTGGTATTGATGAGCTCAAATAGAGTACTTGTAAAGCTAGGAAGGCAGTGTTGTCATAGTCCAGTTTGGCAGAATACATCAGGCTTTCTAGCTCCACGATGTGCATACAAGTCAGGAATCCAAGGAGAGCCTGATTCAGTGACGCTTACAGGGTTAATCACACATGTACACTTACATTGTTTCCAAATGACACAAGGAAATTTAACTGGAAATTGCTTGCAGAGTGTGAATGATATTTGGATGAAGCATCACATTAGTGTCCATCACTTGCTTCTATGGTTTGGGAGTTTTCAACATGACAAAACAAACAAATGAAGCTACTTATGTGGGCATTTTGTTTTTCAATACACTCACTTTTGGATTTTGCTGGTGATACTCAGTCAGTATCATGGAAAAAACTTTATAAAAAAAATCAACTTAGGTCTTTACACTGAGTAAAGTGTGAGGCCATGGGCTTTACAGGAATTGGGCTGATGTTTGGCTCTGCCCTTGTGTGATTCATATTCACTATGCTTCATGCTAGATAAATCAACACTTGCATTCATTTGCAATGTGCACCACATCCTCAAAATAATGTGAATATTGACCAGCTAGTTTGAACATGTGTCACATAACCAAGAGAGCCTTTGAAACATGTCCTACTTAAGTCTAGTTTGAAAACTTTAGAGTTTATAAAATTTAGTATCTAAATAATGATGGTTCATCAAAAGCAGTAAATCATGTCATTAGTAAAAAATGAAGTGATAAGCATTAAGGGGCCTTAAAGCACTTTGTAACAAAGGACTAGGTTGTGCAATATCATAGCAGTGACCATAATAAGTGCTTGGTGGATGGATTGGAAATCAGGGAGATGCCTCAAACCACTTTGTAGACACGGAAGGAAGCTCATAACATCTAAGCACCAAAGACTACTTAGAAGATGAAATCAAAAGCGATGTTGGGCCTCAAAGCACTCAAAGGACATACAAAAGGAAGCTCATAGTATCTAAGCACCAATATTGCTTACAAGATGAAATCAAAAGCAATGTTGGGCTTCAAAGCATTCAAAGGACATAAAAAAGGAGGCTCATAGCATCTAAGCACCAATATTGCTTACAAGATCAAATCAACTGCAATGTTGTGCCTCAAAGCATTCAAAAGACGTATGAAAGGGAGCTCATAGTATCTAAGCACTAATATTGCTTACACAAGATGTCAAAGTTAAAAACAATGTTGTGCCTCAAAACACTCAAAGGACATATGAAAGGAGGCTCAAATTGACTTAGCTCTATTAATGCTTACTAGATAAGCAATGAAGGCCCTCAAAACACTCAAAGGACATTACAACGGAGGTTCAATTAACTTAGCACCATGGATTCTTGCTAGATAAACAATGAAACCCCTCAAAAACATTTAAAAGACATTATAAAGGACATTCACATTGATTTAAATAGCATGATGAATGTTTATTATTTGGATAAATGATGAAAGCTTCTAAAGCATTCAAACAACATGACAAAAAATATTCAAATTGAGTAAGCAACATGGGTGTTTATTAGATGGAATGATAAGCAATGTTGGCCTTTAATAACACCTTTTTGGACATATGAAAAGAGGTGAGCAAATTAAATTAACACCATGTAGTGTTTTTTAGATGTTTAATGACATGTAATCAAAGGCTTTAAAGCACAATGTCTAGCTAGCAACATAGTGTACTAGATCTACAAAAAACATGAAAGGAGTAAATTTGGTGGATGCAACAAGGGAGTTTTGGCACATCTATACATATAGAACAACATTGTCATGCCTTTCATTTTTTATGTGTGCATTAGTAGGATTAATGTAGTACTCACAAATATCAGCACTTGGTCAAGTTATTATGCATTTTTTGAACCCTAAATGCTTCAGCAAATTGTTTAGTTTGGGCATTAACAACCATTCTTTCCCTTTTATTTCATTACAAATCTTGCTACACACCATCTTCATTTTCTCATTAGTCCCACATATAGGTTCAAACCAAGTGAACCTTGTGGCCCAATGATTTTGGTATATGTGCTTTAATTCCCATTTGCATTTCCTTTTTTTCCTTCTTCTACGGTCAAGTAGATGAATTATTTTTGCATTTTCAAGTGGGCTTATAGACTCAAAAGACAAATTGGGTGTGTATGATGACAACAATGGTTTAGACAAGATGAAATGTAAAAGTTATTTAGAACTTTGGGGAAGAGATTTTACACCAACAAATGAAAAGTTGGACACTCCAAAAAATAACAAAAAATAAAAATCTAAAAAAACCTTCAAAGCTACCATAGCTAAAAACAACAAACCTCTATAACAAATTTGGGTGATTATGAACTTCCAAATTTTGGTTGTATATATATATCAACACATATATATGATTAGGATTGGATTTTCATCTTCTCATGTCATAAAGATGTTTTTACATTATAATAAATGAAGGCCCAAAATAATATACGACAATTAAATTCAAAATTATATGTAAAATAAATAATTAAATCAATTATAAGTTGGTTTAAATCACCATCTAATATGTTATATTATATAAATTGATGCAATAAAAGGTTATGATAGATAATCTTACACATTTTAAATGAATTAAAAAAATAATGATTATTATAAAATCTTATATAACATTGAAATGATCATCTTAATAGTACCAAAAATAACTTTAGTAAATTATTTTGATTACAAGTGAATTTGTAGTTGAAATTTCATTTAAGGTGAAATTAAAATAGGGCATGGTAAATTTGGTTCACTTTTACAACCCCATAGTGATTTAGGTTAGTGGATTTTGATTCATTGTGTAGTAGTGTGGGCATGTATTCTCTCGGATGGAGGAAGTCCTAACCTAAGAAAACTTGAGGACATAAGATGTGACAAAAACCAATCATGGCCAAAGGAGTTAAATCTTTTTGGATCTTGTGAACTTTTACAAGAAGTTCATTAAGGGGTTCTTAACTTCCTCAAGAATGAACTATGTTTTGAATGGGAAAATGAACATCAAGAGGCATTCATGGACTTGAAAGGTAAATTCATGACCTCATTAATGCTGAAATTTTTGGACTTCATAAATCATTTTGAAGTCCATGCTAATGCAAATGACTTTGCCATCAAAGGTGTTTTCATGCAAAATGACAACCCAATAACAGTTGAGAGGAAAAGGTTATTAAGGGCCCAATTAAAGTTGCTAATTCATGGAAATGAATTGTACATCATGACCAATTGTTTAAAGACTTGACCGCACTACCTTGAAACCCTAAAGAAGAAGGTGGTCATGGACAATGTGTCTTTAAAATATTTTGAGATGCAACTAAATGCAATCATAAAATAATTGTACTAACATGATACCTTAGTGTTTATGGATGTGAAATTAATCCATAAATTGAACCAAGATAATTTGGTTATGGCCACCTTAAGTTGGAAGGAGTATGATGAAAAACCTTAACCAAAACTCAATACTCATGGGTAATCTTTATGTGTGAAAGTCGCCTATAAAGAAAAATAAAGGAGGTTACATGGCATATCCCCTCATGCAACATTATTTCACATAATTGTAGGCAAAAAGAAAAATTAGGGGCATAAGCCTTAAAGAAAAATTGATAAAGTGGAAATAGTCTTGCATTTATGTGCTAGTTCGAAAGATTCACATTATAATCATGCAACAAGAACATGATGTTCTAATTGCAAGACATTGTGGTGAAAATACCACAAGGGTGGTAATGGGTAAATGTTTCAACTGGCCTAAAATGAAAGAGGATGTAGAACATTTTGTGTTCATTTGTGTCAAGTGCCAAAACATCAAGTTTAATTATAGAATGGATTTGGATTCTATTAACCTTTACTATTCCTAAGTGAATCGTGGAAAAATGTTTCCATGGATTTCATGACTCAAAGTTAAATGGGACAAATGCCATATTGGTCATAATCAATCGATTTTCAAAATTTGCTAAAATGGTGCCAACCAAGATGATTATGACCACATTTAATATGGTAAAAATGTTTTTTGACATGTGGGTGAAACATCACGAGATGCCTTGATTTATAGTTAGTGACTATGATGCGAAGTTCACATCAAAGTGGATGAAATTGTTTTGGAAATTGGGGAGAAATTTGTCATTTAGTAAAACATTTCACCCACAAATAGATGACCAAACAAAAAGGGTCAATGGGGTGTTGAATTAGTATTCAAAAATTATGTGGGTGTTAATCATAAAAATCGGGGTGACCACCTAGGCTTATTAGAGTTTTGTTATAACTCCACAATGCACTCAACAACAAAGATGTTTTAGTTTGAACTTACATCGAGTAAAGAAGTTAGGAAACCCATGGACTTAATCATTCCCATGGGGAGGAAGGACCATTCCAAATAAGTGATAGAAATGGTGAGGGGGTTGAAAAAATTACACGCTTGAATTAAAAGACTCTTGGAAGAAGCCTAAAAGCCATATGAAAAGCATGCCAACAAGATAATAAGGCATGTAGAATTTGAAGTCAGGCAACATGTGTGGTTGAACATTCAAGATTTTAACATGTCCGATGGATTGGCGTCATAATTCATTGCCAAATATGTGGGGCCATATGAAATAGTTGTGAAGCCCCACCCTAATGTTTATATGTTGAAGTTGCCGACAAGTTTGTAGCACACCCATGGAGTTTTCATGTTTCAAAGTTAAAGTCTAAGAGATGAAAAGAGACTAGACTTGAAACAAAAGATGTGACTGGAAATCAATGTCATCAAACACATGTTAGTTAATGAAATAGAAAAACATCATTCAAGCCAAGGATATGTGCCTATTAATGAAATAAAAGGCATCATTCATAGCAAAGAATAACTAGTCAAAGATAAAGGCTATCACCCCAAATAGGCAATATGGGTGAAACCTTCACATTTGGACCATTTGCTTGACATGGTGGCCATGTTCAAATGAACTTGGATTGAAGAGGACTATAAAGAAGAAAAAACTTTAGGAAGAAGCAACCCAACCCCAAAATGGTTATAATGTAAGTGAGGGCATCAACCCTTTTAAAATGGGGGATAATGATTGACAAAAACAACAAAAACCTAACTAAAAAAACAAGGGTTTAGGGTTTTCATGAGCTTAATTAGTAGTGAAAAAACAAAGGGTCAATGGGAGGTTGGAAAAGGCAAAACAATGGCAAAGACTGGAAATGGGCTTGGGGGTGGAATTTGAAACTTGAAATTTTTTATGAAGTTCAGTTAAGCGACCTTGGAATAGTGTTACATGCAAGTAAAGTCACACATTCTTGATTGAAAAAACAAGGCTTTTCATGCATGAACTTGCTCTTCATGTCCTAGATGGGAAAAAAGAGCTTGAGTGATAAAACTTGACTCAAGACCATTTGTTGGTGTGTTCATAGCATTTGTTCGACACGGTGACCATGGTTGTTAGGTTGGATTTGGATTCAAAGTGAAGTTAAGTTGTTAAGTGGAAGACAATTTAGAATTGAAAGCTACATACACATAAATTAAACATGTTTGTACTTTGGGTGGACACCCCACTTAGGACTTTTCTTGTGTTGTATTGGAAAATAAATAAACAATATAACATAAATGAACTATCAAGATCCAAGGAGTAATTAACCCCAAATGGAAGGATTCAAAAGATGTGGGCTAGTTAGAAGGTGAACTTTTTGGAAAACATCAATGAGGGCATTGATACCTCTAAAGTGGGGGAAAATAACATGCCTTTCTAGGTGAAACCATAAGCGAGCTTGCTTGATCGGGGCCCATGTTGTGACCACCATGGGGTGGCCTCCATGTCAACATGGGTCATGCGATTTGAATGCCAATTCGGGTTTGACTTTCGATGCAATAAGTTACCATTTAGCACAAGGGTGTGCTAAAATAGGTGGAGGGTTGATGAAGGACTTGAGGTCACTTTGAAATGAATCTAAGTGTTAGAGTTGTAGTTGGGTTAAGAGACAAAATTGGGGGACTTTAGACGATGAATCCGTGAACCATTTATGAAGTCCACATCTAGGTTGAGTCTTTCCCATTTGAGGTGGAAAGGAAAAGCTTGTGTTAGGAAGTTAGTTTGGGATTGAGTTTTTGGATGGGTAATTTATTAGCATGTGGTTTGGTCAATGTGCAAGTGAGATGAAGTTATTTCATGAAGATGGAGAAAGTGGGGACGCATCAATGGGCATTCGAAGCAAAGTTAGGTACCTACATATAAATACTAATTAAAAATATTGATGATTAAAGATATATGATTACATGACTAGATAAGGACATAAATTGTAAATAATCATGAAAGATAGGTTTTGACTTTGTGCTAAACATTGGTCAACGTAAGTAGGTTGGTAAGTAATACTAAATGGGTAGATGGTATCTACTTATAAGTTCGTTTGAATGTTATACTAATATGTCCCGTTTCACATATGAATCAAATATTAATATTTTGTATTTTCATACCAATTGGTATTGGTATTGGATGAATATTAACAGTTCTTTCATATTGACTTAATATCATAGTGGAGACAAAAGGTAATATTTTCTTAATACAAGGTAGGTACAAACTTAATATTGACATTGATATAAACCTATTATTAGGCTAATTTATTTTAAGTCCATACCAATTTGGTGCTAATATAAGGTTGGTATTGCTTTAGGTGATACTAAATTGGTATGTCTTTCCATTCTAATATACATACCATTACCATATACCTAGGTTGCTCCTTATATACATGTACAACATTGGTTCCATCCTATTTACCTACTTACATCCTATTCATCTACCTACTCATTATTTTTTTGAAAATAGTTAGAAATGTAAAAGATGTGAAATAAACACATGTTCATAATAAGAAATCGAGAAAACTTTAACATTTTTTAAATGTGTCATGCATTGGTTAGGGATTTAGTTTCTCATGGGGAAGCTAAGGTTCAAGTTTTTATACATGCAACCTATATGCATGCCTAGGGGATTAGCTTAACCTAAGGCTAACCCATGACAGGGTAGGGTAGGGTAGGGTGGGTAGGTAGGTAGGTCAACATTAAGTTGTGTAGGCTAGGTTAGGCTAGACTAAGTAGAGATCACATGTCATGTGTATAGTCATATGTCCATCATGTGTGATTATATGGATAGTTGCATGTTTAGTCATATAGGTAGTCATGTGCTTGACATAATCACAATCGTAAATCTCATGCAAAAACAACTACATGTATGACCACATCTATAATCTCATGATAAAAATGATTATATATATATAATCAATTAATATTGGAGTATTTGTGTATATACCTTTGCGGCCTTTGCTGTACGCTCCCATTGTTGGGAAGTCGCTAGCAAGGGCCATTACAGCCGGCAGAAATGAAGGACAGAAGGGGGGAGACGAAGGACAGAGGGGGCAGAGCGACACCGGGAACCGAGGTAGGGGCCTGCGCAGGGCACGGTCCTTGTGACAGAGGTACCTAGAAGGGCCCTTCGCGGATGCTAAAAATAACCAGCTGGGACGTGGCTAACACGGGCCGTTACTTACAACCGGTGGAAACGAAGGGCAGAGAGCGCAGAGCGCAACCGGGAACCGGGAACCGACGGTCGAAACCCTTGTTCAAAGAGGTGCCGGGAAAGAAGAAGACGGCGACGGAGGAAGAGAGGCTTCTCCATATCCCCTGCCATCGCGTTGCGGCCGCTTTGCAGCCACCCGCTGGATTGGGCCGTTTTTCTTTGCTTCTCTGAGCGGATTCACGAGTTGTTTGCGTTGTTTTTCTTTTTGCAATTTTTTGCCTTTCCCTCACTCTTTCGGTTGAGAATCGAAGTCTACAGCTGCGGGATCTCCTCGGTAGCAGGTGGAAAGAGAG
This sequence comes from Sphagnum tenellum, assembly GCA_963921925.1. NCBI lineage: Eukaryota > Viridiplantae > Streptophyta > Sphagnopsida > Sphagnales > Sphagnaceae > Sphagnum > Sphagnum tenellum. The sequence goes on from OY998145.1 coordinate 17,705,950, forward strand.
AGAGAGACAAAGACAGCAGGAGCAGGTGGAAAGAGAGAAAGAGAGCAGCTGCAGCAGGTGTGTGCGGCATCAGCAAAAGCGGTGTTGTATTTTCTTGAGGACAGGAGTCCGAAGGAGAATGAGCAAGCAAGGAACTGGTGACATCCCCTCTCTCTCCACGATGTCGGATCTCGGTGCGGCTCTGCCGCCAGGCAATGGAGGTACTGTTTCTGTCTATGCTTGAGCCGTTATTGTCTACTTTGTGTCGATTTTTTTAGTTTTCTCCTATTGCCATCTTGAAAGCTTTCAAGCATAATAGAACCTATTTACGTCTATATGACTTTGCAAATCGGAGTGTATTTTAGGTTTTCAAAAACTTATCACTTTCTGAAAGTGTTAGCATGAAATTTTTAAGCTTTGTGAGGTTCCTGTCTGGATAAAATGTTGCAATTGAAGAATACATGCTAAGTTGGTTTTTTTGTGTGAAAAGAACAGCTTGTACTCTGAATCTTGCAACCCTGAACTTCTTTGAGAATAGTTCTTGTGCATTTCTGACGCAGAGAAATCCTAGGGAACCATGTTTTACTGCACACCACAGTTTACATGCTTCTTCTAAAGAAGTAAAAGATTATTCAAGAGTTGAGCACAAATCTTGAACATTCTGTTTTGCACTGAGTACATTCATTCGAAATGGTATTACATTGTTAGATCTTGCATTGTTGATTTCTCCTGCCTCATGCACCTGAGGACTACAAAAAGGACTTCCTTAATGTGTAGGACATTAGGGACTGACTGCCTTTATAGTCAGTTGTTGAATGCTTAGCATACCAGAATATAGTGCTTGCATCTACATGGAACTAACCGAATGATTCTCCTGTTCTAGTGTTGAGTGCAGCAGATCGTGCAGGTTTGGTGAACATCTTGAAGGTCAGTTGACTTCTTGCATGACATTTGGCACAGACCCTCTGTTTGCCAACTCTAGGGTTTTATCATGTGAATTTTTTTGTGTGGGGGCTGCCCTATATTGGGTTTCAGTATTCAGAAGTGGAACTCATAAGTGTTAATCTTTTTATGTCAACTTTTCGTGCAATGTGTATGCCATGAATTGAGGTTGTGCTCATAGAATGCATGCACTCTTTGCAAGAGTCTGAAACCAAGATGTTGTGGACTTTAGATTGCCTTGTCTAGCTTCTTTTTTTACTTTGACCCAAGCTTTTTCCCATGTCATTGCAGGATAAACTTCAGCATCTTGCTGGACAATCCTCTGGGTACCTTGAATCACTTTCACCTAAAGTGAAGAGAAGGGTGGTGGTTCTGCAAGAACTCCAGGTTTGTTTGTTTGATTTTGGCAGTACTTAGTGTCTTTTTTAAATGAATATTTTTGTATAGAAAATGAATTTTCCTGTTCCTGGTTTTACATTGGCTTTGGTTTTACTTTTCAATGAACTTCTCTACAAATAACTCTGTGTGGGAATGGAATGTAAGATCAAATTGCACACCATCACATTGACTAGAGAATCTGATCTGAGTAAACTGACCTTTAGTCTTTTTAGTTGGATCTGGTAGGTCTTCTGTATACTGATGTAATGTATATCTTTTTGCCTAACTGGCTTTCTCTTGTTCAAGCTGAGCCTCCTCCCTTCTGATTGGTTGGTGAGGTTTCTGTGGTCAACTTTGAAGTGTTCATGTTTAGGAAAAGAAGGTGTATGACTAGATTTAATGTCTCTTGATGCTCCAGGACTGTGCATGAAAGTTGGAAGTCCAGAAGCTCAAGCTCAGAAATTGGATTGATATGTAACTTTTGAGTTGTGTTTCCTTGTTAAGCATTTTCCCTCCAAAGTCCTTGTTATGCTGAGAACATGATGTTAGTCAAAGTTCAACAAAGTAATCTGTGCAGCTATATAACTGGATTCACAAGTAGATGTGAATTTTCTTTCCTTGGATCTGACCTTCCTTCTGCTTTTTGGTTGAAAGAGTGATCATGATGAACTTGAGGCAAAGTTTAAGGAGGAAAGAGCTGCTCTCGAAGCCAAGTATCAGAAGTTGTATGAACCACTTTACTCCAAGGTATGGACTGAGGATTATTGCAAAGCCTCAGGGAAAACTGTACTATGTTAAGTTTAAGTCTTCAAAGGATTTTTGTAATCCTTATTAAGATCAAATCTTCAGATAAATTGTTCTACAAATATATAAGCATGCTACCTTTGCACACAAGATTGCAGTCTCTGCTCTCTGACTATGCAATATTTTTGTGCTTTGACCTAGAAAATTTTCAGTAAACTAATGTGAAACAAGGATTGAAATTGATTATAGTTTCTTTTATATTATTCTAGGAAGCCAGATTCTACAAAATCTCATAGATTTGTTGATTGTAGAGAGCGGAAATTGTCAATGGTGATCTGGAAGTTGAGCCTTCCAAGGATGAAGTCCCTGAGTCAAATGCAGCATCAGAGGAGGTGGGCGAGGAAGGTTAGTTGCCTGTATGTATGACATTTTCACTAACCACGATGTGTAGGTGGCTTTGTGTTTAATCTACCACTTGGACATCTAGAATAATGCTTTAGCAATGCAGGTGGCACAGACTATGACATCTATATTCTGAATTAAAATTATTTTCTTGTTTGCATGAATGTTGCAGAGAAGGGGGTCCCACAGTTTTGGCTCACAGCAATGAAAACAAATGAAATCTTGGCCATGCAGGTAGGAGAGAAGTTGGTACACTGATAGTCTTTGTTAGATTCAAATTGTATAAGGACCTTTTGCTTATATATCTTGTAGAACTTGCAAATGGAGTGGATCTCATCAATTGTTATTTTACTGATAGCATCTGTATCTTTGAATTGCAGATCACAGAGCGGGATGAGGCTGCCCTGAAATATATAAAGGACATCAAGTGGAGCAATCTGGATGAGAATAAGGGTTTTATACTTGAGTTTTATTTTGACTCCAATCCATACTTCAAGAATCCAATGGTTCTTCCCTATCATTTTTCAATCACACTAGTGGTTTCAATAATCTGAAGTTTCTTTGTTGGTTCTTTTGCAATGGGTCTTGATGTGAAGATGGAATGTCATTGGCAAATAGATATTAAGCACTCACTGGTTAAACATAATTGCAGGTCATTTTCTGAATCCCAAGTGTCTCTGTTCACTAGAACCTCTTCAAAATGGACATAATTTGTTATGCATGGTCCTGTAAATTTGATTGATCTGCTCATATGGACTTCAAAGATTTGGTTGGATTGGCAGTTGACTAAGACGTACCACATGATTGAGGATGACGAGCCCATCTTGGAACGTGCTGTGGGGTAAGTTCTGTGGATGGATTATGTTAGGGTTTAGCTGTAGGTTTATGTTTCCTCTTCTAATCTATAATAGGTCTAGGTGCAATAAGGAAATAAACCACCAGGATCTTCTTGAATTTTGGAAGATGTCAGCCTTGAAAGTTGTTGAGAGCACCTCGTTTCAGCATTGAAGCAGAACAATCTACAATCATCAAGCCATTGTGCTGTCCTCTTCTGGGGCTCTTTGATCACTTGCTATTCTCTAGAAAGTCAATGTGTACATGTGAGTGGGAAGAGTCAAGAGGCACCCTCATTGGCCAAACTGTTACCGGTTTTGCAGGACAGAGATTGAGTGGATTCCTGGGAAGAATTTGACAACGAAGGTTTTGAAAAAGAAACCCAAGAAAGGGGCAAAGAACACAAAGCCAGTTACAAAGACTGAACGATGTGAAAGCTTTTTCAATTTCTTCAGCCCTCCACAAGTGCCTGATGAGGAAGATATTGACCAGGATACGGTACAGAGCCTCACCATTTCTAGTCTGTGAAAGGTCCACGGAATCTTCTTCTGGTCATGTTGAAGACTAGTGTACCGTGAACTATCTTTGAGGTCAGCATTAATGGAACAAAGAAACAGCGGACACAAATGCTTCATCCCTTCCATGTCCCTGAATTTATCCACTGCGAAAGCAGCACTACATTTTAAAGCTGTTTTTGATGGAGCAGCCTCTAACAAGTAGAAGGTCTGGGAAAGGGCTGAAAAGTTGTCAAGACTAGCTGGCAGTGTAGAGGAGGTGGCATAGTTTTTGAACCCAACAGCACTGTTTGTACAAAGAATCTCCACAAGCTTTTGAGGGATTGCTGAAAGTTATCTCTTTCCATCTATTATAAGCGGTTGTTGAAATGTGGCCATCTGATGGTGATTTGATCTTGGAATTTCATGAACCAATTGGAAGGAGAAAATCATCAGTAACTTGGACCTATTTCATAGCTGGAACCTCTAACATGGACTGACCTCTAATCCAGCAAGTATTTTCTGCCTGATACTTCTTTGCAGCAGATTCACTTTGCTAAGGTCTTGCAAATGGTGTTCCATGTCTTATGTGGTATTTTGGTTTAGTTCAGACCTGATGTGCTGAAGTGTGTCTATATACCTTTTGTGCTGAAATTCATGGTGTATGAGCTGCAGTGTTCATCTTCACATATGCAGTATGAATGACTTACTGACACCATCTTCAGAGACTTCTAGCTTCCATTTTGCCCCCATGGAAGTCTTAGGATTACAGCCTTCACTTGCAGAGGATGAGCATGCAAGAGGTTAAGCTATAATTCCAGTCTGCTGTTGCTGAAAGGACTGTATGTGTGCAGGCAGAGGAGTTGCAAGATCTGATGGAGCAGGATTATGATATTGGGTAAGCTTCATCCTTTCCCTCAGTGTAAGTAGTTTCTATATGAATTTGAAGTCTCACTCATCATTGGCTTTGGAGCATAAGGCAGGGTATGCTTGGCTCACTCAAACTTTGAATGCAGAACATCTTGTAGCAATCAATAAATTGTACATGATGGTTGACTCCTTGTTGCAGATGGTACAAGGTTTCTTGCAAGAATGCAAGGCAAGCTGCATGTTATGATTCCTAGTTTCATTCCCTTGTTATAGGCAGGTTTTGTCTGTAAGTCCAGTTGCTTTTTGCTAGGATTTCTTGTATTAGGATATGACGAGAAACCTGTCTGATATCTAATTGTTCCATATTTGCAGGTCAACAATAAGGGACAAGATTATCCCCCATGCAGTTTCATGGTTCACAGGTGAGGCTTTGCAAGGGGAGGACTTGGAGGATGAAGATGAGGAAGGTGATGAGGATGATGAGGATGAAGACGATGATGAAGATGACGAGGACGAGGATGAAGAGGAGGATGAGGAGGATGATGATGAGGAGGAAGTCCGTGGTCGCAAGGTTCAATCTTTTCTTTACTCATCTTATTGTTGTGACTTTTCCATCATTTGTTCATAGCCTGGCAACTCTACTCAGGTGAAATTGTGTGCAAGCTACACGTGGTTGAAGGTAATTCTAATGTCATGGAGTTTCACTGACATCTTGTTATGTGTCATGTGGATGCAGCATGTGGGCCCTGCAGCCAAGGTACAATTTTCATCACGTCTGCTGTTTCTTGGATTTGTCTCTGTTTGAAAAATTTCTTTCTGCAGTTGTCTTGATGTTATCTGAAAACTTTTTTCTGAAGATTGTTGTGTACCTGGAGTGGAGTATTTGCAGGTCGGTGACCAGAAGAATAGCAGTGGGCAGCAGCAAGGAGGAGAACAGCCTGCAGAGTGCAAGCAGCAGTGAAGCCATAGAATTTGACAAGCTCTTTTTCCAAGGGGGTTAGAACATCCTTCAGAGTGCACATAGCAGTGAAGCCATGCCATTTCACATGCTTTTTGTCCAAGAGGTCAGACCACAGCTACACTATCATAGAGGAGACTGCAAATACATAGATGGGGATGGATAGGCGGAGGCCTTTCACAGGGAGGGCACATTTTAAAGTGAACAAGCTAAGTTTCTTGTAAGGAGTTTTAGGTTTCAAAGTGCTCAGATGAAGCAGAGGGGAAGCAAGCACTAGAATGGTTTAATAGTGGCGGTTGTTGAAAAGAGGTGGAAGTTCTGGTCCTCACTGTTCTCAATTATCTCCAATTCCCTGTTCCACTGAATGGCTGGTCAGTGCATGGTATATGCTTTTACAATTGGTCAAGTAGGTAAGGCATTTCTCTTGCACCAAATTTTCTCTTCCTCTTGTTTAGCTTGGTCCATTCAAGGGGGCCTTGGGTTTTCTCTTTTGCTTCATGAAAATAAAATCCACCACTGCTTTCAATTTGAATTACTCTTTGATAGTCACTGGAATTGGAGTGGCAAATGCAGGCACCAGTCTGATAGAATTCCAAACACGATTAGTGGCTTGTTTGTAGTGTCAGGAAGACTTTGTCTTTAGACCAGTAATTGTCCTCAGAGGAGTGCTTTGCTTTGATGCTTTTGCTTGCTTTGCTTCCTCTCATGTAGTTGGCTGTATGTAGGTTGGCTCTGTCTTTCAAACCAGTTTCAGTTTCAGTTTTGAAAATTTTCCCCAAGTTTTAGAAGTAGCCATCTACGGAAGTTTTTCATCTATAGGAGAAATTGATTTCTTGGATGTCAATCTTGTAACTTTTGTCTTTATGTCTGGGTTGTTTGAAGTTGTGAAGCAGCAAAAATTTCTTGAGATGAAAAAGGTTTGCTTAGGCAAGAACAACAATAATATGTTTTCTTAGAATAAAAACCCCCATCTATAGGGAGGACAATGTCAACACACCATCTAAATGTTTCTTGATGTTTGAAATGTGAACAATTTTGTGAGAAGATGCAACTGCTTTTCGACCCTTTGAAAATCAATTTCTTTTGCAATGCATGCAAAGTCATCACAATTTTATGAGCATGTTGTAGTAGATGGAGACTCAATGCATAAGTGAGTTAAACACAATGAGAGAGGCCTAATTGTTAAAGAAAGGGGAATTGAAGCCAAGTTTGTTCATCTTGATGGAGAAGATTGCCCATAACATTGGTAGGATATTTTGGGTTTGAGCATGAAATGGTCCAAAGCTTGATGGACATGTAATGCCCTAATAAAAAAATTGTTGGAGAGAATGTGATGGTACTAGCAACAATGCCCCCCAAATGAAATGCAATTGGCATTTAGTTTTGAAGGATGTTTCACTAGGTGTACTTTGAACTATGAGTTTCTTTTTTTGGGGAAATTTATAGAACAATTCCTTTTTTAACTATTGTTGGTTTCAACTTGCCTTAAAAAGGCAACAAAACCATTACTTGAAGAGTTGCTTGTTAATTTTAGAGCTTTCCCTTAGACATAAGCACTACCACTCAAGAAAGAAATCCCCTCCTCCTCCCCCACGTTGTGCCCCCCTCCCCCATTCTTTCCCAAGTTAACCCCCTAAATGTTAGATATGCCAAAAATGGTTTTGATGAAAATTCCAAATGGATGTGGGATGATTGCTATGTTCATGGATGAATAGATTGAATGAAAATTCTAACTAAGTCTGAATAGAAGGAAAGTTGTTGAAAAAGGGCTTCGGCTCTTAGGCCTAGTGCCAAATCGATCGAGGTCCTGAGCGAGGTCTGGAAGGGAAACGCTTTCGCGCTCTCCTGTTCTCTCTCTCTCTCTCTCTCTATCTGCTCTCGTCCGGTCGGTGTGTTGCAAGCTTTGCTCCATCTGCGCATCGCCCGTCTTCCTCCTCTTCTCGACTTGGTTTCTTCCACCTTTTTGTGTGGAGTTAGCTCAGTAGCTGAATTCTCAGGTTTTTTTTCCCCTCTTCCTCTTCTTCTTCTTTTAATTTGTATGAGTGAAACTCAAGAGGGACTGGGTAAAGAAAGTGGCGACGAAGAATCGGCCGGGGAGGAAGGGGAGCAGGTAAGAACCTCTTGGAAGGATGTTCAGGAATCAGTATGATACGGATGTCACCACATGGAGCCCCGCAGGACGGCTCCATCAAGTGGAGTACGCCATGGAAGCCGTCAAGCAGGGGAGTGCAGCGATCGGACTGCGATCCAAAACCTATGTGGTGCTTGCAACTGTGAACAAAGCGTCATCGGAGCTTTCTGCTCATCAGAAGAAGCTGTTTAAGATCGATAATCATATCGGGATCGCTATGGCAGGTCTTACTGCCGACGGCCGCGTGTTGTCCCGCTATATGCGGTCTGAGTGTATAAATCATCACTTCGTGTTCGAATCGCCTCTGCCTGTTGGCCGTTTGGTGGTTCAAGTAGCAGACAAAGCTCAGGTTCTTCGCCGTCTCTCTCTTCCTTACCTGTTCTTAAGATCCGAGCACTATACCATCATGACCTCATGTCGAGCGTAGGAGAAAACCCTAACTCTTGCCCTAATTTGCCGAACGTGTCGACATCCTTGCTGTCCAAGCCTCTAAAGATGTGGTCTATCAATGTTTAGCAATAGCTAGCCTCAACATCTATTCCCTACAAGTATGCTGAGGACTGCTGCTGTAGTTTAGGAGTTTATCTCAGACTACATTCAGATGAGTCCTGTGTGACAGAAGGAACTCCATCTCCGGAAGAAAAACCTAACTATTGCCTTAATTTGCTAAACTTGTCGACATCCTTGCAGTCCAAGCCTCTAAAGATACAGTCTATCAATGTTTAGCTATAGCTAGCCTCAACTTTCCATTCTCTAGAACTTTGCTGAAGACTGCTGTCGCAGTTTAGGGTTTTATCTCAGACAACATTTAGATGAGTGCTATGTGACAGAAGGAACTCCATCTCCATATGGAGGGTTTTCTGTCTTCTAACTCTTCAACTGCTTATTATCAGTGGGGCTTTTCAAGCTCTTTGAAGGTTGAGCTTCCTGTTAGTTTCTTGTGCATCAGACCCTATCTTGACCAATATTGCTTCTTGTGCTTCTAATTTGTCCCTTGCATCTTTTTTCAACTGCACAATGCAAAATTTTCTCCTTGCTGCCTTACAGTGAGCCATGCTGTGTTTTCTGAATTGAATCCACTGCCTGTGAACTTGAATGAGATTAAATGTTCTGGACAAATGCAGGTTTGCACACAGCGTTCTTGGAAGCGACCATATGGAGTGGGTTTGCTGGTTGCAGGGTTGGATGAGGCAGGACCTCACCTCTATTACAACTGTCCTTCGGGTAACTATGCTGAGTATCATGCATTTGCTATTGGATCCCGTTCTCAGGCTGCAAAGACATACCTGGAGCGCAAATTTGAAACCTTCATGGAGTGTACCAAGGAAGAGCTGATACGCCATGCTCTGTTTGCAGTGAAGGAATCACTGCAAGAAGAGGAGTTGAGCAGTGGTAACTGTGGGGTTGCTGTTGTTGGCATTGATGAGCCCTTCGTTGTCCTGGACCCAAAAACACTTCAGGCCTACATTGAAGCTTTGGACAGTGGAAAGGATGAGATGCAGACAATGGAGGAAACAGGTACTGATGATAGACAGAGCTCACAGGTCCCACAGGAAGGCACAGGTTCAAGAGGTATTTCTGTAGGAGCTAATGAAGACACTCCCACTGATATGGAAACATAAGGATATCTTCATATTGCAGCTCAATGGACAGGTCGAATTATTGTGGGTAGAGGAGGTAGTGCAGATGTCAATTGCAGGTTTAGAGGATCTCTGTGATTGGTTTCCACATCAATCTTCAAGTATTTAATGTCAACTACTTCAAGCTTCAATTACATACCAAGCTCTGCTGCAAGCCTTTTTCAGATTTGTTTTGGATATAATACAATATTGAAAGTTGATGTCAGTGGGTAAGTTATAATAGATAAGTTGCTATCATACATGTTACTGTTGCTGGTCCCTAAATGAGTGAGAGACTGTTAATGTTGTTGAACTGCAAGTCTCATTGTTCATTTTGTTCTAGTTGTCCCCTTCTGTGTATTTCTTCTTCCTGGTTCTTCAATTCTTACCTGGGAGATTTTTCTTTACTTTCAAAAGAAAAGTTTTTGCCCAGTCCTGGGTACCTAAATTGTGAGTATGGAGATTGCTCAATACTCATGAGAGGTATATAATCATGTTAGTAACAAATGACCAAGGATTGTGCCATAACCATGCTTGTTAATAGTATCTTTTTAGGAACATTAGTGTGATAGTATGCAAGTTTGATTTACTCATAATGCAATCGGTTTTCAAGGCCCCTTCAGAATGGGCAATCAATTTGTTTTCAGTTGCTTTGCTATGTGCCCCTCAAGGATTATGAAGTACCAGATTTAAGCAACCTTTGGAATATGTATTCAAGGCCCTAGTTGACAGACTCTGATACAACCAGGTAACTGAGTTTGTCCACCTAAAGGCACTCTTGTTCTAATTTGTTTATCCTCACTTTCACATGGTTTAGTTGGCTACAGGGATTTTTGTGGTTTGTCAGCTGCTAGTACTGTGGCAGGTTCCAAGAAGGGATAGGAAATTTCATAACTCCTTGCCATCAATGCAGTCAACATAATAGGTATTCTGATCCCTGATAAAGGAGAGCATGGTTTTGTTGTTTCCTTATGTATTTGCCTATTATTTGGTCTTCATGATTATTGCAATTTGCAACCTATTATGACTATACTGAACATAAGCTAGTATATTATAGACAATATATTACAAAGAAAAATGTGGAATAGTATATTAGCAGAGTGTATCTGCACAGAAATGCTTCTGGACTAGTGTAATTGGCATCCAGGTATGGAATCACTTTTGCACAATTAGCCTTGGTACATCCAACTGGTTCTATTTCAGTTACAGATATTTCCTTTGTTGCAGCTCAGGAAGGATTGCTTAAACACAAACTTCTTGTCCTTGCCTAAAGATTCATGCAATACAGCTGCTTGTGCATCAATTCTGGATGATACTGAAGTTGGTAATGAATTTCCCTGCTTTTTACCAGCTGATTCATTTGTATTAATGCTGGATGATCGAATGAGTAACAGATTTCCTATTTAAGCCAACCTGCTATCTCTGTCTCCTACATGGATGCAAAGTCTCTTTAGTCTGGACATCTCCAACAAAAGGTGTTGTAGTGACTCAAGCCTCTCATAATGACCTTGTGGGCAGGCAATCCATTTTGTGAATTGCACAAGAGCAGGGCCAGCCCGTAAACAAGTAAATGGCATTTCATAACACATGTACATAATGCATGTAAAGAGCTCCTTGAATTTTTGTAGTGTAGTTGGGGCATGCCTTGCTGCAGCTAATTTTTCCTCTGATATAAGGTGGGTGTTTTAGAAAAACATAATGCTCACATCTCCTGTCAGCATTATGTTTTCTGAAATGGTCATGTTTTTGTCCACCTTGATACCCACTAGGTATCACAAGAAAAAACTTAAAAAAAACTATTGAGGTCTTTACACATGTTAAAGCCCTCAGCCATGGGAATTGGAAGAAGGCCTGCACTCAACTCCACCTGCATGGACCCTTATTGTGGTAAAGCTGGAGCTTTACTTATCACATAAAAACCCTGACCTATTTTTCCCTTTTGTATTTGCAAGTACCTTACAAACCAAACTCTTCTTCCTTACCTCAGAGGCACCTTACAAAACCATAAAGTGCCTGTAGGCTATCTAGTAGATTTTGTCTTGTGTTGGGGGAAGGGCAGGTCACATTGTGGTGCATGTTATTTCGAATACTTTATAAATGCATGATCATTTGGGAACCCACCAGAAGGCCAGATATGAGAATATAATGTATTTGCAGAGACGCCACAACTAATTAAGACATCTTAAGAAGGTCTATTTAGAATATAGTTTACCACTAAATATGGAGCTTTTGTGTGACTTTGGGGCCAAAACAGGTAATCCTTGTAATTCTGTCAGAGCTTGGCATTGCCACTTATATTTGGCATTCTCTATTTAAAAACTAGCCAGTCAGCTCATCAGCCAGTAAGCTTACTCTGCTGAAGTTCCACCAATTTTATTGTGAAGGAGATTTTGCCCCTCCCATACGAATGGGTTCGGGTTTTCCATTGAAAAGAAAAGCATTTGAACGACCATAGCTTCTAAACCCCATAGCCACGTGTGTAGTGTGTACTTTCTCTCGTTTGGTTCGATGACCAAGGAATGAAGACATCATTGAATGGTAGAAACTTAATCTCTGGTACTTAGTTTGTACGTTAAAAATGAGTATGTATAATGTCTTCCGTAATAGTCTAGATGGTTAGGATACCTGGCTTTCACCCAGGCGACCCGGGTTCGAGTCCCGGTTACGGAATTTGTCTTTTACAAGAATTATTAATCAATTATATCCTCAGGTGGTAACATTATTACAAATCCATTGGAGTCCAAGGGAACGAGTTGGAGACTAGTGTGAATCATCTTGGGGACATTCCAAAGACAACTCCCCCACCCTTTTGCTTTTCTGGAATTCTCCCTAAGTTAGATTGTTTTGCTTCTTTTTCCTGATTTCAAGTCCAGGGAACCCCACAAAATCTCCATTTTCTAATTTGACAACTTGGGTTGTGACTTGTGACTTAGGCACTAGTGAGTGGAGGATATTGAGACCATAATAAATTGAACCACAACTGAAAACAGACATAAAAATCCTTCAGCTCACAAGCTTTCTGAGATTGTGGATAGAAGACCACTTCAAGATCACAGCAGTGCGCAGGGGGTCAGCAACAAATCTTTAACCTTGGGGTAACCTCTACAAGATACATGTGTAATTGGACTTTCTAGACTCGGACTCAAATGGTCACATAACTAGTCAATGTTAACAGGATACTGAGTTATTGAATTGCACTGTACCATTTGGAGTGGCAGGCTATTGCAAATAACGATTTTATTCATCAACAATATTCATCATTGAAGACCTGAGAAACAGGTTTTAATGGGATACAAGGGTCAGGCACCAAGGACACCCAAATCAGCACAGATGAAAGTATTTCTCCCCTTTCTTCTCCAAACTGAGAACCTCAGGCTGAGAATGAATCTAGTACATCCATGTTGCTCAAATTGAGCAAACTGCATCAAATATTGCAGCAATAAGCACATGTGATAAAGAGAAGCCTAGATAACTAGAGATGGTGGTAAGAGAAATTATCAGCAGAGAAGCCTATTTCTTATTTGCTCCAGCTGCAATGAGCAAAGGAATGAGCTCGCCCCTCATATGCAAGGCCACCGTATCTGTCATCCCATTGTCACAGTAAGTACAGCGTTTTACCCAGTCAACACTGAAATGTATGCCTGCTGTTCAGATCTACTATGAAATAGAGACACTTAGCATGAAAACCAGGAGAATTGGGAAACATACCATCACAACCACCAATGTGCTTGCCACCTGCAGGGCATGATCCAGATATGTGTTAGGCACCTGAGCTGACTTGTTAATGATCCATCACAGGCTACTTTCAAGCATAGTCTGGAATTCAATTACATACAATGATGTGCTACAAAATTATCTGCTGAAAAACATGCATGACTATAATGAGAATTCAAACATTTCTAACCAAAGGTAATTATATTACTGAATATTATGATTAATTTCTTGTTCACAGGATTTCCAGCATGGTACAGCTAGCTACTGTCACACAGGGAGAAGTTAGCAGTTAGGATTGGAATCTTTACCAATATAGACATTGGGGACTGTGGACAGGCCACTTACTCGCTCCAATGCATCTTGCACATCGTCTTCATCTGTGTGCACCAACATGCAGGCAGACCCAGAAACGTTTTTTGCTTTATTTCACAGAGGCACACAACTGATTCCTCATGGCAACATAAATTCTCATGAATGTAATAATCATGAAAACAACAAAGTAGAGCAATTGAAGGCTACAATTAAGTGGCCAGAGGACATACCATTCAATTCATCAAGTTCAATTCCTTGGAAGTCATAACCCAGTTTGTCAAACAGTTTCTTGACCCTAATGGAATACCTGCACACGATGATTTCATGATTATTGTGACAAAAATAGTTAACATATTTTGATACAAAAACATTTTATCATGCTTTCTGGAAAGGATTTGTTGGATTTGATTGCAAAGTACTATTCAGAATCAGATAGAATTCAAATGCGCGTCAAATAGTGAGGAGCGATTTAGGGTTAGAGACAGCTTACTTACGGGCAATAGGTTTTAGACCACACAACAATAGGCTGGGACGAATTCGTCTTCCTAATCCAGGTTTCCAAGTCCTTTTCAGTGCTGGCCGCCATGCATCTTGTTGAGGCTCCGGCCGCCTCAACACTGTCTCTGGGTAGAGGCCCCTGTGCAGCTGCAGGCAGTCCAAAGCCATGCAGAACCGCTAACCCTAGCCTTAAACACGCTGCAGACCGCGGCATTCGTACACAGAATGACGAAGAAAGAGAAGGATAGTACAGCGCGGACGGAGCTAGGGCTAGAACCCGTGAAGACGGCCTTTGAATTCTCGTCAGGAATTGTGAACGCAAGAAGGCGGGAACATGTTTTGGCCTGTGAAGGACCAAACCATCAGGGGAGTAACACGAAACCGATGCGAAAAAAAATGGCGCTACTACAGATGTACTTGTTATTCCCCCCGTACCCAATGCTCGAGCCATAAGAAACACCCAAAGAAAAAAAAAAACGCAAACAATAGCAGCAAAAACACAAAAATAAACTCAAACAACGGACACAAAGCAAAACAGAATGCCAACAAGAATTGAATTCTGAAAAAAGAATTATGATGCAGCTCCCAAAACAGAACCGGATCAAGACCACCCCAACAGCAGGAGAACCGCCACTAACACCGGCGAATGGTTACTCATTGCGGCGAGAACATGTGCAATGGCAGGCGGCAGCAAAACAGCAGCCGCAACACATGAGAGGCACAAACGGGATGAAGAAGACGACCATCCGAACCTACCTGAGGCTACAGCTCCGGTAACCAAACCTCAGCTCCGGTAGTTCGTTGCATCTGATCTCCTACAAGGTTCCAACCATTCCAGCTGCTTCAGTACACATGACAGCCAACCCAATCTGATTACCCAGGTTTGAAGTTTGAACCACAGTTAAGGTCCAGCAACACCCACAGTTTAAGCAACCTTAACCAGTGGTCATAAATGTTTTATTTAAATGATATATATATATCATTTTTTTAAAATTTTAATTTAATTTAAATTAATATAAATATCATGGACATGAAAAGGCACAACAAGTTAATTTGCCTTTTTATATCGATGTTGGTGGGTGAAATAATTATAGGGATAAGAGATAGTTATATTCCAAAATGTTTTTGAAATTGTCCATGGATGACCATAGGAAGGATTATGCAAATCAATAAGGAGCATATGAAAAATTATAGAAAACCACCCATATATTAGTTTTTCAAAATTCTCATAATAATAATTTATAATAATAGTTTCTTGCCAAAACTTAATAAAAAAACAAACACCCATTTGGGAGGAGAAAAGGAGGTAAAAAAGAGAGGACCATAATCTCTATCGAGAGACAACACCCAAAAATGCAAATGCATCAACATAAGTCATAACAAAAAGCAATGAGAACTAGCATGGGTCAAATAACAACCTAGGACCTAAAACCCTCACTAGTCGTGTGAAGGATATTCAACAAGTTGTCACAAACTTGTTGGCCTTGCCAATAGATGAGATGTTGTACATGTGCATTTATGTATGTGGAAAAATTACAATTAACATAAAAATGATTGCACACATTTCGTTGTCATTGTTGTGTGCAACAATATGTATTTGCAATCATGGAAAAAAAGTTTCAATTTAATGGACCAAAATATTTGAGATTTAAATAAGATAATTTTTTTTTTGTTATGACAATGATTTTACAAAAGCTTTAAGTTTTTATTTAATTGTTATATAAAGTCTTGCCTTCATGAAAAATATTTTTCATAAATATAACAATAGTGTGGTATTGTGTGGTAATACAAATCGAAGAACATAGTTAGGTGATTTGAAAACAAAATAAATGGGTTTATGATCTGTTTAATACACTTGTGTTGTTCTAGAACAACATTGTTGTATTGGTCCATTTCTCCATATGTGATCTATTTGTGTATCATTAATAGTGGCACTTTCTATATACTTGAGTTTTAAATTATATTTATTCATAAATTCTTGTAATGTTGACGATTAATTTGTTTTTGTTTAAAAGTCCATATTGAAATCTCCAATTATTATAGTCGAACAATGTGAAGGCAATTTTTGTATAATTTTCTTATATTAGAATTAAAATGTGACACTTGCATTTTGGGTGGTTTTATATTGCAATTATGTACAATGCTTCTTGTGTGTTGTCATTAAAAAGTGCAGTGATAAATTCAACATTAGAATTTGTGATTTTTGTGTTTTTTGTCAATAACACATTGTCATCATAAAATACCATAGTGTCATGTTCATCATAACATGATAATACATGGAACTTTTGTGATAAAACATTGTAAATTTTAGAGTTTAAATGAAAAATAATTATTATTTTTTCATTTAAACAAAAAAAATGATGCTAATAAATTTGAATCCACAGGAATATTTTTAGTGTACACATAGCTAGGTGGGTAATTTGTAGCCTACCCCAGCCTATCTAACCTAATTTATTTAATTTGACCTACCTAGTTATGTTGGTTTAACTTACTTAACTGCCTCAATCCCGTAGGCCATGACATAGGTTATAAGTATAAAAAATTGAACCTTTCATTTCAACAATGATAAACCAAGTTTTTATCAATGGACTACGCCACTAAAAGGTGATAAGTCTTGTCAAGTTTTTAATTTCACATGTATATTTACATAGGTAAGTAAGAAGGTTAAATAATTAGTAAGTAGGTTAGAGGTAGGTTGCTAGGCACCTATAGACGACGTAAGAGGTAGGTACATAGGTATGTAAGAGGTAGGAGGTAAGTATGTAGGTATAGCTATGTAGGCTTAGGTAGGTAAATAAACCTAAACTAGATAACTATATAGGTAGGTAGGTAGGCCTACTTATGTAAATAGGATTAAAATATTTATTGGCTTAAGTTTACGTATTTAATCAATGTAATAATTAAGTAGGTAGATATGTTGACTTAGGTATAAATTAGGTAAATTTAGGCTACCTACCTAGCCAAGGTAATAATTAGTTAATTTGCCTTGGGGGTAATCACATTATTAGGACACACACTCGCCTCCTTGGTGCTTTGCTTAATGACTACCTATTCAAAAATATTCCCAGAATATCTTAAATATATTCCATTTGTAAGTTTAACAAAATCTTTAAATAATATTTTTGACTCATAAAGTTGTTGCAATATACTATCATAATATAGTTTGATTAAAATAATGTCCCAAAAATATGTCATTTTAACTCCATTAAGGAATCTTTTCTAAGTTTTTCAAATGTTAAAAGCAATTGTTACATCATTAAAAAAATGTTTTTGGGCATTCAATACTCATTATATTTGTTTTAAATGTTTTCAAGTGTTTCCATGACGTATTAGAAACATTGTTCTATATGTTTATTAGACATTTTAAATATTGACTTGATTTAATACTTTAAAAAATGTAAAATTAAGCAATTGTTACACCTAAAGTGGGTATTAACAACGTGACTGCACCCGCCTATTAACTAACATAAGATGTCAAATTTGATTAAAAATCTTTCATTATTTTGACCAAACATGTTTTTTTTTTGGGTCAAATTTAATTGAAGGTTACACTTGATTAGGACCCATCAAGACCATTTAGACCAAGGTGGTCAATTTTTTGTTCAACTTGATTGGATTTTCAATTTGATAGACAGTTAAATAGGTCATTTTAATCAAATTCACTAATAAAAAAATACAAATATCCTTTAGGCCATGGACCTTTGGTTAACATGGACATGTTCATTAATAAAGGTGGACAAGGCAATCAATTTGGATAGATCAAAACACCATGAATTGTAGTAGTATAACTTTTATAATCTTACCAAATCCTTGATAGAGTCATCTTAAAGAATCATAATATCAACAAGCTTATCACCAATTTTATCCAACATATTGAGTTTTTTCTTTCAAAATCAATTTATGGCATCCAACAAGTGAATCCAATAGCTTAAACTTAGACTAGCAAGGTAAGAAGATGTAAATAAACCTTCATTGTCTTAATCAACCAAAGTGATTTGACGTTAATTTCCAAAAATTGATGGTTTTTGGAGTATTCCCAAAAGTCAAACTAAAGTATTAAGAAAATGAAAAATACGTTTATCTTGTGTTTAACATAAAACCATAGTTGCAAAATTATTCAACAAAAAATGTTTTTAACGTTTAGAATTGAATAACATGACGTGGAATTAATTTGGTGGATTTCAAAGGTGAAATGCATACTTGAATTCGGGAAATCTAGTCATTATAAGTTATCAATTCATTTATAATTTATGTTATGTTGGCATAGTAACAAGGTATAAATCATTCATCGACAACACAATTACATTTGAAGGGTAAATGAATAAATCAAATCAAGAGTTGTGCCTTGTTTGTGCCCATTTCAAAGACCTAAACATAAACAACAATACTTGTTACTGAGGTCCATCATGTGTTTCAATAAAAATCTAGTTGTTATCCCTTTTAAAAAAGAAACACATTGCATTTGAATTTGATGAATTTTGGCACAGACCCATTGGATAACCAAAGTTAACATTGGAAATATAACAACAAGGATGATATGTTAAACAAACACTGCTTCCAACTTTGAAAAGAAGCAACCATTTGTACCAAGCTATTATATGTAGGTAATCTCCAAGTTTTGGCCCTTTCGAATGATTCACAAAAAAAATGTATATAGGCAATGTGTAAATAGTGAACAATCAAGCACACAAAGTTTGTTTTACTTGCGCACTATATGTACACATGAAACCAATTTGTAACAAAATAAGTTATAAAATTTGCAGGTGCCTTTTATTTCAAGATTATTTACATTGACTTGGAGAAGGAAGAACAAAAAGTTTTCAACCACAGTAAATATTACTAGAACCTTTGAACAACCAATGAACTTTCCCTTGGGGGTCATCCTACTACCTTTTTAGGTCTTCTTAAAATCAATACCATCCTAACCATTATATCCATATTGGGCAAATCCCACTATCCTTTTTTTATTTACATAGATTGATGAACCAATATTTTTGCATGTTTTGTTTGAAAGAGGAGATGTGATTACATTGTTGCCTTAGCAAGTTAATATTGGGTGTCAACATTTATTTTTGAAGTTGTACAATTTATAAAGTTGGTAAAAGTCAAAAAGTTATGCTAAACTTGCAAAATATGAATGTATATAAAAATAAGTCAAATGATCATCCAAACATTATTCAAGCTCATCCAAGTTAATAAGTATAATTGTGCAAAATCAAAAACATTTTGCAAAAGAGAGAGAGAGAGCTTGAAAAAGAGAGAAATAGAGCAAGATTGTAAGAAATAGAAACATAAAGAGCTTGTAAGGAAAAAAAGTCAAAATTTTATGATTACCAAGACCACCAAGAGAAAAAGATTTTCGAGAGAGATAAAGAAGTTGATTATTATAAGAGAGAGCTTTGTGACCACTGAGACCACCAAGAGAAACAATCCAACCACTTGCAAGAAAAGAAGGTGTTGCTACCTTTCGGAAGAAGTGCTAGCACCTACAAGACGGGCGTGGGCACATGTATGATCAAAGAGGTAGGAGTTGAACAAATAAAGCTTACATGAAAAAGAGAAAGTTTCATGACCATCAAAGAACACCTACTAAAAAAAACAAGGGGATGCAAGCTTGTGTAAGAGCTTTTGCTCACAACCTTGCCCTTTCACTCACAACCTAGAAGGAACAATGCCAACCATTGATGATTAGAACAATTATTTTTCTCCAAACCTTTGCATGTTTGTGATTGTAGATTTTCAAGTCGATGAATGTAAAATTTGGACCATACACCAAATGTGAATGTGTTGTTGAAAGAAAATTATGGCATGGTTTTGCATGCAATTTTGTATTTGTAGACATGGAAGATGATGAGTGGTCTCTAGGTGCAAATGATTGTTTGACTATAGGTTGTACAATGTATGTTCAAGTGTTGCAAAATATGTGAGCAAAAGAATTTTCAAGAAATTTATCCCCCTTACTTCAAAACCTTAGATCTTCCCTTGTTTCTTGATGGATTTGAATGAATTTTGTGAATCTAGGTGTGCCTAACCTAAGCCTACAATTTTTCCAAAGGCAATTGAGCTATGTTTGTGATGTGCGTGGAGTTCAAACTCTTCAATACACTATGCGTTTTATAATAACTTGGTTACTCTAGTGGGAAAAAAATAACATTGATCTTAAGTATATTCAAGGTAATAGGAGCAAAATTAGGACAAGGACCAAGTCTTTATTAATCATTAACAATGGAAATATCATTATCTACAAATTAACTTTTAAATTTTTTAAATTCTTATCATGCAAAAATATGTTGAATTGTATTAGAATGTAAAGGTGCACACAAAAACATTCCTATAAGAATATCATTTAAAAACCATTTCAAGTATTTTTAAGAATCCTTTAAGGAACAAAAACATTACTTACATTTTTAAAAATATTTTTGAATATTCATACTCATTAGGTTTATATCAAATTTTGTCAAATGTTTTGCACAATAAATAAAAGTATTTAAATATTGTTATTCAAGTTCATCCAAAAATTTCAACATAAATGTAAATAGCCATTTATCACGATGAAAATTGAGCAATGATTATGTCCCAGAATGACACCTTTTATCCTTATTGTACCCACCCAATTAAATGGAGTTGGCTTTTGACATAAGCAAATTCTAATTTGGAAATTTTCAAAGGTCCAATGAATGGGTGCATGCGACAAGCAAGACCAAAACCAAATTTAGAGGTCATTAGGATTTCTATCAATGGTCAAATTATATCTTTTGATTTTTATGGTTAATCATATAGTATGGTGTCCCTGTAGTTGAATGAAATAGTAAGACAAGTTATGATGCACATTGTTTGGTTGATGATTTTGGAGTTGTAACAATTTATTAACCATGTGTTGCAGATTATATATATTTGTTACTTTGAAGTTAGTTACCATATGTAATATTTTACTTGAAGCATGAGAACATTGAGATTAGGTTGATGATATCATGCATGCTGACAATTAGGTTCAAGGTGGTGAATATTGTACAAAGTCAAGTTGCTACCTATCTTTTTAGAAAGTTTTAGCTAATGACCTTTTAACTAATGACTACCTCTTTTATGAGGTCACTAAGAAAAACTAGGCTATGGAGCAAGTTGCCTTGTTCAGATTTAATAAGTGATGTCATTTTATTACACAATCTCAAAACCTTGATAATGGGATTGGAAAGAAGTGAAATTTTTTAAACATAAGTTATTAATTTTGGTATACATTCAAGTTGCTATCAACTATGAAACTATTTTGAGTTTTTAGAATAAAAAATAGTGCCCAAAAAACCAATGATGTGATCAATGATGCATTAAATAGCTTCTCAAGGAATTGCAAGAAATTCAATCTAAAACATTCACTTCATCAAATAATCTTGTGCCTTTGATGTTTTTTAGAACATTTGATCTCTCAACAAATAATGTTAGTCACTTGCTATGGTCAAAAAAGCTTCACCTAGGAACATATTAACCCCAATAGGATAGACTATGGGAAGTAAGGATTGACATGTGGCAACGTGCCACAAGTAGTAACCTCAAAAAAATTATTTACACATTTGAAAAGAGTTAATTTTCCGATTTTCAAGCTTTGGTGAAGGTGACGTTTGAAAGTTGACGATTGAACAGTGTGGAGATGGTGATGGACACGCTTGTAAGCAGAAAACAAAGAAAAAAAGGGAAGAAAAACAAAAGATGGCATAGAGGCATTATGGAATAGTTTGAAGTTGAATGAGAAGGTGTGACATTCATCTAACCCCTTTTTTAATCAAACTCCAATCATGAAATAACAAATGATAACCCAAAGTTGCATGATCTACCTTCACATTTAGTCAAGAAAACTAGCTTTTGATTGTATGAACAAGAAAACCAAAACCAAGGTGAATCAATCCTTGAATCACATGTTAAGTTAAGACTAATTCAGCCAAGTGTTCATTAAAGTGGCATTTAATTAAGAGATTCACAACCCAAGAGAAACCAACCAAAGAATGGAACCTATTAATTAAACCCCATGGAATGTCACAATGGAATATGGTGTAGTACCAAAGCATCCCCACTTGTGTTTAGTATGTGACTCTAGACATTAAAATTGTATGAAGAGAAGTCAACATATGCTAGTGTGGCTCAAGAAATTGGTTATTTACCTACATATTTGTGCAGTTTGCTAAGGTTGGTAAAAAACATAGCAAAATTTTGCACCTGATAAAGAAGAGTGTAATAAATATGATATAACTATCGCTCCCTATTTTTGATTGGCTAATCATAATGATTGGTACATGTGGTTTGCTATTAGTAGTTCTCACCTATTTGTAGTCCTTGTTTCAGTTTTATGGGGGTGCGGTTGCAAAAAATTAAATAACTAAACTTAGATGTCAAAAATATTTTGGTAGGTTCACATATTGAGCATTAATGGGGATGTTCCAAGTACGTACTAACAATGTAAACATAGGAGATACATTGGACAAATATTGGTTAAAATAAAGCCCAAAAAAAGGTTGCAAATGAGTTCCATGTGGTAAAAAGAAGTCAAGTGAAAAAGATGACTTGTTAGAATACTTGAAAGCAACATGCACACAAACATGTAGATTGACATCCCTCATCAAAATAGATTTTGGCATCCCTAAAAATCCTTGCTATAGTGAACCAACACCCATGAGCAGACCACGTAAGATGGATGATGTGTGAACAAGAAAAACATTTTTTCATTGTATTTATGTCTCGTAGTTACCCATCATGGTTAGTTATATATCAACCATCCATCCATCCATTCATATGTATTGATTATCTACCAACCATCCATCCATATGTATCGATTATTTATTGAGCAATATTTTATTTTTATTGACGAAATTTCACCAGAAAATAAATAAAAATTCCAAAAAGAAGTGGTTTTGGAGGTTTTTAGTTTCCAAACTTTAGGGGAAAATGGTTAAAATTGCCAGATCTATATATTTGATTACATTGTGTAGCCAAAAATATGGAAGGATGAAGAAAGATTTGTTTTTTTTTTTGGTTAACAACCAGATGTGGCTAAATCTTCTTAGGGATGATCACTAGTTTTGCTACAAACCAAAATTCCTAAGAAAAACACTACTACCAACCTAGTGCCCACAAAAGGGCCTTACTTATTTACTATTTACAAAGTGACCACTTACATTCCATACTTATGATACTAACAAATGTAATTAACTAGGGGTAAGAGTGAGCTAGCACCCACTAGTGCACCATCCACTACAATGTCTCTTTTTATGTTTCTAATTTGTAGCATGAGTGGCATAGGTATTTAAAAAAGCAAAGCCTTTATGGCTATTCAAGAAAAAAATAATGTGATGTAAGTGGTTATATTGCACAAGCAAATGTGCAAATTGGGCGAAGAGTTTTGAAATTGCAAAGGTTTTTGGTGGCTCATACTATGAGATGTGTGTGTACAAGAAAAAAATTTCCACATGTTTAGACAATCAATTTTTAGGCTTCTAGCAAAGAATCATTTTATGCAATTTGGTAACATGTGTCAATTATAGGTAGGTTGAAAAATTACAAATTCTAATTCTAATCACTTTGAAAGGGATTTGAACCCTAGTCACATGGACCCTACCCATTGCAACACAAAGTATCTATAGCAGTCAACAATGTTAGTATCATAATATAACAAAACATGATTATGCAATGGAAAATCCAATCAATCTTACCACCTTCAACCTTCCAAGGTCCAAATTCCAAACCTCGAACCAAATGTTCATGCATTGACTCCGACCTTCATTTTGTCTCCATCATTCAAATCTTTAATAACACGGTGAAAAAGGAAAAGTTCCTTTGGTAAAAAAGTCATGTGCAAACATGCATAAGGCAATGTTCAATTGCTATGCCAAATGATTCCATAGCTTGGACTTCATAAAAAATAAAGTGGAGAATGTTTTTTCATCTTCCAAATTGCTAATGACCTGAACAATGGCCAACTTTATAAGTTTCATGAACTCAAAGAGACACTTGAACAACCAACAGACTATTTGGGGCAAGCA
Source organism: Sphagnum tenellum (assembly GCA_963921925.1). Lineage (NCBI taxonomy): Eukaryota > Viridiplantae > Streptophyta > Sphagnopsida > Sphagnales > Sphagnaceae > Sphagnum > Sphagnum tenellum. Next base: position 17,729,850 of record OY998145.1, read on the forward strand.
ATCTAGTCATTAGATTCTCATCTCTAGGTTTTGCCATGGCCTTGGCAACTTGATTCTTCATGGTCAATTTGAAAAAAAAGCTCTGTAAATCCAAAATATCCCTTGAAAGTGGTTCTAAAACCCACTTGCCATAAGTGCCAACTTTTTTGGAGGTACAATAATGACATTTGATCGAGGCCAAATGTCCACAAAGGTGGATTCACAATCTAGTTGTAACCAATATTATGGGCAAATAATCCCAAGAACATTCATCAGATCATGGTTTGAAAACTTCAAGGACCAACAAATCACATGTAATAGTGCATTGCTTTGACAATTATGATAATTTGATTAAAACATTTACGAGTAATTAAAAAATATTTGCTAGTTAAAGCAACAAAATGCACAATGTGTGATTGTTCAATAATGTGAAAACTAGATGCTAATTACCATCATTCAGGTTAGTCACCCAATCTTGCATAATTCTACAAGATGTGTTTACAACAACATTTGTGAATTCAAGAAAATTCTCAAGCTAAAATGAGAATTACACATTGTACATTTTGTATAGATCAATTTGCAAATTGGCAAATCTTAATAGCTCCAATGTAGTCATAGATAACATCGTTAGCATGTGCAAACTTCATCAAAGCACTTACATATTCCAATATAAACAACACACATTGTAAGCCCAATATTGTTCCAATATCACACAAATTCACCAAATTAGCCTTGGTTGCTTCCATAGAACCATTGTTCATCACCATTTTAGCAATTATGGTTTTGTATTCTTTCCCAACTTGATTCAAAGATGTCAAGATGCTTATCCACCTAATTTTCACATTAAAAAATAATTTAATCCTTCTATTTCCATAATTTCAGCAAGCTTTTGAAATTCAAGATGCCTTTGGGGAGTTAAAAAATACCCATAGAGTGATTGGAGCAAATCTTCCAATTTGGAAACCATTGGCATGGAAGACAAACTTTGCATTATAAGGTTTGCTCTATGTGCCATACAATGGATCCCAATGAAATAAGGTGCACGTTGTGTCTTCAACAAAGTAATAATTTTAAATTTGACCCCTTGGAATGTGGAGATGCCATTAGTGCCTAAACACAAAAGGTGCTCAACATTTTGTTCATTGGTCAAACCACCAAAGGTCATTAGAGCAGCCATGATTATAGATTTGATATTAGAGCAATCCCACCCTCAAGTTGCTTAAGTGTGAACATAATAAGAATTCTTTTCCATCTTGCCACCATGTAACAATGGATTGAAATCCAAAACCGATTATGCACAATAGTTATTCCATTTGTAGAAACTAACAAAAAACTAAAGGCTAGGATAACCTCTTTAGTGGCATTTAATATGACATTTGTGTAACAATTTTGCAATCTCCCATCTACCATAATCACTCCAATGCTTAGATGGCTAGTTTGGCTCTTTGAGGAATACAAACAAAGATTGCATTTGTTCATATTTAGTCATAGGCTTGCCTTGTAAAAGTAAATGGAAAATGAATGCAAATTGCACTACTTTTTTTTTGTTCTACCACAACCCCTTTAGCAACTTGTTGTAACACAAAATTTCTACCTCTTTGCACATAGAGCTTTTCATTGATCACATGTTGGTTTGTTTTCAAGAAATATATATCCCCCATTGCCACACTAGTAGATGCAATAGTGACCTTCTTGCGGCCAACATGTTTCCATAAAGAATCCAATTTGGCTACCAAAAGCTTATCTCACTAAAAGAAATCTTGTCCATTTTGACCATCATTTTGCAACTACAATGCAATTGTTGTCCAAACCTACCGCATTTATGACTATGATCTTTGTAATCCTATGTGTCCATGTAGTTGCAAATATATACCACTACATGTGTGACTAAATGATGTGTCCAACCAACTATTAGTCAAATATGTAGTTGCATGACTACAAAAATGTTAGGTCAAGATGTAAATGAAATTTTGACATATTTTGTTCGTTCTCTTTTGTAGGTCCACTTATGGATGATAATTGAATTGCATGGTGACAACAACTATATATATAACTTATAATTATGGACAATATAAGTTACTAATTGTTTCAAATTAGCCTACATGGCGCACATGGCACTTCCATAAAATTTTCAACATAAATATAATTATATTTCAATGCATTAATTTAAATTAACCATTTTAATTTTGGCTATATATGACCTTTATTTTTTCATCAATTTGGTTAAAACATTTTTATTTTATTTTTGTAGTATTTTGATTTTTAACAAAAATTAAATTAGGTTTCTAATTGTCAATTTATTAGACGGGCTAAGTAGGATGTAATAAGTAAGATAGGTACTAGTAGGTAATAGGTAGGTAAGTTAAGCAAGAGGTATTTTATGTTGTGGATATGTCATAATTTTTTTTGTAGTAATTGATTAATTAATTAACTATGTAAAAAATTTAATTTATTAAATGTATACTAGCTAATTAATTTATTAGCTAGGCTAGGTAGTAAATAATAGGTATGTAACCTAGGTAGGTTATAACTTAAGCTAGAAGTATTTTGTATTGTGGATATGTCATAGTGTTTTTGTATTAATTGACTAATTAATTAGCTATGTTATAAAATTACTTTATTAAATGTAGGCTAGGTAATTAATTTATGAAGTAGGCTATGTATGTAGAAGATATTAAGTATGTAACCTAAGTAATATGTAATAAGTAGGATAGGCACTAATAGGTAGTAGGTACGTAGGTTATATGTTAAACAAGAAATATTTTATTTTGTGGATATGTCATAGTGTTTTTTGTATTAATTGATTAGTAGATAAGTTATGTTAAATAATTAATTTATTAAATGTAGGTTAGGAAATTAATTTATTAGGTAGGCTAAGTAGTAGATAATAAATATGTAGCCGAGGTCGTAGTAAGTAGGTTAAATTGTAAATATTTTATAGTATGGGTATATGATTTTTAAAACAAAAATAATAAATTTAGGTAGGTTAAGTGATTAATTTATTATATGTAGGTTAGGTAATAGATTAGCCTAGGTAATATTAGTAAATAGGATAGGTAGTAAATAGTTAGGGAAATAATAAAAAATTTATTGTGTTGATATATGATAATGTTTTTGTATGGGACAAAGGATGTGATAATGTTGTAGTGTTGTAGTATTTCCCTTTAATTATAATTTATCCCATATCCTTTGTTTACAACTACAAACTTGTAAAATATATAATTAGGTGAAAGAATGGACTAGATTCATGGAATGCATTATAAACATTGTGCATGTGCCATATGGGATGAGCCAACCAAATGCTTGTCCCCAACAAAATAAATAGGATCCTACCTACCTACCTTAGCCTATGCTAGGTAGCCTACCCTACCCTAGCCTAAATAGGTTGGCTATTATAGTTTAACTTTAAATTATAATGAATTAATTGTAATATTTAATAACTATAAATATAAAAAATTAAAAAATTAAAAATAAAAAATTATACTATTTAATTAATATAATAATATTAATTTATTACTAATATTATTTTAATTATAATATATCTTTATTGAACAAATGGAAAATTGCCACTTGTTTTATGGCCATTGGCTCTTTAAATTATGATGTGGTTAAATTTTAACCACTCATCAATGGCACATTTGGTAGCATGTGAATATCCCAAAGGTAGTCACAAATGTAGTTGTAAATTGGGGTTTCACATCATACTAAAAAGCATCCATGGCAATGGATGAGAAATTTTGGCTTAGTCATAAGGTTTACAACTACACTTTCAATTTCATGGCCATGTCATGTCTTTTATGACTAACTATTTTATGGCATTCGTTTTAGGCAACTAGGCTATTTTTAGCTGCAGGTGTCCATTACAATTATAAATGAGTCACAAATCCAATCGTTGATTTTCAAATTTCTTTTAGTGTCTTTTCCATTATTGACATTACCAACCTTGCATTTGACTTGTGTGACTTTCCCGTTAGTACCCACAATAGATTCTACCCAAGGTAGCTTAGTAGCCCATGAGTTTTCGAAATGGCGATTTAATTCATAAATTTTCTTCCTTTTCTTGCTACTAGTTAGGTCTGCAACTACTTGGGTTAGATCAACAAACATAACAAAAGGTTGAAGGTTTTGGCTAAAACTTGCAACATTTGAAGGATCAATGGGGATTTGATTAGATAAGAAAAACTTAGGTTTGAAGTTTTTGAAGTTAGAGGCGGTGCCATGGCAATAAACACAAAACTTTGATGTTTGATTCCACAAGACAAAGTTATATCCTACCTTGGGCATTGATTCAAACCAACCTTACCTTTAGACCATTAGACTCTGGAATGGCTCTATAGTAAAGCAAGGTTAATTTAGAAACACCAAACCTATCACCCTTGGAATTTGCAGCAAGCATACACACCAAACCTGGACTTTGGAGTCTACAATTCCATAGCAAGCATAGGTAAGACAAAATAGCAAACCTCTGGAATCTACAACAACTTACAAATGTAGGTTCAATGGAATCAAAATATTGCAAGGCCTTGGAGCATGGACAACAAGTGTAGGTTCAAGGGAATCAAAAGATTTCAAGGCCCTAGAAAGCAAGTGTAGGTTCACAACTTAAACTCCTAACCTAGACATTGGAAATGGTAGCAAATGTAAGTTCAAACTAGTAGCTTGTTGCGATTCACCTATCGTGTGCGTGAGTTGACTGTTAAGCAACACCAAATTTGCATTACATGGAGTCACCATTCATGAACTTCATACTTTAATAATTAGTTGCAAAATCCAAATCTTTTGATCTTGGCCCCTAAACCCTAATTAAAACACTAAAATGAAATAAAGACTTACTAAAAGCAAACTAGCCGTTATGTTATTGTAGCAACCAACTTGTAAGAACAATGCATGTTGCAAGGTGCAACAATGCAACAAAATTACAAATCGGCAGCCAACAACCATGTAACAAGATTCAAGTCTTAAATAATGAACATGGTAGCTGCAAGTAAACCTTAACTAGTAAGTCGTAACCTCTATACTTGGTTGGCATAAATACAAGGGGAAACTTGAAAGGGTTTTAAAAATCTTATAGGGTTTAGAAGAATTGTGAAGCAACTCAACCTCCATTATTGATGAGTTCTTTGGCAATACATCACATCAAAAAGTGATTGGCAATAACATGTCCATGTGTGAAAGAAAACTTTGGTGAATGAATCATGACTTGTCATAGGAATTAAATGTTCCTCTTTCTTGAACAAGTTCAGAGATGTGGTGAAAGAGAAGGCTTTCCCTTCCTAAGGAAATTGAAAAAAGGAAAACCTTAACCCTAAAGAAGAGCCATTTGGCCCATCCATATAAAATGTAGGCACCACAAGATGGCAACATGAGTCCATTTTTAGAGTGTTCAATTGTGAAGCTATAGTGATTAAATGGTGTTATTTGAAAATTTAAAAAAAAACTTGGCTTTGTTTTGTAAGCTTAGGGGTTACCAACCCTTTCCCAAGGTAGGGATTTGGTGAAAATTTTATAGTAAAAGAAACATTGATCCATTGGATGCCTGTTATGACAAATGTTGGGTATATATATATATATGGTTTCAATTCGATTTATAAAAAAAATTAGGTGAAAGTTTAAATTTAAAAACATTCAGTATATGTCAACAATATCAACTTAAAAGAAAAATCCAAGTCTCACATTTATAAATATGCTAAAAAATAATGTCCATTGCATATTCAAGATAATTTTCACAACCAAAATAACAAAATTATACATTACAAAATGATTGTCTAGAAATTCATCTCACTCAAAATCACCCTCATATTAGTCTAGATATTCTTCTAAAGAAGCATAAGCTTCAATCAACTCTATCAAGTTAGAAAGTGACAAACAACTCGCCTTAAGATCTGGTTAGTTCTTGCTTATAAATATTAACTTATTTAAATTGTCTATTTGCAACCTAAATCTTTTCAAATTTGTCAATATTTTAACCAAGGAAAAAATATTTCCAATTTCAAAATGGGATCCTACAATCCTGAGGATATGAAGGGCAAATAACACAATAGTTGGAAACAAGGATTCATCTACAGGACATTAAGTCCTTTGCATCAACTTCATATTTCTAGAATATTTTGAAGTTCCCTATTCACTGATTCCTTGGTTAGTTCATTGGTTTCAATAATCATGTCAAAAATGTCAAGACAATAATCTTCATCATTCAATTGATTTGCCATAATTTCATATTCTAATAGAAGGTGAACTACATGGTGGCATTTTAATAGCATTGGAAACAAAGACCATCTATCATAATCTTTCACCATACAAATATTTTTTTTTCAACCAATAAAAGAAGAAACCTACCTAGGACTCTTAAATTTTCTATTTTTTAAATCTTTGATTTAACGTTAGAGATAACATGTTATGGGTTTTCTAATCTTCTTACTTTGTTAATAATGGAAAAAACCATTTAAAACATCACATACTTGCTTTTCAATGTTGGAAATAAACATAAACAACCCCTAAACCATTATTTTATCATCTTCCATCAAATTAGGCATCCAAATTTTTCCTTTAATTTCAAGGTCATGGTAATTGCTACATGTAATGCATTAAAAAGTAACCAATGCCCATGAAATTGGTTAAGCACATAAACACTCGCAATTATAGAAAGAATATCAACAATGATTTGAAAGATATCCCAAGTTAAAGGCCTTAAGAATATGACCAATAATTTACATTGATGTTTGGCAATTGTAACATAAAACAGATGTTGCCTTGAATTGCAATGTTTTTAAAAACAATATGATCTTATAGGAGTAGATCAAATATCAAGACAATAATTTACAAATTCCACAAATAAAAAAACTTACATAGACTAAAACAAAAAACCACAATGTCTAAAAACAAAACTATCTTGGTTTTCATTAGATGTTCAATTTTTTGGGCCTCAAACTAGCTTCAATGCAAGCCTTGTTCCATTCTTGCTTGCCTTTACTAGATTTTTTATGACCAAGTGATGAATTTTTGTAATATGGTTAAGCAAATTTGATGGAAACATATTTAAAGCCCTTACAAACTTTTTTATCACGAATGGCATATTTCCAAGCTCTGGAAAATTCACGCCCAAAACATGTTCTATGAAAGCTCTCCTCCAAACCTAAACTTCACATTTGATAATAGAGTTAAGAGCAATTGTCATTGTGTTCAAATTTGAACCTTATTTTTAATATATGTTATAATCTTATTTTTCAAACCATATTCATCCAAAATATTTGTCAATTGTTTTGCCAATGCATGTCCTATATCTTATAACCCTCAAACAAATCAAAAGTACCATGTTTTGGCTTTCATTTAGATCCAAAAAAAATTATGATTAAGGCAAACACATCATGGGCACCCTTGGACATCGAGAGATAAAAACTACTAATGATAGAATGACATTCTTCAAGCAAAGTCAAAACATAGGTTTGTTTGGTATTTTTCATTAGGCTAGGCAAAACATTTTGTGAATTTTTTTTTCATGAACGGAATTGGACTAGAACATTTTAAGATTAAAATTAAATGCTTTAACCACACACTTTCCATAAATTGCAAAGTCAAATGATTTTTTATAGTCAAAATTGTAGGATTTAAAAAAACTTTTGTTGTTCCACATCATTGTTTTAGAAAGGTTATTTAGAGGTGAAAATTTTAAAAAATGGATGAACTAACTATATTTAGTATTTTTTGCATGATGCCTTTTCAAACTTTCTCCCATTGCAAAGTTCATTTCTTCTTGAAATGTTTTTAATTTATTTGACTGGTTGGCATCAATATGTTTTCTTAAATAGGTTATTCCATTTGTTTTATAATAAGATATTAAACTCTTTTAATTTTTATTTATTTTTGGTTAAAGGAAAACACACAATTGGGATAGCACGAACATATTATGCATGATTTGAAGTGCATCAAATGTCACTTTTCCATTGTCATTCACACAAAAAATTGACTAACATACATTCCTATTATGTGACCTTAATTTTTTCCTTTGGGAATGCAATAATTCCCAAAAACATTTCATTTTTTCGTCATCATTTTATAAGATCCTACTTTTTTTAGTTTGCATACTTGGGTGTTTTTGGGTTTCTTCCATTACTTCATCTTCACATTTAGCTTCATTCAAAAAACTTCAGAATCTTCATTAGTTGAAAGCAAGAAGTAATAGCCATATGGTAAGAAGCAATAATTTGAAGGCAAAAAGTAATGACATGCAGGCAACTATTACTAGTGCAAAACCATGAGGCAATAGTTGAAGGCAAGAAGTATTGATGTGAAGGTAAGAAGCAATAGTGTGAAGGCAAGAAACAATAGTGAGAAAGCAAAAAACAATAGTGAAAAGGCAAGAAGTAACACTATGAAGGCAAGAAGCAAAGTGACAAGAGGAAAATACACAAAACCACAACAAAGAAGATTTTAAAAAATGGGGCCCAAATGTGAGCTCGATCCCCTTTATAAAGCATCAACATTGCTCATAGGGTTTGAGGAAGTCATGTTTTTAAAAAACCTAACTTTTAATTAATTTTAAAAAAATAAAATAATTCACTAACTTGATATCCAAATGTGGGCAAGGAGTTGATATCTTGCCTAGATATTATTTATGTGATATTCAAAATTTAATCCAAAAGTTGCCTGGTTAAATTTCAAAGTTATGAGATTCAATGATCAAAATATCACTTCATATGTCATAATTTGCAATGATATTTGAGAAATACCAAAATTGATATTTGATGTGATATTTAAATTTGATATGTAAATTTCCCAAATATTTACCGAACATTGGTTATGACTTAGTTGTTGATGAACCTCAACAAAGTTAATATTTGGTGATGTATTTTGTAACAAGTAGGTTGTCTATACAAATAAATATAGGTACGAAAATAAAGTGGTGACGCATTTTGTAACAAGTAGGTCGTCTATACAAGTAAATTTAGGTAGGAAAATAAGTGACTAGTAGCCAAGTAGATGGTTTGTCCATAGGTAAGGGCTATATTTACTACCTAGCTTTTCAATTAATAAGTAGGTAGTCAACCAAAAGCAACTTAGTTAACCATGGTAACCACCATAGTTAGCTAGGGAAGTGGAACCCAGCAGAAAACTGTTTGGTGACCACTTGCCATCCATCCATCCATCCTTCATGGTGCACTGGTGGCTGCTGACTCACTATTTTGCCATGACAAGGTAGCGTGAGGTGGAAGTATGAGGGTTTACAGGATAAGTTATGGAGGTGGAACTAAGTTGTCATTCATCCACAAGTGAGAGTCACGGTCGAGTTTCCTATACATGGTGCACTGGTGGGTATTGAGTCACACAATACCCCAGATCCTTTCCATTTTCCTTTCTATTCTAGCTCACATTTCAAGGGTTTTTGAGTCCTAGTTAGAGGGGTACACCCTTCTTTAGGGTCTCTTAATCCTCACTTAGACTTCATTCCAACTGTAGTGAGCTCAACATGGAGCAAAATCACAAGGAAATTCGGCCCTAAACATTGGGTCCTTTCTTGTTCTGACCCTAAAGAAAGGTGGGTCGCACCATGCCTATTTCAGGTATAGTATATAGCATAGGGTAAGCCACAAGTAAAGTATCTTGACATTTGAGCACTATTACTGAAGTCATCAGCTTGGACATAATTAGTAGTATAAGAGTTGTGTCAAGGATGACAAGTTTGTTTTGTCACTTGTGACTTGTGTGGTACTATTTGAGGGTGGGAAGGTTTTGAATAAGCTTTGTGTTTTCATCCATATTCTTTTCAATTTTTCAAACATGAATTTTCCAATGTAGTAGGATTCTTACAATTGTGGATTTCAATACTTTTGGTTGAAATTTTTTGGGGTTTCAAATGTTTTCACAAATTGACAATAGAAAACCCTATAAATTTAGGTTGCCACAAAGGTAAGGTGGGAATGGGGGTGGAGTGGGGAAATGCTGCCATAACCTCAAACCATGGAAGACAGGGGTGCTGATTTCTTTTTTTGAAAGGAGTGCATGATGAAAGGGTAGAATGTTGAAAATTCTATCTTAAAAGGTCATGGATTGGTACCTTTTTCTTATCTTAAAGAAGTCTGAATTAGTCATCAATAATGCCCATTAGCCAAAATAGATTGTTGCGTGACACGAATCATTCAAATATGGTAACGATTACACTCCTTTGATTCAAATACTTTGAGTCTAAATAAGACCGATTATAATCATTACTTGAAGTCTACTCCAAATTGACGCGTTTTGTGACAAATCATCACGACATGCACTACTTTTAAGATCCAAACCTCTTGAACTATGATTTGATAATTAGCAATCTAATGCCATGATCCATAGTAGGACTCGTTTTTAATCCCCACACATTATTCTTGTTATGTTCATGCAAGGACCTAGGTCACTATGACAATTGATTATATCTTCTCTTTATAATCTCAAGCTTTCTACTAATATAGTTCGGTCACCCTAAAATGCACATTTGGAATGTCCATTGTTTCAATTGTAATACATAATGAAAATTGCGGTGTAAGCCTATGTCATTATGGAAACCAAGTTGATCACACAATGGAAACATGATACCATAGTTGAGTTTGTAAGAAAGTAAGAGACCCCTTATAAAGAGGGGGGAGGAGGGGAGGCGGTGGAGGGGAGGGAGGGCTTGCCTCCTGTTTTGAAGTAGGCATTATTAATGTATATAAAGTGCTCTAAAAAACACACTAATATTAACTTATATAAAGTGTCGCCCTCCAAATACACTAAGAAATTATGGGGAGTGCTTTACAAAGACCAAATCATACTCCTCTTTGGATGATGATGAATCATACTAATAATAATCTCTTTGCATGGATGATGAAAAGGGTTCTAATAATAATACATTCCGAATGTATCAAGGAATGGAAAGTGGGTTGTATTGCAATTTGGAGTGCGGGGCTGTCATTTTGACTTGAGAGGGAGAAGAAGATGTTTTGCCCTTTTTGGCCCCTTTGACTCACTGTACATAAGTCGGCTTGTAAGTGTTCATATGTTGTAAGTTATCATGTTGGTTTTGTATGTATACCACCGGGGACAACTAACTGCCTTTGATGGAGCTCATAAACTGACACCTGAGTCACCTTATCTCTTCTTGTCACATGGTGATGGAGAACTTGACAAGTTTTCAAAAGTCTTTTTCTAAAAAAAGTATTACCATGCAAGCAAAGCCTGAGAAAGACTTTGATCCGTATCAAAGCAAAGCAAAGCAAAGCAATGAATTGCCATGCAAGTAAGAAGCACGGTTTGTTCAATGCATTTCAAGCAAATTGACTACAGGCAGGTCAAAATAGCCCACCCTGTGCAAAATCATGAAAAGAAGGCTAAACAAAGCCCCCTATGTATATGTGACATCCCAGCATTTTGCAATTGGACCATCACCACATGAAAAAAAATACGCACAAAAAAAGGGGACCAAATTGATCCACCCTCATGTTTTGGGGTTAAACTTTTGGATTTTTTTACACATTAAATAATTCATACGTCAAATTAGACTCAATCCCACCTTAATTGAGACCCACCACTAAGTTACCAAGTTCCACCGTGGTAACCCATCATGTAAACCCTGCTACTTTCACCTCATACTACCTAGGTGCCTACATATGTATATACCTCAGTATCATAGGTAAATAAGTGAGGAATGTAAGTGACTATTCATGTAGGTAGGTAAGTACATAAGGCACTTAGTGATTACAATGTAGGTAGATACCTTGAGAATCATTAGTACATATCTAATCACCATAGTTAGCTATGGGATAGGTAGGTAGGAAGGTAGGTAAGTATACACACACATGTGAATCATTAGCACATAGATAACCACCATAGTTAGCTATGGGATAGGTAGGTAGGTAGGTAAGTAGACACATACATGTGAATCATTAGCACATAGATAATCACCATAGTTAGCTATGGGATAGGTAGGTAGGTAGGTAAGTAGACACATACATGTGAATCAATAGCACATAGGTAACCACCATAGTTAGCTATGGGACATGAATACAAAGAGAAATTGTCCCTCTTTCTTCATACCATCAAACCTGCATAGTTAAGCTGGTGGGTGCTGCTTCTTCACTTTGACCTCTCTCTACCTGGCCATTAGTAAGCATGCAAGAAGAACATGCATTCCAAAGCATGTGCTACTTAAAAGTTTTCCAATTCCTTGTTGTGTTGTTTAAGTTACTGGATCTCCCTCCTCCCCCTCCCCCAAAAAACACTGTGTCCCAAAGCACAACCTTATGTCCTAGCATTGTTGGTATAATTTTCTCATAGTGTACATTTTACCCTTGTCATAGTACAAAAACAGGAAATCAAACAGGCCAACAACAACAACAGCAGTAGCCTAATAATGTAGTCATATATACTCTACAAACTTTTGTTTGCTGAAGTTTTGACAAAATTGTCAAATTCTCCTACATACAAACTTTGGTGTAGCTTGCAAATGAAGGAATACCCAATAGAAATTCCAAAAAATAAGTGAGTGAGCAGCCAATCCCGAAATCCAGGATGCTTTGCATGCAAGTGGCATAGTATGAGGTATGCATGCAATCAATGATGACTCTCCCTATTTTTTTAGCTCGATAATATTATGAATGTCACAAGGGATTTTACTTGTTGGTTAAGCAATCAGAATTTTTTAAAAATTTGTATTTGAAGAGCATTAGTAAAGTATTACAAAATGTGGGTGCAGTTCATTAGTGTCTGTACATTACTTTTCAACTAGTCTTTTTTTATATTAAGATTAATACATTCACTCAAAATCTAATGAAATTATTTAGTGTATTTTCATTTAGTGTGCATGGACATTTTTGATGTAATTATCTCTTTTTTTATTTTTTTTGGGTGTATTTGAGGGATCTTCCCTAATGGGTGTTAAGTTATGCCAAAGGAGTTATCCCTAAATTTTATATGTCCAAATGTTCCCATGGAAATATTTCTTTTCTACAAAATGAGAAAGAAGAGAGAGGAAATAAAAGGAGAGTTGTTTACCGAAGGGGAAGGAGGTTCCTGTACTCGTGTGTTCTCCTGAGGTTCAGGAACGCCTTCAGGCTCACACCCTTGAGTGCTCCTCACTCCCTGGGGAGGACAAACTCGTACATGAACCTCCGCTACAAATGAGTAAGATCCCTTTGACATTAACATATGTTTCCGCATTGATCAGGTTCACCTTGTTCTTTCTGGTGGATAAGGGCAGTTGGGTGGGGGACATTCCAAATGAGAGGGGTGGAAATGCCCATCCATCAACCCTCATATCTTGAGCCTAGTTATTTTGATACTCTAGAGCCTTCAACAGCTGGATACATTTAAAATATTTTATGGGTTTTGTCCTTCTATTTGTCTTTAATTTGGCACATGCACATGATCTAATTTTTATTAAAAAAAATTCTTCCTTGCAAAATATCTAATTCATTATATAAAAGTGGGCAACAATTAAGTTTGCCATTGAAATATGGCTAAATAAGTCAAATCTTCAAATTAGAAAGAAAAATCTTTAAACAGAATCATGAGATTTTTATTTCTTTTTTGGGCAAAGTGAATTTGATAAGAAGGAAAATAAAGAGTCAGTCTAAAGAGTACAAGCAAGTCTCCAGCTGTGACCTGCAAAATTGGATTCTCAAGCTAAAGCCCAAATTGTGTCCCAAAATTCCTACTTGGAGGCTAGTAGGCCAATAAGTATCCTCTCCTTTTGACTAGAAGCCAACAAGCAAGCAAGCAAACAAACAAACATGTGCACTGAAAACCAGTACTTCCTGTTAGAGGGCAACAACTTAAATAATCAAGTTTATTCAAGTATTTGTCCAGTGTTTGGTTATTACCAGTGTTGGGTGGTTGTTACCTTCTATGAAGAACCTCCAGTTCCAGCCCTAAAATGGAACCCTGGATCCAGTTCTGGTTATGTTCATGATTTTTTTTCTATTGAACAGACCTTTATAGTCCAATTTTTTATATATATTTCATTTTCATCAATTTCTCTCTTTCAAATTGGGTTCACTCCAAGAGACTTTTTTTATTCCACTTAATTTTCTCTTGTTTGGGGATCGAAATGACTAAAATCTAAGGAACAAATTAACCCCTGTGCTGTTCACACAGAGGGATAAACCAAAAGATATTAGAGCTATCCGTAAAGTAAGAGAAACACAGCACCAGAACCCTGAGTTTGGTCATACACAGGGTGAGATTTTAAAAAAAACCTGCAAAAAGTACATAGCATTCAAGGGGGGATGAAACTCAGGAAACCACCAAAACCATCAGTTTTGGTGTGGTGAACTGAGTTTTCTCCTGTCTTTCCTTTTTCTTGAGGGCCTCCACTGCTGCTACATATATTTTCACTGCTCCTAACTGTACAACTATTATAATTAGTTTCAAACCTTGTGCATTAAATGCTGAGTTTCAGCATTTCATACTGAGATTTAATAAAGGAAAATTTGAAATTCACACCTTTTTTGGTTAAATTCACACCCTTTCTTCGCGCGTCTGATTATATGCAGATTAAATTTGAGTGTGCCTGTCCCACCCCCCCATGTTCATTTGACTTAGGAATTTATATTATACAATTTTTTCCAAATATATCATAGAATTTGGAGGTGGGGCAAACACACTCAAATTTAATCTGCATATAATCGGACGCACGAAGAAATGTGTGAAGAAAGGGTGTGAATTTAATAAAAAAAGGTGTGAATTAAAAATTCTCCTTAATAAAATGTCTTTACTTTGCAGATACCACTCAAAGAGGGGATAGTCCCCGCACCAAACGGGCTTGGGAGGCCTTCTATCACATATGGCAAAAATGGGGAGCGCCCAATGACATCATTCTTTCCTGGCCTTTCGTCATGCTTGGTGAAGCTGTCTTCGAGAGAGAAGATGACCCCCCTGGAGTCCAAGGGTACCATGTAGGTGGCTGGCTTCTCCTACATCAGACAACCACTTGACATCCTTCGCAGTTTTATCCTCTATTTTCTTTGGACAGAGAGATGCCGGAAGCATTTTGATAACCAGTATTCCTCTAGGAAAATCCTTCAACAAGCCTGGGTTGCTACCGTTGAGGTTGGAATGGCCACTTGGAAGGCCACTAATTCCCTTCGGTGCACCCGGGACCCTAGTATTCAAGATAGGATTGAGCAAGCCTTCAGGGCGGAATGGTGCCACTTAGGCATCTTTGGGGTTGATTGCGTCACCATCGTGTGGTGCTTCTTGCCCCCCTTGTATTTCTTGGATTTCTTTAATGTTTGATGGGGCTGCTGCCTCCCTCCCCTTCTGGGGGTTTCTTCTGAAAGAGGGGATAGGGGGGCGGAAGGAGGCCCAAAGAGAGGGTCAAGACAGGGTTGCTTTACGGATAACTCTACATAATGAGAGTAATTTAACCTTATGTTGCACAGCTTAGACCTGAGGTGTAAAGGCTTTAAATTCTACAAAATCATGACTTCATGCTT
Organism: Sphagnum tenellum; assembly: GCA_963921925.1. NCBI lineage: Eukaryota > Viridiplantae > Streptophyta > Sphagnopsida > Sphagnales > Sphagnaceae > Sphagnum > Sphagnum tenellum. Next base: position 17,745,272 of record OY998145.1, read on the forward strand.
TCAACTATATTGTAGAAAAATGTAACATTGCAATGGCCTTCACTAAATATAGTCACATTTTTCTTCACTAGGCAAGAATTCAAGAAACGTGGAGAACAGAGTCATCAGGTGTGTGCGTGACAGAGAACACATGACAAAGCACAAGATTAGAATTCTGTTGGAAATGTAAGGTGGGTATTTTTAATCCTTTGAAATCAAGGGATCAAATTAGGGTTTATTCCTTTTTACAACACCATCTCCTCTCTTTGTGGATCTTTTTTTCACTAAGAAAATTGAAGATATTTTTTCCTTAGGAATAAGTTATTTATTCTCAAGCATTTTATATCCCTCCTTCACCTCAATGATGTGTCATTTGCCAACTCACTTTTTACTCTTTTCATGTGCATTGGGATGATGATAGAGTCAAAGGTTAGTTTATTTGGTGGTGTTGGTTCTGCCCTGCCCTTCAGGTAGAGACATTGTGATGCACCTAGAAACAAGGGGCCATTGAAGTTTGGTATCCCTACATTCTAAGATCATGTGGAGTCCACTCTAGAAACATTGCCAGCAGCATAATGGAAGGAAGGAAGGAAGGATTCTCTTGGGTCCCGAACATGCTTAACTACCATGTGTTTCCAATTTTGTATGTTGCATACAGTAGCCAAGGGTCAGTTTCTACATCAACAAAACAATTTTTTTTTTTTTTTTTTCAAAAATTGAATTCGTTTTCAAATTCGAAACTAAATAAATTTTCCCATCATTTACTATAATATTGTGAGACGAGTAGTGAAATTATTCAGAGTGTAGCCTATGATAATTATAATAATTTTCAACATGTCGACTTTCATATTTTCACAGAATTTCATTTCACTATTTTTGAGGATTATTTAATGACAAAAACTGACCTTAAGGTTAAGTTACTTCTCATCCATTATAGGAACATTACCAGCAGCATAATGGAACTTGGAAGGATTCTGTCGGGCCTGAGACCATGCTCAAGAAACCTTTGTATTTTTCCAATTTTGTATGTTGAATTTTTTTTGATCGTCATTATGGATGTCATTTAAAGGGCACAAACGAGATTGTGCTACTGGCCCGCTTGTTGAGTGTAAATTCCCCTTTTAACTGGGAGACCGTGCCCGGTTACTAGTGTTCCACAAATGCCTACCTACGTCCCTAGTTTAACGAAAAAACTGTCGTTTGTTTTCGAAACTCCGGTCGAAATGTCGAGCGGACTTGAGCTCCCAAGGTTGCTGGCTGGTCGGGCGATGGTAGAACAGATTTTACGTTGGCCGGCCGGGGAGCATGTCGAACGCGGGTGCAGATCTGGGTTTTTTAAAAAAAAAACTTGAGGAATGATGGAGGAATCTCATGAGCTATGTATGCAGCTGCTGTTGATCGAGCTTGACACTAGCTGATGTAAATCGGTGACTGCATGGATGGCTGCTGGATGCAGGAGAATCGACAGCTGTTGCTGCTGCTGCTGCCGCTGCCGCCGCCGAGAGAGCTTGACTGTCGATGCAGCAGTCAGCACTGTCGACTGGGAATGGCAGCTGTTGCTGCTGTTGCTGCTGCTGCTGTGTACCTAGCTAGGAGTGATTCATGAATCCCCAGTGTCAAGGATCGATATCAAGGAATGTTCATATAAGATGGTAGTTTCTGAAGAAGCTGGCTCGTCTCCTGATCAACTCGACTACCGATTTTTTATCTAGTGCTGCAAATTTGTAAGTTTTTGGTGTTTCCTAGTGTGGGGATTTTGTCTTTCTGAGACAAGGACATGGAGGGTTGCAGTCGATCACAAGTATTTGTTTTCAGAAGAGCTCTTGAAAGAATTGGCGGCAGTGCTTAATCCTGATCTGGCGGCTTTTGTGGTGCTGCACACCTGGGTGCGTTGTTGAAGAGGAAGAAGTTAGAAGACCAACAGCTTTACGAGATGCAGATTCAGAGCACCTATTTGGACCGGGAATCTAATGAAGTTGCGACGACTGCTGCTGCGGCTGGTGATTTTCTTTTGGCAAATACGGCTCAGTGGTCGCAACTCAAGAAGAGAAAAAGAAGCAATCGAAGAAAATCTCAAAGTACTGGTGCAGCAGATCTGCATGGGAGTTGTTGCTGTTGCTGCTGCTGCTGTAGCATGATGGAATCAGCCTTAAGTGATCCATCATGTAGTCGTGATCTGCTCTTCCTTGAGCCAGTTCTCAAGGCAGGCAGTACTGAACTTCTGCGCCTGCAGGCACAGTTTGAAAATGATGCTGCGGATTCCGACCTCATTTGTGCTGAACAGCATCTGGCAAATCTCGCGGACAGCCCCATTTCAGGGATTGACGATTCTGACCGCGCCGCTGCAGTCGCTAGAACCACCACCACCACCCCCGATTCCTTTCTCGCTAAACTGGGGGAAATCGGTACTAGTACTGCAGTGCCTCCCAATTGGAAGAAGCAGCTCTGCAAGGTAGAGCTTCAAGAGTCCGCGAACGAATTGCAAGGCTTGCGGTTTGTGTCATGTGTACCAGCTGAAGTGCAGCTCCCTGATCATCCTCGTGAGGAGTCCACTAGTACCCACCACGAGTATATCATAGAATCTAATGCAGCCGGTATAATTCTTCGCAAACAAAAAGATCCACAACTGGGGGTGATAGACATCCTGCATCGTGGACCGTATTCTCCTCAACTGGAAAATTCCAATTCCAATTCCAAGGGCCTGCTGCAGTTGGACCTAGGTTTGGTCACGAGATTCCATGAAGCTGCTGAACCGTTAAGGTCGAGAAGAGGAGCTGCTGGACGCTTGATCCGTAAAAGAAAGCGAGAAGAAGCTTGTGAGGACGAGGAATGGCTCGAGCTTGGGTTGAGCACCCCTGCAGCAACCCCATCGGCTGCTATAGAGAATTTCTGTTCGAGTACCTTGGCAGGATCTGAGAACAACCATCAGCACAGAAACTCCGGTTTGCAGAACATGTCTGAAAGTGCTGGTGAAGAAATGCATCCGCACGAGCACGAACAAGATTTTTCGGGACAACATGATCTTCATCATTCACCAGTTCAAACAGCTCGTATCGAAAATCTTCTGGATCTCTTCGACACTTTACCTGGACCTCGCTCGCAACCCATCACTGCAATCTGCTCCGGTGGCAGGATGTTACTGCAAACTACAACTAGTCTTCAATCTCCCAAGACCGAGAATGCAATCGAACTCTCCTGGAGAGATCATGTCCTGCAAAAGAGAAAACAGTTGATCTCATGTCAGGAGGATCCCTGGCAAAAGCTTCTTCTACAAAGCTGTGTGGGGAACAATGCCCAGCAGCTATGCCATACTGAAGAGCAGCCGGTGCATCCCGTTGTTTCGAGCTCAAATCTGCCCGAGAAACACCGAGAGGAGTCGAGAGAGGTGATGATGAATTCCGATCCAGTGCCTTGGAGTGACCCAAGTGGCAACAGCAGCTGCGCTGCCCCTCAAGAGACCTCCAGGACGACATCAGCGAGAGGAGGCGATCGGAACCGCGAGCTATGGTTCACCCTGCGAGCTGCGGCAGCGGAGAATCCGTAAATCTCCCCCTTCCTCTCCGCTTGCCTCGCATTCTCATCTAGAACTTTCTTTTTGCACATGACAGCCCATACGTAAACAGAAAGCATGATTCTCAGATTTTGAATGGACTTTAGAAGCTTTAGCAAATAGGAACACATTCTGTTTTGAGATTGACTTGAGCAGCATCTGTCTGTATGATCGTCTGCAGAACCGCATCGTCTTCGTTGAGACAGATTCCAATCACGTACATTCACGTAAGGTATATGGATCCTTAGAATCACCAAGTCACCAGTTCAGATTGCAGCAAGGATGTTGTGCATTCCATGTAGTACACTTTCTGAGAGTGCAAAGCTATCAATTATCATTCTTGCTGGTGTGGTTGTGTACCTCAAACAAAATCCATGCAGCTCAGCAGCAGCAACAGCAGGGTCCTGAAGCTTTTCTAACCTAAGCAAAACTGATGTGTTTCCTCAAATCTGCAGGAATGAGAATGTGACAGTCTCTTCTGTGCAACAGTATGTGGCATTGAAACTCAAGCTGTCAAGTAAAACAGAGGTGGGCATGCAGTCTGTACATTGCTCTTGACCTGCAACCAGGCTAGATATCCTGCAACTAGGCTTCTGCACAAAGAGAAGAACCAATGTTAGCTAGACTAACACTAAATGTATCATCTGAATGCTGTGCAGGTGAAAATCACATGCAAGGGTCAGGAACTAGGAGCAAATTTGAGACTGCATCAAGTTCACAACAGAATCTGGCGGGAGCCTGCAAGAGGCAACACTCATGAAAGTCTTCATCTTTCAGGTACTACTGCAGATAAGTTCCCATCTGCTTCAACACTTGATGGACAACTGCTTGAAGGCAAGGCCCGCACCTTTCCGGATGGTTCTGTACTGGTTGCACAGGATGTGGTCATGGTTCTGACCTACAGCAGGCCACAACACTGACCCTGTCCCTAACTCCCATCAACACAAATGTGCTCTTGGATCAAACCAAAAATGCAAGCAATTAGTCCAAAATCCATACTACTTGAGATGCCGACTGACTGTCTAGTAAATTCACGCTGTAAGTACAGCCAATGCAGCTGCAAATCGGCAAGCTACTGCTGAGACAGATCAACCTTGCATCAGAACTGCAGACCACAGATTCATGGACCCCACATTCCATGTTTCTACTCATCCCCATGCTGGAGAGATTGTCCAGCCCTTTGTTGATTCTATGAGCCTCAAAACACAACTCATCATCACATCACTCAGAACACCATTGCAGGATCAAATTAGGTCAGGTCAAGTCACCAAAATGCCAGTCACCAAAAGATTTCAACCAGATCAGCATCTTTTCAAATTCATCAAAGAATTTGGTCATGCACACAAACACGCATTGTCAATCCAGATGTTTGCAAATCACCTGTTTCAATTAGATCAGATACTACATTATACTTGGTTTCAGTTTTCCCAGAAAAGCTTAGAAAAGATACAAACTAATCATGCCACAATCCATGTTAAGTGTCAAAATCTCACAAGTCTTGCCATCAACCTGCACTACACTGTATATGTTAGCCAAAAACTTTGAACTTCCATACACTTGCTATGAGGATCCTTGGAAATTTCAGCAGACTCACCATTGTCAGCTCTGGATTGATGGCTTAATTAACTGTACATCTTTGCAGCAATTCTAAGAGCTTAAGACTGGAACGCTGCATCTTGTAAGCATCAACACCCCTAACATCAGTTTTCAACGATGATTGTATACTTCATTGACAGGATGTATGCACTAAACATGACATGTGATTTGGAAACCAAAGCCTTGCATTTGTGCATCATCATCACTAATGAGAAATTCTCATTTCTAATAGATTCTCATCTTAAAAACACTCGCCCAGAAGTATACAAAGATCACAGTCCAGAACAATCAAGTGATTGCACTATGCTTTCAACTTCTTCTTCACAGGCCTAATAAAGTCATCATCACTATCACTCTCATCCCTCTTTTTCTTGCCTTTAGGTGGAACTGCAGTTTTGGACTTGCCATTTGAGGTCATGGCTCTCTTCTCAACAGAACCATTGGAATGTCTCAAAGGCGTGGATGACTTGACAGGTGTGCCATTCTTCTGATATTGTACCCTCTTCTGCTTGCGCTCCAGCACCTCCTTAGCCTCAGCAAGAGGCAACAATCCATGTTCCATCATCCTGCATTGAGATTCCCTATGAGGAGGAGAACATAGACGGTAAACATAGTCAAGAGGCCACATAAAAGAGCAACATGCCTTGCTTACCAGACTTCTGCCATTTCACTGCTTGGTATTTGATCATGAAGAGTTTCATAGAAGATTCTCAATGCATCCCTCTGCAGAGATCCCCACCCCATTCAGGTGCAGATTTTCCAATGTAAGAAACCACACCTTACACCAACAATGAAGCTATCATGGATGTCCACTTCAAGGCTCATGTACAGCTCATAAATCAAGATAAGAAACTGGTCAGCAGTAGATCCATAAACCCTTCAGCCTGATGTGAACTTCTTTTTTGCAAAGCAAGATATTCCAGAAGGATATGTTGATTACACTCACCTCTTCAGGAGGTTCATGTTTCTGTCCTGGTAGGGTGAAGACTTTCTTCTCCCTCTTCTCTTCCTTCACGGTCTTTGTTGTTGTGTTTGTTGTTGTTTTGATTGTTGTGACAGTAACCTTCTTAACTAATTTCCCTGAACTTGGAGAAACACCTCCCTACACCAGACACCAAAGCCCCCAATGGGACACCCTGAAGAGTAGTTTCTCTAAGACAATGCAATAAGCAACAACTGGGTACTGATATCTGAAAGACAGCTTTGGCATAACAACTGGAAATTACACATAATTAAAGATACTAGGGCCAGAGATGTGCAAATTGTAAACAATCATTCTAGAGAATACTAAGGGACATGAGAGTGAGCATACAACCATACATTGGTTGCATTGGATGTAAGTTTTGTACTGGCAGCCTCAGGTTTCTTCAGTGACTTTGACAACATCATCTTTCTTTTCTCATCCTTGCTCTTCATAGATTCCTTCTCTTTTCTGTCAGGTGTGACTTTAACTGCACTTGATGACACCCCTCCCTACACCAGACAAAATAGATTGCTCTGAAAAACCTTGAAGTCTTACTGTTCAAGGCCAATGCAACAGCAACGACTACATCCTGATGTCAAAAAAGACAAAGATTCAGCAATTATTGGTTAGCTACCCATGCAAGAGCTGTGAAAAGCATGCAGGGACCTTCAGATGATAAGCAACCATTCTAGAGAAGGATGAGGAGCATGAGAGCAAAAGTTGGAGGATAATCCACCATACATTGGTTGCTTTGGGTGTGACTTTAGCATTGACAGCCTCGGGCTTCCTCAGCATCTTCAACAATGGAACCTTTCCCTTTTCATCCTTGGCCTTCATAGGCTCCTTCTCCTTTCTGTCAGGTGTGACTTTGTCCACAGTTGTCACTAGCCCTCCCTATGCCAGCCAACATAGAATAGAAATGAAAACCTCTTAAATGTAGCCATTCTACAGCACTCCAACAGCAACCATCAGTTATGTTAATGAAAGTAATGGATATGAAACAAGAAAGGTTTTGTAGTCCAGCCTTGGCAATAACTAGGGTTAATAGTGCCCGAGCTAAGAAGCCTGCAGGAGCCTTAAGATGGTAAGCAACCATTCTAGTGAGAGTGACGAACATGAGCACAACAAAGAATGAAGAGAGATCCATACATTACTTGCTTTTGGTGTTACTTTAGCACCAACAGTCTCTGGCTTTTTCAGTGTCTTTGACAATACAACCAGGCCTTTCTCATCCTTGCTCTTCACAGGCTCCTTCTCCTTCCTGTCAGGTGGGAGCTTCTCAACATTTGAAGATAACCCTCCCTGCATCACACAACATATATTCCAATGGAAACATCTCAATTGCTGCTATTGTAAGACAATGCAACAGCAACAACCAGGTAATGATATCAAAGAAGACAGTTTCTGCAGCCCAAGTGCAATTATTTAGAACAGCAAGAACAACCAGGTACTCCTATCAAACGAGACAGCTTCTGCAAGCCTACCATGAATTTACCAATAATTAGGTATACAAGTGCCAGAGCTGTGGATGTCTTGCAGGGCCCTTCAGATGGTGAGGAACCAATTTTGATCAGATCATGCACATGAAAGGGACAAAGAGTGAAGAAAAACCCCCCCATACATTGGTTGCCTTGGGTGTGACGCTGGAACTGAGAGACTCCGGTCTCTGCAGTGGTTTTGACAGCACAACCTTTCCCTTCTCATCCTTGGTTTTCACAGGCTCCTTCTCCTTTCTGTCGAGTGTCTCTTTCCTCACTTTCTCCGTGCTCCTTACAGCATCTGGTCTCACATCGGACTCCCTGTGTACGGCGCTCCTTACCGTATCTGGTTTCACATCAGATTCCCTCTTCACCTTCAAGACCCTGATCTTTGACTTATCGTCTCCCATGACACTCTATTTCTCTCTTCCTCTCCGTCTCACTCTCCCTCTTGTCTCTTTCTCTGGCGCTCTCTGTCTTGCTTTCTGCCTCTCTCTCTTTTTCACATGAGCCCTTCAAAGGAATCTAAATAGCAGTTTCAGAGTATCAAAATCATGTCGTCTCCTCCATTAATCTTCTCTTCAAATCGAGTGGGAAAGCAGCAGGGCGTCATTCGCCATGGACACGCCCCCAAAACCAGAGGACGCGGAAATGCAGATTAAAGGATGTGATTCTGCAGAGGTCGGCAACTTTAAAAAATGGAGCTCAAATGCAAGCCCCTAATTGAAACGACCGGATTGTAGTAGACAGGTGAAATAACACAAAGCAGTGACAAAGATTCCACTAAACAGGAGGGAAGAAAAGAAATAAAAAAACCAGCAGGCAGCAAACAAGCAAGCAAGCACGGAAGCCTGATGATCCTCAACACCTTAGTAATAAGCACATACTGATAGCGATAGAAGGAGATGATAACACAAGTGCTGCAGTAGCAGGAGGTCTTGAGACATCATCATGTCTGCGAGTGGAGTCTCCAACGACATGATATCTGAGGAAGTTCCACCTCGCAGCAGCTAGACCAATGTTTCTGAGGGAGAGGACAGGAGTCACACACAAAAATCTTCTTCTTACAATCGCGCGCATAAACACAACACGAAAGATGTGACGTCCAATGCGCACCAAACCCTAACCCTAAGACTGGACGACACATACACAAAACCCAACAATACTTCCGAAAAGGAACAATGAGTGTGTCACACTGTGGCATTGCCATTTTACATTAAAAAGTATCTTAAGGCAAAAGAAAGAAAATCAAATATTTCACCATGCAAAAATATAGTCTTCAAAAAAAATCCTCTAAAAGGAACTAAAATCCTTCAAGATATTATTATAACTCTATAACTAATCTCAAGTTTCAACACAAGCCAAAATATCATCTTTCAAAAATCCTCATTTAAACATATGCCTATTACCTAGTAGGGGCCAAAATCCCTTAAGCTACTATACTCTATAATGAATCTAAACACAATATATGCTTGCCTTGGTAGGCAAGGCCAACAAATGAGAAAAGAAAAGAAAATGAAACAAAAGTGCACACAAGCAATGTGTTAGAAGCCCATCTGAAAGTAGCCATTTCAGATTGACTCTTAAGTCATTCAAGATAACTAAGAAAACAAATTCAAACCACAAAATCCAACAATCCCATTGGCCTGAAAAAATGAAATAATAATAATAAAATCTGCAAGGCTACACACAATGTTATTGTGCTAAACATTGAAAAAAAAAAAACTAAAAATAAGATGAAAAAAAAAAGTACAAAAAAAATAGAATGAAAAAAATAATGATCCTTTTGTACAAATTTTTCATTGGTCCTTTAAAATTCTCACAAATTGCAACTTGGGGTGGCTAATTTTTGGGAGCTATAACATTCTCAAAAGTTAATATTTTAAAACTAAAACAAGGAAAAATTTAGAAAATCAAAGTTAAATGTGAATTATGTGATGATCAAACAAAAAAATTCAAATGAATAAAACCCATTTAATAAATTTTGACATACATATTAAAAACAAAAAATATTGAAATAATGAATTTTGAAAATAAGGTTCAAATTTGACCATTCAAAAGTTTATAACTATTTGTTGATTTAAGTTTTTGTATGTTTTTTTTTTAAACATGTATTACATAGTAATTTTCTATAAAACATTTTGAGATGAAATGATATTGAAAAGTGCAATTGAATTTTCATGTAAATTCAAGATCACAATGCACGATTTCATTTTAAAAGTTTAACACTGTATGTTTGGTGTATATTTATTTAATTTCATCATCATGTACATAATTTTACTCAAGCTGACAATCTTTAATCCATAAAAAAAATTATCACATTGATGATTTTATCATATGTTTGTGTCATTTAATGAAAAACACATTACAAAAAGAAGTCCAATGTGACACAAAAATGAGTCATCTTATCTTGCAACTACCCTATCACTATTAAAAACTTCAATAAACATAAAATTAAAATATAATATTTACATAATTACAAAAAAACTAACCTATGAAATGTGATTGAAACTACGATACCATGTGAATCTTAAAATATGCATTAGAATTCTGAACTAAACTTGCATTTGGGTGAAAAAATAACGGTTGGTTTTTCTTTACCAAACTTGCAATGTGTGCATTTGAATCATAAAATATGCATTCATTGTTTTAGTCTCTTGCATTTGCAATGACACCTTTTTATGTGGAGGTGTTGCATTTTGGGATTGGGGCTTCAACTACCCCAATTTTGAGCAATACCATAATATCTTTACCATTTCAGCAACAAGTTACCAAATAAATATTTAAATTTGAAATTTTAACTTCGACATTTGATTTTTTAATTTTGAAATTTCCAACAGGTAATGATTATAAAAAATAATAAAGAAAGCCTTGTCAATGTTATGGAGCAATCTAGTGTGTCTAGATAGTTTTAGTTTTAAATCATTGTTGTGAAAGGTCTACAATTCAAATATTGACAGTTGAACTTTTTAATTTATTAAAATTTCAGCACAAATCATGAATGACTTTTCAAAAGTTTGACGAAAAAAAATAAATAAAAATAATGCCAAAATAATAAAAGTACTATGATAACTTCAAGCAAAAAAATACCAAAATATGCAATACTGGCATTTGATCATTGAAGAAACTGTAATATTAGGATAAATTAATGCCTAGGTATGCAAACCACCCCCAATGTGTATTTGAAAATTTTCCTTCAAAATCCAACTTGGGTGCAAAAAGTCATGAATGTTTGTTGTTTTCCTGACTCTAAATCTATTGCCTAATACTTGATTAAATTAAGTATATTAGGTTTATCATTGTTATGGACTTGAAGTGGACTAAAATATTATGATTGAGTTTTTTAAAAAACAAATACTTGCAATCTATATTATAATTTCATTGATGAACTTCAACAAGGCATAAGTGCTAGCTAGGTACAACAACGGATGAAGTGGGTGGGGTGACTAGCTAGGTAGGGTGGGTGAGTGGATAGGAGAGGTTGGTTGTTAGTTGCTAGGTAGGGACAAGATGGAGGGTAATATGTAAGCTGAGGTCAGAGTTGAGAAAAATATAACTAAGAGAAAGGAAAAAACTAGATAAAAGGCAAGATATATTTCAATACATAATCAATTTCCAATTTGATTACATTTGACTCATTGATCTTATGATCAAACTTTGCATAAAACACCCACGTCAACTTAACCACTTTGGGTGGTTACTTACTCATTTACATATGCAATCTGGATGTCACACACAATTGTCATGGACTTAGTTGAAATGGTAGATGTCTAAATCAAAACAGATGTGTGTCATTAAGGTAATCAATTTTGGCCTTAGGTCATATGTATCATGCTTGATGGATTTCAGGATTCACCATTTTGGTCTTATGGAATTGTTAACAGGGAAAACCTTTGTCACTAATCATGGGGTAAATAGAAAATGATGAACTCAAATTATATTGATGTTTTGTTTTTGTTTCAAATGTCATTAGTCATTACATTATTGGTAAAGCCTACTCAATAAGATGTGATGTGCATAGCATGGATGCACTGTATTATGTGAAATCTTTGAAATTAAGTACCCTAGGATCAAAATAAACAATACAATTGGCAAGGAGTTGTGCTAAAGATGCATATAACCCAACCTTCAAATGGAGGCAAATAATACCCTTGCTATGAGGAAGAGGGTAATACAATATAAGAAAAGCTCCATTGAGTGTTACCTTGTTTTGAAAACATTATTTTTACATAAGTTCCCAAACATCAACAAGACTCTTAAGACATGTAGATTTGGTGCTTTTGAAAAGTGTCTTTTAAAAAAAATTTAAAAATGAAAATTTACATACCCCAAAAGTCCATAAGACCTTAGGCATAACAAAATAAACTTTAGTGTTCCAAACAAAAAGTTAGGACACTACTTCTTGGTTTTGTTCTTGATAGGCTTTTCCCTCAATTTTAACAATCTCAATCTTCCTATATTTCCCCCTTCCATTGACATAGATGAAATCACCAGAAGGTAGGTAACAATTTTGGCACATCTCTTTTTCCCTTGAATGATGAATTGCAAGCATTGTGATCACAAAATGAAAAATATGGCAGGACCTTTTTCTATGATGTAGAGTAGTAAAAGAGACATATTATCAATAGTTGAAAGTTGTTATCCAGGGACCTTTATTGTCACCTATGACGGACTTCGGAATTTCAAGTTGTAGAATGAGTTGCATAAACTAAAGAAAGAAATCATGGTATCCCATTCATCCAAAAACAAAAACTGTCTGATTTTAAATACAGAGTGACCACTTCCAGGCAACCCTAAAATCTGGTTTGGCTTGAAACCACACAAACCACAAAGACACTCCACTGATGACTTCAAAACAGAAATAACATTGTATTTTTAAGCCTCTCTCTAAGTTAAAACTTATCGAAAATATGTGATATCATATAGGGCTATAAGACCTAGGAGATTATGACCCGAGATAATTTGCCGATGGCTCGTGTAAACAAGTTGAAGCATAAGACTACGCGTGCAATGAAGAACAAAAGGTCCCTCTTTGGAGGTTGTTAGTGGAAGTTGAAACCTGGAAAAATGGGCTGGAGTCACAGATACTGCTTGTGTATCCGACCACGATTTTCATCCCACCAAATTTTTGCTTGCTTTTCAGTGAACTTCTTCCGGCTGCCATACACCACATTATGTCATTTTGACATTGACATTGAGAGACTTTGAACCTCAAGAGCAACAACATATGTTTGTGAGCTCCTCTGCGTCATATTTTAGCCTTCATCCTGGATTCAGGGTTGGTTGATAAAATTTGACTAAGTCATAATAGTAAATCTCAAAATACTTGCCCTTTTGAATTTCTTCAAATCCTCTCCCCATCTTGAAAGCAAGAATGCAGTTGAAACAGAAGGTTTACCTGAACCTCACACGCTTCAAACCTCTCCCACCTTCTGGCAAATTCATAATCGTAAGGTACACACCAGGAACATCTTCCTCCACCCATGAGTTCTCATCGACATCATCATATATATGCTCACTGCCGACCTCACTTTCATGGCCTTCTGTTTCATTGGGTCTCTCATCAATTACCGACTCTGCTTTCACACTGGTTGCATCTCTCATTGATGACACTGCTGGGCTGCTGAAGCCTGCTGTGAAACTTTTCATTGAAGCTCCTTGAGACAATCCTCGTGAGGCTCCTGCACTGTAAGCAGGAGTTGCATAACCTGACACTCCTGACACCTGTCCAGACAGGTGCATCATTTATTTGACTTTACTTTATGAACTGTAAGAAAACCTGACAAGACCCCTATCCTTAAGCAGATAAACACAGACAATGCAGGAACTTGAAGAATTGATACCTCTTCTTCTGAACTTGAAGTGGGCTCATTGGTTGCTCTTTCAAAAGGAGGAACATGGTATATTGCACAAATCCGATTGCTATTCTCCATCCACCAGGATTCAGCTTCCCTCTTACTGAAGATATCACGACTGCAGAAAAGGAGTTTCTCACCACAATTCACTTAATTACCTGTTGGGGCTTCTGGCTAGTAAACTCCAGAATGCAGCACCATATATGCAAACAGATTGATACAATAAATTGGCCATGTTGTCACAGTTTAACTTGAAACACCAAGAGAGGATGCATGCAGAGCAAATATTTGCTGTGGGATGCAGATATTTGTCGGCCAGTGTCAGCCCATTCCTTCTATCCTTCTTGGAAGCATCCTGGCACAGTTGTTAAGCACTAGGAGTACCTCAGTGTCCAAAAAGTTCAAGCAATGAACAAGAGCAGGTTATTACCTGAAGCGGATGCGCTTGAGAGTGTTGCAACCATTGGACAAGGAAATGAATGTGATGAACACTCCAAGTTCTACTTGAGAGAACCACTCGGTCCCTGGAAGACACTTCCCTGTGGGTGCTGCACCATTCAATGCTCTAGTTTCTTCAGCCATTCTCACTGAAGCCCCATACACCACCTGATTGCTGTGCTTCCCTTGGTCCCAGTAATGCGCAGAACTTTTTCTCTGCAAAGACAAAAATAAAACAAAGCTTACAATAAAACAAAAGTTGCCATTTTTCAACAAGAAGTTGAATAGCTTGATTGTTGTGCAAACTATCTTTTCTGACAAATTAATGAGAGTTGAGGGAAGATGCATTGGATTAAACATTTCTGGCATTGCATGACACCATCTGTTGTCTTCAGAAGTTCATGGATACAATTGTCAATGAATATTATACAGTGACTGAAGAATTCATTGATAAATGGCAGAAGATGTTGCTGACATAGTAGAGCAGAGATCATTGCCTTGCAGTAGAAAGTTAGCAATGATAATTCTGGTTTGTAGATGCAATGAGAATTCCAATTTTTCAAATCACTTACATTGAGCTTTTGATCTGCCAGTGAGCCCTGCATTGCACCCCAGGAAGGAACTGTGGTGTAAGCTCTCTGAGGAGTGGTGGCATAGCGATACTGATGTGATGGCAAAGAGAATTGGCCACTCTGCATTTCTGTGGTAGTGTCTGAATATGGCACAGGATGCACTGCATGATCTGCATCATGGTCGTACATAGATGTTGTGCAGGGCTTGCATGAATGCTTGTATGCTCCTGCAGTAACCTTAGCTAGCAAGTCCTTGACCTGCCAAAAAAAAAACGTCCACGGACTCCAAAGCAAAGTTGAGTTTCTCTTGTTAGCTCAATTCCAGAAATTCCACAGACTGTTCATTATTGCCCCAACAGGTCTACTCTGTGAAACATCACTGCAGCAGCTCCGAGCTTTTCTTAACCAGAATCGATGGCGGGTCACGGACTGCTGGAGTTCAGAAACTGATCTAACAAGAGCAAAAAGCCAGAGGCTTCAAAGATCAAACCTGGCATGTGAAGGACTTCAGCCTTCGCAAGTCGGGTCTGGTGGTGTCCAAGCTTGTCTTGTCACTATAGGTGGATTCGATGGCCTCCTCGTCCGTATTTTTGGGAGTCATGCATGCTAGCATTCGGGTTGACATCTTGCGTCGCTACTACGACACCCCTGCTATGCAGCAATTGCCTGTCTGCTGTCTTGTCCACTCTTCACATTGAAGGAAGGCACAATATCTTGTGACTCTGGACACTAAGAGGCTTCAATGCCTTTCTTGAAGCGTTGAATCATCCGTGAGCCCGCTTCAGTGTCTTCAAGCTTGGTGCAATTGCGGATTCTATCGACAAAAGCTTTCGTTACCCCTTAGTATCCTCCTTGAGATTGAACATTGCAGGACACTCTGTATTTGTAGACTGCAACATGAAAGCAAAAACGCGCCCGCATCACCGCACGGATCACGCACGTCCTTCACCAATTTTCCCTTTCAGAGGACGACTTCAACTTCCACAAAACTAGGATCTATTTTCCCCATGCTCTGCGATCTACTCCTTTCTGTTCTTCGATATACATGGCTGTGACTTGTCATGGCGAGGACACAGAAGGCGAATCTCTCCGCAATACTGAAACGCAACGTGTGGCATGATGCGTCACCTTCTCTCCTAATTCTCAGTGCTGATAACGAAATAACCGATCAGATTTGCTCATTTTGCGAGCTCTCCAAGCCTAGATCAGATCTGCATCGTGCTAATCTATTTCGGTCCTCTACTGACAAGAATTTCTTTCTTCCTTCCTTTGTTGACATAATAAGAACGTTGAGCAACAAACGGCCTGCGATCCATGATGAACCTAGCAAAAGAAGCACACACCGCAGAGGAGAGGAGGTAAACTCTCCGTCTTGCACAATCTTGCAACAATGCATACGCCTTCATCGTCAGATGCCACCACGAATGCTGCCATTCCATATTTCTTCTTAGCTTCAATTGTGGAAACGCCATGCACACATGCCGAAATTCGGGAGGCGGAAATATATGTTGTGTGCAAACTTAGGAGGTAGGAGACAGGCGCGTTCAGTGGCACCTAAAAATAAAAAAATGGGACAGGCTCGGTGGGGGAAGAGCCAGATGCCGCACCGCGCCAGGCTTAGGGCGCTTTTCATCTCTACATATCTCTCATACGAGTCTTGGTTGCGAAGTTGTTGCTGCTGCACTCTGGGCCCGCCCTCACCAGGTAGGTGGTGGCTAAGGGCCTCCAGTTGTGTCCACTGTTTCTCCCTTTGTGCTCTCTCTCTCTCGGTCCCTTCTGCTGCTACTGCTGCAGGGCAGCGAGCTCCAGGGAGCTAACTTCTTTTCAAGTTTTTCGTGTTCTTTGAACGCATTCGCTGAGAAGGGTCTGAGTTTTTGCTTTCTAGCACGGTGTGCTTTGAGGCTCTCCGATCTGGTGCCGAATCCGGTAATGTGCTTCAAGCGATTTCTTTGCAAGCAAAATCCTCGCGTGTTGTCATCTGACCTTATTTCGTCCGTGACAAGACGAGCCGGTCGGGTGAAGCGAAGCTGCTATTTTCAAAGACTAACGCAGCGTTCATCCGCCCGCCCGAGGATCCGAGGAGTTCGAAATTCTGTTACACGCTACTTCTTCGATCCTTTCAGGCACCCACGAATTCAAAGAGTTTCAATCCCGGTACCTTACGCTCCTCCATGATGCTCACTGCAGTGCGCGAAAATCTCCTTGCAAGCGCACGCTGCTTCGAATCACGGATCTCCACCGAATTTGAAATTTCTGCATTCTTGTTGCCTTCCGCTCTTTAGTACCCTGCCTGAGATTATATCGCAATGGCAAGACCTGCACGATTGCTGAGGATATGGCGATTTCGTGTGTTACTTCGTCGTACGCTGTGCTGTTTTCCTTCCTCATTATTATCGTTCAAGTTCACGTTCAAAATGAATGGTTTGGTGATTTGATTTAATTCCTTCCAGGTTCGGAAAGCAGTAATGCAAGCGCTAAGCACCACGCATGCTCACAAACAGATCATTCTAAGCAGCTGTGGCAGGAGCCTGAAGCACCAATAACTATCCCTTAGATTCTTGCCTTGAATCTTTGTGTTCACCGAGTGCATGAAATGGATCTCGTGTACCGCTCAGAGGCAAACGCATAAGAAGCAGAGGGCATGAATATCCAATGCAACATCCGATACTAGGAGCAAAGTGCATGAGATCCAATGCAGAGTGGATCGCATGTGCTGCTCAGCGACATACAACTTAAGGACCTACAGCAGCAAGAGAATAAAAAATTGAGAGGCAACATACAACAAAAAGAGCCGAAGCAGCAAGAGGATAATAAATTGACAGGATCAATCTTATAAACAGTAATCAGTCTTTTGTTTGCTTTGGATTTGTGTTGATAGTTGAAGGTTACCAGCAACACAATTCCAAACAAAAGTTTCACATTTGAGCCTGCAATCAACATCCCAAAAGATGTCCATTTCAAACTGCAACTCAAACTCCAACACACTTCAGTGCATCTTCACTTGCTTGCAAGGATTCCATCCAGTTCACACATGATAGAAACATGATGGCTTTACAAAGCTGCAAAAAAGCACAATGCACTGAATCTCAAAAGATGGCCCCAAAGAGCTGCCAGAAATGAAATCAGGGAACCTCACCCTAAACCCTAAGACCTCAACACGTTTTGTCACACAACCATAGATATACTCACAAAGTTTCTTCTTGTTGCATGATCTGTAAGCAAATTTGCACCTACTCAAAACACTGCAACAGGCAGATTTGCTGTGTTTCAAACCATGACAAACCTTCGCAAAAAGAGATAGAAGCTGGACTTCAACCAAAGTTTCAACCTAAGAATTTCATTTGCTCCAGATTCTCATGTGCAGATCCCATAAGACAAGCAGAAAACAGTAGCCTGATGAGCATTAGAAAGTCTGAAATCAAGGAGACGGCAGGACTAGTGCAGAGCAAAACCACATGCACAATTGCACTTCGCTTTTGGTAAATTCATCAGAAAGGTTTATATATACTAGACAGAGGTGCAGGTGACTAATATTTCAGATTCACACAAGCATGTGGCTCAAATGCTGCAATCTGTTCAGCAAATGTGCAAGGATTTAAGGCAAAGATACATTACATTCAACATGCACATGGTCTGGATCTTCAAGGAAGGATTTAAGTGAAGGATTCAGTTGTGGAGCATGCATGAATCTTTGTGATCTTGAATGGAGCAAAAATTCAACAGAACAAGGTGATAAGCTATGACAAACAAATGAAGAAAGAAGAAAGGGAGTGCAATCATTGTGTGCCAATGATTATTTCAGCATGCTTGCGCTTACAGAGACAACTTCAGACCTGACAGCTGAACAGCAAGATGCTCATATAATCCACATAGCCTCAATTGTTTCTCTTCGAACTTTTTCATTTGTAGCTCTGTTCACTTCAAAGATTTGGAGCAATAATGGGGGTGCTGTCAACTTGACCTTCCTAAAACAGAACCTATTGGTCATTGTGTTGTATAACAAACCTGTGCTTTTCTTAACTACACGAAACAAGCAAAGGATCAAAGGAAAGGATGATGGTGGATGATGGCAAAGCTGCTCAAAGAAAGTCTAAAGATTGTACCACTGGCAGGCACAAAGAGTGAAAACCTCTATATAGATAGAAGTAAGAGAGAATGTACAAACCTCTTCAATGGGAAGGGACACCCTTATCAAAACCAAACTTAGTGGGTGACACTGAATGGAGTGCTGCTGCTGCTACCACTTTGTGGATCTGAGAGCAAAAAATAAAAGGAAACATTTGAGTGAGATGTGGCTAAAAAACAAAGAGACACCCACAAACTCAAAGAGTACAAGACTAAAAGAAAGGAATTGATAAGACTGCCTGAGTGAAAAAAAGCCAAATGGTGGTGTTGCATTATTCTCACACCTGAAAACAAATTTCAGATGTACACATTTCGCACATCATTCTGTCCAAATGGGACACCACAGCCAGGGCACTTGCGATGCCTCAACTCCAGATTTCGTTGAATACAAGGCCCACAAAACAAATGGTAACACTTTGTGATGACAACCTGCATGTATGACAGAGAGGTACAGAATGGGGGATTTTAGCTCATACCAGGAGTAGTGCAAGCAAAACTGAATGTAAAATGATCCCTGGCAAGATGCAATGAGAAAAGACAGGTTGCATACTGCTTTTGTAGTCAAATGTAGAAGAAAAGAGCAAAAAAATTCTATGGGTGGTAAACCTAAAGACTCCTTCAGATAAACCAGAGCCCTCCAAGCCACCAGATCATCAAAACCTTGACCGTTGGAGAAGAGACTTGGGCACTCTGGTGGTGAAGTGAGACAACGTCAGCATCATTTCATCATCATCAAAAGAGGCAGCCTATATTCATTGCTAGCTGTTGAGGGGGCTCAATTTCTGAAACACTCAAAACAGAGGGGACTCTGTAGGATTTTGCAGGGAGTTCTCCCAGCAGCAGAGTCCTTCTATGTGGCCACATTTCTACTACTTTATACTTTTTGTATTAGCTGAAAGGTACAGGAAAACTACCTCCTTAGGTCGGTCATGACACACACTACACTTTAATATGGCTTTGTACTGGTTGATCTCCTCCTGCAGCCGCTCTCCAAGTGGTCCTCCATCATTGTAGGAGTTCATGTGAGCCACCTTGGCATTGAGTGCATCAATCTTTTCTTGAATCCTTCTCTTTTCAAACCTGTGGCAACAAGAAGAGAAACTATTGATACTTTTGATGGCTATTTTTATTAACAAGAATTACATGTGCAGAAGTGGATTTGGGAGAAAAATGATCAGGTACAAAGTCAGGTGCTGGTAGATCATTTCACATGTTGGCGATGCAAAGTATTGGTTTCTTATTGCACTCCTTTTGCACCAAGAAAAGATACTGCTCTTGCTGAACAGGCAAGCTATAATGTGCATCCATAGCTGGAAGCTAGAGTCTCACCTTTCCTTCTGTAGCTCGACTTGTACATCAGATAGTTTTTGGCCACGAACCTCCAGCCCCTTGTTCGTTGCTTCAAGAGCTGACTTTGTGGCAGCCAGTTCCTTCTCCATCTCCACACTCCTGCGCTTGGCACTCTCCAGTGAGGATGCATACTGCTGGCTTTCGTCTGTGGCTCTACCAAGTTGATCAACAAAGGTCTTCACCTGCACCACTCCTCGTTCCATGGCTTGGTTCAGTGCCAACACTTGACATCCTCAAGCAGCTTGAATCCTTACCACATAAAACAACTCAGTTCACTTGGATCATCCTATTTTATAGGGTGACGATTCCATTTCAGTCCACCAATGCATGATTTATGTCACAAGTGGTTCAATCTACCTACAGAAACTGATTTATAATAACACATCTAATGGACTAATTTGAACTCCAGCACATTATGGCAGAGTTCTTCCTGAGCTGCACATTGCATACAACAAAAGGACATGGAAATTGGTTCAAAGTCCAGAAAGCACACTTGTTCTTCCAAACGAGTCACCCGCTGCTTGTATACATCCACTGCCGCATGGGCATGTTGCATGCGGCTGGTCAAAACTTGCTTTTCTGCCTGAAGTGATGTTTGCAGCTGCTTTGCCTTCAAACTCTCTGACATCAGCTGAAATGCACAAGCTAAAAGACATTTAACAGGACAGACAAAGAAAAGGCCAAAAATGATACCATGAAATAATTACAAATTCACAGATTGGTTCTGCAGCTCTACCTACATTGCCCATCAATGCCATATCAAGCAGGTGCCAATAACCCATCTCATAAACCGATGCTGAGTAGTACATCACACATTTAGATGTCCAGATGTAGGCAGGCAGGCCAACAACATATAAACATGATGTGCAAAAGTGCAAGCAAGATCCAGAGACCTGAGAATTGTAATCATCCCGCTCTGTGATTTGTTGAAGTAGTCTTTGATTTTGAGTCTGCATATCTTCATAAGCTTGTCCAATAGTCTGACAAGCAAAGTGATTTCTGTCAGTAAAAAGCTTGGAAGCATAAACTGCATGCCAGGAGGCAAAGACAGTGCCCACACTTGTCAACTGATCTGTCTTGTGAAACCAATAGCCCCTACAAAGATAATGCAGGAGGCTCCCCAAAGAAAAAATCAGACCTCTATCTCTGAAATATACGCATCCCCTTCTTCACTTTTGATCTTCAGTTCCTCGGTCAGTTCTGTAATAGCCCTGCAGAACAATGCATTGTTGGCAAATATTAATGTAAATGGGCCAGATTTGCATCTGCTCAATTATATGGCAAAAGGTTCACATTTAAAGCCCTTATCTATTTAATGCTCCTGATATTGCCTTCTCTCTCAGCCATATCAGTATAATGCACCTTCAACAATTATGAAGAATATGAACTGCTTCAACTTGAAAGATTTCAAACCTGTCTGAAGCATCTAAGCTCTGCTGCAGCTCAGTAATCTCAGCCTCAGCTGCAGTGAGCCTCTGCTGGCATGCTGCCTCTGCTTCATTGGCAGCTTTCACACGGAGCTCTAAGCTGTGCTCATCCAGTGCTGCTTTCAATCGTTCCACCTGTGCCCATGCTCTACGCTCAGCCAGCTGCAACTCAATCACCTCCCTGCAAATGTCACATGAAGAATTCTTACCAGACCAGAAGTCAAGAAGACATCCAAATTTTCATTCACCTCTATATTCCCTATGGAAGCTCACTCTCTGGCATATGCACTTCGGGTTCCTTTAATGAATGACATCATAACTACATGAGCACCTGTTAAAATTGCAGATTAAAATTCATTCTCTTTCTGTAAGTTACCCTCAACAATTGAACTTGTCATTGCAAACTTTACTGACAATACGATTTCAATTGGAACATTGAATTGGGATGTCATAGAAGGCATGCAGTGAGGTTGCACCTTGGATCACTAGATTCTCTGTTCAACATACTCAGAAAGAGACTCAATTCTTGCTCATTGTTCTGCACAGCTTGTACCTGCAAGAGTTTCATCATGAGTAAATTCCCACAGAAACTAACAGAAAATGATAAAGGCACCATCAGTAGAGGAGAAACTGCATCTTATGTTTTAACAGAGGATCAAAAGTCTATCCATAATATTTAAAAAACCACATCGTTCTGCCACAAAGACATGTCAAGTTTCATCATAAGCAATGCAGTCTTGGTACAAAACACACCTCAGCTTTGAGCAAATTCAGTTCTGCAGTTTGATCAGCACATCGGGCAGCAAGATGTCCACATTCACCTGTCTGCAAAGTTGCAACACACTCATTTGTTTGTACCAACAAATGATACACATCCTAAAAATGACACCAGACAAATCTTATTCTGTATCCACCTGACACACAACACATTGATGCCTGGCAAGTTCATTCCCACAGTGAAGATGAGAGCTGAACTTGAATACCTGTAAATCTGTCTAGGACAATGCAATCTATATGATTTTACTGTCTTGTAGGTCAGCTGTTGATGTTTGCAATATGCATTTAGATACAGGTTGATGACTCCTTACCTGTCTCTTGAGCAACACATCCATAGACTGCATCTCAGCTCGAAGGGAATGGACAACACTAGCTGCATCTTTGTAACTGTTGAGCTGTGCTTGCATCATTCGCATCTCTTTATGAATTGTGGTAACCATCATCTTCAGCTCAGCAACTGACTCTTTCCTTCCTACAACAAGAGGGAAAATTGAGTGTTCAAAAAGTTGCGCAATGAATAGAGTGAACTGTTTGCAAAGCTAGCAACATTATGAAAGAAAAACTCAGAATGACATAAAACACCTCATACTTTGGTTAAAACCTTGCAAAGTCAGTCCCCATTCCCCAAGAGGCATAAATGAACACACCTAAAACTTGACTGGCCTCTTCTAATCTCAGGTGCATGGTGTCCTTATCAGCCCTGCAATTCTGCAACTTGGTCTCTAATTCTGCAGCCCGTGCATCTGACATCATGCCCAGCTTTCGAGCAGCTTCTCCAGCTTCAGCCTTAAGGATCACCTCCTTCTCATGACATAATGCAGTGTCGCGCTCACCCTAAGTATATGCCAGTTTAGGTTCAGCAAAATCTCCATTTATGGAGCCTCACAAAGATTGTTTCCCAACTCCAACTTCCAGGGGAGAGCGTGGTGAATCGACAAAGTTCTTTTTGAATGCAGAAGGACATCATGCCAATATTAGCCAATTCTTGGCATAAATAAGCATCAATCCAGCCTTCTACATTGTGTACTCAGAACAATGCACCATGAGAACTTCCATAGGAACATGAACTCAATACATTGGCTTATCAATCAACATATCTATGAAAGTAACCATTCTGCCAGTTCCAGCAAAATGAAAAATAAACATGACAAGAATCAGTGTGGTCACAATACTCACAAAGTATCAGACCATCACCTTCATTATGAATGCCAGTGACTAGCTGCCACAACTCCCCACTGACTCCATCAGCCCCTAATGCTGGGTGTAAACAAATCTACAGTAATCTGCTCAAATTTTGAGCAAACAACTAGACAAGAATCTGCATCCTGTTGTGTTTCTGGAGCAATAAGAATACTATGTCATCATACCATCACCTAGCACTAGAAGACATATCTTCAAAAGCAGTTAATAGTACACTCATTCAAGCAGCAACAAGCCTGTGAAGGCAAGCTTCAGTTTTTGAAAGTTTCCCCTTTCCAAGCAAGCATTTCACCTGAAGCTCATTCATAAACACATGAAACATATGCTGAGCAAATGTCTAACAGGTAACAATACTCCAACTATTACCAGACCCTAGTGGAAGCTTAAAATGACTTCTCAACCGTAGAGTGTAATGAGGTTGTAAGAATGCAAACCTGTAGCTGGTCCACTGAGCGTTGACAACGCTCAATTTCACTCCTCAGATACTGCACTTGATCAGTTAGCAACTGATATGGGTGGGACAGCAAAATATGTCGTTCACTCTCCAAAAGGTCCTATGGCAGTACATTATGCAATATAAGTAGTTTGAAGTGAAATGTGGAAAGTTAGAGCAAAATTCCTCCAGATGCAGCAGATCTCAGGTCTTAAAATCCTGTTCCCTACATTATTGTGAATCAAATACATTTAAGAGGAAGTCCTCTGCACACCTAACATCTGAATGTAAGAGGATTGTCATATGTACTGAGACATCTAAAACTACAAGGGCTTATTACATCCTACCAGTTTCCTGGCAGGGTTACTTGTCCATGTAACTCTGAAGGGAGCAGAATATGATAAAAAAGGGGAATTTCTAAATTTGTATAAAAGTGAAATAGGCTGGCTAAAAACTACCTGCATATGTTGAATCTTTTCAGAGAGATGAAGCTGCTTCTGAAGAGCCTCCTGCAGGTCCTGAAGTCTTTGGTCTGCAAGAGCCTACACACAACCACACAAGCAATCAGCTCCCTAGACCTTCATCAACTCCTAACGCTTGCTTCCTGACCCCATGCCTTTTGTGTAAATCTTTGACTCACAAATAAGATCCCAGTTCGTGGATAACCTATCTGAGACATGAGAATATTTTGCAGTTAAAGCATGTTGGTGTACCTTCATCTCCACCAAACCAGCCTCTAGCTCACAAGTTCCCTCTGAGGCCTTCTCAGAACCCAATCCTTGATTCCCACAGCCAGCCTTCAATCCTGGGATGGCGGCAGGGATGAGAGGTCCACCTGCTGCTTCCTTTTGGCTGCGAAGTGTTGCCAGTTTATGTCTACTCTTCTGCAGCTCTTCAGATACCTCATCCAACTCACCTACAAAACAAAAGCATACACCAAATGAAGGGATGAGTATCTCAGAAACAAAATCCAAAGCTGATCCTCAGTCAATAGAAGAAGCATCAGAACAGCACAATTCTGATGCTTTTTGTCACCTGACTTTTTCACAATCAACCCTAAAAATTGCATGGGTGCACAAGCGCACAAATGTCCTTTTCTAGGTCACAACTGTTCCTTTAATTGTCGTATTTCTTCCACACTGATGGTTGGATGAGAGCATGAGCAAGAGCTAGATTGTACCCCTTAGCCTCATAATCTCAGACTGGTCTTTGGCATGACAGTCTTGAAGGGACCCAGCCTCTGCTAGAATCTCCCTGTGCTTGAGGTGAAGAGCGTCCATGGCAGCTCGCAGCTTTCCAACTTCCAGATGAAATTCTTCATCTGTCCTCTTAAGTAAGAGACCTGCCTCTGTAGTTAGAACACAGTACCATTGTACTCATCAGAATTGACAAACCATTGTGTGGCCTGCACTCTCTTCTTTACAAATATGTAGATAGAGAATCTTCATGTCAAATGTTGGGACATATGATGAGCTCAATCTAAATCCTTGATGAAGAATTGAGCTAAATGCAAGAACATGCACGGTTAAGGGTTCATTAACTCCTCACAGAAGGAAATGACTTTGTGTAAATTCATTTTGCAAGACAATTAACCTCTCCACACAGATACTGTGATGGGAATACACCAACCCAGAAATTCTAGTCATACTAATAAGAACTCCTTGATGTACATGTATGAGATTGCTGAAAAAACTCCACAACAATTTGAAGGTCACCCTTCTGTCAGGTCAAGCAAATCCAATATAACAGAACAAGCATGATTGCAGTCATAACCTTATGAGCTGTCACTCACAAAGTGTCAGACCATCAACTTCATCATGTATAGCAGTGATGAGCTGCCCTGCCATTAGACTCAATTCTTCATCAGCTCCCAATAGTGGGTGTAGATAAGTATAAATTATCTGCCAAAATCTTTGGGTAAGAAATTATAGAAATATTTGTGTCCTTAGTCTCTGTTGCATTTCCAGCAGCAATGTGGAAGACACAGTCATAATGCTGGCTAGCACTGCTTGATATACAGAAACATTCGACCACAAGGTGTTTTGACCTTGAGAAGTGTATGGTGGAACTAACCATCTGTAGACAAGACATTCTGAAGAGAAAAGAGAAGCTCCTCATTCTTAACTCGATGAAAATCAATGGCTTTTACAACCAAGTTCATGGTCTTGCCAACAGTCGCCTTCCAGGCAGCTAGCCCTGTCTCAACTGAGCCATTACTTTCTTTGGTTGTGCTGCTTTCTGTAGCTCCTCTTTCAAGCAGCCGATTCAAGAAAATTTCTTGAGGAGGCACCAAAGTGCTGCCCCTTTCTACATCAAAAATTGGAGGGAAGATCAAACCACAAACACAATCCAGTCAGCTTGGACCTTTGATTCCCTGTAACTATGAGATTATTGACTTCTGACTTCTGAATGCACTTAAATATGGCACAAAGAGCATTCACCTGCAGAGAAACAGATTCAGACCTCCTGTGTAAAACCCTGAAACAAAATGAATACAATCATAACAAGACCCTTGGCATATTTCTGTTCATGTGTAGATAGGTGGGCTACAAACTCTCAGAGACCCCTACAAATCTAAGCTGCCACATCAATCCATCATCTTTAATACATAGAGAGTCAGTTCTTTCTCCTTCACTTTCCATATTCTTGCAGAATTTATGAGCATAGAGTATACATACTAGCAAATCCTACCAGATGCAATGATGGTATTGAGAGCATAGACACTAAGCAACAGTGCTTCTGGAGTGTGTCTGGGGGTGTGATAGACAGCTGCAAACCTTACAAGAGAGGAAAAATTATAGCCTTTGGGGGTTCATAAGGCACAATGAATCAGGACCCAAACAGGTCAGTGAAACAAAGGGATAAACAGGAATGAAGAATTGCAATCAGCCAATATGCCAGCCACTCTCCTGAGAGAAATGATGGCTACTGAAGGGTGTTGAGACACATAGAGCAGAATATTACCCTTGATGGAAGAAGCAGATTCAGATACTGTGATGCCATTGGTAGCTACACTTGCTTTCAGTGCAAGTGACTCCAAATCATTCAAAACCTGTTTAAAACACCTATCTAGTTAGCACCATGAACAAACAACTTGGCCATATCAGCTCCCTTCTCTTCTCACAAGATCCACCAAAAGCAACTCTGCAATTAATAACAACCCATCCCCAATTCCAAGGAAAGATTCACAGGCTCATGAATGAACAAGTCATATGAAAAAGTTTGATCTTACCACACAAACAACTGAATCCTACAATCCACCAGTGACAAATTCAAGGACTGCAATTCAACTGTGAAGTTTTGACAGAGACTGGTTCTAAAATGTCATCATGGTACAGCAACAATGTGATGATCTTAACAATCAAAACAAATCAAGCAATTATCTTAGATGTTTGAATCAGGTGGCATGAGTTTTCCACTGAAATAAATATAATGGAGGATTAGTTGACAGTGTTTATAGTATGTCCACTGTATAGTAGGGACTGTGGTTTTTGGTCAATGCCAGTTTTGTGCTGAAAGTTACATGGCTAGATGTCAATCAACAGTATCAACCTTGATCCAACTGCACTTTGTTGCGTACATAAGACTCATCCAAATCCTAAACAGCCTTCAGAGTGAATTTATGCCTCATACTACATGCAGCATAATGACTGGTTTCATACATGCAGGACTCTGACAGTCTTTCCAGATGAATTTGCACAATTCTCTTTAAGCTCTGCATACAAAGGAAGCAGTCCTTGCTCACATTTGACAGTCTGCTCTTTTTGTTTGCCATGTGATGCGAAGGAAAGAAAACATCTGGTTGCAGTACTGTTATAATGAACCACCCTAAGTGACACAAGAACAGCAAGTAGATGGACCAACCTGGTTCCACACCCCATTGACCATCATAAGAGTCTCATCATGCAACGCCTGCTTGCTCTTTAGCTGGTTGCATCTGTTCTCTAGGGCACTGATTTCAGTGAGTTGAAAATCAAGCTGCTGTGCAAGCTTCTGATTCTGATACTGAAGAATTGCTGCATCCACCTGTAGAGTCATTCCCACAACAAACAGGACATTGGAAATCACAGTCTCAACCAAATGCCAAAACAGCAAGGTAGATCTTCTTTGCCACTGTGAAGAATATCACTGTAGAGCAAAAAAACAACTGTGAGCAGAATCAAGCTAACAGATTCTGATTGTAGTGCACCTACTGGAATGCAAAGTAACCTCCACCACCTCAGCAGCACCATGACCCAAAAAAAAGACAGAAGAAACATCCACTGACTTCAACAGATCAAATAGTCCCATGCAGACAACAAAAACACCACATCAATATTCCACTTGGAATACTACACCTGTAGGACTATTGTTGTTGAAGCACCCTAAACTGCATTCTAAACTGCAAAAGAGATATTTGCTTACAGATGATCCTGCCAAGAGTGCAAGTGCAAAATTCCACAACTCAAAAATGTCACAAAGCGGAGACGGATCAAAGAAATTCAAAGAGGTAGTTCCCATTTTTCTGAGACACCTCAATTGCATTCACTGGCAACCAACACTAGACACATAAGAAGATCCAACCCTTGGACTTGACCCAAGCAGGCAGTTTGCTGCCTGCTACAAAAGACCACAGGTCTGAAGTAGACCCAAGCTTCAGGATGAAACCACATTTGAATTTTTCAGGGGAGAAGGCTCAAGAATAGCTGCAGAAAACATTGCTTGATCATCAGACTCCATGAAAAAAACCAGCTACTAGCAAAGAATTTTCTTTCCTAGGCCTGAAAGTAAGTAAGCCATGCAGTAGTTTGCATAAAGAACAAACCAGAGGCAGTTTGGTTGAGAGGAACACCGTTGCCTCCACAAGAAACAGACAATCTGATTGATTCCTTTGCAGCAATTGTGTCGAAAGATGACTTGTGTACACAACTTACTTACTGTAGCACAGATTTCAGAGCTCAAAGCTCAGTAAGGAATGAGGAGGAGGAGGAGGAGGAGAAGGTGTGTTAGAGAAGGGATATTTAGCATGTGCAGGACTGATGTACTACTCTAGGCAAAAGGCAGAGAGAGAGGGAGCGCTGCAAAATCTACAAATTCTGAAATCTCCATGTACCTTCTTATCATCAGCAGACAGTGCACTGGGTTGCTTCTTAAGAGGGGTATTGACAGTATGGTTGTTGTTGTTGTTGAGCTGGCGCCGCTTGCGCTCTGGTTCCTCGGCGCTTCCCATGCTGCTACCTCTTCCCTGGACTTCGGACGCATTATCAAACACTACCTTGGCCGGTCGGACCTTGGCTGCCCGTGCTGTCTCCAGCGTTGCAACTTTTTCCCTGTGTCTCTCTGGTCTCTTCTAACTGGAAGGAATTACCAAACCCTTGCACTCCTTCATTCTCATGCACTCCAAAAGCCCGCACACACAGACACACACACACACAAACCCTCTGACATTCATGGCAGCATGATCATAAGTCCTCCAGCCCTGTGATCAGTTCTGCTGGTGCTGCATTCTGAAGATATTCTAGAAGCACAGCCGCTGGCTTGGCAAGCCTACACCCAAAACCACAGCACAAACGGTTGGGGTTGAAACCTTCTTATCAGCAAGAAATGAATGAAGAAGAAGATCACCGCACCAGCCTCTCCGTTCCACCCTACCTGCTCTTTTCTCTCCCTCAGTAGCAGAAAAAAAGAGGGAAAAAGCTCTCAAATCAATTCAGGAGAAAAACGAAAGCTTCAACAAACAATACTCGTTTCATCAATACCCTACAGCAACTCTAGAGTCTTTCTCACTCCAGTTCTCGCCCATTCCAGAGGAAAAAGACAACACAAAAGTGTCAAAAACTGCACAGACAAACATACGCGCGCGCGCGAGATGACGAGAGAGAGAGCCTCCTCAGTGCGATGAAACGCCAAGACTTCAGACAGCCATTGTGAGGCTACGACAACACTTTCTTTCTCTTTCTCTTGTCTTCTCTGACAGCACAAATGGATTGAAGGGCGGGGCGAAGGAAAAAAACACAAAACAAAACACAGGAAAAGCATCACTACCCAAAAAAGAGTGAGTGAGTTGAGGTCACACCTCCGCGGCCGCCGCCGAAGCACCTCTCCTCCACGAAAAGGAAAAAAAAAGTCTCTGAGAAGAAGAAGAAGAAGAAGAAGAAGAGATATGGAACAAAAAAGAAAACCCAAAACTCGCCGTCGCTCGCTGCTCTCTCGGTTGCTCGCACTGCCTACACTTTTATGATAAAACCCACAAAACCAAACGCCTATTCTCAAACAAGGTATACTTTTCTTCTCTCAGAGCTTTTCCCTCTCTTCCAGAATCCTCTCTCTTCTGTCCCTCTGTCTTTATCTGTGTCGCTGTGTTTGTGGGTGTCTTCTCTTTTGCTGCTGCTGCTGCTGCTGTTATGTCCACTCGCCTTAATCTCGGGATGATGACACAGTAACAGCGCTCATCAACTCTCGTAAACAACTCTTCTCAGCTCTTCTGTCTTTCTTTTGTTTCTTCTCATTCTCAAAACTCTTCTCCATCCGCTCCTATTGTTGCTTGGACGACAAAAAGATTTCCCACTACTGTGGCTAGGTTAAGCCTTTTGGACCATCCTTGTTGTTTCTTCGTTCCCATGATGATGACGATGATGATGGGAAGCAGAAGAAGATCCGGTAGATCGAAAAAAAAGGAAAATAGAAAATAGAAAAAAAAGAAATACCAATTTCCGATGAAGCTTTTTCATTTCCCTCTTTCTCTCTCTGTCTCTTCTCTGATTCTCTCTCTCTCTCAGACACGCACTCCCTACTGTCTGCTGCTGCAGTGTTTCAGTCAAATGCCCTAAGTTCAATGATGCTAGAGAAAGGATGCCCTAGAGCTTCTTCTAAAATATGAGATCTATTCTCAATGCTGTCATTTATTTATAGTTTTTTGGGCGTATGGCCTCTTGCTGAATATGGGAAACAAAAGGGACTTCCAAAAGATTTCCCACACTTGTTTGTTACACTCGAGTTGCTTACTGGTTTTGGTGGTTTGGCATTGCTGTTTTCTTTTTTTTAATTTATTTTCCCACTTTTCTAAATGCAGTATGATGGAAGATAGTATTAGTAGTAGAAGATTATTGGAGAACACTTTTGGTAGTCCAGGCTTTTACAAAAATACATTTGGCTGTGGTTCTTGCTTTCTTTGTAATCTTTGGGGTTTTCTTTCTTTCTTTCTGCAGTTGGAAGAGAGACACACAGATTTGCTATAGTTTATCGTTGCTATAGTATCAGAGATTTGGATTGTCAGATTTTGTTCCTTCTTTCCTGAGAAATACACAGCCTGCAAGCAACAGGCAAGCACTGAACAGCATCCTATCCTCCTCCCTGGCAAGCAAATGCATGCGCTGTATAAACAGAGCTTCTGAAGGTGTTGTCTCTCTCTCTCTCGCTTTTATCCAAAGAAAACAACATTGCTCTTCTTCTATCATCTTCTCTCCTCATTGTCACCTTTCTCCTCCCTGCTCCAGCATATTGCAGTGGCAATAAAACCCAGGACAAAAAACTCTTTCCTGCTCTGCTTTCATTGTTGCACCTTTTGTGGTTGCAACAAAGAACCTGGCTGCAAAAGCTGGAGAGGAAGAAGAAGCAGCTATAAGGTGTTGCATACATAATTTCAAAAAGGAATAGTCTTACCCAGTATAGTGGGGCTTAAAGCACCACCAGTATCTGTTTCCAGTAAAAACACTTTCCTGAAATTGCAGTGTACATATTGGCTTCATCTCGTTCACAAGGCACCCATGTTTGTTTGATGGAGCAAAACATCACAAGTTCAATTGTTGATCTCTGGAACTTGATTATAAGTTTCTTTGTTTGTCATGTGTGTTAGTTACCAACACAGCCCCCCCCCCCCAAAAGTCTGCTCCCAACAACCCGCTGCAGACATTTTTAATCAAGCACTGGCAGATTTCTTGGCAGAGAGCAGATCAGATAACTGGTTTATGTAAGCATCAGGCTGGAGGGAGTTTTCAGGACTTTGGAGTGCATCCAGACTTGTAACTCCTGTGGCACACCAAACAAAGGTAATGGATAATGTGAGTATCCTCATTCACAGGACAAAGGAAACAAGCTTGTCTCTTTTGGTGAGTGTAAAGCTTGTGCATATTCATTCCTTTAGAGATAATTGCTGTTACTAAGGGAGTGGTCGTATACCAGAGAGGACAAGAAGAGTTCTGCAGCTGCCATTCTGACCAAAGAGAATATCAGTATCCAGTCTATCACCCACCATGCAGATCTCTGATTTACTAATCTGGAATCTGCACCAAAAAACCACAAAAAGCTTAATAAGACCTTTACATTTACTTACCAACTGCACCCTTCAGGTTGTGGCAGGTTCCTGTGAACAAGCAAAAAGACATTCTTAATGGGCTCCAGATGGAAAGTTCTTCTGAAAAAGGTTTGGATATTCTCCCTGTAAACTTGCCAAAAAACTGTCACTACATACCATTCACAACAGTCATTCACATGCAAAGAGACTATGAGTAGATTGAATTCCATACATTATAGATCAGCCCAGGACTGACTTCCATTCTGCAGATTCTAGAACCCCCCTAGATCAGATCCAAGTAGGTTGAGTGAAAGAACATTGCAAAAGTAGAATTAAAGTAGTTCACTGGATCATGACTATGAAGACTAGAAACAAGTTCATCTGCTTGTCCAGTTTCCAGTGGGCCATTTCACTACCATAGGTTGTAGGAGTTTATACCAAGTCAAGAAGACAGATAGGGACAGACAAGGTGAAGAGAGTGCAGAAAGAGGTTGTACTCTGAAGCAAGGTAGTCCATCAAAAAAGTGGAGGGCTTGCCCACTACAACTGGCTCCTTATTTGTGGTGGCTTTTAGTGCTCCCACCATGGCTCCTCCTCCTGTTTCAACCTCTCCATCTCAGTACTTGCCCTGACAGAGCACTTTCAGTTCTCTTTTCCAAAAACAAAAGTCTCAAGGTCAAAAAGCACTACCAAGTGTCTTTCACTGGCATTGCAATCTTCTATTTCACTGGTGTGCAAATACTTGATCAGCAACACCTTTCTATATCAGAGGGACCAAGCTTTCAGGGTAACACACAGCAAAACAAGTTTGTAATAGTAGACAAGGAAGGGAATATTTGCCTGCCCATTCTTGGGCATAAGTCAAATAAGTGATAGCGTCACAGTTGGTGGCAATGAACAGACAACCAGGATTCTCCCTCAAGCATAGAGTTGCATACCTGCCCCACAATACTGCAGTTAGTCAGGCTTGTACTCAGCAAAACCAGCTCTCAGCTGGATACCACATTAAGATCTATAACAGCACCTAAGAAGATGAGTCTTAGGCATATAAGGGTACTTGTGTCTAAAATGGTGCAGTTGTGTTTAGGGTTTAGGGTCACAAAGATGTTAGCAGTCACAAACTTCTCTCACACAGAGCAGGGAAATGGTGTTATGACTACTAAGTCGTGCTACTTCTGCCAACTAGCACACACTGCTCCCCCACCACTTTCCCTGCACTATGATCCATCATGAACATACAGACCCTGTGTGATGAGCAACAAAACAACTACTTGCATATGCTAGAAAAGTCCACAGAAGAGTTGACTCACTGAAGTTTGTAGTAGTTAAAGAACCTATCGAATCCCACCACCACTGCTCCCACCTGTACCCTCAGACAATGTTCTTTGGTCTCCTGAGTAAGAATATAAAAGAAATAGAAACTGCACTATCCCCATTCTTCACAGGAGGAACAAACCAACTAACCCAAGGTCATTGCATCAGACACTTGAAAAATATTGACAAACACGTGGTATAACTGTAAAGGATCTTTCACTTTTACTTGGAACAAGTAGCACATGATCCATAACATGAGGTTAGATGACAAAGGGCATACAACTTACATGATGGTCATGATCCATAATTTGACCTGGTGCCAGCTCTATTTTCTTGTCACCATCTTCCTGGAAATCCCTAAACTTAATTACAGGCTGGTCTCTATCAGATCAAAACCAACAACCTCCATAAAATGTGAAGAGAGAAAGGACAAGGAAACAACTGTGATGAGAAACTAGACACATATCCACACCCTACTTTGGAACTCATGATTCAGGTAATAGCAAAGATATATGAGGCCTGAAGAAGGAGAAAAAGGAATACAGGGCCCCCAATATGACTGATGCCAGCTTGTGTGAGCTCCAATTGAATTCCACCTTCACCAACAACATAGACCTGGTTTCAAAAGAACAGTCCAAATCCCCAAGAGGAACAAAAATTGAATAGAAACTCACCCCTGGAGGAATAAAACAGTCCAACCTCTGAAACTAAGTTGGCTGTTTCCCCATTTAGTACTGCTTTGAGTAGCTTGGTTTCCCTTTATTTTGTTGATGAAGGGAGCATTTCCCAGGTGACTGTCATGTACAAAGAAATTCCAAGAGGGCCACATATGCACAGAACTCATTCACTCAGAATCCCCAAACATTTAGGCCGAGCCTTGCTTCATGGCAGTTACACATATGTACCATTGTGATACGACATCCTGCAGCACTATTTAAAATGGGCACTAGAATTCTGCAGTTTCAACAAGTGTTTTGACCAGGCAGAGAATAGCCCCGCTACCTTCTTGTTTGAAGGGAAGTTTACTGATTTCAAGTAGGCAGCTGCTGCAAAGGAGGATGGAAATATCTCTTCCTGCACTACACAGCAAATATAAATTCCAGAGAGTCAAAGTGAGCACACAACCAGAGAAAGAGACCACATAGATTATATTGTAGACAAGATCTTCCCCAAGAACTACAACAACTCGCTGCACAGCAATTACCTCGGCCACAGTGAGACCAAGTGAATCAAACTTCTTTGCATATTGCTTCCTTGACTTGGTGGAGTTGTTGGTCACAAACACCAATCTCTTTCCCTATCAAGCCCAAAAAACTCATTCATGAATGCTGCAATTGCTTAAATTTTTATGCAAAAATGAAAACTAATGTGAAGAGTGCAATTGGATTCAAAAATTTGTGATGATAAGTCACAAGTGCAGCATGATAATGGAATCACAACTTACCATGGCATGTAGCATATCAAGAGTCTCTGGGACACCATCTATAAGCTTGTCACCCTTCCAGATAACACCTGCATGACAAGGCATAGACTCTGACTCTTGGGTCAGTCTAAAAGGGCCATTTCATTCTTCAGAACACCAACACAAAGGCTCTGCCATGAGAATAGACCATGAATCACAGAAGAGATGTTTAATAAAAGGACGCCCAAGCATTGCAGCCTTTTGCAATTCTCATGCTCAGAAAGTCACATGTATAATGTGTAACTAACAACTCCTTGTTCTAGTACACGATATTCCACATGATTGTAGCTGCAGGTTGCCAAACTTCTGTGTGTCTCCTAGCTGATCGCAGAGGATTTAGCGCAGTCAAAGTTCTATAATTCTTGAAAGCAAATTGAGAGTGCTCAAATGATCTTGGAACTGGCAATGCAACATTGCAGGTGCAATAACAGATCCAAAGGTTTCAACCAACCATCCAGGTTCTCATAATAATTATTACTACATGGGCTGGTTGTGATTGTCAGAACTTTGGACATAATGGCCATTGTGCTTACAGATCAAAGCAGCTTACAGATACCTTGAAAAAACCATTATTTGAGATTCATCAGTTTAGTACAAAAAGCCTTTTGATTTGGCAAAGTTCTGTGTGTCTGGTTTTGCAAGGAGACCACAAAGGAAAGAGTTTTAATAGAAGGAAGACCAACCATCACAATCGAAAATGAATGTCTTGACACTGTTGATGAGCTTCATGGCATCTGTCAAAAATGGTGTTGCTGCCGCAGGTGTTCCTGTAAAGTTCAACCCCACCACCCTCAGTCTGCCTCTAACTTTTTTCAATCACACAACAGAGTTTTTGCTTCCCATTTGTGGATCTTCAGCTCCTTACAACTGCCAAACTTTGGCATTCACCAAACAGGAACGTCAGAACAAGGAACAGGAGCCAGGATTCTACTGAGAATTATGCTGTGACTCTCTCTTTCTTTTCTCCCTCCACACATCTCATCATGTCAATACAAAAAACGGATGCAACAAACTCTCAGTACAACCAGAACGATTTCTTCCATGATAGGGATGATGACGATGAATCTACTTATTGCAGGATAAGCATCAAAGAAACACACCAGTAGAAGTGCCATTCAGTTGCACAGATACCATCGCAGAGCTCATTAACCTGTAGAAAATGCCCAAAAAGAAGCCTTAGCAACTGATTCTGAAGGCCAAATCGGACTTCTAAGCTTTCTCCACCTACTTGCTCCTCCTTTTGTAGTTTGTTCAAGAAGATCGTGCAAATCAATCAAATCACCAAGAAAACAAAGATGCACGCGGGAGGATCATAGAAGAAATAAGTACCTTCAAAAGAAAAATACCTAGGGCTTCTACCTCATTATAATAATTTTCGCAACAGATAGCTGTTGATCATCAGCAGGTACAGCAAAATGGTCAGAATAAAAGAAGAGAAGATGGAGGAGAAAAAAGAGAGAGCAGAGGAGGAGATACCAGTTGTGAAAAGCTCACTACCAGCCATGGATGAACCACTACTACTACTACTACTACTACTACTGTTGCACTTGCTTTTTTCTTCCTTTGCTGCGTGTCGTCGGGCCTTCTTACGCATTCAATTCTTTGGAATAATATATATGTCCAGATCAGGGTCCTACCATTTGTTTGGCAGCCTTCAAGTGTCTTCAGATTCCTGCAAAGTGCACTGTGTACAGTAAGAGCTTGAAAGAAGTTCAGAAGGTTTAGGGTTGAGGTTTTAAGCTCCTCCTCCTTACAGCAGATGACAAATGACCAGGTATGTGACCTTCACATGCATCCTCTGGAAGCTGCCATTTTCGCGTTTCAATTGTGTTGTATGCTGGTTGTGTGGACGTCCGTCGTAGGCTGCTGATGCTCTTACTTTAGCCTGCCACTAGGGAGCAAAAACCCTTACCAGCAAAGTCTATGTGGGGTTGTTTGCCAGCACCCTCTAACAGAAGAGGCTATAATCTGAGTTGCAATTTACAACATTGTTTTGGCAGATTTCACTTTGTGCAAAGTCTCAATGTTGGAATAGAAGAGGCTGTGTGTTGATATGTTAATACAAGCATTTTCTCTGCAAAATTCTACATTAGGTAGGATGTAGAAATGTGATGGATTATGGTGCACAACTCCCACCACTAATGTTGTCTTGAAGCAGCTTGAAATCATGTGCATGTATGGTTAAGTGTGAAGATTAAGAGTTTGACAGGATTTCAAGCCTAGTGGTGCTTTCAGTATGTACCCCCAATTCTTGAGAACCCAGTTCTTGCAGGTGGTAGGCCAGACTGATGTTGAAAGTCCCTTCACAATCCTGTAACAAACATTGTCCATCAATTGAGGCCACAGTGTGGAAGTTGATGAGTCATGCAAATGTTACATATTTTGAGATCAGTGGAGTTGGTATGCTGAATTCTGGTCAGTTTGATGCACACTAGCAGAAATTTTATGCTTGAAATGCCTCCCTGTTTTAGTAGGTGAAAGTTGAGGTGATTGCTGTTGCTGCAGAGTTGTGTGATACCAGTGAAGTGTCTGAAGCCTTCTACAAATAGTGTCACCATCCAAGAGCTTGGCAAAGTGTGGTATGAAAACCCTATTAGCTGAAAGATTTGGTTCCATTTTCACTGTTCCTACTTCCTGATGATAGTCAGTGTCCTCATAAAAAATAACTGTTTCTCTTCCCACTTGAATGAGTACAAGCGATGGAAATTGTCGTTTGCCTACATTGCTCTCATGTCAGCATCCTTTTTAGAGATAGTGTGAGAATTTTAATTTTGCTTTGAAGAAGTGTTTTGAACCAGTAAAATCTGGGAGGGTGCATGAGGCATTTGCAGTTGCTGATCACAAAGAAACAGCTCACATTCTGAAATATAGTTATGCTCTTTCTATCTCTTATCAGGTGGCATGACAGCTTTGTGAGTGAACATGCTGAAACTTTGCAGGAGATTGGACGTGGAGTACACTCCAATCACCATCGTGTATTGCTTGACAGTCTCTTGTTCCTCTGGAAAGCACTAGAGGAACTCCTGGCTGCTTTGATTACAAAGCTCCAGTAAGTAGCCTTGTGAAGTGTGGTTGAATGGAATGTGGAGAGACTTGGGATGGACAGGCTGCAATTCTGGCGGTTCTCCCTTTGCATGTCTTTCAGAACTGACTACTACAGGGCACAGTGTTCTGCATCATCAATGGGGAGGGTCTCACAGTCATCCCACTGAATAGACCTGCACGCCTTTGCTATGCCTTGTCTCAGGGAGCTGGTGAAGGTCAAACACAATTGGCTAGAAGCTGAATCTAACTGAATTTCCTCATGAGGTCAAAAGCTTCTACAGAGGTTTGGGATTTTGATGAGATTGTGCATGTATAGTTTCTAATTGGGGACTTGTCTGTTGCAGATTCTACTGTTCCAAGTTTTGCTTCCTGTACATGATGCAATCCTCCTGTGTCACAATCAAGGTTTGCATGTACAAACTTCATCCAAATTATTGCCTATAGGTTACATCATTACATTGCACACATTATGCTTGCTTTATGTCCAATATATTGACTTGGCCCATAAATATTAAGTTGAACTTCCAACTTAATATTGAAGTTTAAATAAGTTGAACTTCAATTGTGCTTCAATATAGAAATAGGATTGTCTTTGATTGACCAATCACCTTGATTGGCTCATGTGATGGCATTAATTTAACTCTCACACTATGTTGTCCAATAATTCATGCTTATGGCCAAGGGTGTGAAAATAACTTGCACACTATTTTGGATGTGGTACACCAATAGAGACCCACATACCAAGTGTGGGTGGATCTACTATAGGAGTGTTACCATGCAATAGACTTTAGTTTCAAGGATCAAAGTGCAAGAAGGATGTGCTTGAAGCAAAAAAAATTGTGTGACTTCGTCCTGATTGCCAAGTGTAGAATTTTTGTTTCACTCTTTATTAACAAGTTTTGCAAAATCATCTAATGAATAAATAAATAAATAAAGCAACAACAAAATGGTCAACAACTATGGCATTACCTATTCATTTGGCAAACTTTTCTCTTTTGATAAACAATTTTAGTACTCAATTTTGTTTATTCATGATCAATGAAATGAGCTACTTTGCCAACTCCAAAGAAATCTTCTTATGCATTGGAGTTGTGTTGATTGACAACACAATAAATCACCTCTATTGCCATGTGCAAAGTTGATTTTACAAAATGAAAATTTTTCTTAAGACTTACATTTTTGTTGGTTGGAAATTTTGTGGTTTGCATTGAGGGGTTTATTAATGCAAAGTAAAGAATTTTCTACCGAAGTAGATGATAGTGGGTGTTGAAGTCTATTATGTTCTTTGTGTACTAGGGAAAATTGGGTTGGGATGGGTTTAGGGTTTAGGGGCTAGCACTCAAAAGAGATGCTTTATTTTTTGTTTTAATGTTTAATGTTGAAATCTACCTTATTTGTTCTTTGATAAGCTTATTGGCAAGAATCTAGCTCTTCATTCTACTTTTGTTCTTTTCCTTTTTCTTTTTTCTCTATTTTTTCTTCTTTCATCCTCCTTGCTTCTCTTTTTACTTTACTATTTTTCTTTTTCTCTTTTTTTCCTTTCAAGCCCCCTTTCTTTTCTTTTTCCCCCTTTTTATTTATTCTATAATCTTCTTGGATTTTTTTTCTCCCAAGGAGGTTGTGTTTATCTTCCTTTCATTTTTTATGTTTAACCATTGTCAAAATGCTTTGTATTTCCCTTTGTTATTTGTTGTGTGCATTGTGTTCATGAAATTTTGTTCTAGATTATGGTGAACCTAAACATTGTTTTGATTATTGGGGTTTGGTTCATTTTTTACATGTTTTCACATGTGCTTATGTCATGAGCTTGTGTCAATTTATGCTCCTATTGAATTCAATAGTTTTAAATAAGGTTTTTTTGCTTTAAAAGATTTTTATTGATTTTTAATGTTATTTTGCAAAAGAAAAAAAGGTCATAAACTACATTTGGTGGATAGAATTTTGATAGTAACCTATTATTCTATATAGGGAAATGTTTAACTCACCAATTCAATTCATGAATGTTGTATAAATATAACATATTCAATCTTGTTGGATGTTTTGAATATGAAATTCCTTTCCAATGGGTCACACCTTTCATTATAGGTGCAATGTCTTTTTATGATTGTCTATTTTGATTCATAAGGGATGAATATTTAACTTTTACAAATTAACCCATAAAATATGGTCAGAGTTGATTGCCAATTTTTACAATGTCAATGTTTTCACCATTTGATAGTATATTAACATTGTGTGCATGATAACATTTTAATATATTAGGATAAGTGTTACAAAATCTATGTTCATTTGCTTATAAGAATGCATTTAAAATTCATCATTGAAAGATTTTTTTCATTTTATTACCATTTAACAAATTATAGGCATCACTATTACTATTCATATCCTATTATATTTTTATTCACCCCAAAATAATATAATTTTCATACATGTTTTTATAATAAAAAACAATATTTTAATATGGTTCTGCAAAGTTTTCATGGTGTAAACAAGGTTTTTTGGGTGTATGTGCAAGACAAGTAGATGATTTTCATAATGATGACAATTCAAATATATTATATTTCATATAGTTCATTATGAACTTGTGAGATTTTGTATGAATTAATGTTCAACGGTTTTAAATTTGGAGGTGCAAACTTTTCTTTTAATTGATTTAGGTTACCTTATGCAACCATACTTAATAAAAAAATGACAAAATTCAAAACTTTCTTAATAATAAAAAAAATAATGTTATTCCTTGTTGAAAACTTTTGATTTAATGTAATGTTTTGAAAAAAAATAATGTCATGAATTGTTATCAAATGTGTTATTTGCATTTTAATTAAACATCATCCTTTAGTTAACACACATAAATATTCATATAGATTTTCACAAATGTTGAAATAAAAAATGTGTTTCTAGACTCCCAACAATGAAAACAAAATTTAAAATTTTATATACACATCTTATTATCAATTCACTAATTTATAGCAAACTTAAAAATGTAAAATTTATTTCCATCATTTGCATTCTTAACATCCATAACATTTTGAATAATATTTTTCCATGTAATTTAATTCCCATCATTGTACATTCCAAAAGCCCAATTAACTTAACAATTTGGATTTTAAATGTATTATGCATTTTTTTCAAAATAAATTCATTTATAAGCTTTAGCCATAATTTCATTACGTGTTTGTTTTAATTTATTCATTATTCATTTTTATTTTAATAAAATTAAACAGAATTTTAATTGTAAACAAATGAATTTGAATTTATAATCACTTTAATCATAATTTTAATAACATAACATCATATTGTAATAATAATCGTTGTAGGTCTTTTTGATCTAATCAATTTTTCATTAAATCATTTAAATGTATGCTTGAAATATGACCTATGAAAAAACTTATTAATATTTTTTGCCCTATTATTTTTCTTATAAAAAAACATTATTATCAAAAAAAATTCTCACATAAGTTCAAAAATT
Organism: Sphagnum tenellum; assembly: GCA_963921925.1. Taxonomy (NCBI): domain Eukaryota; kingdom Viridiplantae; phylum Streptophyta; class Sphagnopsida; order Sphagnales; family Sphagnaceae; genus Sphagnum; species Sphagnum tenellum. Next base: position 17,786,575 of record OY998145.1, read on the forward strand.
AGATGACATAATTATTTTCATTCTCTTCGTTGGTCATTTCTTTTTAAAATTATTTATTAAATAAATAAAACAGTTGAACATCATTAGAACACGAAGCCCAAGTAAATTTTTTTTTAAAAAATTGATAAGGTGTAAGAAAAACAAGTTAAAATGATTCTAGAATGAAATATAATCTATGATGAAATATAATTTGGAATGACATTGAAATTGTCATAGTGATAATCACCAAAATACCCATCTTACATCCTAATTAATATGAATGGCAAATTGTTAACCTCAATTTATAACGGCACTATTAATTGCACATTATGTGAAAAAAATTATTGACTTATTGCAACATTCGGCATGGCACCTTCGATCATGAAGGCGGACGAAAACAGTGCTTCGACTCGAGAGGCGAGGCGGCCGCATCGCCTCTCACGTGAGGTCCTGAACGGAATGTCAAAACGGAGTGCTGAACCACGTTCTAGAAACTTTTTCAAGGTTCAAGGTTCAGGGTTAAGAAAAATTGCCAAAATTCTTGGTGTAAAAAAATTAAACAAAAAAATCCTAGTTACAACATCACGAAACCCTAAACCCTGAACCCGATGCATAATGCACCCCATAAATCCCCCCCACCCCCCACGCCAAGGTCGAAATCGAGGAGTGCCAGGCCGGGTCTGTCTGTAATAGACCTTTCCCTCCCCCACCCCCACGTTGGGCCCTGTTGGTCGAAATTCGGGAGTGTCGGGCCGGGTCTGTCTGTAACAGACCTCTCCCTCCCCCACCCCCCACGCCAGGCCCGGTCGGTCGAAATCCGGGAGTGCCGAGCCGGGTCTGTCTGTAACAAACCTCTCCCTCTTCCACCCCCCATGCCGAGCTCGGTCGGCCTAAACCCCGAGCTCTGTCACAGACGTAGTGAATTTATATATATATATAATGACACCACTTCCAAATTGTTGAAGAAGTGGGGGGAAAAACAACATGATTGCGATGTTTAAAAAATAATAAGTAACTATGTTTGGTTAGGATGAAACAAATGCATTCCAAACTTTAACAACTATAATTATCATGTGCTTATTTTATTTGAAAATAATTCAAAACATATTGTCATTATGTTATTATTAAATATCATTTCCAAACAAATATTTTGCATGTTTTTGTAAATTATCTTTTGATGGAACAAACTTTGTGTTTAAAGTTGAATGAAAATTTAAATTAAATAAATGACTATAATGTTTTAATGATAAATTTGAAAGGTAAAAATTGTTAGAAAAGCTTTTAATTACCCAGTAGTTGAAATCTTTTAAAGGATGTGCAGGTTATTGAACTTGTATTTATTAATTCATTTTAATAATTCATTATGACTATTACATTATCAAAAAACCTTATTAATTACCATTCTAAACTTCATGTGTATAAAATTTCAATTTTATTTTGAACTTTATTATTATTACATGAATATGATTTGTTTCATTAATAACATCGTGATCAAAATGATTATAAAATCAAGTTCATTTGTTTGAAAAATGATTAATTATGTTTGATTTGGCTAAAATCAAAACTAAATATCTTTATTTGATTTTTAAAAATAATTTATCTAATCAAATTGAAAATTATACACTTATGTAATTAATTTCATTTTAAAATTACCTAATTATGTAATATGTTTGAATGTGTGATATTTAAAAAATTATATGTTTTACAATAATAATTTATATAATCACATGGGGTGAGTGATGGTTAATTAATAAAGTTTTGATTTTTATTTTATTTTTAAAAATTGAAACCCCATTTTGGACATGTTATGAAAATGGCATGATCCTCATAACATATTTTGAATTTTTTTTAATTATCAAATAGAATAATGATTAATTTAATTTGACTAATGACATTTTGTTCATTATCAATTGTGATTGCAATTTCAATCATATAAATTAACATAAAACCATGAACATATCAATTTATATAATATAAAATACCAATAAACATGTTAACAACAAACTAAAATAAAAATTTAACCACATGTTTGAATTATTGTAATGCATGTTATCTTCTACTTAATATTTTTCCACCATGTGCCTTCACAATTATATATATTTTATGTATTTTAAGGTTAAATTTTGATGGGCTTTGTTGAGTTTTTTTTAATTATTTCAAAAAAATATTTTCAGTTTTTCTTTCATGTAATGTTTTTTAAAAATTAATTTTGTTATTTTTAAAAAATTAACGTGGTGATGATATGGTTTTTTTTTAATTTTTAATTTAATTTTTTTGGTTTTCTATTTTCCCTTTTTAATTATTAGAAAATCATATTTTATTCATTTTAAGAACCATTTGGTCACCTTTTTCTTTTTATCGGTTTGAGTTTATTCATTATTTATTTTTATGATTACATGCTAAAATGAAAAGAAAAATTTTCATTTTTTATTTTCGAAATAATCTTGATTTTATTATGTGTCATTAAGAATGAATGTGTTAATTTTCATACATTAAGAATTGTGTCATGTTAGGGCAATGTGTAATTATATGTTTTTTGTTAGTATAATTATTATATTATGCAACATATATTGATGGGACAAATTTCAAACTTTTATATTAGGAATGAGATTTCATTTCAATTATTTATGTTTCAAAAGTTTTTGAATTGCATTCTACAAAAGGCCTAATTTTGACATTTTTGGTTCATTAAAATTTGATCTAGAAAATTGAAACATAAAAAAATCACAATTGTCAAAATAATTTAATTTGAGAATTTTGATAATGTATTATTTGATTTTCACACATTTTCAGTTTTTGTGAGAATATAAAAACACTCATTTCAAATAATTTTATCAAATGTATTTAATTTTAAAAAAATTTGAAATGATAATTTGTTACCCATCATAAGAGTCACTCATGTATCAAAGAAATAAAATTTACAACATAAATGAAAATGTTTAATTCACAAGCTCATAATTGTTAGATAAATGACATTTAATGTTATTGATTTTTTTTTCATTTTCAAAAACTTATTAAATCACATTTTTCATTACATGCACATCTTTTTCTTGAATGAAAACCTTTTTTTTTAAATAGATGTAAAAATTTGTAAAACGAAGATTTTTTTTAAAAATTAACATTTACAAATTATTATCAGAATTGATGGAAAATGCTTATCATATATATAAATTCACGTAGTGCGTTTGTCTGTCTGTGCGTGACATGACGGTTCTATGTTTTAATCCGCCGGTGGAATTAGCCTAGACAGTCGAGACGTTCTGCCATAGAAAGGCCGGACAGTCGAATGTTCTGCCATATAAAGGCCGGACAGTCGGACGTTCTGCCATAGAATTAAAATTAATTAATAGACTTGACTGACATCAAATTATGTCTGTTGGTAATTAATTAGTCACACATCTTTGAATGACTATTTTTTCTTTCTTTATTATTTTACGGACGGACAGATTTTCTACGGGAGAACTGGTTCTGCGTTTTAATTCGCTGGCAGAACCGGCCTCTGTAGAAACATGCCATCTGGACTGTGTGTGTGTGGGGAAAGGGGGATGGGAGAGTCTAACCTATTCTAATTAGGGATCAAAACCCTGTCACTAATTATCATTAAGTGACACCTGTCCAAGGTGGTCTGTAGATTCTTTTCAAAATCGTGCTTTGACCCGAAGATGTTGATCATTCAAGGCACCTTAGCATGGTGTACTCCTCCTGTTTCAACTAGGCTTTGAAACTTCATTTTTTTTTCAGGTGGATGGATGGGGCGACAATTTAGGTGAGATCTAATGAAATTCAACTCGCCATTCACTCGTGGGATCTGGGAGGTCCAAGGGGGACTAGTCATCCGAGGCTCCTCGTAGATAATGATTTAGTAATAACTTCTTTAGAATCGTGACCACCAAAAATTTCTAGGAGATGATCTTCCATACCTAGAATGAATGAATTATAAACTAAATCTGCTATTTGATTAGTACCTTCATAGCCCAGGAAGGGTCGATATCCTAGAGGAAAATTTTGAATATGAACTGGCGAAGAAATAACTCCACAGGGAATATCAAGACGTTTACCAATATGACGTTCCATTTGAGTGCCAAATATGGCAGATGGTTCTACACGAGCAATCATATCTCCTACTTCGGTGTGATCGTCTGTAATTAATATTTCATCACAAAAACCTTGAACTTGTTCTTTGTACTGGTGACCTCCATGAATGGGAGTGTCGAAATGTGACGACTTCTTTTTCCTCAAAATATGGCGAATTTTGCAAAACAAATCTCAAAAATCCTTTGTAGGATTCGCAACCCCCTTCAAATAAACAATCCCCTGACCCAAGCAATTAGGATCATTGTTTTTTATTTGGGAGAAATTTCGTATTACTTTTTGGATCATTATTACTGTACAAAGTGCAAACAGCAGCAAGAGAAAGTTGGAACATTCAAAACTTTTTCAATAGATTACTTTTAAATGCAGATTTGCTTTACATGTGCCAAAAAACACATTAAAATAAAAAATAAAAAAAATAAAAGTTTGTAAAAAAAACTAAAACATGAACCGGGTTTAAAGAAAACGGGGGACTTCAGAGTGTCCAAAGGTCACAGGTACCCACTATTAATGTTAATGGTTCAACATTTTGAAATAACATTGATTATGATAGTGTGATTTTTTATAATATAAAAGTATAAATTTCACAAGATTTTTGTTCACCCACATATAGTATATTTTTAAGCCATTATAAAAATATTTAAACCTTTAGTTGAAATTTATTGATAATATATATTTTTATCTTATTAGTCATCTAAAACGATTATAGTTATTTCATGAGGTTTTTTAAATATCATTTTTTTGGTTAACATGTAAATATTCTCAATGCAACATATAAACATTGAAAATTTCTTATCATGTATTTAAAATTTTAAAATATTGTTAATTATTTTTCCTACTCAATTCCTATGTTCAATAAATTAATTTATAATTAGTTTAAATATAAACATTCTATAAAAATTATTACCATTTGAAATCAATTGTGTAGAATATTTTGAACACAATTATTTTTTTATTTTCATCACCTTTTCAGTGATAAATTTTTTTACATTTCCATTTTTAAAAACATCTATGACAATCTTTTCATTTTTGTAGTTTCAATTTTGTTAATTTTAAAAAGAAATAAGATAATGCAAATGGTAATAAAACAAATCATCATTAAGGTCCAAAACATGTCAAAATGGTTAGGTGATTATTAAATTGGTTAATTAATTTGGATTGGGTGTCACAATCAAAAATGATTTTTTTTTTCACCTTCAAGTGTTAAAAGGAATTTGGTTTTGCATATGGTTCTTAATGTAAATGTTGAAATATGTAGCTAAATGACGGTTTGTAAATATAAATGATGTGGTAGTGGATATGGTTTTTAGTGCGAAACATAAAATTTTGGGTTAAAAAAAACTTACGTCATTTTTCACATTATGACCAATGACAACGAAAAGTTGGCAATCCTTGTTTATTTTTATAAATTAAATATTGTCATAAGAATTTGAAAAAAAACATGTGAAGGAATTATTATTACTAATGGGTAACCCGTGGCTACACCACTCTAGCCACCCCGAACGCTTTGTGCTTTCATGTTTGGATTTGTAGCTTGGTTTGGCTAAATCTTCTTTCAGAGAATTGCCCACTTTTTCCACATTCCTACAGATGATGGCCATTTTGGCTACAAACAAAAACAGGTCGTGGTGCAGGCACGTCAACTCGGGCTGGGCCCGATCAGCTTGAAGGCCAAACCTCGTTTTTCCGAACTCCGTTTTTTTGAATACCGTTTTCCAAATTCCGTTTTTCCTAATCCCGTTTTCAGAATCCCGTTTTCGCCAGGCCGGGCCCGGTTGGCCGAACTTGCACACCCGAGCTCCGTCACGCACGCACAAACTACGTGAATTTATATATAAGATTTATGTGTAATGTAAGTCATATCCTATCTTGGAAGTGAATGTTTGTGAAGGAACATTTATGGAATGTCAACTTACGGAATTTGAAGGGAAGAATTTTTTATGAAATATAAGGAAGCAAGTTGTGAAAAGTCAAAGACCATAATTAAATGATGAAACATTATGTTTTTAAATTATGATTTCTTTACATTATGTTGCTTAGATGTGACTATTGTATTTTTTATTTATTATGTTAATGGTTGTTAAGGCAATGTATTGTGTGTTTTTAAAGCTATATGTGGGGTTGCTATTGATAATTGATAAAAATACAAGGTGGTCTAAACTATATGGAATAATGCATATAATGAATGTTGAAACCTTTTACAATTTCGATAATTTTGTGGATTGTAACAAGTTTGGTATAAGGGATGGTGTGGGTGCTTAACATGAAAATCTTTTAAAGGTTATCTTATAAAGGAAATAAAAAAATGATGAAAATTTAGGTTGGGTATGTGTTATCTTAATAATTATTTATCTGACTTAGTTTTATGTAACATTTTGACCACTTTGTTAATGGTTTTATATGGACTTAGTGACTATCATTTAATTTGAAACCATACATTATAGAAGGATGATGTAAAAGGAGGATGGATTATTGTAATGAAATCTTAGAGAAAACCATACATAAAAATCACATTGCATGCTCATGGGTGGGATTTTAACAACTCAACTAGACTAAATGAGCATTAAACGTCATGATATTTAATTAAACCCTCCAACAATTGTGTAGTGCAAGTTGGTTGTTCATTTTTTTTTAAACCCACCTATTGATTAGGCATAACCAAATTTTACAATTGGGGGAATTGCATTGTGTAATTGACTTGGTGCAATAAAAAATGAACTAATTTAATGTGAATTTATAATTGAATATTAGGGCTAAAATGTTATCCAACTTTTTTTATGATTTAAGGTTTAGGTTGTATCTCAAGTTCAATTCAAGTAGATGTTAATGAATTTCATTATATCTTTTCATGTTTTATAGGATATTTTCTTTTGGTTATAAGCTATCAACATAATTATATAAAATGCAAATCATAATAAATTCCATAATTTCATGTCGAGTTTTGTTATTTGATTAATGTTTTTGGATTTTATCGATAACAAAAAATAGGATGACAAAATGAAGAAAATGTAACTTAAAAGTAATGTCATTTGTTTTTCTGTGGATGAAGGATACAAATTTTAACTTAGACTATTGATTGAACTACTAGTAACGCAATGTTTCAACAACGATAAAAAATTGTTTCTAATGTGTTTCTATTTTTGCTATGTTTTGTTGTTTTGCAAGTTATGACGAAGGGAGTTTGGTGAGTTAGTTTTTGAGATGGATCGCAATTTTCATGAGCTTTGTGGATTAGGTTTTTATAAGGAGATTGACAGGGGGATTTTGGGGAAGCAAAGAAATGAGGTGATGAAGAGTATATTTGATGTAGGCCGAGGAAATGAAAGTAAGGTTTTTGGTGATGAAAGAAAAGCTAAATTGCTAGACTTCCTGGACGACTAGAAAGTGTGGTTAGATTTTAATTTTGGGTGTTGTAAACAGACAAAAATAAAATTTGATCAGAACTATAAGATTAGAAGAATCCTAATGAATAAACTTTTACTATGTTAAAAATGTCAAGAAAAGATCTAGAGTTGTTACATGTGTTCATATAGGGACCAACATAAGGGAGAGGAAGAACGTGTCTAAGATTTCTAGAGTGGTTGTGTGGCAACTCATGTGTGATGTTTTTGGAGATTTTGAACTGGGTATGGAATGTGTTTTGTCCTGAAAAGAATACCTGTTGCATCGTGTGAACTCTAAAAGTTTTTAGGACTAAAGGGATGTTAGGAAATATAGATGATTATATCAGCTAATCCTGCCTTGAATCTATGTCCAATCTTTGAAACTAAACCATGTTTGATCTATGGGGATTTTATTGTTGGGTATGAACTGTCATCTCAAATAAAACAACCTATTGGTTCCTAAAGAGAAAATCAAGATGAGTGACTGATCCCTTATGATCCATAGAATTAAAACCATAGAGCTTAGGTGTCTGTAAGGATCTTTAAAAAGAAAAATATTTGAAACAAAATTGTTTTACTTCAATAAAAGTTTTAAAAACATATTTTAATCTATGTATGTCCAGTAATGGGGATGTGCACATTGTAGAAAATATTCCCCATGTTTTTGGTGACAAAGGTACCAAAAAAAGGCTAGACTAAATATGATTTTAAGGATAATTCTAAAACAATCATTTCAAATATTTGTGAATTTTGGACATGTGACAAATCCTTGTTAAGGCCCAAATTGAAGTTATGAGGGAAAATGTGTTAAAGTGCAATTTGGTTCCTATTACTATATGCTTTTAAAGCCTTGCAAATTGTAATAATGCTTCTAAAAATGTTATACATTTTCTTGAATAAAATCCATTTACAAGCTTTTATGCCAATTTCATAGTCTATTTGTGATTGTGAGAAGTAAGATTTTGAATTTTCAAGCTTTGTCATTTATGCAATTGATTTGTGCCATGGTGTGGAAAAAATGAAGGCATACACCTTCATGTGCATGTGAGATTTATTTCTTTTAAAGGCAACAACAAAATTCCTTATTGTCAAGAAGAAAAAATTTGAAGACATAAAACCACTATGAAGAATCTAAGGCTTAGTTGGACAACTTCTCCTTGTACACCCACTAAAGTGAGAATGCAATCTATTATATAATTACAACATGGTGTGTGTGTGTGTGTGTCTTTTACTTATTTTTTTATTTATTTCTTTTTCTCTGACGTCATTTCGCTTTCATTACCTTTCTGGCGTAATCCCATTGGCTCCCGTTCCCTGTGGAGTGTTTTGGGGGGTGGGGGAAGGGAGAGCCTGGTGAAGCACGGGGCGGGGGGGGCCAGCACGGGTGGCGGGGGCCAGCAGGGGGGGGGCCAGCACGGGCCGAGGGGGAGGCACGGGCGGGGAAGGACTGGGCGGGGCAGGGCAGGGCAGGGGGGGGGGGAGGGCAAGGCAGGGGGGGACCTATATCTAATCAAACAAAAATACAATTTTTTAAAAAAATTATTTTCATTATAAAACATATTTTAAAAACTATAATTTTTTAAAAAAGAATAAATAAATAAATAAATAAATAAATACATAAAAACAAAAAAATGAAGATAGACAAAATAAGAATAGAAAAAATGAAAAACATGAAACAAATAAAAAACTATAAAAAAGGAATGGAAACAAATGAAACAAGGAAAGGGAAATATAATAAAATAATTTTAAAAGAAAAAAATTCCAAAAATGAGAAAACCAAATAAAGAGTAAAAAATAAGAAAAGCCCTACTTGAAAAAAAATGAGGTGTGTCTTTTTTCTCCAAACTTCAAACTTGCATCCAAATAAAAAAATATATAAAACAATAATAAAAATAGAAAATACATAAAAATAAAAATAAAAAAGTTAAAAGTTTTTAAAACATGAACCAAGGTGGCCGAAGGCCACGGGCACCCACTAGTGACAAAGATGTGTAACCTAAGGCCTTAGGGTGGGGGGATTCTCAAATTAAAGGGGCCTAGGATGAGGTGATAGCCCTACATTTTTGGGAATGTCGGCCACCCATGTGTGCTATTGTAAAGCATGAGGCAAAATTTATCATGAACTAAAGCTATGTAGATAACAAGGAATAGGAGTGGGAGGGATATTATGCTTACTTATATGTGTAAGAACCCTCCCACTATTGAGTAGTCATAATATGCCTCCCATTTTGTAGGAGGGAAATTGATGGATATAAGGTGCCCTCCAAATACACTACAAATATTTTCCAAGTGCTTTACGAAAGGTGTAACTTGAAGCATTAAGTTGCCAATGACTCGTCAAGTGACTACATACCACCACTGCTGTAGAAGAAAGAAACACACATACAAACACAAGCAAAATTCATCAACAACAACAATCCCAACACTCCCTCCTCCACTCCTATACACACAAAAATCCAACAACAACAATCCGGAAACTCTCCAAATGCTCACACTTCCTACTCACATTTGCTTTGATTCCTTCTTAAATATGGCTTAATCCATGTGCACAAGCAACAATGTTTTACTTTTCACCCTTTTGTTTTGGTGCTCAAGTGTTCAATTGAGCCACAATTTCTTCAGTCATTTGAAATCCAAACAACTACTTGAAGTGACATTGATCTTGATCCAAGAGACACTACTACTATAGCAGAAACTTGGCAATGATGACAACACAAATGGAAGGGGGTTCATGCATAGTTCAATGATCTGGAAACTTGTCAAAGACAAAAGAGACATCCCTCACAAAAAAGAAACAAGAGAAACAAAGCAAAAAAGCAGAGAAAATGATGATTGCGGCATTATTGTGAAGCAAGAAGAGCATTCATTTTACCTGCCATTGTGATGAGCACTGCCAAATGCAAACAAAACAGCCTTTCCCTGCAATGCAAACAGCTTGCGTTCCTCACTTTTCCTGTGCTTCTCTTTGCAAAAGAAACTTGGAAGAATGAAAAGTCTTCTAAATTTCAGCAAAGGAGATGATAGTCTCACTATAACTATCATATCTATGAGAGACATTGCAGAAAAATGTCCACAACAACAACATTTTGAAGTTAACAACATTACAAACCCTTGTATATCATTAGCTGAAATTTACAATCTGAAGTAGCTTTACAATTAGCTCACACCCAGTACAATTATGGTAAGCTTTTGTGGATGCGGAGAGCTCTCTCTCCACATCTACTACCAAAACTACATATCAAATCCTCTTCTATCCATTCTCTTGCAAACCAAATCTACTCTTTTGCAACTTACAGGATCCATTTCCTCTTCAGATGGACTGCAGTGTCTTCTGCTCTCGGAGTTTGGCATTCATAGAAAAGACCTCAAACTTGAGAGAAAGTGTCTCCTCAAGTATGCAATCTTTGCTTATGATGTCAGTCCACAATTGATGAGCTACATGAACATTAGAACAATTGAGATCATAATACTCATTGTTGCTGTGTAAGTATCAATCCAGTGGTAATTGTGCTATTCAATGTTTGAAACAGAGGGAGGAGCTGCTGCTGCTGAAAAATGCTACTATCCCTTACAGACTTTGGGAGTTAACGAAGAAACTCAGATGCAAATGCTGATGGGCCAGCCTTCCTATCCTCATCAGAAACTTGAGTGTCTTGGATGTACCCACCACTGTGCCTTCTATCAGTGGAGGCAGGTGCTTTTTGGAATTCCTCCCTTCTTGCATCATATTCATCAGCACTGTTGTTGGCAGCACTGGAATTGTGAACTTGTGCGGCATACTGAAGGTTCCATAACACATCCTCCATTGATGGTCGCTTTGCAGGATTGTCAAGCATGCACTTTCCAGCAATTTCAAGCACGGTTGCCAATGATTCCGCGCCACACATCCCAACTATCCCTTTGTCAATGAGTTCCATTGATGGGCCTTTCTCCTTGGTAAGCCTTTCCTGCATTTCAGTATCAGAACACCCATCTCTCTTCAGATGTCACAAAACATGAGAGCAGTAATCATCAGTTTTTAAGGCTGTACAAAATGTTCATGCAGCATTGCATTTCATTTCATTCCTTGTTCTTTCAGATTTCTCTTGATGCTTACAGTTGATTGTTCACTGCAGGAACCAGCATCACCAAGGACAAAAGTGCAAAGAGTTTCAAGGGTTACGTGCCAGCTCTGAACGTTTCTGTGGGAAGGGGTTCTTAATTGTGGGTGGCCTCCCAAGCACCATCTCCAAGAGTATCAAACCATAGTTGTAGATATCCTGCTTATCATTCTGCTCCTTCCTGCACACCAAACACCCAAGCTTTTTTTTTAAGACAGTATTGCAGGTAAATTTTGTTTACCAGAATATTGCAATGGAACAACATATGCGGGCTTGATAACCCAAAAGAAGACACAACCCTTCATAGGTGTTGTTTTTATTAACCTAGCCTGCAACAGTGTTTGATTCTTTGTTCTCTTCTTAAAAGGACAGATCTAGTGACATCTCACATAAGAATATGCAAAACTGGTCAAGGAAGTAGGAAACCTGATCAGATCATCTTTGAAATGAACTCCTGCTTGTTTGGCTTCCCGAATCTTGTTCTACATAACACCACCAGAACATATTGTCATACTGATGCTGCTCTTGTTTCTCCTATTCTTTCAACTCTGGATACAGAAAACATAGATGTGCACACATAACATTCTCTGTGCTATGTAAATTCCTGCAGTGTCTTAGTGTCCTATTGTTGTGCAATGACTGCAAAAGGTGGAAAGCAATGAGATAGACTACTTACATTGACTGCAAAGGAAGAAAGGTGGCCAAGGATCCCATAGTCACTGACTTGAGCATCCATGCTTTCACCAAGCAAAATATTTGTGCTCTTAAGATTGTTGTCAAATACAGGGGGCACAACACATGTGTGCAAATGGTGGATGCCACGACCGGCACCAATGGCAGCTGCTAGTCTCTCTGACCAACTCAAAGCATTCCTGTTGCCTTTCTCTGAATGAGAAAACACACACAACATGTGCAAGTAGGCACCCAGATATGGTGCAAGGTTAGACCACCACCAATCCATGAGCATGATCTGTCTCTGACGCTCTCTCTTTCTCTCCAGATTTTTTCACTTATGAGGTAGAGTTTTGGTTGAATATGTATTTCATATCTTGCCTCTTCTGGAAAATGCTGCAACAATTGATTTCAGTTGTCAGTGTTTCTTCCCTTGAAATTATTGAGGAAGCAATGGAAATTGTTATGATTTGGGGGGGGAGAGAGGGAAGAAGTAGTAGACTCTTCTTACTGTTGAGAAGGCTTCGCAGATGATCACCATGCTCAACAAACTCAGACACGACATACAAGCTCTGGCTCTTCTTGACACCTGCGTCATCCACGGCACCAGCAAAGTTCTCTTCTATACAGTATCCAAGAATTGATACAAGGTGTCGGTGATGCCTGAGCTTGCAGAGCATATCCATCTGTGTCTTGATCTCCTGCAAGTCTGCATTTGGTTTGATGGTAATCCATTTGATTGCCACCTTTGTTTTGTCTGTCAACTGCCCTTTGAATACCTGCACATTGATTGTCCGATCCATGTTATCACCATTGCAGCAGACCTTCTGTTAGGTCTCTAATAGTTTTTCTTCACCTTGATGCAGACTTCACAATCATGAGCTTCAAGATCATGAGCTTGAAAGATGTGTACAGAGCGTCTGTTAGGTCTTTAATATATATTCTTCAACTTGATGCAAACTTGAAGATGAGCTTGAATAGATGAGCACAAAGCTTCTGTTAGGTCTCTATGTAAAATTCTTCACACTGATGCAAACTTCAAGATGAGCTTGAAGATCCATGCAGAGCTTCTGTTAGGTCTTTATGTTATGTTCTTCAGCCAGATGCAAACTCCAAGATCATAGCTCGAAGATTTGTCAAAAACTCTTTACCTTGCCATGGCTGCCTTCGCCCACAAAAGCAGCAGGATTGAAAACATTGGTTGCTTCTTTGAGCTCCTCGAGAGTGAAGGTTCGACTTGGTTGAGGAAGCAATCCTAGTCTCTTGGATTGTGCAATGTATCCTGTCATACACAAAGAAAGAATTGAGAGAGAGAGAGAGAGAGAGAGAGAGAGAGATCACATTATTCTCATCTTCCTTCCTACAACTTGGAGAGCAGCTGCTTTCCGGAGAGATGGGGTACGCGAGAAAAAAGAAAGAATTCACATGGTTGCAGGTGCTTTGGCTTTGAGTAGGCGAAAAACAAAATCTCTTACTCGCATTGATGAGCAATTCTGAAGGGATGCCGATAGGGCTTGCAAAGGAAGAACTGTTGCAGCCATCCTCAGGGGCAACTATGTTGTTGTCTTCTTCATCACTCGACTTCGTCCATCGCTTGAGGAGAAGAATCGACAATACACAAATGGTCAATCCGATTCCTACGCCTCCACCAAGGATGGCAGCTATGATAGCCAGATGACGATGGCGGTGACCGCCGGTATCTGCCGCTGCAACAGTTGCGGAGGAGCAATACAGAGCCATTTCCTGCTGCTGCTTGATTGTCGCCAGGCAGTTGTTCTGGTACTTGATTGTCACATTGTTCACAGAACTGAGGAATGCCTTGGGTAGAGGACCCGACAAATCGTTGGATGACACATCAAGGAAAGTGAGGAAAGGGCCGAGAGAAAGATTGTCAGGAAGAATGCCGCTCAGATGATTACGAGCCAAGCTCAAGAACACAATACTTGGAAGTTCGAACAGAAACTGAGGTGGGTTGCCGCTAAGTGCATTTCCAGAAAGGTCCAGAGTTTGAAGCTCGGTCAAGCTCTTGAGAGACGAAGGTATGGGACCTGCGAGCTGGTTGTCCCCCAGATACACCGACACAAGCTTGTTACCCAGAGACGGAAACTCCGGCCCGAAGCTGTTGCCTCCAAGGTTCAAGCTCTGGAGATGAACCAAAGAGTCGAAGTTCGGTATCAGCCCTGTAAACTGGTTGTGGGCAAGGGATAGAGAGACAAGATTCTGCAACAAGGTTATGGAGCTTGGAGGTACAACTACAGTAGTAGTGCCTTCCAAGCTGCTGTGGCTACTACTCATGAAGCTGGACTTGCCCGTCAGCTGTTGCTGGGTCGACTGGTGGAAGTGCGCGATGTTGCTGCTATCGTTGAGCTGCAACCCCCCCGAAAGCTGATTATCAGACAGGGATAGAACTTGAAGAGACGGCACAGAGCTCAACCAGAAAGGAAACGAGCCCGTGAATGCGTTTGCGTCCAGCGCTAAAACCCGCAAAGCTCCCAACCCCGCGAGGCTTTGAGGAACTGACCCCGAAATCAGATTGGAGCTTGCATTCAAAACTTGGAGATTGCTTAACTGGTTGAGCTCCGCAGCTGGTAGACTCCCCCATAATCCCACTGAAACCAGCTCGATTCCTTGCAAGTCCGGGAACGACAAGAGGGTTCCGATCAAGGCGCTGAAGTTGAAGTCAGAAGACAGCGACTTGTTATTGTGCGAGAGCGGAGCAGCAGCAGGTTCATCAGTTATACTATGCAACAGCAGCAACCTGTCGCCAAGGGGGACGTACTGCTTGTCACCCACGATCCGCAGGTACGTCAATGTTCCTCCAGCCGCACAGGTGAGGTTCAGAGATGGGTTGGACGTCAGGTCACAGAAGTTTGTGTTGTTGTTCCAGTTCCTTGTTGCCGATGGATACTCCAGCAGCTCTTGCAGTTGCAGGAGTGCGTTCACCTGCTGGCTCGCAAGTAGCAGCTCTTGCTGCTGCGCGTCTCCCAAAACTACCAGCTCATGATACACAACACCCACAATCAACGTCACAAGAATATTACAAGAGTACCAAAAACTAGAAGAAGAGCTCGCGGGACTTAATATTTCCGCCATCGCTGCAATCCTCTCTAGCTGCTGCAGCTGCAACTGGTCAGTACCGCCGCTGTTGTTCCTGGCTGCTGCTGCTCCTGATCACGCAGTTTCTCAATCCGTAGAAACACCAGGTTGCTCATGGTTAACAGCTCGAGAACAAACTACTCGGCTCCTGGGAACTTCAATACATGCACTGAAGCAGCAGGAGCAGCATCACGACCATGACGAACGTTACTCAACAAATCATGTCGAATACAGATCATCACTACTGTGTCGCTCGAGTACGCCCATCCTTCTTCAATTGCGCCGGATTAGTTCTTGACAAGCTTTTTTTTCCTACTGACAACAATGTCGAAACCAACCAATATAACAAACCAAGTAGCGACAACGGTAGAACAACAGATGGTCTACAGAGCTGCACAACAGACAGCAGTATCACCCGCATTATATGCTTTCTGACAAAAACATGGGGCTGGAATTAAACAGCTGCAGCTGAGGCAGACTGGAGCTACAGCGCGGAAAGCTCGAGTCTTGTTTATCAAGCAGTGCAAGTGTAGAAAGGAATCTACAAAGCTGTGAACTTGACTAGCCTACATCAGCAGCAGCAGCAGCAGCAGCACAGACTGCCGTTTCCAGTCTTTGGTGGCAGCAGCTGCAATGAATTCTAATGCTACAGTCCATATTCATCATAAGTTCCATTAACTCTTTGCAACGTACAACTCTCGAGAGTCTCTACTCTTCAGATTTCGGCGAAAAATCATCAACATATGTATGTACACACAGATTTTGTCATGTATTGCAGAGAAATTTATCTGCTGCTAATTAATCTGATTTTCTGCTGCTAATCTACCAAAGAATAAAAGCTGTTAACTCTTGTTTTTGCTTCTAATCTAGTAAAGAGAGGCTGCTGCCTCCTAATCTTGTTTCTGCTGCTAATGTAGCCAAAGATAATGCTGCTGATCTTGTTGCTACTGTACAGTTCACTACTCTAGCCGAGAATAAAAGATGCTTATCTTGTTAGTGCTGGTGCTAGCAAAGACCAGAGCTATTCATCTTTGTTGCTGCTGCTAATCTAGCAAAGATATTTACTTAAGCTGTTTGATCTTACGAATCTAGCAAAGATATTTAATTAATCTGTTTAACATCTTGCTAATCTAGCAAATATATTTAATTAAGCTGTTTAACATCTTGCTAATCTAGCAAAGATATTTAGTTAAGCTGTTTGATCTTGCTAATCTAACAAAGATCTTTAATTAAACTGTTTAACCTTGCTAATCTAGCAAAGAAAATGAAGCTGTTTTTTAAGCTTGCTGCTGCTTGTTTCACTGCTCAGTGTTTTTCTTTTCAATTCTGTGAGCTAGCCAAACTGGCGATCGTCAACAATAAGAATTAGCCATTTGGCTATAGCACAGATATGAAAGTTTTAAAATTTAAGAATCTTTAAATTATGTTTTTGGCTACCTGTTGGAACCTGTTGTTGTACAGTAATCTGGAGATTTTATTTTTTTAAATAAAAATTGAAATCTGGCAAATTAGTATCTTTTTTTTACAAAAATCCTTTGTATGTGTCAATCATGGTTTTTAAGGTGCAATAAACGCCAAAAACAAAAAAACAAAAAAACATTGCTGGTGCTGGTGGTGATCTAAAAAAAATAAAAAGATGTTTTTCTTGTTTGCTGCCTACTAATCTAGCAAAGATCAAATCTGCATATCTTGTTGCTGCTGCTAATCCAGCAAAGTTGAAAGTTGCTTAATTATCTGAATTATGGTTGCTGATCTTGCAGTTAATCTAGTGATTAAATGAATCACTTCAAAAGGTCTTCTGACTCTTGTCAACTTGCAAAGTTTTATACATCATGCCCAGAAATTAGGGAGGCTTCAACGGTTGATTTTGTCCTTCATATCATCTACTGTCTAAACTCCAATTATGTTCTCAATTTTGTGATCATCAAGGGCGAAGCTTTGAACATCTCACTTGGGGTTCTTTTGCTTATTTCATGATTATTTTGTCAATCATTACAACTAAAATGCGAAATTAAATGCTTCTCAAATGACTGAATTGAATGATTCTGCAATGATACGTTGCATTTATGGAAACATTTAGAGTGATAAAGGTTTAAATCCATTACCATAAGCCAAACCCGACTTGCACGGGCTAAAGCAGCTGCACCAGCCCATCGGAGATAATAAAGTGTTCATAAAAGACTTGAATTGTGGATGATTCAAAACTCTACTTTTTTTGCTCATGGAGTTTTGAATGCTGGATAATTCAATCATCAATTCAATCATATGTAGCCAAGTGAACATTTGAGATAATTGATTATTGTGCAACGATAAGCAAAAGATAATCAAAATTTGAACCACCCTATTTTAAGTCTTCTACATGGAAGTAAAAATTGCATTTTTGGCTTGTGAGTACAAAGTGATTCTTCTTCAGGATGCCACCCATGGAAATTCAAATTTTCAGCCTACAAATAGAAATTGAATCTTTGTGGGCATGCAAGAAACCAAAATTTCAACAACTGCACACTAGAAAATGATGAGAGTCAAGCATTCGTGTGAAAGTTTTTTGGCTGGTTGGTTGTAAGTTAGGCCAGGATCAAAAAAATTCACCTGCTTATTTGTTATACATTGAAATATTATTTAAATTATTATGATAGTAGGTATTTTTAGGTTTTACTCTATCCAAAAAATTTATAATTCAAAAAATATTTGTTGATAGATTTCTTTTTATATTAGGGTTCAATAGGTACTCAACAATATGTACGGATGCATAATTTTTTCATTTTCATATTTTGTTTACAGCTAAATTTTGTTAAATCTTCTTACGGATGATCACCACTTTGGACATCACTGAATTGAAATAATAAAAGAAAAGAAAAAACATTAGTGTTGAGATTGTTGATTACTGTACTACTTGAGCCAGTTTGATGATAATTTAATTATTTGTGATTTTTTCAAAGTGTTTGGTAAATATCCGACAACGATGTCAAAAGCTCTAGAGACCCTATCCAAAAAACATCAAAAGTTCAAGATACCTTGCAATTTGCCAAGGTCTCTGACATGGTTGAGATTCTTGGGAGGTTTGCTTATTGAAACTTAGCACAAAATTCCTAGTCTGCCTTGTTCCAACCATTCCCTTTATTGCAACTTACTCAACAAGGTTGTAAAATTGTGAAGAATCTCCAAATGGATATTGTATAAATCTTCCTTTTGCAATTGCTTGCTTGTTTGTACCAACATTCCAAAAGTGCAATAAATGCAGTTGGAGTTCAAGAAATATGAAATGCATAAGACATGAGGGGGAGTTCTTGGCTTTGATATGTTTCTTGCATGTCACAATTTTGAATAGGGATGTGAGTTTTCAACATTATGTTTGATAATTGAAGCCCCAATTTGGGAATGATATTGGTCTCCATCTTTGTTCTTTGCTTCATTCTTTCTCAGTTATCATGAATGTGCCATGTAAACTTGGAAGCCACTCGGTTCAGTTTCTATTGTCTCTCTCATTTCTTTTGATTTTAAACATGGAAAATACATGAATATATGAATCTGCTGTCCACTGGATCATAAGATGACACATAAGGAGCCAAAGACCCAAGCATTCCACCTCGCTCATTTTTTGCAACAATGCTACCATAAAATTTCTTAGCACAAATGATTCTCAAGTATTGGCAAGTTATGCTTCTTATTTCTAACACTCGTGCATGCCTCAACATGGCTATACTTGGCTTTTATTTCTCCTACCTCTATAAACCACTCATACATGTTGTTTTTTCCAAGTTTTTCGTAAGCATTAAGACATCTTAGTTTTCTATCAGCAATTTTTAAGGAATGGAGGGCATCAATGTTTTTATCATGAAATTTGTTGATGTTGCAACAACGGGTGGTTGTAGATCTTGTTGAAATTAGTTCATATATGTCTTGTGCTTATGCACCCAAGACCTATCTTTTGCTTGTCCTTCATTTGAATCTTGCTTGATTTTCTAGTTTGTGTATAATGTTGCTTTGAATTTCTTGAGTTAGCCAACTAGATATTTTTTCATTATGTAGTGTGTATTTTTTCCAATGCCCTACTTTATTCCACAAATGAACTTCATGTTGCAAAATGCTTTGGCACTAATCTTTTGTGATGGGCTTAAACAACCCTATTGATATCTTTTGTTGTTTTTCTCTAGTATCCATAAATACCTTAACTAAAAATAATGCTTTTAAATCACTCATAAATCTAAACCCACTTGCAACTTCAAATTCACAATAATCACTATGAAACATTCCATAGCATTTTCCTTTGATACTCATAAATTAAAAGTTGTGCACATTCCCTTCACATGCTTTAGTTATGGTAAGCTCTTCAATGCACCATTCTTGCAAACCTATACTCCATTGAAAGTACCAAGAAATGAGTAACAAAAAAAAAACGCACTCCTAATAAGGTGATTGTTTATATAAAATATTTCCAAAATATCTTTAAAATATTCCATTTAAATTTTGAAAAAACTCAGATCTATACCAAAAGGTCATAATATATTATTATGTAAATATTTTTAAAAAAAACATAATTTGAAATATGTTATGTTTCAAAAATCTTTCAATAAGTAAAGATTTTACAACGTTTATTGAGTCCTTTTAAATGACTTGCAACATTGGTACAAATTTGACATTAAAATATGAAAAAAAAGCAATTGTTACAACTATTTTGACTCTTCAAGCTATTGATGTGATTCCACCCAAGTCTCATGAACTAAAATAATGCTGAAAACATGTGTTATATTTGTACAACATCATTTTTAATGCATCAATTTAGCATCTAGATAAGTTTGAAAATAAGTCAATCAATTTTTTATTTTTTTCCAAAATGTAGTCTAGCATTGTGTTAATCTTTTATCCATTACATGTCAAAATCCTAAAACCTAATTTCCCAATTTCTCAATTCACATCATGTAATTTATAGTTCCCATCTTTTTTTTCTTTGAATTTTTTTTTGTTCACAATATGAAAATAAATCATATCAAAACATCCTAGCTTCTATCCCATAATGTAAGGTGAATTGATCGACACCATTGGTGCAATCTTTGACTAGAAGCAATTGAGTTGAATAACTAAATCATCTTTGATAGATTTCTTTGAACATACCATAAAAGGTAGAGCTACTACACAAAATCCAACACCCTCCCACTAAACCCACACTATTTAAAAGTAGTCTAACCTAGAGTACAACAAATACTTTATGAGAATATCAATGATTTTATTGTATTTAATCATTAAATGTCAAAATTTTCAAAATCAAAAACTGTGGTGATGAAACAAAAACTCCAAATTACATTAATTATTCAGCACTACTATGCCAAACCAAAAAAAGGTACTACAATATTCACTTACAGTCATAAATTTGACACTTAATAAAATTATTCATAAAGTACCTCAGACATGAGATGAGATGGAAATTGTTCATTAGGCGTCCAAAGCAAATCAAAATGGTTAAATGAACAATAAATTGTTTAATTAATTTGCATTGGATGTTAGAATTAGAATCAAATTGTCTTTCACACCTTCACAAATGCTATAAAAAAAAATGATCCTAAATGTGATTCCGATGCAAATCTTGAAATAAGCAACCAAAAGATGGTTGCTAACACAATCACATTAAATATATAAATCGAAATAAAATTTAACAATCTCATGCTAAATTTGGTTGTGTAATAAAAAAATTTATATTTTATGAATAACAACAACAAAAAAGTATGACAAGTGAAAACAGTTTTTTTTTTTTTTTTTTGAGTGTTAGAATGGGTACAACTTTAATAAGGATAACACTCATATATGAAGAAGAATGCTCTCACAAAGTTGTGGTTATGAACCCTATGGTTTTCATAACCATGGTTCTCAAAAAATTTGGAAACCCAAATAACTGATGGTCTTTTCATGGAAGCCCCTAGTCCTTTAAGGGTTTTGAAATAACCAGAAGAAGCAATTCTTTGAATTTTTATTCTGTATTCAAAAAAAATTTGGATCTAACAATTCTCCAGTTCTGAAACATTTATATTACCAGAACCAGAAGTTTTATAATAACATAATCTTCTCTAGGAGGTCCTCAAGAGGTTCTCAAGTACACATAAGTTTCATTGGATGGACTGTTGTTGTTGTTGTTGGCAATACTCAGAGCATTTCTGCATATGCCTGCAACCTTGAATCAATTGTATGTCAGAAAACCATAGTTATGATGCAATTACAACATCTAAAGTCAAGATAGCAAAAACCGCATCTCTCCTCTATCAAAAGAGTTTGATGGGTAATGATGATTCTGTCAATTAACCAGAATTGTATTTTTTCCTCCCTACCTTCACACACACACTTGAAAGACTCCAAATGACTCAGATATAATGCCATAAAGAAATTTGAAGTTTTCTGTAATTTAACAGCATCTCCATCCATACCCCACTATTTGAGCCTCCAGCTGTCTTTACATCTGACAAAGCTATTTCCGCATCCCCCATCACCGAATACATGGAAACTTGGACAATATGAAGTGAGAGGCTAATCAAATGCCACCATCTGACGAGTAAACATAACCAGCCAATCAAAGCCAGTCACCTTCATTTACAGGCCCTCTTGGAGGCCACTGTGTTGTGAGCAGATTTATATGTCCAGACCGAGTTTCACACTAATAGAGGCTGTACTTCATCCAAAATAACTTGTGCAAGCCCTTTTACTGCTTCGGGTGGAGATGATCTCACACCAGCAGATAGCAATTCAAATTTGTCTCATCAAAGTACAGAAGCTAAGGGATAATGGCTGCAAGTTATCAGCCAGGCAAGATGTGGCATTTATCCAAGCAAAGAACACATACATGTGGAAGTGTGAGTTACATCTGCTGCATGCACTGCTGCTTTCATTAGAGAAATCAAAGGAGCAACACCTTTTCTCAATTACAAACAAACAATGAGAGACAAGTTTGATCAAGGGGCAATAAGGAATTGTTAGTTTTCTACAAAAGCTCAGTATATAGTTATATGTACATTTCAACCATTGTTTTCTCACTGTGAACTTTCATGAACTTTCAAAGTACTTCTTTACTTAGAACCACACAGAGAGCTCAATTCTGAAGGTTCAAAATTTTCACCAATGTTTTCTACCCAGAATTGCGATGGCTCACCAATGTCACATTTGTCTGGCTGACACTTTATGGACTTTATATGATACAAAGAATATGACAAAAAGTGTGCCATAAAACTCGACCATAAACATAGGCCGAACAATCAGGCTTGTCTATGCCAGATCTATAGGATAATGTTATCAACTAAGGTCTAGCTTCAAAGGAGACTAATAAGTCCAAATTTGGATCCAAAAAAACTCACCATTTGCTATGGAACTCAGACCTCCAAAATCTATATTGCATGAGCTGTCGTCATAGATGGTTGTGTCCTTGTGTGCTTTACAAAGCTACACAATTAACAGTTATCTGAGGCAAGCCCACCCTGCTTTCTGGAGTTCTGGAACCATAACAGATCAACCTAAAATCCAACTTTGCTTCAGGACTTTCTTTAGTCACCTTTGATGATAGGACCATAAAAATGTTTTGAGGTTCTATGTATGGGGATGAAAGAGTCTAAGAAGGGAGAATCTACAAAAGACTTCACCAGTTAGGAAATGCTAGAAGAAATGAACAGCCACTATCTCACCCTCCAACAGACCTCCAGAAGGTTTTCCACTGTCAGCAGGAAATTTGTTCTTGGCATGCACAGCCATTGTCTTCTAGGCAGGGCATGTACCAAAGGAGGTACCAAAAGTGAGCAGGTCTAGTACCATGTTCTATGCATAGACCACCAAAATGACCTACAAAAACATGACATGTTGATGTCTCCTCTTCAGTTAATTGGTGGCAAAATTCCCCATTGATGCAAAACACCTTGTCCTGTAGTCACCTCCAAAACAAGCAATAGCAGAACTGCCAGCATTGCTGCCCGCCCATTCCAAGTCTCTGCACTTTTTGTCCACCCCCACTCCCACAAGGATACTGGAGCTGGTAGTTCCCGGCGCAGTGCATCGTAAGTAGCCAGCAGTTCCTCTACGCTGCCCAGAGGAACAAGAGACTGTAAAACACAGAAGGCCAATCCTCAGCACACCAAATCTCCAGTCCTTGTAGCAGTGACAACGAACTCAAGGAGATCCAAGGTATTAAGATTATGCAATGTAACAACTAGCAAACCAGCACACTGCTGCTATGGTTGTCTATTCCCTTAGAAACATTTTCTGAGAACAAAGAAAAACTGTACAGTAATCCCCATCCAGGGTCTGACTAGTCTAACAGCTTTTGTATGCATTGTGTCACAGTTTCCTTGAAGAGATACTCTATGACCAACCACTGCATAGCTGGAATTCCCAGAAATACATAACTCATGAGTATCCAGAAATCTCCATACTCACAATTAAAGGTAATTAGAACCAGGCAAAAAACCTTTTCTTTTTAGTTTCAGAAAATTACTCTCATGAGCATTGAGAAATCTCCATACTTATGATTAAGACAGCCAAAACAAGTTAAAAGCTCCTCCTTTTAACTCAAAGAAAGACTTCCAGATAGGGACTTACAGAACTGGAAAAAAACAACAACACAAAAGGGACAAGCCAAGAACAAAAAGACAAGAAAATACACAGATGTGTAGTATGAACAACAGTAACAGTCTCTCCCTCATTCAGGGACCATCAACAGTAACATGTACAATAGCAACTTATCCCCACAATTTCCCCATGGATTTCATCAGCTCCCTAAGTTTCAGAATGCTGCAAGAATTACAAAAAATCTACAAAATCATTCTGAAAACTCTGAACAATTCTGTTGTATTGAACAAACCTCTGGTCCTCTTTGGAAGAATCTTTAGAGGGTAGTCTCCATTCTTCAGATGGAGAATAAGACTGACCATCTGACAAACAAAGAGAGTCCAGAACCTGTAGAACCAGTTATCGATAATGCCCAACTAAGCAGTAGTAGAGATATTGGAACAAATGTGAGGCCAAACTTTGCAGTAATAAAAATACTGGAAAGAACATGAACATGAGGCATACAGATCATGTCAATACCTGCATACTCTGGTGGTTGATTATGTTTATGAAAGATATCACACAAAACACCTCTAGGACTTTGGTTTATGGCCAAATCCACAACATTACAAGAGAAGCCATCAGAAGTAAAATTCAACTCACAGGCCATTTTAGGACATATGCTGATACCAAAAAGTCTTTGTTTCGGTACTCTTGAAGTTCGGAAAATCCAGGATGAAAAGATCACCTATGAACTACAGATAACCTCTGGAGCAAAACAGGGTAGGTGTTGCATCTCAAAAGACACTTCGAAAAATCAAACTCATATATGAAAAGAGGTAGAAATTGTTAAATAGACTGCACGCTTAGTACCCATCAGGATATCAATAGATTTGTTTATAAGCACAATGACCAAAAGAAAGAAACAGATTATCTGTCAAAAACTCAGACCATGAGCTTGATTCTGAAGCTTCCACAACCTTGAAACTATGAAGAGACTAAAAAGAGATGATCTCTTGTTTCATCCGAAGCCACAAATACCGGAAATAAAAAGCTGCTCTTTGAACCAGCAAGAAGTTAAAACATATGACCAAAACACTCCATTAATCAGAACTTTCATGTAAGCTTTTTGATCCGCCAGGTTGATCTTAGTATATAGAAATGAAAAATTGAATGACTCTGACAAAAGCAAAGGAGTTTTATCAGCTTCCACTCTCAAAAAAATTTACCAGTGGAGATCCACTGCTCCTGTAGAATGTAACTACTAACAGAAGGAACTTGAGCCTTGCCGAGCTTTGACAAGCAAAGATGATTGACTACACATAGTATAGCTTTGTAGAGAGAACAGAGCCACTTCGAATAATTGGTGAAAGAAGTCGAACTGGCTGCACAAATAAATCTTGATTTATGTGGGTTCTATGGGCCACAGTGAACCAGCACCCACTACTGCACCATGAAGGATGAATGGTAAGTGGTCAGGAAACAGTTTTCTGTTGGGTTACAGTTCCCTAGCTAACCATGGTGGTTAGCTCAATTGCTTTTTTTTTCTACCTACCCACTAAGAACCACAAGTGTGTTGTTAGTAGGTAGGTAGTAAAACAGCCCTTACCTATGTATAAACCATCTACTTACCTAGTAGTTACCTATTTTCCTACCTATCTACTTATAAATGAGACCTATTTCCTACAGAATTGGTTACCAAGGTGAAACCAAATATTAACTCAGCTGAGGTTCATCCACAACTGAGTTATAACAGGCATCCAGTGGATGGTGCACTGGTGAGTGCTGGTTCACTGTGGCCGGTTCTATAGAACTTCCAAATGGCACAAAGGAAAGGAAGATATTGGCCACACTTTTCACCTGTAAAACTATCGGCCTTGTTAAAAGAATGATGAAATTTGAGGATCTCTGACTCTGCTAGATTTGAATCTCAAACCAGGCTAAAAAGAAAACTGAAGAAACATAGTGCTTTCCGAGACCAAATACAATAATTACTACACTTATCCAAGGTAATAACAAAAGAATGTTGAAACCTTTCAGGATCTACATCAACTGAAGGAACAGAAGAAGAAGATTGAGAAGAGGAATGAAACATGGGAAATTAACAGGTCCTCCTCTGAGCAAAAACAGCACATTTGACTTCCATTCACTCAAAATTCCTTGTGCCTCTTCGTCCTGTTTAACAGCAAACTTCTTGAGACATTTCTCAATAGCTTCTTATATAAAGAGGAGAGAAAGAATAGCCCTTGTATACTTAGTACCTCTAGAAAAGAGTTCAATCAAACTAGGAATTGAGAGGACATCCAAATTGGCAGAAATAACATCACAATGATGGGGATTAACAAACATCGGGAGACAGCTATGATCACAGCTCCTGTGCAATATTTGGTGCATTTTTGAGGAATGAATGAAGCTTCCTATCTCTCTGTTGAAGAACTCTTGACCTGAGGTACACAGGAAAGAAAACTCAGATCCATTCAGTTCAGATGGACAGACCTGTCTGGCTTCAAGATTGGATACTGCCATAGCTCCAACATAAGGTAGAGCCTCAATGACAGCATCTGCCAAGTCAGCAATAAAGGTAGGTTCACATCCCAAAGCAGGGACTCGACCCCAATTCTTGATTCCAGATTCCAGCGCAAGCTGTCTATACTCCATGTCGATCTCCTCCAAGGTTTCAATGTGTTCACTCACAAAGCTGTGAAGCCACAATATGTAAGCAGACTGAGGAAGGACATGAAAGGATTTGAACTGTTTCTCAAAACTCAGTGACTGTGATGTTTACATACCCTCCCAGAACTGATTCCTCCAAAACATTTCTTCAGATTACAAAATAAACACTTTCATGCTACTTTTAAGAGGAGGACACATCAACAGCATTAGAAAACAAACAGTCCATACCTTAGGCTCAAGAAATCAAGAAAGGACATAGAGAGCAGGAGAAATGAGACAAACCTAACAGGTACAGCTAAGAGGTTTTTGATACCACATTTGCCAAGCTCTCGAATGGTGACATCAGTGTAAGGCTTCAACCACTCAACTGGTCCCACACGACTCTGCAGCAAGCAGAAATCACCTCACATTTCAGATGCAAAAAGACAGTAGCCTTTTAGGTACATTATCTGCTGTTATGAAACAAACTTACTGGCATTCAGCATATTGACTCAACAAATTTGGAAAAACTTCACATCTCTATAACTAGTTGACTTCTATAGTGACACTATTTGTTAAGTGTCCCACAGAAGCAACTCTGACATTCCAGCTTCAAGAATCTCATCAAAGTCTCCCAAAAGTTTCTTCTAGCAATCAGATAGGCTGCCTTGATTCACCACCCCATCAGCTGCTTCGAAGAGTATGCCAGAATGAACTCCAAGGCAGGACTGGAACCTGATAAGCTAGTGTATGTTGACAATTAATGCCACGGTCCTTGACAGCATTCATTATGAGCTCTACACATTCCTCCATTTCAGCCTTGTAGGGGTCCCCAGCATCCTCCACATAAGTCACTGGCACACCATGAGCACTGAAGAAGATGTGTACCTGCACAAATACAACTCATTCCAAAAAAATTACAACTATGTTGCAATTAATTGCAGTTCTTCTCCTGCACAAGCCCTCCTTGGACCCGTAAAACCTCAAACATTCTTCTCTTTAACAATGGCATCAAGGGTTGCACCTGAAATCTCATAGCAAGACAAACTCATAGTTACATCACAAAGAACTAACCTGGAACGAACCAAACCAAAGGAAGGAGTCTAGGATGAAATACAAAGCTATGTCAAAACACACCTCTTCAGGTTTCTCAAACTTATAAACTTCCTTCTCAATGAGATTAGCCATGGCCTGAACATAGCCTTCACGTTGATACCATGATGGAATTACTGTATGCTGCATGTTCACTAGATACTCATCCTCCCTGCCACCCACAAGTTCAAGCTCTTCCCTCATTCATAGCTCATAACCCATTTGCTCAAACAATGTAACCTAACAGTTCATTCAGAAACAGATTTGATGAGAAAAGAAATGGACATCTGATACATGGCCAAGAACATTAGTAAAGATACTAAGTCCTTCCGGCCTATATGAAATACCTGAAGATGTTTTCTAAAAGTCGGAGACTAGAACCACTTGTAGAGATTGAGAACTGGGGATACAGGGGAAGCACCACAAGTCTTGTAATCCCATCACTCTTAATCTGCACACCCACCCATGCATGCATCATCATCTTTGAATAGGTCCACAATATTGACGACAGTAAAGAAAAACATGTATTTATGTTACTTCAAACTTTCATGACCCAGATCTTTTTCAAGAACATGGAGGAAGCTTAAATGAACACATCAAGGCAACCAACATTTCAATGTTCAGACTTGCAGAAAGTGCAGATGCTACTGAAAAATGTACCTGAGATATAGCCTCTTCAGTAAAAGGGTGCCAGTATCGCATCCCCACATAAACTTTGGCTGGTAAGTTTTTGCCCTTTAGTGCAAGGCTAAGAGCATCAGCCTACAACAAAAATACCACATCCCCACATACACACCAAAAATGATGTCATACATCTCAAACAGACAGGGGAAAATTGAGAAGTACATCAACCAAAAACAATTGTCAAACCTGATCATGTCTGAAAATGCACCCTGTCAGCAAATGTGGGAATACAACACAGGTACTACTTCACACATAGAATTTCTGCATCCACATTGACTTATCAAAAGTCAACTCACAGCACCAGCACCCTATACCTTCTCTGTTCCTAGACTTCCAAAAGATTCAGTGACCAGTAGAGGTTAGGGCAAAAGATACGGGGAATTGGTCAATAACAGCTGAAACAGAGCAGCTTCAAGAAGAGGGGTAGAAAGAAATAAGGGGCCATTCATATACCTGCTCAGCTGTCATCTGACGTAAAGGGGAGCCTCCACCAATAGCAGCATACCCTTCTGCACTTTTTGGAGCCCTTAAAGTTGATATAAACTGTGCAAGTGGACGTTGCAGGAATCTAAACAAGCGAGGCAGCCGAATGATGTCCTGATTTCAACAATGAGATTCAGGGTAAGATAATATGCCCTCCTTATTGCACAAAATTGTGCTGTGCACAACTGCACAAGTCCACATAAACCTTACTTCATCATGCATGAAAAATAAAGTGCGCCAATATCTTCTCTATCTCTTTCTCCAAGAACTAAATGCACCAGAATACACTTATGATTAGTGGGTGGAGCAAATCCTTAGAACACAGTATCAGATCCAAATACAGAACAAGCAGAAGAAGGCTCAGGCTTACTGGATCAGCAAAGAGGTTGAACAGGAAAGGCT
This sequence comes from Sphagnum tenellum, assembly GCA_963921925.1. NCBI lineage: Eukaryota > Viridiplantae > Streptophyta > Sphagnopsida > Sphagnales > Sphagnaceae > Sphagnum > Sphagnum tenellum. The sequence continues at coordinate 17,815,724 of OY998145.1, forward strand.
GCACATCCTCAAGTGACTCTGGTCCCCCCAAGTTTAAAAGAAGAACTCCTACTCTCTCTCCATCCTTGGGTTTATTTGAGGAAGCCACATTCGTCAACAATGGAGATTGCGCCTTTTCTGGCCTATCCCCTGCAGTCCTTTCATCCACTGAAATGTCCAGAGACACTTGTGGTAAAACATCAGAAGACGAAATACGGGAGTGCATCTTTTGTCGTGGAACAGGTGATCGTTTCAAAAAGGATGAAGGCAGCCGGGTTGGCAATGACAGTTTCATATCCTGATACTCAGCATGCAGCTGCCTCAAATTATTTGTGTTTTGAGGCAGTGAAGACCAATGGAGTGTGAGCGAGATGCTCGTACTGCATGCTCTGTGAGTTGCAGAAGCTGCATCAAAATTCATTCCTCAGTTGTCAACCAAATATCTATGCAACCACAGAAGAGAAGTTGAAGGTAGATCACACCAAGTGCAGTCATAACCTTATGAGAGTCACTCACAAAAGTGTCAGACCATCACCTTCCTCAGGAATAGCAGCGATGAGCTGCCATGCAGCCTCCCCTTCCACAATAATTGCTTGATGGGTTCTGACCATCATGCTACATACTCGGATCTCTGCTAGGAATGAACCTGAGAAGATTGACCTCCAAGACTTGACACATTGCCCACTAGTACTCTGTTGGCCAAGGAAGAAATTATGGCTGTGCACAGCAGTAGCTGGTGCATTTTTTTGGTCTGTTTTGCATCATCAGTCTTGGAATAAGCAGGCAGCATCCTCAAGGATTGACCTGCATGCTTCAAATCCGCAGCCAGGATGGACATTTCTGAATCCCTCACAAAACCTTACATGCTACTTAATTGCCTAACATGACCCATTAGGTCAATCCTTCCAGCTATAGAGAAGTGAGGGATGGGTATTGTTGGCTACACCTTGAGAAGCACCTCCTTGGTGTCAATGGAATCCAACTAATCCAGACATTTCAATCTCACTCCTGACAAATCCGCCATGGTGGATTTTTACTGTTTTGCTATCAAGAAAGATTTCTATATATAAGAACCTTCATGAGGTGGAAGTTTCTGTCCCAATTGGCTTTCCAAAAATACATTGCAAAATGTAGCATGTGCTTGTGTGAATCATAACCCCAGGGAACCGAGAGGGAGTAATCCCTAGAATATTTATTTGTCCAGATATTAAGCTTTTGGTTCATGCCAAGTACTTCTGCTACCTTACAACAACCAACCTAGGGTTATCATTTCTGCAGTTTTCAAAGAAACTGGGAAAAGAGCAATAAATCTCAGACCTTGCAAAGCCGTGATTTCAGCGTCCCCCTGGCACATTGCTAATCCAGGAGCAGCATAAATCCCACGGCCAAGCGCACTGAGCGACAACGAACCCTTGATTGAAGACCGTCTTCCACTGTACTCATACACACAGTACAAAGAGAAAACAGTTGTCCGTCAAACCATCCCGAGAAAACAAAACAACTAAAACGAAAATTCATGCACACAAGGGATCTAAGTGTGCAAAAGTTGTAGCAGGAGCTGGGTCAGTCAATTCATCTGCAGGTACGTAAACTGGGGTCACGATCTTCTGTCCCGCAGGGCAGGAGCGTACGGGGATTCATTCACTGGCCTCCAAGACGGGACTTAGAAAAAAAAAATACAACAAAAACAAAGACAAAGAAAAAACTGTAGAAAGAGCCAGGAATTACTTTGAGGTCAGGCCTTCATCTCTTCCCTTGTATCGGCTTGTGGTGGCAGGAAGAGCGGGCACCAGAGCGGCGGACGATGCACAACGCTGGAGCAAGAAAGAAGGCGCCATCATCACCCACCCGTGTTAAGCTCTAACTCTCTCTCTCCCTCTCTCTCCCGCGACAACACAAACCTCTCGAGATTCCTTACTCTCTTGTGCCCCCTTATTATAACCAGCAGCAGAAGCAATAAAACAAAAAGCAAAAACCCACCCAAACCCTCCCCTTCCCTTCTTATCTCCCTCCCTCCCTCCCTCCACCAGGCACCCAAAGAAAAATGAAAACCAAAAAACCCCCAGAGAGAGAGAGAGAGAGAGAAAGAAAGATCACAAAACAAAATCCAAGGACACATGAAAGAATCCAGGCACCATGTTTTGGACCCGTGAAGTTCTTTGTTAACTAATCTAACCCACCTACAAAACAAAAACAAAACAAGCGTGAGTAGCAAGCGACGAAGAGTAGTACTGCTCTGCTGCAGTTTCTTCTTCTTGTTCTTCTTCTTCGACACCCGGAAACGAACCGCAGTACGCGGCCCAAAACCACGACGACGACGACGACGACGAAAGACGACGACAGTCGTGGTCGAGAAATGCGACTCACACATAAAAATGATCTTTAACTCCAGGTGCCCACAGCAGGAAGACGGTCTGCCCGAAAACAATTAATTCCTGAAAAGGCTGGAAAAACATGTGTGAGTCGCATTTATTTATATATCGACCTTTTTGAAGTCAATGGGCATCCTGCCCCAGTTCAAAAACATGTTCACGTGAGCCAGAAAAGGGACCCAAAAAAGTGTGAGTTTGTTATGGAAAAAAAAAAAGGGTGTGTGGTCACACTGTGGCCTTTCCATTTACATTTAACGATATATATTGGAGAATTTTAAATTCACACCTTTTTTGGTTAAATTCACACCCTTTCTTTGCACGTTTCTTCGCGCGGTCCGATTATATGCAGATTAAATTTGAGTGTGTCCGCCCCACACCCCTGATGTTCATTTGAAAAGTTATTAATAAAATTATGATATATTTGGAAAAAATTGTATAATATAAATTCCTAAGTCAAATGAACATAGGGGGGTGGGGCAGACACACTCAAATTTAATCTGCATATAATCGGACGCGCGAAGAAAGGGTGTGAATTTAAAATTTTTCTATATATTAAGGCAAAAAAAGAATTATGGAAAATTCAAATATTTCACCATGCAAAATGAAATGTTCTCCACTTGGGTGGAGGAATTTTTTAAATTTTTTTTGGGGCTTATAACTGACTCATCAAATACACTAGCAATTTTTTTCTAGGTCTTTTTTAGGTGGAAGGCAATTTGTAGGTGTTGGGCAGGTTACATTTTTTTGGCTGGTTAGAATGGTTGGTTTCGGCTTTGGTTCTGATTACTTTAAAAAGCAAACTCGAACTGAATCTGAATCTTGGAATCAAAACCAGGTTTTTAAATCAGGTCCAATTGTAGAACTGAAATCAAAACATGGTTTGCACCCCCAGGTTACTTGATAGTTACTTGTTGATTTCAAACCAGGTTACTCAGAACCAATCTTGGGTCTAATTTCTGGAATCAAAACCAAAATCAAAACATGAATTTTTTTTTCTTCAAGAACCAGAGCTGAACCAGACCCAAGGTTCCATTTATTATTTTTACGGAATTGAAATTGAATCCATTCTAAAAATAATTTAAAAACCAAAACTTTCTGTTCTTCATAAAAGCTAAGAACCACCCAACACTACTAGTTTGTTTTGCTTGGTTTGGCATGCTGAGATTTGAGATCTCCCAAACCACTCCCAAAGTTCAAACAACGCAACCAAAGTGCATGTATTCCATATAAATTAAGATGTACATATATAAATTTTGACCAAATACATATGCACATATGTTCCTCGATGGATTGTGCTTAACACAATAAAAAAATTCAACTATGTTCATAAAAACTAGCTACCAATCCACTACATAATACATCTTGGACTCTTTCCAAGGTTTGATTTCATGTTCATATGGGAAAATATGGAGGGTGAAAAAACATTGGTTGTCAAATTGAATGCAAAGATCTACACGAGTTGTCAACCTATTTTAGAATTTGATTTTCATAAATGAAATTGTGCTAAAGCACCTCTCATCCTCCACATTACCAAGCAACAAAATAAAAGCTAGTCAGCCAACTTAATGTACTTGATAGCTTATACTTGAGGATTTTCATTGGTTAATTTGTTTTTGCCCCATTCTTGTGACTAGGTTTAATTTTGCATTCCTAGATATTACAACTCAAAGTTGTGTGCCATGGTGAATTTTAAAAAACTTGTTTGCAAGTGCAAGGTGTGTGATTCAAGCATAGTAAGGGCTCAAACCCATTCACCAACTTTGCATGGAACATTAAGGTTACCATTCACCACATTTCAAGGCACGATGGAAATTTTCTTGCCAATCAAATCCAAGTCACATAATAAAACCAAAATTTAAAATGCAAAGCTAGGCTTAGTAATATCTACATGCATCTTGACAACCAAAGAATGATTTAAATAAACCCTCTTGGTATAGCTAAGCATATTGATCCACTTCATTTTCACATTTTGCAAGAGCTTGTTACATGTTGTTACCATAGTCTCAACAAGCTTTTGAAATTCCAATACCTTTTATGAAGAATGGGCAAACTACCCATAAAGGGATTGCAAAAGTATCTCCAATTGATCCACCAACTCCAACTTTGACAAAATTATGCTTGCCAAATTGGTGTGTTAGGCACAATAGTGAACACCCAACAAAAAATTTGCAACTTTCTCCTTCATTTGACAAATAACACCACTTCAATGACTTTAAAATACACATCCCTCATCCAAGCTCATATATATGAGTTTCTTTCCAAGATCATTAAGCTCCAAACACCCGTAATCAAATAAGGTCTTTAACATTAGTGCATACAGATTATTAAAGGTACCTTGGACATCCATTTTGTCCATACACAAAAAAAATGGGATTTTTTTCCAAGATTGCATTATGTACCATTGAATGGAAATCCACTAACTATTGTCAACCATGTTCACTTCATTTGCACCAACTATTATAAGATTAATAAATGTCATTGTTTCATTGAGTAACGCTATGAAGACATCTCACATGTTTTTTACCATGTATCAATCACAAAAATCAATCCAATGTTCTTTTGGAATGCATTTGATCTTTGGCAAAGTATACAAGTTTTTTAATTTGAACTTCAAAATTAATCATGGGCCTTCCTTTGCCCAAAAGATGGAAGATTGCAACAAATTGAACATATTCTCTTTTCACTTTTACTACTTATTGATGGGTTGACCAATGTAAATTCTTTCATTTTTTGTACATTAAGTTTTTATATAGTAGTAATAAGGACTTAGTTCAACCCCAAGCATTGAAATTTTGGCCTTACACCTTCTTGGATGTTTTTTGCAAACTATCAAGTTTAGGATATAAAAGTTTGTGTTTTCCCTCCATGAAAGTACATATCTTGCACCTTATTTGATGAACCTTGCCACTTTTGTCAATCACACTTTCACACCAATGTAGAGGAATTGTCCATGCATCCTTAAAGTGCATTTATCCCCCATGATTTATTTTTCCCTCTTCTTTGCAACCTTTGGACTCAATGAGCAAGCATGTATTTTTTCACAATTAAGGCTCTCATTTATGGAAATAGACGTAAATTTGGTCTTGGGTGGGGACCTTGATCTTACATGGGAAGATGGGATTGAATTTGAAATCGGCAAAGGTGCATTTCAAAAATAGAAAGTTTGAAATCAAGAAAAGTAAATTATAAGTTGTAAACCTAAACTTCAAGGCAATTTGTGAACTTTCACCAGAAATATGAAATTTCAATGTGCATTTCCACATTCATAACAAATAGAAACATACATGGCATGACCTTTGAATTGTAAATCACATTAATATATACACCACTTGATTGAAAATGAAATGATCAAAGTCATAAACATATTTGCAATTTACAAAAATGGTGCTTTGGATATAAAGTCCCCAAGTTAATTATTTCACATTGTAGTCGATATGTCTTATGCAGGGCAACCTTAAACATAAGATTTGCAAATTTAATGAAAAAAAATCATCAATGATAATCCACCTTCCAAATCATTCCATGACGATCCCTTTAACATTTAATCTCCAAATGACAACAATGATAAAAGATGCACAAACTTAAAGGGAGATAAAAATTTTAACAATAATATTATGAACTTTTCATTACATGACCTAAATCTTGAAAGCCAATATCCATTATTAAGGTGAAATTTATAAGGTAGTAATTGGAGTTGGCAAGATGGCAAAAGACAAATCTAAATCTAAATCACATTAACAAAAGGGTAGTTGCTACCTTCACATGCATAAGTGACAAATAACCTCCAAGTGAGGGTTTGGTGGCCACTGGGGTAGGTGGTAATTTTTTTTTGACATTTCGTTTTCAAAAAAAAAAAAAAAAAAAACCCTTTCATTTTGCATCCCCTAATTAGGCTCAAAATTTAGCGAAACATTGTAAAAAAGAATAATGCCAACTCTAATGAGACCATTCAAAATACTCACCACTAACCTATTTTCCTTCTTTTAGAACATTAATGTTTTTTTCAAAAATTCTTTTCATTTTTTGCAAAACAATTGTGCAAGCATCACACAATTGTTTATTCTACACACTAGACAAAAATTCATGGAAGGTTTTAATGTTTCATGTCCAACATTGAGTTTCTAGCACCAACTATTAATCCCAAGCATGTGGTGGAAATTTTGTGAGAGACCTTTTAGCAACATTATTTATTGAATTTACAAATAATGTGTGCATAATTGCATTCCACTTATCATTATTAAGGCATTTTTCCTAGTTAAGATTGTATGTAAAAGTCCTAATAATAAGCTTGTGAACCCACCCATCATTTCTTAGAGGTTTTCACAAATAACTTTAATATCTTGACCCATAAAAATGTTGGTACATTAGAGTTATTCATAAAGTAACCTTGTCGTCACCCTATGTTTGGACTAGTGTTGGCATGTTCTGCAATTTTTAAAAAACCTTCAATTAATGGTTTTATAGGGCTTGTGAGTTTGTTATTATTCAAATCCCTACAAATTCAAGGTGCTAGCACACATGAATAAAAAAAAACTAATTATCTTAACATCCAATAACTTATTTCCATGTTTTCATTAAAAATCATTTGTACATGGTTAGCTTCAAAGTGATGTATTTAGTAAGCAAATCCTATACAATTATGTTTACAAATGGAACTTACACAATTTTTTGTCTAGATAAGTTAACCTTTTAAACCACGATTGCCCTCTCATAGAACTCCCTAAATCTTTTTCTATCAAGAGATGGTTAAAACTAACTTATAAAATTTACAAACTTTTTGCTCCATCAAAGGATGGGATTTTGTCCATTTATCCCACAATTTTTCAAGTTCATGCACATACCCAACAACTAAAATAGGTGAAAATAATGAAAGATGATTAGCTCTAATCCTAGAAAGATTAAGTCTCATTAATTAGCACCCATGGTCCTACACGAACAAACCCATGAGGGTACTACCATTAGAATGCACAAGTAGAGGTACATTGAGAAATCTAATGTTTGTCAATCATCTATTTCCACACATGCAAACCTGATTTGTACATTGTATCATTATATTCTAGGAAAAACTTTAAGGTAGATGTCATGGCCTTGAAGAAACAATAGTCACATATGACCTGCACATTTCCCTATAGTAGCATCCAAAAAAATTGCACACCCACAACAAAGATCAACACTTAATAATAGATTTTAGACTTGTTATAACTTCCACAAACTTGTTACAAAAACCTAGAACAAAAACTAGAGAAAGAAAAAAAAAAAATCTTTAATTTGGATCAAGGAAAGTTGTACCCATGAATTGTGAAATGTGGTAAGTAGCTAATGCAATTGATTCTAGAGAACTTATAGGAATTACAACTAGAACAATTGCAATAAAAGTTGGTGCTACAATTCCAGAAGAACTAAAAGCTAGAATAGGAGGGAACTTGTGGGTGCACCAGTTGCTCCAAAAAACTTTCAAATTGTCAAGGCATGAATATATTTATTCTTACATCAATAATCGCCTCCCCAACATTAGCTAAAGAGATGCAAGCCTTGTATGCATTGGTTACCCTGGCTATTCATGATTTTATTTTCCAAATATAGCCGTTGATGAAACCTTGCAAAACTTTATCAAAACAAAGCACCCAAAAAAATGAAAGATAAAAAAGAACAACTAAATAACTAAGGAGAAAAAAGAACAATCAACCATCGGCTTTTGATAATTACCATCTATAAATAATGCTTCGTAATCACACATGATCAATTGTTGATTGAGGGATTTACATGAGGACAAGTTTTGGTAAAGTACCAAATTATTTTAGAAGGTTGCCATTCAATGAGTTGTTCATGTGCCTAAAATTTTCTAAATTAAAATGAACCCAAAATAGATGTCGATTGGAGACCAACCACTTGTTGAGGAATTCACACCCACTTCAATGACAAAAGAGAATAAAGTAATGCCTCCACCAAGCTCAAGCTCACCTTAACCCTAAACCTAATAATATTTAGACTGGACATGACATAATTGTGTTAGCAAGTGTCGGGTTTAAGGTTTTGGGAAATTTTTTGGTTCTTGGTTACAAGTTTAAAGGCGAATCTTCAAATTACATAGATCTTTAATCTAGGTTTCCATTTGGTTCCAAATTGTTGAACCCAATTTTGGGCAAGCTATATAGATTTAGATCTTTACCTGGTGGTTCTAACTCACTTAGCTAAATACTCGGCCAACATTGGTTTGGACCTTTTTTCACCCCCTATCCCCTCTTATAATGGTATCCACAAAGTAAGAAAATTTTATTAAATTTTCTGTATGAAATATTTGAAACTTAAGATTTAATGCATAAGGTTTGAAGGTAATTATAATATTTAATTGTACATGTAGGAACAATGAAAACATATGTAACAACAATGGAGGCATTCAAGAAAAATGAAAAATAGGATGAAACTTAATTTAGGTGAATGTTAAATCAACCCAAGGAAATGAATGTAATCAATACAAAAACACTACAACAATTTTTTCCTCCAATCTACCCATCTGCCCCATCCATATTTTTTCAAATGACACCCATGCATGTTTTGCATTTATAACCATCACATACATACCAAGGTTTATACCAATATTGGGCAGATATTTTGAAAGTATAGTTATCTTAATTGGATATCATTCAAGATATCACTTTTAAATTCTTGTGAACATCAACAAAATTGATTTATGAAATAATAATTCTTCTAAATATCAACAAAATTGATTTATGAAATAATATCATTATTTTTGTATCTCAAAAGTATGAAATCTAATCATATAATATTCAAATAGGGTTTTTAAAAAAAATTGATATTAAAGTGGATATCACATCCTTATGCAGATATGGATATGAAAGGGGTTTACATTTAGGGTTTAAAATCTAGGCCATTAGAAGGAAAACATTTATGGCCACCATTGTTAAACCTAGAAAAAACCTAAAACTAGAATAAAAAGGGGCCCAAGCTCTAGCTCGAGCCCCACCTTCTTTTTAAACAACATATTTTCACACTCGTTGTTATTATCCTTCATGTTTGATGCTACTATCCTTTTCTCTTTTTTGTTTGCATTTGTTCTCCTCTTCATGTGGGATTGCTATTCTTTTTTTTCACTTTGTTAGTCTTTTTTTCGCATGTTATTTGTTCTCTACTTTGTGTGTTGTTTTCTTTTTTGCACATGGTGTTATTCTCCTCTTCACGCAAGTTGTTGCTTTCTTTTTTGCGTGCATATTCTAATTTCTTCACACACATCGTTGGTATTTTTTTAATGTGGATTTTGTTTTTTTGCACATTGTTGTTCTCCTCTTCGCATTCTTACCTTGTGTTATTATTTCTTGAAGGAGCCTATACTGGCCCCCCACCATTCCTTCTTGTAGGTTGGGAATCATCAAGAGTTGAGAACCTAATGAATTATTTTTCTAGTAAATATATATATATTCCTTTCTTTGTTTTTTTTTCATTTTTTTGGTTTTTAAATTTCTTTTGTTTATATATTTTAATTGTTTATATTTTTGGTTTATGGTGCAAGGCTTGTTATAAATTGTTTTAAAGACAAACATAAACCCTTTGAACAATTTTTTTGATAATTTTATATATTTGCTTGTTTGTAAATGTTTTGCATAACTCTTAATTGTGCATAGGTATCTTGTAAATGTTTTACATCGTACTTAGTTATGCATAAGAATATCATCTCGTCACATAGTAACACATTACATTTGTTTCCTTAGTTTTCTCCACCTTTTGGCTTTGTAAAATAGTTGTGAGAGATGGAAAGGTCAAATGAATATGATTACCAAACAATGTAAAATGAAGAATATATATTATGTAGAAATGATGAAACTAAAGTTGATCAAGTAATGGAAGAAAGCGAAAATCCAAGCTTGCAAACTGAAATTAGTAGAATTTTGAAAGTATGTGAAGGAATTAATGAAAAGAAGATTAAACACATTTTGGAACATTTACAATTTCAAAGAAAAAAACGGTATCTTCATAACAAAAATGTTCTATGTTGGTCTTTTTATTGTGTTAATGACAATTCAAAAGTAAACCTTGATGCTTTTCAAATGATGCATTGTTTGTTATGTCATTCTTAACTTGTCTTTTTTATGAATCCAATAAAACAAATAAAGAAAGGTTTGATATCATATTATAAAGCAAGTGGCATGACATGTTTGTAAAAACATCTTGATGTAGACCATTTAGTAATTTATTTTTAAAAAATTGAAAAATAATAATAATAAAAGGGGAAAAAATGTTGAGAGATAACATGTACAGAAGAGGGCACATATTTCCAATTCTTCCATATATATTTTTTTGTTTCAAAAAAGTTGATGTGGAGTAACACATGTTTATGGAGAATCCTGCACTTTTAATAGTGAAAAATCACTTGTTTTTGTAATTCATAGAGAGTGTATGGTTAAATGTTTGGTTTTGCAATTATGTCTTCGTGTTCAATTCCTTTCCTAGAAACTATTTTCACACATTGTTTTGCCAAAATTAGTGGGAAAAAACTAAGGAAACATATGTTTGGCCTTTGAAAATGAATGTTATTATGTTATTACCAATTTTGATTTGTGGATGTCTAAAGGTGCACATGATGTGTTTGCTTTGGTCATGAATATTTTTGGATTTGATTGAAAACTAAAACAAGTAATTCTTAGTTTGTTTAAAGCTATTGTGACGATAGGACAAACATTAGCTAGAAATCTCATTGATCTTTTGGATGCATATGGTAAGAAATAAGATAATAACATATGTGAAAGATGAAGGTTCAAATTTTTTAAAACATTGACTAATGTTTTGAATTCTATTGTTAAATGTGAGACTTTTGGTTTAGAGGAAAGCTTTCAAGGAACTTGTTTTGGTCATGTTTTTTCCAATGCATGCCAGTATGCCACTACTAATGAAAAAGTTTGTAAGAACTTGAAATATGTGTCTATTAAATCTGTTGAGGTAGATTTGCAAAAATGAATTACTTGGTCAAAGAAATTTGGTGAAGGTCATCAAGAATGGAACAAAATTTACATTGAAGTTAGTTTGAGGCCCAAAGAATTGAGCATTCCATTAAATTAAGTTAGTTATGTTTTTTGTCATTTTACTTTTGTTTCATTTTTGCAAGTCTTTTGTTTTTGGTTTTTATAAATTGTAAGTTGTTCTGTTGATCCTTGATTTATTTTTGCAAGTTTGGAAGTAAAATCATATTATTTCAATAGGCATTACAATTTAAGGTAACAATTTTTCTTTGTTATAATCGATAGGTTGCAGTGAAGATTACTAGCCATGTCCCTCCCTTTAACTTGGCACAATCTCAAATCATTATTGATGTTTTGTTTTCAGTTGTAAGTGCTTGTGTGTTGAATCAATTTCATGGGCGTTGGTTATTTCCTAATGCTTTGAATATGTCAACAATCATTATGAACCTAAAGCTTAAAGAAAAAAAATAAAAAATTCATTTAATTTGGAGGATTTAATTGATGATGATTATGTTTTAGTTTTGGAGTTGTCATTTCTTACTTCTAACATTAAGAGAGAAGTATGTGGGGTTTGAATGGTTTTCTTTCATTCTTCAAGATATATGAAAAATAAAAGCACATAACATGTTGTTTTTTTATGTTAGACCATAGATTTAAAAATCTATGATTGGTTTTATCTTTTATTGGTCAAGGACATGTTGTATCCAATGTGAAAGAGTATGATCAATGATCCTTATCTATGCTTTTGAAATGTTGCCACATCCTCCACCTTATGGCAAAATTTGGACCTATTGTAGATATGTAAATTGATGAAAAAAATAATCTCAACATTTTTGAAATGTTTGCTAGAACTAGTGAGCTAATGAAGGAGGTGGTGAATAAGGAGCAATAATTGTTTATAAGGTTTCAAGTGGATGTTAAAGACATTAAATGGCTTTTATAACAGTGGCAAAACATGAGTCTATATTTTCAATTTTGGCATTTCTTGCTTGTTAGATTCTTGGCATTATTTAATTATAAATAAAAATTGAGATTTTTTTTTCATTGGTTTGAATATTTACAAATTTGAAGAGATGTTGCTTGTAATTAGATAATTTAGATAAGTTAATTTTTGTTAGTAAAAATTGGCCCAATGATCCTAGAGTGGATTGTAGTTCACCTTTTAGCTTGATAGAGTTGATTGAAGTTGATGTTGTTTTAAAGGAAGAATTAGTGCAATATGATGGTGAATTTAAGTGAGATGAACTTTTGGACTTGTAATTTTATGTGGGTATATTTTTGAAAAAAGATTTGTTCTATTTTGTTATTTGGAATGCTAAGGTATCCGATAAATATTAATGTCAACAAATATCAAGCCATATTGAAATCCGATGTTTGATTAATTAAATTTTTAATGTCCTTACAGGATATTACAAGTGAAATTTGAAAAAAAAAAATTAAAATTAAAACCGATGGATAACAAATAGACGAATAACTAGAACCAAAGAATACCAAAAAAATCTTATGTTCCCCCCTAACATTGCTATATACCCATAAGCCCAACACTATTCTATACCCATAGCATGTTCAAAACGTGCATAACATGCACACCCAAAACATGTGTAAGCATGACAAGGTGAAAAAAAAAAAAGGGGAGCAAATGGGCAGATTGGAGGAAAACATTTCATTTCCTTGGGCCAATTTAACATTTTTCCTTCAGTTTTCCACAAAAATTGATGGTTTTCTTGAGTTTCACACCACCCCCTTATTAATGCTAATGTACTTTTTTGTAGGTGTGTTTTTTTTAAAATCTTAAATCTCACCCTGTGTATGACCAAACTCGGGTTCAGGTGCTGCCGTGTTTTCCTTACTTAGGGTTATTACGGTAGGAACCGAGTTTTGGGACTCTCTTTTTAATTTTCGGTTCCTTTGCGCAAACCCTAACCCTAATCCCGAGGCTCTTGTACCTGCTGGAGATTGCATCCCTTCTGCGTGCTCGTGTGTTCTTCGCTTGCGCATGGATGATTATGCTGCTGCTGCTGCTGCTGCGTGGACCTTGACGTTGCAATACTAAAACTCGCGTCGTTTTGTTTTGCCCGTGGATTTGAATTCGGGTTAACTAGTTATAATTATTTCTTCTCGGGTTCTGAAGGAGGAGGACAAAAAGAAGAACTAGAATTAGCACAAGGAGGTGGAGGAGGAGGAGGGAGCAGGAAGAGCAAAAGAGGGAGGTGGCTGAAGCACATGTACATCTGGAATTTTTGCTGTGACAGGAAGTAGTGAGGTGTGGAGTCAATGCTGTGGGGAGCAAGTAGGCGGAGTGTCGTGGAACTCCAGGCCTTGATTTCTCCTCCTCTTGCTACTCCTCCATTCTTGTTGGAGAATGAGAGGCCAGTGGCGTCCTTGTCTCTTCCAATCCATGCTGTCGGTGCCAATTTCTCGAATCTCAGCGGGGCGGGGGGGCGGCGATACACGTATGTGGGATATGTACGTGGAGTATGCAGGTATGTTTTAGGGTTTCTTGCAACCCTGCAATTTCTTTAGAAACAGCCGTCTTCTCTACTTTTTAAAAACTAAAGTCTTCTGGAAAAATTCGCAATTATTTCTTCTTCTCCTCCTCCTCCTCCTCCTGCTGAGTCTCCATACTAGGTTTTTGCAGCTCAAGTACTCCTCCTTGCCTTATTATTGCATGTAGGTACCGCAACTGCAACCCCCTATTTCAACAGAGATTAGCTAAGAAAGTAGAGAACCTGAATGTGGATGGCAGCTATTTCTTTGCAGCTTGAAAAACAGACAGAGATCAAATCCTATTTTGTTATCTGGGCTTTGGAAGTGCCAGAACATGCATTCCCAGGAATAAGCTGCCAAAGCTGGAACCTTTAACTTATCCTAAACTCAACAAGGTCCAGTTCCGGAAGAGATCTGATTATTCTATATCATGTTTTGATGATGAAGTTGGGTCTTGGGTTGGTGGCAGACACTTCTACAGCTTATGATACACCCAGCCGGATCAAAGCACGGCTTGCTGCTCTCTCTGCTTTTGCTGAATCCCAGGGTCTAACAGGGTAATGGAATTTCCCTCTGTCAGATGTGTGGAAGGCTTGGATCAATTCTTTTGCAGCAGTGCATTTTACATTGATGATTGTTCTGTTCCCTCCTCTCTATCTGTCTGTGTAGTCTATTCTAATCCACAAAACTTGGACATGGATGTGCATAAACAGGCCAGCAGTGTTTGATGGACTTCGTCGCTTGTGTTCTGATATCCAGACTCAGGTACTTCCCCTCTTGTTCTTTGGCATTCTTCTACTTTCCTAACTTTGTCCTTCATAACTATAATAAGGCACTTTTAGTCCTTTCAATCAGTTTTAGTACATTTTCTAAGGATATGATGTGTTGTTGCACCTAAACATTTAAAGGGTCAGATGGACCCATGAATATGATTCTGGAGTTTTGTTAGCTGTAGTGTCTGTGCAAAATTTTGATGGGCATGGCTATGTGTTTGCAGCTTCTTGATATGCGCAGATTTACACTCTTCTACCATTTTGTCTTCTTCATGTGTCGTGAGCAAGGGCAGAAAAGCATCTGTAAGTCAACTGTCCTTGTTGTGCTGAGATCCATTAAAACTTGTTGCAAGTGGGCATGACAATAGCCTGTGACCATGTTTTTCTCAGCTTGATGTCTAGGATTTGCTTCTGAGTTCTGGTTTTATTGCAGCGGTGAGTACTGCCATAGATGCTTGGAGGTTATCCTTGACTGGACGTTTCCGACTTCTTGACCAGTGGTGTGCATTCGTTCAGGTGAAATTATTCTCCTTGTATTTGTATGTTTGTCAATGACTTTGATCTTGATAGTACTTCTTGTACTACTGGCTTCTATAAACTACAGCCTATTCAATGGTGTCCAGCTTATATTTCTTATCTTACTGATATGTTTGACGGTCTTCTGATATTGTAACTGTGAAGGTGCATCAGCAGCATGCAATTTCAGAAGACACATGGCACCAAGTGCTGGAGTTCAGTCGCAATGTGCATGAAGACCTTAGCAACTATGACCGTGAAGGTATTCTATGCTCTTGGGGTGGTAGTGGGGATCAGGCCTAATAATAACCCACAAGAATCTGCATTGAAGAGGGGTGAGGCTAGACCCTGATTTTGCATGCTGGGTTGCAATGCATGATTGGGAACAAGACCACATTAATATGCTACATTCCCTTCAACTGCAAGTTTGTGACAGGTTCTATCTTTTTTGGTTTGTTCCTGACTGCAGGTGCCTGGCCAGTTTTAGTGGATGATTTTGTCGACAATATGTATAGGTACAAAGTGCTGTGGTGCTTCTGTATCTGTAATCATGTCAACCTGGTATATACTGAAATAGCAGTATATGTCAGCCTATTGCCAGTGACTCCTTTTGCTGTCTGCAGATTGGTTCATACCCCTATGTGATATAGTCCTCACAGTTTTTAATGGGTCAGACTGGGTAAACTGATGCCCTATGGCAATGATTACAGGAAATTTGCTTGCTCTCGGTGCAGCACAGGGAAAAAAAATCTTTGTGATTGCGGTCTCAATGCAATTGCAGATGTCAGCACCAGTGATCCCTTGGTTGCTGGTATTTTACCAAGCTGGATTGCGCCTCAACCAGGTCAGGAGTGCTAATGTCATCCACAAGATTGGGAGCCTTTATTTGAGCATGGAATCAAGTATATGTGGTAGTAGGTTTGGAATGTGCATATGTTGAAAGGACATCTGCAATCTCTATGCAGGTGTCTTAGCATCAGCAGGGAGCAAGAGGCGATGGGAGGATCTGAAAGAGGAAGCTGCCGAAGCAGATTCAATCAACTGTATTGCACAGAGGCTGGCCGAGATTCCAAGCCCACTAAGTTCCAAGCGTGTCTGTAGAATGGCAATGGTGCCCGAACTTTCTGATCCTATGGAAGAGATTGATGCTGATGTGCAAGAGGTTTCTGGCCTATGGCAGCATTCTAACCAAACACATTTTACTGATGAAGTCATGCAGACCTCTGCTTGCACTCAGGTTAGTCTCTTTTTCAGAGCTAGCAAATGAACATCTTTGACTTTAGTTCTTGTGCTCAACTTCATCATGTTGTGATTTGCGTGTCCTATTGCTAGACCAGGTGGATGTAGAAACTGGCCATTACTGATTATTGTTTATGCTACCAAGTCTGTTGCATGTACATCTGTTGGTTCATTTGCACAGGGGTTGTGGAATTTGTCCTTATTACAGCAGCTCACAGCAGAGATTGTTGTGCAGACCATTTTGGATTTTCTAACTATGGATTTTTAAAGTTTGGATCCTTCTTAACTAGGAGCTCAGGTTTCAGTGTCTAGGTTTTTGATTTTTAATGGTCTTGAGTAGTTTGATATCTTTTTGGCAAAGCAGGCGTGCTGCAGTTGCAAAGAGTGATTGAGTTGTTTCCAGATGAGGGTTGCTCTTCTCCCTATTCTTTGAATCACATTGAACAAGAGGATGGATGTACTCATGTTTGGAGTAATGACTGCTTCCAGGGTCCACGGGAACATACAATCACAGGGGGTTATGATGTCTTGTTATCAGCCAGATGGCAACCATGGCCAAGTCTCGGGAGAGGGGAAAATTTCCACTTGGGCCATGTTACTGTTATGCCAGGAAACTCTTTCCAAACTGAGTCACCTGCTGCATGTGGGAGTTATCCCCTGTTCTTAAGTGCTCAGCAAGATTTGCTACTTCATCCATAAAGCCATGCTACTGTTTGCCTGATGCTAGCCATCACTATTATTCATTTCACCATTGAAATGCTCTTGGAGATTCCTTGTTGTCATTTCTCTGGAGACCAAGGTCTACAAATAGCTGTCCAAAAGTACATATATTGCTGTTCATGATTTGAGATTTACTCTAGATTCTGGCTGTCTGTGGGGGCCAACTGGGCTGCCATTAGTTGCCAGGCATTCAATCATTTGTCAATAGGTTTGGTAGCAGTGAAGCAGATTAAATCTGTCTCTGCTTTAGACATTTAGTTCTAGAAAACTCTCAGTAAACTTATTTTTGTAATTGACACATGCAAGAAGCCTTCTGTATCTTTCAATTTGAGCATTTTGAATCAGAAATTTCACCTTTTGCTGTCTTATGCCATCAGATAGAAACGATTGTGGAAAATTTCATGCAGAGGCTTGCACCTGTTTCATACTTATATGCTCACAATTGTCTCAGCTTTGGGCTTGCTATGATCAAATGTCAGTGGTTTTGGATTTTGCTGTTTGTATCAAGTAACCTTTCTGTGAGGAAGTAAGTAATATGTGGGAGAGAAACTGAAAACTCTTCTGATTGCCAGAGTTTGTCAGCTCCACTTACAAGTCTCTGAGTTTACGTGAACCTCATGAAGCTCAATGTGACTGAGTCCCCCAGGTCTAAGGTTGGAAGGGGGGAGAGGATGCAACCAAATCAAACATACAAGGGTAAGTTTCAACAATTGGGGCATTTGGGTTGTGTTAGGAGTTCTCTGGTGTTTTGGTTTCTATGGTTCCTTATGTGTATTTAAAAATCTCTACTTGCCAAGTATTACTCTTTAAAAAGTCTGTCCAGCAATATTTGGATGCTGATTGTGACTATTGATGAACCTGGTCACTGACTACATTGATTCTTCAATGTCTTTGATATGTTACAGGGTGGGGACGGCATCTGTCAGTATGTTTCCAATGTCCAAATACCGAGGATGAACTCCCCAAGGTATGAACAAATGAATGCCTGCCTAACACTGGTTTCTAGTTGCCTGTCCTCTTTGAGAACCATTTGTTAGATCTACGATGTTCCTTTATAGTTACAGGATCCAGCCTGGTGTGCCTAAGATATATATTGCACCCAACCCCAACCCTCACTGCATGGTTGATGCATAAAGTGTTTATGGTATCAAGAGCCTCATACCTTTGGAGTTGAAACTATAATTTGTGGATCACTGGCTGTTCAAGGTCCAAAACCCACAATAGGGTTATGAATTGCTTCAACTAAACAATCATTTTAGCAGCCTATTACTAGATCAAGGTATTTGTCAAGAACTGGACATATGCATGTTTTCTAACAATGTTGGAAACCCCCTCCCCCATGTCAAACCTGTACAATTCAAGTTCCCAAACATTTTGCTTCAAAACCAAAGGTTCTTCAGACTAGTGAAGAACCGATCAATTGAACCTAAAGGGTCTTTCCCACAACTACGGGACTCTCTACCACCAAGATTTGGTGTTGAACAATTCCTGAAATGGTCAAATGGTCAGTTGAAGTTTTTCAATCCTAGTTGCACGTTAAGGATTTGCATGCATAGCCTAAATTGAATATGTGAGGTTCTTGTTTTTGAACTCAACTTTTTATTTCACCCTATGATTGTCAAATTTATATAATACTAGTGTGTGCCTGTGGCCGAAGGCCACTGTGAAGTCCCCCTCATCCTCCACAACATTTGCCAAAGGGTATGGGTTAAAAGTGAGGTGCTTATAAGCAGAACATGTTGAGGAATGCATTGTGAACTTGGGGAACATATTGGAAACCCATTAGGAACTTAGAGGGAACACCGTGAGAACACATTGGGAAACAGGGAAAAATGGAAAAAAAAATCCTTCCCGCCCCCCCAAACTTAAAAGCAATAAAAGTAAGGCACGTTGGGCCTTCCCATTGGCCGAAATTCTATTATCCGTCCGGCTTCAGCGGACTAGCAGGGACTCTCCCGTGCCCAGCCCGCCCGTGCTGGCCACCGTCACAGCCAGTCAGCCCCTCTCCCGTGCCCAGCCCGCCCGTGCTGGCCACCGTCACATCCAGTCATTCACTATGTCCGTGCCCAGTACGGGCCTGAAACCCGAGCTCCATCAGGGACGGACGGACGGACGTAGTGAATTAAAATATAAGATTCAAATTGGTCTTGCCAAATCCCAATGTTTAATTATTTCAGTTACTTATTGTAAATATGGGCGTCAACTACAACAGTTTGAACAACATAGTGGAGTATGCTATTTATACATTAAATTTTGGTGAATACCAAACTTTTCATTCAAGGACTCCTTTGATAATCACATTCATTTGGAATGACCCAAACATTTTACAACTGAATGGTTTTTGACATTTAAAATATGAGTCACTGAAATGTGTAAATGGTTTTGCGGAGGCAATATACAGCCCTAGTGGTTTTCTGCATTTTGAGGCTCTACACATTGGTAACAACAAGATTTTACTTTCTTGACTAAAACATATCACAACCATTTTGTTTGTGACATGCTTCTTGTATGACTAGAAAATCAGTTTCAGCTTTAAATAACAGCAACCCAAAAGAGGGAGGCAACATCTATATATGAAGATAGCTGTTTGTTTGTTGTCTCTTCCTCGAAGGGAAGGGGAAAGAATACTCAATTGCATGTAGTTTGTTTTGTCCTTTAATTTGTTTGGAGTACTTAGCATATGAAAAATGGATATGCTACAAACTTAGCCATTTTTAATTGTGTTCTACTATGATAATGTCTATGGTAGCTTTGGTCATTTTCTTTTGTAAACTTTGTGTTGAATGTTTTTACTTGCTCACCATTTTTTTCTTTTCTTATTTTTTTGGGTTTGCACTTACCACCTTGGTCTTCTCCTAATGAACAAGATATATGTCCTCATTCAAATTTGGTTTGAGGTGGGAACACAATTCGATGTCAAGAAGATTTTTGTTATTCTTATGTGTTTGATTACCATAGTACCTTGATGGATTCGACACAAGAATCTCAAATAATTAATTTTATTTAAGTTTCTTGGTTTGTCACTTGGATTTTTAATTTTGAAAATTTCAATAGTAAAGAATATAGTTATTGTAAGGTAGATCTATTTCAAACAATTTGAACTATTTTAGTGATTAGGTGGACCTTTATTTAGCATCCTCCTTCCAAGATGACCAAAGATTAAACTCTTTACACCTTAAACAACTTTTTCTAAAATTCGATAAATTAAAAAAAACATTATGTTGAAGCCATCGCGGTATTATGATTCTTACAAGGTGTGGCTTTGGAGTCTCATCTTTTCTGTTACAAAATGTATTAACACAAAATGTATCGACTTTTAGTAGTAAGAATCTTAGTTCAAAGCAAAATGTTAAAAAAAAAACCAATAAACATTGACATTAATTGTGCATGTGTGATTTTGTTGGTTTCAATAATTTTGGGTCCAATATAATAGCACACAACAAAAACTTGGGGAACTTGTTGGGAATGTATTAGGAACATGATAGGAACATATGATGATCTTCATATGAATGTGTTGAAAACTTCATGGGAATAGGAACATATTCTGAATTTCAAAATTAAAGAAATACAAAATCCTTTTTTTTTTTCCAAGGAAAAACATTTGGGTGTTAATCTCACAATTTTACCCAAATTAATAGACTCATGCTTGCATGAATGGTTTAATTGATGAATTGTGGGGTGCCTAGAAAAGTTTGCATTTTTATTTTCGTGATGAGCCACATTAATTGGACCATCACAAAAGAAATTGAAACTTTGGACATTTTTTTCAAATAAAAGTTATAATCACATTGTGAATTTGGGAACTTGTTGAGAATGCATAAAATGAACATGGTGAGAATACAATACAAAATTGATGTGAAAACATTGAAATCTTGATGGGTACTTCAAGGGAAAATGGGTGTTAATTTATTGATTTTTTCAAATTAATAAATATCTCCTTTCATGAAAATGGTTGCATATTCAAAATTTACATTACCATTGATCTTTTAATAGCTTCATTGACATCATGCACAATGTTGTTTTTGGATGAAGTAACTCAAGTTTATGTCAACATTTTGATTTTGGGCCATTATCTTTATAAATGATCTAATGTTTGTTGGATCTTGCAAAAATTACAATGCAATATAATACATTAACATTAATTGATCAAATAGAATGATTGATCTATGTGATTTTATTTAAGTAACCTTCCTCCTTTTATTATCCCAAATTTTATATTCATGGGTTGAGTTGCCAAAATAATAATTGAACTATATTAAATGTGCAAAACATTCTTACAAGCCTAAATAAAACGTATGGGTGGAACTATTCCTATTGTTGTTGGTTTTATTAATTAATTATAAGTTGCATTGCAAAATTCACATTTTTCATTTATTTTTGTGCATTTAGTCACTTAATTGGTTTATCACAAAAGTCATTTATGAAACTTTGGACATTTAAGAAATAGAAATATGTATTCTTAAAACAAAATTATAACACACTAACTAACAATGGAACTTAAATGTTTAACATTATTTATTTCATTTTAATAATAAACAATAAACTAGTTATGGTTTTAATAATTCATGCATATTTTTGGGAAAGGGTTAATTATATTATAATTTTTTTCATCATATCAATAAAACTTAAATTAAAGTTTTTAAAAAAAAAAAACCCCTCTGCCAATAATGTTTAAATGAGTTTGGAGGTTAATATTTAAATGTGCTACTGGAATGCATTTGTTTATTTGTTAACTATGATTTAGATAATTATGACATGTTATTTTGAAGTGAGTTTTCATATTTCAACCTAGTAGTTGCCATGTCAATACAATCTTCTATATTTTGTGATATTTACACCTTATGGCCATTAGGTCATTCATTTCTTTTTGTTAAAATTACAATTTCACCTAGTGGCACCAAGTCAATAATTCTTTTATATTTGGTGATGTCTCAACCTAATGGCCACAAGATAGTTTGTTCCTTTTTGTTAAAAATACATTTGCACTTGATGGTCACTAGGTCAATAAATGTTTCTATATTTGGTGATATTTAAACTTAATGGCCATCAGGTAGTTCATTCCTCTTTGTTAGAATTACATTTACACTTGATGGTGACATCGTTGATAAACATTTCAATATTTGGTGATATTTCAACTTGTTGGCCATTAGGTTGGTTCATTGTTGTTTGTTAGAATTACATCTACACCTAGTGGCCATTAGGTCAATAATTTTTGTTATTGGTGCTTCCATTGATTTTAGTTTTCTGCACACATGTTTGCATTTTTTCTATTTTAAAATGTTGGCCAACACATTAATTGTTGGTTCTATATCATAATTTGATTTCACTTTTTGGTGACTTTATGGTGCCCCATGAACTTCATAATCACAAATATCACTTTGGCGGCCATTTTGAAGTTTTTTGTTAGATTATGTATCTTAAGAAACATATATATTCTTGTAAATGTTCGGGCACCTTTTGATCTTTTCTACTTTCTATATGTAAGTGATGGTCGTGGTGGTATTATGAATTCTACCATCTTAGAACAAAAATGTTTTTTTTATGTTTAGGTTCAGATGTCATTATACAAAAGGAAAAGGAGTGGTGAATATAAATTCAAGCAATGAATTTGTAAAAGTTCTCTTGCATGGTGTGTGATGACCATGTAAGGGAAAAGTGAAGATTATTCTTTAGGTCACTTTTGATTTCGATTTTTCAAGAAATGTGCCAACTTTTGTTGTTGATATTGGGTATGAATTTGAATTGTTTTACAACAACATTTCTTAAGATTCAATTGATGGGGGAGAATTAGTTTCTCTTTTTGGCCTTGGTGGAAATTGGAGAAAGGCTGTTGAATTAATGGAAAATGAAGATGGTAATATATTTGAATGTAGAAGGAGGACACCATCATTGATTCATTGTTTATCTTATTGAGGTCCATCTTTAGAACCTCCCTTTTTGCTAATCACGCCTCCTTTTGTGGTAATTTCATCATTATCACCAAATTCGGAGTTGAATATTCATTTTGATGGAGGCTATTTTTGATGAATTGAATGAATCCACATTTGAAGATTTGGTTGATTGGGCAAGTTAAGATCTCACTATGACCTTCTTGGATATTGAAGGATAGTTGTCCAATTACTTGGATAATTCAACAACACCCAATTGCACTTGAGATGCAAGAGACCAACATTATCTTTAAATCCAACCTTCGTCACATTGAAGTTTAACATCCTTACCACTATGTGCATTTCTATTTCTTCCAACCATTCAATCATTTGTGCCATCTTTGTCAAAGTCATTCCTCGTGGGACTTGATAGGGCATGGATGAATTTTTTTTTCAAATTTTCCATGAAATTGGTGAGGAAGATAGTGGGTTATAGCTTGCTCCAAAATGTCTTAGATTTCTTCTGTTCATAAATGCATGAGATTTTGAAGGGAATCTTTTACATCTCATTTTCAATTTGAAAGGTGTCATTGTTGAGAAGGAATATTTTTCAATTAATCACCTATTGCTTATGTCATATAACATAGATCATTTTTTCACTTCATTAAATGAAAGGGTTATTATGAGGCAAATTCTCAAAGAACTCTTCTAGAGGTTTGTAGAGTAGTTTACCATCTACATATGAGCATCAACTCCGCTTAACAAGATGAAAATTTGTTTAAGGAAAATAACAAAAAAAACAAGTACTGAGATTGACACGCAAAATATTATTGGTTGAAATCTATGCAAAATTAACAAGCACATTATGTAGTTTCCTTTCAAAAAGATTAGTAAACAAGTTGATCATCCCATTTTTGCCAAATTTTTTTTATCACAAGAACCTTTTTAATTTTTCCCCTAGTTATTTTAGTATTCACCTTAGAAATACATTGTTGGTGGACAATACACCTTATAAAACTTACCAAAATTTGCCTTATAATGCCGTTTTCATTGAGTCCTATGAGGAAGTGCCAAAAGAAGATAATTATTTCCTAAGAACTCTTTCCTTGTATTTAAAATTGTTTTATTACTTTTGGCTTCATGTTCCCACCTTTGTGGAGGACTATCCTTTTGGCGCCATCAGAAGTTTCAAGGAAAATGATGTCAAATTCTAGATGTTATTGAAGAATGCACCATGGGTTGTAATGCCACTTTCTATAGAAACCAATTGACATCCATAGGAAATGGTCCAAAGTGTTTCTCTTGTGTTTTTTTTAAAATTCTTTCGTGGACTTTTCATCTCCTTAATTTATATGGTGCTTCAAGTTTTGGACTTTCCCAACTCCTCTTTATTTGTTTTTTAATTAGTGCACCCTTTTTTGAAGAGGCAAAAGAAGTGGAGTTGCCAAATTCTTGGGCCTTCGGTGGATAGGAAGTGAATGGAATGTCATTGACTTTAGCAATGGACTCCTAGTGCCTAATTCGCTTTCAACGGAGGTGAAACCATTGCATGTAGTTTTCAATTTAAATATAATTTTTGTCGCAACATGCATTAATGAGGCCAAATATTGAGGATCTCCACATTGGACCATTGTCTTTAGGCTTGGATTAAAGGAATTCATAGAAAGATGTGTATCACGATTCCATGTGTATATTTGGTCCATAGTTCAATGTCACAATAATTATAAATATTTGGATCAAATTTAGCACGGAACACAAACTTTCATCGATCTTTCTAAAGTGTTTGATTAAAAAAATTTCATGCAAAATTCACAATTCATGTTCGATAAATCTAGCAAGCCAATTTTTCATAAGAATCTTGACATTTTCTTTTCTACTATCCTTACATTCACGTATGCAAAACCTTGCTTGTAGACAAAACCCTTTACAAAAATATGTTTCACATGCCATATAATGCCAATTTTTTGAGTTTTTTGATGGCCTTTGTGGGGAGGACAATTATTTGTTGGGGATTGTTCTCCCTTACTTAAAATCCTCTCATTTATCTAGATATGGTATTTCCACATATTTCCAACAAAATCCATTTGGGAGGATTAGGTGTATTAATCTTAATGAATATGAACAATTTAAAATGTTATTTTTGAAATGTAGTAGTGATTGCAAAGCCTACTTTTGTAATAGTGAAAAATTGAAGTTGAAACAAAAAAATATTTTATTAATTATTCATCCTAATCTAGTTGTTTGAGTATTCAAACTATTTCCTTTCAAATCTACTAAATTTTCAATTCTATTACTACAAATGTTGCATCTAGCCTTTGTTTTCAAAACATCTACTTTTTACTTGGTGGCCCCTAGGTTGAACTTCACATTTGTATTTATGCAATTTATGTAGAATTATTAACACATATAATTTGGATGTTCACATCAAATTAACAATTAAACTCAACAATGTTCAACAATGAACTGCTCATGTGAAAGGTCCTTGGATTTTTCCATTATTTATTTTAAAAGAAATGATTTTATTATAAAATATGCATCAATAAGTGTCATGATTAATTTTTTTGACAATTTGAAAGTTGTTACCATAATACCTTGGCGGTTTTGGGATAAATTTAAACATTTTTTAATTTTTCCAAAAAAAATTAAATTTACTTTTAAAGTTGTGAAATTTTCAAAAACATTGCTTAAGGTGTAAAGAGTTTGAATTGTAGTTGTCTAGAAGAGTGGGTACTAAATGAGGATCCATTTGACCATTAAAATAATCTAGGTTATTTGAAATGTATGTACTTTACAATAAGTTTATTCTTTACTAAGGAAAATCTCAAAATTAAAAACCTAAGTGTCGAACCAAAAAAAAAAAAAAAACTTAATTATTCGATAACTAATTACTGAAGTTGCCAACATGATATGGTATTGCTTTTCATTTGAATCCAATTGGGCAACATGTTGATTATAATGAAACTATCAAAGTTCAGAAGACCCCTATTTTAATTTTTACGTATTTACTTGAAGATTTTGAAATTTCGATTTTTTATTTTGAGGTTTTGTACTATCCTACAATTATTTTTTTCCATAATTCCATTGTCATGAAATTGTTTTCCATCATATATTTAGTTTGTGATATTTATGTTAATTTTTAAAAAATCCATATTGTGAAACTAGGCTTCTTGATATAAATGTATTATTATATTGTTATGATCGTTTTCCAAAACATTAACAAACATAAACAGATTTACATTTTTCATATTATAATTGTGAGTTGTAGTATCATATATCGATAATATCCTCCACGATCATTGTGAACATTTGTGGATTCTTCATTTTCATTTTGTAAAAATGTTAACTCTAGGAAGTTTTTTAACTTTGTAATTTTGGAAAATTTCACTTTGGTTAAATATGTTTTGATTTTTTCAATAAATATTTCACATGTAAAAATTCTACATTTGTGGCAACTATGCATTTTTGTTGAATCTTCAATTTTTTAATTCTATCCAAGCTCAATATAATGAACCAAAGGAGCAACTTTAAGGCTTTTTAAATTACTTTTTAATTAAAAAGAAATTAGAATAATATTTTTCAAAGGACTCAAATTTCCTTTTGTACTAATTGTAGCACACTTATACATTGAGTGCAAGAATCAACGTTTGATTATTTAACATTTGATTTTATTACAATTTGTAAACATGGCTTCAAGAGCTTAGGGTTTAGGATGGAACTATCTTGTATTAAGAAAAATCAAAATCTCTATTTTTTTCAAACCTTACAAATGAATTTTTTTTCCAACTTGACTTAAACATTGACATATGGAATGATGGGATGTACAAATTTTTACATCACATACGTTTTGCAAGTCACAGGTTCTCAAAAATTATTCATGTAATAGCCATATATAAACCTACAACATTCAAAATTCATTTTCAAAACCTAAATTTGGACCTAATGCCAATTTATTGTTTAATAAAAATGATTGACATGTTTGACAAAAACTCAACACAAGCAGATGCATTAAATTTTGTATAAATCATTATTCAATGGAACGCTTTTTTTTTAATAACAAAATTTACCCCATATTGTTCACATATGAACAAATGTAACCATTTAACAATGTATGTCCATAGTGGCCAAAGTATATTGGATTGACCACATGCCAATATATTTTGCATTCAAATTCTAAATTATGTTACACAATATTAACACATAAGTTGAGTAATCACCTTTTCTTTGGACAACATTCATACATGTTAGAGAAGAGACATTTGTGTGTGATTAGTTGCTTGTTTTGCTTTGTTTTGTTTTGTTAAATTATTTATTTATGTGTTTATACATTTGATCATGCTTTGATCCTTCCAAATTGTGAGGCTTTAGGTACAACTAGAAAGTCCTTGGCAAGGCAATGTGCATGTTTATTATTTCACAATTTTGGGACCAAAGAGCAAAAGTTATTGAATTAAGACCAATTTTTGTTGGGCAAATTTAATAAAATTAAAAATTAATTTTTTGCACAAGAACTTTGAAATGAAACCCATTTTGGTTGGAATAATATTGAGATGGGTGACTTTACAAAAAGCTTTAACATACTTATGCCAATGTTATGAGGCCCAATAATCATGATTAGTCATTCTTCTTGAACAATTTTTTTTCAATGGGCAACATGGATTTCCTTTTTTTTGCATAAATGTAACAAAAATTGATTTTAAATTTCTTTTTGGCAAAGGTGTCACCATCTTTCTATCTTCTAGCTACTATTTTGATGGTCCTTTACGAAAGTGTTGCCATTTAAGATGAAATCAATCTAAGGACGACGAGGTTGCATTACAAAATTGAAAAAAAAAAGAAAAGAAAGAAGATTGGTCATGATGCATATTATGGATTGTTGTTTGTTATTGCATGAAATTCTCATAAAAATAACTTATGATAGCAAACACAAATGACATGAGTCATTGAGCAAGCATAAATATTATAATTCATATTTCTTAAAATCAAAATATGGGACTTAAATTCTAGTGACAAATAATTAGAACTAGTGTAAGGGGGGGGGGGGATTTTTCAGAATCTTTTGTATGGTCGTCCATGGACTATTCCAAAGACAATTCCAAAAATAACTATCTCATTTTCATTGTCAAGCTTAACTACTTCATTTCTTTCTTAATTATTAATTCCTTTTCTATTAACTTTTTTTAATATTGTAGTACCTTTTTAGGTTTTGCATTAATGGATCCGATAATTAATATAATTTGAAGATTTTGATTCAACATTTGAGTTTCTGATTTTGAAAATTTTGACATATAAGGATGACATTCAATACTATTGTTAACATTTTCACCATTTTCCTATTGTGCATTTTAGTTAGATTGATGAAAAGCTTCATTATTTCATCGAACTGGTTGTTGGTTGAATTTTTGACATTTAGTATTTTGTTTTTTTTGAAAGATTGGAAAAAAAATGAAAACAATATAATTTATGCCAAACTTGAAAAGGTATTACAATAACTATTTCCCACCTTTTCTAATAATTACCTTCATTTTATAATTACCTCACTCTTCTTCCTTACCATAATTCTTTTTCCTTTACACCAACATGGATATGAAAAAAATTAAAAATTAACATGCGTCTTTTCATGTCCATGGAACGTGTATCAATTTAAATTAAATTTGACATCGACATAAATAATGATGAATTAGTGAAAATCATCTGATAAAATAAAATAAAATAAAATAAAATAGTTGATGGTCACTGGTAGTGTGCAGCAGCACGGAGCTCAAATATTATAATTAAAATTTCTTTAAAAAAAAAAAGGGGGGGGGGATTTTATTGAGCAATGTAGCAGTTACATGTGCTTGGGATGGTGGTCTTCCATATCATATTATTTTCCACGTGGAATTATCCAAATAAACGATTTTTATCCCACTGACACCCATCACTGGGTTCAATAGTCAATTAGTTCATCCACAAAATTGGTGGAGTCAGTTGAAGTTTTCATCTATTGATGCGCTGGTGTGTGTGTGTGTGTGGGTGGGACGGTTCATCGAGTCCAGATGTGATCCTCATCCATCTACACGCGTCAGGAGATGCTTAATGACAGTAATGCGTTTCGTGGTAGAAGTCTTCCCGTCGAGACTCGACAAGAGAAAGAGAGTCAGAGAGAAACGAGAGATCTTGTGGAAACTAAGGTGCTTGTGCGCAGCAGCGTTGGGATTGATTTTCTGGTACAATTCTTGGTCTCCTGTACCGATTTGCTTCCACAGATTACGGCTGGCATCACGGAATGGCAGATATAAGACGGGTTTCGATTTTGCCGCTTCTTGCTCTTGTGGCGGTGGTTTGCTTGGTAGTGGTGAAGGCCGACGTTGTGGAGCTCACGGATTCGACCTTCTTGGATAAGGTACCGCTGCTGAGTTCAGTTCTTTAGCGCTTTTTTTTCCCCCCCTCCTCCCTCCCCCTTTTTTCTTTCGGTTTTCTCCGCCAGTGTCCGTGTGTACCATGATTTGTAGAGCTTAGTGATGCGCCTCTAGTCAGAGCTGGTTTGGCAATTCTGCGCTCACGTTTTGTATTAAAGAGACCAGATGATTCCTCTTGCAACATTCCTTTGTGAAGGGCTTTTGGATGTCGATCGTTTAAGGTTATATCGTATGACTGTCACCGATGTAGAGCTTGGAGAGCTTTGGAAATTCTATGATGCCTGCTGTGCGATAGAGTGGCATAAGGTCCATGTCGGATAAACTTGCGGTAGGATCTTAGTAGGTCAAACACATGGGATCAAAGGTTGCGTGCATATGTAGTCAGGAGCTCACAATCGCCTGCGATCGGTTGCTCGCGATCGATTTGAACAGGGTTCCAACACAGCTACGACGATTTCAGGTCACGACCTTAAGCGAAGAACAGAGCTCGCTGTAGGTGTTAGACAAGGAATTTTTCCGTAGCTCGGGTTAGGTTATTAGATAGGAAGCATCTGCTGCTCGGACTGTGGTGTTGGAAGTCAGAAGCGAAGTATGTATATCTGTCGCTGTCTGTGTTAGTATTGGCACTAGATGCCATAGACATGCATTTTCCCATGTCTACAGCATGTATTGTAAGGGAGTTTCCATTAATATAAGTGGAACCGATGACTGAGAGCATCTCCAGCGGTGCTTTGTGTGTGACCGCTCAAATTAAATTGGATGAAGAAAAGTCCAAAACATGCAGGTTTTGGCCCAGCATTTTGGCACAGTTTGCTCAGGCTGGTAAAAGGCACAATGAACCCTAACACCTGTCAAGATATAAATATGATCTGACTGCTGCTCCCTGTTTTTGATTGGCCAATCATAATGATTGGTCCAGGTGATTTGCTATTAGTAGTCTCCCACCAATTTGCAGTTTTAGTTTTACAGGTGAGGTTGGAGTAAAGGAAATAACTAAACTTGGATGTGAGAAATATTTTTGCAGGGTCGCATACAGAGCACTGCTAGAGATGCTCGAGAAACAGCTACTTGAGCAGATTATAATGGGATAATGCTCCTCCATGAATCAACAATTGTTTCTGTCATAGGAGTTTTTTCTATGCAGAGTCTATTCCCCATTTAGTTAGTATTTTGGTGAACTCAAGCATGTGGTTTGGTTTAATTCTGCAATTATTATTCAAATTTCTGTTTTGTTTTATGTATTTTAGTGAGGTTGGATCTCAACCTTTTCCAGTTTGCTGATATGTTGTTGGTTCTGCAATATCTATATCCTTGCAATCAGGTTGACTTGAATCATAAGTATGGAGAAGTTTCTCAATACTTTGGAAGATATATTTGCTGAAAAGTCATGGGTTAACTGCCACTTTGGGCATTATAAGAGAGCTGCCACCTTTTTCAACATTTTAAGTACTGGAATAAAACGGTTGACATGGACAGAGTGATCTGCTCTTTTTGCACTTTTTCTGCTGATGCCATTATTTTTTGTTGTTCATCCTTGACAAATCAGGTTGGCATGTGTTATGGTTCAGGTGAAGGAGAAGGATACTTTATGGTTTATCAAGTTTTTTGCACCTTGGTGTGGTCACTGGTATGTAACTTTTGTCCACCTCTGTTCGCACCATGTGGTCACTATCAACATGCACCTTGGCTTCTTGGAAATTTGGAAGATTGTCTCCTTTCAATTGCAATGTTGATAGGAGAGAGGAAAGTTACTGGAGTTCTTCTCTTCTAACTTCTCTCTTTCTTTCTGCCGTCCTGGATACAACCTGGGCTGCAAAGAGTTCCAATAGCTGAGGACTGAAGGATTTTTTTGCATATGTGCAGTAAGCGTTTGGCTCCAACATGGGAGGAGTTGGGGAAGGCATTGGAAGGTGAGAATGCAGTGGAGGTTGCCACTGTGGATTGCACCACCAACAAGGCCACATGTGGAAAAGCTGACATCCATTCCTACCCCACCTTGAAGCTTTTTCTAAATGGAGAGGAATACAAGACTTACTCAGGTACAGTATCCCTAGCTTGTGCTATGCTGCCTTCTGCTTGTGTGCATGTGAAGTATTGATTTTCAGGGTCTTTGAGTGTGCAGCTGTCTTCTCCAACCAAGCCTGCACTCAAGCTCCATGTCTGCTCTATCTGTTCACAGTGACAAGATGTGTAGGAGCAGTCTGCTCATAGGCTGTATCATGTACTACACTATGAAATCAGTCAGCTTATGCTGGTTGTTTGAATGGTTTTGGCGCTTGGCATGGTCAGGTCCTCGTGATTTGGAGGCTTTGAAAGCATATGCATTGGAAGCTGCAGCTGAGGTTACCAAAGCAGGCACAGATCCTGATGAAGCTGCTTTGTAAGCATATGAAGAGAACCATGAAGGCTATATGAGTTAGAGGCAGTGCTTGTTGATAACATGTGTCATCTGCTGCTATTGAAGGCATATAGAAGCCTTTTAATATATGGTTCCGCTTTGTACGGTTCAGTTACATCCCAAATTGAGGAAAGTAAAGGCCAACTCTTTTGGAGTCAGCAAATTCTATGTATGTGGTTGTCAGTGTATGAGTATGAACTTTTGCAGAGTTTTTTTTGCTGTCATGAATGTATTACAAATATTGTTTCTTTGTAATGATCATGAAACATGGAGTTTTAACCTTCATAGACAGATTTGGCAAATGAATTGTGCCCTATGGCTGGTACACAACACCCTGACACAAGTGCTTTTGGTGCTTTAGAAGTGGAAGTCTTGAAAAGAGGAATAGTGCGGTTTAGGAGGGTTGCCTCTGGTTTTGTACTGGTACAGTTGAGACCTGAGGTTGCATGTGCATAAGGTCTGTTTGGGTAGGCTTAGTTTGTGTGCAATTTTCAGTACTATTACCATCTTTGAGAACATGACAATAAGGTTTAGGTTTTACATCAGCTTTGGAACAGAAAATGAGAGATCCTTTTGACTCGTTTGTGTTCTTGTTGCAGTGACTGCATAATGGATAACTGCTTAAGAGACCGGCAAGCCTAGCACACACAGAACCCTCTGATGTGTTTTTGCGACTGTTATGCTGGAGTATTTTCTAGCCATTTTCTGGGAGAAAGGAGTTGCTACATTAGAGGGCAGTGGAAGAAGTTTCAAAGATGTGAA
Source organism: Sphagnum tenellum (assembly GCA_963921925.1). Taxonomy (NCBI): domain Eukaryota; kingdom Viridiplantae; phylum Streptophyta; class Sphagnopsida; order Sphagnales; family Sphagnaceae; genus Sphagnum; species Sphagnum tenellum. Next base: position 17,848,207 of record OY998145.1, read on the forward strand.
ATCTTCAGTTTTGTGCTGGTCTTTGTGAGTACTATAATATATCAGAAGTGACTTGTACATCTATGATAGGGATGTGTAATTGCCTGAATAGGACTTTGCATGTGTAGCAGATCATTACAGAGATTGTTGTGAGTTACATGATCTTGCTGTCCAGTTTGAGAGGCTGCTGTTTCATAGAGACTTGTACAAGATAGAACAGTAGGCTTTACTTCTTGTAAGATCATCCCACTGGTACAGCCTTTGGGATTGTGTTGGCTCTGTGATGCAAGAACATGGGGCGGTAGATAGTTACAGCTTTGCAATTGAGTGGGTGCAAATAATTTAACAAGATATGCAAGTCTTACATCTTGTTGTAAGACCCAATGATGTAAAGAGAGTGGATGGTGTTGCCTTATGCCATGCCAGAGAGGAGCTGACCTCTAAATGGTGATGGCAGATAATTATCTTAGAAATTGTCAGGTGGTCTGTTCATCATGGAGTTGGGCTGGGTCACCCTTTGCAATATAATTCAGAAATCATAATTTGGATAGTATATACTGTGAGTTTCTTTGTCGGTTCTTCAGTGGCAGGATACATCACTCTAGAGCTGGAGTCTTATAAGAATGTGTACCTACCTATTACTTTTCTTCTCACATTGTCACAGGCACATATTTTCCCTCACTCTGCCCTACTCGTGGTCCTTGGTGTTTGCGGTCAACATCTTTACTTCTGCTGTGCTCTGTGATACCCCCCCTGCTCTAGTCTTTGTGCTTATGATCTTTGTCTTGTTGCTGCTTTACACCTCCACCTCACCTTCCTTATGGTCTTCATGCTCTTTGTCTTGCAGTAGTTTTCCTCTGTCACCTCCCTCATCCTCCTCTCTGTCCTTGTTGATAGATCCTACACATTAGTGGTACTTAGGCATGATCACTGGTGAATTTGTTTGTAGAGGTGGATACTGCTGAACTGGAGCAATTGTAGTTAGTTCATATAGAAGGATGCAACCTGGGCTGTTGAGAAGATCAAACAGGTGCTCAGGCCAAATACTTATCACTGTGAATCCACATGAAGACCAATTAAGCCACGTGTTTCTGACCTTGGTGACTGCACTGTAGAAGCAGATTCTTGGTTGTTGTGTTGACAGTGCTGGTTATTTACGTCAGTGATGGCAACATAGAAGCAGATTCTTGGCTGTTTTGTTGTCAGTGCTGGTGGTTTGTCAGTTCCACTAGTGGTATTGAAGATGCAGTTTCACAGATGGACTTAAGCAGTACTGACTTTGGCTGTGTTTAGATTTGACAAACATCATTGGTGTTCAGAGATGTGGCATGCACAGGAATACCATTGAATGCACATATGGTTTGCCATGGCAAGTACTTTGAGAGCAGCAAGATGTTTAATGAAGAAATGCTGACCTCGGTCTTTTTACCTTCTAGTCTTTCCTTAAGCTTACATGAGATAATGGCCACTGATGAGACCTGGCTCACAGCCACCCACTACTCAGCCTGAGGACATTAGTTGTTGCCATCCTAATACTGCATTGTCCACATATCTGCTGCTCAGATCTTTGAAACAAAATTGGTGTTCTACAGTTGCTCCTACAGACCTGAAAGATCTTTCAGTAGTCAATGTAATATCCAAGAATACACTCATGTCCTAGAAAAGTTGATGTCAACCAGCTTCAATTTCAATGACCTATTTTCATATCTACAACTCATTCACAAGCACTGTACAAAGCTTATTGGAAAGTGTCTGCCAAACTTGTAACCTGAGCTAGAATTGGCCTCTTTTGTGACTCTTTCCTTTCCTTTGAAAGCATTGCTGACAAAAGTTCTCTGTCCATGATCTGATGCCCAGTCGATTGAATGTGGTTCTTCACCTTCTAGTTTCTCATTTCTCACATTTTGTCCTGCAATAAAACCAGGAAGAAAGCAATTTATGAATCCACAATCTATGCAGACCTTCCAGCTGCTTTAAACTTCACATTCTGGAGTATTGGACCCTATCTCCTTTCAAATTAATTCCACGTAACCAGATTGACATTCCTACTCCATATGCTGACACTAGAGAGAGACTCTGCCACATCATTAGCAACTTTGTAGAATATTTGTTAGACCTCACTATGTTCTATGTGCCAGTTTGCATGTATTTGAAATAGCAGTTGGCCCTGAGAAGCTTAGGGTGAAGGGTGAACCGTGAAATCTCTCCTGAGTGACAATTATGTACATTAGTGCCATTCTCCATGGATTCGAAAACTAACAACTACTAGTAAGCTCTGACAAAGTACTAGTGGAATGAAATTGAATTGTCACTATCTCCCACAATTCGAATTGAGGTGAGACTGGTATGAGGCTGGTATTACCTCAGTCATTTTGAGGGCAATATAGGTACATGGCTCATGTTGTTTCCAACCAACACCAGAATGCTTGCAGGCAAACTGATTCTTGCTGATAGAATGACCTGGTAAAACGCTCGGAAACTTGTGAAGCTCAGGAACAGAGAAGAGAGACAAAAGAAGGAAGCACAGTAAGGTCAATAGAGAGTGATGGAGATGGATAGCTTGAGAATGGATTGACCTCTCATGTGCTATGTTGTCAGGTTGTTTCTCCAATTCCTGAGCTGAGGTATAGTAATGAACACACTATCAACAATCCTCTGCATTGGATTTGCAAATCCAGTTTTCTCATTGTTGTGGAAGGACTTTTTCTTGGTGGGGGGTGTGTCTTTTTCTGGATCTTGTCCTTCCTTTCATGACTTCACATCTTGCTCTGGTTTCTTGGATGCTGAAACACCTCTCCTATTGTTCTCCTTCATTGGTTCACATGGCCAGCAGCCTGGTAATGATCATGGCCAGCAGTCTTGTAATGATCACGTTCCTGTTAATTTTTGTTAATTTTGTTGTTACAGTGGTGGTGTGCAGATTCAGAAAATTACCGTGGAAGTGCAAATTTTCTTTTTAGAATACTCAACTTTGGGTTCCTTATGTGACAATTTTTAAACAGCAGCAGTTTGTTTCCAATCCGATGACTGGTGACAATCAATCATGCGTTGGCTTTCTTGGCAAGTATTTCAGAGAACTTGACAACAATCTCTTGAATGGCAATGACTCAGTTCCTCTGAACTGGGTGAGGGTTCTCCACTTTTGTTAAGCTGTATCTGATATTGTGCTTTGGGTTTGGAGCAAAGAAGTTGTCATAATTGTGGTGTTATTCATAATTTTTAAGTTTGTCATTGAAGGGTTGTCTTACAAAGGGATTTTGCACCATCCTAATTAAAAAATAGGAATGCAGCTATTGAAGTAAATGAAACAATGGATCTACATTGCGAAATTGGAGAATTAAGAATTGTTTGACTGCACATATGTAGCTCACTCTTTGAGGTGCATGCCAGCCTAATTACATCGTATAGCAATGAAAAATAGCCTAAATGGGTACCAGAGGTTTGGCTCAAAGGTGAGGACCAGCCAAAACACTGGTTCACACCCCCAATTCACTCACTCTGCAGTGTAGACCCTAGGCAGAAGTATTGTGAGGTTAGGAACCTTGGTTTTCATATGTTGCCTTGGACTTCTATGTGGTTTTTGGCTTGCATTGTAACCCTAATCAATTTGCGCAATTCTTTAATTCTCATACCATTCTTACCAAGGTGAGATCCCAGGGTGTGGGCCTTCCTTGAATAAAGGGCCTAGGATGAGGTGGTACCCCAATCCTACCCTAAACCTTCGGGCATGACCCATTGAAAACACAAAGTGAACATCATCATAAACCTAAACATAAGTAGATCACAAGGTGGCAAGAGTGAGAAGCACCTTATTGGGCTACAAGGGGCCTCATACAATTGCTGCGTGACAATATAAAGGTTACATAGGAAAACCCTATGTCATATACCAATCAGTATTGTTCATAATTGGCCTTATGAATTCAACGGAGACAAGCAGTTTGGGGTCATAATGGCTCTGCCCTTTATGGCAAGTTCAAACAAAATCACAAGAAATGATGAAACTGTAAATATCGTTAGTGTAAAGTCCTAGGTCGAGGGCATTATCAAAATAAGAACGCATGAGGAGATAGTCAAGTGCAGGCCTCATTATGATCGAGAACTTCACCCAATATAAAAACCTGTCAGAAATTCAGTGAAAAAACTCAGGCGAAACAGGAGGGGGCATTATGAAAAATGAAATGCCCTCCCAAAAATGGAGGAAAAGGCAAAACAGCAATGCGGGCATTATGAAAAACGAAATGGCCTCCCTGCTCCTGGATGAAAAAATATGCTTTATAAGGTTACCTGCATATATGGTAAACAGGCCAGTGACTGAACACTTAGTGTCTCAATCACCTCTGTCTCACTCAATTTACCTCCTTTCCACCTCCACTCTGAAGGAAAAATATAGCTTCCTAGAAATGTCACCCATGGTTGTTTAAATTGCTCAAAACAGGTCCAAAATGAGGAAGATACACTCCTTCAAAGTTGGGTGTTAATTGGTTTAAAAAAATGGATTGTATACATGGCAGCCCATGATGGTTTGTTTAGTCATCTAAAACCAAACACTAACTTGGGCATCAATGAATGCTATCTACTCCCATGTTGAACTGGATGCAAATTGAGATGAAACATTTGCTCAATGTAAGCGTTCACTTTTGATCATAAGGCTCAAATTGCATGCAAAATAGGGCTTCGAGATTGACGATAATGTGTAAACATATTTTCATTCACCAAATTTGTCGCCCCTTTCCCAAATGTTTGTCAGTGTGCATTTTTCATCACTGTCACCAAGCATCTAACTCCTAATCATTTTGGGAGCTTTGAGCTTCTCAAGGTTGCTTTGAGTTTGATGCTCTCCACTTGTTTGTATCTAATTTGTGTTTGTAGGTTTGTTTGAGCTTTTGTAGTTGTTGGCGATGGCAATGGCCTCCCCTCTTTAGTCTCTTTCAACTTTCCCGTCTCTCCTTTCTATCTTGATGTGATTTTTTTCATCTTTTGTTCTTGTTTTTCCTCTCCCTTGTGTGATTATCTTTGAACTCTAAACAATAGATAATCAGTTGCTAGTGATGGTGATCAATGCACTTTCTGTTTTCTATCAATTATTTCAAAATTTGAAGCTTTCTTCCTTCCTATTGCTGGTGATGGTGATTAGCACCCCCTTTCTTTTTTAGACCCAAGGTCTAGGTCCATTCCCTCTCTCTCTTTTCTAAACTCTCTTAGAGTGTAGAAAATTGAACTTTCTTACTATTTGTTAAACTTAAAATTATGAACTCTTTTATTCTTAATGATGGCGATCCACCTTTTTTTTTTCCTCTCTCAATTCTTTTAAAGCTTAGAGCTTTGAGTTTTGTAATTGATGTCTCTGAATTCAAAGTTCTCAACTTTCTTGTTGTTAACAATGGCAACCTAACTCCCTTCCCTCCTCCTCAACTTTCTTAGAGTTTCAAGTTTTGAGCTTTCTTGCTATTGGCGATGGCAATCCACCCCATGTCTTTCTTATTTCAATTCTTTTAAAACTAAAAGCTCTAATTTTTTATGTTGTCTCTAAGCTCAGAGTTTTGAGCTTTCTTGTTGTTGGTGATGGCAATCCACCCCCCCTTTTTCCTCTCTCAACTTTCTTAGAGTTGAAAGTTGTAAAGTCTTTTGTTGTTTTTTTTTTCCCTCTCAGCCATTTTAATTACTACAATTGATGTCCCTTTCTCCTCTAGACCTCGACTTGATGATTACTTTCAACCTTCTCTCTCATTAACATCCTCTTGATCCTTTCCCATTTCTTGGTCATTGTTCATGGTTCTCTATCTTTGCTGCTACCTTTTTTTTCATATGTTGTTTTGTTGATATATTTCTCTTGTTTGTTGTTCAATTGCTACATTTTTCTCAGTTGTTATTCAACTACTACCTATATTTCAATTATTGTTACCTTTTTTCATTTGTTGTTTAATTGTTACATTTTTTTCATCTAATGTTCAATTGTATTACGTTTCCCTTAGTAGCTACCGGGTAAAAATACAATAAAAGGAACCACAATGACCAAGGTTAGAGTCTTTACCAAGGACTGCATTTTACATGTGTCCTACATGTATTGGTCTATTAAATATCAAAATTGTATTTTAAATGTAATTTATGGGACTAGATATTAATATTGAAAACAAACATGAATCATATTATAATATAAACTATGTATTTGTTACATGAGGACCGAGATTATAGTCAAATGTATAATTTTTTTTTAACCATGATCACAAATTTTGAACTTTTTTGACCATTAAAGATGTTCAAAATCAAAATCAACAACATCTGTTAAAAGGATTCAATACATGTGCATTTAAAAATATAAATAGATGTGGCCCTTCTTATGAAGTATATTAAAACCTAATATAAATTTGAGAACATTTGATGAAGATTTGAGTAACAAAAAGCACATTCAAATTTTAAAGTCCTTAAAAGGACCTTGTCAACCAATCTTTTGTGTATGACAAAAGACTGTAATAATATAATGAAATGATTCCAAATTCATATGAGTCCAATTTCATGAGCACTAAAACACAATTACAAAATATGGATAAATAATTCATTAAATAAAATTAATGGTGATTTTCCAAAGTAATGTAAGTGCAGTTTTAAGCACTGTCAACAACTTCTTTGGCTCCTTTTACTATGAATGTCTTTTTTATTTTTTAGTCATGGGAAGGAAATAGTTTTGCTACTCAACACCCTCAAGCTTGTTATTTAGTTTGTGCCTATAGCCTTGCTTATTGTTGAGCCCATGTTGTGTAGCCCAAATTCATCCCCATGACTTGCTTGAAAATCATGATGAAAATGGTCACCCACTTCAACAACCATTAGAAACCAAGTTGTAGTGAATTTTGCTCTAACTTGTTTCTTAGCCATTTTTTGAGCTCTTCATTCTATTGGAAAACCTAATTTTATTGCTCATTTGGCTCACCTATCTTCGTTTTCCTTCCTTTTGTATACTTTGATTTCATTTATAACTACTTAAATTCCATTGTTTTTCTTTTTATAATGTCTTGGTATTTAGAACTAGTCACAACATGTGACTAAAAAAATCAATTAATGGTTCTTTTCCCTTAATGTGTCTTGTAAGGATAATAGGTTATGCACCTTCATAAATTTTTTAGTCACATGTGGAAACAACTGAGTTTCTTGCAGCAACTTTTGAATATTTTCAAGACTACTCTCATTTAGGTTTACAATATTAATCTTTGTGGCCTATTGGTTTGTCATTATAGGGTTATGGGGGATATCTACATAGTATTGTTGGTCGTTTTACAAATAGGTAGATCTTTAAATCTTGGATGTTGATATGTTTCAATTATATGGAAAAGTTTTGCCATAAGAAATACTTCCCCCCATTGAGAATTATTCTCAGCTTCTTACTTTGTTGTGTAATCTTCTTCATTCCTTTAATTGCTCATGTTTGCTACAATAAAAATTCATGATGGTTTAGTCTTGTTATCCATTGCCTTTGGGTTGAAAGGCTATATATTTATAGTCCTAAACCTAGATTTGATGTTTTATTTTGTGAATGATTGCTCTAAAGCCTAATCTACCCATCTAGCTAAAGTTATCTTGTCTGGTTCCATGTGATTATTTTTAGACATAATTGCATCCTTGACCTTTTTGAATGTTGTTTAAAAAGGTTTGAAACAAGACACATCTAATGGTTGTAATGCATATGATGTGTTCGATGGTAATGTGATCATGTTTAACCCAAACTCTTTTGCTTGTTCTATTACTTCTAGGGTAACATGGTTGCCATGTCCATCTAGAATTAACGTGTTGGTTGTTGAAGGACATTCCACTTGGAACTAACTTATCAAATAAAGACAAAAGTTTTTTAAACAAGAAAGTAGTCATCAATGTTTTTTTTTTTGCATTACCATGCAAGTATTTGGTTTGTAAAGTTTAATGTAGTCATCTTTTAGTCTCTCACCTTTGAAGATGTAGAAACCAGGTAGAACAACCCCTACAACATTGATTTCATAGTTTATAATTAACCATTCCCAAGATTTTGGGATGATATTATAAACTACATTAGATATTTTCCTAGCCAAAACTTTTGTTCCAAACTATTTGCCATCTTGAATCCTTGTTTCATTAGAATTCCATATATGATCAGAACTATAATTGTGTTGGTTGTACAATGATTGCAAGTTGGTGTAGAAAAAATTGCATGAATTAGGTGTTAACCCCTATGCTTTGCAAACTTCCAATCCTTTTGCTTGTTGTATGTTGAGTTCTGCATGCTTGCACTTGAACCATTACCACTAATTATTGCTTGGTATTCCATCTTGGAATGGTGTAACCATTGCCTTTTTATCTTTGCAACTTTCATCTTCAGTTATTGTAGGCTAATGGATGGTCCACATTCTTGGATTAATAATGTCCATATAATCACTATTGCATCTTTTTCTTTTGTAAACACACCTTTTGGGCCCATCTTCTTTTGATTTGGTTTTTCCATTTAGGTGGTTAAATGAGCTTATGGGGATGTTCCATGACTTGTTGGCCCTTGCCATGGAATGTGTCCCATTTTCAATGACATCCATTATTGTTTTTAATGCTTCATATATCCATATGCATTTTTTAGCACTTGATTTAGTTGTGGTGTTGATTTTTTGCTTTGTGAGTTAGGAACAAAAGGGTAGATGTAAGCTACAATGGTTCATTTTTGTGATGAAACAGTGTTCTTTCCCTAGGTACCCTTTATTCAAATGCATATGGTGATTAATATATCCTTTGATTTATTAATTGAGACTTGTATCTAGATTAATAGCTTTGTTATGGAAAGAATTGTGTGGTTAATTATTGATAAAAATTCATTTGTGAATAGTAATGGACTTTTGAAATCAAAAAATATGAATTGGTCATTTGATTGGAACATCAGAAAATAGAAAAAATTATATTGATTCGCATTCCAAATTTGTTATTGGGACTTAATATATATTGTTGTATAAGATGATAAATTCATATAAATAACTTTTTTTCGAAAACCTTAATCGTTTAATGATTAGGGACTTTCGAATGGTTAAAATTTGACCATATTTTCATAAGTCCATATACAATGCAAATTTTGTTTGTTTTTCAAAATTTTCATCCCAAAAGCATATTTTTAAAAAGTTTTAAACATGGCATTATTTTTATGGAATTTGTGGGTTTTCCTTTTAAGACTTCCAAATTTAAAAATGACATCAATTACATTTTATACAAATTTTTTCATAAATTTGGGAAGCTTTGTAGAGGATTGAACATGTATTACTCAAAGATTAGAATAATAATAATTTTTAAAGTAACAACCATGTTCATTTGAATTATTTTAAAGAATCTTGTATGGACTTATAGGGAGTGTAAAAAAAATGTTGAAAATGAGCCACTTGATTATGCATCTACCTAGGGGTAAGATTTTCCTTGTTATTTGCAAGGTATTCTACTTGCAAATCCAACATGTTGTTTTGTCTCCTACAAAAGACTATTAAGTTCATAAGTGCTTATCTCTTTTTGGTCCAGCCTCCAACAAGTTGGTGGAGTGCATTTTGGCCCCACCAAGGGTATGTCTTTTTCTTTTTTATAAATAACCCAAGAATCTAAAAAATATAATAAATTTGGAATTTTTGCTATAACATGTTCATGCATTGCTATAGTAGAATATAATAACTTATGAAAATTTGCAAACTAATCCTAGTCTAAACCAAAATCTTTTGTACATGCAGTGGGGAGAAATGTGTAGGAGCAATTCATATGACTTAGTTGATCTCTAGCTTTTTTGAAGATCATTGATGCAATATTTCAAACCATGGATTTTTGGATAATAGGAATATTTGGGGACTCTTCTTTGGGGCTAATAAAAGTGGTGCTTTCAAGGATTCAAAGAAAAGATTTTCTTTGTTAATCTTTGTGCATTGTGTCATTGTTAGGTTTAGGATTTATTAATGACCATTTTCATGCCTTTTAATGTGAACCTAAACCCTCGTAACCAAACAATCAATTTTTATTTTCATTTTGCTTATGTTAGTTTTTTTAAAAATAGTTAAACTATAGTATGTGCATTACAATGGGTTGGTCCTCTTGCATAACCAAACATGATTACACATACAATGTGATAATCCTTTCCAACAACCAAACGTGACTACATATGACAGTGTGTTCTTTTTTTTGTTATTGCTTTTTCCCATACTCATAATTGCACACAAAAAAAAGATTTCGATTAGATTATATGAAAAGATTGAACATATTTTTTCAAGACCGGGGTGTTTGGTCATAGGGTTGCATTCATTCAAATGCTTGCACAAAAGGACTGTGACCATTCACCTGTGTCGGTTTGCACAAGAGGGGTGTTTGATCACCGGGTGATGTTTGGTGGGGGGCCATGTTTACCCTAGGCTGCAAAATGGATTTGAGCCTGAAAGCAACTTATAAAGTACAATTAGCTCTGCAGCTGTCATCTTGGATCCAACGAGGCCAAAAACTTTACCCCCAAATTCTTCTACTTGGATGCAAAATCTCTTTCACTTGGGGAGGAGCGTGGGGAGGGGAAACCAATAAAATCCAAAGATATTTGATTCCCCGACATTGATAAATCATTTACTATCCTTTGTCATCATCTTTGGTCATCATCCTTGGTCGCTCAACACTTGATCTTAGCCAAAAGGCTGAGAAAGGTATCCTTGATCTCTCAAGGGTGATGTGCTTTGTTGGTGTCGTTGTTGTTCACCCCTTGCCAAATAATTGTGGGGTGGGGGAGGTGGGAGAGGGAGGGAGGGGACTAGCTTGCTAGAGGACCTCGCTTAGTAGCACATAAGATCGTGCCTCCTCATTGCTTCCTTTTTGCAAGTTTTGCTCGACACATGTTTGGCTCTTTGTTAATGAAAGCCTGCATTCGAGGGTCGTCTTTTTTGACTCAGTGACAAAGTTTGTTTCTGTCTTTAGCTTAGCTCTTTCCAACAATGTTCTTACTTTTCTCTCTCCATAGCCAGTACACTTACACCCCGCTTTTCTTGTCTTTTCTTTTCTTTGCCTGAGTTGCTCCACGACTTTCCACGTCTACCCAAACACCAGGTGCCACAGAATGAATCGACCCAGATCCAACTTTTCTTCACTTTCTTTTGTCCGCACTTTTTGGGTGTGTTGTGGCAAGGGGAATGCCGAAGGAGGAGGGGAGAGATGATGATGCAGTTGAACAAAGCAGCAAAACTCCTTCACCTCTCGAAGTCTCTCTCTCTCTCTCTCTCTCTCTCTATAGTTATCTTGTTGAAGCTTTTGAAGCTTTTTTCTCACCTACCCTTTGTTGTGAAAAATTTCCAAAACCCATCACCACCGACCACACCCCCAAAGAGGTACTATTATAAATGCAAACACATGTGATTGGTGATGTAGCATGTAGGACCAACTCACTGACTTGGGGTGGGTGGGTGGATGTTATGTACTTCAACTCTTTTTGGTGGCTTTTTTTCTCTTTTGGTGTGGAAAAGAGGGTGGCAAAGGGGGAGCATGTGAACACATGGTTTGAATGCATCATCAATTTATAAAATATATGAATACATGTGATGATGATCCTTGAGGACCTTGTGCGCCATTATGAACCCAGAACTTCTATCCAAATCAGACCAACACACATTTTGGTTATTACTTTCAAGTTTTTAAAATGGACCATCAATGTAAAAAATAATTAAAAAATGGTCCTTGAGGATATTGTTCTATTATTATGAGCCCTAATTCCTATACCCAAATAAGACAAAACTCTTCTTTGTTTAGTGACTTTTTTTTTTCGGTTTTAAAAATCAAACTTGAGGTGGCTTAGGATTAGGTACTTGGGATAAGTGGCCCGTATCCAAATTCATTTTCACTTAGGTACAATAAAACAAGGTGGAGAAAGGGACAATATATCATCGTGTGACTTAAATGGTGCCTACCCAATGCACATATGAAGATGGTTCATGCCTCCAGGTAGTGTCATTTTTTTTCAAGGGGGAAAAGGAAGAACAAAGACAAAGGACCCAATCCCAAGCCACAAGAGCAACACCCAAAATGGGTCACAAAGGGGGCAAAGGAACAAAAGGTTTGAAGTGTCATCCCCTCCTCCCTCGAGTTTTCCAGCACCTACACTGGTAGCAAGGTGACCCTAGACCAATGAGTTGGGGTCCCAAGAACCTAGACCCAAACCCCCAAAATTTTGGATTCCTTTGAAACATTATACATATTATCATATACCATGGAACCTAAGACTAAATCAAGGTCTCCAAGTCCAAAATTTATGGTTTTTTTGAGTTAAATGTAGCCTTTAAGATAAGGCCTCACTCAACAAAGTAAAATGTTCCTAAGCCACCAAAAAATGGATTAAAAAAAGTGTCAATTTGACTAGTTTTTGCTAAAAACTTGGAAAAAATTGCAAAACTTTTTAAACCAAAAAATTGAAGAAAATAGAACATTGGTAGCCTAGATAGCAGTTCATTCTTTGCTTAACTTTCCTTGGCCATCCCTCCTCAAGGGTGCATATGGTCAAGTCAGGCTAGGTGAATAAGCACCTACACTCATATCTTCACCTTTTTCAATGACGCTTCTTCGAGGTTATATTTAATTGGGGAATGCTAAAGTCGAGTCTACATCGTGTTGGCAAGTTCACGTCCAAGTTATAAGTTTGGTTCTAGGATTTTAGGATTGGAGGTGTTGGGTTTTGTTGGAATTGTCAACTGATCTCTAGTCAAAATTGAGTTAAAACTTGAAGGGAGAATGCTAGCTACCGCATTTTAAACATGTTTAGGTTATCTACCTAAATAAGTACAACTTTATAAAAGAAGTGTAAGCTTGATCTTATATTTTAAGCGAGTTATTTAATTTGACTGGGTGTACATAATTAATATTACATAATTTTTATTTTCAACCGTGTGCAATAATGAAATAAACTAATATCTCACACATTATTTTTTGTGTTTAGTTATGTGTAATAAAAATAGAAATTGGACTAGGTCTTAAATTCTTTGTGAAAATGATTAAAATTGAAAAAAATTTAAATTCAAGGAAATAGTCTAAGACTAAACCACAGGTTCCATCAATAAATTTTTTAAAAAATAAAATTAGCATTAGTAATCTTTTTTTGAGGAAATTTAATTTGCAAAGTTAAAATGGGGGGTTTGGGTCTAAGTCCTTGGGACCCCCAACTCATGTTGACACCCTTATGTTAGAACTGACACAAAGAACCAAATGGTAGAATTAGTCTTTTGTTAGATTCAGAACTAAGAAAAACATTCCTCACACAAAGTCAAGTTCTTTGGATAAGAAAGTTGATTTTTTTATTTTAAAAAATTGAATAAAAAAAGTTAAACTTTATTGCTAAATTGTTATTTTTAATTGATTGTTTGAACTCCATACCTAGATAGATTCTTCTTTTAATGTTTCATAGAACTTTGTACGCATATAATTTTTAGCATTGGGAAATGTGTGTTGTGCACATGGAATTGGCCTCGATACTTTGAATGAGGATCAAATATTCCTTTTAAAATGAAGACAACACTACTCCAAACTCAAGCATGACATATACCAATAATGTTTAAAAGCAACCCAAAAATCTTTGGGGTTTTTTAGATTTTTGCCATAGTATCAATATAGATGTTTTGATCACCCAAACCGGCCATGCCTTACCCTAGATCTATTGTTTGAGTTGATGTAAGGTTAATTAGCCTAGTACCAAGCATGGGTGGATAAGTGAACTCTCGTGATTCCTGAAGAATGAATTATAGAGACAAAATGTCCAGATTGAATTCTTGTTTGTACTTTTGGAAATTTTGGAAAAAGATTATTTGCATACATATTGACATTAGAAAAAACCAAAGAAGTTCCAAATGGTGCCTAGCTATTGTAAACCTAGTGTAAACTGTTAGGTATAAAATTTTCACTTTGAACCTATAGGGTTCATGGTTTTCTCAGACCAAGGAGAATTTCTTTTGCCTAGTGCTTTAGAGGCCTATGTCATGTTCTCTTTAGTACAACTAGTGTGAGCACATAATGTGATATATCGATGGAATCTTGAAAGGGAAAATGTTACACCATCTTTAGCCAAAGTGTAAAATTTAATTTTCATTAAAAATTGAATTTGTGAATTTTTTTATTATTAAATTTCCAATGACAAAATTACTCAAAATTTAATATCTCTCAATTGAGACTCTGTAGCGGGGTTTGTGCTATCCCTTAGTTGTTCATCACAACCTTTTCAATGCTAATATTACCCATGCCTCAATTTTCTATGTGGTGTTGGCATGTGATTAGACTTATTCTTCCTTTCCCCCTTTGCTGGGTGCTTTGTTGGTGCTGCCTTGTAAGGCGGGGATATTGTGTTGAGAATCATTATAGAGTGTAGTAGCTTCAAGGGATTTTGCCCCTTAGCAACTAGGTGAGATGATTCATCCTTATTTGGTTGTAAAAAATTCACATTCATCTTTTGACATTTTGTTTTCTCTCCCACCTCTGCACATGTGCACCCAGCCCAACTGACTTTGTCACCACAAAACTAAATATGAAAATATTTTCTCCAAAAATGGTTATTACACCCATCATAGGCAAAAATGTATGTATTTCTTTCCAAATGTGACCATGTGATTCAAAACATTCAAATACACATGTCATGAAAAGTGTTTTTTTTTTTCCCTCCTTTTTTTTGGGTTTGAAAATTTTCACAAACGTGGAATAATAAATGTGAAAAGAAAATATTTGCTCACGTTTTTTTGGGGAAAAAAGTCAATAGATTTGCAAAAAATAAAAAATCATGTTGTGACATTGGTTTTGGTCTGGTAACAAATTTTGAAATGTTTATATAGGTTCCTAGAACATGTCACCAGTTAATGTGAGGTCCCTTTTGGGTTCCTCATTACTAATGTGATGTTAAAAAATGAAAAAAAAAACATTATTTTTTTTCTTTTACATCAACATGATGTACATTAAAATAGATTTATTTTAGATTTTTTCCCCTAGCTACAGCCAATTTATTATAATTATCATTTGTTGACACACCTTGTTTAATGGAGCTTGCCAGAGTTTCATCATCATTCGAATTTGGATTTCTTCTTTGGAAGCTGGCCAGCAAGCCAAGTCACTTGATTGGGTATTATGGGCCCCTTACAGACAACTCATGAGATCCAAGAAACACAGCTTACAAATTTTCAAATCTAAATTCAACCTCGTGACGTGGTGCACGCACACCATGTCACATCTCATTCAACTATGGATATATGGTATGAGTCAAGTTCTCGAACCTCAACATACACATTGCACAATGCACACCCACCTCCCAGTTGAGTAAGGGCGGTGACGTTGAAGTCAGTAGTGTCCACCGATTATTGAATAACGAAGGCACGGGCTTTACAAACACCGTCACAATGTGTGTGCACTGTGATTTCAAATTACAATGTGCGCAAGTAGTGAGTGTCCTACCAATCTCATGAAGGCAATAGATTCAAGAGAATTATAAAAATTGTTCTAAATTCTCCATTCTAGAAACATCATGACAACAGCTATTATGAACCAGTATTAGAGCATCTCCAGCGGTGCTCAGTATGTGTGATAATGATGATGACCCACCCTGCAAAATATTTCTCAAAATCCAAGTTTAGTTATTTTACTTATTTTCAACCCCACCCATAAAACTGAAACTGACACAGCAAATAGGTGTGGGGACTATTAACAGCAAACCACCTGGACTAATCATTATGATGAGCAAACCACCTGGACTAATCATTATGATGGGCCAATCAGAAAAAGCTGAACAGGAGTCAGATCCTATTTATTACACTCTGTCTGTCTGCAGGTGCAGACTGTTGCTGCGCCCAATCACCAGCCCCAGCAACTCTCTGCAATCATGCTGATCCAAAACCATTTTCCTGAGCTAAACCGGCACATTTTGACTTTTCTTCCTCTTGCTTCTACCGTGCAGGACGATGTACTGAGCACTGCTGGAGATGCTCTTACTAGTGCGATGGGGCCAGGGTGAACGGCAAACATTGAACCGGCACCCACAAGCGCACCGTCCACTGGATGCCCATTAAAAAACTCAGTTGTGGATGAACCTTAACTGAGTTAGTATTTGGTTTCACCTTGGTAACGAATTCTTTAAGGGATTTTAGGGTCTCATATATAGGTAGATAGGTAGGAAATTAGGTAATTAGTAAGTAAGTAGATGGTTTATACTTAAGTTAGGGTTATTTTTACAACCTACCTACTCACAACCCACTTGTGGGTTATTCTAAGGTAGGTGAAAAAAAACAACTGAGCTAACCAGCATGGCTAGCTACGGAACTGGAACCCTCCAACGAAAAATTGTTTCATTATCACTTACCATTCATCCTTCATGGTGCACGGGTGGGTGCTGGTCCATTGTGTACAAACTTGAGTGAACCAGCACCGACCAGTGCACCAACTTGGATGGATGGTGCACTGATAGGATTCTCTTTTCTATCCCTCTGCCATCCCAGGTTCACTTTTTTTTGTTTGCCCTTTCTCTGCCCGCTTCAGCCCTGATCTCAGTTTTTTTGTTTTTTTGGGAACTTTATTTTCTCCCTGCCCCCCACCTAGTTTCTTTTTTCTTTTTTTGCTTTTGAAACTTTTCCTGCCCACCTACCTACTACCACCCTACTATCCCCCTCTGACCTACTCACCTATATATTTAAATTAAAAGTAGACTTTTCCCCCCATCTACTTACTCACCTATAAATTTAAAATGTGCTACTCTCATCCCCACCTACCTACCCACCCTTGCACCATCCTACCTACCAACGCTTTAAGTAGGTACCTACCAAACCCCACCTACATGACTACACCTAACTACATGGTTGCCACTCCTCCAATAGACCCCGAATGGTCAACAATGATGAGGAACAAATAAAATGAAGGTATTGTATGGAGCTTGCTCTTGTTGATTCAAACAAATAAATAAAGGGACTATTAAAGTATTTCACACCCCTTATATAATTATATAAGGGTATTGCAAGTTGTTGTTCAAAGAGTGTTTTCCATCCGGGTATTGCAAACCAAGTGGATAATGAAAGTGATATGGAACTCCAATTCAATTTAAGTGCATTTAATGCATGTTGTACTCAAGTTCATAAAACAAAATATTCAATGAACATGCAATACCCCATTCTAAGTATCCCTAAAATACTTTGGGATCCATATCATATCTTTTGACGATTTGAAAGGTATTACATAGCCCTACCTAGAAGGATCTCAATACCCTCATTGTGTTACACTATAAACACCATGGGCTGAATTATTTTGGTCTAAGTTATTAGAAGGGTATTGTTCATGCCCAAGAAGACTCAATGAACATGCAACACCCCTTTCAAGGTATCCCAAAAATACATTGGGCTCCATAACATTATTTTTGACACATGGAAAGGTTACCAAAACCTACAAAGAAATCAATACCCTCATTAAGGTATTTTGTAATTTAAAATCATGGGTCTACACTATTGGAGAGGTATTGTTCATCCTCAAAATTACATAATACACCTGTAGTACCCTTTATAGGTTGTCCTAAAAATACATTGGGCTCCATAATTTGAAATGTGGAGGGGTATTGCATAGCCTTACCAAAACCTAGAAACAAAACAATACTTGCTTGGGGTAAACACCATGGGTTAAATTATTATAGTTTAGATTATCAAAAGGGTATTGCTTATGATAAGGAATACTCAATGCACATGCATAACCACCTTGTAGGGTATACCAAAAATATGTTGGGTACCAAAACATATCTTTTGAAATTTGCAAGGGTATTGCATAATCATACAAGGAAACCAAGATTGTCATTAGGGTATTTTGTAACTAAACACTATGGGTCGACACTATTCGAGGGTAGTGTTCATGCCCAAAACAACACAATACACCTACAATACCCCTTATAAGTTACCCCATAAATACATTGGGCTCTGTAACACATATTTTCAAACTTGAAGGGGTAACGCATAGCCCTACCAACATGGGCTAAATTATTTTGGTTTAGATTATCAAAGGGGTATTGTTCATGCATAGGAATATTCAATGCACGTGCATTACCCTTTTCAAGTTATCCCAAAAACCATTTGGGTTGTATAACATTTTTTTTGAAACTTGCAAGGGTTGCATAGCCATACCAAAACCTAAAAGGAAAACAATAATTGCATAATTGCAATAACAATTTAAACCATGAAACAAAAGGATATTTTTTGAAATACTTATTCAATGATCAGTATAACATGCCTTACATATTGATTCAAATAAATGAAAGTATTGCAAAGTTCTTCACATTAATGGTAGAAGGTCATTTGAACAAAGTTATGGAATTTATATGCAATACCTGCCTCATCATGAGATATTTGCATTCATCATGAAACATAAAAATATTAAAATACTTGATTCCCTACCAATATATCATGAAATTCATGTTTTCAAATATGATTTAACATATATAAAAATGAATGTAATGGAAAATTGGTCACATTGATGGTACAAGGGTTTAAAGTTTAATGTAAAATTTATTAATCCATGTTAATATTCAAAGTTTTTCAAAAATTAAAAATTAAAAATTCATGCTTAACATTTTTCAATGATGGACATGTTTATATTTTTCCCTCTTAAAGTTGTAAACTCATTTCAAAAAATAAAATCATAAAGTTTCTAATTTAATAAAATTTTAATGCACATTTAAAAATAATAGAGCACTTGATTTTTTATTTTTTTTAATGGTCTCTCGCATATATTAATCTTATGTACAGTTGAAAATTTATTTAATTTTTTTGACATACAATAAATAATTTCTAGCCTAAAATAATTAGATAGTAGGTCAATAATATTTTATATTTTATAAGATATAACACAAGTCCTTATGTAAATTTATTTTTTATGATGTATAATATTGGTTGAAATATATTGTTATTTGTAAGACATCAAATAGTAGATTATATATAATTAATGATATTATGGAATTATATTGTTGATTCATTTCAATACATATAATTTTTTTTCATATTTATTTAAAATAGGATAAATTATATATATATACCCATGGTTATGTATAGTAATTTTATTTTTGTAAATTTCAATTTTAATGGGAATTAAAAAATTCCAAAAGATAAGTTATTAACGTTGTATATTTAAATGATTTATGTAATTGAATATTATTCCTATGTAAATTTTATTTACAATGTATTAAGCTATGATATACTTAATTTATTAATGTGTGAAATTATATATTTATTTATTTCTAGAGATATAATGTTTGCATAACTATTTTAACTATGTAGAATTTTTTAATAAAATTTTGATGGAGGAGGAAAGTGGGAGAAAGGTGGGGTATTCTTTAAATGCTCTTCAAATGAGCTTTTTAGAACCTTGAATTTTTTTTCAATTGTGGTTGTTTAAAATTTGTGCTTCAAATGCTTTGAAAGTAGCAATTGAGCTCATTAGTTGGGCTATGATATGTAATCATCTTGTAATGGATGCGACATGATTTTACTTAAGATCCATTATTTAAATCCTTGCATTCATGCTGATTATAAACTAATATACTATCAACTTTTAGAATGTTAAACCCAAAATAATTTCTTCAACACAGTTTTGTCTCCATTTTCATGCATCCCCTAAATCAAAGGTGGTTGTTACATTACATGATTCGTTCTACAAATCATCAACCCATTGAAGGTATTGGCAATGCCATAGTTAGTGTGTGTAACATTGAATTTGCAATATTAATTTGAAGAGTTTTTGAGAACCCAAAATTCAATCAAATTTTGTAATTTTCTTTGATTTTTCTTGTTGTGGGTTTCTTTGAATACCTACTGATATGTAATGACCTCATGAAAACTAAAACTTTAAACATGTAGAATGAAATGATAAGCAAGTTTTAAAACCTTTCAAAATCATTTGCCTAATCAATTGATTCAAAATTAAAAGATTATCACACCACAAGAGTCAAAAGTCGCAAGAATGGGGGTGAAAGTTTGGGCAAGAGTTGAGGGTTCTAGGAGTGTGAGTGAGAATAGAAAGTCCCAAGAATGTGCACGGACTCCCACTTGTAATTCCAATACCTTTCAATTCTCGCACATATTCTTGCCTATAATTCTAGAACCCTTTGACCCCCGCATGGACTTTTGCCCCCTCTCTCAGGACCTTTGACTATCGCGTGGATTTTCACATACACTTTTGAGAACCTTCGATTCCCAAGTAGACTTTCGCCCCCATTCTCGAGACACTCGACTCCCACGGTGTGATAATTTATTAATTTTGAGTTAATTGATTAAACAAATGATTTTGAAAGGTTTTAAAACTTGTTTATTGTTTCACTCTACATGTTTAAATTCTTAGTTTTCATGAGGTCATTGCATATCAATAGGTACTCAAGGAAACCCACGACAAAAAAATCAAGGAAGATTACATTATCTAGTGTAAATTTGGGTTCTCAAAAACCCTTTAAATTATTATTGCACATTCAATGTTACACACACAAACCATGGCATTGCTAATGCCTTCAATGGGTTGATGAATTATAGAAAACATCATGTAATATTACAACCATCTTTGATGTAGGGGATGCATGAAAATGGAGACAAAATTGCGATTAGAAATTGTGGCCAACAGTAATAGAAGTTCATAACAAGGTTATCGGATTGAGTACAATGTTGACACCAACAAAGGTTACTCCTAACTCTTAACTCTTAATACCCCCCACTTTTGGGATCTTTGATTCCTGCTTAGTGCATGCTTTGGGATTCATGTGTAAACTCATGATTCTTATGCAACCTCCCACCTGCACTCTTGTTGACACATGACGAATTGCCAACTACAATAAAAGCTCATAGCCAAGGTTGTCAAATTGGCCTCCATGTGAATTCTCGCCCCCATTCCTGAGACCTTGGACTCGTATGCAAACTCCCACTTGTAATTTTAAACCATTCAACTTTCACACAGACTCTTGCTTACATGTCCAAGACCCTTTGATTCTTGCATGGACTCTCACCCCCACTCCTAGGAACTTAAACTCCCATGTAGATTTTCACCCCCTTTCCCAAGACCTTGGACTCATGTGCAAACTCCCACCTACACTTCCACAAACTCTCATTTGCAATTCCGGGACCTTTCAACTTTCATGCGGACTTTTGCCCCCACCCTTAAGACTTTTGATTCCCACACAAATTCCCACTTGCACTTTAAGAACCCTTCAATTCCTGCGCAAACTCTCGCCCTCACTCTTAGGACCCTTGACTCCCATCTTGCATGCACTTCTTGATTCCAATGCGAACTTTTAGCTCATGTGCCTATTCACCTAATTATTTTTAATCTTTAGTCTAAAAGAAGATGTTTTGGTCAAATGTCTGTTGCAACTAAGGGATAGGTAAAAACTTAGTTTATAGATTTCATAATGGGTGAGACACAAGTAATGGGAATGAATTTGAAGCAACTTGGAAATGCATTTGAAGTTGAAAAGAACAAAATGCTAGATCACAAAGTTTTGGGGTTCCATTCCTTCAAGCAACTCCTCACACCTCTTCAATTTTTAGGTATAGTGGACATTGAACACTAGAGCAACAATGTGTTATCATGTTGGTAAAAGTGAAAAATGTAGTAACAATAAGAAAATGGAAAAAAATGGGTTCCCATTTGGACACATAACCCTTGAAAGTTGAAAACAATGTGTAGTCAACAACCATCCTTAATGCTTCATATTTTCGCATCTAGCATGAGTAATATATTTAATGATGCTAAGAACAAAAAGAACAAGCAACTTCAATAGGTGCCTTTTTTGCCAAGCTTCGACAATACTAGTATTATTGCATTTTACTCAAAATTGAAGCAAATTGTAAGTAGTTTTTATAAGAATCATGCATTGAATTATTGAATTGACAAGATTAAACTTATCAAGTCAACATAGTCTTTAAAATTATTTTAATTGAAGTAATGATATAATTAATTAATTAATATGTGAAATTATATACTTTTACATTTTTAGAGATATAATATCTACTAAATTATTTTAACTTCATAAAGTTTTTAATTAAACATTGAATATATTTTAAGGACATTTTCAACATCATAAATGAAATTAATTCATTAATGGACCAATGCAAATTGTTTAATATATATAAACCCATTGTTATGTATATCATAGTAGTGACATACGAAATACGAATATTTTTCGAAGGTGCTCAAAAAGAAATATTTTTTAAAAAGCCCAAAAAAATGTAAAATACGCGTATGTTTGAATCGAATTGAGCGTCTGTCACTACTATGATGTATATTGTAATTTTTTTATGGTGTTATTAACATTGTATATTTTATTAATGCATGTAATTGAATATTAATTTTGTGTTAATTGTGTTTGTGATTCCCTTAATATTTTTTGAATATTTGGTTTCAATAATGACCCAAATTTTTTTTGTTTTAGAACAAAAAAATCATTAAGTAAGAACCTAACTTGCTTCAATTAGGGTTTAAGGTATAAGAATAAGGTTTTAATTGCATTTTAAAACATAAATACTTAATATTATGTACGTATGGTCAATGTAATTTTTTGATTCTATGTAAAATTTATTTTACAATATATGAAATAATGATATATTTACTTTCCTAATGTGTGGATATATTAAAGTTTTTGAATTCTTAAATATGTAATATCTGAGTAAAAAAATAATGTCATAAATTTTAAATAAACATTAAATATTGTGGAAAGACATTTTCAAACTCATAAATGGACCAATGCATAATCATTGGTATATGTACATGAAGGTACTGCAATATTGGGCGCATTGATGGTATAAGGTCTATTCAACAAAATTATGATGTGTACCTGCAGTACCTTCATTTTACTGATATATTCATTATGTTTCACCATCAATGTGACTAACTTGACTATACCCTCATTTGTATCATGAGTTTAAGATATTGTCACAATATGGTGCATGTACTGTATTCCTTTTCGGTTTTGGTATGGCTATGCAATACCCCTCCATGTTTCATGATGAATGCACATATCCCAAAATGATGAAGGTATTGCATTTAAACTCCATAATATTGTTCAAGTGACATTCTACCATCAATGTGAAGAACTTTGCAATACCATCACTTATTTGAATCAATATGTTTGGCATGATATTGTGAACATGGAATAAGTATCTTAAAAAAAATTATTTTGTTTATTGGTTTACAATATTATCACAAAATGATGTGGGTATTGTTTTCCTTCTAGGTTTTGTTAAAGCTATGCAATACCTTTCCAAATTCCTCAAAAGATATGTTATGGAGCCCAAAGGTTTTATGGGATATTTGAAGAGGAGTAGTGCATGTGAATTGAGTATTTATGGGCATGAATAATACCCCTCTGATAGCCCAAACCAAAATAATTGAACCCATGGTGTTTGCAAATTACCCCATATAAGGTATCGCTTTCTTCATATGTTTAGGCACTACCCTTCTAATTTTCAATATATATGTGCTGGAGTCCAAAAGATTTTTGATATACCCTAAGAGAGGTATTGCACACCAATTAAGTATTTTTGGTCACAAGCAATACCCTTCTCGGATTTTAAAAATATGTTTTGAAACTTAAAGGATTTCTAATATACCCTAATAGGGGCACTACATGTGCATTGAGTAATTTTGGGCACAAGCAATACCCCTCCAATAGCTTGGACTAAAATAATTAAATCCATGGTGTTTACAAAATACCCTCATGAGGGTATTGCTTTCCTTTTTAGGTTTGAACTTCTAGTTTTTAGGGGTAAAAAAGATTTTTTGGTTTGAATGCAAAACTAAAATCATTATTTTGATAAATTTATCAAACATACATATAATAATAGGTGAGAATGTATTCTTAATTATTAACACAAGATGGTGCAAAATGAAAGTAAAATGTTTTAAATAAAAGAACATGGGTGACATGTGTTACAAAAATGTGCAAAAAATGTCAAAATCCAAAACAACCTCAGCCTAAAATGGGGAACATGTCATAATGGTAAATATGTGGTTGATTAAAAAAAATTGTTACCCTAAATCTTGAAGACCAAAACAACACTTTATCAAAAATGGGATAAACTATGGGATAAACTAATCTATGTCATTACCAAAGGGGGATGGGATCCCATTGGCCTCTTATATCGTGCTAATGCAACCTCTGCATCATGGGCATGCCATCATGTAAATACCCCATGATTGGCCAATGCTACATCCATAGCATTAGCCACAAACACCTCCTTGGTGGTGCCTCAAACCTTAAAACAAACAACACAATATAATAAATATTGCATATGAATTGTAAAACTTGAAATTCAAATAAAATTCAATATGGCATTGTTGGAAAGTTACCCACCATGAATCATTTCTAAATCATGGTATTGCATGGAGGCCAATTTCCTTATGCCGCATTATTTTATTTGATGCAAACTTTCACTTGCATTCCATTGTTTGAATGCTTTTGCGTACTTAACATGAATCGTTCAAATGATAATTGCAAGGTCTTCATCATGTTCCAACTTGGTGTGCATGTTGAGAGGGATGGCCCACACACCCCATGTAATCATGCATGGAAGCCAAAGAATGTGGCTAAAAGCTAACCTCAAAAATGAAGGTTTAGGCATTTTAGGTGTGCATTGCAAATCAACTTGGAGCCTATCCCACTCCAGGAATGCATGCCTCCTAGCCTTAACAATAGCCTTTTGTTCATTGCAATGAAATCGGGCCAAAGGTTGCTTAAGACCCACACATTAATTACCATGTGATCTTCAACCTTTGAGCCCTGTTCCTAAATACATAGGCATTTGGGCTTGCTCAACTCCATGGTAACATTGTGACACACTTGCAAATGTCCCACCAAGTTGTACTTGGTTGTATAGGATGCTTCACACCCATCAACAATGCAAGTAAATTTGGGCCCATCGATCCTTTGCCCTGTGCACACCCTCTATGGCAATTGGGAGAGGGGCAACCATATTTGAAACAAAAACATAAAATGTAATGTGAGAATTAATATTCTAAATAAAGGTTATGCCTTACACAATGAAGATATTACATAGATAGATAGAAGATTATAACGCATGATGAGGGTAATGCACAGAAAGATTAAAGAACAAAAACACAAGATAAATGTATTATTAAACTCTAAAGTTGAAATTTGCAAAAAAAGAAGAGAACCCTAAAAATGACAATATCTTCTACAAAGCCTTAAGGTATTGCCTACAAACTTAGACCAAAAAAATGCTTCACCCACCTTCTTCATGGAGAAAGAAGGTGGGGCAAGCAAAGATTTTAGGACCGCAAGTAAGGAAGGTATTACAATCACAAATTTGACCTAAAAAATCCCCATTCATCTTTCAACTAAAGAACATAGGTGCGGAAATTATAATAAGTAAGGCAGAATGTTTCACTTCCATCAGATTTGAACATGAGGTTCAACATCCCCATTTGCATTTTCTTTCCCAATAGTTACAATTTTTGGGTCCTTTATTATGTCAATAGCCCTCTATAGTTCAATTTCAATTCTACTAACATTTGTGATAATAGATGTGTCCCCAACCTCAACAATAGTTTGCATTCCCTTCTCAATATTCCCATTTGGAGCCAATGCAACCACATTTTCCACTTGTTGTCCAATCACCCCAACCTTTACATTTCTTTTTTCCATCACACCTCCAATGCCGCTTGTAAACTTAGTTCGGGCTTGTTGGTCTTTTGCACCATTCCTCACTTTCATTCAAATGTGCATTTAACAAAAAACCCAAAATTCCCAAAACAAAATGAACACACTAATTGATTGATTCTAAACTTTATTATTGACATTGAAAAACAAAAACGAACCCAAAAATACGACACAATAGTTGCAACAACCAACAAAAACACCATTCCTTGAAGGCAGGAATTCAAGAACAAAATACTAGGCTGCTTTTTTGCAAGAACTAAGAAAAAAAAAAATTCAAATGTTTTTGCAGGTAGCAACAAAGAGAAAAAAACATGACATCGTGAACACCATTCAAATCATAGTGGTCATTGTAGGCAATAGTAGAGAAAAAACAACCAAAATGACGAGCACGTTTGTTGTCCAAGTTTCAGAGTTTACAACACCAAAAAATAAACTAGGATGGTCGTCATCTTGGTTTTACGAGCTGTGCAAATAAAGAAGCCAACACGATGAGTGCAGTACTTGTCATTGTGGTTTCAAAACATGCAACACAAAAAAACCAAGATGATGAGTTGTGATCATCATCTTGGTCTTAAAGGTTGAGCAATAGAAAAAACACCACAACGACAAGTGCAACTCGTTGTCATGGTTTCAGAACTTGCAATACTCCAAAAAAGAACCATTCATCATCTTGGTTTCAAATGTAACTACAATGAGAAAAACCCAGGACAATGAGTAGCTCATTGTCTTAGTTTTGGAAGCAAGAAAGAAAACACTTACTTTCAAAGCGAGGGCTCCTCTTGATATTTCATGCCCCAAGCTCCACAAGCTCTTCAAGTTCCCCAAGCTTCACATGGTCTCCACAAGCTCCACAAGCTCTTTGTCAAATTCTTTGTGGTTCCGAAGCTCTAGTGATGGAGGGGAGCACAAATGGGTGGTGGGGTAGGTAGGGGGAGGTAGGTGGGTTGGGTGGTGGAAGGTGGGTAGGTATGTTGGAGGAGTAGGTAGGAGTTCCCCAAAAAAGAAAAAATTGGTTCAAGGGCGGTGGAACCCGGAAAAAAAAAAGCTAGAGAAAAAATAAGGCCCAATAGTGTTTTTCCCTGGGGGACAATTTCATCCATCCATGAAATCCCAGAACGGGATGTTTTGGATGGTGCACTGGTGGGGGTGCTGGGTCACTCAAGCCCTGAATCACAACAAGACCTTTTGTTTCACAGCAAAGGGTACCCAATGAACCCCAACTAACAACAAGAGCTTTCATTTAGAGGATAGGTTGCTTAGGTGAAATGGGACCCGAACTCAATTGAAGTTCATCCACAACTGAGTCGTGAACATGAGCTCTCTTTTACACGATAACTAACCCTGGTGAAACCTGAAACTGAATTGGGGTTAAGTTCACCTAATTGAAACCTATATATTAGAAGATGTTTAGGGAGGGTATTTGAAATTTGACCTTTTATACATAATAGCCAGGTATGATAAAAAAGAAAAAGAAAAAAAAAATGTAATTGGTAACTAGGGTATTACTTTGACAAGGAAATTGATAACAAATGGCTCTGAAAATATTGAAACCTAAAAATTTGAAAACTTTTGTTATTGATACCTTGTGGATTGCAAGGGGGAAAAAGAAAAAACAAAGACCATGTGCAATCACTTCTTCGAAAGAGAAAAAAGAACCCTCACAATGCTTCATAATTGCTCAAGATTCACTCTAGATACCCCAATTTAACCACATTCATGATAAACAAAAGGCATAAAACACTTAGTTTGCCAACAACAAAATGCAATGGAAATCAAACTAATAGTGATCTCATGAGTCACTATGTAATCGTATTGCTTTCATTTTGAGAGTTGGCCATCTTAGAATTGTTGTATTTGACTAAACATGGGTGACCCCAAGGTTTGACCTTTGGTGACTAGTCAATGAGTTAGTGACTCTTACTAAACTAGGCTAGGATATATTAAACAACATGGTTTAACAATGAATCGAACATTCCACCATGACAATGCATTTTTGTTGTCAAAATATTTTTAAAATATATTTATTTCATCTTATGGGTGCATTCATAATAAAAGGATCATTACACGTTCAGTTGTTGATTATTCTTAGAATATTCTTGACTTTAACGAAAACTTAAATTTAAAGATTTATATCAAAATTTGTAAAATGAAGTCTATTTACAATTTTTAAAAATTAGAAAAAATTGATTACAAATTTTTTAATTATTTTTTAATACTAATTTATTCATATATTCCCATAATACATTATGAAAGGATTTACATAAATAAATCAAAAAAATTCAACATCAACATAAACTGTGATTTTAAAATATGAAATATTAAGCATTGATTACATTTAAAACTGATCATTTTAATTTGAGTTCACTCTTAATTTGATTCAAATAGGAGCCTCAAGTTCCAACCATGAGATTTTGTTTTGAAAAACCACTTGGCATATTAAGTTCAGCTCAATGGGATGGAGTTC
Source organism: Sphagnum tenellum (assembly GCA_963921925.1). Classification (NCBI taxonomy): domain Eukaryota; kingdom Viridiplantae; phylum Streptophyta; class Sphagnopsida; order Sphagnales; family Sphagnaceae; genus Sphagnum; species Sphagnum tenellum. The sequence continues at coordinate 17,876,301 of OY998145.1, forward strand.
ATGTACAGCAATAGGACGGAAATTTGGAAAGAAATAAGGTTGAGTCTAGCTACTAGACTATTATATTATTCCACATTTATTTCTGGTGTGAACACAGATTATGCATGTGGACTATGAAGTCCAACTACTAGACTGGTGTTTTAATCCATATTAATTTTTTCAGAAATAGTTTATGGTGCATTCACACTTGATGCTAAGTCAGTGTTAAATGAAAATCTAGGTGGCATCCTAAGTGGCACCCAATATGTTAAATTGGTGATATCATAATGTCAAGTGAATGTAAACTCAACATAAAATGTTCATGGTAAGTAGGTGTAAGTCCCAAATGACTAGCATGGTGTTAGGGCACTCAGCACTAAAGTCCATAACACCAAGTGTGAATGGACCTTCAGTATGTGGAGTCATCATCCATTTTTTGTCATTTCAGCTTGTCAACCAAATTGAACTTCAATTGTTACTTCCTAGCTAAAACTTTAAGGAAGGGTATCCAGTTTAATTTCATCCTCATATGTCTAACAACATGAGGACACAAGGGATCCAAGCTTAAAATCTCCTTTCTACATTTGTGAGTTGAAATCCGTGTTTAAGATGCTATATTTTTTTGAAAACAAGAATAGTCATGTTAGAGGCCACAATTTTGAACAATATTGGGTAAAGTATGGCCCTAAGGTAAGGGCAAATTTACCTATATGAGGGGTCCAACACAAGGTAAGAAGTGATAGTTGAGTGCTTAGGCCCAAAATTTTGCAAATGCATCCAACTAGGGCTAGTATGAGCCTCTTGCTCAATATAAAGCCTTAGCTAAAATTGAAAATAAAAGGGCATGAAATAAGAGGAAGCATTAAATTTTCAAATAGGAAAAAAGAAAAAAAAAAGGTACCAAATGTTTTTGTAAAGTGACATTCTTGCAATGAAGACCCTCTTCAAATTTGTAAGATGCCCTTGTTCAACATTAATTTTTGGTTTGCCAAACCTTTGTCTTTCACACAATGGAAATAACAAATACCTCTTGTTCATGAGTGGTAGTTCTTGTAACTTAATACTAGGGCAAACCTAAGCAAGGTGTACATTGCCGGTTTCACATTGTGGATAGCTTTGAAGATCACAACATAATAAGCTTTACAAATTACATTACATCAATACACGTTATTCATGTTGATAAGCCAGATTCAACATAGAATCCTGATTCATGACATATTCATTAGGTAAAATTTGCAATTTCATCCATTTTTTAATGTAAAATAAATGTGGAGTTTACCGAAACTAAACATTATTGTTATGTGTGCCATTATCACATCCAAGTGTGAAAGCCTACTATTAGAATGTTCTTTGATATTGGATGGGTTTGAGGTTTGCTGCATGGCATGTTGTTGTGTGACTTGGAGAAAAGATTAGTCTTTCCTCAACAAACAAAGGAGTCTATAGATACTAGAACCCTTGCTTCCCCCACTTCCCGCCCGCCCATTGAGAAGAATCTTCACATGCAATCAACCCTTAGCTTTGGTTGCATGTGAAGGATGTAAGAGTTCCTTATGCTCCTTTTCCATAAAGGGAAGTGAGACATTGGGCGTACATGCAGTAGAAAGCTTCAGAATACAGTGATCTAGGTCATTATTTCACACCTTTGACAATTTACCAACACGCTTCCAATTGAGTTGCAAGTTCTTCACATGGGTTATGTTACAAAGAAACATGCACATCGCTTCCAAATGGGTTTTGAGAAAAAAATTCACATGGGTTATGTAAAAAGTATTTAGGAATTTCATTTCTTGTTTGGCCATTCAATCCCCTTCTCCCCACACCCGAAAAGAAAGCAAAAGAAAATTAAAATTATCAAGAAAATTTTGTTCTAAAGAGTTTGGGAAAGCTACCCAACCTATGGATTTACCAAAAAAAAAAAGGTCTTTCGTGGGGCTCAAACAAACAAAAGCTTGACAATCGAATATAAACCAACATACATATTTCCCTTGACTTCAGATTCAGCGGGATACAATGATTTCTTCTTGCAATTAGGTCAAACTTTCTCGCATTGCAGATTCCAACACGGTAACTTCCAGTCAAAGAAAGGCCTAAACAAAATGAGCGGAATGGATTGTTTAGTGCATTTTCTACACTAGAATGAGATACATGAAAGATACAAGAGTATATTCCTTCTACCACCTGCCTTTACTTCAAAGGAGTGCCTCTTCTGGTGTTGGAAAAGACAAGGCTGGTTCTCTCTCTCTCTCTCTCTCTCTCTCTATAGAGATACATATAAATATATAGTGTTTGTTGTAGTGATTTGTTTTTGGGGTGGGGGGTGGGGATTTTCTTCTGAGGAAAACTTTGAAAAAAGATCTTGTTTTGAGATCTGTTGAGGGTTTGGGTGCAATTTCTAATAGCAGCCCAACCTTTGGTATGCAACTTCCAACTCTTCTTGGTAAAACATGTATGTACTTACTACCAAACCATGCCAACCTTGGGAGGTGTACTCAAGGCAATAGGTCGAGTAATATGCGCTTTGGAAGTGAGTGGTGACCACCACTAACATTGCCGAAGTCAAACATAATGATTGTCGATGCTATTTTGGTACCCGAATAACATAGCTGTTTCAACAATTGTCTGGGAAGTGCTGGTTGCTGATAATAATGTCTCAAGTACCTTGGGGCCCACAAAGTTGTCAACACAAATTGTTAAGGAGAATATTGAGTTTGTGAAGAATTTTGGAGTTTGGATTTCAGACTTTTGAGGGTCATTTTAACTCCCTCCAAAAGGAAAATGGAAAAAAAAAAAGTGGTTTAATAATATTTAAGCATATATCTCACTTGTTCACACAAGGTTTCTTTCTAATTTGGCTTTTTGTTGTGAGCAATTTGTCCACCACATGACCAAGTTTCCTTATTCACCAAAAGTTGTTTTCAAATTCTTGTGTGCACACACAGAGTCCACCAGCACACACGAAGACCTGTTTGAAAACAAATACACTATTATTGAATAAGCATGCAAAAATGGTTGTCTTGTTCAAGAACCTCATTCTTTTCAAAAACTTGTTGACTATACTAGAAAAATGTTGTTGTTTTACTTTTAAAGAATTATCGGGTATACTTTTTCAATGTAGTTTTAAACGTTTGACAATTTTGTACGAAACTAGTTACACGGCCAACAAATGCAACTTAAGTAGAAACTAGAAACCACATTGTGTAAACAAGACTAAGTAGAACGTTGGTGTGAATACCAAAATTACATTGCTTAAACTTATTTGCATTTAAATTATAATTTTTGGTGGAATAATAGGCAATGCACATGATCTAGAGAGTTGCCTCGAGCAAAATTGATTAAATAGCCTCTCCGACAATCTTGAAATATGCAAAAGATTGAATGAGACAAACTACACGTTTTTGGGCATTTTTTCTATCTAGATCTCCACCACAGTTACCAAAACAGAGAGTACAACAAACTTATGGAAAATGTTATAAATTTGGAAAATAAGGGTTCAAACGAAAAAGGGTGCCATTCTTTAAAAAAAAACCCCTAAAGTATAAGATAGGTTAGACACCCTAGCTGGACACGTGGCATGTCTAAGAACTGACACATCACATTTTGCCAACTACGTACCTACTACCTAGTGGCTAATTTAGAGTTCCAAAAACATATTTTTGGAATGTATTTTGGATGTTGGCCTCTAAGTACACACATAAGAATGGATAGAGCGTTTTTGGTAACCCTGATCTTGATCAAATTTACGGTCTAAATTAAATTTAGTTGGTGATTTGTTAGCTTTGTCCAAAGAAAAGACTTCACCTAATGTTGTAAATTTTTGCAGTAAATTTTTAGCTTGAATTTGGGAACCAATTTGTGGGTGAAAGCTGGAAACCTAGAGGGCCAATACTCAATAGGCTGCAATTTTTTGATCTTCATCTTGCACTCAAATTTACCTAGAACCATATTATGTTGTTACATGGCTTCATCATTAGAACTCATGATTTTGTTTGACCAGAGCCATAAAGACCTGGAGAGCCATAACACAAATGAGCCACTTGTTTTGAACTTAGCATAAAAATTATACCAGAGCTAAATTACCCCATAACTTGATCTAGTTGTTTTTGCAGAGCAAGTTGCATGGTATAAGTCTAGATTCAACCTTGGAGAAATTGGGTACATCTATCTATGAAGGAAGGTAGTTTGTTTTGTTTTCTTTGTACTTATGAGATCCACCAAACCGGGATGCTTCAGATGGTGTTCTTGGTCTCTCTGGAAAGCTCTTGACAAGGAGGGGTGCATGGGTTTGATTCCATGGCGTTTGGACTTGCGGTGCAAAAGTTCTTGAATACTGAATGATTTCTTCACTGAAAATTAAATAAAATTAAGTCATAGCTGAAAATTTTGGAGGAATTGAAATGTGCATTTTGGTGTTATTGGAAAGATCTTAATGCGCAGGATTTAATGGAATTTTTGGGGTCAGATTTGGATTCAGAATGTGGCAGATATTGCTTTTTAAGTGATTACTGCCACTGAAAATTCAAATAAATTCCCAAAAACCAGGTTCTGGAAGGAAAAATCGGTTGAGAACGTGGTAACACTTGAAGGCTTACCATTCAATTCCAGCATGATTTCCTTTCATATTTGGCTGTTTGAAAAATCGATCCTTACATTGCAAAACAATGTTCACATTTTGAGTTTCCTTATTTTGTAATTGGTTCACACTTGAGCCAACAGCACAGAATTGTATATTGTAGAATGCCTTGTCCATTAGTAAATTGTATAGATCTTCACAATACAAAATTGGATTAGTGGTAATCAATTAAGATCTTAAAATACCTTTGCACAAGTAGAATTTTTTATTTGCAACGAGCCAATTGATTGGTCCATCACAAAAAAAATAAAAATTGAAATTATGGAGGCTCCCCAAAATAGAAGATTCTATGGAAAGATGGAGTTCCTCCCCCTTTGGCCCACCTATATAGGTGAGAAGGGGAGGACTTTGGGCAACACATATGGAATTAAAGTGAGGTGCTATTGGGAACATCCTTGGGGAACACATTGGGAACCTATGGAACATATTAGGAACCTGATGGGAACCCATTGGGAACTTGAAGGGAACATGTTGGATACCTTGGGGGTAAGTAGAATTTTACAACCTTGGTAGGAAATTGCATTTAAACTTAGATTGTATAGGTCTAAAAGTTACGCTTGGGATCTCGTCATGCAAATCACTTGGTACGGTTCTGAGGTGGATTGGGAGTATCTTAGAAGCTTAGATTAGAAGCTGGAAATGGGTCGTAGTTTTTTTCTTTAAAAAAAATAAAAATTCACTTAACACGTCGCAGAGTCATCATCTTAGCCTGAAAAGCAATTAGCTGCGTTCACAACACGCCACTTGGTGCATGCAGTTTGCTGTTCACGTGTTCACATGCACAGTTGCCCCCCGCCACAGTTGCAGTTGCACGCTTCCGGGCCACCAGCTATATCCTCCCTGGCACCGTGAGACGGGGCGGATGGGGACGGGGAACGATCAGCGCGCGTTTCTTTGGGGTGCGTGCGTGCGTACTCAGTACTACAGCCTTCGGTGAACCAGACCCTACACTCGTCCCATGGTAAAAAACGTGGTCCCACTCCATCCTTGGGAGACGCAAAGTAGGAAGGAAGGAAGGATGCCGGATACATTCGGGAAAGACAAGAACTAGGCTTCAGAGATCATCCGTAGCTTGCGTAGCACAGCAGCGAAAGCGCCAGCTGTCGTCAGTACGTTGTTGCTGGCTCAGCACTAACCTCGCCTGAATTAAAGCACACGGATAATGAGTTCCTTGCTAGCTAGAAGTCCCAGAGTGGCGGCTGGCTGGAAGTGTTTTCTTTTTGTTTTTGCAATAACAACAGCAGACCCAACCTGACAAACCCGTTGGCACTCTCCTCGGCCCCCCCCTTCCCCAAGTCAAGCTCATTGGCTGAGGGGCAGCAGAAGTTTCACCTGCACACCAACTGGGTTAAAATCCAAGACCTTTTTTAATCTCAAGGTCCCAAAATGGAGTATACCAATGAGCGATCACCCCTCCCCTTGGGGGGGAATTGTCCTTTTGTTTTCAGACGATCACCATTGCACTAAACTTACCCATGACGTGGTCTCGTCTATTTCCTCTCACTTTCCCCCTTACCAGAAGGAGGCGGATGCCGCAGCTAGCAGCAGGAGGACTAACGTGTCCCTGGATTCCCGTCGTGTGTTACTGCCCGGAACCTGGACCGCATGTACCATATATTTGTGTGGGGTGTGGATGATCACTTTTTCAAATGCTCCCTATGATTGGCAATACGAAATGAGTCTTATGCCAGGGTCCCGGGGACCAATAGCTTGCAGGCGAGGCTCGTGGGTGGTTTGTGGAAGAAGCCGCTCCTCCTCCTCCTCCTCCTCCTGCTGCTGCTCTGCTGCTTATGCTGACCTCGCCTTCTGCAAGATGCTGGCTAGCATTGCATGCTTTCGCTATTTTTATTATACTAGTCAACCCACTAGTCATGATAAGCTATATTATTAGAGCTACTGCACTTGCGGCTGTAGTTTCTTCTCCTGATCACCTCAAGTCCTCCCTGGCATCCGGGCTCTTTTGGACTCCCCGTTTCAACGAAAAGGTTCTCACGTTCTTAGGATTCAGAACAATTAGTAGTAATTTATGTCAGCGTGCAGTTTGAGAATGAAAACTTGAGGGTCTTGTTGTGAAGTAGAGAATCTGCATACGCAACCCCGAGACCCTGTTGGTGGGAGGAGAAGGGGAGTGGGAGGGAGCGCTCAGAGTTTCCAAAACTTTGCTAAAGTTCTTACTAGGTGAACACCTAGATGCAAGTGGTTAAGTATCACAGAGAATATTCAAGTGACTTCTACCTAGACCTTAAGTAGATATACATATGCATACGTGCACTTGGTGTCAAACTTAGTTGAGTAAATGCATGTGGATGGTTCACTACAGGCTCCTTGGATGAAACAACACCCACACCTTCTTGAGTGAGACCTCTTATGGTGCATTCACACTGGATGTCAAGTCAGTGTTAGGTGAAAATCTAGGTGGCACCCAATGTTGAATGGGTGATAGTTTAATGTTAAGCAAAGATTAGCTTAATATAAAATCTTTGATGATAATAAATTTAAGTCCTCAATGACTAGCATGGTAGTAGTGGACTCAAAACTAGAGTCCCTAACAGCAAATGTGAATACACCTTTAGTGACCAAATTAAACCCAAGAAGTGTTAGATATTTCAACTCAGAGTCCCTGATTTTGGTCTAAGCATGTGAGATATTTATAATATTTAGATGCAATTTAGATGAATTTTGGGGCCTTTACCATGGTACCACCAGTGTGGGTGCTGCTTCACCCTGGAAGGCGTACATAGCTAATCACAGGTACATAACTGACCATTATGGTTAGAGCTCTATGGGACAAGAATACAATGAAATTTAAGCGTTTCCTGGCCACATCCCACTTGGTGAGGCATGTGGGTGCAGCTGGTCTACTCAAATATTACATGAAAGTTTTTTAGTAAAGCAGATGCACCAGGTGCAATAAAGGGTATGATTTGTATTTTCAAAGGGGGCGGGGGTGGCGGGGAGGGGGAGGCCAGACACTAGAAGGTAGCCTGCAAGTTGAATTCCCATTGTAATTTTTTTCAAATAATTCAAACAAGCGTATTCATGATATGCATAACCTGGGAGTCGCCTGCCTGCCTGCCTGCCTGCAGCTGGGAAGTTTAACGGTTTTGAATACTGCAGGTCCGTGCTAGAGATGTGGAAGAATCTCTTACTTACCTTGCGCACTGTAGACTATTCAATCCCACATTTGTATGACCTGCTGCAGCAGCAAGAACTCGGGTAGGACTATGACTTTTTTGTAAGCCCAACCCCCACCCCTTCTTATAAAGTCATCATGACCAGCCAAGGTGCAGAACCTGGACGCACATGGGTCCTACCATCGCACCGCTACTTCTTCACAGGATATATATTCCCCACTTCTGTTATTTCCATGTTTGGATTTTCTGTATTTGTTCCAGTTACAGTACTCTCTCTCTCTCTTCTGATCTTTTCTCGGCACACGCGTTCTGTCTTTGTCTGCCTTTGTGTGTGTGTGTGTGTGTGCTTGTTCTCTTCTCTGTGGTCACTTCCCTTTTGTCTCTAGTGTTAGTACTCTTCTAGTGTTAAAATTGATTTTTCTCTCTCATTCTATGCCGAGTATAGCTTGACTAGCACATACACGCGTGGTCTACTCTTGTGTCTCCTTGTTGCAGACGATTAGCTTGCATCGATCCAGTAATTTCAAGCTTTTGATTGCTATGATGTTCTTGTGGCTTCCAAATGAAGCTTCTTCTTTTGTACATTTCACCGAAGCTTTCTATCATAGGCCTAAGTCTCTTTCCATGATCTTCTTTCTCAATAGCAAAGAACGAGTCTGCTATAAATCGAAGAACTTGCTATAATCGAAGTGCTTGCCATGTTGCAGCACATCTGATCAATAGCTAGCCTCTAGATTCTAGCCTTCAACTGATTTAGTCATAATAAGAATCTGTTGTTTATTGTTTAGTTTCTGGCTCACTAAGTTTTCCGATCTTTGATCCAAGTTTGCGATAGGGCGACTCAATCTAGACGTGTAGACGTCCATTGAATTCGGTCTTTGTCTTCACTTTATCAGTGATCCTTCAACTCGATACCGGTGAGTGCAATAGCAGCTTCATCAGTTTCAGATCTTTGGGGTCAATTTATGCTATTAGTTCTTTCTGTCTTCTGATTTTCTTTTGATCTGTTCTAACATCTTTAGGAAATTTAGAATATACATGGACCCGCATCTACTGAACGATTTGAGATTATTTGGAGGTTCTCGAACCGCCTTCTAGACTCAATTCTAATTTCGTTTTGGAAGTCTGTACAAGGATCATGCGTCTGAAGATACAGACATCGAATCTTGAAAATCTAGAGGATTCTCAGGTTTCAGTAGACCAATTCAAATCACTGTATACTCTTGGCGCCAGCAGCTTGAAACTTGTTTGAATCTTTACATGTGCCTTGGTTCGATTTCGGAGGTCAAATTTTCTAGCAAATTTTCACATGCATGCAGACAGCTGATCGACGGACTGAATCTTCTCGTGTTGAACAGCAGGCGTGGTTGTTGAGAACAGAGACAGTTGTGTGAGCATCACGAATTTCTTCTTCATATGGCGATCTGCGTGCCTGGTATAAACAACGCCACCGGCGGAGCAGCACGTACTCAGGATGGAAAGGAGGTCACTGATCCATATTGGTTGCCACCAGGTTTCCGTTTCCACCCCACCGACGAAGAGCTTGTGACGTACTATCTCGCACGGAAGCTGATAAGTGCTGACTTCAAAACACATGCGATATCAGAAGTGGACCTCAACAAATGTGAGCCATGGGATCTCCCTGGTATGTCAAGAGCTCCTGATCTCAAGTTCTGATTTTTTTCTTGATAAAGTGTGAGCAAATTCTTACAGTTCAAGAGCAAATCTCTGCAACTCATCCTGCATCCCTTGAGATCTGCTCTGTTGCGTGAATTCATGAGTATAACTTGTCATAACTATAAAAGTTGTGAAAACATCTCTTGCAATCGCCGAATGCAATCTCTTATATGTTCTCATACTAGTCATTCCGATCCTGACGAAAACTATGTACGATTTTGGTGGCCTTTTGGCGTGCAGAGAAATCGACCATAGGCGAGAAAGAGTGGTACTTCTTCAGTCTGAAGGATCGCAAGTACCCTACAGGGATGCGAACCAACCGTGCCACTGAAGCGGGATATTGGAAGGCCACAGGGAAAGACAGGGACGTGGTGTCTTCTCGACCGACTTCCCATCTTGTGGGCATGAAGAAGACTTTAGTTTTCTACCTCGGACGTGCTCCAAGGGGAGAGAAAACCAACTGGATTATGCACGAGTATCGCTCCGAGGTTCATGACGACTCAATACCGTCGTCTAATCCGCAGTATCATCATCGAGCACGCATATCTAAGGTTTCATCCAGATTGCTCTCGAAATCTAGTTTGACTTGTAAGCAAAAAAAATAGCTGTAAACCCAAACATGCTCAGATGATGGTTCAGGAGTGTTGATGGTTCAAGAGTGCGTTATTGGTTGCAGGATGAATGGGTTGTTTGCCGAATCTTCCAAAAAAATGCAGCGAGCAAGTCGCCGGTATTTCGATCCAGTACAGACATGATCCGAAGCTCCATGGCGGCGTATGAAGAGATCAATGATGCACAATCGTCGCTACCTAGCCAGCAGGATTTGGAGGAGGATCACTCGCCTAATCCTACTGTCACTGACGGAGGGGTGTGCACAGACGCGGGTGATTATACATGTACTCATGGTAATACATCTTGCTACAACTGCCGATCAGAGACTGCTGCGAATATGCAGCAGCAGATGAATGAGGATATCAGTTCCGCCTCTCTTCCATGGATCATCAGAAGCGAGTCTCGTGCCGCCGACGCGTGCGGATCCGTGGGTATGTGGTCTTCTGGAATCAACATGCAGCACAATACTACTGCACAATACGGCCCAGCTAGTACTGCGATCACCCAGCAGCCAAGACAACTGAAGCAAGAGATCCGTCATCACTCGCAGGCTATGATGGAATCAAAAATCTCAGCAATGAAATCCGATCAGAACCCTGCAGGGGCTGATGAGCAATCTTACAGATCGTACAGGAATGTGCGAACCAAGATAGAACCTTATGACTATTGTGATCAGGGAGAAGATGAAGCCCAGAGTACGCATAGGAGATCATCCGCTGCGAGTACTGATCATGCAGATCAGTACACGACCAACAACTGGGGTGCTGCAGGAGTCAAGGCATCACCAGCGCAGCAGCAACTGTACGAAGACGTTGGACAGGCTTATAATGATGTCTCTCCCATGGTTGCTCTACACAGCTTTAATGGTCCGGACCAGCAATCGTCTTGTGTTAGTGAGAGTCTGTACTGTGGGGATCAGCACCATATTACAGCGGGCGAACTATTATACAACACGACCTCCAACCGTAACTTTGGGTTTTCCGACATTATGGCTCCAGGCGCTGTGGATGCAACGTCAGGATCCCTTTGGGCGTACTAGATAGGTCGAGGGGAGATGAGCGTGCAGAGTTCATCGTCTACTGTACACACTTATATCATGGTCATCATGATGACTGAACATTTATACAAAGATATTAGTGAAGGGATCTTCCCAAAAAGTTTAGTAATTTCTCACACAATTTGGGCGCAGGATTCATGATTAAATCAGCGCATCTCATGCCTGCATCGAGTTAGCTGCAGCTGTGCCCAGGAACAACCTCAGTTTACAGGGATTTGTGAGAGCTTTAGTCTGTAGCAGCTGGATCAAGTTCTTTGCGTTTGATGGGGGGCTTTTGGCAGGGAAGTTGTAGAGCACCCGCGTCGGTAACCAACCAGATCGTGTACATTTTTCTATAGATGGGCTCCCAAAAATCGGACTGCTTTGAACACCCGGCCTCGAGTAGCATCGATGGACTGCAGCTTTTCATCAAACGACCACACATGAGTACACAGTGCCTAAAGCAAGTTGACGGTGAAGCACATGCGACCCACGATACACACCGTCTCTCTGGAGATCAAGGGTGTACAGGAGCGAAACTAGGGTTTTGGAGGATTAAGGGTTTACTGGATAGTCGACATTCATAGTTGAACCGAATTCATTCATGACGGATGTCCCCTGTGGCCCCTAACGCAGATACAATGTAGCAGCTTGCAAAGTTGATGGTCAGACAATTGTTTTGTGATCAACAGGCAGCATACTGGTCATAGCTTTCCCCGCACAGGGATCTGAAACACAATTTCTCTTGAATTAACTCTAGAAGCTGCCGTCGACGGTCTGGCTCCCTAGCTGCAGATCATGCACACTACAGGTGCTTGGTACAGCTACAGCCAGGATTATAAAAGTGGGCGGTTGTCTCAGCTTGTCGTAGAAGATAGTTGACAATGTTTAGTTACAGGTTCATTCCTCGAATATGGACCATTTACAAAATTTGTTTTGTGTACAGGGGTAGTTCATGGTTGTTAGCTTTGGCTTGACTGCAATATTATTGCCATTCATCATACATTGTTGCAGGTTCGTGTGTTTCAAAGACACATCAATTAATGAAACTAAGATTGAATCTGAAGCTGCAGTTGGAATTGTTCCATGCATGTAGTGTTGCTCAAGAATTGTAGCTAGTTGTAGCCTGCGTACGTACACAGCTTCCCAGTATATGTACCATCCTCGTCACGACTTACTCAAGGTTCAAAGTCTTCGTGTGTTCTCCATCTCTCCTCACTACAGTAGACTGTCATCAAGGTTCCTTTTGCATCAGCCTTCACATCAGCCCTTGCTTTCTCCGTTCGGTTTCGAAGCTTTTTTTTGTCTGGACTTCCTGAGGTTATAACGACTTCCCATCTCCGGTTTGTTGGCCTTGCCTACCCAGGCAAGGATGTTGTGTTTAGATTCATTATAGAGTATAGTAGCTTAAGGGAATTTGGCCCCTAGGTAATAATAATAGGTCTATTTTTAACCCATGATTTGTGAAAGATGATATTTTGACTTGTGTTGAAACTTGAGATTAGTTCTAGAGTTATGATATCTTGAAGGATTTTGCTTTCTTTTCAGATGATTTTTTTGAAATATTTTGAAGTTCCATAATTCTTCTTTTGTGTTAAGACACCGTTTAATGTAAATGGCAAGGCCATAGTGTGACACACCCCTTGTTGTACTATGGCTTGACATTTACTGGGACCATCATCGTCGTGGTGTATAGTTGTCTGTCTCATTCTTGAGCTGTCTCGAGATCTTGATCATTTCCAGTTCAATATAACTGTCTGTAAAATTACAATTATCGTGAGTCCTTTTTCCCTTTTTCTTAGCTAGACGTTATAAAGACCATGGATTAGATTAAACTGTTATTATACCTGGACCCCTGATCATCTAGGTAGTTAAGACCATGGAGTCAAATGTCCTGTTAGCAGCAATGTCATGATTCTCTTTAGCAGCAACTGATAGTAAATCAGAGCCTTAATTCACCTTGCAGCTATTGGCCCCAGTCCAGCGGTGTGCTCTAAACTTAGCTTTTTAATCTCTAAATAAGACGCTATATCTCAACTTTAATCCATTTGTATGCACAAATTCTCAACTATTTAACAAACTCCAGCTTTGCTTTCAGCACTTTCTTCAATCCATGGAACAATTCAAAACCCATATATCTATGTGCTTGTGGTTAATTAGTTTCCTTTATCGAAATGGTATAGGTGAGTAAGGTCTTTTTTATGAGTTCATAATTGACATCCATGAAGATATTTAAGTACATTATCTTTTAAGGTGCATTCACATACTTGGTCTTAGGGACTCTAGTGTTGAATCCCTTAACACCATGCTAGTCATTTAGGACTTACACCTACTTACCATGAACATTTTATGTTAAGTGAACATTCACTTAACAATAAAGCTATCACCCATTTAACATTGGGTGCCACCTAGGATGCCACCTAGATTTTCATTTAACACTGAATTAAGATCAAGTATGAATGCACAGTAAATTTTGGGATTTTCAGATCGGCCCCGTCTTCATAGAGGAGGTCATCTTACTATTCCGGGTGGGCTCTTACAATTTTGTAAGGGCCCACTGGTTTTTCTTTGTGCCTCAGCTATGATAAGGCCCTAGGGTGGATGTGTTACCAGAATTTGGGCTGGCCTTGGGCTGGGCCAAGCACCTTATTCTGGTAACGCTCCTGTCTGCAGGCATTACCTACCACCTAGTAGTAAACTTTTAAGCATGTCTGAAACATAAGAATCATCCTTTTCACCTATTTTCCAAGCCAATGGCATGGCATACATGTTCAATATGATAGATGTTTTGTAATTGTCTTTAAAAGAATATTTATGCATCCGTCTATGTGACTAAGTAATCCACCCAGAATTTTTTTTAATGAAAATAAATATAATACTTAAGCCAAGGATAGGCAAAAAGAAGCTGCACATGGTGCAAAGAACTGATTTGGGAAAAAAAAGGGGAAAAAAAAAAAACTTGGGTCCAGAAGAAAATGCTTTTGAGACCAGCCAAAAGCTTTTGTGTAACTAAGAGCTGAGTAACTCTTTCCTACTTTATAGAAATGCTTCCTTTGAGGAAGTGGCCCTCTTCTTTACGGAGCCATTTAGTCAAATTGGTTGGCCAGGCCCATCCCACTGTCCTTTCCCGTTTACTTTCAGAGTTCAAAGTTGTGACAATATAATCTAAAAGCCCAAAAAGTCCAACTGTGCCCAAGGTATTCCTTGAAGCTTGAAACTGAACATCCCTTGGGGGGGGATGATTCAGTGACTCTATATATGTTCAGTGACTGAAATGAACATAGTATAAAATTGCCACATCTTGACTCAAATAGGGTAGACCGGCCCATCACTGATCACCTGCTTATGACCCAACACTTATTTATATCTTCATGATATTTGCTTCATTTTGAGTGATTTAAAATGTTATGAGAGCGTTTCCTCAAGTTTTAGAAATCAAGTTTGAAGTGCAAAGGAAAAGGAGTAATGAAAAAAATAACAAGAAGAATGTTTTAAGAAGTACATAAGCTTTTCAACTTACAAAACACGTTTTTTTTTTTTAATCTTCTCTTTGGACCCCTCTTGCTTTGAAACTTCATAACATTTTTATTTCTTATTCATTTTAAACAATTTAAAGTGCTATAGGAGCATCACCTGAAGTACAAATCATTTTTGAACTCTAATAGCAGTAGAGCAACATACAAAGAATTTTTTGAGTGTTCTGAAACAGGCCTTTGCAATGTTTGATGGTTTGTTTTTTTTGAGATCTTGAACCATCTTTCACTTTCGGGGGCCGTAACTTTCTCCTTTTTAATCTGTTTTCAACTATTGTTAGTGTGTCAGATGCACCAAGAGGAGGGGTTCAAGTTTTGTTTAGACACCGGAAACAACGCAGCCCTCCCTTTGATCTGGCCTGCCTTGAGCGCTTAAGTGCTTGGTCACCAGCCAGTCTACCCTAGCATAAACATTTCATGTATCATTTCTTGAATCTTATCAAAATTTCATGTATCATTTCTTGAATCTTATCAAATCCCATCATGTCTGAAGAGCAGGTAATAAAATCTAGTAATGGATATTTCTAAATCTGTAGGACTGCTTTACCCAAGGACTCAACACCTTCAAGATTCTAGTTTATGGTGAGAAATAATAGATGATCTTCAAACACAAGGTCTATAAGAAGTGTACTTCATAATTTAGGACTACTTAAAAGTCTAGAGCTTAAGGCTCTAGAAGTAGGTAAGACGAGGAAAATAATTTGATGCTTCAATTATTTCAAAGAACTATTTGAAAGTTAGGTATCACATTCTGTTTCCTTCTTGTGCAATGTTTTGTTGAGTTCCAATTTTAATATAGTGTCTTGTTAAAAGTAATATAAGTTGTTATATGTATATTTGTAAATAATGTAATTTGAAGCATAAATGTAATTTAAAACTAAATATAATTTATAATGAAAATATATGCATGGATGGCATGGCCCTCGTGTATTTTACATCTTTATTTGCAACACCTTCTTTTTAATGTTTAAAATTTTACACAATTGTACGTCACTTGTCCCACTCAACAGAAGATGCACATTGATGCAGAATTTGAAGGAGAATTGCAACTCCATCCATCAGACCATCATGGCCAAGGTGAACCAACAGACACCAGTGCACCATAATGGATGGATGGTGGGTGGGTAGGAAACACATTTTCCATTGCGTTCCAGTTCCTTAGCTAACCATGATGATTAGATAGTTTTCAGGTTTGCTACTAACTTACTAACAACCCACTAGCCATAACTTATGAACTGACCATATACATGCATCTACCTACCTAATAATCACCTATTATTTCTACCTACCTCCTTACCTACTTCTTGCAAAGATGGGCAATCAAAGGTGAAACCAGATGTGAACTCAGTTAGAGTTCATGGAGTCATAACAAGCTTCCAATGGATGGTGTGCTCATGGGCTGTTGGTTCACTTTACCACATCTATCAGTTTCTTGATTGGAACTATTGTGGCTTAGCAAAAGCTTGCATTTACATCTTGTCTAAGGGAAGAAAAAAAACTCTCTTGAAACCTTTAGTGCTCGTTTGGCACCCCAAATAATTCCAGAGGTGAAAGTGAAGGGCAATCCCCCCGACCTTCCCCCCTCTCCACCCCCAAAGGTCCAATCATTTTTCTCAAAAATGATTTAGTGGCTATAGTTTAGCAACCAAGTATTGGTTCCTGGGAAGTTGTACTGTAGAGCCAATGGGTTATGTCTAATTTAGTATTATTCCAAAAGGGAGTTGGAAAAAAAGAGAGAGAGAAATCCAGATGCACCCAAAGAAACAATATATTATTCACAACACCAAAATGAACAAAATATGTAACAACCCCAGCTACATGTGTTTCAGTTGATCTGTAAAAAGTGATGCTGAAACGTGAAACTTCACATGTATAGTTTATTCTATATGTCGTCCACGAGCTTAAAGGATCCGACCTTCCATGTAGTACGGAATGTGCCCCATAGGGAACCATTCCACTTTGGAACATGGCAAGCCCATTAGGGTTACTGTTTGTGGGCCCTCAACAAACCCTTCCACTTGCCCCCATAGGGAACCATTCCACTTTGGGACATAGCAAGCCCATTAGGGTCATTGCTTGTGGGCCCTCAACAAACCCTTCCAACTAGGAAGGTGGCAAAGCCTACGAGGCTAAGAGACATTCCATAAGCAAGCAAGCCCATTAGGGTGAGTGGTGTGGGGCCCTTGTACGAACGAATTGTTCCATAAGTTGTTGGTGGGCTGAACCACTTTCTAACTGTACATTTCAAACCATTCACTCACTCGGTTTGTATACTTGATCATGTTCCTCGTCAGCCTAGAAACCTACAAAAATAGAGCAGACAGATGATGATATATAGATCACCAGTGTGACTCATACATACGACTTTTTTGTTGGGAAAAAATTGTGCTAAAGTCCGCCAGATTATGAGGAAATTCTTTTCTCAGATTGCCATATTTAGACAATAAGTTTTTTTTTTTTCCTTTTTTTTTAAAAAGACAATAAGTTCGAGCAGCCAAAATAATATAGCAATTTTGTATAAAATTCAGTAGTTTTTCCGCTGACCTGTAGCCAAATTTGGTTATTTCCTCTTGTGTGATCATGGCCAGTGTCCTTGACAAAATTGAAAAAAAAGAACCATTGGTCGCCCCCTGTCCACTTCAGTATTTTCTCTGTGACAAAATTTTACAACAACTTGGTGTAAAAAAAAACCAATAAAAAATGAAAAATAAAATGAAAATTTAATTATTCTTACAGATTTTTTCCCCATAATTATTAAAGTAATTAAATTAACCATATCTAGACCTAGGTATTTCCCATTTGTAAAAATGTCACAGCCCACTTGGTATATCGGCCATTTAATGCCAATTAATTCTGAGGGTCCTCAGCACCCAATTGAGGAATTAAGTATTTTAAGCATAAACCTTGATTAAGCATTTTAAGCATTAACCTTGATTAGCATTTTAAGCATTAACCTTGATTTCTTGTGAGTGAAAAACCACAACCTAGCATTAGACAAATCCAATTTTCAGATTTAAAGCATGAACCAAGAAGGCAGGTGTTTGAAGCAAGATGAAAGACAAGCCAAAGAAACATTTCACCCTATTAGGCCTCTTCTTTAGCACCCAAGAACTCAACATTGTAATTTACACATGAGATTGCTACCTCTTTCTTCTTCCTTGCGACCCAGATTTCCAAAAGACAAAGTAGATATGCTTAAAATCAGAGTCTGCCTGAAGAACATTTAGATCCAAAAGAAAGAGCTAAACTTTCATGAACTCATCTACCGTACCATTCTAGCAAAAGGAATTCAAAGTAATCTGAGTGTGTAGTTTTTCTTGAGGTCATCTCAGTGTTAGTTAAGTAGGTAAGGGCTGGTGGGGCTGTTGGTAGGCGTGTAATAAACACAGCAACTGAGTGAACCACTGTGGTTACTGGAAGCCAATGCAAAAGGTCGGTGGCACACAGTAGGCGACCATGGCATCTCACAGACTGCCCAACAACTTCAGGAACTCTAACACAAAGATCAACCCTAACAATGCTATAAGCTGGAAACCCATGGAATCAAAAGCAGTTTTCACAGATTTCAATTCAGCATGGCTACAAATTAACAAAGAAAGCATCCACACACTTCTTCACTAAACATCACACCAATTGTAACCAACTGTCAACCCAGATGGTTGAAATCTGCACATAAACTTCCCCTAATCACCAACAAAATTTCGACTGTTAATAAACCATACTTTTAAACCTGTGTGTCAAGTAAAAGTCCATGTTCTACAGTGTCCCTCCACTTCTTCAGTCACATTGCACTAGAACTCAAATCAAATCTTTTGCCAGAAACTACCTACACATGATATCACAGATAATAGAAACCAAATGGAGAGAGACCAGAGAAGATGACTTTCCTAGGTCTGCACCAACTGTAAAGAACAGGCTGGATATGAATTATCCTCATATGACTCCGAGATTTTTCATTCCATCATGACAAACTTACTTGAAGCCTGCTGGTCTCCTCCACTGAGATAGATTCAACAGCTTATAGCAAGGATGTCCAAATCAAGACAAACAATCCAAAGAAAACATCTGTCAATCAGAACTCAGCACTAATCATGTCAAGAATTCAAAAAGAATTTTTATCTCTAATCCTGCTCCCACATTCTCAAGGATGACAGAAATGAAACCTGTAACAATAAAGGCTGCTGCCTTCTCTAAGAAAATGGAAGCAAAAATCTGTTATAAGAAGAAAAGCTGCTTGATCATTAGAACCAGAGAGGTTTCATCTACTCCAAAGTGAATCTCAAAACCTATGAGAAGAGGATCTGGAATTGCCTTTGACCAGAACTGTCATTACTTCTTTGAATTTCCGTACAGGGCATCAATCTCCATCTGCATAACACCATGCACCATATTTATTAAATATGAACTAATATCTCCCTCCATGGTTCAGTCTCATCAATCCAACATTGGTAGAAGACAGGGAAAGCATCTGTAGGCAATGCTTACCTTATAAAATTGAAGGAGCTGTGGTCTCTTCAGCTTAAATGTAGGGGTCACCAAATTGCGCTCTAGGTCAAATGGCAAAGAGTCTAAATATACTCCCCTGATGACCTCAAAGCCCTTCACCTGTGAAATTTACAAACAGTATGCATGTTTCAGGAACTCAAAGCTTGACATATGCCTCCGTATTCACACCCAGATCTAGATGCATCTTTGAGTAACTTCAAGACCTGGTTTAAAATATTCTCTAATTTCTGTCTTTGAAAAACATAGTCAGCTCAGTAAAGTGCTCATAAGTGATCATACAACTTGAGCTTGAAAGTAGTCAACCCCATGTAATTTCACTTGTGAAGAGATGGCCATAATTCTGCTTGAAGAGGAACTGACCTTCTTCATTTTACCAGTAGCACCAAGCTCTGACAGTATGAATTCTTTTGCCTTGGGATCTTTACATAGCTGGGAAAAGTCTCCTTCCACACCATTGGTTTGAGCCCATTTCTCCAGTGCAGGCTGGTTTGGAACAGCAACTGCTACAAGTGTGGCCTCAAAACTGTTACCATATACCCAGATCTGCAATGATACAAAGATGGCAAGTTGTCAGCCTCTACAAACAAATAGCCCTAAGCAAATGCATTATTCTAACAAAGACATATTGCAGAGAAATACCTGGTCCACAGCTGAGCACTGCCCATAAATGCTTTCAAGATTCTCAACTGCAACATATTCTCCTTGAGAGAGCTTAAAAATATTTTTCTTTCGGTCTATGATTTTCATGGCTCCATCTGCTTGCCACTCCCCAACATCCCCTGCCATATTGCATACAATTTCAGAACCAGAATTCCATAACTAGCCAGTGCCCCAAAGCTTCAAAAGTATGTAAATGCAAACAGAGGAAGATGAAACCTGTCAACACAAAAGAAGGGCAAAAAAGGGGTTTGATGAAATCCCAAGCCACAACTGCTGAGATTGCAAGCTCTAAGTGAGGGACTTGAACAGGCTTATCACTTTTTATTGTGCAGTCCAAAGACAGCAGCACATGAATTCCAATCAGTCAGAGAAATATGCACAATCAAGTCATGTCATCTCACATAAAACTATGCAACTGAATGCACAGGTTCTGAGCATCCATGGCTTAAATGGTATTACAATGACACCTCTATAAGTTTGATACAAAGAGCATGCTGGTTAAAAAAGCAACCCCAGTTTGCAACTGGCAAATAGGCAAGCCACAGAATCTAAAGGCTCTGGAAACTTCAATGGCCTTGACGTCTCACCTGTATGAAACCAGCCATCAACAAGAACCTCACGAGTAAGGTCCTCTCGTTTGTAGTATCCTGCAAACAATGTGTTGCCTCTGATGCAAATCTCTCCTCGTGGTGGATTGGCAAGGGCATCATAGCCCAACTCAGGTACAGACTCCAAACGCACATCAATGTTGGGCAAGGGCGGGCCTACTGTCCCCTGCATGGAAATGCAATTTGGCACTTGAATGAAGCTTGCAGCACATGACTCTGTCAACCCTGCAAGAACAATGGCTTTGCCACATAAGAGATTTTGCTATTATGACTATTATCATCCAGTGGATCTCTTTCTATAACAAATGTAACTACCCACATTCCTATACTTGACAAGGATCAATGGCATTTAGACTACACCAGGGAACGAGCTGACTAAATGCAGCTCAACACCTTCATGCAGGGCTCACTTCAGTATTGACTTAAAGTGAATGGTTTGTACAGGCTTGCTTGGCTCCTTCTACAAAACTGTTTTGAGAGTTCTATTCATTGGCAGGATCATGCTCTACTCCTGCACAATGTCGAGAGAGAGGCACTGACACTGTATTAATAAGACTCTCCTTGCCATAGACCCACAGAGAGAACAAAAGATGGGAGAGATCATACCATAACCCTGCACAACAGGAGCACATGTGACAACCCGTAGAAAATCCTCAACGTGGACAGGTAGAGGTGCTGCCCCTGAGATCACAAGCCTAACATTCCCACCAAGGCTCATTTTGACCTACAAAAACCACATACCCTGAAGCACTTTCATGAAAGAGCTCCGCTATTGCTTCAAAGGAAATTTGCACTCAAACAAACTCCCTTACAGGTCCAACAAACAGCAGCAGGAAAGGCTAGGCCAGCACCTATTTGGTATCACACAGCTTTGGCTCACCTTATTGAAAAGAAGTTTGTCAAAAAGTGGTGCAGCCTTGTCATGCTTGGCACCCTTCAAGAGAGACTTCATTTTCCTGTTCTCCAAAACAAAGTAAGCACACCCAATTTTCAGCGGCCATGTTCATTCAAAGAAGAAATCCACAAGAAGATCACTGAGGAGGAGATCACTCAACATGATGATCCTATCAGCTTTGAAAACTGTGGTGCGTATTATCTCCCACTCCAAACAAGGTTCAGAACTACACCATCATGGCCAGAATTTTTGGTGGATATGGAATGAGAGCCAGCCCAGATACCAATACCCAATATTCCAAAGTACTATTGTGATAGCACTGACCAAGCACTGTCAATCTCACCCAAGTTGGTGCACCCTGATTGGCACCAACAGACCCAAGCTACTACAGAGCCATGTCTCTGAGGACCTTATGGCCACCAATTGCAAACACTGGATAGGTATTGCATTTGCATGTCCCACTCTCCTATAAAATCACAACTGAGCTGAGGATAGTCTTTCTGGGATACAAAGTTAAACAAGCATAGTCTTGTGAGAGATTCTCAAGAAGTCATTACACTAAACTTAGTCTCTCCCTGTCCAAAGCAGAGAACTCACATGGAGAAGCCAAAATCAAACAACCACTTTCGAATAGCCCCTGTGGTGGCAACCCGTGAGGTAATTCCTGGATAACATTGTCCCCAACAACAACATGCATCAATATGACACTTTTGTTCATCTATGGTAATGCATTGATCTGGAGAAATTTGATGTCCATATCCAACTACTGCCACAGAAATTCAATTCTCCTAATCAAATTCCAGTGCAACCTCAACAATTGAAGCAGACCTGAATAGATGCGGTCAAATACCCGAGGTACAGCAACAAAAACTGTTGGCTTCAACTCTGCCAGATCTTCCATTATCTTCTTGACATCCTGCATTCAACAAAAGATGCTTGCCTTACAAACCTATTTCACCCATATACTTTCATAAGGAGGATCCCCAATGTTGATCTGCTGCTTTATCTGTCCTGATATTTTTTTGGTAATATGCTGCAGATACAAGTTCACTTCATGTACACATAGCCAGACTGTGGATTTGTCCAAGACATTGAAGATCAAGATCACAACTACCTATGGTAGAACATTGAAAACATTTGGCATTCTGTCCCTAGCTGCATGTGGATCTGACTTGGACAATTGCAACAAAACCAGCATTTGGGTTCCATTTCACTTTGTTAATCAAGCATGACTCAAAGATATGCATGCCAATCTTACCCCTTGCCAGAACCCAATAGAACCACCAACAAAGACATAAAACTCCTCAGTAACACGATCAAATATGTGTGCCAGAGGCAAAAAGGAAAAGTAGACATCGTTTTCATCCATCTGCACAATGCCACCATCAGATTATTATATTAGAAGATGTCACACAACCTACTCACTACCCTACTATGAACTTCTCAAGTTAAAAATCAGTTTGAATATAAAGAATCAATTTCACTGTTAGAAACCACAGCGCAACATACAAAAGAATGGTGTCCCCTGAATTTTTTCTCAACCTCTGCATTACTCCTATCTATACCCAGCCCCAGTTACATCTCTTGCAGCTCTTGCAGAGTCACCTATGTATGTGTTGTATTTGAGCCACAGAGGATATAAAGAGGAAGCTCCAGAATGATATACTTAACGACTTCATTCCGAGCCTTGAGAAAGTGATCAAGACCATTTATGCAGGTCACCACATTTTCATGGGTGAGGAGCACTCCTTTTGGCTCTCCAGTGGTACCACTGGTGTACATAATTGTGGAGATGTCATGTCTAGATGGAGGTGTCAGGTCCACTGAATTCTCCTTTCCCTGAATAATACAATGATCCCACAAATTAGTACTGCTTATTGTTTATACCTAATGTTACACAATCACATGCCTCAACCAAAATCCAAAGATCCAAAGAAAAACTTGCAGTATGTAGGTTGAGAAGTCAATGTCAGAGCAATGCCAGGAACAACCCTGGAGACAGAGAGCCTCCTGAAGCTTTACCAAAAAACAAAATTCAACTACCATCTTAAGACCTGAAAGGTGCAAAGATAATTTCCTGAAGCTGCACTGTCACAAGGTGTAGATATCTAGACCAACAGATGAAAACATGATCCATTAGACATGCCAGTGACAACACACCAGTTGCAGAAACTCCTCCCAGGAGTACAATACAACACCAGCTGCCTCTGCTGCAGTTTTCTGATCACTGGTGACACTTGTGAAGCTCACAATAGCTGCACCCAGGCATACATAGCCCAATAGTCAAAGTGGGCCTTATATAGTCCTGAAGTTCACAATGAGCCCCTAACTGACTTTACAGTAGCCTACCAACAAGGCACTCTGTATCTGGCTCCACCTTGAAAAAAGCATTCAAAATACAGGTAAAACCAGCAACTTATCAGGGTAAAAGACAAAGATCAATTCTATCGCCTTCTGATCACCATTACAAAGAAAACATTCTAGAACTTACTTTTAAGATGGTCTGTGCACTTGGGCAAGGAGGCAATCATCTGTCAAAATCAACAATCAGCATGCTTAGAAAAAGAAGATGAATCTGAATTCTATGCACATTGGACTAGCATTTGACAAGTTGTACCAGTAGGCACAGAAAGTACTGTCAGGAGCTGTACATGCCATGGACTGATAGTGCTCATACTTTTGCAAACCACTGAACATGTACAAGCAATAGGTATGTCTTGATGATGCTAAGACGTGGGCGGACAAATGGACACAACTCAAAGAAGTCACCCAAAAAGTCAAGCTGACTTACTTTTATGAACTGAAAAGACACCAAAAGATTACAAAGATGCAAAACATGTGAACTGACTAGTCAGCAAAATAATTACAAAGAGGACAGGCAGAATGAAAGATGGGCAAAAAGAAAGCCGAATGGCAGCAAACTGTTAATACCAGAGGGAGCTTGGTGCCTTGTGCAAAAGCTATGGAAACCTCAGCATGATTCACAATAAACTCCACTGCTTCAGCACCTTCAATACACGAACAACAAGAACATTCAGTTTAGACAGTGATCTCCAATTCCTGAAAACTTGATTCAACTGAAACTATAAAAGAGCCTGTTTTGAGGCTGCTCTTTTGCATCTGGCAATGGTAGACCAGCTGAGAAAGAAGAGGAATACATTGGTGTGGCTGTAATAAGATTGGATTTTTGGTACGTAAGTCTGTGACCTTTCTGAAACAAAGAAGAGAGAGAGAGTCATTTACCAAGAGTGTCATAGAGAGGAACACAGACAATGCTGTGGGCATTACATGCCTGCACCAACAATAAATTCTTAGCAAGCCTCA
Source organism: Sphagnum tenellum (assembly GCA_963921925.1). Classification (NCBI taxonomy): domain Eukaryota; kingdom Viridiplantae; phylum Streptophyta; class Sphagnopsida; order Sphagnales; family Sphagnaceae; genus Sphagnum; species Sphagnum tenellum. The sequence continues at coordinate 17,900,898 of OY998145.1, forward strand.
TGGGAAATCAAACAAGTTATGGTTTATCCCATTCTAGACCACATCCCATGTAATGATAAATAATGGTTTTTTTTTAATTCCAATAATAGCACCAATTAACCAGAATAACCTATGGATTGAAAGTTGAACAATTGCAGATTTTTCTAGCAGATAAACAGGTAAGTAGAGAAAAACATGTGGCATAATATATTCTTACCTCCATTGCAATGAACCATTCAGGGCAATTTGCTCCATATATCCCACACCGACCTTTCTGAGAACATGTTACAAGCCCCACAAGCCAATGCAAACCAGTTAGAATGCAACAAAGTAGGTTGATCTTCTTGGTGATAGCTGTTCTAAACTTCTCTGGCGACCTCAGTCAACTGTTAAAGATTGACATGGGCAACACATGGCAGCTGGACAAAATTATCTGAACTGCATCAACCTGGTACAGAAGTGAAATCATGGAAAGCACATTCTCTGTGTCAGCTCATTGCTCTAAGCAGTACATGGTAATGGTTTTCATCTATCTCAATGTCTACATTGACACGATGATTAAACTTTTTTTTTCCAGACGCTTATAAAGTCTAACACCCAATGATGTTGTCCTATCCTTTAATATTCCCAATGATTGTATTCGAGCACACGAGTTTGAGAACTCACAGGTTCTACACCAATATGGCGCATTGCTGAGCCAATCAGGATCACTGTCTCATACACCTGCTGGTATGTCTGCCAGATATATTTGCCTGCCTGCAATTTCACAGAAACTTGTTCAAGACGTGAAAGGAAAGAGACTGGAAGGGGCTCAACAGCACATCCAGATCAATTGAAAGGGCTCTCAGATTGCTAAACAAGTGGCATTTAACTCTTTCTCATTTCATCAATGAAAATTTGCATCTTCAGACAGCAAAATCTCTCAACTTTCTCAATGACACAAGAAAACTCAAAAACTTAAGTACAGCCCAAGCAAACAAAAAGAACCCACTTGCTAAAACAATTGTCAAAAGAGTTCATCTCACCAGTGGTGCCCTGCACAGAAAGAAAGATGGTGAGACCTGACAGTTCACTTCAGGAGCAAAGAAATCAAGATTGAGCACTTACAACTCCATTTGTCACCTCCCGGGCTCCAAGTAAATTGTTGTTTGGAACTCGCTTCACAGAAGCACTGCAGAGAGCAATGCCAGCAAAGGAAGGAGACAGTCAGTAAATAGTCTAGAAGCAGAATAAAATCAAAGCAGATTAACAGAGACATTCACAGAGCTGCTGCTCGGTCTCCTTCCAAAAGCTACAGAATCCTATTCCCAACAGTCAGTCGCATGTACTAAACAGACTGCAGAGAATACATTCAGAGCTGCTCTTGTGCTTATGAGAACCAAATAGAGGCCTTAGATCCAGAACATAGCAGCTCGTCCACAATTCTCCATGCAAGTGCTCCATTTTGATTCATTCAAGAGTCATTTGCGAGACATCAAGCTTTCCTTGTAATCGTCTGAATGCGAAAAGCTTTGCTTCTTGATTCGGAAGCAATCTCCGTACTTCCGCGACGACGCAGACACGTACAGCGACTGTACTAATTTCAGACGGATTCTTCCCGTCACCTTACGACGTACAGAAGAACCGGAACGAGAACGAAAAGAGAGAGAAAGAGAAAGAGTAGTACGGGACGAAAATGCTTACGTGAAGATCTCCCATGCTGTTTGCATATTGTCTGGAACCGGCGGGAAGCCATCCTTGGCGATAATGCTCCTGTAAACCGGCCCCAGTGATGGCTCTTCACCCCTTCCCTTGACCGCGTCTTCTATTTTCACAATAAAGCGCTCGGCATTTGCCATCTCGTCTCCGATTTTCCCGCCGCGTCCTTCTCTCTCCTTCTCTTCTTCTCCAAGAGAGCCTGAACCAGCCAGAAGACTACATTATCCCTCGCAAAATCCTTTTTCGCACGCACGTAACCAAAAACAAAAACAGATCCATGCACTACAAGTCGCATCCACTCTCCGTTCACCAATGCCCCCCTCCGCTGATGCACACAAGATCTCTCTCTCACAAGATCTCAAGATCTCTCTCTCTCTCTCTCGGTGCACAATCTGTAACCAAAACAAGCGAAAAACGAGAGCAAGGGAAGAAGAAAGGCGGCAAAACAAAATTCAAATAAGGAGAAGAAAATAAATCTTGGCCAAGAAACGAGAGAAAGAAAAGAAGGAATTATTTTCCACTTACCGCGATTGTGGACGGGCGACGAGAATTGCTGAAGTCGCTGCTTCTTCCGATGAAGTATAACTCCCCGAATTGCTTCCAGCTTCTGGAGACGAAGACGATCCGAGCGATAGAAAGGAGATAGAAGCTAACAGAAGACGCAAAACGCGGAAGAGCGCACGGCGGCGAGCTGAAAAGACGACGAGGAAAACGGCGGCGAGAAAAGCGAGAAAGAAGACTTGTGCGAGTGAGAGAGACGAGACGGCGGGTGGTGTTGGTTCGTGTGCATGCGGCGAATTACGAACGTAGCGAGGGCGCCAAGCAATGCGTGGTGTTTCATCCTCAAGTTCCGCCTAACAATATCCGGCGAAACTTCTTTTTCTTTTTCTCTTTTCTGGGGGGGGGTTTCCTTTCTTTTATTGCCCTGTTTGCTCGGTCTTGGAAAGACTCATCCTCCACTGTTTTCTTTAGACAGAAAAATGTGAGAAATTGTTGGGAATTTTATTTTTCCCCTAGTGTAAATTCAAATTTTTTTTAAATCATTATTGGAAAAAATTGGCCAATCTGTTTTTGGCAAGATCACAAAAATTGAAACAAAGAGTTTGAACGAGCAGGGTTTTTCTTTCAATTTGGTGATCTCAAAAACTTGGCAAAATTAGTCAAATTTACACCCCAAAAAAAACCAAAAAAATTACACAAAACAATTCCCATTTTTAACAATTCCCATTTTTTTCTCCCGCAAAACAAAAACAACAACAACAACAACAAAATGTATAAAAGTAATTACTAATTACACCGGACTCATATTTCAATGATGAAGAGTTTGATTTGTTTACCACATTTTGAGGAATGGCCACCAGGTGTTTGATCTGAACTGTGAGTGAGTTCACTTTGAGGGAATTTCACAGAGCATTTCCTATTGTTTTCGATTGTAGCTATTGTTACACCTAAGTAGTATTTATTCAAATAGGTACCTACCAACTCCCTCATTTCCAGGGGAACTACTGGACTCGAGAGTTGGGACATCAAGGCCCACCACAACTTCATCATTTTTTTGTCAACTCGCTTCCCCCAACATCACCGACCTCCTCATATATGACTTTGTCATTTTTGCTCCTCCCATCCAGGGAGGAGTTCTGGGCATTAGCAACCCAAACTTTGTCCAATCTTTCCAAATTTGCCTCTCTAGGCCTGCCGGACATCATGGAGGACTCATTCCAGTAGAGGATTCATTCCAGGGGTGCTTGAGGTTCCTCAACCAATTCCTACTTCCTTCGTAATGTTTTTTTCATCAAAGGTTTATTGTTTTTCACTACAAAGAACTCCGAGGTTTTTTCTTTATGTTGAAAACGTTCCCTAGTCAGTTGAGGACCCTTCCACAGATGTCAAATGCAGACCTTCCACCATTTGAACAAAGTGCACACCCAAACATTCAAGAACCCTGTCTGTAACTACCAATTGTTTAAGTTCACTCAAGAGACCTAAGAAAACAAGGGTTGTGTCACCCTGTGGCCTTGGCCATTTACATCTAAAAATATTTTAATGCAAAAGAAGAATTATGGAAACTCAAATATTTCACCATGCACAAATATAATCTTCAAAAAATCCTCTCAAAGAAACCAAAATCCTTCAAGATACTATAACTCGGTAACTAAGCTCAAATTTCAACGCAAGCCAAAAATATCATATTTCAAAAATCATCGTATAAAAATAGACAAATTATGTAGGGGGCAAAATCCCTTAAGCTATTATATTCTATAATGAATCTACACCCAATGTCCTTGCCTACCAAGGCAAGGCCATCAAATTCAGACCACCAAATCCAGCAATCCAAGCCAACATCCCCATTTTAGCATTTGCCAAAGCATATGGGATAAAAGTGAGGTGCTATGGAAAACATGTTGGGGAACATATTGGGAACCTGATTGGAACTCATTGGGAACTTGAAAGGAACAAAAACAAGACACCTCATCCACAACGTGTGATTGTTTATGAAAGATGCAAAAGATGAGGGGGAAAAAAATGAAAGAGAAGGAAACAAAAAAAGAAACCTAAAATAAAAGAAAAATAAAGATAAAATATGAATAAAAAGTTAGGGCAGTCACATTGCCAAAAAATAATTTAACAAAATTTTTTTTATTAAAAAATGTACATAATCCATTCTTTTGGTCCAAATTGAGTTTACACTGTGAATAAAAGGTCTTTGAGCCATGGCCCATGGGTTTTCCCATGGTCTTGCAAATTGATGTGTAATTTGATTACACAATTACTTAGGTAATTGTTTAATGGGGTGTAGGATTTCATAATTTGGTCATGGTGCATAGACTTATGTCATGTGCACTATGTGAAATTGTTTCCTTGTGATTAATTGTGCAATCACATGGGGAACCATGTGATGTTGTTTACTTATGATTTTGTTCCTTTTGATTATTTGGGGAACCATGTGGTGGATAAGTTTTAGGAAGTTTCTTAATTAGTTTCCTTTTGGTTAGTATTTAAGGAGGTGTTTGTGACTTTGAAAAACACCTTCATTTGTACAAAGTTATGGTATGAATACAAAGTTTGTGAAGATTGAAATTTTGATTTTTAAAAGCTTTTGGTTTTGAATAGTTTTGGTGTTGTTTATGTAGTTCATGGTAGGAGAATGGTGAAGCTTGCATAGCCAATAGAAGCACGGGAGGATAATTTTATAACCAAAAACATAGATTTCATAGCTATGTAGTAATCATACAAGTTTCGATCGTAAACCTGTTCGTGTTGTACAGTCTCATCTAAAAAATGAGGCACCATGAGATTCTATGGGCCACGGCCTAAGCCCTTCAGTGTAAACAGCCACTAATATTCGTTTTACAAAACACACCATACCTATTTGGTTAAACATGGAAAATAATTGTCCATTTCTATCATTTCTATTAAAGAGCTAAAATTCTCTAAAAAACCTACCAAATTTTACTACACATTTTTAACTCTAAACCCTACACATTTAATCCTAAATTTTACACCCTAAACCCTAAACCTTAGTCCACTCAACATAACTAAGAAAAAGAAATTCAGACCACCAAATCCAACAATTTCATTAGCCATGACATTTTTACTGCATGTCTACATTGAAACCTATTCAACACCCTCTGTATATTATTAACACACGAATACCTATATTTGTTTTATATTGTGTCAAGTGAAATTGTTCAATTTCATTCAAAAATGTTTTCAATTGATAGTGTCACAGTCTGCAAAAACAAATTAATAGAGATTTGAAAAGTTATTTTTGTTGTCCAATTGTATGGATTTAAAGAGAGGGTTTCCCATGCAAACACCACTTCTTTTGGGGCCTTTCTAAAAGGGCATTTGGGCAAGGAAACATCACCTTGAAACATCAATAATTCCTTTGTTACATGTAAAGGGTTTAATATGACTATATTTTTTAAGAGGGATCTAAGTTATTCATAACTCCTTTGTGATTTTCTACAACCCTGAACAATTTGCATCCAAGGGCATTAATCTTGAACTCAGATGTGAACAAATTTTGAGAAGGTAGTGGTGAAAGTATTAGCAGCTACAAAGAACAAGGGGTGTATCGCACTATGGCCTTGTCATTTACATTAAAAAGTATCTTAAGGCAAAAGAAGAATTATGGAAACTCAAATATTTCACCATGTAGAAATGTAATCTTCAAAAAAACCTCCAAAAGAAACCAAAATCCTTCAAGATATTATAACTCTATAACTATTCTCAAGTCTCAACACAAGCCAAATTATCATCTTTCAAAAATCTTCATATAAAAATATACCTTTTACCTATGGGCCAAAATCCCTTAAGCTACTATATTCAATATGGAATCTAAACACAATATACTTGCCTTGGGAGGCAAGGCCAACAAACCAATGTTGGCCAGTTATTGAAAAAATGAATTGGTTATTCAACAATGGTTGCAAGGTACACCTATCTATCTATCCCACCAAACTAAATGAAAACCTAAATTTGAAATTCACTTTTGACTTGAAATTCACACTTGTGTGAGTTAACAAGTGTGAGAAATGACTAGATTAAAATGAATATTTTTTAAATATAAATTTTATGTAAAAAAAATCTACCTTGAATGCAACCTGAACACAAGTTCAAAGATAGGATGACTTTAGGGATAACTCTATGGCAATAGAGTAATTTATAAAGTTGAATAGACATGGGATGAGAAGCTCATGTTTGCCCAATTCTCTGGTCATAATGCCTAACATGGCACCATTTTTTTACATTGCATCGAAATGGGACATGAAACATGATTTTGGTCCTCAACTTGACATCAATCGAGTTTGGTGTTGTGTTGTTGCTCATCACACAAGTAGCGCATCTATCAATATTTGTGTGCAAGAAATTTGTTGTCCCATGAAACTCATGTGCATGAAGGTCTTCACCATTTTTTTTGTGTTCTTTTTTGTTTTTGTTGAATGAGAGGAGCTTTTTGCCATGTTTTTGTGGGCATAAACATTGGCGTGTTCTATAACTTTTTGTCATTTTGATTAACTTTTTGCCCATTTTTGTTGAGCGCCACATTTTTTTGAAATTTTATGCCATTTTTTAATGAGTTTTCTATCACTTTCTTTTTGAGTTGTACAATTTGTGAACACAACCAAGTGAAGGTGTGTGGTGCTCAAAGTGAAAGGACTTATCTTATAACTTTTGTAAGTCAAGTTCAAGTTTAAGAGGAAAAAGGAGGGGAGGAGACTTCAATGCCCAAGATTCCTTAAGCAAGAACAACTTTTGGTGTAAGGTGGGTTTTAGTCTAGATTGCCCAAAAAAGATTGTGTTCATCTCCACCAATAAGGAAGAAAACATATTTTATGATTCTTTTATTGGGGACTTGACCCTTTGGCAATGTTTTCTCCTTTACATTGTGGTCACATTGTATGTTTGCTCGTAAGCTTTGTGGGATCATGCAAATCCTAACAATTTCATGGCTTGCAAAACTTTGAAAATAGTTTAACCTTTACCTCCAACCACATTAGAAACTAAGGTTCCTTCTACCCAAAAATTGTTAATAGAAACATAATTTTTAAATCTTTCAACTCCAAGCCTCCGTAGACTAGAAACATGAATACAACAATAATCCTAACCATCTAAACTTCCTCCTTTCCCAAATGCATTCGTCATTGAACATATTCTTATTCAACTTCCCATGGACCCTTCAATGGTACTATTGACTTCGAAAAGTTAATAAATCTTGGTACAAGGTCGTCAACAATACCATGGTTTGGAATGCACTTGAAATTGTGAAGATTGACAATACATCTTATCATAAAACAATTCAAGTTCACCAATTTCCAAAGCACCTTCTTAAAGCTTGCTAACAATTTGAACTAAAATGTTTGAATTGTTATTTTCAAATAGATGAATTGCAATACCTAGATACAAACTAAATTTGAATTTTGTGTAATCAACTCATGTACATATTGAAACTTTCAAACCTTATATTAAATCTTCTTCATGTTGATGATTTTATTGGTCATCAATATGGTGGCATTTTTAATTTTCCATGATTTCAATGGTCTTATTCCTAACATTCATGATTCTAATTATTTAATCATGTTTTTTTGGATTCAAGTGTTTTTTTAATTTCTAGATGCATTATGGTGGTCTTCTCCATCATAAACTTGGTCAATGTAATAGTCCATCCTTGAACCCCCACTAGCCATATTCAAGTTTGTTCATGATTGTGATCACTTTGTGGATTATATGATGGTGTCATGTTTTTTCTAAATTCTAGTGGGTTTTTGGAGTTTCAATTTGTTCATGATAATAATGATCTTATGGTAATCCTACATATTGGAATTTTAAGTCATGTACATGGATTCTGATTGATTTCAATTTTGGATTTAATTATGTTTTGGACATTATTGGCTTCCTTAACTAACCGTGGGTCATGATTAAGGGTTCCAAATTTTGATAAAACCTTATTTTTTCATCATTTTGGTTGCATTTTACATTTTGAATTCTAGTTGTACCTAGTAGATTGTCAATTTGTTCATGATAATGGTGTTATTTTAATAATGATGTGTTTAGAGCTTTTCTCATTGTTCATCATTTTAGGATTAAGGATTTTTTATTTAATATTTTTTTTCCATTTTTTTCCAATTTCCTAACTAACCACGGCTGTTCATGATTATGTTGGTTTTGGATCTTGAATTCCAATGGTTTCTTTTTTGGGGGATTGTAAAGGTTTCTTATTTTGTTTTATTTTGGATTTTAGATTTTTCATTTAGATATGTTTTTCTAGATTCTAATGGCTTTTTGGCACTTTTTGGATTCTAGTGGTTTTCTAAATCCCAAACCTTGGTTAATGAATCCATACATCCTTAAACCCTCAATGGCCATGTAAGTCAATTCATGATTCTAATGTTCTTCTACCATTTCAAGATTATGTTCATCTTCTCAATGCTCTTATTTTTCTAATGGATTTTGTTGGATACTAGATTGTAAATTTTAAACCATGACTTCACAATGATTATCTTATTTTTTCTTCATTCTGGTGGTTTATTCTAGATTTTGGTTGTTTATTTTGGAATCTATTGCAATCTTATGGGTTCTAAATTTGGATTATAGATTTATGAATCTAATGGTTTTCTAGTCCTTTTGGATTTTAGATTTAAGAATCTAATGGTTTCTAATGGATTATGGTGATTTGTTGTCATTACACCAAAACATCGTTGTTATAGTTATCCTTGTGGACTATGTATTCCAAATGGTGCCATCATCTAGGTGTAGTCATATATGTCTAGTCGTGGATTCCATATTTTGACATAATGTGTGAATTTTGGGTTTTTAATTTAGGAATTTGATGGTTTCTTATGGATTTAAAATTCTATTGGTCTTATTATTTTCAGATCTAATAATCATACCCTATGTCCCCGAACCCCATTTGATGATTTCTAATGATTGAAACCCAACCTTTCTTTGATTTTTACACCCAACCTTTCAAAAAAAAAAATGATTTCCAATGATTGGAACCTAGCCATTTTTTTCCTTTAAATGTTTTCTAATGACTAACACACATTTCTAGTTACAAATTCTATTAGTTTTTGTAATCCCATACATTTTTAGCCATAACAATCATTTATAATTTAGACCGAATGTGACTTTTGTGTGCGTGTCTAAATTTACAAAATGACATGTTTTTAGGAGTGGGTGAGTTCATGGCAAAAACATAGTTTTTTAATCAGTTACAACGTATAAGGTTAAGCAACCCCATTGAAACAAGGTGCCTTGGCAAATTGTGGAGTTTATGCAATTAAACACACTTGTAACCATGTACAACAACCACCATGCAACTTATAACATTGGCAAAAAAACCATTTTATTCAATTTATCCCAAATGTCATGTGGAAATGTGTCTACCAAAATTATCTCAATGTGTGCCCTAAGGTTCCATTTGTTAAGGAGACATTAAAGGACCATCTATGGGAGACTTTGAAGGAGTTGAAAACGAGCAATTATAATGAAGGAGGTTCAAACCAAGTCACATTGCAATACAATGATGTTTTGGAATGATTGAAAGCCACAAATAGTCATGTTAACTAGAATGTTTTAAAAAGATGACAAAGTTAGATGAACCATCCACTTCTCATGTTTCTTCAAACCTTGCCCCAATTACAGAACTATCCAAAAGGGGACATAATGATAGTGAATTCCAAGAACATGGCAACCATGTTAAACCATTTTCCCTCATCATCCAATGTATGTGATGTTTTCTTGCTAAGCAAAATGGATATCAATAATGAAAGAAAAAACGAAGTAAAAATTAGTAATTTGAAAATGGCTAAAGATTTAAGTCTTATTTAAAAGGAAGAGTTTAGAATAAAAGTTAAGGCAATTCTAGAATTGTAAGCAATATTTTGATGTGAAATCAATTGTTTTAATGAAATTCATTATTTTCTTAATTTGTCTCCATTTCCCCAATTTCAAACTTCAACATTAATGTTGGTGTTAAACCCTAAGTTCAAACCTAACCTATAATTTTAAACCCTAAACTATAATTGCAAACCAAAAATTTAATATTAAACCTAAGCCCTAATTTTAAAGCTAAAAATCCTAATTGAAGATTCAAAAATGTCCACATGACTATGTAATCTAAACATCCACATCATATTTATAATGAGCCATATATGTGGTTTAATTATAAACACCATTTGTGATTACATCCCTTATGATTGTAATTGTAATGGATAGTCATGAAAACACATCCAACAACCTACAACATGCCATGTGCCACTAACAAGTTAGAAACTTAATTTTTTTGATCCAATAATGTGGAGCCACATGGCAGTCAAAGGTGAGTCAAATAAAGCTAAACAACTGAGTGTCATCCAAATATGTGTAGCCTAGGAAGCTTAAGTTAGGTCATTTAACCCAGGTGAACAGAATATTAACCGTAGGGTTCACCACATAAACTACACACGTAGGACTTGAACCCTTCACTTCAAGTTTGGGGGTTGAAGTCCTTAACCATTACACCACAATTTTTTTTGTAACAAAATTAATTACCACCAAACTTTAAACATCAAAGTTTTTAACCTAAATTAATTTAAGTCATCCTAAGTTAACCTAGGTTGACCCAAGTTAACCTAGGCTACCTAAAATCTTAGCCTAAATTAACCTAGGGTAATTTAAGCCATTCTACATTAAACCTAGGTAACCTGGGGCTACTTACATTAAACTAATCAAAACATAAACTAAAATAAAATAGGTTAAAGTAGGTTCAATTAAGTTAAACTTTTTTAAAAAAAGTTAAATTAGGCTAGATTATGATGAGTTTGATTAAACTTGGCTAAATTATGGTAAAATATGATAAATTTGGTTAAATTTGATTATTTAGACTAAACTTGGCTAAACATGGTTAGGCATGGATTAATTTGGCTACTTGGGCTAAATTGGGATAAAATATGTTAAATTAAGTTACTTAGGCTAAATTAGGTTAAACTAATGTTAAAGGGTAGATTAGACTTTAACTTAGTTTTGGACATAAAATTGTAAGAAAAAACATTTTTTAAAACTATAATTACCTATTTCTATTATATTTGATTACCAAATTTGGTTACATGATTCATTATTATCAAAAACTTATCATCAATTTTTGAAATGTATATTTTTGGAAATTGAAAAGTTAATTTTATTATTTTTTTGACAAGGAAATAAATTAAGATTTATTATGAAATTTATAATTTTTTTGGGATTTCTCTATTTTCTTAGGTTTTCCATTGCTTTGACCCTTTCAAAAGAATGTTTTCTGGAAGTTTATATATTCCTTTTTGTGTAATGATCTTTCAAAGTTGCTTGGAAGTAAACAAGTTTATTTGAACATTCCTTATTGATTTTTTTTGTTTTCTGTACTTCCTTTTTAAAGTTGTATGTTTTTTCGCAAGTTAGAATTTTTTGCATGATAGAAACCTATAGTTTGTTTGTAATACTAGTTTCATCAACTAATTGTGACTATTTGTTAGTTAAGGTTGCAAAACTAAAATGTTCATTTTTTGATCCTATTTCATTTCAATACCAAAAATTTGGGATTTCATTACGGGTTTTACCAACTAGGCTATAAAAAAATACTGAGGTTAAATTTAGTTAAAACTAACATAAAATAATCTAAACTAGGCTACATAAGCTAAACTCGGTTAAATTAAGTTAAACTAAAGTACTTGGGCTAAGATTGGTTAATTTTAGGTAACTTTAACTAACTAAAATAAATTAGCCTAACTTTATTTTAACTTAATTAAATTTCATTAAATTAAGTTTAACTTGGATACACTTGACTAAATCAGGGTAGTGATGGTAAGTTATGTTAAAATATAGTAAAATAGGTTTTACAAGCTAAATTACAATAAAATAGGTTTAAATTAAATAATATAGGTTAGATTACAAATAAATGATACTAAGTTTGGCTAAATTTAATTAAGCTAGGTAAAATTAAAATAAATTAAAAAATGAAAAAGATTAAACTAAATTAGGTTAAACTATAATACATTATGTTAAAGTAGATTAAATCAAGTTAAATTAAACTGATAATTAAATTATACATATTTATATTCGTATTTGTAATCACATAATCATAATTTTGATCATAATTATAAAAATGGGAATGATTCGAAATACACTATGATTATCGTGGGCACAAAAATTACAAAGACAAATGATGAAAAAATAGGTCTAAATCAAAATCAAAATTAAAGAAACCAAATTAAGAATACAAATGATAGAATTAAAAACACAAAGCGTGCAAAATCAAGGTTCAAATAGATCTTTATTTTGATAAAGTAATAAAATATAAACATGAAAATTTGAATAAGATTATGGTGTAAAATCATATGTCAAATTAGTGTTGAACAAACTAAAAGTAATGGAGGGTCTTACTTTTATTTATGCCCCTTTGGGAACTTAATTCAAAAAAGCTTTTATGAATTTTTTTATGTGTTCATTAACCAAGGAAGCTTCCTAACTACAAATGAATTACAAGTTAATTAGGATTTATCTAAAAGTGAACTAATAATTAAGTATGAGTAAATTAAAAATAAATTATAAAAATTTGGAAATGAGCTAGGTTTTGAACAAAAACCATAGTTGAAATGCATTTGTCATAAAGTTTTCGTGGTTTCAAATTTAATGCAATGTCTTCCAAGGGAATTGAACCTTAATCCAAAAAAGGACATTGCTCTCTTGAATGGAAGACATAGAAATAAAAAACACTAATATTGACATCCTTATCTAAATTCATTATTGAATAGGAGAATAAATAAGATTTATGACTTATGAACTTGTTTCAGTGCAAGAGATAAGATTCATAAAAACACCAAGTAGATTGCCTTCTCATAAAGTTGCTCCAAAATTGTATAACTTGAACCCATACCATGATTTTGTTTCATTCTCATTTGTGATGGTAACATGAAATTCAAACATCCACAAAACTAAAAAATCTTAAGCATACATCATAAAAACCAAATCCAAATTAGTTGTTGAATGGTTTTTCAATTTGAACTTCATGAAATTGATGGTAGAAAGGTAGGTTCATCTTTAGCATTCTTTTGAAAATAAACAATTGCAAGTTCAACAAGTTTGAAATATTAAAAATATATATATTTCAAATTTACACTAAAAGCAAACCTTTTTCCACATTTAAGTGGTTCGATTGTAGTCATGCGGCGGTTTTATGGTAACCTCATTATTGGACTCCATGGCGATCATAAATAAACTAGATTGATATTCAAGTAAAACATAATCTAGTAAAAGCACGTGTGATTTACCATCTCATTGAGTCATCTTGCAATGAAAATAACATGATTTAAAAATTTGCAGATGTTTAGGTAATGTCAAAACAAATTTTAATTATACCCAATATTGAAGGTAAATAATGTTAATAACAATCATGAAATGTTGTGTTTTTATTAAGTTCAATGGCCAATCATTTTGCAACAAAAATGCATTAGTTATTTACATCTTGGCTCATAGTTAGCTAATCTTCTATAGTGAACATGACATAATTCTAATGCACTTGTCAGTTTTGTGTAGCATGAAACATTTCTCTTTGAAGCAAAAACCAACATTTGTGTGACAAGTTCAAGGTATTGAACTATCAACGACACATCATATTTTAACCCCACTAAATCCATAGAACTTTTGAACTACTCATGTGAGAAATGTTGTTCATGGTCCACATATTTTAGCCATTTGTAAACTTTTTCATCTCTAATGGAATATTGATAAGCTTTAGAAAAAACATGGCCAAAACAAGTCTTTTGAAAACTTTCTTCCAACTCCGAAACATCACAACTCCCTAAATATTTTAGTGCAATGATCATAGCATTGACATTTGACCTTTCATTTTTCATGCATGTCATCATCTTTTTCCTTAAACCATATTGATCCAATATGTTTATTAGATTTTTTTGCCATTACATGCCTTGTAGTTTTTTTTTAGACATGAAAAATAGTAATGTGTTTAAATTGCTCCCAAGAAATAAATACAAAATACAAAAATATCTTGAACTCCCTTAAACGCCTTGAAATAAAAATTTGGAGTTGTAGAATTACACTATGTTAAAATTGGTAAAATATATTTGTTTAATTTACTTTTCCACCAAGTTAAGCAACATTTTTATGAAAAATCTTTGTGTAAAAGGAACACCATTCAAAAAATGAAATTCATTCACCATACATTTTTCACAAACTACAAAAGTAATAAAATTTTCAATTTGAAAATGCCATGGGTTTGAATTTTTCTTTGTTGTACATTATCCTTTTTGAAAGGATCATTTGCACTTTTTTTAATATTGAGGTTTGAAACACATTTGGTCTTTTTTTTTGTAGGTTATTTTCCCAAACTTCCTTTCAATGAACTATTCATTGCCTCTCCAAACTTTTTTGCAACGATTAAATGTTTTGCATCCATATGTTTTCAATTTTATTATTTCATTATTTTTAAAAATGATCTCAACCTTTCCTTGATTTCATTATAGGACTAAAATGAGTAACTAAACTATTATAACATAATATACATCACATGACTTTAGCACTAGCACCATTGACATCCCTATTATCATTGATGCAAAAATAAAACCCAACATAAAGCATTTTCATTATGGGGTGTCCAATTCTTCTTTTGAACATGTAATTTGTCAATATTCAATTTCATTTTTCCTCTTCATTTTGTGAAAGCCCACATGATTCTATTTGATATTTAAAAATTTCTTTAGGTTCTTCTTATGTTACATTTTCTTTCATTTATGATATATAAAGAGATAAAGAAGTAAACCACAACCAAAAATAGAGAAAAAATCATTATAAACAAAATAAATCAAAGAAAGAAATCTAAGAATAATAAACAAACATTTTAACAAATGAAAAATACAAACTTGAAGTTTAAAATAAAAAAGCAACGTAAAGTATCCAAACAAATAAAACATGAAGACAAATTTTTTTTTACTAAGTTTGAAGTTGCAACTTGATGATGGCTAGTAGCCAAAATCTGAACTTGCACAATGGAAGAGGCCAAGGGTGTGGGGAAGTACATGGCAAAAGAACAATTGGATAGGGCGAAGTTGAAAAAAAAATGAAAACTAAAAAATGAAAACTAAAAATGTAAAAGCATAGACGAATCCAAGTACTTGAAGTTGGAACAAAGAAAAAAAATTGAAAGATAACAAAACAATTGGTGTGCAATCACCACGCTAAACCGTAATTAACAATTTCTAAAAAGTTTAGCTTAAAAAACCTAGAAACTTTAGTCTAAATGCCCATTCCTGGACTTTGCCAACCATCCTAGACCCTAGGTCCTACTTACTACCTAAATTAGACCTATAGACCCTTAAACATGAAAATTAGATTTATTATATTGCATTGCCTTACATGTGTATCATTTTTTGAAAAATTATCATGGTATTGATTCCTAGGTCAATATTTGTTTCAACAATTTTCTTTCCAACAAAAATTGTCAAGACAAGTATCATGGTGGATATCATTGACTATGATATATTTAATTTGAAAACTAGCTCATGAAACCTTAGTTGGTTCTCACACTTTTATGATATGTGCCAATCATGCGGTTTTACTAGTCTTGGGTGGAGATTTGAATTTTTGAATAGATCAAGTTTTTGAAAATTTGCAAAATAAAAGAAATGGTTCCAATTTTATTGAATCCTTTCAAAACAAAATAAAATAACTTCAAGTTTTAGTATTTTGAATTAAAAAAAAACCGAAGAACCTTTGGTTTCATTTATCCTTGAACCCCCTCATAATTTTGATGTTTTCATGAAGAAACGAATAGTTTCATTATAGGTAGGTAATTGACTCCTTTGATTGGTTCTTTGATTTTTGAAAATGGGAAGTATTTGTTAGAATTCAATGTTTGCAGCTTTTTTATAGAATTGTGATTTATATATTAAATGGTAAAATTGGTTTCTTGATTGTTTGAAGGATCACAACTACATAACTTTGAAAACTATGATACATATATGTGTATGAAATTTGGTTCATTCATCATTTGAAGAATTGAGATTTATACATTAGAATTATTCGGAAAGTAAAGAAAACACAACACTAGAACCCTGAGTTCCGTCATACATGGGTGATATTAAAAAAAGCTTTGCAAAAAAATACATTAGCATTTAAAGGAGTTGGAAATTAAGAAAACCATCAATTGTGGCCATAAATTGAATTTTATTCTATCTTTCCTTTCATTATTCCTACTTACAAAACTAATATAATTATTCTCAAACCTTGTGCATTAAATGATAAGTTTTAGCATTTTATATTGAGATTTAATAAATTTTCCTTACTTTGCAGATACCACTAAAAGAGGGGAGAGGGGCTAAAGGAAAGCTTCAAAACATGGTGAAGAGAAGGCGACTTCATAAATAACTTTATTATAATTAATGCAGTGTTTTTTTATTGTTTGAAAATAAAAAATATGCAATTAAAAAACTAGAATTAAGGGGGTCTTGGCACCATTTCCAATACCCACTTAACACTTTTGGGTTTCCTAACACATTAACATTGGGCGATTAGTTTTGAAAATAACCTTTGGTTTTGTTTTGTAAAAAATTGGAAATCAAAGAACCTTTGATGCTAGTTATTTGAAAATTTCCAAAGTCAAAGAACCTATAGTTCTAGTGTTTTCAAAAGCTTGAAAAAACCAATAGTTTATTATCCTATTAGTTTTTAGACCTATGGTCATATATCAAAATCAATTTTCATATTTTTGAAAACCATGGACAAATATATGACAACTGGGTTTTTAAAAAAGACTATGCTTAGATATCCTTGAAGGCAACGCTCAGAATCATCAAGTGTTGGTTATTAGGTGCCATGTTTTTTATATTTAACCAAACATTGGTTTTTACCGATTTTTTTTCATGGTCATTAGGTAGGTTATTTATTTGAATTCTTAGGAATGTTAATTAGGGTATTAATATCACAAAAAGGTTGAATGATAATTAAATTATCAATATTTCCAAAGTATGAAATGTTGGTTATGTATAATAATTGATTGATAACCATTGGTTCTCTTGTCAATTATTTCACTAATAATGATTTCATTGGAGTTGGTTTAGGTGGGATGGGCTGTAGTTGTACATCATACAAAAAGACAATTTTAAATTGTAAATTTATTAAAGATTAATTCTAAACTAAAATTGTTTTTAACAAAAACATTTTACTAGTTGTAGTGTTTCAAAATGCCTTATGGATTCTAAGATATTGAAAAAAACAATTGTTTTGTTTTTTCAATGTCTTTTGGAATCTTTGTGTCATTTTATTTTATTTTATTCAATATTTGTGTCCTTCCAATTTCATACAAATGTGAATATGTGTTATTTCATTTGAATATGTTGATATTATTTCAAGAGATTAACATGCTTTCTTTTCTTTGAGATTAAACTAGTTTTAATAAAAAAAAATCCTTTAAATACCTAGTTCAAGGATTTAATCCTCACTTGTTTAGCCAATTTTAATGTTTATCCACCATAATTGCTTCCAAATTTTTAGTGAATAAAAAACAAGGGTGGCTAATTAAATTTCCCTTTAGATGGTAATTGGACAATATTTTGTACAATGTGAATCCTATATATATCTAAAAACAAAAAAATGTTCAAATGTAAACCTTTATTTTCATTTTGTCATTTCATTGTCACTACTAGTGTGGAGTAACATGGAGCCCAAGTTAGATAATTTTACAGTATTTAACAAAATTTATTATTTAAATGAAAATTTCCCCCTATTTTTTGGTTTTATATCATAACAATGTTATGTGTTTAAAGGTAACCTATCTAGATGATAACCAGGTCATTCAAGTAAGTTATTAGATTTTGAAATTTTAATATTAATTGGCTAGGTTAATAACTAGGTCAAAATTCAATAACTAGCCAACAATAAATTTTTTTCAATGTTGGGTTGTTATTTATTTTTATACATGATGATGAAACCTTACATAACTTAACAAATAACAAACTCCCATTTGAAAAGAAAAGGACGTACAAAAGGAGAGGACAAACCTCCTACAGAGGGACAACACTCAAAATCACAAATAAATTGATGGAAACCCCAAAATAAAGCAACATGGATTTGTCAAAAGAGATTTTGATTCTAGAAAATTAATTAAAATGGTTTTGGTTCCACACCTAAATAGAATTGGGAATTTCATTTTTGTTATAATTCTTCAAAAATCAAATTATGGTTTTAGTTTCTTTTTAAAAAATCTTGGTCCCATTTTTGGTTTCAATTCCACATATAATAGAATGAAGGGACCCAATTATGGGTCCAAATCACTAGTAAGTTTAAGTTCGAATTGTGATTCTAGTACTAATTCCAAAAATCATACTTGGTTTTGTTATTATTAACAAAAACTTGACATAATCGAATACGCATCATCTTTCTTCCATATACAGGGTTAAGATCAATCAAGAAAAATTGGTAACAATATGGGCTATTAATCACCTAAGGACTTGGAATTGGGGTCGAAAATAAATATTATTACAAGTTCCTAAAAGAAAAGGTGTAAAATACTTGGGTGTTCAAATTGGCTTGGGCATTTCATAAGGAGTCAAATTTGATAATTTCATGATCTCATTGAAAGCTAAGCTAATTTCCTAGGCTAGTTGTAAATTATCATTGGTAATCATGTTGTTATTGCCTCCATTTGGTACATAGCTGTTTGTTGAAACCCAAATCCAAGCGCATGAATGACTCAACACCCACCAATGCACCATCCAAAAAAAATCATTTGGAGGTTTATTCGATAGGATGAAACTCAATGTAACCTCGTAGGATGAAGTTGTGTTTTTTTTCCCACACCCCCTCACCCTAATCTTTAGTTTTTTTCCCCCCACACTCCTTAAACCCCCTCCCTATCTAAATCCCTACCTCCCTCCTTCTCATGCCTCCTCCTTCCCATTTTCCATCCACCATTTTCTTTGTCACTTTCTTTTTTTCTAACTTTCTCCATTTGTTTTTTTGTTTTTTGTTTTTTTGGGTTTTATCTTTTCTTGTGTTTGCTTTCATTGTTTCTATTTGTGTTTCTTTTTGGGTTTCTTGTTGTTGTTGTTTTTTTTTTGGGGTGTTTGCTTTTCATTTTTTCTTATATATATATATATAGTTCATGCATCTATTTTTTCCTCTTTTTGTGTGATTATTTCATTTCTTCATTTCTTCCTTTACTTTTATTGTCCTCTTCATTTGTAAACCTTAAATAGGATAACTAAAGTCTACACTTTGTTGTAATGTATTGTGTTTAAAATTGCAATGGGTATTGATTTTGTTTAGATCGGTTTTTGTTATGATTATTGAATTTGTTAGTGGAGGTAGGCCTTAAGGCTCGAAATGCAATTTGAAATTTCAGAATGCCATGTGGCATCATTTCAAACACTTTCAAAGTAAAGATTTTTTTTCTTGTTGTCTTTCTTTCACAACACTTGCATTATTCTATCGTATTTATATGAAAAATCCTTAATTATATTGGCAGTAAAAATATTAATGCCTTTCATAATATTGGGCACTAAACCTACCTCCACTCCAGGTCCCAAAAGGGATCAACTAGTTGTTTGTTGTTAAATCGATTAAAATAGCATCTCACACAAGGTTGAAAAGGATTCAACCTCCACCAACTATGGATAGGATAATTTTGGTGATAGTTCATGGACTAGTGCGTGGTGCAACAATGAACCAATGACATCTTTATCAAAGGATCAACTTGAATAAAATATTGTTAGATCATGGGAAAAATTGTTCCAATCCAAATAATATAAATGAGCAATATTATTTGCTCCTCCCCAAAGTGATCAATTGAATTATTTCCTTTTCGGACCTTCAACACCTTCCCAAGAAGGTTAGTGGGTTTTTTTTCAAATTTTTTTGTGCAATACCTAGTTGTTTGGGATTTTTATTTTATTTTGAAATTAACAATACTTTCATACACCCATGTTTCCAACTATTGATGTTTAGGAAATACTTTCATTTTAATCCTCCTAACCTTTATCATTGTGTGTAGTAATTGTCATTATGTTGAACAGTGTTCTCATTTCAATACCAAGGATTTATTATATAAATAATACTTTCATCATGGTAACTGTAAAATTATACAACATAAATAATCACATGAACAAAATATTTATAAAGTTAATGTACATTATTTAAAGTACACCATTAAAATAAGCAAATGAAATTTACTAAATCTAGACCTAATAACTTAATTGAATAGAGTACAACATGCATTATATGTACCAAAGCTAAAACGAATTTCCATATTCTTGGAACACATATGTTTAATATATCTTAAGTTTGTAATACCTTCATCATAATGAAAATCATCCTTTGACAACTTAATGCAATATCATAATGGAGTCTTTCACACAATTTGGATTTTTATAATTTTATGCAATATATCAAAACATCCTAAACATAATTTTTCAAGCCAATGCATATCTACTATATCCTTATATGAATGATGACATGTATTTTAAGCATGCATTTTAATATTGTTTAAATGAGCGAATTCACATATATTTTTTACCATTTTCGACAATTGCAAGGTTTATTGGAGTGGTAATCATGTAGGTAGGTGCAACCAAGTAGGTGGGGTCTAGTAGCTCCCTATTTAAAAAGGTAGTATGAACCAAGGTGAAAGAGCATGTAAGTAGGTAAAGAGATGGGTGGGGAATAAGGTTTAGGTGATGATATTTTGCGGCACCCTCTAACTAATAATTCTTTAATTTGTAATGATCAAGACTTGCCTTGGGGCATAAGGGTTGCAAACAAAGGAAGGGTTATTTTTGAGGCATGTTATTCAAAACACAAATATTTGTGGGATTTTGAGGACAATTGTTGGAATTTTTTTTGATCCATTGAGTGGTCATCATATTCCTTGTAAGCTTGTTGCCCATAATATGTTCACCTTTCCCATTCCTTGGGATCCAAATTTTTTTTTTCTCATGCTTTTGTTGTTTGGGATTGGGTGTGTCAATTTGAAAAAGGTTATTGTCTTCCCCCTTCCTAGGTATATCGTAATTAAAAAAATTTTGTGGCTTATCTTGAATGTGGAAAGGCTAAAGATTCTAAGAAGTTTGAGAGATCTAGCCTTCATGACATTCAATTGTTTTCCATTAACATCAAGTTGCTTGGGGTGTTGATGCAAGAGGCTTGCATAAGTTTTTTTGAACTACCTTGTGTAAATTCTATACCATGAAACATGATGTGTTACAGTTTTTCAAATTGGGTTGTGTGGAAAACATTTTATGGGGTTTGAATGAATTAGCAACCACTAATGCACTAGTTGACGATGAGGTCGTTCAAATCATTTTGCGGATGATCCAAAAACCCATCCTTTTCCCTTGTCCATAGATATTTCAGCCCCCTTCCCTGCCCCAAAATCTTCCCCTCCTACCTCCCTCAGCTCATTTCCCTCTCACTCCATTTCAAAAGCTCAATAGAGCTCTCAAACTTCAGCCCCACAAAGCTTCGTGACACATGGTTTGAGGAAGGTGAAAAGCTCAACATTGCAAGAACATGGTAAGCTCAACATTGTAGGAACGTGAAGAGGAGAAGGAAAGAGGAGCGCTTCATCCCAAAAGCAAAAGCAAAAGAAAAAAAGGTAAACTCCCTCCCTTCTTTGCATTTTTTTAAAGTCTGTGTTTTTTTTTCTTTTACTTGAGAGAAGAAGAAGACGCCACTATCTTCTTCTTTCATGTTTTTGTTTCCTACCTACCTCCTTCCTACCTAGCTCCCTCTTTGCATTTTTTTATGGTTTGTTTTTTTTCCCTCCTTGAGAAGAAAAAGACACCATTATCTTTTTCTTTCATGTTTTTGTTTCTTACCTTCCTCCCCCTCCTATCTTTTTCTATGCTATTGTTATAGCAAAGGACGCAGCGACAACAAGTTGTTGTCGCCTTCTTCATTGTGTTTGAGAAGAAGAAAAAGGTAATGGTAGTTTGTTGCCATCACCTTCTTTTCTAGTAGTGTTGTAGTGAAGAAGAAGAAGATGATGACAATGCACTGTTGTTTTCTTATGTGAGGGTGGTGTTATAGAGAAGAAAAAGGTGATGACAATTGTCGTTGCCTTCTTCTTCTATGGCGGGTCTTGTAAAGATGAAAAAGGCGACAAAAATTATCATTGCTTTCTTCTAGGGGGTCTCGTAGAGAAAAAAAAGGTGATGACAATTGTCGTCACATTCTTTTTTTGTGGTGGGTCTTGTAGAGATAGAGAAGGTGATGGTAGTTGTTGTTGCCTTTTTTTGGGGGGTATTGCAAAGAAAAAGAAGGTGATGGTCATCACTTTCTTCTTCTTTGGCAATTGTTGTAGAGAAGAAGAAGAAGGTGATGGCAATTGCTACTATTGCCTTCTTATGGGTGGGTGTTAGAGAGAAGAAGAAGGCGACGGCTGGAGATGCCATCATCGCCTTCTTCTTGGGGGTGTTGTAGAGAAGAAGAAGGCGATAGTAGTTGCTATCGCCTTCTTTAGGGGGGTCGTTGTAAAGAAAAAAAAGACAACGACAATAGCTACTATCGTTGCATTCTTTTAGGCGGGTGTTGTAGAGAAGAAGAAGAAGGCGATAGTAGCAGATGTTGTCGTTGCCTTCTTTTGTGGTGGTGTTTTAGAATAGAAGGTTGTGTTGCTTTCTTCTTTGTGTTTGAAAAGAAGAACAAGATGACGACAACTTTTATCACCTACTTCGATGGCTTTGTTGCAAAAAAAACGACGACAATTATAATCAGAGCATCACATGTAATCAATTACTTAACTAATCTTCATTCAAATATCTCAATATTTAAAAAAATAAAAAAATACATGAAGCACAAAAATTTAAAATCACAAGTAACTTGGTAAAAGTAATTTATAGGATGTTGACATCCAATGTGAACAACCTCATCCTTGTTCCTAACCTCTAAACACCCATTTTGGAACTTGCACAAGATTCTGAAGTTAAGTTCATCGGTTAGATACATCCAAGAAGCTAGCTTTGTTGCATAATAATGTGAGGAAGCAAGCAGAGTTGTTCCTAAACACATTTAAGAAGTCCGCCTTTGTTGTAACAATAAGACTAATAATAACAAGGGGTGTGTCACAATGTGGCCTTGCCATTCACGTTTGAAAAGTATCTTAAGGCAAAAGAATTAGAATTATGGTAAATTAAATATTTCACCATGCAAAAATAAATCTTCAAAAAAATCCTCTAAAAGAAACAAAAATCCTTCAAGATATCATAACTTGGTAAGTAATCTCAAGTTTAAATACAAGCCAAAACATCATCTTTCAAAAATCCTGGTATAAAAATAGACTTATTATTTATTACCTAGTAGGGGCCTATAAAAATCCCTTAAGCTACTATACTCTATAATGAATCTAAACACAATATCCTTCTTGCCTTACAGGCCAATAATGTGAAAAGGGCATAATGCAAGGGAAAATCTTGAACTCTATAGACCTAAATACATCCAAGAAGTCAGCTTTGCGGTATAATAATATTAACAGTGTGAACAGGGCATCTGCAAAAGAATCTCCGGGTAGATTCTTGTTGCAGTATGAGTCCGTCCCATCATGCATGTCCAAAAATATATTTTTCTCCTGCCCTACTGCCCGTTTCGAGCTGCTAGCGGCTCTCGCTGCCCTCGACGGATCCGACTTCCGCGCTTTCTTCGCTACCCATTTTAGCTCCTCCTCGAATTCCACAGATTTTCTGCAGTTTTTTTTTTTGTCGATCAGGTTTGTGCCCCGATTACGGAAGTTGATCGATCAATCGAGAAATTAGGTTATAAAATTTCTTTAAAAAAATAAAACACGGAGATTAGGAAGCTGGTAGTGAAAGAAAACCGGGAGGAGGAGGAGGAGGAGGAGGAGGGGGTGCAAAAGGAAAAGCTTCTCTCCAACAACAACAGTCATTAGCGAGGTACAGCAAATTCGAGAAATCCGTAACCTACATGTGCATTCCTGGCTCGTAGATATGGAGATGCAAGCTTTGTAAAGCAGCAGAAGGCCAGTCCAATTGAGCTTCTCTCGGCATTTAGGGTTTCTACGAGAGAGAGAGAGAGAGAGAGACACAGATAGAGGTCATCGTCTCAAGTGCTGAGAAGCTTCATTCGGTAAGCATAAGTTGTATTTGCATAGCAATTGGAATTTTGATGCCTTAGAATTTTTCATTTTGTGGATTGATCTGAGATTAATCTATATGCAGATCGAGTTTGCATGTGAGCAATATAGGGGTTTTTTGTCTTTCTCAACCTATTGGCAATGTATTGGTAATGGCTCTTAGCCTTGGTGGCAGGTTCATATTGATGCTTTACACAAAATGTATAGTTGCTTCCTTTCCATGTGTAGGAACCTTATACCACCTTGTGCAGATTCTGAAGAACCCTAACAATGAAAATTCTGGTGATCCAACAAGTAGGGGGCCAACTTTGGATGGAGAATCCAGTCAGTCAGCATGTCAAATTTTGAAGGCACAATTCCACAGAATCTACTGTTTCCTGGAGCATGACGGATGCTGAAGAGCAATGTGCAATGTGTGTGAGAAAACAACGAAGCAGAAGACGGGTGATAGGGTTTTGATCAAGAGAGAGTAGAAGATGTATACTGTAGGAAGGTACATATCACAGGGAGTGTATACAGTTGCAGGTCCTTTCCATCCCTTTGGAGGTGCAGTTGATATCATTGTGGTTGAACAAGAGGATGGCACCTTCAAGAGCACACCATGGTATGTGAAGTTTGGGAAGTTCCAAGGTGTCCTCAAGCGAAGGGAGAAGGTTGTTGATGTGGCAGTCAATGGTAATGATGTCAATTTCCATATGTACTTAGATGCCACAGGAGAAGCTTACTTTCTCAAAGATGTAGACTCAGACACTGAAGTATCGATTTTGTCGCCACCTAGTGCAGCATCATCAGGAGATGATATTGTGGTTGAGACACTGGCTGTTGAAGCAGTGAAGCCAGATTATAATGTTCAGGCCAAGGTGGAGATTCAGGAGTCACAAGAGGCTGCTGAAAAACCCTGCAGCAGGGGTGAGAAAAAAGAGAATCTGGAATTAACATTGGAGAGCAGAGATTTGTCCTCAGTTCTTGTTCATGAGGTGAGTTGAAGGATGTTAACATATTATGGATTTGTCTTATGGTTTACTGGCAATGAGAGTTGAGGTCTTTTGTTCTTCTTTGGTGAGAGAAGATTAGGTCTCAACCATAGTTTGCCAGTACAGTTCATCAATGAAATGTTTCTCGTCACATGTTCCAACCTTGTGCTTGCATCTTGCTCATCTTGAGATGTCCAACAGTCATGGATAGTTACTGATCTAAAGCCTTCCTGAAACCTTCCTGGCATGTCACCTCAACTATTTGCCATTCTCATAGTAGTCCTGATTGCTGTTATTCCAGTACCTCTGATGTCACAGCCTCTTCAAGCAACAGAGCCTCAGGTTGTTGGATCTCCAAGTTAGGAAAAGTTGTGTCCATTTCAATCTTTATTTAATCACTGAATTCTGTACAGGTTCCAGCATCCCAATATGAGGTTTCAGAAACAGTTCTTGCTTCACCCCATCAGGATGAAGTAGCTTCTGATACAGGAATTGATGTTGAAGATGGTGCTCCTGATGGGAGTTCAAGCAGGGATGAACATGGAGTTCCCAATGGTCAGTCTGACAAGGGTCAAGTGTCTGATGAGCTTCTTTCTACTGCAAGAGGATCTGCAAGGCATGTGAACACAGCAGAAGGTCAAAAAACCATCCATGCACTCCTTAACCATGCAATAGGCCTTGATCCATTCTGTGAATCAGGACCTACTGGTTCACTTGTTGCAAATGCTGCATTGTCAGCTCTGGAAAAGGTCGCTACTGTACAACCTCCTAGCAGTCTTTCAAGGAACAGCAACCAGGCTTTGCCAGTGGTCCATTTTATTCGAGAGGTCACAGGGTCCTCATTGCAGGGTTCAAATTCACTTGACTCTCGGTTGGTTGAAACTTTGCCAAAGGTGGAGATTCTCAGAAATGGATCAGGATTCAATTTGAATGGTCCTTCAGGCATAACGATTGCCAGTGCTGACGGAGGAGTGATTCTGGAGGCACCCTGTACTGAGGAAGTTGTTGTTCACTCTGAACTTGCTCAGCAAGACCAATGGCCTTCTGAGGCTGCTCCTACAGTTTCTGCCCCACAACACAATGAAACATTTGACCCACTGAATAGCCCTCACACAAGACCAGAATGTTCAGATCTTTTAGTGGAGACTGAACATGAGGTGTCTGAGGAGCATAAGGAAAGGAAAGACTGGAATGGTGCAAGGACCTTAAGCAAACTGACAGAGGTTGTTGAGCACACAAGCAAGAGTGGCCATGTAGAACCATTAGAGAATGAAAATGATAAATATGATGCAGATTGTGTGCCGGATGGCATTGCATTTGGGAGTCTGTCTGAAGAGAATGGTGAGATGATGCAAGGGGCTGGGGAGGAGTTACCTGAATGTAGGGTCTTACCATCAACAGCTGAACGAGAAGCTCTACAAGTAGAAGTAGCAGGGTCTGAGGTCCACTACTCAGCTCCAAGCAATGGTAGTGTGGGAGATCCACTTCCTGGCCTTCAGGACAGCACTTTAGAGAAGATGCAGGTCTCTTCTGAGATTGAACCCAACCCAGAGGATACAAGGTCTTTGGATGTGATGGAAGGGTCAATACAATTTAAGGAGACTACAGAAATTGGGCATGCCAATGAACCTGTTGTGTCAGTGCCTTCAGAGGAGAATCCAACATCTTCTATAGAGGAGGGTGATCCAAGCCCATCACTGAAGGCTGCAGTTGCACAAGAAATGGCATGGCGGGATGCCACAGAGAAGGCGGCTGCAGTCTTACGAACTTCACCTCTCTCTACACAATCTCACCAGACCAGGCGAGGTGTGGACAGGAGGATTAAGCCTGGGGGTTCATTGAGAAGCTTGCCAAAGATAAAAGGGCACAATCAAAGCCTGCCCTCAAACTCAACACTTGCTGCCTCGGACAAGAACATGGACTCTCAAGAACTCTCAAAACTAGCACAGAAGAAAGCAGATGTGACTGAACAATCAGAAAGAAAGCCATGGATATGGTGGAACTGGAGGGCTACACCTAGTCTTCCTAAACAGAGCTCTGATCAAGTTGAGAAAAAGGAGACTAAAGAGGTCAAAGGAACAACTAATCAGGCTGGTGAGGACAACCTGCAGGCTTCATCATATGCACCTGATGCTGATTCACATTCTTCTACAAGCATTGATGTTCAAAGCTCCACCATGAAGGAGGCCAATAAGATGCTGATGGATGATGATTCACGGGTGTCCACTGAAGAAGTTGTGGTAAACAGCACCAAGCAATCTTTTACAGTGGCTATGAGGAATAAAGAGGGTTTGGATGAGCAGAAAATGAAAAATAGTATTCCAGAAGAAGAGGAAAACCAGGAAGAGAAGAGAGAGGAGTTCACACCAGAGGTTGAATCTTCAAATGCGGTTCAAAAGTCTCAGCCCAAGGGGACAGAGGAAGAGAACAGCGAGGAGTCCACACTAGGGGTTGAATCTTCAACTACTATTCAAAAATCTGAAGGCAAGGAGGCAGAGAACTTAGCCAGGAGATCTATACTTGGTACTGTGTTTCGAGGATATGGAAGAGAGAGACCTTTGGCAGGTCCAGACTGTGCTTTGGAGAGAGTCTCCTCTGTGCAAACAGCGGAAATTGTTTCTGACCTGCTAGATAACTCATGGGGTTATGGCAGTGGAGGAAAAGTTGGACAAGGGACAGCAAACAATTCCCAAGCAACTGCAGTAAGCTCCTCATTGAATTCCCAGCATATGGCAGCTGTGAGTAATAGCAAGTCAAAGACTTCAGATTCACAGACGAGCTTTACAGCAGAGACAATGGGACCAGAAGAAGAGCCTGTTATAAATGAGAGAACTGATGTACCAGCAAATAAATACTCAACACTGAGCTCTTCACTTCACTTGCAAGGAGGTGAAGGCAGTAGAACTGAGGCTGCTGATAACTGTGGTAATTCTGGGCTGTCAGAGCCAAGCTCCACTGATGCTGATTGTGCTACAACAACTGATTGCCCATCTTTTGTAGGTATTGACATAGCTGCAGTTGAGAAGGGGCCTGAGATTGTTACAGATGAAGACACATTGCAGGACAGTGGAGAGACAGGTCTGCAAGGAGAAAGAAGTAATGCCAAAAATAATGATAGGGGAAGTGTGTGTGCTTCAAGTATGAGCATGAAGGAGAAGCTGTCAGGTCTGTGTCTTGGAGCAACAACTACAAGTGCGGTGTTAATGGAGGAGGTGGAAGGATCATCAAGTATGCTAAAAATGTTCAACCTTCTAGACAGACTTCAAGATGAGGTGAGTCAGGATGCTGCCTCAGTGTCTACCCTCTCACAGGAGGTTGTGTCACCCCATGAATGCACAAGAAGGGTGTCATTTCCAGTGGCTGTGGATTCCATGACCACAGGACACAGGCTACATGAACAGAAAGTGGTTGCAGAGAACACATATCTGAAAGATCTGGTAGTCTTATCAGTTGAAGACCTTGTTGGTCCTGATAAAGAATGGTCTTCAAATTCTGCTGCAGAAGTTGTGCTGGTAAGTGGTGCTGGCTCATTTGTAATGGCTCCTGTAGATCCTATGGGTCCCTGCAGTATAGAAGACAGCACCAGTGCTGCCCCAGTGCTTTTCTTTGATGAAGAGAAACCTTCAAACAAGGAGGGCAATGCTGTAGATGACAGTGACCTACAAGGAAGCATTTCAGAGCATAGGGTCCCTACCTTCAGTCCTGTTCAGGATGAGATCATGGCAACTGGAGTGGGATCTTCCAGCACTGAACTGCTGCACAGAAATCTATCACTTCTGCAAGCAAGTCCCATGCAGGATGGTGCACATGACACTCAAATCAATGTGGTGCAGGTAGCACACACAATGCCAGTCAGAACTGAGGTTTTGGAAATAGTCAAAGCAGTTAAAGCAATTCCTGAAACTAGGGAGATGGATGAAGTGGTGACCAAAACAAATGAACTAAACAGATCAGAGGGTGAGCTTGAGAAGCCTTTGTCATACAGGGGCACAGGGGCAGCAAGCAGGAACAGCATTTACTTTGAAGCTTACAACAGTGAGCAGGAAGAAGAAGAGGGTCATGGAAAAGTTGCAGTTGGGGAGATAGATCATTTGGGGATCACATCACATGGGGAAAATGAGTCAGATGATGAGATTGAGAACCCATTATCATACAATGACGTAGGGTCGGCAAGCAGGACATGCATTTACTTTGAAGCTAACACTAGTGAGGAGGAAGATGATGAGGATCGTGCAAAGGTGGTGGATGCAGATGTAGATCTGGAAACAATGAGGAGACAGAGTGATCCAATAGGTATCCCAGTGACTGTTGAGAATTTAGCCCGAGATGAGCTGTATGTGGTTGCCAAAGATCGACCTCTCTCTGAGTCCTTGCCAGGTGTGATGTTTGAATCTGTTGACAGAGATATTTCTGATATACAGAGTGCTCTGAGCCGCTCTGTTGGTTCGGAGCCACTGCGACACACTCAGAGAAGTGCAGGCAGGAGAGACTCCTCTTTGGAGAACTATGTCAGGAGTCCAGCTGAAGGCACACATGAGCAACTAGAGGGTTTCATGGAAAATATAGAGAAGAAGGGTGTTAGAAGTCCAGTGGGCTCAGGTAGATCCAAGGATGAATCATCCAGTGAAGATGGTGCTGAGCCAGATGGAGTGGACACAGCTACTGAAACTGGTTTGTCTCTGTCTTACTTATGTTTGTTGTCTGGGCTGGTTTCTAATTTGAGGTTCCTTGCAGGCTGTGAACTCTGTCTTTGTCTTCAGTTATCTGGTTCCTTCAGTCATGACTCTTCTGCTGAAGAAGACATGCTTGTTGTAAAGTAAGGACTGGTTTTATGGTTGGTTTCAGTTCATTGCTCAGTCTAACATTTTGGGCATAGGATACCTGCAGGAGTTGAACTCTCCCTGTGTAGGCATCTTCTAAAGGAGCACATGGGAATGGAGGAGGCTGCTGAGGCATTCACCTCAGCAAGGGTGTCACTTCATGAGTTCAAAAACTCTTCAGCATCCATCATGGCAAATGATAAACTTATAATTCGTGTGGGAGGACAGTACTATCCTTGGAATGTGGCTGCTCAAATAGTTCTTGGAATCCTTGCTTTTGGGCAGGTTATCATGCCTGTGACAGATAGCGCAATTTCAGTGGAGCGCCCTGAACCAGTGGCAAAGAGTCAAGCTGTGGGCACACTAGTCCCCACAGCTACTGGGGGTTGGAAGCTCTGGCCTTTCCCATTGCGACGCCCAAAAACTCCTGAACAGGGCATTGCTGCCAATTCTTTGGCCTCAAGAGATGCCTTCTTAGAAACAGCAGGGAAAGCAGTGCAGAGTCCCTTTGTGAACAACTCACATCTACAAAATGGGTATTATGAACGTCCCCGCAAAAACAAAGTGCGGACTATCATTCCTACTTCAGAGATGTTAGCTCAGATGAATCTCAAGGAGGGGAGTAATAGGATCACATTCACATTTTTTACCCGTATGCTTGGTAAACAGCAGGTTGGTAACAACATCTGCACCTGCCTCTTTCTCCTCATTTGTCTATAATTGTTAAACCCAGTGTAAATGAGAAAGATAAAGCTTGTACCTGTGACTAGAGGTTTGGAATTCGCAACTCTGCTGTCCCTGCCAATGTATAGAGGGCTGTGACTGCCAGCTTTGCATTTTTGTGCTACAACTACAAAGCTGTGGTTTGGAAGAATGAAGATGCTAATAGTGTGAAAATATATCTCCCACAGGTGGATGCCAAGGTGTACCTTTGGAAATGGAACACTCGCATTGTAATTTCAGATGTGGATGGGACCATCACAAAGTGAGTTCTTCTATATCTTGACTTCTGAGACCTGTCACTGATGCTTGACCAAAAGATGACCAGCAAGATGGACGTGGATGTCAACAGCTATGCCAATCCTGTCCTGTGTAGATGTTATTTGCTAAGAGGCAGCTTGATGGGTGGATGGCTGATCCTTATCCTAATTGTTTGGGTGCAGGTCAGATGTGTTGGGTCAGGTGATGCCCTTGGTTGGAAAGGATTGGACACAGTCTGGAGTGGCTCGCCTTTTCTCTTCTATTAAGGTGCTGTGAAATCACCTCAGATTGACACCTGGTTCTGGTGCTGTTGATTACTCATCTTACCAAGACCATCTTCTCTGGTTCAAATGACTAGTTTCAAAGTAAAGAAGCTGGACTTCAGGTGACATCAGATATTGCTTGGCTGCAGGAGAATGGATATGAGCTACTATTTCTAAGTGCACGTGCAATCTCTCAGGCAGATCTTACTCGGCAGTTTTTGTTTAGTGTCAAGCAGGTGACCTTCCTTTGTGTGCAGTATGTAATCACTTGTGTTATCATAAGGTTGCAGTTGTTCCCCACCCCATTACAGCCTCTTTCCCTTCAGAAGGTGCTGAATGGTGTAGATTAAGTTCACAAGGTTGATTGTTTCTGGAAATATGTAGTTTTGGCTATACCTATGCTGGTTCATGTGTATAATATCTGCTGGTCCTGTGCTTTTACAGGATGGTGAGACACTTCCAAATGGACCAGTGGTTATCTCACCTGATGGACTTTTTCCCTCCCTCTACCGTGAAGGTCTGTTGACATTTTCTTATGTATATGTCTGCAGGTTTGCGCTACAAGTGTCCCAGTGTCCATCATACAAATGCCATACTGTTTCCTTGTCACAAAAAACCCTATGCTGATCTTTTCTGACTGCATTTTCAACAGTGTTCCCTTGGATGTTGTAAAATAGCCAGGATAGTGTCTGTGTCATCTCTGGAGATAGTGAAGAGGTGTTGAGTAGCAGCACTGTTCTGACAGGCCCGAGGCTCATAGTTTTTGGTTTTTGTGAAACCAGTTTCACTGTGCACTCTCCATGTCAATAGTTACACTTTACATGTTTTGTCAGTTGCAAGGCTGCGTGGTATTCGTCTCTCTTCCTCATACTTGAGTTGTTGGGTTTTTCTTTGATGTTTTCTTCTGAATTTTTGTGGTGGAATGACCAATCAAAAAGATGCAAATCTTGCCTCACCTCTTTGCCTCTGTTTATTATTCTTCCTTTGCTTGAGACATTGGCCAAGCTTTTCTTCTTCAACTTATGTTGCTCACTTGCTTTCTGGGGTGATGGATGTGTTTTCAGTGATCCGAAGAACTCCACATGAGTTCAAAATTGCATGCCTGCAGGTGAGTGTTGTCCTCTGCAATGGAGCATGGTCCCACAAGACACAATGATGAACTGAAATTCCTCTTATATTTGAGTTGATACATTGAGCATGTAGTTGATGGGATCAGTGAAGTTGGTTTTTGTAGGGCTGATCTGGGTGTTTTGCTCACTGTTCTTTTACTTAAGCCCATCTTTAGCCAGGGTTGAAAGAGCTACTAACATTGGTTTATGCCAAGTTCAAGTCTTTAGCATTATTTGAATACATGTAGCCAGTGACCTGGACCAGGTGGGTATGAAGAAGGTTTGGGATATAAGGTTCATGTGTGGCAGGTCCGCAGGCAGCTATAAAGTTCCAGAACCTCATTCACAGACTAGACTGTGAACCTGCCACCTGGTTGTCCTTGATTTGTTTTTGGGACAACAAGTAGTTGAACTTTCTCAGGAAGAGGTTCTGGATGCTTCCATGCAGGATATCCGCTCTCTTTTCCCAGAGGACTGCAACCCCTTCTATGCAGGGTTTGGGAACCGAGACACTGATGAGATCAGCTATCTCAAAGTTGGCATTCCCAAGGGCAAAATCTTCATCATTAATCCAAGGGTGAGGAATTAAACCTGCATTGTTGATCTGGAGTTTGTTCTAGTGTTCCAAACAGTGTAAGACAAATTCTCATTATGTTCCTTGACCAGCCTTTCACTAAATGGAAGTGTTCTTTGTTTGTCAGTCTGTTTTCATTCTCTAATGCAAACTAAGCCCAGTAACAGTGCATCAATCCATGAAAAAATTTGGACATTTTCTGATCTTCTTGCAGATTGATTGAGTATACTACCGACTTTGTTATTTGCTGTGGCTCTTGAGTGCTAGCCAAGAGCATGACTGAGTCTTCCAGTTGCTTCCAAAATGCAACACAAACTCTGGATGCAGATGTTTGCATATTGGTTTGCCCAACTTTTGGGCCAATTATTATATGCTTGTCTACACCCACTGTTGGAGTTGATGAAGTCAGTGGGGAGTAATGGCAGCTCATCACTGCCATTCATAATGAAGGCACTAATGGTCTGACACTTGTGAGGGAAACTCATAAGTTTATGGCTGTACCCCACTTGTAATGTTACCTTCAGATTATTGTTGTGGAGTTTTTTTGGCAATCTTGTTGATAAGTTCTCCTATCTTGCTGGAGACAACTACGAGGAAACTTGTGGATTGTGGATCTTCTTTGTGGAGTCATGGTTGATAAGAAACTTTGCCTTGTTTTTAGCTGGAGCCATTGTCTGCCAGTGGTCCAAGTCATCAATCCAAAGGATAGTATGTCACAAGGAGATC
The DNA here is from genome assembly GCA_963921925.1 of Sphagnum tenellum. NCBI lineage: Eukaryota > Viridiplantae > Streptophyta > Sphagnopsida > Sphagnales > Sphagnaceae > Sphagnum > Sphagnum tenellum. The sequence continues at coordinate 17,934,634 of OY998145.1, forward strand.
TTGCCATGCTAAGGCTTCATAACAGAATAACATGTATAGCACATGACTGCACCACGTGAACTTGTACATTAGAGGTAAAGCAAAAGAACTGTCACTTTTTAATGACAAAGAGTGACAGCTGATTCAAATGGTTTGAACCTGAGTGATTTTCTTGGCCAAAAACTTGTGGAGAACAGGGGGAAGTGGCAGTGAACAATCGAGTGGATGTGAGGACCTATACATCACTCCACAAGTTAGTCAATGACATGTTTCCTGCACAAATCTATGTGGAACAGGTTTGTCTACCAGCCTCATTGAAGGAGATTACTTTGTGAATCTGCTGTGCTCTATGTATTCATTGTCTCTGCCAAATCTGTCAAGAATTCTGCCAGACTAGTCGGACTTTAATTCCTTCTGGTCTATTCGCTATCATCTAGAAATTTCAGTATTGCTGTAGACTCTATCATCTCATGATCTGTTCAATGAAACTATACCATTTTGTGAAGTGGAGTGGCTACTTGATTGACAGGAGGACTACAACTTGTGGAACTTCTGGAAGCTGCCACTCCCAGACATTGAGGATGAGTTGAAAAGGTTGGCCACAGCTATTGACCTTTCTAGACCCACTTTTGACACTTTTGGATCAGATAAATTGATTTTTTATGATGATATTGTTGCAGCTTATGGTGTAATACCTTTGGTAGGAAGGTGGGTAATACTGACAGTGGCCTATTGGTAACCATGATCATCTAGTCCATCACTTGTACAGTTCTATCAGCTGCAGCAACCAGCAGTCCACCTACTGAAGTTTCTCAGATGTGGTTATCCCCAGAGTTGTTGGAGCAGTTTTATGTGTCAAAGCTTGGAATGTGAAATTTCAATTGATTTGGGTCACTGCAGGAAGTCCATTCAATATTCAATGTACCTTCCAGGTTCCATTACAATTTCTGTCATCTGATAGTGCAATCCCCACTGTCCACAGGGCTATAGATTGCACAACAATATTGTCAATTAGGACCAAAAACACCTCATTCATTCATAGTGCAGGCAAAACACCCTCTCACCTTTTAGTATTCAGCATTCCTATCTGGTGGTGACTTCAGGATAATGGGTAGATGATATGTTCTCTACTGTTCTTCATGTTGAGGATCAAAGACTTGCCTGGTCACATTGGGAAGGATTAAGCCTCCCAAACTATCACTATGTCTTTTGGCAAACTATTGGTGCCAGAAGAGTTAGTAACCTGTGATGGTTTTTCTGGGTGGCAGTGTTAGTGCTTCAAGCTCCAAGAGGAATTGACCCCATCAAGCAGCAGTTGACCTTCAGAGTGCAAAGTGCTTTGAGGGGTACAGCTGGGACAGACAACCAGTGGGGTGCACAAGGAATGAGATCCTTAGTGTGCCAAGATGTCATTGACATGCTGTGTAAAAGAGGTACGACCACTTGCAATGTTGTGGGAGTGTGGTCCGGAAACTGTAGAAATTTGTAGAGTAATACCTGAAATCAACAATACATTTGATTATGATTGGGCCAGGATTGAGAGGAGGATATTTTTCTTTTGGTGTGTGGAAGACACCTCAACATATCAATCTCCTTCATTTCTTAAAACTATCATGTGGGAACATCTTATTCTTCTCATCCATTGCATATATACAAGGCCTGAAATCAGACCTTTTAAATTCCTTCCAGCTGACCTACTTACGGCGTGCCAATTTGATGAAGTGACTGTTGTTGCATGACTGCTGTCCTTCATCAATGTCTCTGAGTCAATTGTTTTTTGGTCTAGACTGTTGGCCTTGAAATTTTGAACAAATAATCGGATACATCTTCAGAACATGATATTCGGGATTTCACTTCATTGGAATTCCCCACCAATAATGGAATGTTTTCCTCTGATCTACATGTTCACATTTGTGAGGCTAAATCTTATTCCTGAATTGTGGTGTATTTATTTGTGAATTGCAAAGGGTCCTCTGTGTGTGTGAGAGTTCTGTGTCAAAGATGAAATTTTTTAATTAGCAGCAACTTTTTGGGAGTGTGATCTAGATTTAGATGTTTGAAAAACTGCTCGCATATCACTGCTCACTGTTGCTAGATCACATGCCATGATATTTACTGCTGTGACATGTACTGTGGGGTGTGTTTAAAAGGCTTTGGAAGATGACCATTATTGTTGTATGTCTTTCATGATTATGTAGTCTCTAATCTGTCGTAACTGGATCCAATCTTGATTTTGGGGAATCCAATTAGATTTTCTTTGGGTCAAAGATTATGTATAGTTTCATCATTGATGCATCCTGTTTATTGTATGGAGAAAGATGATAGGCAGAGGCACCTTTGGGCATTATATCCAAATTGACTGGGATTTGGTAATTAGGGCCATGGCTGGCATTTAAGCAATATGAGAAACTACTGTAATGTTGAATTTATATGTACACAGTGAAGTTCCATAGGATTTTCTTCTAGAAAAATCATTTGTACTGGGAAAAAGAAGATATTTTGTCAGATTGGTCGAATACTAATACCCTTGGAGTCCAGTTCCAGACTAGAGGCCATTCCAAGAATCTCAATTTTCATTTTTCCCCACTGTTTCAGTTAAAATTTGTTGTGCCATTAACATCGCCTTTGAAATTGGCTCTACTTCTTTTAGACCCTGATAGTGAAAACTGGCAACAACCACTGAAATGAAGAAGATCAATTTCAGCTACTTCCAATGATGGAATGTGTTTGCATAAGTTAATGATGGCCAGATGATCAAATCATCTAAGAACTCATCACATGTCCTGCTTAATATTGAACTGAATTGTCATGAATCCAGAGCTAAAAGCACTATTAGAGCAGCTCTATCTACAAATATTTAATGATATTTGCATAACAATTTGATGGAATACATTCGTTGAAGAGTGAACACGAGTTGGCAGTTTTAAATTTGCAAAGATACAAAGGCCAGTGTAAAAATAAGAATTGTGTTGGAGTCGCTGATTGCAATGGTGGGTAAATGAGTAGCAAGCTAACAGACAGTTTTGATCACCCATTTCATTTCATGCATGCCATCTTTCCTGCATAAAGCAACACCAAAGCAGGGACAGAGTCTTTAAGATAGGTTGTGACAAAAAAGAAACTTGAGATAGGTTGTGGTTTTTCTTCTTTTATGAACCATGGTAGATATGAGAGAGCTCTTAGATTTGTGCTCAAGCATCAATGGCAAGGCAATTTTGACAATATCATACACGATGAAGACAGTCAACAAGAGATGAATTCTCATAACTTGTATTGGCGACAAAAGAGAAAGCAACTCTGATTTTTGGTGATCCATTAGGATACAAATATCCAAAAATGTTGACAACATAATCAAGATCCCCTTGTGAGTTCTTAGATTATTTACATTTGTCTTGAAGATAGGAATATTATAAACTGCATCACTATTATACAACAAACCACACTAGAGGACCAACCAATTGATTCAAGGACTTTCTACAAAGTTGGGACACACTGTCTAACTCCTTGCAACTAAGGGCCGCTTCACACTACATCCCAAGGCCCAATTTCATAAGTCCCAAGAAGAGGTAAAGTCCCATGGAAATTAGGACCCTGGGGTACAATGAACAATATTATTCTTGGGAGTTGGTGTGCCAATAGTGTCAAAAGGACTTGGTCCCAACCCCAAGGCCCAGGTCCCATAAGGAATGCCAAATCCATTAATGTGTTGTACTAATCATAAGGAAAAAAGGACAAAGAAAAATACAGAAGTCATAACTAGTGTGGGTGCATCCCAAAGCTCAATGCTTTTTTTTTTTTGGTAATGGGCCACTTTGATTGGCCCATCAACAAATTTTTTTAATGATGCTTTTAATATTCCCCAAATAAAAGCATTTCCTCTCATTAGGGGATTATGGTAATGCTTCCTTTTACCAACCTAAATGCAACTTTTGGGCAAAGGATATGGGACAAATTGTGATGCTATTCTAAGCAATATTTTGTCTCACTTCATTGCATTAATAAAATTTGTATTCCTAACTTTGTTCATCATCATTTTTGTGCAAGGACTTTACAAGAGCTTGGTTACTTATTATGATGCATATTAATTAGTTAAATTGGTTGTCCTGCATCCCAAAACACAAATATTTTTAAAGTTTAATTTTTTTTCCCTACTATTTACAATGGATCAATTTGATTGACCTATCACCAAAAATATTCTAAACCTAAACCCAAAACCCATACAAAAGAAAGAAATGACATGTTTTGTTTTTACATTATTTTACATGGACACTTAAAATCATAGAAATGTAATTTTTTTACACTTACATTCAATAGTAGAAAAATATGATTATTCAAGTTGTTCAAGTTGACTACTTGAATTTCTTTTACTAATGAAATGTCCATTTTGACTAGGGGTCACCTTATGAATGGACATTATAGTTATTAATTGATCAATTTGACTAGCGATGACCCATTTGATTTTAATAAAATCAAACATTTGATCAAGTTGTATAAACAAAAATGACATCCTACCATCTTGTCTACCTAACTAAATAATATCTAGGTAGGGCTAGTAGGTAATTGGTAGGTAGGTAGGTAAGTAGGTATTTACCTACTTACCTACCTAGGTTATTTTAAGCTAGATACTATGGTAGGTGCATAGGTGGGTATACTAAGTTTAGGTTAGGTTGGTAAGTAGTTAGATGGCCAATACACCTCCTACCCACTTAATCATAATTTTAACTACTTACATTAGTTTATTATATAATATATAAAATGTCAAATAAAAACTTTGATAAACGTAAAAATTTATGAAGCTGTAATCCATTGATAAGGACTTGATTTATCATTAGTGTGGCGAGGTGTTCAATTTCTAATACTTGCAACGTATGTTCATGTTTAAGGGGCTAGGTTGGGTAACTAAATTAAGCTACCATTTGTTACTTACCTTTTTCAACATGCCTACCATGGTAATTTTATTTTTGAAAAAACATTAAAAAGTAAATTACTTTAATTTGATTAATCAAAATGACCACCTAGTCACAATGGACATGTTTAAATCAACTTGTTTAAAATAACGATTGTTTAAATTGGGTCGTTTTTTTATTAAAAATTTTGATCTAAGATGTTAGGCAAAAATTTATCACACCTTTAACACCTTGTCTTGGACCATTCCCCATTACCCCCTTGCAGATTATCAAAGGGGGAATCACAAATTTTTGACCAATTCCCACCACCTCTACCTTCTAATTTTTGTTTAATTAATCTATAAATTTTCCTATCCATTCCTTTACTTAACAACCATTCCAAAGGACATGGCTTATTTGTGTTCAGACCTTAGTAAAATCCTCCTCTCTCCTTTGATTCTCCTTTTATATATATTGTTATGTTTACTATAAACAACTATCCTATTTGAACCTTCTTCCTTGGTTATTGGTTATATCATTTTCCCCCTGTTTGGTGTAGACAACCATCCTACTTTTTTTTCTAATCACTCTTATTTTAATCTTTTTTCCCTTGTATGTTGCAAGCAACTATCTTACTTTTCTACCACTCCCTCTTGGCATTTAACTAGCTACAACCTTAAACCAAATTAGCCTCATGCAAACATCCTCAAATTAGAAATACAACAAGTCTTTGCCAACAAAACATGTGCCACACCTCCAAGAAATGGTTACAATCTAGTTTTGGTTCAATCCTGAAGTATTCCACTCCTTCCTCTTTACTAAACCTAACACCATCTTTACACTACTTTCCTTCATTACACACTTCTTCCCAACTACCTATATCTTTAGAAATTTCAACCACATTCCCCAAAGTAATATTCTTCTTTATTTTCCTCTATTAAATAGCTGAAGGTCTAGTTCTTTGTGCTCTTGTTACACAATAGGCCAAACCTTTACTTTTGTTCCTAGGTTTCACAACAACAACCCCAAACTTCTTCATCTTTTCTATTCCTAGTTCCTCATTTCAACAATGGTTTAATTACCTTTCCTTGACCTCCACTAGCTGCCTCCCAATCACCACATTCATGAATTCCTCCCCCCACACTTGCGTTGCCACAACCACCACCACTTGAGGATCTTGCCTCCATTCACCAAGACAAATGTTGACTTGACCACACCTTGAAAAACAAGTTGCTTTGTGATGTTGTGGCCTTCCACCTTCATCTACTTTGCCCTGTCATGATTTCCCACGATCTCCTACCCCTCCTTACAACTATCGTCATCACTCCCTCCTTCTCACAACCCCCTAATGCCCCACTCATCAGTCAAGAAGAAGAAAAAGAAATCAACAAGTTCCTTGCTTTTCAACTCCCTAGAGGCACCACTAGTATTGTTTTGCCCTAACCCTAATTGCTAAAAGCTTCTTGGAAGCATCCTTCACCATGTTTGTACCCCTTTATGCATCAAGGTTAGCTAATCTTGGACAAGGATAAGAAATCCAACCTTGTCCTAATCCGGCCAACCTATTTGCCCCATTATATTAACCAAGCCACCTACCCTCAAACCCTACTAGGATAAAGACAGATGTTTTAACCTAATCCTTTAGATTTAAGGTTAACCCCAAAATTTCATTAGCCATCCTACTCTTTCCTAATCAAAATTAGGTTATGTTAATTTGAACCCAACAAAAGAAACAATGTTTTTTATGTATGATTTTTTTACATGGCCAACACAAAATAGATTTACATAATTTTATAGTTACACAAAGTGTAAATGAATTTCATTATGGCACTTACACTCATACATGAACAACATTGGTCATAATTTAAACCTTTATTGACATAGATTGTTGTCTAAATATTCATATTTCCTATCCGTTTAGACACAAAACTCCACCATGTAAGCTACACTTTAATCTTTAACATGGACAATAAAAACATCTAAAACAAAAGGTGCAATATTGTTAAAAAACACCATCCCATGCAATATTTCCCTTGCATCCCCCATCCATTTTCCTTTAGCAATTCCTTTGCCTTTTGCCCATTGTTCTTCCATTTTCATTTGAAATTTTTTTTTGGCCTGTTTTTGGGCCTTGGTTTTAAGCTCCGATTGTCATGTTGGGATTTTAGACATTGGTTGCAATAGCTTGATGTTGGAGTCCTTATCACTAGTGGCAAGCTTGACATTTCAAACACTATTACTAAAAGTAGCATGTGTGGGCTTTCTAAGAATGGCTATTCCAAACTTGAGGAAAAATTTGGGAATGCAACTACTTTTGCATTTCATTGATTTGTTCCAACCCCCATTGTAGCCTTAGAGTGCTTCAATTTTGTTGTGAAGGCACATTAGACCACTTACAACCCCATTTTTCACCCTAGGATTGTTGTGGTGCACTTTGTCACCATTGTTGTTGTGGCACACGTTGGTTGTCCCAAAATCGAACAAGCAAAAATAAGGTGAGTAAAATTATGCCTCCCATTTCTTAAAAACATTTTTTTGATTGTATAGGTTACCACCCTTTGGTAATATTTTCACAAGTTCTTATTAAGGTAGGACACATCAAACCATGAATAGTTGGTCAAGAAAATTCAACTTAACCCTATATTTAATGGGTTTTAGTTTTTAAAAATATTCCCTAAACTTGAAACAGAAAGGTCTTCCATTTTATAAGAAAAATTTAAACCTAAACCTAATAGCTCTTTTAAAAATCAAGAATTGACCAACATTAGTATGTGCATAGATAAACAATAGTATTGCAATGGAAATGGTCACATTCTTATGCAAAAATGTAATTAAAAAAGTATTACATGATCCACCTTGTCATCCTTGATGTAAGTATTTAATAAATTTATATATGTGAGAAATTCATGAATGGATTCTGAATTGTACATGGTTGCTATTTCTCAAGATCACATTTTATCATCATACACATGTGACAAAATTCTCTAGAATTTGATCAATAGGGGTTCAAAATCCTTCAAAATCACATTTGCAAGTGTTGATTTAATTATTGTGGACAAATGAATTGTGAAATACCTAGCAACCAATGTTGCCATAAATATCACATGAAATGTTTGTTTCAATTTGTAAAAGGTGAATGGGGTGATATTCAATGGAAACATAAAAAAATGGATTGATAAAAACAACATATTAAAAAATCCCATATACAATAAACTTTAAAAACATGGGAAACATGAAAAATCACATGTGAATAAAAATGTTATAGGTAATACATGAAGAGAATTTTTAAATTTAATTTTATCAAATATTACATCAATTGTTACCCTAACATGGTCACCAAATTACATCATTTAAAAATTTCTATTATTATTGTTGAAAATATCTCATGGGGGGACCACTTAATGTAAAGTTTGGGGACCACGTGTGTCATTCAACCATTTTAAAGGGGGTTATTAACTTTTGAGTTTCTAATTTTTCCCACCTTTTTATTATTTAATTTTTTTGTTTGCACATATTTTAGCCACCCTAAAATTTAAACACATATTGAATTAATTTAAAACTAAAATTATAATTTAAGACTTTGTACAACCTAGTGGATAAAATGAACTCCACCTAGTGGCCACCAGACTTAACAAATTAATGTTCAAACATGAATATCATATTATATTTCTCTTTGAAATTACCCCACTCATCTAATTCTGGTGCATTCCTTGGTGTATACAAGGAATTTCTACCTCTTAATTACATTCAATTTACCAATTTTGAGAATAAAATAATTTTTAACTATTTAGAAAGTAGATTCTAAAACCATTTTTGTTTTTGTTGGTGAACTCAAAATGCAAATTTTGATGTGGCCATTGAAAAACTTTAGGGTTAAGTTTAGGGTTTTTGGAAGGTTTCATGTAAACATTTGTATTTTCCACATGTAACAAGGATGGGTCACCAACAAAGTAGTGCATGGGATTATGCCATGATGATTGGCAACCATAATGCATTAGGCACAAAAAGGTGGAAGTGTAATTCTTATTAGTTGGAACATATGTGGGTGCCAACCAAGATCAAAGCACATTTGAGTGGTTTATGAAGCCATGGCATTGTGCCGTGTCCCAATGTTCTTGAAGCAATGTCTCCATTGTTTTCACCCAATTTGCTCCAATGGATGCAATGGAAATTCTAGCATGTCTACTATATCAACACTAGTTGCACAATGTTTAAGACTCCAATTAGAGTCCATACCTTCCAAACCATCATTGAAGTTGTGTTCTTCTTATATGCAATTAGAAATGGCATAACATGTTAAGCAACAAGCTACAAAAGACATACAAAAGCATCAACAAATGCAACATCCCTTTCCATTTTTAAAAATACCCTTGCGTGGAAAACTGTGATTAATTTTGTTGCAAAAATTGAGATGGATGATTTTCATGGGCAAGGAAGCAATGCATTACAAACCAATTTTCTTCATGATAAGGTACAAAATTATATTATTGCTTTGGAGCCTCTTAAACAATTATGGAAAAATATGGCTAGAACATTGTTTCAGATGGATGAAATGATTTGAAAAAAAGGTTCATCATCAATATTCTTGTGTCTTTTTGTAAAAGGACCATGTTAATTTCTTGATGCAATAAACATTTTTGGTCAATTCATGACTGTAGGGTACATTTAGGTGCATTTCAAAAATGGCATTAAGAAATAACGTCACTTAAAAGTGTTGTGCAAGTGATGGTAGGTCCATGGGTGATTTAGTTATGAAGGATTACCCTCAATTGTTTGGACATCTTGTGTTCCACATTATATTTTCATTATGGAAATCACAAAGCTGCCATGGGTGAAATATGTTATCAATAAAATCAAACATGGTCTGAATTTTGTGATGAAGAAGTTAAAATTTTTGGTTATTTACAAGACATTCCAAGATTTGGAATTCTTGAAGTTTTCCAAAACTAAATGTGCAGGTTTATTTTTAGTTTTAGAAAGACTTCTAAAAGTTTATCCTACTTTCAAGAAAATGGTTATTTGTGATGCGTGGCAAGCATGGTAGGATAGTGGGACTCCTAAGGCAAAAAGGTTCAAAAACCCTGTGTTGGTTGATCTTCTTGGAATAATGTTGAAAATCTGCTGAAGGATTTACAACCTTATTACATTGTTTAACATTTGGTTAATAAGGAAGGTTTTACTATGGGACTAATTCACAAATTCATGTTGAATGTGGGAGACATGCTTTTGATAATTAATCAATTTCCAATAGATGAATTATTCCAAGTTGGTCAGAGGTGGACATCACGATGCAAGTGGTTTCATTGTCCAACACATGTTGTGACCCACATTTTACATCCATGTATTATGGGGATCAAAGCAAGTTAAAGTAAATAGAAAAAGTAGATGTTTTGACTTCAACCTTGTGCTGCTCATGTAACTACTATAAAGTAACATCAAATTTGTGAAAGTATGTGTCAAGTAATAATTAGTTTGCTTTATTAAGTTCATAAAAATCTAATTCTAAAAAAAATTTCGTTAAAAGTAAAAGTAGATAAGAAATACATTTGAAACCAATTGAAAAATATGTGTTCAAACCTATTTTTTGGTTAGAAAAATTAATGAAATTGATTTGTAAACATCAAAAGTTACTTGTATTTTGAAAAACCTACTTAATACCTACTTTTATAATTAAAAATATGAAAACCAATGCGCATTAGTGTAAACATGTATTATATTTAATCATTGAAATGAAAACATTCAACGTGCCACAATCCTATAATGGGTTTTGTTGCTATTTTAAATCTACTTGTTCCAATTTTGATAAGGTAATCATGTTGTTCACTTGATCTTGCTACACCCATGGCACCATCCTTTGGGTAATATAAATCTCCTAATCTACAAGATGGACATAGACATCTTACTTGAGCATTCATTGTCATGATCCCACTGATGAATTTTTAAAGTTTTTGTGCAAGGAAAGGTCTTTTGCATGAAAATTTACTAATTTGTGAGACTCCATGTTGGGCCTTCATATATGTGGTGGGCGAAGTTTGGAAGACATGTTCCAAAATTTCAAGCTTTGGCATTAACTGGGGTGTTATCACAAGATTGTAATTCATTGGCATGTGAATGCAATTGGAGTTGCTTCAATCTTGTCCAAACAAAAAAAAGAAAAAAGTTAAGTTTTTTTGCATTACCATATTTTGTTGTTTATCATTTCACTTTTGTTTTGTTTTCATGAGTCAAAAAATTTACAACTTTTGACATAATAGGTCGAGTTTTTTGCAAATGAAGAGGTTGGTGTTTGTGCAAGTCAATTAAAGGTTGGTTGAAGGTATGGTAGTAGGAGCTATGGACATTATTAAGGTCCCCACTTTGCTTGCAAGAGATGAAAAAATGGAAGATCACTCTGTTTTTTTACAAGAGGAAGATGCACAAAGGAAAGAACATACACAAGCTCAAATGATAGTGTTTTTTGCAAATTTGATGGCCTCAAATTCTTCTTTAGAATGTTCAGGAACCAGAGACTACAAATCAAATAAAATACCTCAATGGTTGTAGTAACAGTTACAAAAAGGCTAATTAGGATTTGCAAAAAGTTCTTGATGCAGGAAAGACCTAAATAGGCATTGGCGAGACTATCATTTATAGCCTCTTGCCCTCACCATCATCACAGGCATTCATGACAGGAAACTCTTTGTGATAATTACATTGACTTGGTGACCCCGCAGAATGCACTCTCTATGACTTCTTGTCCATCAGAAATGTCCTAACCCTTAAACCCTGAACTCTTCTGAAAGTAGAAACCAAAACATCATTTGAAGAGGAAAGTTGGTGCGATTACCGACAATAGATTTATCGAAGTAGCAATATAACCACTTGCCATTTCCCTCATGCGTATCACTGGGTCTCAAATATTGTACATGATGCTTGGAAACGAAAGAGTGCTCTGATGAAGCGATTTGGTCCCAGCACAGTGTTTGCACTTCCTTAGCAGCAACCGCAGACTCTGATCGATCGCCGCTTTTCCAACGTAGTTTCGGAACTCTATTGTACAGAGGCAGAAGAATTCGAGCCTCGGCAAACCAAAGATCCGCAATCTTCTTCTCCGGCTTTTCAGCTTCTTGATCAGCACACAAGATTATCGTGCTGCATCATAAGCTGGAAATCGTTGAAGTCTACGAGTCCATCGCCGTCTTGGTCCACAGAATTGATCATGCGCCGACAATCCTCCAGCGTAAGGCCGTCGTCGTCTCCCAAGCCAGACAACACCCGATGGAGCGCGTCTGCTGAGATGTAACCCTTCTTCTCCACGTCGAATACGTGGAAAGCATCTCTCAGGGCCGGCTCCACGTCCGAGTTGTTCTCGGAGTCGGACCCCAACGTTGCCTTGGACGCCAATCTGTTCAGGTTAATAAACTCCTGCAAGTCGATAAACCCATCGCCGTCCGCATCCACCTCGTTCACCATCATCTCAAGCTCCGCGTCCGTGTACGTTATCCCCAGAGAACAGAGCACGAGACCGAGCTCCACAGCCGAAATTTTTCCGACTCCGTTCCTGTCAAAATATCTGAAGGCTTCCGCCAGCTCGCTGGAAGCGTCGAACGTCCGTGACTGCACACTGTATGAGGAGAGCTCGCGAGAGCTAGTCGTCATGCCTACATGATGACGCAGCTTCTGATCTAGGAACTGTTCCCCGCTGCTAGCGCTCCTTGCACTCGATTCCCTCCACATCCATGAAGAAGTCGAGGAGGAGGAGGAGGAGGAGGCAGCCTTGCTCGGTAGCGACATCGCCTTCCGCTCCAGGAACAACTCCTTCCCTGATCTTCCACCAGGACGCGGCGAAAGCTCCGACGACGACGACGACGAAGAAGAAGAACAGTCCGGTGCAGACAGCGATGCCGGAGTCTGCAGCGACCGCGTCCTCTTCATCTTCAAAAACGATGGAAACTTCATCCTCGCTACTCTTGCACTTTCTTTCAGAAATTCCTTCCACCGGATCCGCCAATCTTCAACTATATAATGATACAGATATTTCCTCTCGAAACAAGTCTAGCTACACAGGGAGGCCGGAAACAACAACAACAACAACAATTATAGCCGTGCTAAAACTTACATCCGACGCATAAAATTTGTTCACAGGAAGTGTTGATGACGCAGCTCTACAAATACCGCCTCAACATGCAGCAGGAGAATAGCAGAAAAGAAGAGAAGAGAAGAAAACCTACTGTAGATCTCCACATCATCAAGTCTGCTGAAAGGATCAGGGCCAGCACGCACCGCACGAAAATTGTTCCCGTTGCAACGTCGTCGATGCGATCGGGCGACATCATAACAGATCCGATTCAACTTCCAAGAAGAATCCTATTACTGGCAAACCAAACAAAACGCCAATTTTCAACAGTCTAAGCAAGTCGTTCATTTAAGACAACACGAAAAATAGCAATCACTTTAACAACACAAGCTACAACACAAGCTGCTATTGTAGAAAAACTTCAGTAATTTTACCGTCTAAGAAAACGATTCATTTGCGATAACAATTAATTATACCAAAAAAACTTAAGCAATCTATTTACGGAACGAAATTTTGTGACAACAATTATAATAGCAAAAAGTCTTACCTTGTGCGGCAGTGCCGGCTGGCGGGCGGCCTAACTTCGGAAGCTACTGGGCGCGCGCGCGCGTAAAATTTGATGAAAGTGTGAAAGTTCGGGAGATGAATTTGGACGTTTTGTTTTGTTGCGGCAAACTTCGCAACAGCTTCTCTCTCAGGGCGGCCTACTCGTCCGTCGTCGCACGATAAACATGTTGTCAGCTTTTTTTGCTGGCTATATATAGCCAAAATGCTATATTAAAAAATTAAACTCATAAAATAATTGCTTTTCGAGATTTTCAAGAGCCAAAACTAGATCAAATTTTAAGAAAAATCGCCAGATTTCTACACACGGGTTCACGTAGAGAAGCCAAAATTTATAGAAGGATGTTTTGCAAAAAAAAAAATTCATATTTGGCCTTGTAGTCGAATTTGGCTAAATCTTCCCTGTGGATCATCACCACTTTGGCTATAACCCAAAAACAAATCGCCAGATTTTTATACAAGGGTTCAAGTAGGGGAGCCAAAATTATATAAGGATATTTTTCAAATTTTACTTTAGGTTTGCAGCCAAATTTGGCTAAATCTCTCTGTGGATCATCGGCGGCTATATCACACAAAATTTGGCTACATTGGTTGTCATGCGCTTGTGGCCGAAGGCGGTTGTTGCCGCAAAGGCTGAATGAAGTTGCGAGCGGCCTTCGCAAAGAGCTTGGCAAAACAAGAAGAAGAAGAAGAAGCTCTTTGCTATTTCCATCGCAACTTTTGCACGACGTTCCTATTCTGTCGTAGCTTCGTACTGGTCACTTGTCTGGGTTGGAGAACGGACCGTGGTACGGCCAGATGGGCAGATGGGCAGATGATTTCTGGGCATTTCAACTGGCCCATGAAAAAAAAACACACACACAAAAACACCGAAAAAAGCACAACAAAAAGAAAAAGGAAACTGGGAAGCCGGCAAGGTTTTTTTTTTTTCACTTTTTTGGTTTAGCCACATTGGTAACCAATGTTTCCTTTTTTTTTCTTTTTTTAATCCTTCATTTCTTTGATATCGAAAATTTGGCGAAAGCTCACCCAAAAAATAGCAAAACTTAGTCCAAATTTTACACTAGTAAAACAAAAATTTCCCAATTTCTTTGTCGAAAACTGTCGAAACTTCGCCATAAAAAGAAACGCTGCTGCGAACCATCGACACGAGGATCTATAGCCCGATTTGGCTACATATAACAAGACAGTGAAATTGTTTTTGTGTCATACTGCTTCTTTTTTGGCGACCTGTAGGAGTAGGTGCTCTAAATCTGGCAAACCAAGTACAAAAAACCATTCTTTTTTGGCGATAGTAACAACATGGCAAAAGTGGCGACACATATTTCCCTCATTTTTCCGAAATCTTTTTGCCAAAAAACTAGGTAAGCATTTGCATTAGAATAATTGATTTTTTTTGTCACCAAGATGCAAAAATGTGTCATAGAAAAGACACTATTGGGAACAAGGAATTCTTATTCTCAATGGTTGTTTTTTTTAAAAAAAAACTTTTCTTCTACCAATTTGTGACATTAGGCAATTCATTGGCATGCTAGAAGCTATAATCTAAATCTGATGAGTTCAAAAAATTATCCTCAAAATGTGCGGATTTTAGGTCATTTTTCCTTTAAAAGAACTTTCATATGTTTCACAACCCCCTTTTTTACCAAATTTTGGCAACTAGAAAACCAAAAAAACACAAATTGTTTGAAAAAATAATCAACAACTGGCTAAATCTGGTCAAAAGTCCTGAGTTATTGGCTGTTAAAAAGAAAACTGCTAAAAAGAAAGATAAAAAAAAGGGAGTCGGAACAAGGAAATGTTATCAAAGGGTTCAGAGGATGGCCAATGTTTTTTTGGTCAATTTTGTGATGTAGCCAAAATAGCAATCATCCATAGGAAGATTTAGCCAAATTTGGCTATAAACAACATATGAAAGATATCCAAACATGCTTCAATCTTCTTGGCTACCTACTTGAACATGGTATTGAAATCGAAGGATTTTTTTGGTTTAATTTTTGGTGCTTTTTTCTTTTTCTTCTCAAATTCTAGGAATTGAAAATTTCAAAATTCACTTCATCTTAGCACTTTTAACTTTTGATTTTTCTCCAAAGACTTGGTCTCTTTTCTTTAAAAATAAAGCATTCTCTTTTTTCTTTTTCCAGTGTTTTTGCAGGGTGCAAAGTGGGTGCAAGGTGGCCCCATTTGGAGGCAACTCCCATAAGGGGCACCTTTTACACAACCTGCCTTTTAATAGGAACACTAATTGCATTTAAGTGAAGAATTCATTTCAATTAATATTATTATTTCTGCATTCAAATTTCAATTTCATCAATTAGGCTCTACTTTTTTGTCTCTCCTCATGAATTTTTTTTTGATGACTTGACCTTGTCTTTCTCAAGTTTCTATTTGTCATTAATTAGTGATTTCTTCCTTTAAAACTCCAAATGGCTGCTTAAGGCTACAAGGAATAGTTAAAGTCAATGACAAATAACACTGTAAGAGGCCTTGCTGATCCCTAAAGACCTAGTAGAAATTTGCTAGTGTATTTGGAGGGTCAATTATAAGCAGAAGTTTTCCTCCACCCAGGTGAGGAACATTTCATTTTGCCAGTGGCCTTTTCCATTCAGTGAGTTTCATCCTGTCTTTCCTTTTTTCCAAAGGCGCTTCGACTGCTCGTACCTGTACAACTACGATAATTGCTCTCAAACCTTGTGCATTAAATGATGAGTTTCAGCATTTCATACTGAGATTTAGTAAAATTTCCATTACTTTGCAATACCATTGAAAGAGGGATTCGGGGTTGAAAGGATGCCTAAAGAGAGGGTGAAGAGACTATGACTTTCTGGATATGTCTTGTGTTCTAATAAGAATCTAAAAGTTTTTACAATGGTCCCCGACTTTTGATAGAGAGAAATGGGCAGCCTGTAATCAAATACTTGCTTGCCAGCCAGAAGGGTATGAAGCATTGGTTTTCTTTCTTTCTTTTTTCATATCAAAATTCTGGCGAAATTTCAAAAAAGAATTATAAATTTAATCGAATTTGCACTAGAAAAACCAAAATTTCCCAATTTCTTTGTCTAAACATAGCAAAATCTTGCCATAGAAGAAAACACTAATATGAAGTTATGAAGATCAGTGGGGATGGTGATGACTCGCAATGTTTTGTTTTATAAAGGAATTTTTGAATGCAGCTTAACTCATATCAGAGACATAGGAAGATGAAGAAAAAGTGATGATCATCCCAAGAAAGATTTAGCCAAATTCAACTATATGAAGCACAAATATTTAATTATCCTTCCACATTTCTGGCTACTCGGAACCAAATATAGAAATGTGATCCCCTTCTCTCTTTTTTTTTTCCTTTTTTTTTTTAAAGGTTACTTTTGGGGTTTTCTGACTTCTGGCAATTGAGACCCCCAAAAATAACTTCATTTTTTTGAATTTTGAATTTTTCCAGCCCCAATCAGCTCCTTCAAAAACTTGTCCAAATCATGCTATCTTGGAGGGACAAGTAGCATGTCTTGGATTTTTACTAGGCAACTTCTGCAACACCAAATAAAGGAGGTGTGAAGAGGTCTCTTTTAACGGTGGCTTGCCTACCAACTATAGGTACCTACCAATTACTAGGTACCTACTACCACGCCGCAATGTTTGTACTCCGAAGTGGGCAGCCGCAATTGTGATGTTTCCTGGCAATTTCGTCAAACATGATGTTTATGGTATAATTTTAGTCACATAGGTAAAAGATAAGCACAAATCAGTTTTTTTTTTTTCAAATTATTTTCTCTTAGTTTTTAAAAATAAATTTCCCTGCTTTTATGATATGGCATGAGTTTGAATCTTCTTATTAAAAAAATTTTAACCAATTTTTTCTTTGTAAAAAACTGAAAATAAGTAAAATAATTTAAGCATACTTCTATATTGTTGGCTACCTACCTGCCTATTCGTGTTAGTGATTTTTTTTTTGGGGGGTGGGGGGGGGGGAGGGGTTTAGGGTTTAAACCTGGGACAAATTTTTCGTTTTTTTAACCCAAAAATTGGGAAATGTTTTAGTCATTTTTTGAAAGTGTAAATTCGACTGGTTTTGCTCCATTTTTTGGGAAATAAAATAACCAAATTAAATTTATATCATGAACTTGGGGGCAAAAACCCTGATTGGTAGTTGATGTAAAATCTGGCTGTTTTGTAAGAAGAGTTTGGAAATCTGGCAATCATAAACCCCCCGAAAAACACTCAATTTTGGGCATTTTGGGGAAAGTTTTGCCAGCTATCCAATAAATTCAGGAAAAAAAAAAAAAAAAAAAAAACTGGTATTATTAGGTGTACATGTGATAAAGCTGTATTAATATCGACATTAATATATAAATAAATAAATAAATACATTAATAGCTGTTGCTTGGCAACTTCATCCACAGTAATGGAAGGGGCTTTACAATGAACACACCTCAGATGATGAGCTTGATGAGGTTGGCAACTTCATCCAAACAAATGGAAAGGGTGATAAAGTGAACACACGCAAGATAAGCTTGAGGATCTGGATTTGACGGCTCTCTGCCTTTCACCATCACAATAGGGTAGAACGGATGGCGAGTGAACGAAGACTTGAGAGCTCAAAGCTCAAGCGCTTAGTGCCCGTGCAGTTTTTGATGAAGATCCTCCAAGAGCTTACATGAACCTTCAACCACAGCATTAGTAGGCATTTGCGACACTCAATTGCAAGCCAAAATGAGAATTTCAGATCTTATGGAAGGACACCTTTCCTGCTATAAACAAGAGAATAATAATATGATTATATTTATATATATTTTTTATTACCAATCAATTTTTTAAAAATTGTAATAAGTTCAAATATTTGTAGTACCAACCACACATTCACAGGCTCATTTAGGGTTTTGATATAGAAATTTTCTAATCAATATACCCACTAGTACCTTAAGATCAATCACTCCCTAGATGCCATATGGGGCAATCTCTTCCTCTCTCCCTAGATTTAAAAGAAGAACATGACAACGATGCTCATCGTAGTTGTCTCCTCAGACCAATTTGGTTTTGTCTCCCTTTCTCTTTCAGTTTCCCTCCCTCTTTCTCGCAATCTATATTTATTCTCTATTATTAATCTATGTATGTTTTATGTATGCTTTCAATATGTGTTTGTTTATAAGAACTTGATGCCATGCACAAGGGCTCCATGCATGTGTTTATGTTGTGTTTGAATTGCACCATCACCTCATGTATGTGTCGTTATGTTGGTGCCTTGTGTCGATGTTGTTATGTTGCACCATGTCCATCACCTTGTGTGTGTCGTTGTGTTGCATCATCATCATCACCTCATGTTTGAGTTGCGCCATTGCCTTGTGTTTGTGTTGCATCATCACCTTCTGTGTACATTGCGTCATCACTTTGTGTCTATGTTATTGTGCCATCACCATCAATTTGTGTCTATGCTATCACCTTGTGTCTATGTTGTGCCATCGCCACCAATTAGTGTTTATGCCATCACCTTGTGATTATGTTGTACCATTGTCATCACCATTGCCTCATGTTTGTGTTGCACCATCACCTTTCGGCTTCAGAGGATTATTGAAAGTTTATATACCCAATGCCATCACATCTATACTTCACACCGTTGTCAGTCATTGTTGTTTAAGAATGACACAAATTGCCATCACAAATCAAAACATCTTGAACTTGACCATCACGTCATTCCATCACCATAATAGGCTGTCATCACTATCACTTAAAAAGGACACAAGGTGATTTTCACTCTCTCCCTTACCCCCTTTCTCTGTTCATTTAGGTGAATGTAAGCTATAGTGGCTCACTTTTTGTGTCCCATTGCAATTTTCTGCAAGGTATAATGAATTAACATGTCATTAACATGCCATAAAACCATTTATATGCACAATTGGGATTTGGTTTACGATTCTCAACTTCAATAAGAAACCATCTACATAATTTGTGCATAATAAATGTGCATCCATTATGTAGTAATGGACTTTTGAAATGAAAACATATGGACTATCCCAACCATTTGCACTTCCCATACACATAAAATTTTCAAAATCATTTTTTTGAAAGTATATCTTATAGGGACTTAATATTTAATAGATGAAAGAAAAACAAACATAGATTTGAGAACTTCATTACAAAAACTTAATCAAAATATAGTTATGGACTTGTGAATGACCAAAATTTAAACCATATTTTCAAAAGTCTAGATACATGGGTCATTTTTTGTTGGATTGATTATTGTTTTCCTTGTAAAACATTTGTTAAAAAGATGTCTAAGTGGGTATATTTTCATATGAATTTAATTAGCTTATTAACCGACCCATGATCCTCTGTCTATGTTAATTCGACACCAAAAAATGGACTTTTAAGGCCTTTTGATCTTCCACAAATGAGCCATTTAACCTTGCATATAGCCATTTAAAAATTTTCTTTTTTTGTTCCATGTTCTCGTAAGAAAGTGACATTCACCATTGCATGAACCAACATTTGGGCCATTAAAATCATCAAAGAGAGTCAAGAAAAGGTGGCATTCAAAGAGGTACTTTGAAGGCGATCAATTGAAATGTAAAGTGTTTGGTGATGTATTTGATGTTTTAAAGCATTTTGTAACTCATCATAAAGGGAGGTTATGAAAATGGTGGTGCTATTGAAGAAGAAATATAATTCTGACAATTCATAACACATTGCCATTGGATAAATCCTTGAGAAAGTTTGAATACCCACTTCAAACACAAAGTTATATACCCCAGATCCCTAAGAAAATTTTGAAACCTAATTCTACTTAACATCTATGCACTTCAAATTCTCAAGAAAATTTCAATACCCAAAAGCAATGTAATGTAAAATTGGACTACAAAACATTTTAGTATCCAAAGTTTTTGTTGCAAATGATTTGTGCAACTAAGATTCTTAAGAAAAAAATTGTACTCAAAATTTCTAGTGCAAAAGATCTACGTCTTGACTTTTTTTCTCTTTCTATCCCTCATTATTTCAACCCACCATGCTCCTCCATCCTTTTTCTCTCCTCTCTAATTGGCCATTGCCAATGCCATTAAAACCTACTACAAACCTTTACCTCTCTCATTTACTATTGTTGAATGGAAGGTTGTAACTTGGCTATGACATGCCCAACAAGTTGCATTTTTGCCCTTCCTTGTTGTCTAGCATTTTTTGTTGTGCAAATGTGATTCTTAACTCAAGCCTTTGTACCCTAAATGATGGGCTCAAAAACCTACTATGAAATTGTTGTGGAATTTTTCATCAATAACTTTACCAACGACACACCATGCATCATTGAACTTAACTATATTTTCCTTTTCAATTCTCCTTTGAACTGTTCACTAAGCTTGGGTAAGTGTACATTCAACCCTTCTTGATCTTCTATCCTCTTTTTCCTTTGCTTTCAACTCCTTGATTTTAACAACTTTTTTGTCCATTGCCTTACCAAGTATTGGTCTAATGTGACCATGTGTGCACTACAATAATCCACCAATAGTTCATTGCCTTTTTTTTTCCTTGTGGTAATCATGATAGAAATAATAGGTTAACCAATCCTACAATTTCTTGAATCTGATTTGGACTAATTAAGTCATTCAATTCAAAAGTGGGATCTTCCAAGTTCACCGACAAATGATCCTCTTCGTGGTTGTTCATTGGGGTGGCACAATTGCATGGCATTTTTACATAATAATGAATTGTGGGTGAAAAGGTGCATTCAAACATGGTAGGAGTAACAATAGGCACTAGTTGGAAAGTCCTAACAATGTTTGGCAACTTCGTGGCAACTTCAACCTTGTCCCCATTGTTGCTAGATTCTTTTATTGCATTTAACTAATAGGAATTTTCATGATCTTCCTCTTTTGCTGCAATGAACATTTCACTTGGACCAAACTTTCCAACCATGGTTATAGGATTCAATGGTTACATTCCACAAACCCTAAATCCTAATTTTATGTTCACCTTTTTCAAGAATTGCTACAAGGCCTAGTGCACCCATTCTACCAATTTTATTTTGTCTAGTTCTAGATACTTGTGTTTTGCCATAACAGAGTATCTTGCTTTTTTAAATGCATTCTTGAATGGTTTGAAACATGTGACATTCAATGGATGAAATGCATGTGAAGTATGTGCAAGTAAAGTGACCATGTCCAACCCTAGGGCCTCTATTGTGACATGTGATCCATGCCCATTGAGAATCAAAAGATGTCAATTCTCTTGAAAAAACCCCCCTAGAATAAATTTGCAAAAAAAAAATCAATCACTGGTTGAAAAGGTAATTAGTTGTCATCGAAGTTTTTTTTTACATTGCCATACATTCCTAAGACTTGGGAATGGTGTTGTAAACATCACATGAACCTCACCTAGCCAAAACCCTAGCACCAAATTGTCGCCCTACTTTCCTATCTCATTTAAATTCCAAATGTGATATAATGGGTATTTTTGTTATGTGTACATGTTTTTCCAAGTTGTAATAAAAGTTATGACATGCTCAATAATTAGTCCTTTTACAAGGCATGTGCTAATTTTTGGATGGCATCATTTGAACCATAACCAGTAGCTACTTCTTTGAATACCATTTCGAAATGGGGTAGGTTTGGTCTAAGTGACTTCAACAACTTTTAATTTCAATTGTTGAAAGGTGACAGATAAGGTAACCTTTTGCATGTTTTGAACCCAAGTGGTTATTGCTTCATCCTCTTATTATGTTAACACACCTTGGGGACCCATTTTTTAAACTTTTGGTTCTACCATTGATGTGATCTAAAAGTGAAGTTAATAGGATGTTTCAATACCTCCTAGCATGTTATCCACTTAACAAATTACCTTGATTTTGTGTGAGTGGGCACAATCACAAAATTATAAAGAAAAACATTGTCAAGGCTATGATTATTGGTATTAAAAAACATCACCATCCTTTTTAAACCTTAACAAAAAAATATTAATGTTTTGCAAGAAAAAACAATTTGCCTACACCACACATCCAACAAGAGTTTCAACATCTATATAATTACAACAAGTTATGTCCATTTGGTTATCCATGTGATGATGTCATACTTACCTATAGACCTACCATGTCCCTTTACAAAGGTACTTCCTATCTTACCTTTGTGCCTTACAAACTTACTTTTCCACCTCCTTGTTCTTTGGTATGGGTGGAAAGTTTCCTTTTCCCCATTTAACCTCCCTCTCTTTAAAATGGGTGGACATTTCTCACAATATTAATTCATGCATGACTAAAATGATCTCATCTAATTTTCATGTTATTTGACTTTGAAATATGTATCCCCCATCCCACACCGATGGAAAACACATGCATTGCAACTAATAATATTTCAATAACAGGTCATGCACACAAAAACCCACTAAATGTTGGCTTACAAGGCAAGTTGTCAACATAATAAACATTATAATATTCTACATCGTAGCCTCATCAATTGAGCAAGTCATTTTTGAAGCAGCCACCAAGCATTCCATCAAGCATGCATGAAACAATGTCAAATTTTCCCCTAGTAACCTTTAAGTCCACCCTAATCCTTATGAGCCATCATATTCTAACCTTCAATGTTTTGATGCAACATGAACCATCTAGTTATCTTACCATAACATGGTGACATACTCAAATTTTGAAACATATATGGCCAACTTGACCAAGTGTCAATTTTTCATTTGGAAATGTGACAAGTATGTGAATTTTGAAACACTAATGGCAAGTTTAACCTAATCTATAAGGTCCATAATGAGACATTCGGTGCTTGATAAGTTACTTGGTTTGAAAAACCAGTCTCCAACTTAACCCAATGCAAAATATTTGTTCTATGGCATGACTAAATTTGAAATATTGATGGCCATTCATTTCTGTTGTTTGGTTTATGACACTTGGCAATTATTTGTGTGTCAGTGTAAAGCACTCCAGGGCATTTCCCTTCGTATTTGGACACCCCTCCCCAAGCAGAAGATCTGATTGCCACTTAGCAGAACATTCTGCTCATCACATTCGCACCTTCCACCATTCAACAAAGGAGAATGTCATGCTTAATGCTGAGGAAGCCCTGCTCCTTTTGCTCTTCTCAAATTTTCGGGACTACACCCTCAGGCTACTGCCCTCCCTTAAATTAGAGAAGGTGCTGGGGAGCAGGCATGGTATTCATCACATTATCAATCTCTGACGGCAGGGTCCTGGGGACACATGCCCTAAATGCATGCCATGGCTACATGTAAAACACAATTGTTTCCAAAATTCTGAAACATCATGGCATTCTCTATATTTACACTTTACATTAAAACTATTGCAATGATTTCAACAATAATATTTCACATATTCCTCCCATGCATTTTGCTTTGTGGAGTAGGGTAGCAATTGATTGAACAGCAGGGGAGTCATTTTAAGCTCCAAGCGCAGAAACCTTACATTTTTCACACACCCACTTCACATTCTCCCAAATTCTCCATGCATAGAGCAGAACCCCACCATATCACATCCCAAAGTGGGTCATCCTTTCATTGATGGTAATCAAAGATAACCCTAACAAGGCATTTCACAAGCAGACAGATCATGTGTTACCTCACTTTCTTACAATACTACCCTCCAATGAAGTGTTGCTTTGCTGTTTTATGATGCTATACTCCTGTGTTGCTTCATCTTCTTTCAAAGCTACCCCAGATCAGGAGTTAATATTGTGATGTTGCAGTTTTAGAGAGATCTCGTTCCAACTAACAAATCCTTGAGTGGCCAATAGCAAGGATGAAAACATAGAAATGCAGTTGCACATTTTTCCTTCTAGTCCTTCAACTTTCCCTTACATTTTGCTTTTCTAGTCCTTGGAATTTCCCTGATCTGTTAATGATATGAACTCCCCCTGACAATGTGATGTTGAATGTTTACCATTTGGGTGCAGCAGAAATTTTGGCACATGAGAACATAGTAGTCTGCAACACAAAGCATAGGTAAGAATATATTAAACCCTTTCCTCCACTCAGAATCTTACATCATACTTGGGAATGGCAAGAGTTTCCTTGTACCACCAACCATAATGTCCTAGTATGTTAGCCATTCTAGGATTTGAAATCAAGTTGAACAAATACATCTGCACTCCAATTTAGAACATTCTCATGCACCCAATAGCATGTTTTGAGTTTCAGTAAACATGTCAACACCTATTTCCTGGGGATGATCACATACTCCTATGCAGAAGACTTGCATGCATATCTATCTACCTTAGTTATGCCACTGTGTATGCCTCACCAGTAAGTGGGTAGCATTTCCATGACCCTGTGATGAAGCTTCTGAAGAACACCCCCCCCATACAAATCAACAAGATAAGTCATTTGAAGATGCATTAGAAGACGAGATAATTTGACAAATGAATGGTCAGGTTCCTAAAAATTATACTCAGTAATGGGGCATAGATGGCCACATCCACCTGGCAGCTAATTATCAAGTACATTTTCCTGAAGGGGATTTGCACTGATAACAGAAAGATATATGTCATGCTTTGCTCCATAACTCATTTTCAAGTACCATCACTAGTCTTAACATCCTGAGCTCACTGGATTAGAAAAGAAGCTTTCAGAGTGGTTCTCAGAATGTGATGGTAAAATAACTACTGATCTAAACAAATTATAATGTTCACCTAGTACTGACCCTAACCCTAAACCCTATGCCCATTAGAGAGAGCTCAAGAGCCCTCCTGATCATGAGTCAGAGACTGCTGTACTATTCATATCTGCAACAGATTTCCTCTGTGCACCTACATGCATATCAGAGGTTTTAGATTTGAGAATTGATAGAGAGGTGGTAAAGACATCAGACCAACAGAAAACACTAGATGTTCTTTTTTGGAAACATTTCCAACTCCAGTAAGTTGCCCGTACTCCAAGAGAATGTAACTTGAGGCACCAAACGGTGATTTCCCATCAGCTTTAAATCCAATGTATGTGTTGGGCAGGCCTACAAGGTCACACACTTCGAAGTTTAAGTCACTGTGCTGTCAGTGTGTCTAACTCAGATAATTAATGAGCATAACAAATCATGAAAGCTATGAATGTGAAACTTGGCCAGTGCCTCCTTAAGATGCTCTGAATATGTCACAAAAAGAGAAAACTGGTCAGCCAAAACTGCTGTCCTCTTTCTATATGCAAACTCTGACAGTGATGCAGTATGCTGGTGAAGAATTCACATCTTTCCCATCTGAGAAGAGAGGACCAAACCAAAATAACTTTCCCCCTTGAAATGGGCCAACAATGTGAAGATGAGACCTGCCTAAGGTGAACTTCATTACAAAGCCTGCTTGACAACAAATGACTCTTGAGTCCTTATTGCGTAAAAGCATGTGGAAAACCTGCTCACCTGATTTTTAGCTGCCTTGAGATTTCAATGCAAAATTCAGGGAACTGAGCTGCGTCAAAATGGAAACAGAACAGAACAAGTGCACCAGCCCATGCATAGTCCAACAAGACAACTGGAGAGCAACATATATGAAGCCAACACTCTGTTTTGTCCTGCAAGATTGTAGGAGGAGTTTTTGTTAAATAGCAGAAGAATCAAACACAAGGGCCTTCAATTGGAATTGCACAAAAGAGTCCATTCTGGTGCAATCAGGTGATACTGACAACATGCTGTACCACACAGTAAATCAAAGTGGGAGGCACAAACCAGTTATTTGTTCAGACATACAGGCCACAGCCTGTTTGTTGTAATTCAGAGGCAAGGCCTACTCTGAGTCTGAATCTGCAACACGAAATTGATGATAGCGTCGGTCTGGTGGGCTACTCCGAGGCCTTGCAGGGATAGTATTGCGCACAAACATACTTCGGCTGTGACCTGACCCTTGCGAGTTGAATAGGCGTGCCTGTGCTGTTCCAGTACCGCTCATCCCAAATAGCACTGCCCCTACCAACCAACCATACAGCTGGATGTTAGTTTGCTATATGCAGCAGCTGGCATTTCAAGCATATTCTTGCAACTGCACTGAAAATTGTCATAACTGATATTTATGACCTGTATGGATACCAACTCAATCCAATCCATTCACACTCCCCAAACCTAATGTAGGTTATCATACTCTGTGGCATCTTCTGACAAACCATGACATGAACATCCCCAACATCAAATCATGTAGCCTCTTCAGATAGCCATTTTCAAAATAGTAGCAATATTCAGATCAGGATCATTCCTTCTCAAAGTCAACCAATAAACATAGAAGGAAGACAAGAGATTAAAGCCATGAGAGACCTGTGCTGGAAATAGTATCCAGGCCACCTCTTGCTTTTAGGGGAGGACCATAAACCTCCTGTGATGGAGAACTTGGAATATGTGAAGGAAGAGCGGAATCTATTCCGTTTCTTCCTCCTCCTCCTAGACTAAGTGAGAACCATGTATTGTCCATCTCTTCCTCCTCTGCCATCAAAGCCTCCTGAGAGTTGGATTGGACCTGTACAAAACCACCCGAGAACTCAATTTTTTCCTCACTATTGCTGTAAATTAACTCTCCAAGTGTTGAGAAATCTTCACACTCACGATTAAGAAAACCAGGGCCAGGCATAAAGCTTTTCCTTCTAAGTACCAAAAAGAAAAAAATAACACTCCCAGTTAAGGACTGAACTAACAGGAAGAAGAAAAACACAGGAGGGAAGAACTAGATCAAAAAGAACAATAAAACTAGCAGTATGAACAGCAGTGATAATCCCTCACTTGTTCAGGGACCATGAACAGTAACATGTTGCCAATGAATACAAAAGTCATGAAGAGGCTACATAGAGAGTAGTGGGGACTCCTGCACCCTGAACCTATCCTTTCAACACATCATTTGTGACTACTTGGATGCAGTACCACTGTTCTTTTTTCCAATTTCCTGATGGAGCTGGGGTGGCAAGCATCCCTAGGCAGATTTCAACTTAACTGGCAACATTATTTCAAGGAACTCTTAAGCTGTAGCCAGTACAGATAAATGTGATGGCACCCTCCGCAAAAAAATCAGTTTTCAAGCAATTTTAAATGATTAAGCCATTTTAATGGTAGCTGCCCTTTAGAAAAGTAGAAATCTGGTGATAATTCACCAGAAAGAAAAACACTGTGCAGTACATATCTATGCAATTGCATAGAAAACTTGACAACAATTTGAAGGTGACATCACAATGAGTGCAGTCATAACCTTATGAGAGTTGCTCACATGATGTCAGACCATCACCTTCATCGCAAATAGCAGTGACAAGCTGTCATGACTACCTGATGACTTCATCAGGTCCCAACAATGGGTGTAGATAAGTGTCTCAAAATCTGCCTAAAACATTGATCAAACCATCATACAAAATCAGTGCCCTGAATTTTTTATTGTGTTTCTGGAAGCAATGGGAAGGTTAAGTCATGATGTTGGCTAGCAATCCAGAGACAGATGCAGAACATCTGCTTTAGCCACTGGAAAACATATCTATGAAATCTCAGAGAGAAGAACTCCACGATAACACTTTGAAGGTAACCCATCTATTTTGTCAGTTCTAACCAAACCAAACCAAACATATCAAGCATGCAATTGGTCATAACCTTGTGAGTGCCACTCACAACATATCAGATCATCACCTTCACAAATGGCAACTGGCTGCCATTACCTTGATCAGCTCCTGACCATGGGTGTATAAAAGTACATATAATCTGCTCGTAATTTCAGGACAACAATTGTACATAAACCCATATCCTGAGTTTCTGTCTGTCTGAAAGCAACAGGAAGACTCAAGCATGCCACTGCTGGCAGTATATTCCACTGCTGCACTCTGTACTTTGAAGGCTCTGTCACATCTCATTGACCTACAGCATAACACTAACTTCCTTTCATGTATGGAAAAGATACAAACAAAATTAAAAGCAATAACAGAAAGAATCTTAACATTCCAAATGGTGATATAACTTTGGCTGTCTACAGCAAGTGTGGGAAAAAGAAAAGAGTAGACATAGTAAACAAAATTCAATGGATAATGGGTAACTACCGGAACACGAGCTGGTTGAGGAGGGAGAAACAGGTACAATGCAGATTCTGATGGTGAAGCCCCCCTTCCACTGTCACTACTCCCACCACCGTTGTGCTCAGCACTTGCGTAAGGGAGTGAATGAGATGGCTGACTGTACCTTCTCCAGCTTGAACCCCTGATAGAATCCTCCCTGTGTGGAGGAGGAGATGGCAGTGCAAATCCCATCCCTGCCGCTACTTGGACTGGTGTGGGTCGGGTGGGAAGAGGATGATGGCTGATACTTGGTGGGTCAGAACCAGCATAGTAGCCAAAAGGGCCACTTGAAATATTTCGCATTTGGGAGGACCAGAAATTGTTGCTTTCCAATTGCAGGCCCAGACCCTCCTCATTATTGGTAAAACTGTCCATTCTTGTGCCTGGTAGATGTTTGAAGTGCAGGGAGCCTGAGCTCAATGCCAGTCCTGCTTCTCTATCTGGAGCAAGAGCCAGACCTGGTGACTCTGCATGCAAGTCATGCAAGTCATGCAAGTCCTCTGCTGCAATATTTGGGGACTGAGTAGTACCATGACCCAGGCCATCAGATCCCATGTACACTGGTGCCCCTGAAGAACCCAAGACTGTGTCCTCACCAGCTTCCTCCTCATCAGTATCACTCAACACAATGACATCAGTATCTCCATTTGCTACATCACCACCAGTGCTTTGCCACATCCCTGTTGAAGCATCACCCATTTTCACTGGGAATGCCACTTCATCTCCATCATCTGAATACACAGCAGCCTTCTCACTTGCCTCTTGGTTAACACTGCGGTCACCATCCTCTTGCTCTTCATTAACATCAGTACTCCTAGAAATATTTGCAACTGGCTTTAAACGCTTACTGGGACCTGCATCTGCCCAGCCATTAGGGTGCTTGAAGCCATTTATTGCCCAAACACCATCATGCATACGTTTCATCCCAAGCTTCAGTGAGGCCTGTTCATGGGAAGATAAACCCTCTTCCACTTTCACGGGCATGAGAGGTGGTTGCCAGGATACAGGCTTATGATGGTTACTTCCATTAGCAGCAATCACAAAGCTGCCCTGAGGTGTCCGCCATGGTTCCTGAAGCCTGGCTTCCCCGTCCAGTTTGGGTCTCCATGAGCCATCATCTTTCATTTCGACTTCAGTAATATCTTCTCCCATATGATTCATCTGAATTGACAAAACCAGAGTCATAAAGGCAACTCCATTTGCACTACTAAGCAAACAAAAAGCACAACACAAATCAATATGCCATCCAGGCACACAAATTGCAAAAACAGGTTTTCCACTTACAGCAGATGTGATGCTGTTGAACAAAGGATCAATAATAAGGGACTCAATTGAGTAATTTTTCAAGCAAATGGGGCACTGCCACTGGGATGTCCAACAAACACAACAGAAAAAAGCATCCTGGTCAGTCCAGCAGTTAGATGACCTGTGCAAATAAGGACATGCTGACAAACTGTCTATGTGTGCTCATACTATTCAAACACAGATCACAATCATCAACACCAAAAAGTTGTTGAAATACTGATACTAAACTCACAAACACTTCACAGAAACCCCATTCTTCTTTAAACCTTCATTGATCTGAAGTAAAACAGATGCTTGGATTTCATCACTTACCTTGCGAGCCCGCTGATTTAGTTCCACAAAAGTGTTCAGATCAAAGCAGCCCATGTGGAGGCAAGGCTTAAATCGGCCCGCAACCTTTATACGTGATCCACTCATCTGTGAGCTCAAGAACCAGTTGCAATATCACACATGTGGAGCTTATAAGTACATAGGAGTGAATGTAATCCTTTGATTGTACTCAAAATATGCATGTACATAATGGAACAAGTTCACATCATTGGTTAACAATAGAGAATCAGAGACACAATTGTGTTGAGATAAAATGGAGGAGTTGACATTGAAGCATCTAATGATGCATCCCAATAAGGGGAACAAAAGAGCCTTCAAACTTTGTGACCACGAAGGATAGGAACAAACATAAAAAATATATAACAGTTTCCTTGTTTGTAAGGACACCCATATCAAGAGAGGTGAGAAAAGCTGAATCAAAGACAAGTACTTCTCAACAGGTGACATTGTGCCCCCACAACAAGGAAGTCTTACAGGGCAACGTAAAGTGACAGTAATGGACTCTGTAATAACTTCCAAGTCACTATCGTCCTCATCATCATCAACCCCACCCCCTGCACCGCCTCCACCATTGATGGAGCGCCGTAACCGCAAAAGTGCATCTTCAAAGGCCTCCCCTTTTGTAACTGCTGGGATCAAGTCCATCACCTTTCATAAAAAGCAGCAAACAAGCCAATGAAAAGTTAAATTGACTGTTAAGCTTCTATCACAGTTAGTCTCCAATGTTTTCAGGACTTGCACTCCAATGAAGGAGAATACATACATTGTTGTGCATAAACCTTGGCATAAACAGCCACCAGTAAAAGAATTTAATAAACTTCTACAGAAGTTCGTTGTTCAGTTGAAAATCTGCCTTTCACACAACATAATTAGGACATTGTAGGCAACTGTTTGCAAAAAGAGGAGAAATTGCACCCACCTGCTTCAGAGAGTTGCGGTGAATAATGCGAACTCCTATACAGAAATCACGGGCATCATATGCAGATAGTAACAACTGGTTTAGGCCTTCCCGAGTGGAAGTTGTAATCTGCAGGAGGCCAATTTGAAACCATTAGGAAAAGACACAGCTTAGATGTGTTACAGGGATCAGTACACAGTGCACTATTATCTATACCTATTGACCACCATCCCTTCTGCCAAACATCTGTGCAAATCATCTCCATATAGGGACCATCTCTAACATCATACATTGCAGTAGAACCAGCAAGATGACCTAGGAGTGGAACACGATATACCACTGGGCCATCATCACGACCATTGGTTCCCAGCAGTTGTTGACCTGGTCGATTGGTTACCCGGACACTCGCAGCTGTTCACATGAAAACAGACACCAGAATCCAACCTTCTCAAAAGACAAGACTTGTGCAGAAAAATGGGAGAGATCTATCTGTACAGCATCACAAATACTACATTCAAACCAAAATCAAATATATGTGGAGATAAATCCAGGACTTTAATTGTTGCTCAAAACTCACTCCTTTGTGTGCTACAAAAAATTTTTTTCTAATGTATAAGAACAGCAGTATCAGGAAGGTTTCCACAATCTTGGGCAGTTACATTTGCAAACAAAATCCATGCAAGCAAAAGGGAAGGCAGGATGGAAAGTACAATTGATGCGTAGACCACAATATGCAGGCCAGTGCATGCGAAAAGGAACCTTGTCAGTGAGTAGCACACACCACACCTGCACACCATTTCAACACTTACCAATTTACAAGATGACAAATGTTTGCACAGCTTCTTTTTTCTCACCAATACCAATTGTGTCTCCTATGCACAATTCTGTAGATTACTAGCCCTGGTGATCTTAACACTAAGTGTCACAGATTTAACACTCAATTGTGTACCAGATTCAGCCATAGAAGGTTGTACTGGCCCTGCACGCCTAAGGGAAAACCATGAAACACTCAAGAGAAACCAAGAAGCCCTGCTGGTACCGGTTTTGACCTGTAGATCATAATTTGGTTTGTGAAGCAGCTCCCAATCTGCATGTGAGAGTGTGAAAGTCTTCTCCACATTTTGCAATGGACTTGAGCTGGATATCACCCAACAAACAAGTGAACTTCTGATCACCCATCAAAATGCAAATCATGGGATATCAGAGCTAACTCCATAACAAAAAACTCTGAAGGTACCCATGGTGTCAGCTTCAGCAAAACAAAATTAAACATGACAAGAATGAGTGTGGTGATAACCTCATGAAAGTCACTCACATGGTATCAGATCATCACCTTCACCATGAATAGCAGTGACTAGCTGCCATGACTTGCCACTGACTTCATCTGCTGCCGACAGTGGGAGTAGATAAGTACATATTAATCTACAATGGGGTAGGGGTTGGGGCCTCCTGCACCCTGAACATATCCCTTAAGCACACCCACTGGTGACTACTTGGAATATGTGACTACCACATATTGAAATGCATGCAGCAGAGAGAGACCCTACTATCACTACCAATAAAGCACCCACTCTTAGATACATGTGAGCGAGTTTGAGAACCTTGATTCGTGAGCTGTGCAAGGTAACATATGTGTGTAGCACTTAAACCAACTACTGTACATAACAGAGTGAGAAGAAAGGCACATACCCCTCCACCTTTGACACAGAAACAGTTGGCTTTGTTGGAAGCAAAGGATGTGAAAGTGACACACAGAAGCTGTTGAACAAACAGACAAGTGCCATGAATTACTACAAGAATCACAATTCCTCTGCCCTAGGCCACTACACATACTATGCCACAATATTCCATTAACAGTTCCAGCATCATGATCCTTAATGACAGAAAACATCAATCCAGATAGAGTTCCTGCCATCCATGAACAGTGTGATACTACAAGGTGACCACAACACTGCCTGAGAACTAAACTGGCCCCAGTGTCAAAATCTGCCATTTAAAAAGTGCAATCAGGATTCAGTATAGGCTCCTACGGGTCGCAGCGTGCAATGCGGCAAAGCTCGCAGTAGAATGAGGAAGGGATTTCAGGTTCACCTCCTTCAGAGGGCTTCTCTGAAGGTAAAACACAGTTCAAATGCTGCCACACTCCACATTTGCTGTCGTCACACTGTTACATATGGTTATTTGTCACCATTAGACCATTTTCAGGAAGTATTGAATATCATGTTTCTTCCTCATCTCACAAATGCTCAAGAAAACTTCCAAACCAGGGCAGCACATCTAGAAATCCTTGACAGTTCGGACACAAAGATAGGATGTGCAGTATCCTGCTTCCACAGGAGCACAATCAAAAACCAATGACAACAGCAAGTGACCTGGATCATGGTTCCATTGTCAACAGAGTTGCCACAGGGGCAGCGCGTCTTGGCTTCATCCCAACCAACAACCTCCTCTTGCTCATCTGACTGAGCCATGCTACCGGGTACCCCTGCAACAACTCTGCTCCTTCCTGCCAATCCCAGATCTGGGGCACCTATACTTCGTAGCTTCCTGCCACAACTCATTTCACAATTACAATACAGTTACCACTTGATACCATGTTGATAAAGCCCTCCACTTGAATGCATTCCTAGCATGTTGATACACCTTTCCTTCCATGTGGTCCACATTCTCTCTACACAGAGTTCAGTATAAATTCCTTACTTCCTCCTGCATCAGCAGCACACACAATCTAAAATTGATGCAGACAAATCACCAGAATTGAGCCCTGTACTGGCTACCAATAATCAGAATTCCCAAACAAGGAGGAAGGAGATCAAAAAACCTGTATATGTCATCAATAACATTTGCAGCCTCCTCCCTGGAGACCGCGTTCTTTGACATCTTTGAACCTGCTTGCAATTAAGGCATCAGCAGTTACTCACACAAATGACACAGACTATGTCTCCCAACACTCTTGTAACTGACAGAAAATCTGTTTCTACCAGCTTCTGAAACCATGTTTATACAGTTGTAACAAGTCAGACCTCTCCTGGTCTCTATTGTCAACTCACTCCAAGGTGCCACACAAAATGTCAATCCAGACAATGCCATGCCGTTCAAGCCACATTGTGGAAAAGGTACAAAGTCGGGCTGCAACTGTCTTAGCAAACTCACTCATCTTTCTTTGATTCTAAGTCCATGTTTGACTGTCAGGTTCTAAGGTGTGGGCCATAGGACACACCTTTGATTTTAGATGGCGTTGTTTCTGCAGGCACCAACACTTCCATGATCTTGTCCATCAGAATCTGCTTACATACAACAGAACTGATAAGCATCAAAGGATGTACCACCAGTTTATTGCCATGAAAACTAGCAATTCATGACCAGCTGATTCCACCTTGGCAGACCTTCCAAGACCAGGCTATGTCATGATTGTGAGACTTTATAGGTTCAGCAAACACAATCACAACATGATTTACAATGACCTTCTATATCACCAGCTGCCAAATTAGGTATGTGAAATGGTCAAACAGTAACACAAATGCTGTTTTGGCTATTTGCACATGGCACATAAAGAAAAGAAGGCTTGTTGCCTTGAGCAACAAGAAAACAACGCTTGTGACAGCAACTTGAATCTGTAATCATGGGCACAAGCTTTGAACATCACATACATTCAGGAAGATAAGAGTTAAAAATTGCAGAAGCAAAGCACACCTGCTTCTTGCCCTGCTTTGAGAGACCAAGGCGGCTGAGTACATGTTTGAGCTCTGTGATGCGGAAAGATGCCAACTGGTTCTGCAAAAACCCCATCTCAACAACATGATGAACTCATCATGAGACAGAATGTGCAGGATGGTACAGATACGAGGCTCACCTGACAAAATACAACTAAAATTGCTTAATTTGCAAACCTCTCTGCAAAAACAAAAGAGGTCATGCATGCATGCAGCCTCTTTCCCAACTCACGAAGGTCGATCTTTCTTTCTTAACAACTCACACACGCACAAAGCAAGCGATGGAGACCCAACCCCTCCTCCAGTTTGGCCCATGCATCACACATTTGAAACCAGAAGCTATATCTTGGCATAGTCAAATTTTGAGGGACCTGAGGCGTGGGTTGGGGGAGGGTGGGCAGAGGTCCACCTGACAACGGGTAGCAAGCTCATCCATTGCAGTTGTGCAGGAGCTCCTTCAATGATCCCAACTTCTTCTTCGTCTTGAATTCACCTGCTTCTTCTTCATTACCCAAACCCTGGCCCTACACATCGATCTCTCTCCACAGTTGCTCCCTTCCGTCTGTGCGTCTGTCTGTCTACCCTAGATGATCTTCTTCTAAAGAATACCCACCAGCCGGTATAGCTTTCTGGATTTAGGGTATGGCTTTAGGGTCAAACACAGCTAGTGCAGGTGTCAAATTTCACCAGAATTCCAACAACAACAACAACACAAGAAGAAAAACACATGCGCCGAAAATTCCCCTACCACCCACACAGAAAGAAACCACTAGCCAGCCAACCAGCCAGCCAAGGGGACAAAAAACCACAAGACTAGAGTTTGCGAGACAAGGGTTTGCCAGCCAGAATGAAACGGGAATCCAACCAGGCCCATTGGAAAACGCAACGCGGAGCTATTGCAACAGCTTTTCTTTCACAACGGCCACCCGACGACGACACACGCTGCTGCTCATCATCATCATCATCATGCTCACAACGAAACCGCAGTGGAAACCCCCCCCCCCCGCGATGCAGAAGCAGCAGCGCCAATCCCTAATCCGGCTGCCATCCGACAGAAGAGAGAAAGAGCTTCTTGGTACCTACCATGCGGCGTTGTTCTTTCTCGCTTCCTCGTCGCGACGCAGCGAACGTCCTCCGCTCGCTCGCCTCGCGCGGTGAGTGCTTCCCCCAACGCGACCGGTAGAGCCGGTCTGCGCAGACGAGAGAGACTACGATCTACTGGCCATCACCGGTCATCCGTATGTACAGAACTGGGATTTCCCGACTGAATGAATATACCGGTAGTGTCGGTCTCTGCAGACCAGAAAGACTACGGTATACTGGCCATCATCGGTCATCTGTACAAATTCCAGGGTGGGAGGGGTGTTCTGTAGGCCAAATACTGGTAGTTCTGGTGTCCGTATACGAAATAGACTACGATTTACTGGCCATCACCGGTCATCTGTACAATGATCGCGATCGCGCCAGCTGAATACCAGTAGGGTCGGTTTCCGTATACGAGATAGAATACAGTTGACCGGTCATCACCGGTCATCTGTACAGAACAAGGTTGGCCCCTGCTGAATAAGTTAGGATGTAGCAAGTAGATTGGGGGGGCGGGCGGGGTAAAAGATTTCCAGTAACTTTATTATGGTAATTGTAAAAAGATGGCAGGTTAACCGTCTTTTCTGGGTGAAAAATAGCTTTTAAATAATATAGGAAACTGAAAACTCTTTTTTTTCATTTTGGTGGGGGAGTTTTATTCGATTTTCTAAATTTTTCTTCAAATTACAAGACAACATAAATTATATATATTTATATATTTATGTTATAAATTATAATACTATGAAAATAAATTTACCGGCCGCCCCCCGGTTAATTGGCTACCCTTGTTAAAAAGTAATCTCACCCTATTATTAAAAGGGTGGGTTATTTCTACTTTGCTAATTATTTAAAAATATAGCAAAGAAACCTTTTTAACCCACATAATGGAAATCCGACTTAAATAATAATTTCAATATAGCAAATTAATTATGTCAAAATTGCAATTCTTTGAAAATAGTTATAAAATTATTATTTTATGATTTCCCTCTTGAAAATAATTAGGGGCATCAAACCCACTAAAAAAAAAAGACATGAACTCCAAATGTTTGAAAGTGTGTTTCCATCTTAAGTTCCATACAAAATATGTGATTCCCTTTATACTAATTGTTTTTTATTTATTGGCCTTTGCCTACCAAGGCAAGGATATTGTGTTTCAAATTCATTATAGAATGTATAGTAGCTTAGGGGATTTTGGCCCCTATAGGTAATAATAGGTCGATTTTTGTATGAGGATTTTTGAAACATGATAATTTGGCTTGTGTTGAACCTTTGAGATTAGTTATAGAGTTATGATATATTGAAGGATTTTGCTTTCTTTTAGAGGGTTTTTTTTTAGGATTATATTTTTGCATAGTGAAATATTTGAGTTTCCATAATTCTTCTTTTGGTTAACTATGGAAACTCACATATTTCACCGTGCAAAAGTATAATCTTTCAAAAAAAAAAAAAAAATCCTCTAAAAGCAACCAAAATCCTTCAAGATATCATAACTCTATAACTAATCTCAAGTTTCAACAAAAGCTAAAATATCATCTTTCAAAAATGCTCATATAAAAAATAGACCTATTATTACCTAGGGGCTAAAATCCCTTTGAATCTAAACACAATATCCGTTATTTTCTACATGCCACTGAAATTGTGTGAATCAATGGTTAAGGTCTCCATTTGGAGACACTTCTACACAAAGGGATATTACTAGTGTTGGGTGGCTCTCTTTTTCTTTCTTTTTTAATAAAATTAAAACTACCCAACAAATAAAGGTTGGAAATACCAATTGAGGGTTCTTAAAAAAATTGAAGAATCAATTTTGGACCCCTATTTGTCATTCCCCAAAAGAAATCAATCAAATAATTAACTATTATTTTAACATTATTATAGGCATGAGACTAGTTGTGCATTAAAAATATATATAATAGCTAATGAGATGTTTACAATTGATTGCTTTGGGTGTTTCCATTGGAGGTGGATTATTTGTCTTTAGTTTATTATTATTATTTTAACTTTTTAATGTGCTAATTTGATAGGTTTGTGGGAATTAATTGAAAACCAACGAAAATCAACAAAGGGTCGTGTTTTTAGAACAATGGGGTCATTGAACCATTTCATTCTAATTCCACTAAATAAGGTTTCACATAGATACATAGCAACACAACTATAGTGTTCCAAATCTTGTTTTATAAAGGTAAAAATGCACATTTTTTCAAACATTTATCTTTGTGATCACATTCATCTCCTTTTTTTTTGTAAGTTATGTGTTTTTCATGTAATTTCATACTTTAATCATCTTTCCAAACATGGCTTGGTCAAATTTTCACACATAAAAAACATGTTTTTGAATAAGCATGAAAGTTTAGTCCTAGGAATAAAAAATGGTTCTTTTGCCATAAGATTTTTGGGAACTCATGACATTTGATAGTTGAAGGAAATCATTTTTGTATGTGTGGTAATTTGTTACTATGACTTATGTTGAAGGTGATGATTTGACATTTCGGAAATGACATTTGTAAGGATATGACACATTCATTGTTGTGTTGTGTTGTGTTTAAGTGATGTTGTGAAAATTTTCTTCAATTTTATGAACATTTTTTTTTTAATGTATTGTGTTTCAAAAAATTGATTGATGTGTGATACATGTCATTTATATGTAGCTAAAGCAACTTAAAAGTCTCCATTTGTGAATCCAAATGTTCACATGTATGAGTTGAAAAGTCTTTTAATTAGGGTTATTATCATCTTCCAAATTCACATGGAAGGAGTCGATCATGTTGTGGCAACATGTCCATTGGCTTTTAATTATTTTTTGAAAAATAAGAAGTCACCATTACTTACAAATAAAAAGTCCAATGTGAGCTTAATTTATTCCAAATCAACAATGTGAATCTCATCAACCTTTTCAAAAATAAAGATAATATCATATCATTATCAAAGGAACAAAAATATTTTATAATTCACATTATTGATACATTATATGAAAAAGATAAGCCAAATAACCTCCTCCAATATATTAGAAGGAATTATGTCTTTTGCAATCAACAAAAATCTATGACTACAAGTCCTAAATATTATATGTGTGACTTTAATCATAAAATTTTATTTTGAATTTTATTCATAAAAATTCATAGTGATATATTAATGAGGCATGTGACTAATAGATGATGAAGTGATAACAAGATGGAAAGTGTGAATTTTCACCATTTTTATTTCATATATATGGCATTCATGACTGATGATTAAAAGACATGAACATGCAAGTATCATTACAATGATTAAAAATGAATACAAGTCATTTGATATGAACATAGACAACCTTACCCCCACCACCTATTTACATACCTATCTATTTACCTACCCACCCACCCATCTATCAACCTACCTACTTACCTACCCACTGACCCACCAACATACCTACCTACCACCCCCACCTACTACCTATCTAGCCACCTACCTAATACATATTTATTTACCCACCCACCCACCCACCTACCTACTCACCCACCCATTCACTTCTTTACCTACCTACCTCTTATTTTTTTATTTCTTATAACGTATCTACTTTCTAGCTATCATCCTACAACCTCTCTACTACTTACTAGATCATAGTCTTGTATTGATATGAAATAAACATGTGAAATAAAATAAAAATTGACAAAAATTGAACACCTTTTGATGTTGTAATTCATTGGTAAAGACTTGGTTTATAATTGTGAAAGGTTCAATTTAATACTTGCAACATATGTGCATTTTTAAAGGGCTAGGGTAAATAGGCTAAACAAAGGTATAGTTAAGTAATAGGTTCCATAAGCTACATAGGTCAAATTAGGTAGGTTAAGTTACTACCTACATGCTTAATTTTTTCAACCTATTTAAACTTATTATCTACCTACCTACATATTTAAAATTATTTTTTATAATATTCCAAGAAAGGTTTTAATTTAAATATAAATTAAAATAATTACATGGTTTAGTGTATGCCAATTTTTTTTTTCATTCATTATATGACACCTCAACATTATATATGACTTGTCTTTAATGATTATAGGATGAAAAGTGTCACATCAAACATTTGATGAATTCTTGTTGTTTATTATTTGTCGATTACAACTTAGGGTCTTTAGTCATATAATGTTCAATATGACTACAAATTCGGTCATATATTGAATCATAAATTTAAGAATTTATTCTAATAAGACATGAGTTGGATTATAAAGGAGGAGTTTTAATTCTTGTTCCCAAAATCACATTAATAACCTAATGGTTTAAGTTTTATGAAGTTCAATTTTCAAATTGACCATGTATGGATTTAATTTTCAAAATATATAACCAATAATTTGATAATTTGTCTAATATTCAACCAAATGGGCTTGAAACATTGCAAGATCTTGCAAAACCAAATGTGGATTTTTTAAAGAACCAAAATAATATAATGAAACATAATATTTAAAAACACACCTATATGGCCTTGAAGTCCTACCCAATGTTAATTTGATACATGTTGAACACAATGAAAATCCAAACAAATGAGAAAACCCATGATTTTTTCATATGGAAAAAATGGAAAAATGACCTCATAAATTAAACCTTTACTCCTTGTAATACAATGTTGGGGTGCACGACTTGCATCTTTCGTTTTGTAATATGAAAAAAGGACAAGAAACTAATGGATAATAACAATGTTATTTGTTGAAAAAAAAAATGAAACAAGATATATTATTTCAAATATTAACCATTAAGAATAACAAGTGGGTATTGTTTAAAGTAATGAACAAGCAAATTAATAATTGGAGGTATTATTTGAATAAGCAAATTGATACTAAGTAGGTTCATTCATTTTTCAAAATCCAATTATTTGATATACTCTATGTAACATTAACTTACTTGACCAAGTTGAAAGATCAATATCTAGCCAACATTAGTTATAATAAATAGATCATTACCAAATGACTTTTGCCCTTAACCATAAGCTCAAACTTCAAACTCAAAACTTTGTTTATTGGATCAATACCTTTTTTTCATTTGGATGCATACACTTTTTAAAACATTCCCATCCTTCAGATGTACATAAAATATTCTAAATATTACTCACACATTGGATCAAGTTTAAGAAAAAAAATTATGTTTGAATCTTACATTAATGTGTAGTTTGCTTTAATGGGCAAATCTAGCATAATCACAAAAAATTCCCCCTTACAAGCTTAGAGTGAAAAAAATTACATGAAGAGGCCCCCCACACATGGAAAGGAAGTTTGTTGATATTGTTACATTTTATGCACATTTTACAATTCTTAAAAAAATGGCAACAAATGTCCAAAGATACATAAATAGGAAAACAATTATCCAAATGAGAAACTTTGAATTTATCCTTGTAAAAATTAGATTGTGACTTGTTTACACTTTATACAATATTAATATATGTTTGAAAAAAAATAAAATTCTTTATTTCTTTTTTTCTTTATTTCCAGAAAAATGATTCGGGAACAAAAGGCTTCACAAATACAAACTCATCATCAATTAATATCATAACTTTACGAACTCAACTTGCTTTCAAATGTTTTTAAAAATAAATTTAAATTTATCTTTGTTATTTTATTTATAGGCTACAATTTTCCTTTATAGTATGTTTATTTGTGAACATATTGAATGTGGTAGATTTGGTTTTTCTTTTACTTCAAAAATTCTCATTTTGTGAATCAATACCCTTATATGAAAATGTCTACAAATGGCATTTAAAAAACTTGTGGTCTTTTATTACTTTGTTTCTATTAATGGTGTAACCTATGTCATTGGCTCAAGTGTGAAATGGTTACCCGACTAATTTTTCCATCCAAATTCATTTTTAATAACTTAGTCAAATTTCCAATGACAAAAACTACTAAAAGTTCAATATCTCCCACACTTCACATCGAAAAATTTCCAAATCCTCTTCATTAAATTTTAACCATCAAGGGTTTCCCAAAAATATTAGAAGTGCACATAAATCCCTTATAAATTTTTTTCATTAAAATTTTTCATGAAAACATTATTCAATGTTCTAAAATAACTTATCCACTATAGGTTGAAACAAGAAAACATTACGAAACCAATTTGGTGTGGCTTATTAACAACCTATTTATTTACTTATGACATACCCTACCCTACCTATTTACCTACCTAGTTGTGTTCAATCACATAATGAATGGAGTTTGAAATCACAAATTCAAACATGTCATGTTTGAATTTGATAATGATTTATATCTTTCCAAAAAATAAAACAAAAACAATTTAGGCATTTGTAAAAAATATTTATTTTTTAATGGATCTTTGAATAAGCTACAATATTAGATTTTTGTTTGCTTCATTTGAACAAATTTTGAAATACAAAAATAACATGAATTCTAAATTTCCTAATAACTTTGTTATTAACAAAATAAAAAATTGTTGTGCATGCTTTATTAACAAAATGTTGACATCTAGTTTGGTGGCAAAAGCATTAGATGTTTCCATGATGTCAAATTGGGCTCAAACTTGGGCAAATCATGTATATGAATTTGATATATTTGGTGATACATACATTTTACATGCATATTGTAAACCTATGGATATAAGTAGTGCACGGGTAGGCACCTATCTACCTTTTACCACATAACAAAACATTGACATGTGAAAAAAATATGCATTCATATGTTGTCACATGTCAAATAAATGGTTAATCAAAAGTGATTGTTAGTTTGATTGGTTTTATTTGATTAATAATCAAATGGGGAAGTTATAAAATGATAGAAAAACCACTATTTAAAAGTGTTAGCTTAAGCCTAGTAAAAAAACCACCCAATTGCATTAAGAAATGTTAAAAACAACTTGTCCAAAATGATTAAATGGCCTTTTTGATGACTATCACTTTTGGGTCTTTTTTTACCAAAACTTCTAGTCTACTAAACCTTGAATTCTTGGAGTGAAAATTCATTAATTGTTTATACATTAATCTATTCTAACGAAATTGTTTGATGTATTTTGACATTATGGATAAATTGGAAAGTTATTTGATGAGCATGTGAGCATGAACATGAAGAAGAAATAATATTTTATACTACATTTTTGACACATTAGTAGAATATTTTATTAAAGATTTCTCCATTTGGTAATTTTTTTTAAAAACAAGGTCCATTGTGGCATAATATTCATTGGAAAAATCTAATGTAGAAAACTATTTTTTGACATAATCCACCTATCATAATATATGTTGATAAGAAATAATATTTCTTTGATGTAGTTCGATTATACCTAAAACTCCACTTGAAAATAATGGAAACAATTGTTTCATTGGATAATTTTTATTTTGTGCATGGAGTGAATTGGGAAATAAAGAATTGCTAAAATTGATAGATTTGGATCATTGGTAAAAATGATCTCAAAATTGATAATAGCAAGGTTAAAAAAGTGACATTATAATATAATGACAATTTAAGTCATATTTAAACTATAACACAATTTTGACTATTTAAAATAATGTCAAATCTTGATTCATGGCAACATAAATAGATAGTTGTTTGGTATCAAATATATTAAAAAAATCATTTATTAAACACCATAGACTATTTTGAAAAGATATGGGAATATAATCATGTTAGT
The DNA here is from genome assembly GCA_963921925.1 of Sphagnum tenellum. Lineage (NCBI taxonomy): Eukaryota > Viridiplantae > Streptophyta > Sphagnopsida > Sphagnales > Sphagnaceae > Sphagnum > Sphagnum tenellum. The sequence goes on from OY998145.1 coordinate 17,978,041, forward strand.
AACACAAACTTGAATTGAAAACTATTAATTGGAGTTCAGAAATTATAGTGAATGTTTCAATGAAGTGCTCACAAATAACATCAAAATATGTACACAATGTAGGTATTTACTTATCGCGATTGATATCAAGTTCATAAAAAAATGATGAATATTTCTTGTAAATTGTTTTATTGTTTATGCCTATTTTGAAGACATTGTTGAACACAAAATTAGAAAAAAAAATTGTATTGATGTTTCAATAGGGAAAATATAGCATTGCAAAGGTTTCCAAAAAGTCATGGGATGAAAAATCACAATACCAAGGTCACAAATTATGTCATGTAGTTAAACAAAAAAAAATTATTTTTAGAGAAAGTTGAAATGAAACTAATTTTAAAGAGTTTTTCATTCTTCCAAAGACCCTAGAAAAAAATTATTCTTCATGTAGTTAATTTGATATATTTCAAAATTTGAAGGACAATTTGACAACAATTTCAATTTACTTATAACGGAAAAAAACACGAGAATAAAATAGATTAAATTCAATATGAAAACATTGTTACAGAAGGATGTTGATATTATTGTTCTAAGTGACGACAATGAAAAGTAAGATGATACATTATTGTTTTGATGGCTTAATCCTTTTTGCAACTTAAAAATAAGTTATTTGACAACATCATGGTTTTGTTTACAAAAAATAATCTCCTTTTCTAAATCACACAATTAACCCATTACCCATGAACTCATAAATATTTTTTTACCTTTTCAAATTTTCTTTCTTTGTTTTCAGAAGGTGTTTGAGAATGTTGACAACATTTTTTATGATTTCATTTGGGTGTTCACGACATTACAAGCTTTTGCATTATTTGATTTCCCCAATTCCATCATCAACCTTATTAATTATTCTTTTGCTATCACAAGTTATTGTCACAAGTTTTCATTAGATTCCAAATAATTTTGGTCTCGAGTAAAATCTTTTTATTTGTTTGCTTGTTCAAGCCCTCCTTTTGTTTAACCTTTAATAACAAAATTTTAATGAATCTTGCATATTATATAACCTCATTAAACACAATAATGTTCATGTACTCGCATTTTGAATCAAGTTTCTTTCATCATCAAAGTTTTGAGTTATGTCATTTTCATTCAACAATTTGATCATATATATCTTTTGCACTATTTTTTCATTTAGTTTGTCCACTTAACATACATCACCCAATTCATTATCCTTGTTTTTTACTCCATTATAAACCCCAAAACCATGTCCAAAAAATTATATGTGAAGTAAAAAACTATTGAATGCTAATCCACAAATGCTTGACTTTTACAATTTGTTTGATATTTTCATTAAACACATAGTTATAGCCATTTTTGTTTTAGATAGGACCAAAATATAATTTGTGAATATTTTCTACTATCATGTTTTTAGGTATTTTGATGTGATTTTGATTGAAACATTGTGAATAAAGACCATATCATTCAAGACTTATGAAAACAAAGACTTCCATCATTTTATTTTGAAATATTTGTGTAGAAAAATGCAACCATAATAGTTCTATCACCTTTTCAACTTCCAATATTATGTTCTTGTTTTACTTTTTAAAAATCCCTACATTTATTGTTATCATTAAATGTTAAAGGTTGGACCATCACTACAAATATATATATTTTTTTAAAAATGTGTTTCCTTGGTAATCATTTGCTAGTGAGGTAAACCTTGTCATCACTTTTGTCACACAAAATATTCAAGTCTCAAACATTGATCCCCAATATGAAAGATGATTAGAATTCGAAAATCCCATTTTTGAAATGGCTATTAATTACATATGGAGATCATAACATGTGAATTTATTTTTTATTATGGGGGTGCTTTGCATAAAAAAAAATACATGGCATGACATGATATGTCTAATTACACATTATGCATGATATTTTAATTTATTTACATGGTACCTTAGTACCTTTTTATGTTTGACATAAATTGTATCATTTTTTTAAATGCTGAAATTTTAGAAAATTAAGGTCCCTTCCTATAAATTTATTGTTTATTAAAGTCGAAATTTCATAGGATTCCTGAACTATTAAAATATTTTCTCCTTTATTGTTAAACACACCTCATGAGCTTTGCTTGACACCTTTTATGGGCATGATAATGCAACCTTGTGTAGAATTGCACTATTATGTGCATGTTTTAATTTTTTTCCCCTTTTTGATTTTGTGTATGCAATAAATATAAAAAATAAACCCTACTATTTAGTGCATGGTGGTGTGCTAGTGGTTAATGCTTATTTATTACAAGGGAGGATTTGCGATCAAAACTTGTGTCATGAAACAAATATTTGCGTAGACTATTGGTGATAAATTAAAATGTGAATATTTTAAAATTTAAATGAAGTTTTGTTGAAAATTCAAAAAAAAAATTGTTTCAAAATCAAAATTTCAAAATAAAATAAATATTCAACAGTGAGATATTGAACTTGAAAAGGTATTATAATAGTTGTCACATGCATTTAAAAAAAACTTTATTACCAAGGGTTTTCAAAGTGCACAAAAATTTTAAAAAATTATAACATTAAAGACTTAAAATTAAATCCAGCCACACAACATGATAATTTAAAAAAAATTCAGAAAATACGCAATTTTTTTTGAAAATTCATTCACAACATGAAATGATTGAAAATGTGAATAAAAGGACAAAGGTCAAAACATAATATCATACCTTCGACTAGTGTTTGCACAAATATAAAATAATGGGAAGAAGACTATTTCTATTTATATTTGTTTAAAGATCTAGTTCACAAAAACTTTTGTGAAAGCTCTCATATGACTCACCATCCAACATACATTTTTGAAACATTTTTAAAAATAATTTTTGCTTGTTTTATAATTTACACATTATAAATGAAAATTGGATGATGAATGAACCATGTTCATTATAAATTTAAAAATGATGTTCATGAATGATATCATCAATGAATGATGAACTATGTTAAGCAAAATAATTTATTTGAATAATGAATTAATTTTAAATTACTAATATATGTTTAATGACCTCAATCAAGGTGTTTTTTAGATGTCATCCATGATACTAATTATACAAACTAATTTAAGGAACATGAGATTTCAAGAGTGGGTTTTCTTGGGTTGCGATTTGGTTGAAAGATGACAACTTGGCAATATTTTTGTATTGATGAAAATTAAGACCATTGGCATGCTCAATATTTTCCATAAATTACAAGTCAATTGTTGGGTGCAAACATGAGGCTCATCAAAACTTAAACCCCAACAACAAGAATTAAGTTTTGCATTATAATAATATTTAAAATTAATAATTATAAAACTAAGCAAATACCAATTAGGTGCAAACATGAAGCTTGTTAAACCCCAACAACAAAATTTATAAATAAGTTATTGATTTAGGGAAATGGTTGTTGCAATACAACTCATTCAACTCAACAACACACAAAAATTGGTTGAGTGCAAACATGAAGCACATTAAACCCTCCCAACATCTACATATATTACACAAGTATTGATTTAGGCAAATGATTGAGATGCAAAGTCCAAACATGAAACACATTAAACCCGAACAATAGCACATTTTACATAATCATTTTAGGCAACTGGTTGGGCGCAAACATGAAACCCTAAACCCACAACTACCACAATAAATTTTATATATCTAATTATTGATTGAGACAAATGGTTGGGATACGTTTAACATACATGAATCTCCTTAACCCAAAGACAACAATACAATTTACACAATTATTGATGTAGGCAAACGGTAGGGTGCAAACATGAATGTCCTTAAACCCCAACACCAATAATAAAATTTACATTTTTTTGGTATTTTCCAATCTGACCTATATAGTTGAAGGAGTCTTAAAATTTGCCAATTTTCCTTTGCGACCCATGGCTGAATTTGGCTAAATCCTCTTGAGGATGATTGCCCTAACAACAACAACAACAACATCAAGGGGTGTGTCACACTGTGGCCTTGCCATTTACGTTAAAAAATATCTTAAGGCAAAAGAAGGATTACAAAAACTCAAATATTTCACCATGCAAAACCATAATCTTCAAAAACTCCTCTAAAAGAAACCCAAATCCTTCAAGATATTATAACTCAAGTTTCAACACAAGCCAAAATTATCATCTTTCAAAAATCCTCATATAAAAATAGACTTATTACACCTAGGGTCCAAAATCCCTTTAGCTACTATACTCTATGATGAATCTAAACATAGTATCCTTGTGTACCAAGGCAAGGCTAACAAATTTAGCATAAGTATTTGATTTAGGCAAATGTATAGGCAAATTGGGTGCAAACAAGAAGTCATCACAAATCCTCTAAATTAACAAGGCAATAGGATTCTCACAACAACAGTAGCACACTATTTCATGACTCCCCTCCATCTCCATATGTACTCAGATCAGTTTGCTGTATCTCCCTGTGAACATGCCATGCCATTTGTTAAGGTGGGAGTCCTTTCAGGCTCAAGTATAGATGCACAAAGTTTGGAGCCTGTGAAAGAGCAAATGGGTCTTCGAGGAATTGAAATGACAGAAGCATCTTAGTCAAAGAGATTCACATTCAAGTATAGCTTGCATTCAGATCCACTTCACAAACTCAAACTCAAACTCATCAAAGCAAGCAAAAACCTAAAACACAAGGAACACAACAAAAGCAGCACATATCTCTGAGATTGCAAGAGAAAACTCTACAACAGCTCTTGTTATGTGTAAGTCACATAACTCATATTGAAATGACAGGAGCATCTCAGTCAAAGAGATTCACATTCAAGTATAGCTTGCATTCAGATCCACTTCACAAACTCCAACTCAAACTCATCAAAGCAAGCCAATACCTAAAACACAAGGAACACAACAAAAGCAGCACATATCTATGAGATTGCAAGACTCTACAACAACTCTTGTCATGTGTAAGTCACATAACTCATATGTGTATTGCCATAACAACTCTTGTTATGTGAACTATGGAGTAAGATCCATATGTCTGCAAGCATTTGATGGAATCAATGACAACTGTGCTCTAGAGAAAAGAGAAGAGATCTTCAAGATGACTCATACCAAAACACACAAACCCTAAATGCCTTCTCCACAATCTTTCTAGTTTCTGCTGTGTCCCGGAGCCAGCCTAGCCAGCCTGCCACCCACAAAAAATGGCATGGAAATTGCAAGACCCTGAATCTTGCAAATCTGATTGCCTATGTCAAGTGGGGTGTCCACCACAAGCAAATGGAAGGAACACATCTGGGAGCCATTAAACGCGAGCAAGAGGTCAAACCCTAGTATTTCTTGCCAGCGCTCAAGGGCCACTTCCTCAAAAGAAAGAAACAAGTTAAACAAGTCACAGCGAGAGAGAGAGAGAGAGAGAGAGAGAGAGAGAGAGAGATATTTGAAACAATTTATAATTGATTGATGGCAGAAGTTCCATTGTGGTTGTCGTTCCAAGAAAGAATTGGATTCCGGCTTCTGGCAAAGAAGTTTTGATCCGAAAAAGTCTCCAGAGTTTTTACAAGACCACCCGCTGCTGCTGCTGCTGCTGCTTATGTTTGGAAATTTGCAGTTTTGAAGCTCCTCCTCCTCTGGAGAGAATTTGGGGAGTTTTTAAATGGCTAGGAAGAAGCAGGCAAGGCCCAAGAGGGGTGGTGTTGATGATGATGACGGTGATTTTACTACCACCATCACTGACACCACCTCAGACCCCAACTCCCAACAAGAAGATGGTAGGTACCCACTTTCTTTCTTTGTTCTCCATCTTCTTTTCAAAACTGCTTGTCAGCAATATTTGTTTCATACCATTTGGATTTGGGATTTGTCAGGTTTAAGATTTGGGGACTTCCCCTTGAAGAAGGACAAACAAAAACAACCTGCAGGGTTGTTCTCTTGTTGCTGAATGCTTCTATTTTCTGGCATTTTTAGGGTTTCATGCTTCTGGTGTCATGAATATATTGTTGTAGGATTTTGCTCCAAATTCTGAATTTAGGGTTTAGAACAGATGGGTATGCAAAACCCCAGAGTTTTCTTGAGCCAAGTTCTTATACAAAAAGAAAAGAAAAGAAAAGAACCTCAAAAAAGAAAACCCTAATATATTCTCTCTTCCAGTATGGTGGTTCTTTCTACCTGAAACTTGCTATCATGCTGTCATGAAAATTCTTGGTGAGTGAGGGCTCTTCAGCTGATTGTGTATGGACTGGTAACGTAGGCAACAAGGATGGCCATCCCCAGCAGAAATTAGCTCAGCAAAGCTCGACACTGGAGTTTTTGCCAGTGGTGCTCAATGATGAGGAAGGAGTTGAGATTGCAGAGATCATTTTGATGAATGTTGTTCCCTCGGTGGGCTTTAAAGGCATCATGATGGAGAATAATGTTATTGCAGAAAGCCATATAGAAGCTTCAGCTTTAAAGGTTAGGTTACAGATATCGAATCAAGGCAAGTTCAGGATTGGTGGTTGGCAAGAACTCTCTTCGCTGGATGTTGTAGTGGAGCTTGTGGCAGGAGATTCAATGGAAGTTGTCATGTCAGGACTACTTGATGGTCCTGATGATGTGATTTCAGGACTTGTGTACCTGATCAGACATTCGTTCTTCACCCTTAAGGCACGACAGCCACTCAGTGGAGGTTGCCTTCCTGGCCAATTATGTGTTCTTGTAACCGAAAGGTCATTTGGAAGTTGTGAGACACTTATAGCAAATAATTCAAGGTCTGTCTTCTCCAAGTCAACTCAGCATGTGGTTGCATGGCTTCGGCCAGAGCTTTCAGCTGAATCCATCAACAGGGAGGGAAGAAAGAGCTTGAATCAAAAACCCAAAAATGGTCAAGTATGTGGTGGTACTGAAGAGAATGGAAGAGTTCATACAACTCCACGAAAGCAACAGGGGGAATTTGACCCCACTGCCCTCTATGACGCAGTTAGACCATCCAAGTAAAACCATAACCAGACACTCCTAACAGGCACAATTTTTTTCTCCAGCACCTGCTATTGAATAGGCAGGAAGCATTGATGTTGTAGGTCCCCAAATTCAGTCCAGTTTCTTCTGTGTTTTTGGCAACAATGAAATTTCTAAACTTGATGTACATGACTTCACAGAGATGAACCATGCACAGACATGGCGTTCACGGAGCTTCTGCCAGAGCTCAGACCCTATCAGCGCCGTGCCATCTATTGGATGATAGAGCGGGAACAAGGCACCACCAGGACAAGCTATCAAAGTCCTATTACGGATCCAGATGCCACATTGAAAAGTGAAAACCACAGCAACAATGCAGGGTGGAGCGAACATCCTCTTTGGGTTCCTGTAGCTTCACTAGATGGCATGTCACGCTTTTTCTACAATCCCTACAGGTTTGCTATGTTTTTTACACCTTCTTGAACCACACTGAGTAGATCAATTTGCTATGCAGTGGCTTTTGTGATCATTTCTTAGAGCAGCATCATCCATGATCAGTATGTAACCCTGCAAGAGTAATTCTCACATCCAAGATTAGTTATTTACTTTTTCCCAACTTCACCCATAAAACTGAAATGGGACTGCGAAAGGTGGGAGGCTACTAATAGCAACCCACCTGGACCAATCAAACCATCTAGCCAATCAATAGCAGGTGTTAGGCTTTGCCAAGCTCTTTTCCAGCCTCAGCATGCTCTGCAAAAATGCTGGGTCAAAACCATTTTGCTTAGCCAAACTGACATGTTTTGACTTTTCTTTAGTAGACTTAATGGGAAATTGATCACTGATAAAAATGTTGGCTAGAGCTTATAGATCAGCCCATTATGTTGGGTGTGTCGCCTGATGAGCCTGTGTACTAGTTTTGGTTGTACATGAAGTGATGCAGCCAATCAGGTTGAAGAACATTAAGGCTGGAAAGTGGTTTGGCCCAAGTTGACGATGAGTCACCATGGCCTATTGCTATGGCTGTACACTGGGTGTTATAATGTTGCTCACTGTTTCTGTTATCTTCTCAAATGCAACTGTGGTTGATTATGGCCTTTTCATCACAGCAAAGAAACTTTTGGCTTATGGTTTCCTTAAGGTGGGGTTGAGATGTTGAAACACAGATGTACAGGGGTCTCATTGAACTGGTATTGTTGGGGTTGGGTGCTTTTAATGCAGTGGGTATCTCTCAAAGGAGCCACACAACTTCCTGTCATATGTTCATGGTGGCATTCTAGCAGGTCTGTGCTCTTTATTGTTCTCACTTGGAGATCTGTTATGAGACACAATAATATCTTGTAATGGGCGATGAGAGTTCATTCTCTGGTGAGCAATTTTTGCTCACAGTCCTCAAGAGGTTCCTTGCCCATCCAGTGCCTGAAAGCTATTTTGGGGGTTTGCTGGATATGCATACGTGCAGATGAGATGGGTTTAGGAAAGACAGTGGAGCTACTAGGATGTATTCTTGCCAACCCCAACAAGAAGGCTTTGAAATTGGATTCTGTGAAAGCAGCAAAGATGGTTCAAGCAAAGCTGGACAGTCGCAAGTGTGACAGGGTTGATTGCACTTGTGGTGCCACCCATGAGGACCCATCTTATGACGGTTCATGGATTCAGTGTGACATTTGTGATGCATGGCAGCATGCCTTGTGCGTAGGGTACATTGCACCTCCAGATGTGGAGGCAAATCTTCAGCGAATTGCTGCTCAAGGACTTCAACCCAACAAGAGGAGTGACAACAAAATGCAATTAGGTGTGACGATTTCTCCTGACCTAAAACATAGGTGCTTATTTACTGTCATGCAGGTTTCCTTAATACTACAGAAGGACATCAACTCTAGAATTTCAGTACAGTTTAGGAGTTGACAAAGTGGTGAGAAAACAAAATTATTCTACATGTTTGCTAACTATCTTACATATGAAATGTAGCTAGAATGACACTGCAATTTTCAGGCTGTGTTTGACAGCAAAGGGTTGAAGCAGATTGTGAAGAATTTTCAGTTCTCTTTGGATGTAGGGAAGCGAGCCGGAGAATCTGAGACATTTATGGAGACAACACCAAGCAAGAGAGTGAAGAAGCAAGGAAAGGAGGTGTCCAGTAGTGCGAGGGGAAGAGCAAGTACTAAAGAGTCTTGGGTTGTGGAAGATGACAAAGAAGCATTTGTTTGTGGAAAATGTGCAGAAATTATTGGAAGTGTTGAGGTTGAAGGAGAATGTGGGGCCACTTTGGTGGTATGCCCCACTCCCATATTGCGCCAATGGCAGGATGAGATTTCTCGGTTCTTTTCTCCTCTTTTCTCAGCCTTTTTCTTCTCAATGTGATCTTTTTTGTTTTCTCACTGGTTGGTTTGGACTCAATACCAAATGGTAAAATGTTGAGACTAGAATGTGAGGCACCACATGGCTGCAGAAAAAGCAGAAGGATCTAATGGAATTTTTTTATCTTCCTTTTCACTTCAAAGCTTGAGTTGAGATCAAGTATGTCCTCAATAATACTGCAAATTGGTTGTGACCCATTTTCCATAGATGTTCTTTGCTGTGAGGTTGGACAGACAGCATGTTGTATAAGCAAACCTTTGTGATGCACAATGTGGAATTTTTTTCAAAAAGAGATGTAATTTCATAGAGGCTGGCTCTGTAATGACATGATTTTCATTATGGAAGAAGCACTACAGTTGCAAATCTATTATGGGTCAGGGAGTGTACTGTAGTGTTTATAATGCTGAAGAATGGTGTTGCTTTCAGGCATGTAAGAGCAGGGGCTCTGCGGGTCATGGTGTATGAAGGTGTACAGAAGGGGGCAAGGATTGTTGCAGACTTTGAACATGCTAATGATATCTCTGAAGCGTGGACAAAGAAAGTGGTGGGTGCTCATGATCTTGCAACAGCAGACCTTGTCCTCACAACATATGACACACTTAGAGGAGACCTTTTTCATATCCCTTCAGATGCACATGCAAATGAGCGTTTTTCCTTCCGTCAAACTAAAAGGTAAAATGTGTGTTACTTATTCCTCAGAACAACAAGCAAATATGTGGAGGACTTGGGGGTCCTGACAATCTCTGAGATATCTCCATCTGTTTGTGTTCAGGGAGAGATTTTCTCTAAGATTCTGGAGGCTTTGTTGTTACTCCCCATGCATGCACTGCGAGACTGACACAAATAGGGTTTCTTTAACAGGTATCGAGTGATTCCGACACCCCTTACAAGACTGAAGTGGTGGAGGGTTTGTTTGGATGAAGCTCAAATGGTGGAGAGTGTAACAGCACGGGCTACAGAAATGGCACTAAGTCTGCGTGCATTTCATCGCTGGTGTGTGAGTGGTACTCCCATTCAGCGTGGTCTTGATGATCTCTTTGGCCTCCTGCGCTTTTTGGGTGCTGAACCATTTGATGACTATCGATGGTGGAGCTTGGCATTGAAGCAGCCTTATGAGGTAAACCCTAAACCCTCTAGATGGAGTTGTTATTTTGTAGTCTTACAGTAAAGTGTTCTCTTTTGTCTTGCAGGCCTCATGATGATATACCTTGAATGTAATCATTGTGGGGTGACTTAATTTGTTGGAAACTCCATGAGATTTTGTAAACACAGCTGTTTTTCATTTGTGTGTGCAGGAAGGAAAACATGGTGCAATAGATGCCATGCATGATTTTTTCCAAGGGCTCATGTGGCGCTCCACCAAGTTGCAAGTGATGGATGAGCTTGCTTTACCTCCACAAGAAGAACGCTTGGTATGGCTTCGATTCTCTCCTATCGAAGCCCATTTTTACCGCCAGCAGCATGAACGATGTGCTATCAAAGCTCGTGAAATTATTGCTGAGTACAGGAAAAACACAGGCAGAATAAGCTCTGAGGAGGCATTGAGTCATGCCTCAGGCTTAAGGAATAGGAGCAGTGAGAAACCAAGCATTCAGAATGAACTTTATATCGATTTTGAGGACAGGCCACTTACGCATAAGGAGGCTGCAAAGTTATTGAATCATTTACTGCGTCTCAGACAGGCTTGTTGTCATCCGCAAGTGGGCAGTGCCGGGATTCGCTCATTGCAACGCTCACCTATGACCATGGATGAAATTCTGGAGGCATGGCATTGTAATCAATCCCTCATCTGATTTGTTCAAGTCTCCCATCAATTTTTCTCTTGGGTTGGTCACAGATGATTTCCAACTGGATGATATGCGCTGTACGTATTTCATTGTTGCTGCCTTTGCTAAAATTGAGGAATCTGTGCTTTGGTAGGTGTTGGCTGACAAAGCAAGGCTGGAAGCAGAGGAAGCCCAGCGATCACTCATTGGAGCACTCAATGGCTTAGCTGCTCTGGCCCTGATTGAAAACAACATTGGCCTTGCTGTCTCCATCTACCGGGAGGCTCTTGCATCTTCTGAAGAGAATTCTGAAGACATACGTGTCGATCCCCTTCAAAAACTCCATACCCTTCACAACTTAGCAGAGGTACTGAAATGAAATCCATCCATCTTTCTCTGAAGGATGTTTGTTTACACAAGGAGTAAATGAAGCATGTGATCTATTTCTTAACTTTTTGTTGACTTTCAGATTCTTGGAAGCAAATCTCAATTGGAGGGTGCTAATGAAGGAGCTGAGTCAGAGGAACCATCACAAGAGCAGCTGCCTGGAAGGCCTGAGGCCCAGGATAATTTATCTCAGAATGCTGCCTCAATCCTCAACCGCCCCCCAAGTGCTGTACAACTGCCGGGTATTCCCCAGACATTGAGGGATCACCTCCTTGTCAAACAGTGTCAAGAAATCAAGGCAAGGTACATGGCAACTTTTCATGCCAAGCTTGCAAGTGTACGAGAGGACTTTCAGATTACACACAAGCAGGTAATGGGTCCCCATCAGTAGTGCTTCTTCGACTTTCAATGTTAGGATTGACTTTTTAGGGAGATCTTTCAGAGTTCTGTGCCCTGAGGAGTCTGAGAATCTGACAGGTAGAGGAGGGAGGAGGAGGAGCAGCAGGTCAAAATACATGGTGGTTAGACATTCTTATGTCAGTGCAGAAACAGCCTGACCATGGCAAGGAGCTTGTGAAGAAGATTCGAGATCAGCTTCTGGAGTCTGATCATTTAGGTGAATCTGGAAACATGGGACGTGTTAAGCATCGTAACACATCAAGTCTTGCACTGAGGTGAGAACTTTTGTTTTGTGATGAGTACCTATATGACTTCAATTGTACAGCTACTAGCTTTTGAAGACAGTTATGTAACCTAATCTCCTCTGTGCATGGGAGAGTTTCTTAGATAGGGAAAAATGTGGATTGATGATGATGCTGGTGATGTTGCAGGTTTCGGGACATTTCAGGGTTGGAAATGGTGTTGCTGAGGGAGCTGGATGCAATTGAGGCTGGGCGGAGGGAGCTTTTGCAGCGATTGATGCTTCTGGATGCCCGAATGGATAACCCTGATCCCCTTGATGTCGAGCGTGCTGGTCTTTGTTCTCGTTGCCAACCCACTATGGATGGTCCTTTGTGTGCACACTGTGAAGCTGAGGAGTTCTTTCAGGTGATGACTCAAGTCAGTCTTGTGTATTCCAGCAAAATATTAAAGAGCCTTTGCTGTGCATTTTATCACAATCAAGAGGAGACACACAAAAGGTGGAGGTTGTTAAAGTGCTTAAGGAATTAATATCAGTGAACGGTTGGGTAATTTATTTTCTTGCTGGTTGTGACAAAGTGCAGGCATATGAGAACAGATTGTTCTTACTTAAGGTAACAGCAGCAGGAGACGAGCTTGTGTCAGCAGAGGAGGCACTTATTGCGCAACACAGTAGCCTTGCCCTCAAGCGCATAGGCACTAACACCAGTGGCCTCAGAGGCAATCAGATGACAGCAGTAGAAGATCTTGAACGAGGGACTCGTTACAAAGGTCCTGGTTCAGCACTGGTCAGTAGTAGCCTGCATGCTTACCTACCTGAACTTTAAATTTCTGCTCAAGAGCAGCTTTGTTAAAGATTTTCACAATAGTTTCTGAAGCCTCTCGAAGTATACATATCTTAAGGCTGCTTTTGATATTCCTTCATATTTTGATCTTTGTGGGTGCTTACTTAATCTTGAGGTATTGGTACCATGGAGCAGGTGACAAGGGCACCATCAGAGACGGAGCGGATCCTAACAATCATGAGAGGTCATGTAAAGCTTGTGACTGGGAGGGATGGATTAGCCGCAGCCAAGCAGCACCTTCTAAATCTAGAGGTGACAGAAACCTTATGAACAAGTTGTGTTTTTCCCTTCAAGTACAGAGCAAAGTTAGTTCCTCTACATAGGTATCCTTTACTATTTGCAGTTACAGTTTTCTTTCAGTATGCATTGATGTAGTAACCACATGCAATGCTATTTGTAGAGCAACTCAACTGGTGCTTAGTATGTGACCATGCAAACTAAAATTGGATGAAGAAAAGTCAAAACATGCTGGTTTGGCTCAGCAAAATGGTTTTGGCCCAGCATTTTTGCATAGTTTGCTGAGGCTGGTAAAAGGCACAACAAAGCCTAACACTTGCCAGAGAAGAGTAATAAATATGATCTGACTGGTGCTCCCTGTTTCTGATTGTCCAATCATAATGACTGGTTCTTGTGCTTTGCTTATAGTAGTCTCCCAACTATTTGCAGTCCCAGTTTCAGTTTTATGGGTCGGGTTGGAAAAAAGTAAATAACTGGACTTGAATGTGAGAAATATTTTTGCTGGTTCACATACTAAGCACTGCTGGAGACACTCTTAGTTTGTATTATGTTTACTCAGAGTTTTATATTGTGCTGATGATGATGAAGTAGATTTTTTTTACAGGCAATGAGAAAGGAGTATGCACAAGCAAGAGTGTTGGCTTTAGCACAACGAGGGGTGCTGTATGCACTGGATGAGATTAATATGGCCACCACACGACTTCAGTTGTGGTATCCTGGGGAGGATTCACATGGTGAACTGGAAAAGCTTTTTAAGCTGCACCCAGAAGAGGTCCCACAGAGGAATGTACAGCTAACAGGCGAGAAGTTTATGGCCCTAGATGACTTCATGCGAGCAAAGGGACAGCTCCGCTATTTGAAGGTACAACAGCTGAGAGAGAGACTGTGTGAAAAATAGCATCTTACATCTTTGTAGGTCTTGGGTGTTCTTCTCTGTAGTGGTATATTAGAGTGGAATGTTTTTCCTTTTCCTCCTGGTTTCTTTGACCTTGATGTGTCCTGTTGCAAAAGCAGGGGCTGAAATATGCTAGGCGGAAGGCAATGATGATGGATGCTAAAGCTTCAGGGAAGTTGAGCACTGGCAGTCAGAATTATAGTTCACATGAAAATAGTGCAAGTGAAACAACAGAAGGATGGGAGAAAGCAGAGGAGGAGTCGTGCCCTGTGTGCCATGAAAAGCTTGGCTCACAGTTCATGGTTCTTCCTTGTGGCCACCTACTTTGTTTCAAATGTAAAAATGTGCACTCTTTGCTTTTATTCATCGGTCTTCTTTGACATCTTTTCCAAAGAGAATGGCCAGTTGTTGGTATTGAGTTTCTGTGGTGGTATTTTAGAATCAAGTGTCAATACTGATGCCCAGTTCATCACCAGTGGTTTTGTTACAAGTTTAGGGTTTAGGGTTTAGCGAACAGGTTCTTCTCCACACATTCAGGATATTTTTGCAATAGTACATCATGTGTGCATAAGAGTCATTCTTTACCAATAGCTGCTGGTGATCCCATCAATGAATGGGCAGGAAAGCGTAGTCTTCTAATACTTGTTTGCATTTCTGAATGGGTGGGTGGGTGGTGCAGGTTTTATGGTTCTGGTGCAGCGGTCAACGCTGCCACATGGTTCAGGATCCCAGAAGCGGATCAACTGCCCCAGTTGCCGACGTCGTGCTAATGTAGGTGATGTTGCATATGTGGATAATGTCTCTGAGAGACCTGGACCAGATCCCAGTGTCAGTCAGTTTCATGGAGGAGAGGATGGGGATGAGGAACTTACTTTGTCGGTCAAGGGTTCCTATGGAACAAAGGTACTTTGATTCCCTCTAATGGAAGTTTTTGTCCCAGCCAATTGCCTTCAACTTTGCAATCATTCCTAGAAGAGTGCAATTTTTGCAAGACAATATTGCTTTTTTTGGGGGCTATTATGTATATACATTAGGAATGGCATTGGAGAGTATACTTTGAAGAGTTGTTCAGGCTAAGGTTTGGATCTGAAATTGTACATTCCCTACATGCTGTCGTTGGCTTTGGAGTGCATTTGATTGGTACATGGCTGCTGATGGTGAAAAGTGCTATTGTTGGGTCGGGAGCTGCTCAACAGCTAGAGGCTGTTGTGAGGAGGATACTGTGGGTTAAGGCAAAAGATCCAAATGCAAAGGTTCTTCTGTTTTCAGAGTGGCAGGATGTGCTTGATGTAGTGGAGCATGCTCTGACTGCCAACCATATCACCTTTGCTCGGATCAAGGAGCGCGGGTCCACTACTCCCCTCTCATTCTTTTCTCATTTGATTGGTTGCTTTTTTAGATGGTTGGAGTTCTGTTGGATTCTTCTGTAGCTTGAACTGGTTTTCCAGCTTCTATGTCTACTAACCATAGGCCTTACTGAGTTGGAATGCTAAATCATGAGAAAGTTTGTCTTGACATCACATTGCTTTGCTGGTGTGTGTGCCAGGAAATTGAATGCTGCACTTGACAGGTTTCGAGGAACCAGCATGCAAATTGTTCCTGGTCCTGGAAAGGCTGGAAGACAGAAAGAAAAAAGGGAGCAGACAAAAGAGCAGGTGCAGGTGCTGTTGTTGCCTATAAGACATGGGGCTAATGGCTTGAACTTAGTAGAAGCTCAACATGTCATACTGATGGAACCACTGCTCAATCCGGGTGCGGAAGCTCAAGCCATCAACCGTGTCCACCGCATCGGCCAACAACAAGTTACATATGTCCATCGATTCATTGTGAGTTACAGACTCACACAGTGGACCATCCTCTTGATTTGGGTTTTAGGGTTTAGGATTTTGTTCACATTCTGTATGCTGGTATATTTTGTGCAACTCATAACCTGAGATTGAAACTGGTATTAGTATTCTGTTGAATCACAAAATACCTGCAGTGAATGTGGGTAGCTACAATTCCATCACCTGGATGTTGGCATTCCATGCACATCTGTCATTCTTGGATGGATGTCAACTCACAAAAAATACACTTGATCTGTTGTACAGGTCAGCGATACGGTAGAGGAGAGCATATACAGGTTGCGGCAAAAGAATCACAACATGAATATGGCTACTACCAGTATGAGACGAACAACCAACTCAGTTGATGGATATGTACTCACTCTCAGTGATGTGAATGCTTTGTTCACTCCGGATGCTGGAGAATCCAATGCTGCTGTCCAAGAGCAGCTGGGTTCTGTTTTGAGAAGTTTGCCTCCAGGGGTTGCTGCAGCAGCTGCTGCTGAGGCGAGACGTATTTCTGGTGCAAATCTTCTTTGAGAAAGTGTCCATAACATCTGGAGAAATGATCCTAACATGCCAGCTAGCTCTCTCCTGAGATGGGGGGCAGATTGAGATGGTCTGGAGTAAGGCCGGATTGTCTTGGGCAACAGGTGCCCAAAGGGCAATTGGTACTCTAATCAGCAGTGTGTGGGGCCTAGAGTGTGAGGGATGTGATTCCACAAAAATGCAGCATACGAATTCAAGTTACTGCTGCTGCTGCTGCTTTGGCAATCAATGGCTTCACCAAAGACAAAAGCTGTTATTGGTGTGTGCACTTTCAGCTTTTAGAAAGAATTTCCTCAGGACTCCATGTAGATGATGGTGTATCTACACCCACCCACTGTCAGGAGCTGATGGAGTCAGTGGGTGGGTTAGTCAAGGCACATTGTCACTGCTATTCATGATGAAGGTGTAGTAGAAGGTCTGACGCTTTTACGGGCAACTCTCATAAGGCTATGACTACTCATTATAGCGTTAACAACAACCTTTGAAGTGTTGATGTGGAGATTTTTCTGCAATCTCATAGATATGTAAACGATAAGAGTGTCCCTGTTCCTTTGGTGTGTGTGTGCATTTCAGTTTCTTAGGAGACAGTATCATGAGCCTCTGACTTTGCATGCATTTTGTATGTTGATGTCAACTGATCTTACTGGACAATTTACCAGGTAGTGGTTTCAGGTTGCCAACAAAACTTGTTACCATTCCAGAGATCATGGCAGGGTCGGCACTCAGAGATGTCTTTGGAGTTGAAAGTTTTAAGTGCAAATTGGCCAGTTCAAGTAAGCCTCTGGTTTATCAAATTTGAGTCTTTTTTTCTGATCAAGTTCAGTATCACAATTGGCTGCCTTCTCGACAAATCTGGTGAGTGCGATGTGAAATATTAGACCAAAATTATGGATTTTTTGTGAAAACTATGTTCATTGAGAAGCAGAGCTTTTCTGATGGTCACTAATGGGTTTTACCACACGAATTTCATAGAAGCATGGGAGGAATTCAAAATTTTGTTAAGCTCTCTCTATTGTGGGTTTCAGGACCTTTTCATGTGTTTTGGATTACTGTCGGGTGCTGATCTGTTGGGTATTCTGTCAAAGATTTTAATGATTTGAAATGTTCATTTGCTCTCCCTCCTGGTTCCCGATCTATGCAACTTCCAAATTTTGTTACAGAAAAAAGACACAGAAAGAAATCTTATTTTTGGTCTTCAAACATTGGTGTCATAGCAGAAGAGAGTTCAAATGCCCAGTGCAACACATAAAAAACGGTACTCAACTCTCTCGGGTTTTGTGTGCACATGTTCATTGCATCTCCCTTCACATTCTCTGCTGGGCTGTCACCCTTGTCAGGTATCACTGGTATTTTGGGGGGAGGGAGCACTCTCTGCATTGTAAGGAGTCCTGGGAAATTTTTGTTTGTCTCTTGTTCAAGTTCTTATGAACCCAGTTGTTAAAAGTACTAATTATTGCAGAATAGTAGTTATTTATAATTACTTCTTGTTGGAACAGATTTTTAGCATTTTCATGTCTAGGGCTCATCTTCAAGGAGAGTGTCTTCGGAGTGTCATCTCATATTTGTGTGCATGGTCTAAGAGCATCCCCACCAGTGCTTAGTATGTGACCCTGCAAAAATATTTCTCACATCCAAGTTTAGTTATTTAATTTATTTTTGCCTCCGCAGCCATAAAACTGCACGTGGGACTGCATATATGTGGGAACTACTAACAGCAAACCAACTGGACCAATCATTATGGTTGCCAATCAAAGACAGGGAGCAGCAGTCAGATCATATTTATTACACTCTTCTCTAGAAGGTGGACAGGTTTGCTGTCCCTTTACCAGCCTCAGCAAATTGAGCAAATTTGCAGGAGCAAAACCAATTTCCTGAGCTAAACTGGCATAATTTTAGTTTTCTTCATCCCATTTTAATGTGCAAGGTCACAAACTGAGCACCTGTGTGGATGCTCTAATGTGTGGAACTTTGTTAGTTTCTTTAGTGTTGGGTGCCAATCAAAATTACACTCGGACACAATACACTCTAAAATTAACTAAATCAACTAGTAAAATCAACTAATAAAATTAGCTTTAATTCTTCAGTTTCTTGTTTGTCACACGTACAAATCCATTTTTTAGAAAAAAGACTTTCATTTTATTAATATCTTGTATTTAAAAAAGTGGGTTTCATGAGTTCATTTTTGTTCTGCCTAGTTCACTCCACTCAGATGGTTTTTGACAAGCTCAAATTAAATCCGAGTTTCAGCATTTTGGATCAACAACAACATCCTTTAGGTTATATATTTCCGATTCATAACATGGTATTTACCTAGGCTGAGAATGCAATCTTTGGGATGCCCGATCTTTTCAAGATAACAATTATAAGGGCTCAGAGTGACCCAATAGCCATTTAGTGTGCACCATGCAAGATGGATGGTGTATGGACAAGATTTTTTCATTGTATTCATGTCTCATGGCTAACCACACTGGTTAACCATGTGCTAACTATGCATGCACATCTACCTACCATGTAGCATCTACCTACCATGTAGTCACCAAGTGCCTTACCAACTCACTCATCACCTATATTGTAACCACTTACCTTCTCTACCTTCTTACCTTTGATAGGTAATTTACCTGGGTAGTCTGAAGGGGGAGTGATGAGGGTTTGCCTGATAAGTTACCAAGATGAACATCTCGGATGTAGTTCATCCACAAACAAAGCCATAATTCAGTTCCAACTAGTGTTCCAAAATGAAGAAAACACAACTTTAAAAAGTCTATATATTTAGAGTACCCAAAACTGGTGCTTACAGTTGGGCCCCAGTTCTGCTAAAACTGGGAATTGAATTAGAAGTCAGGATGAAAGCAGTACACAAGAAAAGAAAGAAAGAAGGGGACCAAACTAATTGTCTCATCTAAATTTGGTCCTCAAGGGAGTTTCACCCCTAGTTCTGAATTTGCCTTACCAAGGCCTTGACTCCTCCTCCTCATATTCTTCACTAAATCAAAGCATTGTCAGAAATTTTTCTTTCTAAACTGATACCCATATCAGTTCACAAAATGGTATGTGATTCCACTCACTTTTACCATTCCATTCACCGCACTCAAAACAGGGATTAGAGAGCCAAACAAGGGTCCAAAGACAAGATGACTTTACGAATAACTCTAATTGTGTAGTTGAACATGGGTATTGAAACCAGGGTTTGCTTGGCTCACAGTTTTGAGAGAGTCCTGTAGATGGCAGTTTTCCAGAAAGGACCATTGAAGTGTGAGAACACACACACACACACACACACACACACACACAAGCCTGGAACACTCATGGCAGGCAGAAACCAACCAAGGGACAAAGACACCAGTGTGAGGTACAGTAATAAAATATTGGAATGCTTTCTCTGCACACTTCCAAAGCCAGAATGCTCAATACCTAGCTAGCTAGCCTCTCTACTTGTGGTTATTGTTGTTGTTGAACAAACCAGATTTCAGGGCGCCAGACTGAATCAACAAAAGTCACCAGTGCCACTTCTTCTTCTTTTCTTCTTCTTCTTGGGTGAGTACCATAGTACCTACACTGGTACCATGGTTAAGAACCAGTGTTCTGAGGGGGACCTTGGGTTTGCAGTGTTAAATCTGGGTGTTCAGGGGGGCTCAGGTCAGGTGCTTCTGATTTGGAATGAATTCAGCTACAACACCCTTTTGTGTGCATTGGCACAAAAATCATTGGGATTGTGAAACTAGTCTTTTGCTAGATTTGAAACTGAAATCAGAACTCTGAAATTAGTGATGTAAAAAAAAAACTTGATAAGTGAGTTGAACATTATATACAAAATTTTAATTTTAATCGGTCGTTGAGCTTCGTACTTATATCGTCCTTCGTTTTAATTTGTTATAAAATTTTGGGTTTAATTTTTTTTGGAAAAAATCCTTGAGCATTTGGAATGGGCTTAATCCTATGAGCTTACATGGGCATTGATTTGCAAAGTGTGAAACCCATTCTTAGAGTGGATGAGAATCCTTATTTTTTTTGCAAAATGCTTTATGCAAGGTAAGGGATCCCTTTGGTGCTTCAAAGGTTCTCACTCCTTTCGCTTTCATAGGGGGCTCAAACTTATAAAATCCCTTAGTGTGGTGCTTCACCTTACATCAATACACTCTCTTTTAACGTTAGGGAGTATGTACATGGAATTGGACTTAGTTTTGGACTCAAGTCTAGAGGTTCTTGAATTTGGAAAAATGTGCCAAATATGTTAGATTTGGACTTAGAATTTACCATATATGGTAGTTCTCTTAATATTATTTTTTATAAAAAATTTAGAGGTTGGATCCCAGTTTCAAATTTGGATTTATTTTCTCACAACCGGTTCTTAAATTTTTGGTTCTTGTGTATGTGAGAATAGTCAATTATTTACACCGGTTTTAATTAACTGGTTATCAAAATAAAATACGTATGAAATTTATTTCTTAAGCACATGTAATATTTCAAGTCTTAATTTTAACAACTATTTTTTTCTAAGTCATTTTCCAACAAAAAAATATTTATCAAATATTTTTTCAACCAACAATTATTCTTTTCTAACAACTTCACAAATCCAGAACTTCATCTTGCTCAAAAGAATCTTCAAATTCTTCTAACTCTTTTTAAAAATCTCATCCATATCAATGAACTTTACTAAACTAGAGGGTGATTTGCAACCAATTTTAGAATGATTAAAATAGTTAAACAAAACAAATTAAAAATTTCATCCACACAAAACATATTAACAATCTCAAAAAAAATTTACCAACTTCATTAAGTGTAAAAAAAAATTTAAAGCTCACCTTGTTGTCATTGGGGTATCAAGTTTTCTAGGGTGAATTTTAGAATTAACACAAGCTTTGGTCCACTCTTGCCTACCTTTCCTAGATTTTTTGGGCCAAGTTATACACTTTTGCAAATTTGTTTGGTTTGCCTTCATATTTACATATTTCAAAATTTTGCACAATTTACTAGGATTTTCTTTAGCCTCTTCTTCCACATTGTTTTCTTCCATAACAACCTCATTTATGGAAATATCACAAGAATTTTCATTTATTTTTTTTCATTTTTTAGTGAATGCTCCATTTTCCAGTTTTCACAAAAGACTTGGTAAGAAAATAAAATAAAATTATGCTATACCAAAATTATTCAAAAAAATGAATACAATTACAAATAAACAAATGAAAGACTACAATCTAATAAGATAAGGTTTGAAGGTTGAGAAAATAATTACAAGCATTTACAAAGAAAAAAGGTTTAAAGTTTAAAAAATGAAAAAATATGATGTAAGAAATAAGTGAAGAATGTCTAAGATTAAGGTTCAAATTAATGTTCAAGAATATCTAGATGCATGTCCAAGTGTAGAAAAAATTGCAAAACAAATAAAAATAAAATAAAATACATAAACAAACAATAAAAAAGAGACAAATAAACATTCAAAGCACGTACAAGAATGCAAGAAAACAAAAACATACAAGAAAAAAAAATGTGAGGAAAAAAACTTAGTAGAATTTAAAGGTTGATGCACATGCCTTTTATGCACCACCTCTTGTGCAAATAAGTGAAGGGGAAGTACCAAGTAGGAGGGCAAGCTTGAAGCTCAAAGTAGGCAAACAAGAGTGTAGGCAAGTAGGTGTTTGGTACTTGAACGAAGGTGTGGAAGCAATTAGGTGGTGATGGTGGAAGTAGGTAAGTGGGCAAAAGTAGGCATAGGTGGAGGAGGCAAAAATAGGTGGCGGGTAGCAAGTTAGCGACATGCAATAAGTAGGTGGAGCAAGTGCAAAGGAGGCAAGTAGGCAACACACAAGCAAAGTAGGTGTGAAGGAAGCAACGACAAGTAGGAATAGAAGTTGTAGGCAATGGAGGTGTTTCAATTCAAAGAAAACAAAACAACTTTAACTAACAACAACACATAAACACATAAACACAAAAAAGAAGCAAAAAAAACCATCGTTTCAAAGATGAAAATGTGCAAAGCGATTGCAATGCAAATTTTTTTTGACAACTTTCCAATGAAAAAACAAGAATGAGAAGAAGAGGGAGTGAGAATGAAGTCGTTTTGTTTTGATGGCACCAAAGCTTAAACCTTAATTGTGTTGGTTTCTTCCAAAAGCTCCTACCCAACACATAACACTTAACCCCTTACACCTACCACCTAACCCCTCTTAAAAGAGAATCAAGTTTTCATAAAAGAAATTTACATAAGGCAATTTTTAATTTTTGAATTTCTTTTAGAAAAGGATTATAGTCTCAGCCTTTGTTCTCTCATGAAAGAGAATCAAAGGTCAAAATATCGATCATGATATCACTTTCAGTGTTATTTGGAGGTTTTCGATGGGTGATGCCCAATTGATAAATGGTGTTCCTTGGTATACCCACTAACATAGGTCTTAACCATCCAATCATAACATCACATGGTGAAAAATAATGACATCCAAATAGATTTAAACATTAGATTAATTTTAAATATGTATTTTAAAATTTAAATATAATATTTCAAGTTTTAAAATTCAAGTTGTATAATCAAATGTAATGTTTTTAATGTTGCATAATTTCAAATTTCGTATCTTAAAAAATTGCATCTTAATTTAAAATATTTTCAAATGATCTAGAA
Source organism: Sphagnum tenellum (assembly GCA_963921925.1). Classification (NCBI taxonomy): domain Eukaryota; kingdom Viridiplantae; phylum Streptophyta; class Sphagnopsida; order Sphagnales; family Sphagnaceae; genus Sphagnum; species Sphagnum tenellum. The sequence continues at coordinate 18,001,050 of OY998145.1, forward strand.
ATTTGAATTTTTTTTTCAATATTTAATCTCATAAATACATATACTTGATTTTTAATAAAAATTAAAATTTCAATAAAATTTTATTGATTTAAAAAATTTATTTAAAAAATTCAATATAATATTTTCTATCAAAGTGATTTAATCTTGTAATGTTTGATGAAATTAATTCCACACTTGAAATACATAAATGAGGACAATTCTACCAAATTTTTTTCTTTTAATTTCATAATGAAATTAAAATCTTAAGTTTCACTATATCATTACATTATTTATTATTTATTCCTAGTTAGGCTACATAATTTTCATTTATCAAAAACTCCTTTATTGAATCTTATCAAGAAATCTTTCCAATAGTACCAATAGTGTGCCCAAACTTGATCTTTACCCTAAATCTAAAATCCAATTTTTATTTTCATTCAAAATTAAATTTTCATTTGTTATTGAATTTCCATTGATAAAAATCATTCAAATTTCAATATGTCTTGCATCTTAGGTGTAAAAATACAAACTCACCTCCATTAAATCCTATAAATTGAGAGAATTTCAAAAACATCAAAAGTTTACCCCAAATTCTTTATTTTAAGTCTATAAATCAAATTTAATTTTGATTCATAATTGGAATTTCATTTGTTACTGAATATTGAATTTTTGATTACAAAACATGAAAAAATTCAATATTTCTTGCACCTTCAGTTTCAAAATTATGAAACTATTTCCATTAAATCCTAGCCATCAAGACCACACCTAGACCTATTTAGCCTAAGTTTGATTTCCAAATTTTTATTTTCACTAAAAATTAAAATCTCATTTGTTGTTGAATATCTAGACACAAAAATAATCAAAATTTAATATCTCTTACTCACTTGTTCAAGGCTTTCCAACAATATCAAAAGCACTATGCCCCAATTGCCCCAATTGTTTTTGTTTTGATTTCATTAAATTTTCAATGATAAAATTTTAATTCAATAACTTTTGCACCGTTGGTCCAAAAACTTGGTGCATCCTTATTAATTGATTTTTTCAATGGTACCAATAGCATGATAGGAGATGCTTTATTTTGGGAGACCTCAATGTGACAAAAGAAAGAAAGAAAACAAACTTAATTGTAGGATCATAACAATTAAGAACATGAGAATTATACATCATCCAAAAGTATCATTATAATCACAATGCCTCATATTTGCAAGATTGATTTTAGTTACATTAGTCATAATAATCAAGTCAAATTATTTCACATGAGTGTTAGATTTTTGACATCTTCAATATAATCTCCGATTTGACTAGATAGCTAAAGGTTTTAAAATTGTAATGAACATATCTACATTTGATGTTACTCAAATGAAACACAATTAGTCATTTCAAATTTATAACTTTGATTCTACAATCAACTTAATCACAATTTGACTGACATAAAAACCATATTTTTTTAGAAATACTTGAAACACTCACCAAAATGAGAAAAAAAAATCAAGAATCAAAATGGTAGTACTCACAAAACTTTTAAGCAACATTCTCATTTTTAGAGTTGAGTCTCAGGTGAAGTCTCAAATATTTGAGATGTGATATTTTGATGCAAGTGTTATATATATATATATATATATATATATATATATATCATGATACTTGTCATCACTTATTGAAAATATTCTTCAAAATCTGGCACTTTTGCACTTTGGATGAAAAAGTCTTATTCGTATGTGTAAAAAGATCACCACCTTGTTTGTTGTTTTCTTCACACCAATTTTCAAACGAGCGCACCACAAATTTTTCTTCTTCGATTTGCAATTGGGTTTCCATTGTTGAAGTGATCTCTTTGCATAATTAATTTTGATCCGAAGAAATAAGAATACTCGAATTTATTGTGCAAGTTTTTTTTGCCTATGTTGTTCTAAAGGGACCGTTGTTCAAAATCCACATACCCATTATGCAAATCGTGAAAACCATTACATTATGGAACATGCCAAGTATAGGCCATTATGCCCATTTAGCTGAAATTTTCAGAATTTTTAGCTCAACCTAGTGGGGATGTCTAAATTGCTCATAGGTACCTTACCCAGCACAATGGCCTGTATCCCCGGCACCTTCCTAATACAAAACGGTATAGATTAATGTTTAGTCATGTTTAGATTCACAATGTGAGAGTTATTGAATTTAAAATAGTTTTGTTTCAACGAAATTTTCATAGAATTAAACTTAATTTCCTTGGGAAAATTGGGGTGCAATTTATATATTTTTGCGAAGCCCTTAATGAGTAGGATTTAATGGAGGCAATTTCATGATTAATGGATATATGCCATAACAAAAACGTTTGACATTTTTAGTGGAAAAATTGTATGGCACATTTTCATGGAACATTGAAAATGTGTAAGTGAATTGATTATGCAAATAAAAATTCCAAAGGGATGTTGTCAGAAACTAATGGAAATCATGTATGATCAAAAAAGTTTACAAATGACACAAAAAATTAAATACAATTTGTTAAAACTCCTTTCAATATTCCCATTGATGTTCCTAAGAATTCTCTTTACCAAAGTACATACCAAGTACAGATCCATTTGTAGTTGTTTCCTTTGACAACAGCCTTAAATACAATTTAGTTATCCATAAATTTCCCACATTAAGTATAGAAGATGTTGTTCCAAATTGAAATCACATCATGTCACAAAGTTAATTATTGATGTTCCCAAAGTTCCCAATCATGTCCCGAAGTAAATCCCCTTGGTTCTTATTTATTGATGTTTCCAATAGTTAGAGCTCATACCGAAGAGTCCAAATAATTTAAAGTTGGGAATAATGGGAACCCTTACATATGACTATGGGCTAAGGGTTTCAATGCCTCATCCTATGGAGCTTCTTAAGCAATCTAAGGCTCACTTTGAACTAGGAGTTGGGTCCAAAACATTTTGGGGCCAATGATAGGAAATTTGAGCACTTCTTGGCTTGTTGTTTGGTCCCTAGTTGCTAATAAAATATTATTTGTTTAGAGGCCAATGAGATCATGTGTTAAATCATTAAGGCCAAAACTAAGGACCAAGGCTTCAACTCTTCATATTCTTTTATTTTTTCTTGATATCATTCTTCTCTCATCTTTGCTTCCCTCCTCAAGGTTAAACCTTAAACTTCTTCTCATCTTTGCTTCCCTTCTCAAGTTAAAACTTAAAAGCCAAACCACAATGGATGAGCATAAACACAATATTCTTGTAATAATTGTGCTTTTTCATGGCCATATCTCAAGTAGAAAAAATTAAAATCCCATCTATCATTTAGAAACAAGCACAAAATTAAAAAAAGAGAGAAAAATGAAGAGAGATGAAATGAAGAAAGAGAAAATATAGGGTTTACTTTGATCCTACGGTGTGGATTTCATCATAACGACAATATTTTATTGGGGCATTGGTCCCAAGGGTTGCAAATTCACCTCCCAAGTTGTTAGGCTTTTTTTTTGGCCTTGGGGTCAAGTGAGGGACATGAAGTGATAGATTTTTAAAAATGTTTTCTTTTTCGACCCTTGACTCCTAGTGCAAAGCCCTTGGGGCTTATTTCAGCAATTACACTTATAGGAATGCTTGATTTGAGTTCAACCTTGGCCTTAACTCCTAGTGTAAAATGGGCCTAAGTTCCTTTAGAATGTCAGGAGGGATGTGGCTCTAGAGTTCTTGTTTTTATAAGACACATTGTTGGTTCTGTGGTTTAAGGTGGGGGGCTGGTTTCAATATTCATACAAAGTATCAATAAACCCTCCTACTAGCCTATTTGCAGCTCACACTATTTGCATAACTTAATATCAATATTTCAAACACTAGAAATTTTGAGGAAATGGTAATCAACCAATTTGGAGATTTTGAGTAAAAAAATCAACCAATTGGTTGATTTTTTGGAATCTATTGTATGGGTCCTTTTTGAACAATTCCTGAAAAATTTCATAGACACCTAGCTTATTTCCCAAGATTAATTATCTTATTTCTTTCCTAAATAATCACTTTCTTTCTTGCTAACTTTTCTAATAAGTATCTCCATCTTTATAACTATTTCACTTTTTTCTTTCTTATCCACCAACATGGATATGAAAAATTAAATTAACATACGTTTTTTTTTTCATGTTCATGAAATTTATATATTAATTCTAATTGAATTTAACATTAACATAAGTAATGATGAAAAATTGAAAACCATATGAAAACATAAGAAAAAAATAAAACAGTTGATTGTCACTCATAGTGGGCAGCAACGTGAAGCTCCAAATTGGGTAAGTATTCTATATAAGTAAAGGAATGTAAGTGCTTACTATATAAGTAGATAATGCATTTGATGGTTATTAAGGTGGGTACGTATATGCGATTGGTCTTTACATAGCTGATCAATGTTAAGCTATGGGACAGGAAACAATGAAAAATTGGTTTCCTGTTCACTCTGCTCGGTTTTTGCAGTCATGCATTTTGAAGATCAGATGAGAGATGTGAGGTGACTAGGTGTAGAGACAGCTCGGGCAAAACAATGTAATGGAAAGCTGCCATGTTAGCCAAAAGACAATTCTTTCGACATAGTTGATTAATGGAAAGGTGTTACAATACAGTAGTCTCCTGCTTAAGTACGCAAGTTGAACCTGTGCGGTTTGTGCGTACTTAGCCGGTAGGTGTGTACTTTAGATTCATGACATCTTACTTATATAGAGAAATGGTGTCCACGTGCTTGATGCAGTAATTCAGGATTGGCTGGAGCTCCCCCCCCCCTTTTCCCTTGAGGGCCCCAGCCAAAGTGAGCGGATTGTGGGATGGTCAACATGGTGGGAAGCGGGAAAACTGAAAAATATCCTCCTCTAAATCCCCCGCCCCCCAAAGTTAAAAGGAAATAATGCAAGGCACATTCAGTGTGTGCTTGGGCCTTCCCATTGGCTGCATGAAATTTCTCCTCCCAAAAAAGTTTATCACCATTTTGGCCTGAACTTTACCCCTCACAAGTCCAACTTTTTTTTATTGAATTTGATTGACCCCGACAAAAAAAATTTGAAACTATGAAGGCTCACAAAATTGAAGATTCTATGGACAGATGGAGTGCCTCCCCCTTTGGCCCACCGATATATGTGAGAAGGGGAGGACTTCGAGCAAAGCATATGGGATTAAAGCAAGGTGCGATTGGGAACACCCATGGGGAACACATTGCGAACCTGTTGGAACAAAGGAAAAATGAAAAAAATCTTCCTCTTTTCCCCCCCCCACTCCCCCCCAAAACTTAAAAGAAAAAAACAAGACACCTTGAGTGCAGGCTGAGCCTTCCCATTGGCTGCATGAAACTTCTATTCCCAAAACTTTTTGGCACCGTTTTCAGCCTTGACTAATACCCCCATTATAAACAGGGGGTATTTATTATTTATTCAATTAGGAGGTTGCACACAACCTTTTTCTTCTGATCATTTTGCTTGCAAAATGGGTCTACAGACTAGTGTTCAACTAATAAATCGTGAACCCTAAATTTTTTGCCAAAAGATGCGTACTTAACTGGGATGCGTACTTAAACGAGTGCGTACTTAAGCGGGAGACTATTGTATTCTCGTCCATTAAGTAACAACTACTTTCAAAATTAGGATTTTTTATCTGAAGTATCTTTGCAGTTTGCAAAACTTTTGATCTCATGAGGTCAATTTCAGCCCAATGTTGTTAACTTCAGACTTGGCTATCTCAGCAGCCTTTTTGTTTCGGGTGTGAAAATTTGGTTGGTGGTTTTCTGTCACAAGTTCGATGACTTTTTGAAAAAAAATCTAGCCAAAAATCTAATTAAAATTTAAAATTCCCAAAAAATCACCAGATTTTCTATACATTATTTTAAGTAGGTAACAAAAATAAGATAAGAATGTTTTGATTCTTTCCTTTTCATTTTGAATGGCCAAATGCGGCTAAATCAGCTTATGGATGATCACCGTCTTTGCTACATCACAATATTGAAAAGCAAAACACTGTACCCTAAGCCTAACTCAGGTTATATATTTGCTACATGTATCACAAAAAAGTGACCCAAATTATTATTTTGAAAATGTGTGTGTTTTTATGAAGTTGCTTATCTCATTTGAATACATAATCAAGTTTGTTTGGCTCATGTGTACAAATGACATTATGTTGGTGAATTTTCACTAAATTTTCATGACAAAGATGGCTCAAATTGTTTTACTTTCATCTCTGGTAATGGCCAAAATTGGCTAAACTTTTTTCTGGATCATCGTCACTTTAGCTCAGGATTATTGTCAATATTTCTTTTTTATGAAATGCAAGGAAATAAAAAGAGAATTGTTTACATAAGGGGAGAACCCAACCAAGGTTTTTGTACTTGTGCGGTCTTCTAAGGTTCAGGAACACCCTTAAGCTCACGGCCTCAGATGAGAACACACTCTTATGGGAACCTCCACCACCACCAACATGAAGCTAGTTCAGGCCTCATAGTCTGTGGCAAATGCCAACTTTGCCCAAATTAATTTAATTTTGGCAACTCTCTTTGGGTAATTTTGGCAAAATTGGCAGTGTGCGTATTTTAACGTCAGAAAGTGAATTTCAAGGGTTGCTGCCATCGTTTGGAAATTCAATTGGCACACAGAGTGGAAAGCCTATTTGTCATTTGTAGCCAAAAAGCTTGTTAGAGGATGGCTATTGCTTGCACTGATCATCTTGAAGAACTCTCTATATTATAGTCCTAAGTATATATTGAAAGCCAAAACTGAAATTCAAGTTCAATGCTTTTTCCTTGGCATTTATGTATGTATGTATGTATGTATGTGTTGCTTCTTCGTTAATCTCCTTACTAGAACTACAGAAAAACATTCAAATGCAATCAGCACTTTTGATGAACCACATGCCTTCATAAAATACCAAACCAGTTCAGATCAAACTTTAAAATCATAACTATTGCTACCAGTAAGTGTTACACCAATACCTAGACTTATACCTAGATTGGCATTTAATCTGCAAAATTTCTTGATCTACAAGACCTGACTTCAAGATATGTAGGCCTGATTGGTCTGTCTAAAATATGATACATGCCCAACATTGATAAATACCAATTCATTGATTGGCTCTAAGAACGTTTAGCTACACCCTCTAGGTATGGCAGTTCTTAAGCGGCTAGCCGCTAAGTCATAAACTCAGACATAAAGACAACCACTTAATTTTGGCAACTTTGAGTTTTTATTTTTGGCAAATTTGGCATCTGAAAAATAGAATGCCAAATTTTATGAGGCCTGAGCTAGTTGCCCGAGTTGTAGGAGATGCATGACTTTCTCGTGAAATGATTCTGAGTTCAATTTAGAAATAATATAGAGGCCATGATGATAGTTGTGATTCTTAATAATCAATGCAACTATAGTGAAGGTGGTCACTGATGATGTCAATCCATAATTGAAAACTAATATACATTGAGTGCATGTGAGTTCAAACTTCAAACCTCAAAGGAGCGTTGGGCAATAATAACTATGTTGCCCCTTCATTATGGTGATTACTAAGTGACAACCTCTCTTTAAATTGTAGAAGCTTATATAAGATGAAGAGTTATGAACAGAATGGCAATAGTACTCCAATCTTCAAAGCTTTCCCTGAGTTATGGCATTCATGTTGTTGCTGTGTTTACATGAAACACCTCTGTTTACATCTCTGCCAGGATAGATATGGGGTCAAAGAGGCGGGGAGGAGTTGAAATTTTCACACTGCATTTTATTGTGGCTTTGGTTGAACCAGCAGGCTTCTGTGGGAAGTCTGTGAGTTCAAAGGTTTTATTAAATCTCAAGAATTGCTTTTTGAAATTGCATCAAAGGTTTTATCAAATTAAAAATTATGATAAAAATGCGTTTTCGATCACTATGTGATTTCATTGGATTTTGAGTGAATTCATTGGTCTCAGTAATCGAGGACAATGACTTGAACAATCCATATAACTAGTGAATTGCACCCATATTTCGTAATATTGTAAAAACTAAAAATCATAATTGAAAGTTCATTTCAAAAATCAAGATTTGCTTGCAAGATTATATTCAATAATCAGTCACCCCAAGCTTGTTAGTGGACATAATTAGTTTTCAGGGAGCGTGCCTCAGCTGCGTGATTCATGCCCTAAGACCCGCATTGTGTGGAGATGGCTTATTGCAGCGAGCCAGCAGTAGCGTGTGAGGAGGGTAGTCGGTCTGCACTTATGAGTTATGAGTTATAACTTGTGTGCAGCAGCCTTGTCTCTTTGAAAACATGTTCTGTGTTGAAATTTAGCCACTAAAAGGGCCTCTCATGCAAGAGTAGGTGCTGGGTCAATTCGTGACTATTATAATTTATAGCCTAATAATCTTTTGCGGGTTTTTCCACAACTCCCCATGACTTGAAAAATATTGACATATAATTGTTTTTTGTAAAGTTAATTTGTGTGTGTGACAGACAAAGTTCTGTTCTGTCATGGAACATATATAGAGGAACGTGGGGGGTGTGTCTGGTGAGGATTCAGAGAACAAAGTGGGACAGATTTCCTTTTCATCTTATTAAAATCTCACCCTCCCTTAAGGACCTTCTTCAATGTCCACCCTTGGAAGTAAAACTTCAACTTACTGCCAGAGGAGGAGGACAAGAGCTTCTGACCAAATCACAGATTGTTCAATAGTTTTTATATCTCACCAGTCTTTTTGCCAACTTCTCCAGCTTCTGACACTGTACTTTGGCCTTGATGATGATGACTAGTAACTAGTTCTCTAGTATTCATTCATATGTAGAGAATAGCAAAGCAACCCAACCAAAGGGTTGCAACTATTCTTCCCTCCCACCTACCCCAAACAAACACACCATCCCAACCAACCCAAAACCCCCCCCTAAACAAGTGATAGGAAAATAAGAAAGATGTCTTGACCATGCTTAGAAAGCTCAATATAAGACCTTTGTGTTGACAATGCTTAAACCTTGTAAACAGTTGGTGTGAAACATAAGAATTATATGTTAATAATAGTAGTTAAACCAACCGAAGGGTTGCAACTATCCTCCCTAAACACACCAACCAACCAACCCAAAACCCTCATAAACAAGTTATGGGAAAATAAGCATATCTTGACCATGCTTAGAAACCCCAAAGCAAGTGTGGTGGGTGGGGGGAGTGAGGTGGAGATGTAAGACTTATGTGTTGACAATGTGTAAACCTTGTAAACAATTGGTGTGAAACATAAGAATTATATGTTAATCATAATAATTAAACCTTAGGTTGTTGGAAAACAAAATAATTATTTGTTGACTATGGTTAAACCTCTGCACTAATCGAGTGGTGGGAAAAAGGTGAAAAATACAAGAATAATCTGTTAACCATGCTTTTACTTTTATGGGATTTGTTGGGAGATTTGCCCTCGTCTCAAATTGTTTCTTTGAGTTTCTGTGTGTGTAATTTCAGCAGTTTCCATTTTTTTATTTTTATGGTTGCTCACCTATCACCATCATCATCTTGTTGGTAGTCAGTCCATTTGGTTTTCTTAATGTTCTGGAGAGCAAGAGAGACAAGAAGAGAGATGAAAAAAGGTATACAAATTCCACCTACTTCATGTGGCCGGCCACAACAAGCACAGAGAAAAGTACAAAAGAAGTGGAAGAACTACCGTGGCTAGTTATGCCTAGTCCACCGTGAACTGACACTCATCCTAAAAAAAGAGATTTATACATGTTAACTTCAAACATTGAACACACCTTTCTTGAGACAAAAAATTTATATATTGCATTGAGAAGTTTTATATATTATCTTCAAACATTTAACATGTCTTTCTTGAGACAAAGTTTTATACATATTGCATTGAGAAGTTTTATATATTAACTTCCAACGACAAATACTATGAGCCAGACTTATTCTAACATTGTTCTACTACGTAACTGGGAGGAGAAATCAGTAGGATCGTCTTGCAGCTGATGGCGTTTGCAAATGGCATGTGCCACACAATAAACAGCCGAAAGGAAATGGGAGTTATTATGCAAACTAAAGTAATCACCGACCCAATTATATAAAGCTAGTGATGAAGAAGTTACTCCATTAGAAGTCAACAATCTTTGTGAGATCGGTATGTATATGTACTTACATGCCTGGATGTTCGGGATGTTAGATAATAATAAATTCAGATCAGGTTGAGTATGTTATGTTTCCTTTCAGATCTCTTATATGCAGATGATTTCAGATCATGTCCAACCACGAGATCGATGGATCTGGATTCCCGATTCCAGAGTAGTGTTTTTGTAAGAATTTTTTTGGATACAATCTCCTAGTAAGTAAGTGGTGATCATCCATTGGAAGAAGGGTGCTTCTTTTTTTTTCTCATTTTTGTCAAGGATTTAATGTTAAATCCTTTTCCTTAGGTGGACTGGCCATCATCATTCATCCACAAGAGGAATGAACGAGCCAAATTGGACTAGAGCTCTGACATCAAAGTAAAAAAATTTCTTTAGAATCCTGCCTTGTTCTGGCTCTACCCAAAAGGAACTCTTTGTCTAAGTACACTAGTACATGTGACTTTTTTCTGCTAAAATATGGCCAATCTTTTGATTGTTTTACCAAAAAAAATCCTTTGTAGAATTCACACTGGATTTTAATTTTTTTTTGGTCACAGTGCCAAAAAAAAAATGCCCAAAAGAGAAACACTCTTGGGAAGATACAGAACAAAAGTGGTCATCACATTTGTGGAAAGATTTAGCCAAATGTGGCTATAAACCAGGCTAATACAAAGGACATAGCTTTTGATCATTCTTCTATATTTCTGGCTATTTACTGAAACTAAATATTAAAAAACTGGTCTTTTAGAAAATATGTTTTCTTGACTTCTAAACATTGAAACTCTGAAAAAATAAGTTCATTTTTGGGGGGGTGGGAAAAAAAAATGAACATTAAAAAATCATTTCTAATTTTTGTAAAGGAAAAAAGGTTGATCTGGAGGTTTGGTGTTTTTTTTGTACTTACCTAATAATCCCTGCAACTAGCGATCTTTTGAATCAGTGAATGTTGCACTGGAGCAGAATTGATTAACTAGTGTTGGAAACTTGGCCGTTGCACCATTTCCAAAAATTGTGTAAGAGAGCCAACTTGCTTTTTCTTGCAGACTATGGAGATGGGACAGAGTTGACGCTCATAACCCAGACCAGACCACAGATTGCAAGCTTAGAAGTTGTGATCTTGACGGCAACAAAACATGCAGTCGTTTGTGTAATTTGTGCATTCGCAACTCCTGTTGCTGCTGCTGCTCCTGGTGTTGTGGCTATTAGCTAGCAGCTGGAGTTACCCATGTGACTTTAGAACTTTGTTGTAGAGAATTTCTAGCTCTTGTTAAAAAAAATTTGTCTAGAACTCTGCAACAGTTTCTGCAATTTTTCAAGTGCACTCTCCTCACTCTTGCTGTGCTGCAACACACCTCATTAACAGAAACCGCGAATACACTGCGAAGAAACTCCCTCATGATATTCCAGCTTTGGTCCAGTGCCTTACGGAGGGTTTTGATCATGTCGTGGATGGGACGTAATTTGAAGGAGTTTTTTAATTTTCTCTCCATAGGCTGTAGAAGTAAGCTAGCTAGCTAGCTTCTTCTGCAGTTCTGGAGGTCCTGAGTTTTGGGAAGAAGATATCATGGCCGGTTGCAGCTCATTTTATACATTGTTAAGAAGATTTCATTCTAGCTGCACTACTTGCAGTTACACTAGTGATGTAGTTGTAGTTAGTGTGAAGGCTCTAGTGTGGGGATTGTGTTGGGCGCTTTTTGTGTGGTGGGTTGTGCTCTTCGTGTGGCTTGATCTTCCGCCCAGTGCTACGTCGTCGTCAGTGGATCAACAAAACAGTTTTCAGCTCAAAGTTGCGCACTCCAGCTTCTTCGCTGATGAGAACGGTACTATAGTGAAAATGATGAGCTTCAATGTGTAGTACGATATATTATATTGTAGTTGATGATCAATGATGCCCTAGTGCGTGCAGGCTCAGTTAGATCGTCATCTGCTCAGGCGAACTGGAAGTCTTTAGATGCTATCTAGCTAGATAGCTACCTAGCTAGCAGTGATCATGTCCTCATGCCATTTGTGAATTGAGAGGGAGATCTATGATCAGCTTCTAACGTAGTCTTGCGTCGTCGCTCCGGTTTGTGATTCTTGTGCAGCAACTGCAAGTTATGTGCTGTACACGGCACCTTTCGTCGTGTTAGCAATCCTTGCACTCCTGTATCTGGAATTGAACAAGCGTTTTCCTGCAAAGTAAGCATCATCAGCTGCGCCCTATTCATGAGCTTCTTGTAAATTTTCCCTCCTCTCGCAGCCTCATTCTTCTTCTTTTCCTCTGTACATGGTTTTCTACGAGTAGAAAAACACAAGAAACTTCTTTAGGATTCCCTGACGTGGGAGGCATCAAGAAGAACTTGAATTTCCGCTATGCAAATAGGAAATGGTTTGTTTGACAATGGGAAAATGCAATGACTCCTCTGTTTCACGATGCGAATATTAGAATAGAACATTGAAATGGTGGTCCCATGACGACTCCATTAAGAGCTTTCTCTATGTTTTGATAATTCAACTTCAATTCGGAGCAGAGGTAACTTCGACTCTTTGGGAATGCCATTGAAAAGCTTCTTCCGATAGTGGCATTGATCATAATACTCTGAGAGAGAGAGAGAGAGAGAGAGAGAGAGAGAGATCCTCAATGAGTACCTTCGTTTTGCTGATTGTTGTTGTTTCTTGTGGGTTACGTTCTTCTTCAGGTCGAGAACTTGCAGTAAGGCGCAGCGTAGATGGACTCGGATCTACAGGTGTCTGTGGACGCAGCCGTTGGTGGTAAGGGGTCCCATGGGCGTGCTGACGGGCATAGAGATTTTAGGGATTGCGGGGATGCTCTTGGCATTGTCGTGGATGTTCGTGAAATCGGCTGTTCCACAATTCTACCTCATCGATGCAGCTGCTGCCGATAAACTCATGTCGCCGGCGGACGTCGGCGTAAAAAAGTATTTCACAACTTCATGACACTCTTGGTCCGACATGAGATTCACACTTTAGAAACTTTTTTGGCATTCAATGTAGGGAAAAGAGTGGAAACCTCTGCTCCAAAATTGAAGTTGAATTACCAAAACATACATAGGGAATTTAGCTTTCCAGTAGAATCGTCATCGGACCACGTTAGAAGTTCAAGTTAGAACTTCTTGATGGTCCCAGGAGGGAATCCTAAAGAAAGTTTCTTGTGATATTTGGGTTTCTGAATCAAAATGTGGGTTTAAATTTTCCTGGTGTGCATCGCTGCTGTGCTGTAGATGGCAGCTCAAGCTGTTGACGTCTTCAGCAACACTAGGACGGTTGATACCATTTCCCATGGCGCTCTTGTTCCTTCCGGTAACGAGAGGGTCGCCGATACTAAGGATGGTGGATGTTCCTTTCGAGCAAGCTGTGAAGTACCACAGATGGTTGGGCCACTTGACGATGCTCCTCGTTTCAGCTCACGGAATCACCTATGCTATCTTCGCCGGCTCTATGAATTCCGTGTATTTGGTACCAACACAAGAAACTTTTTCTGCACACTCCCTGTAGGGAAAAGAGTGCAAACCTCTGACTCGAATTGAAGTTAAGAATTCATGAACAAAACATAGGGAAAGCACTTCAAGGAAATCGTGGAGAAAATTCAAGTTAGAACTTCTTGATCTGGTCCCACTGGGAATGCTAAAAAAGTTCCAAGATTGTGCAACCTTGTGATCAATGCATCTTAAAACTCTTGAACAAAATCTCTTGAGTCCCTCCTTTTTGGAGCTCGAACAAGATTCTCGTCAAGGCTGGTCTCTAAAATCCGTCAGTCAGTAATTTGAGAAAAGTCTGTAATCGATGAATCTCGGGAGACTCGCCGGGATCTCTCCTTGCTTTAGACCGGGCGGAAGTATGACGATAGTATAGTACTATAACTGGCGATGATCATGTTGTGATTGCTTCTTTCGTGCGGTTGCGTGTGGCAGTTGGGTGAATGGAAAGACAATGGAATTTCGAACCTGGCGGGGGTGATAGCGATGCTGGCGGGTACGGTGATGTGGGTCACATCCGTCCCATTGATGCGGAAGCGCTTCTTCAATGTGTTCTACAGCATGCATCACTTGTACTTGGTCTACTTCGCGTTCTCCGTTTGGCATGTGGGATGGTCTCAAGCTGGCGAATTCTTGGGTGCCATTTTCCTCTTCTTTGTGGATCGCTTCCTCCGATTCGTACAATCTCGCAGACCCGTCACTGGCGTGTCTGCTCGCCTGCTTCCCAGCGGCGTTATCGAGCTCAGCATCCCCACACACGCGGGTATGAACAACACTAAACTCCCCCAGCAGCAGCAGGAGTAGATCATGCACGTACATGATATCTGTAGTACACAGTCCAGCATTTGTGGATCCGAATTCCTGTGCACGACTGCTGCAGAATCGACACTGATTTCTCCGGAGCACCAGCTGCCAGAGATCATGTACCCAGAGTCGCTCTGTATTGTTGAACCAACAGCTAGGTAGAGTCTTGAGGAGTGCTAACGGACTGCACCTTCTGTGACCGGGCGATGTACAGGCTTCAGGCATAATGCTTTGAGCTTCATGTTTCTCAACATACCAGGCGTTTCACGCATCGAATGGCATCCCTTCAGCACCACATCAAGCCCCCTGGATGGATCAAGCCAAATGTCCGTTTGCATCAAGCCCATCGGGGATTGGAGTCTCAGCTTACTCACCAAGCTCTTTAGCAGCAGCAGTGCCGCTCCTAAGTCTGCACAAACATCACGGACCCAAATCTCCTCATCTGAAAAATCCGCAACCATGAGCTGCCCATTTGCAATCGGCCATCTGTTTGCTGAGGGTCCCTACGGTCATGAATCGAATTACTTTCTCAGGTCGGTCTGCATTCAGAGTTCTCCTCCTTGGTTGCACCTCCTTTTAAGGTGTTTTGTATATTTTATAAAGATTCAATGAGCAAAGTTTGATGAGACTAATAGAATGAAAGTGTGACACTCCTAGTGATATCACACAAGATACTTTTGCTCTCATGAACATCTTGACATTCTTCTAACACTCAAAGTTCTTCCTTTAATCAGTTCAATGGGTCCCCATAAAATGAAGGTACATGACATTCCTAAGGATATCATCCGTGAGATGCTTTTGCTCTCATATTGAACATCTTGAAATTCTTCTTTCTGATTGTACAGGTACAGATATCTCCTCTTGATTGGGGGCGGAGTGGGTATAACACCCTTCCTCGCCATTCTTCGAGACCTGCTAAAGCGACACGAGTTACGACAAGCTGGGCTACCGATCGACGTGCAACTCATCTGGTGTGTTCGAAGAAGGTCGGAGTTAGAGGTACTCTCAGAAATTAGATATCCCTCCAAGCTGCAGCCGGTGTTGCCGGGGGACTATGGTGCAGGAATTGGGATCCGCGACACCCAGCTATCTATAACAGTGAAAGGTTTCATTACAGAACGGTCGAAAGAACAGCCTGATAGATCTAATAATTCTAGTACTGAAGCAGCAGTTTGTCAGTCCGACAATACAATCTTGATAGAATCACCTCTGGCAATCAAGTCGGAATGTCATGCCTCCAAATCCAGTCACAACAATCTGAGCTTATCGCCAGTCATCCCCAGCAAAAACCCATGGATGGCTGCTGTTATTTTTGCATCCGCCACAGGTTTCGTTCTCATTTCCGGCTTGTTCCATCTTTATGTTGTCACTCCGTCCATCTGCTGCAGCAGCGACAATAGTAGTCGTCGTAGTAGTAGCATTAGTAGCAAAAATGGTGGATCGTCAACAAAACCTAATTTTCCGACGGCGCTCGAGGTTTTCCTTCTCTTTGTCAGCATGTTTGTGGGAATTGTTATCTGTGGTGGAGGCGTTATACTAGCGTGGAGCAAGAAGCAAGGATATAAACAAAATGCATTGCCCTGCACTGCTGCTTCAGCCTTAACGATGCAGATGTCGAAGCCTGCAGCGACGAACAACAGAGAACCAGCAATCACAGCTACTAGGATGAATATACAGGAGACAGCAGCACTAGATCTTGTAGACGTCGAGGCTAATGCAGTCTGTGAAGAATCTCTTCTGGATCAATGCACCATCGCTCAAGGCACACGACCCGACTTCTCAGGTAATAAGAATATCAGCAGCTCAGTGCATTAGTACTAGTACTATGTAATTCCATGACTGGCACACAGTAACACATTACTATCCGCAACCGATCTCATGCAGTTTTGATCAATGCATCCTACAAGTACTGATGATGTCCATGGTACAGATGTTCATGATGAAATGAAAAATTATGTGGGCGGATTGAATTCGCAGAGATTTTCAATGGTGCGGCAGTGAAGTACCAAGGCGACGATGTGGGAGTGCTAGTTTCGGGACCCGAAGGTCTCAAGGCTAGTGTCGCTGCGGAGTGTCGCCGCCAAAACTTCACAAAACCAAGCTGGTCCAACAGTACACACTTCCACTTCCATTCTATCAGCTTCAACTTGTAGCCGACCACAACAGGCCGCTCTAGCTGCTGATCATTCATAAAAGTTCTGATGTAAAAACCAAATTACAAAGGGTGCACATCATATAACTCACCCACGGATCATCTAGATTCTGCTGCTTCCAAGATGATCAAGTAAGTACTGCAGCTCCAGATCAACAGTACGTCCACAAAAAGCAAATTCTGACCCTAAGGGTGCAGAGCTCTAGTCTTCCTTCTCCATGGTGCTAGCAGGGGTGCAGAGCGAGCTTTCTTAATTTCTCTCTTCGCCATTGTGCTAAGTCCGAAGCAGGTGTTGTCTGTCTCAATTAGCAGGTGGGTTTTGAGCATCTGTTGCAGCACTGATGAATTGCTTCCAAGGAAGGTTAATACACAACCTGATGAAGAGGGGATGTGTGTCTTCCTTAGAAAATGGTTGGGAGCTTTATTCATCTTTGGAGCAGCATTAACATCTTTGGAGGGAATCTCATTAGTCATGACAACATCCCAACAATTTTTTGTTTTATGTTGGGCATTTTATGAAGTTACTCAATTCTAACCTCCAATTGTCAGCCCTAAAACTTATCAAATCTCAATGAGCTGGGTTCTTCAATGGGTTGGGGTTAGTTCTCATGTATCATATTTGATGTACTTCAATGAGTTGGGTTTATTTGCTCATCATGGTTCTTTCATGATGTTCTTCAATGAGTTGGGTTCATTTCTCATGGTTCGTATTTGATGTACTTCAATGAGTGGGTTCATTGGCTCGTCATGGTTCTTTCATGATGTTCTTCAATGAGTTGGGTTCATTCTCATGGTTCATATTTGATGTACTTCAATGACTTGGGTTCATTGGCTCATCATGGTTCTTTCATGATGTTCTTCAATGAGTCGGGTTCATTTCTCATGGTTCATATTTGATGTACTTCAATGACTTGGGTTCATTGGCTCATCATGGTTCTTTCATGATGTTCTTCAATGCGTTGGGTTCACTTCTCATGGTTCATATTTGATGCACCTCAATGACTTGGGTTCATTGCTCAAGGTCCACAGGTATTACTCAGTGTTTTTTTGGGGGGCAAAAAAGAGGGGGGTGCTAAAGGTATATAGGTTTATTTTGGGAAAAATGGCCCCAAATAGCCACTTTATGAGGAAACATAATTTTTAAGTCGCCATATTTGGAGAACAGGTTTCAACAAGTCGCCAAATTGTAGGAAGAATCCTAAATCTTATTACTCCCCTTTCTGACGTCTGGCCATTTTGGCTAACTCCTCTTGTGCATGATCAGCAACCCAATTACTTCACAAATTTGGGAAAAATAAAAACACTGTTCAGGTACTAGAATGAGCTTGGTTTGGCTCATGGGCAAGGCAAGTGTGCTTTTCTTTTTGGTTGTCAAATTTTATGATGTAACCAAAGTGGCAATCAACGATAGGAACATTTAGCCAAATTTGGCTATGAATTGACATATAAATAAAGTTTTAAATTTTGAACATCCTTCTATATCTTTGGCTACCTAGTTTTTTTTGGTTTTGGTGGTGAAATTTTTTGGCCTATCAAACTAGCAAATAATCAGTGCTTTTTCCGAGTTTCTGATTTGCCGAATTTAGCCTTTCATTTGCCATTAATCTTTGAGATTGTACATCAGGTACCCACAAAATAGAAGGGTGCACAAATGTTTCTACCTTAATATTTTGTCTAAGTTGTCTTTAGTTACCATGACTTGGAATTACTGGTCGACCAAATGACCTTGGCAACATTATGTGTAACATGTAGTTATAGCCCGACCTAATGGTGAATTTCTTCACAATCACTTGCAAGGTGGTAATGAATCAGAGTGATTAAGCTTAAGCAATTAGTTAATGCCTTGCAGGTCCCCCCCATAATGGAAAGTTTAAGAGAGGAAGAAAAAGGTTAATTAACAAAAGTTGTGGATTAAATCCTTCTTTTCTGATTCTTCTCTCTTTGCTTGAAATAACCCATGAAGCAAATACTCCAGCATCTTCAATAGTGATAATATATCATCTACTCTCGGAGCAAATGATTTGGGGTGTGAGTGTCATACTTTTCAATATGAATACATATACAAACATCCCCATCTATGAAGGAAATGTCAAAAGAGCTCCTTAGTTAGGCCTTAAGAAAAGCTGCTTTTTTTTTTGTTTTGGTTGTTGTTTTTATAGGATGGAAAATCTATTACACACTCCCTCAAAATATAGTTCAACGAATCCAGCTCAAAATGTTGGCTATTTTTGTTTGGGAAATCACTTATTTATTGGCCTTGACTACCCAAGGCAAATGATATTGTGTTTAGATTCATTAGAGAGTTATAGTAGCTTAAGGGATTTTTATAGGCCCCTACTAGGTAATAGGCCCTAGGTAATAATAGGTCTGTATAAATGTGTATATATATATATATATATATAGTGTTCACTAACATGAAATTTATATTTTAAACAAGAAAAGAAAATACTTGGATTTCTAGTTTTTGGCTACAATTTTAGACCGCATTAAATACTTTAAATACATTTTTTAAACGTCTCCCAAATTCATTCATTCATTCATTCATTCATCCATCCATCCAACGATGGATGTAGATGGATGTAAAAGACTTCTGCTACAGAACCAAGACGCCATTTCTAGCTTTTGCTTGCTTGCTTGCCGTCGAAGTCCGCGTCGTCGCGTGCGCGCTCAGAGCTCCGAGAATAATCGCAAACACGGAGGTGTCGATTGCGGTAACCGAGGGGTTTGCGTGCCTTGATGTGCAATCAAGCGAGACATCAAATCACCCATCGCAGATCCATCTCGCTGGCTCATCGTTGAGTTGATTTTTCCTTTGCTGCTGCTGCAGGATGGGAGGTCTGACACTGGATTTGAGGCCGGGCGCAGGTCTCGGCGCCTTCAATTTGGGTATGTGTTTTTTTTCTCTTAATATTTCCCTGGAACCCTGTGAATCGATTGAAAAAAAGAAAAACGAAAACGAAAAATGAAAGAAAGGACACAGTTGGGTCGATTAGGGTTTCGTATCGCAGATTTGGAGAATTAGGAATTCTGATGATGTACTACTCATTTGGATTTGATTTCCGAGTATGTACTGATACGAAGTTCCCTTGTAGTGTTCATAACTCGCTGCTGCTCCTTTCAATTCCACGATTTTGATCAGAATTTGTTGTTCTCTTTCCTCAATTTTTGGTATGTTAGGGTTAGGGGCGGATTGCTTGAATTTTGTTGAATTCTTCAAAATTCAAGGCAGCTTTGGCACTCATGAAGGGATGGGTTCTTCAGGATTTTTTCATGGTCTGCCACTGTTTGATCAGAATTAATTGTTTTTCTCCCTCAATTTTTGGTATGCTAGGGTTAGGAGTGGATTGGTTGGATTCTGTTGAATTCTGCACATTTCAAGGTAGCTTTGGCACTCATGAAGTGGGAGTATGTTCAGGATGTTTTTCTCATAGACTGCCGCTGTTTGATCAGAATTTGTTGGTTTTCTTCTCGATTTTTGGTATGCTAGGGTTAGGGGTGGATTGGTTGGATTTTGTTGAAATTCTGCAAAATTCAAGGTAGCTTTGACACTCAGGATAAAGGGGGGGTTTCTTCCAGATTTTTTTTCATGAACTGCCGCTTCAAAGGTTCAAATTGACACTATGACCAGAGAACTACAGAATTTGATTGAGTTGCAATAAGAGGGATGATGATGTGTGAAAAATGGGTTCGGTTGGCTGGCTGGCAGGAATGCCTGTCTGTGAGGCATTGGCATATGTGGAGCAACACAGGGCAGTATTTGATGTTGTTCATGTCAAGTACAATGATGAGGTGCAAAAGGGCAGCTTGTTTTTTTATTTTCCTGGTCCTTGATTTTTTCCCTTTCTGCCACTCTCATATTCTTTCATCCCACTCTAGATATTCCCTTTTGATCTTTTGATGATAAATGGCAGCTGGTCACAACATACTTGAAGGTCACTGAACATGTATATCAGACTGTTGTTGCTATTTGTTTGCACCATTCCTCATGAGTTTTCTGTGTTTTTCTGTATTGGTTTCTCCTCTTTTTCCTCTACTGGTATTGTGTCGTGTTGGACCAACCTGTGATTGACTCAAGTTGGAATTATGGAGAAATTCTCAACACTTTATGAAGATATATATCTCAATGCACCTTTCTGCCATTGTGTTTGTTCTGATCAGCTAGTACCTTTGTTATGTCTTGAGTTGCATTTCTGCCAGTTATGAATTGGTACAATGTCTTTGTAGGTCTCTTATTTCCTTCTCAGGAACAGTCAATGTCATTTGTGCAAGTGCATGGGGTTATCACTAGTACAATAGCATCCCATTACGGTTATTATGGATCATCCCCACTCTGTTGTAGTATCAGTAGAATGAGCACGGTGGTGATAATGCTGGGGTGGGGGGGAGGGGATGGTGCAGGAACCACTAAAAGTGGATCTAGTTATAAGCTTTCCTGAACATGGTTTTCATCTACGCTTTGAGCCTCGGTCACAGGTACACCACCACCTCTTTCCCTTTGGAGGTGATGCTGCAGTACTACAAACTTTCACCAACTAAGTTAGCAGTTTCTTTTGCTCACCATCTGGTTTGAACCTGCATGTTTTGTAGTCTGCTGTACATTTTTTGTGAAACCATTGCAAGGGGGCACTGCAAAGTAGTATTAATTGTACTGGGGGAGTTCACTGATCTGTGATTGCTAACAAAACTTATACAACATTTTGAGATATTGCAGCGACTGCGACTAATAGAGGTGTTTGATGTGCAACGGCTGCAAATGCGATATGCAACATCATCCATTGGGTGAGGATGCAAGTTCTTTTTGGACTTTGTCATGATGTTGTTCCAATATCTGAGTTGGCACATTTTGTTACTTGGGTTGTTGACATTCTGACTGCAATGTAGGGGCCCAAGTGTTGCAGCTACTTTTGTGGCTGTGTATGCCCTCTTTGGGCCAACTTTTCCTGGGACTTACAACACAAAGCGCTGTATCTACACCTTATTTTACCCTGTGAGTACTTATTGCATCTGTGGTCCATCTCCTTGTTGTGAGATCTGTTTAATGAATTTTTCCATCATAGATTTAGGTTTCAGAGCTACAGCAGATAGAAATGACAAGTTGGCTCTGGTTTTCAGCATACCATGTTTGATCCCCAGATGTTTGTGAGTACTTCATTGGCAGAGACAATGACTACTATTGACCGGGGTGCCATTGGGTCATGCAGGGCTTGTCATTTGCATTCCCCATACCTGCACAATATACTGAGTGCTGCCAGCATCGTGAAGGTAAATCATGTACATTCCCTTATTTAACTTCTCCAGTAATGATCAACCTGGATTTATCTTTTAACATGGTGCATTGTTGGGCAGCTGAGTTACCTCTGGAGTTTCCAGATGGCACGACACCAGTGATGTCCCGGGTTTGCATTTATGACAGTGCAGTGGGTGGGGGTGTCGGTGTTGGGGCTCCACTCAAGATTGCTTTGCCACCTCAGCTTCCTCTAGGAAGTTTGTACATGGAAGAGGTGCATGCCAAGGTGTGTCCATATTGACCATTCTCTGAAATCCAGCCTAGTTCTTACTAGTTATCCAGGAGAAACTTATTGCTAACATACTTCTTGAATAGATCAGCCTCACACTAGTTTAACTTCCAGATGAATTCTAGCAAGGTCACTCTGGTGGACATCTGGAAATTGTACCTGTGACATACTTGTGTGCTGTGAATTCAAAAGCTACAACAGAGAAACAGTATAAATGTGGTGGAAGTACATGTTTCAGCTGGCAGAGGAACTGTGGTTCACAGGAGGCGGTCAGCATCTCCCATTTGGAGCCTCTCCACAGGTACCCTTCTTTGCTCAGGGAGCTGAACAGCTATGTGAAAAGATCCCAGCAATATTGACCATTCAAGTGTTCATTGCCTGCACTGCCTGTGCTACTAGCAAATTGTGCCAATGTGAAGCTGATAGTTATTTGCAATGGGACAGGATGTTTGGGCAGAGCTGGGCCGGCCATGTGGAATCCATCAAAAGCAGGTGAGTCTTCATTTTGAACTCAATTTCTTGCATAGCACCATTTCTTGTCATGATGTCTCTTGAGAGTCTTGCCTTTGTGTGCTTGCATATAATTGAATACAAGGTGCATAGTAGGATTGAATTTATCACTGTCCTGGGCACTGTATGACTATACCCCCTCCCTTACTTAGAGCACAGCATGTACGTGGTCAAATGGATACTGCGTGAATCTGGTAATGGTGTAGGATTGCGTGACTGTCTCAGCATCAGGATAGTACGAGAGGCCAACATTCCGTATTATTTGCAAGTGAAAATATCTGGTGCAAATGTGCTTACAATGAGAATACCTTGGGACATTTGAACACACTGTGCAAGCAAGAGCATGGACACAATGTTGACAGAATATGGCCTGACTTACAGGTGGATCCAATGGTAATTCATTCTGCATCAGATCCACGACCACGCACAGCATTATGTGGGGACTACTTTTATAACTACTTCTCTCGTGGGATTGACATCTTGTTTGATGGCCAGGTATTGAAGCCTGAATCTTTTCTCTGAATTATATTTGTTCAATGCTTTGCAGAACTGTAGCTGCAGCACTTCTTGGATAAGAGAACAACATGATGTTAGGCTGGGGAGAGGGGATATTTGACACTACTGGTCATGGTATTTGCATGTAGTTAGCCTACTTCAGTGAGATCACATTGATTGTTATTTGCTTGGGATGGGAATATCTTGTTTTCCTCGTGCATAGCATGCAGCTGAGAAGGGGTGAGTTTAACAGAACACTGTGCCCCAGTGAAGTGTCATTACAAGACAAGAGTTTGTGAAGCATTTACACTCCTGTGTACTTGGTTCATTGAAAGTATGTTGTCGTTTGAGGTCTGCAATTAATGATGACTGGGGGAGCTGGGCTGGTGCTGTTGGAACTGGTAGACACATCGAATCAAAAAATTTGTTCTTCACACAAACTTCCCAGGCCACACAGACTTCAATTGCTATATAAAATGCAACTTCTTCATCCATGTTCCTCCTGGTATGTCACAGGAATGATGCTGTTTTGTTCAGTTCCATCATCCTGAATGTGTACTGTTAAGTTAGAGGATGCAGATCAGCAGGATCTAGTTTTATAGTCATACTGACAAGATGAAGTTCTTCTAAACATGGGCATTAGGCCAATCTGAACATCTTGTAAACTTACATTCCAATTATTTTAACCCTGAACTCCAGAATGGCAGGTCCTGCAAGATGACTGGATAAGCTTGGTCTGAACAATCTTCACTGTGGCTTTATAGCAGGTGAAAATGGGGAGGAACTTGACAAGGCACCAACCGCATATGGTAATGGTCTTCAGCGATGTATCTCTGCAGACACCACATGGAGTCAAGTGCAGGTCTTGAACAATCTTCACTGTGGCTTTACAGCAGGCACTTTGTTCAGATGTGCTTGGCATTGGCTACTGAGCTCTTCCTATCACCACTGTTTAACAGTGGCATTTGGCCATACCTTCACAAAATTTGCTCTTATGGAAGGATGGACTTCCAATTGTAATTTTGAATTTTTTTCTTTTGTAGATTGTCAGTGTCAGTATGTGACTTCCAAGTGCACACTGATGAGTGGCTGTGTTTTGAAGTTATAAATTACATTTCATTTTGGCTTTGCAGAGCTTTTTCGTTGTACTTAGTGTTCCCATAAGCAATACTCACAACTGACCACGCAAGTTGACTAGGTTATCTACTGAAACTGGTGAATCAATACAGTGACAGCTTGGTGACAGCTAGTTTCTTTATGGGTCTTACAGGAAATACTAGGTGATGGAGGTCGTGCTGCTATACAGACTCAAGGCTCTGTCAGCAACCCTTTTGGCCCAACATTTGTATATGGATATCGCAACATTGCCTTGGAGGTATCCACCTGGTTCTTTAAAGCTCTTTTGTTTTCTCCCATAATTAGGCTGTGCAGAGAATGATTGGTTGGCCACTGCAGCTGTTGACATAAATTGAAGACTCATAGGCCTGTGAGCACATTGTAAATGCACTGGGCTGACAATTGGAAATCATACTTAGCAGATGAAATGGTGTTTGAAGCTTTTTGTATTCAGGAAGTATGTAGTAGCAAAGCTAGTTCTCTCCATAACTTAGTCCCGGACTGCTTACTTTTTTGGGGCTGATGTGGCAGGTCATGAAGAATGGACATATAGCCACAGTGACTCTATTTCAGAGCCATGTTTGATAAGCCAAGCAGATTTCACAATCCTCACAGAAGGATCTGGATGACTTGATTAGATCTGCTGACCTTGGGAAGTCACCCTAATTGTGACAGAGGTATCAGCACAATATCTGGACTTTTTATGTGTAAATGATGACTGTGTATAGTAGTAGTTCACTTTGCATTACTTGTGCTGCCTGCTCCACACAAGAGCAAGAGTGGCTTAGGCAGCAATTATAGGTGTAGAATCTAATTGAGGTTCTTCTTGTCTGGCTGGGCCAGCAGTGTATATACAGATTGGAAGGCTCAATCTTTCTATCTTGGGAATTCTTATGAATCAGAGTCTACGTGAACCTTGTTTCAAATAGCCAAAAATGCACCTGCAATTATCTGAATGACCCAAGTCCACAAATCAACACCCTGACAGGCCACTTGTGGTCAGGTGATTTGCAAAATTACTTTTAGTGGGGTTGTTTAAGACTTGGTCACAACCTTTTCAATCTTTAGTTTCTGGTGTAAGGGTACCACCCATCAGTGTGGTTCAATGACTCTACTTTCTACTTTCTACAACCAATTGTTAGGACCATTAAGATGGCTTGGTCCCACTTATTTAGTACTTCACTTACTATGCATAAAAGGGTTGCATTAAAGCATGGAATCTGTATTGGCTTGCATGATCATGTGTTGGAACACATCACTTGAAATCCTTGGACACATATACATTGCTAGATTTGGTCATCAGCGTAACAAGCTTCCCACACAATGGGCAGCTCTATTCACTACACCAATCAAGCTCCCTTTTGCCATTCAAGAACAACCTAAATCACCTCACGCAGTGTGGTGGTGTCATGCACAAACTTCACTGTCATGTTTGTGAACCAGGGTGCTTAAAGTTTTCAGGGGTGTGAGATATAAAGAGAATGTTAGAGCCACATGATGTGTGCCAACTATAGTTGTGCAATACAACATGGATTACATGGAGGATGCACCAAGTGCTAAGAATTGACAACAAATATGGGCTATACATGATGTAGTTCACCCCAGGATATCAATATGTCAGAATACTGTGCAGATTTTGATTTCAAATTTGTGAGTGACAGTGGCCAACACTAGTAATCTGGCAATAGGTTGGTAATTCCTTGAAGCAAAGATAACCAATGACTATTGTAACCACAGGAGATTCATTGGGAGGTAGGTTTGTAAAGGGAGGGAGCAAGTCAAAGGTAGGTTTGTAAAAGGAGGAAGGCGAGTCTATAAAGGTCAAATAAACATGAGGTGTCCTTTTCCATTTTATAAATTGGTTGCAATAGCACATGATCCCCAATTGTAATGGTGTTTTGAGTGTCTAGTGAAGCTTTAAAACAAGGCCTAAATATTCACATAGCAAGAATGTATTTATACATCCTTGTAACATCACAACATCAAAATTGAGTAAAACAATGGCACAAAGATATATGGATGTAATGGGTAAAAATGTTCATAGATTGTTTTATGTGATTGTATTATGTGGCCAATTATTAAAACTAATTCCTACTCACATTAACAAGGTTGTGAAAAATGTGTTGCAACTAATGGTAATCACTAGTACTAGTGGGTGCCCGTGGCCAAAGGCCACTGTGAAGTTCCCCGTGGGTGCCTGTGTAATGTAGTTGGTGAATACCCCCATCTAACAATGGGGATTGGACTTGGCAATTTCACTTTTATTCAATGATGGGGATTAACGATCTAAATCCTATTTTAGGGTAGGTGTATGGCAAATGAAAGTTTATTGAACAATAGGGTTGACGAGTTGAAATTTATTCAACAATGAGATTGACAATTGAAGATTTATGGGCCAACATGATTGGTTTACCCAACGATTGAGATGTAGTTATAAAGGCGATGTGCTTTAAAACTTTATGTGCTGATGGTGATGGTAGAAAGTAGTGGCTCGCTTTTTGCAAGCAATGAAAAATGATCATGGAAGTACACATGGCAACAACATGTGGCAAGAAAGGGGTTTTTGATTATTTTATTTAAAATAAAGTCAAAATAAAAAAGGCCATATCACATGACCTTTTTAGTAGTCACATTTTGTCACATTTTGGTGACAAATTGCTAGAAATAAAAACATTGTATTGTAGTACCTTGGCCACTTTGACAAATGTATATCAAATAATTAATTTTGAGGATACCATTTGAACAAATAACATATTCTCAAATATTCTATTAGATTTTTTATATTCTTTCACAATAAAAATGATTTCTGAAAAAAAAATTGGTGGAATTTTAACATTAATTTATATATAATGTCAAACTAGGCCATGTACTAAGATATACAAAAATAAATTAAACCCATAAATACAATAAACACAATCATTTTGTTCCCATTTCAACATATGTTTACAACATACTCATTGTATGTTACATAGTCTTCAATGAATATGAGGTGACATTTTGTCATCTTTGGAACCTACCATGTTCTCCGCCCCCCCCTGAAAGGTGTTCTGTTCACTAAGTACATGATCACCCATATCCATTCACTAGGAAGAAGTGGTCAAATCTATGGCAACCACTTGAGCTTTACTAGGCTAGTACATGTCCACCAAATTTGCCCTTATGAACCAAGTACTATCAAACTTGAGATGTCATAGATTTGGTTCATGAAATTGGTTCTTGAGCCAAATAGCTTGTCAAGCAAACATGAGCTTTTTTTCTTTTGGGGAAAGGGGGTTGAGGGGTGGGAGAAGTGTGTCTATTGGCCCAGTCAGTGCCCACACTGAAATGACTTGCATGCACAAGCCAAATGTGTGGGTCATTGTGTCCTTGCATTTAAACTCTTAATGCGATGCATCCTTCCAATGTTGGAAGTGGTGCACACACTGATGAAACATGCTCAAAGGCAAAATGTCTTTATTTGTGAATTCATTGATGTTGTGAAATTAGCAGAAGTTGAAATACAACTGACTTTATGTTGATCCTTTTTGTAAGTATGACAATTTTGCTTTCAACAAGTTCATTGTTGTTTATGAACATTGTAGTGAGTTGTTGCCCCTCACTTGGGTTTCACATGAATCTAATGTTAATCTATACTTACTGCCATACTTGGCATTCAACATTTTGACCATAGCTATAGACTCCATCATTGTGGAGGTTTTAATATAATGGTGCTTATGTTCATATGAATATGAGTGGCCATTTTGCCATGATTGAATCAATGAAGACTACATGTTTAAAAGTTACCACAACATTATGTGTTGAATTGTTTTGTAAATTCCCTAATGCAAAATTCATGTCAATTCTTAGCATTGTGTACCTGCAGTATTGGTTGTGTGAAAAAAATGTTACTAGGAACTTCCTCCCACATTTGGATAAGATCAAAGTTGCATTTTGTGTTGGTAAGAAGATCAAGGGTGGTGTTGTAGTTATTAGGCTTTTGGATTCAGAACAACTTGATGTACAAGCTTCTAATTTCAAACTCACCATGAGTCATAATGTTGAAACAATGACGCAGGAACCATCGGATGTGAACCTAGTCATTCAAATGTGGTTGAAAATCCAATTTTCTCCACTTTTGGTTTTGAAACTAAGTGAATACATAAAGGTTGCTGAAATAATATGGTGCAAATTTTAGGTTTAGTTGAAAATGAAAGGACTTTCAAGAACTTAACTTTCATGAAGGGTAAGTTGCATAGTAGACTAAACACACATCTCAACTTGTGTGTGCGCATGTTCACATAGAATTTCTACAATGTTAATAATTTTCCATATGATGCAATGATTGCAACATGGAAAGAAGTTTGCATTAAATACCACACAGACTATTAGGTTTTTTTCTTTTCAACTCCCATTTGCATCTTGTAAGTTGAAAGGGCAAAGGCTTCTTTTGAAATATTTGTATGTTTTTCTAGAAATCCAAGTATGATTCTTGTATGCACTTTGTGGATGTAGGTGAAAGTTACAATTCTAGGTATATGTGGGTATATGATTCCTCTACTACATGGGTAGGACCTTTGAAGGTTAGGGTTCAATTTCCATGGAGGAGATGTCTATGTTTTTAGATTTAATTTGAATGTTTTTCTCATTTGTCTCAAAATGTAGACATGGACACACATTTAGAAGACAAATCTACCATTATTCTCAAACACCTAAAGCCAATTCTACTACCTTCTTGAAAACACCATAATCAAATATGTTACTACACACTTTAAACCATAGCCAAATATGTTGCCCCAAACCTACAAACCAGCCAAATATGCTATCATTAAAAAATACCATAGCTTTGATTTCATAAAAAGTTATCATATATTGCCAAAAAACTAGTCCATAAAAAATTGATTATCACAAAATGAACCCCATTCTCATAAAAAAAGAAGTCTGTCTAGCAACTAAAGGATCTTGAAAAAAAAAACATTGCTATAGTAACATTCATATGAACAATCCATTTCAAACATGGTTATAAAGATTTGTTTTCTTTTTTTTAACATTCACATTACAAATATAGGAAATACGATATCCTAAACACAGAAGAGTAGGAAATAATGATCACTTTTTAAAACAATATGAATTACCACAATGAATAATGGGTGAACGATAAGACATTTGCAAAAGAAAAAAACAATGTTCAATCAACCAAATTAACTTTCCATAGGCCTTGACCTTGCAACCACTGTTTTTTATTTTTTCTTATTTCTTACTCTTTATTTTTTACTGCCATGGATGCCCTGCCCTGCTCTGCCCCGCCCCGCCCCTACCCTGCCCTACCTTGCCCTGTTTCGAATTTTCCTTTTGCTGCCAGGGACAGGAGGAGGAAGTTACACAGGGAACAGGCAGTGTTTCTTTTCCTTTTGCTGCCAGGGACAGGAGGAGGAAGTTACACCCTGCAGTGCCTGGAAGAATTTTCCAAGCACTGCCCACAGAGGAGGAGGAAGTTACACAGGGAAGGAAGTTACATGGGTTTTTTTTGGGATATGGGTTTCAGGACCTGGACGGACAAACAGACAGACATGTTGCCTTTATATATAAGATTGTAGTAGTATACGGTGTTCAATTAGTATCATCAATGGTATTTGCAATGATATTGTAAAATCAAACCAAATTGGTCCTTTACAAGGAGATACTCAAGGGATTATTTATGTTCTTCTTGGTATATGTTTTTTTAATACATATTCATTAACATACCTTTCTGATATAAGTTGTAAAACCTCGATATGCATTCCAACCCAAACCTTAAATCTTTTGGTTTCTTTTGGTATGGTATGGAGCTTGCACAACATAAATAAATTTGGTAGTTGCAAGGATTTGAAGAGATCATCATCACCAAAAAAAACTTCATTCATGTTGGTTGTTGGTTGCTAGTTGTTGCCAACATTCACGTGCTCAAGTGTTTTTAAGTAACCCTAAGATTTGAAAGATTTGATGTGGTTATTTGATGTGGCCATTGTGGTGTGTTGGTAATCATTTGTTGGTTCTGCCCACAGGGAAGAGACTATGCATCTGTGCAAGATGTGGACTTGGGGATAAATTTTGGCTCACTCATTAGCTAATGTGGAGATGACCAATGTTCACAGAATGAAAATTTTCACATGATGTAATTTTCCATGTTTGGGTGGATGTAACCCTAAGTACATTAAGTTTTTAAGTAGTTGAACGTTGTAGGTTTTGATAACCATCATAGAAGTTGAAAAGATTCTTTTCTTCAACCAAGTTTTTTTTTCAAGTCTTTTGAAAAAAAAGTGAGGAACAGGTTTCTAAAATCCATTTTTGTTTTGATTCCTCTAATGGATATGATGACGATTAGAGTGCACTTGCTTGCTTGCAAGGGGACTTCTACCACTAGTTCGAATTATTAAACCATTTTGACGTTTTTTTTGAGACATTTATAAAGCCTAGGAAGGATCTACAGTTGGAGGGTAATTTCTTGGAGGGAGATGACCCTTTTCCAAAGGAATGAGTTTTACAAATTTTAAAGGTGACACAAATCATCCTTGAAAATTGTGCCAACAAGTATCTATATAATTATAATGAGGTAGTTTTCCATCCTATTCCCCACTCCTCTGTATTTTTCTTCTTACTACCAAAACATTATTTTTTTGTTATAAGTCAAAGGTTATAGATCTTTGCATGGATCATAATTGATTATTATTTTGTTGAATGTCTGCAGCATGTGTCATCTTTGTTTACTTCAATGGATCCAGACATAATAGTTGTGTTACAGACATTGGCAACAATTGTGAAAAAACCTATGTAATCAAACTAAGGAATGTGATGGCATGGGGATGTAACCTTAAATGCTTGCCTTTTCTCCTTGTCACAAGGGTGGGGGGAGAAAGAAAAAAGTTTTAAGTTACTTGCTTGTGTAGTAGAAAATGGTTGTGATTCAAATGTTTGCAAACTAAGGGCCACTCTACACTTTGAGTTTTATGCATACGCTAGTGATGCATCTCACTACAATCATCAGGCAAAATCAACTAGACTGCAAATCATTCACATTTGTGACCTGCACATGCAATCAAAAGGGGATCTTGAGTTGTTATAGCAATTTGTGGAGTAATATAAGGTTCTTCCCAATCTCATATTCATGTTCCTAATTCAGCTTTGATTTGTAAGGGCACTTTTGAATCTTAGTTTAACTAGGTAATATATATGTATGTGCCTCCTTACATTCATTGTGTTCTTTGAGTCAAGTCCCAATCATGAAGGCCTTAGTATTTTTTTTATCAACAAACTAGAATTTGTGGATGAGTTGGTGTATTTGTTGGAGTGTGAGGAAACTGTTCCAAAGGACGTCCACATATTGGCTTTGTTGGCTTTAATAGTTCAGACACAAAACAGGCCTAAGCAATCTAATATCATGACTCTTATTAATGATGGTGGCCATTGGAATATTTTACCTAATTTCATGCTAGGCTATTGTGTCCATTATGGTAGGCACACCCAAATACTCACTCTCCTTTGTTGAAGTTCTTTTCTCACTTGTCAAAGTTCTTGTATCCTCATCAACAAGTGCTACTACATTAAGGGAAGTTGGTTTGATTCCCACCATTCTACCTTTCCAAGATATGGACCTACAACATAATCATTTGGTCATAATAGTTGTACATAACCTTGAAGTTTTTATGGATTACAGCAATCTAGCTGGTACACTCTTCCAAAATATTGGTGGGCTGGATGATGTGGTTGCGAGGCTAAAAGTGGAAGTAGTTCACATTGAAGAGTGGACCCAAAGGTGAAAGGTAGTTCAAGTGGATATTAATAATGTGTCTCCTATGGTGGAGGACATGGAGTTGCAACAACTATCAACTTATAGGCAATCAAACACCCTCATTCCCTACCATCAAAAACTCCTCAAAGCCTTGCTTCTACTATTGCCTTAAAAACTTATGCCCCAAATAATGCAAGGCTTCATAAGTCAAAAAAAAATACAAAGCTTAATTGTCTTTATATTGTCTTCAGCCCTTATTTGATAAAATCTCGTCTTGATTATCCTTGAAACAGAGGATTAATTAGACATTTCAGTTTTTAGTATTCAAACATTTTAGTATTTAGTTTTCAATATTCAAACATTTCAATTGTCAAATTTTCCAATTCCTTCCAAACATTTCACAAAGAGATTTCAATTCTCAATTTTCAACTTTCAATATTCACACACACACACATCCAAATTTAGATATTTCAGTTTTCAAATTTTCAAATTCCAATTTTTAACTTTAAATATTCATACAGCCCAATTCAGACATTTTAATTCTCAAAATTTCAAGTTCCAAAAATTTCACATACAAATTTCAAATTTTAGTATTCAACTTCTAATATTCACACATTAGAATTCAAACATTTCAATTTTCAAAATTTTAGATTCCAAACATTCCATATATTGTAGTACCTTGTAGGTTTGGTACATGCTTCCCAAACAATTAATTAATTTTGAATATTCTTAAAGATTCTTTATTTTCCTTCCTAAGGAGTTGGTTTTTGGAATAAAATATTGATCATGGTCATATAACATTGGGCAAAGCCATTATGTGATGAACTACTTGTTTTACACCTCTTAAAAAACCTAAAAGGTTTGTGTTTTTTACTCTACACTTTGTGCTTTGTGTTTTTTTTAATCATGAATCCTCATTGTTGTACATGTCATGCAATGGTGGCACTTTATGTGTGGGTGGTTTTCATTCTACGTTGGCTTGTGTCATTCTTGTGAATTTTTTTTATGGTGTTGTCATATTGTTGATTGGGTGAATGCTTGTTTTGTGTGAGTGTCAAGTTTTTGCTTATGATTAGTTTAATTTTTTAGGTTGATCTTGCCATCACTTGGCACTCCCACAACTATTGACAAGTTTGTGCTTGAAGATATGGTTGTTTCTTTTTGTTAAATTCACCATTGTTTCACATGCACAACAAGACCATCAATAAGTTCTATGCACACAAAGGTCGCGATTGCACTATAAACACAATGCATCCTCTATTGTTATTGGCCTACTATAGTCTTGTTTAACGTTCTTAGAAGCCTTATACCCTAACCTTGCATTTTGGTTTCTTGTTTATATATTAGTCGTCAATTGCTTTTCTTTTGTTGCATCAAAAGCTATGGAAGGTGATGACCTTCTCATGTATGGTTTTGTGGGGGATAATGGGGATGAGTAAGGGAAACAATGTTTGCAAGTGAATATGTGTTTCCATCTAATGAGACTATAAAAAAGGTCCATGTTACAAAAGACAAAGTTCTTTGGAGGGTTTGATTTGCAAATTTAAGAACAAACCAAAGCTTTTGGCATTCCATTAAACAACATCAATTTAAGCCTTTTTTTAATACCCTCGGCCAAGAAATTGAAGTGGGAGCTATCCAAGTCATGCAATGTTTTCAATCATGCCACTCCATAGAACAAATTTTGAGTTCCTAAAGCACCACTAGATCTTGCAAGGGGATTGTACAATGTAACTATTTTTATGGAATCACATCCATGAAGAAACATGTGTAGAGTGAGCATGATGTCAAGATGGGCAAATACAAATTTGAAAAAGAACTAGCAACAACTCAAGTGGTGATCTTGGACGTCAAAGTGGGAAGAAAAGGAAAGTGGTACACCTTTTTACCATAACCTAATATTTTAAGAGTGAGAATCCACATATGAACAATTATCCAATTCAAATCTTGTTTATTGAGGATTTGGTTTTGTTTGTAACAAGGGGAATGAGGTTCTATTTAATGTAGAAAGTCCATTTCTTTCTTGATTGGCCATGTGGAAAAATGGCAAAATGTCATTCTTTTTTTTGCAAAACAATTGTGTAGGAACATATACATGCAATATTAGCCAAAACAATGAAAATGTATGTGCTTCCTACTCTTGGAGGTTCTACAACTACTACCATCACATTTGACTTATGGATGTTTAGGATAAGCCCATAAGGTTCAACATTTTTGCATTCAAGGCTTTTGCTTAACATAGAGAAAGAAATGAAGGTTTCCTTAAATCAGAATTATTTTTGTATCATTGTATTGATGCATCTATTGAAGATCTCATGTTTCCTTTATAGTGGTGGACGGAACACAAAAGCAAATTTCCAAATGTTGGGTTTTTGACCCAATAATTCTTGAGCATTCCTAGCTGACAAATTAAGACAAAACATATCTTCAACATTTGTGATGTGATCACAAGTTTGAAGCAATATCATGTTGGTGTGGAAAACCTTGACATATTAATCATGATACAAAAGAATTGGCCATCTAATATTAAGTGTGATTGTCGTTTTGCAAGCAAAGGTGTTGAAGAATTTTTTTGTAGTTGAAGATGTAATCCTAGAGGAGCACAAAAATAAGCTTTAGAAGAAAGGTGTATTTGA
This sequence comes from Sphagnum tenellum, assembly GCA_963921925.1. Lineage (NCBI taxonomy): Eukaryota > Viridiplantae > Streptophyta > Sphagnopsida > Sphagnales > Sphagnaceae > Sphagnum > Sphagnum tenellum. Next base: position 18,035,530 of record OY998145.1, read on the forward strand.
GGATTAATGTGCAATAATCCAATGTTGCTTTTGGAGAAGGAATAGTGTGGCAATACACAACAAGAAATGTGGAATTTGAAGCATGTTGCAAACAAATTCTTGAATGTTCATTGTGATGACCAACTCCCACAATCAATGGGATTTCAGTTTTGTAAGTTAGGTGATGAGTCTTCATGATTCATTTTGACTCACTTTGGGATAATTTTCTTGAACTGGCATTAGACAAATGCACAATTTCAGCATGCTTTTACCTTGTGTTACTCATGTTGCCTTTTGTCATCATTCTATATTTTGCAGACTATTTCTTACATGTTTGTTGTTGATGTGCAGCTCCCACAACGTTAATTCTAGAAGTTAAATATAGAATATGTCTGATTTGTTAATGTTTTCAGGAACAATACCTTTTTGAATTGACATTGGACATTTATGCAGAATTTCAACTCTCTTGTGTTTTTTTTTTCGTGCACTCTACATTCTGAGCAGAATTTTTTGTGCATCTCTTGGACCTTTTTGTTGGGCATGCAAGCAATAAAAACATTGAGCAAATTGAAACTCAAAAATTTTCAACATTGTTTGTTGCGTTGGATGTCTCATGTCAAATGCGATTCTGGATTAGATTAGTTTTGTATGAATGGGGAAAAAAATAGTTGTTACAAACTTATACCAGTCAATTATTGCATACCAGCTGGCATATCATCATTGAAATGCAAAATCCCAATATTGATATAACAATGTATTTGCAAAATAAGGAGCCCTTTCTCTCTCCCAAGGTGTTAAACAAAAGCAACTTTTGAAAAGAAAAAGAAAATCATTGGCATTATTGAGCCAACAACTATTGAATCACTACCCAAAAGTTCAAGGATACAAACCTTTTACATTGAGGGTATGTAAACAATCATCAGCATCGCATTCAATTGTCTCTTTTACTCTTGCATTTATAAAGCATTACCTATGACCTCTTTTAACTTTTTCATCACAAAAGTAGTTCAAAAAACCCTCAAATACCCAAGCACAAACTTAGGCTTCAATCCTTTTCGCAAAATTGTGTATTGTGATCAAGGTTTTTGGTATAATAAACATGCAAGATTTTTCGTGTAGCATGTCAATGATAGCAGTGACATACTCAACAAATCCAATTCAGAATAACACTCCAAAACTTGATTTTCCCCACTTGGAAGCAACTGCAGCTGTGGCTTGTCTTCCCATCCTGTGTCTCCCTCTGCAGACTGGTTAAAATTCTTGTTCCTGTGTAAACCCTATTTTTCTATATACCAAGTTCCAAAACATGCCATTTTCGACAGTGGATTGTATCATAAATTATTTGTTACTGTTAAGACCATATTTGTTATGTACCAACTACCAACATGCCTTCTCCTATTGTGGATAGTAAATCTGTCTTACCAGAGAAGAAGGGATCATTTCCAATTTTTGCAGAAAAATGTGAGAATTTGTAATTCAGAATCACATTGTCTCATGCACCATTTTTCTGATGGTGAGGTATTAAAGCATTATTTTCCATTACCACAATATGAGAAGAAAAATTATGTGAAGACTTATAATATACAATATATAGCTATATGGAATGATGGAACCCAAACATGTGGAAGAATTGGACTTTGCAGGCCCAGATGCTCTGCCAGTTGTCATTTCATATGGCAGCAAATTTAGTAACTATTAATTCTCAACAATTTAGATCCAAGCACTTTGGGTGTTGATGATACCACTCACCTTTACAGCACAACATCACTATCAGTGAATACAAAATTGAGTCTTAGGAAATATCAATAAATGGAATTGGAGGGAGCTTTCTGACCATTTGAGGTGAAAATTTGTGGCATCCTGGTGTAGGTTTTATTGCTAACTTGATGGCATTTTCTTCAATTCCAATAACTCCACATTCAGTTCAAATGTTGCATCTGGCTGCATCAATTCATACATAACCCCCATTATGGCTACTTTTCCGGTCCTAAGTTGTAGATCAAAATTTCAAAAGCAACTAGGACTCTGAACAAATCTGTCATTCAAGACAAACCTGCATGGATCACCATCACCAAGTTGAGAAGAGATTACACTCTCTGTATTCCCTAAGCAGACCACAATTTCAATCCAGAAAACATACAGGTATTTCATTCATGCCCTTGGAGCCATATCCAGCCTCTGGAGGTACAATCACTGTTCGCTGCAAACATACACCCCAGTTCGATTCATTAGTCCACCAAGTGCATAGACACTACCTCATTCTGGCTATTTCATTACACAATAGTCTTGCAGTGCACGATGGATAATCCCTGGACCCCCATGACCTGAATTTTCTGGCAATTGAAACTCATAAACTAAATGTGGCCTCTTAGGAACAATCAAATCTCAGCCTATTACAGACATTAGCTTTGAGTTTGGACCAAGCAATCACAACAGTTCTCCATATTTCACTAAATGATGGTATTAATTTTTGGCATCCTGAAAACATGTTCGAATGCCATCGAACAGAAGTCATACACCTATATGGCATCATGTTGATAAGGAAAAAGAGTTCAAAGGAAAAAAAAGACTTGCTTATAATAAACCAGAACAGAGCCGCAGCAATTCTGAAGGTACCTTTCCACCAACGCGCATGCCCTCTGTGATAGTATACAGAGCAGGGGGAGGTTTAGGTGAAGCTTGAGCAGAGTATAATCCATTTGCATTATCAACAAACTCACGCTTGCGCTCTTTGCCTGGAGTTGATCCCACTATAAACTCATAGGGCTGCCAACATGTGAACACAGCTGCTCAGAAATTTCTAGGTTCCTACTCAGGCACTGAACCTGAAGGCCTCACAAATTTGTATATGTCAAAACTGGAAATCTCTGATGACGACCCCACAGAAGAGTCAGCTCTCCACTTCTATATCCAAAGCACAGCCCCTGCTTCGGTATTTCAAAGCATTATATGCAATGACAAATGGAAGTTGGTAACAACTATGGAAATTGTAGGTATATGTAGCCAAGAACATGTACCAACTGGTACTCATGGAGAAAGAACAGGTCAAACCAGAAAGAAAGTAACTCTGAAAAGAGACAATGACAAAGGAAATAAATTCATGCAACCTTGTAGCTTCAACTGCCACATTATAACTGCAAGATTATGCAACTCACTCTAGTTAGCAGTGACTAACATGAACATTGTGGTCAAAGAAGATGGTTTTGCCTTGCACAAGGACACCCTGACGAAATTGCTAAGAGTAAAGTAATGAAACCATTACAAAACTAGCACCATAGTGTGAAGATGTGAAGGTTCAAAACCTTATAGCAAATGTTCTGTGCATGTCAAAATGCCGACTTTGTGGAAGGTGAAGATACAGAAGTCTGACATCATATTGACATCCAAGCACAGAGTAGAAAAACTCACAAAATACTGTGAGAAACAAATCTTCCAAACATTGCAAACTGAAGCCACCAGTCAACCCATTCAGATCTCTTTTGAAGTTTCCTGCAACTCCTAAACCAAACAAAACTGGGTTCTTTGAGTGAAAGAGGTCTCATTCACTTTTCTTCTGGTAGGAAACGTCAACAAATTTCTAGAATGCTTGTTTACCAGAGATCATAATGGTGGTGCAAGGAAGGAAATACCTGAGCAATGGTACGATTACCAGCAAGAATCTTCGATTCTCTACTTGATACAGCTGTAATGCTTCGATAAATACAATCAAAATGTACCTGCAGCATTTATAGAATCCTCCTGTGCCATATAGAGATAAATGACAATATAATGACCTATTGTGCAGGACCAGTTCCAATCTAGCTTGAAACATTATTCTACTCTCTTTATCACCTATAACAGTCTTCATTCTTTACCCAAGACATTACAAAACATAGATATATATATACAAAACATACAGGAAGAGGATGCTGTTAACCCTCTGAAGGAAGGTGCATCATAGCTGAAGCAGTGGAAAAAACTTAAATGTTGTGACATTCACCAATGCACATAAAAGGAGGCACAGCTACTTATCCTCTGGACTGGATATGCAAGGTCTTGAGTATAATACAGGAATACGCAAATCGGAAGTCTAATTTGCATGCATTGCTGTACTTTGGGATTATCCAGAAACTATGAATGTGAAACCACTTCAATCCTAATTCATGTATCCAGTATGATACTTTGAACCCGAGATCAAGATTCAAATAGTAAAAACCATGCTTTGATCAGGCAAACTTCAAGGGAATCAAAAGGATGAAAGAATCAGAAACACACCACAACTGTTTCTCCTTTCTCAGCAACAGGGCCACCCCCTGGGTTTATGTCGTAGAACTTAAGCCCATTATCTGGTGCAGTCCCATTCAAGTATTGATTAGGCAAAAACACTAACTGGCATATGAGACAACTGCACTCACTTACTGTCCCTATTTATGGTAATTTCATTCTCTACAAGTGTACTCATGTAGGAACATTTGCAAATTGGGTCACAGGATGGTCCAGTGACAGGGCGAAGGATTGATGATACAACTGAAGCTAGGGGAAATGTGTTTAGCTTGGATTGGATTGTTTCAAGGAAAGGAACTGCACCATTGAAGAAATGCCAAAGTGTACCTTCAAAATAAGGCAGTGTATCAACCCTAATTTCTCAGTTTGTATGTGAGAATCATATATTCAACTGAACCCTAATTTCTCAGTTCATATGGAGTCCTCAATTATATGGATTACTTGAATCCTTTTCCCCCCTTGAATTCATACATGACTGAGCTACCACCACCATTTTGAGGAAACTAATTGGAGGAAATTCACTAAAAGACTGCTGCTGCTACTGCACTCATTCACTGAAGCACACAGGTTCTCTACATTATTCAGCTAGAAACATTTTGATCCAGTTGCACCAAAAGAGCTGCAGTTCGTACAAATTCAGTGAGAAGAAGAAGTTCTTTTGTTCAAGAATTTGTTCAGGTTCTTTCAGAAATTCATTCAGGTACCTTTTGAATGAAAAAAAATTCTTGAAAAATGAAATTCTTTCATTGTCTCCAAAAAGGAACCTGAAAGAATTTCTGAAAATTTTGATCTTTAGGAGGCAATGAAAGAATTTTCTTTCTTGGAACACTTGTTGAATTTCAATATCTCAGTGAGGTAGGTCATTGCATACACATTTCTCGCGCTATTAAAACCGCTCGCCTAGATTTTGGTGGGTACTCGAGACCTCCTCACATGAACAAACGGAGGTATGCGTTGTACAGACAGTAAATGATGTTGAAGAGATGAAAAGTCGACCTCCTTTCAAATATTATGAGGATCGTAGTTCTTCAATGGAATTTTCTGACAAATTTTTTGTGGAGAGAAAGGAAAAATATTATTACCGCTGGTTTGAAAATTTTCAACTGGAATCTCCTTTCTATTCCTCCGCTCTCGAGCGTTTGCAGAAGGAGGCGACGTGCTGCCACTTGCTAAGAGAAAGGCTGCGACAGCTACAGTTCCAGTGGACGACAACAAAATTCTCCGTCTGCTGCTGGTGGAGCGTGGTGTTAATTTAAACTGATTTCTGGATATAATTTCTGGCACCTCCTTTTCCTGCTGCTCCTCGCCATCACATTCCCCAACTGCAGCAGCAGCGGCAATGTAAGAAGAAGAAGAAGAAGAAGAAGAAGACCTGCAGGAAGTTTGTTCCGAGGCAACAACAACACATGAGAAACTTCTTCCACTACTACATGTTGAAAATGTGCTGGGGCAAGAAGAATAATGTAAGCGTGGTGGTGAAAGCAAGAGTCGGAGGGAGGAAGAAGACTGTTGGAGAGTGAGGAGGAGATGCGACGACGCCATAGCCATGGATGATGGACGCAAGCAACAACCACAGTGGACTTGCATCGCCCACGCTACGACGACGACGACACGGAACAAACTAGACCTTCGCTCGCTTGCCCGCACTTCCACTCCCTACCTTCTATCCACCTTGCCATGGATGATTATTTACGTGCAGTGTTTTCATCCACGAGGACGCCCCTCATCGAGCACAACGTGATGATTCCGTTGTTGCCTATCAGCTTAATTTGTGTGCAGTGTTTTCATCCACGAGGACTCCCCTCATCCAGCACAACATGATGATTCTGTTGCCTATCAGTTTGATATGTGTGCAGTGTTTTCATCCACGATAACTCCCCTCATCCAGCAGAATATGATGATTCTGGTTCCTATCAGCTTGAATTGTGTGCATTTTTTTCATCCACAAGGACTCCCCTCATCCAGCATCACATGACAATTCTACTGCCTATCAGCTTGATTTGTGTGCAGTGTTTTCATCCACGAGGACTCCCCTCATCCAGCACAACATGATGATTCTGTTGCCATCACCCCCATGTCCTCCCCCGGCCTGGGCATAATTGGCCACCAAGGATATGCTCCCTGGCATAACAAGTTGTAGGGGAGATTCCTGTACTCATGCATTCTCCTGAAAGAGGGGCACTCAAGGGTGTGAACCTGAGGGTGTTCCCGAACCTCATGAGAACGCATCGAACCTTCCTTTATGTAAACAACTCTCTTTTTATTGCCTTTGCTTCTTTCTTACTTGGTAGAAAAGAAATATTTCCATGGGAACGTGGGAACACATAACAACAGAGATTAATGGCACAACTGGAATTCAGCCGATTAATACTCATCTTTTGGAGAGTCTTTCTTATTGTTGGCCTTGCCTACCAATGCAAGGATATTGCGTTTAGATTCATTATAAAGTATGGTAGCTTAATGGATTTTGGCCCCTAGGTAATAGGTCTCTTTTTTACACAAGGATTTTTGAAAGATGATATTTTGCCTTGTGTTGAAACTTGACATTAGTCATAGAGTTACAATATCTTGAAGGATTTTGGTTTCTTCTAGAGGAGTGTTTGAAGATTATATTTTTGCATGGTGAAATATTTGAGTTTCCATAATGATTCTTTTGTCTTAAGATACATTTTAATGTAAATGACAAGGTCACAATGTGACACACCCCTTGTTTTTCAATTACATTTTTTATTTTTACATAAGCAATAAGATAAATGGTTGATGCGTAGAAAGGGCAAGAAAGTTAAATGAAGGATGATTTCTTTTCATGAGTTCCTTTCAAATTATTTTTAATCATAATAAATGATGATTTCAAAAACATAAGAAAATGTTTTGCACTCACATTATTACCAATGTTGTGTGGGTATATAAATTAGGGCTAACACTTCGTGTAAATGTAAATGTGTTTGGGAAAATTATTTACACATTGGGTAAGTGTAAGTGTATATTGCCCATTTTAGAACATGTAACCGTAAATATAAAGATTATGGTGTGTAAGTATAAGTGTAATTTGTGTAAATTATTTTAAGCCATGTAAAACTCAAGCAAGTGTAAATCAATTACACTTACACTTTTAGTATATGGCATATTTAGAAGTGTAAATGTAAAAAGAATGTAAGTGTATGTGATTTACATTTACATTGCTTAAACTCCATGTAAAAAATGTGTTAATTATTATTTTTTAATTCAAAAAATGCACCAACAACATGTCGAATTATGCAAACTTCAAATTCATTCACATGAAGGTCTAAATGTGAGGTAGCATGTGCATCATGAATAAAACAATGACAAAATCATTAATACATTTCTTAATCCTAGATACACTCCTTTAAGTGATCATCAACTTCATTAAAAAACTCATAATCTATGACATATCATATGTCCTCCTCAACCTCACCAAACACATCTAAATTTGCAAACCTTGTCTTATCATCATATCTAGTAGCAGGGTCATCTAGCCAATTCTTGATTAACAAAACTAGGAGATCCAAGTTCTTTGCACCAAGCCGACATCGACAAAGGTTAGTGAGAATCCTTGCAATAGAAAAATCTCTCTCTCTCTCTCTTAAATTAAATGAAAAATAATTTAATTTATGCCAAAACCATTCACGTACTACAACATCTGTCTCTATGAACTTGCATGAGTTGTTATTGATCCCACACTATGGTTTGTTGGACCAAATCAATAATGTTTTTTTTTTTGGAATTGCCAGAAAATTCTGAAAAATACCTGCCTGCCATGCCAAAAATCTGAAAGAAACTCTCAAGTCTCAAAGCACACTAATTCCATTATTTAGTATAATAGTGAAACATATTTATTTAAAATTATAACCCAACTCAAATGACTATATATATATATATATATATATATAAAAGACCTTGTGACAAACATACTTTCAGTAGTGATTCATGGTTGGTCACAATAGCCATGGTAGCTACCGTCCTTTCCCCCAATAGCCAAGGCACACCCATTCACACTTAGTGTTAAATCCCCTACCACCATGCTAGTCATTTAGGACTTAAACCTCCTTGCCATGAAAATTTTATGTTAAGCTAACGTTCAGTTAACATTAAGCTATCACTTATTTAGCATTGAGTGCCACTTTGGATGCCACCTATATTTTTATTTAACACTAACTTAACATCAAGTGTGAATGCACCATAATGATTGATCATCAAAACTATGCTTGCCAGACCTTGATGCCAAACCAAGTCCTAACTACAAATAATAAGAATAACAGTAGCCCAGTTACACCACATTTCACATTACATGAAATGTGATTTACATTCAATTTAATTGAGAAAATTAATTTGGTCCCCTGTTTTTTTATCTTTTTTTTTTGGGCACCATGTATTGCTTTTTGTACTGACTTCTCATTTCATCCCCAGTTCCATCAAAACTGGGACCCGGTAACCTGAGTTTGGCATACTCTATTATGTCCACAATTATAAGGGCATTTTAGGACATCAGGTGGAAAAAGTTCACAATGGCTATATTTATTTATGTAGATTTAGTGACACACTTTTGAATACTAGTTTTTTGAACAAACCATTTTAAAGTGCCCTTTGGATTAAAGGATTGCTTGGATGATTGCTCTTCAAATCTAAGGTCTCTCTCTATCTCTCCCAAAATCTCACTAGTTGTTTAATTGAAAATAGAAATTGAGAACTTTTTTTTAGTGGGTTTTTAAATCACCAAATTTTTAAAAAAATTCTAGTAGGTAGCCAATGATATAGACTATTGCTTCAAATTTTTTCTTCTTCAATATCTTGTTAGACCCCAATTTGGCTAAATTTTCTTATGGATGATTGCAATTTTGGCTATCACGTACAAAATTCAAGGGAGAAAAAAAATACTCCAAGAAGTTCAGGTTTGAAGGATTACGTTTTTTGAGGGGATTTTTTTCCCCTCTTTTTCTCATTGATTGAAGAGATCATACCCATATGAAGAACAATAAGGCTTTGATATTTCAAGGTGTGGATACCATTCTAGATCTAGCCTCAGAGGCTATTGAACTTGTAAGTGCCATTCCGCATAGAAACAAGCTTTTAGTCAGTTGTTGGCATGATGGTCATCTAGAGTTGTCACAGCATAGCCTAGGGTCAGCTTCCACATTGACAAAAACATATAATTAGCTTTTTCAAAAAATCGGTTCAATTTTTATATTTTCCTATTATTACTATTATTATTATTCTTTTTCCATGATCTATAATAGTCTACAACAATATTGTCATATGAGTAGGGAAAATTATTCTGATCGTTGCATGCAATAATTTCGAAGGTTTCCAACACCTCCTCAACTTCATATTTTTACAAACATTCAATTCAATTCGCTCGGTCTAGATTACCACAGCTTATTTCATTATCTGCATGTTATAAGATACCCACAACAAATCTTTCATATATATATATATATATATATATATGTTTTCTCATATGGATGTCCAATAAGGAAGAGACCAATGCAAGGATATATATAAGGTTTTAAGTCACCATTTGGCAGTTTTTGACCAAGGGAACACTTCACATCCATAAACTGCTCAGCACATGGATGCATCACAACCCATTCTGCTAGTTATATCTGGGTAATTGGCTTAAGCCATCTGGCTTCTGAGAATGGTCTTAGCACTAGCTCAACAATTCTCCATATCCGACCACATCAAGCCAGTTACCCAGTCCATATCTGATTGCAAGTAGTGAGTGACTTGCTAACATGGCAGCATGCCATTGAAGAAGAGTTCCTCAATTATATTACATATTTTTGCAACTTTGTTGCCATCTGACATTTTCATACCTCCATAACACCTTTCTGCACAATCCTGGTCACTAGTTGGCTAAACCTCATAAATCACACTCTTCTGTGTCCCATCATAACCCATCATCATAAGCTCAATGTTCCTGTACAAACGGTTATGTTTGGTAACCTGCATGGTTTTCCACGGGTCATGTAGTCCATAGTACACTACTACAAGACTAGGCACAACACGAATGTTGTGCTTTTTCACTTCCACACCGCACATGCATCATCCAAAAGTCTACCATATGTTTTGGGGGTATTGGCTAGTCTCTAGGATGCGATCATCTCTTCTATGATGATCATGTCTTCTATGATCTTTTCATATAAGTGGATCAGTTGGAGGGACTTTGGGGTATAGGCTAGTCCCCAGGATGAGATCGTCTCTTATATGATCTTTTCCTTTAAGTGGATCAGTTGGGGGACAGTCAGGGAGCTTGGACTCAATTCATTCAAAAGATACAAGTGTGGCCTGTGCCGTTGGCCCAAGTGTTACCACATTCTCAACTGATTTTTCCTTCCAAAACCTGGTTTTTTGGGAATTTATTTGAATTTTCACTGGCAGACATCACTTTCAAATCAATGTCTCCGAATATTTTGAATCTATATATTACCAAGTAAATTCCATTAAATCCTCCTCGTCAAGATCTTTTCAAGAACACCAAAGGCACATTCTAATTCCTAGGAAAATTTCAGCTACAATTTAATTTAATTTTCAGTGAAAAAATCATTCAATATTCAAGAACTTTTGCACCACAAGTCTAAACATCATGGAACCAAGCCCATGCACCCTCCATAGTCAGAGAGCTTTCCAAGGACACCAAGAACACAATCTGAAGCATCCTGGTTTGGTGGATCTCATACCTACAAAACAAAACAAAACAAACTACTTTCCTTCCTTCATAGATAGACAGGTCATGCATGTTTCTCATCATTGAATGAAGGTGGCCCTCATTCATGTTCTGTATTGCCAAATAAATAGCTCATCACTCCCTCCCTCTGTCATTTCAATGGGGCCTGGGGCTTGCTTTTGTACATGGGTAAGGCGAGGGGTCAGAGTGAACCAACACCCACCAACATCCACTGGATGCCCCCCACATTATGACTCAGTTGTGGATGCACCCCTATTGAGTTAAACATCTGGGTTCACCTTTGGTAACCCCTTCTATAAGAAATAGGTCCTATATATATATAGGTACATAGATAGTTTACACATAGGTTAGGGTTTAGGGTTTTACCACCTACCTACAAACAACCCACTCAAGCAACTAAGCTAACCACCATAGTATATAGTATTCCACCAATGCAACAATTTATGACTCGCCTTTGTCATCACAATTGGGCCCCAGTGAGTATTTTTGCGAGCAAACTTACAGAGTGTATATATGTAGAGCCATATTCATTGTCTCGGTTATAGAACATATTCTCAACTTTGGAGCTTTGCAAGGATGTGGAGTAGGATATAGAACATATTCTCAACTTGGAGCTTGGCAAGGATGTGGAGTAGGACATCAGCAGATAAGTCCGACTGCTATCTCAACACTAGTACTTGGAATTAGAGATCAAGAATTTATACCAGTGTTGGGCCAAGTATATAAATTTGTTGGCTGGTATAAAACATAGTATATATAGATAATGATATCCAAAGATGAGACACAAGCTCATTTCTCATATTTTATAATAAAGTTATTCATAAAGTCGTCCCCAGTCCCATGCCTTTTTCTCACCTTTTATTTCACTTTCATCCACTATTATTTGTTATTCATAAGTCATCAAGATTAGGGATGAAATCTGAAATTTGATATTAGATTTCAAAACGGGCTGAAATAACTTCTTTTTTTGTTGGGTGATTTTTTTCACTTTTTTTAAAAAACTTCTTGAACTGATTTTTAGAATTTATTATTATCAAAAATTTTGGATCTTTTCATCAAGGGTTCCACTTGAGGTATTCCTTTGGGTTTGCACATTTGTGCAATTTGGGGGTGGTTTTCTTCAATGTTTTTTAGGGTTTGCACCATGGACGACATAGGATGCCTTTTAGGGCTAGCTTAGCCTCTTTTAAGGCTAGTTGCATAAAACTAGAGAAGTGAGTTTGTTTACTATTCACCTCTTTCTCACTTTCATTTGAACCAGCTTTCTTTCTATTTCTCTTTTTAACTTTCACATTTCATTTTTTCATATTTTATTTTAATATTTTTAATGTCTTCTTACATTTTTATTCTCAGATTTGCATTTGGATTTTCTTTTAGGGTTTCATTTATGATTATTTTTTTTAGAGTTTCTTTTGAAGTTGTTTAAGTGTTTTTTATTTCAAGAGTTTTTAAGATTGTTTTTAAGATTTTATTTTAGGGTTTAGAATGGCTTCTTACTAGGGTTTTTTTTAAAGGTGTGTTTCAAGGACTTGCTTAGGACTATATTCACGATTTTTGAAGTGTGTTTTAAGGGTTTTCTTAGGGCTAATTTTATGGGTTTTTTAGGGTTAAGATGGTTCTTCGTTAAGGTTAATTGTTGTGTTTCATGGCATCTTTTGACAATGATGATTATTTGAGTTCTTCATCTAAGGATAGGCATTATTAGATTGTGTTTGTAACTATAGTTGTAATGGTGAACAAAGGAACATTGTTCAACACAAATGAATCGGATTTGAATGTATGGCAATCAATCAATGAAAATGTCGATGTTTAGGACATGACACCGTAATGTAGACAACCCTAGGCTTATTTTAAAATTTATCAAACTTGGTTTGTCAAAGTTCGATGAATTAATAACAATAGTGGTCCCCACCATTTAAGCCCATGCAAAATCCATTAGTGAAGCCCCTATTGCAACAAGGCAACCAACTAAGTTTACCCCAAAGGAACAACTATTCGAATTCATCTTATACATCAAACATGACAATGTGCTCATGTACAAAGCATTCATGTGGAATTGGAATAAAAATGTGATTTGTGATGATGTAGTTTTCATTGCATCTTGCTATAATGATGCCATTGGCAATGAAATTCAATGGTGAAAAATGGATTATGTTTGGTACACATATTCATGAGTTCCAAGGCTATATCAAGGGTTGATTGATAGGACTTTCGTTGAAATTTGGAACCCCAAAAATAATGACGCCCATAAAACTTGGTTTAATGGGTCCAAGAAAATGTATTGTATAAACAATAGGGTAATGTTTGATGATCATGAATTGTTCATTTACCTTAATAGTGGGTATCCTAACTCTTGCCACAATGTGACCATTTTGCACCAATCAAACTTGTACAAAAACTAATGTCAATTTTTTGTGCATAAACATGATTATTTCAAGTACTTATTTGAGGACCTTGGTTATATGGGTGAGGAAATGTTTGTGATGCAACAACTTGGGAAGCATGAATTTGCCTCTAGACATGACCTAAATGTAATACATGCATATAATAACATGCATGTAAGATACAAAGTGCAAGTGGAGTGGGGAATTAGAGTGTTGAAGTGGAAATGGAAAAGATTCATGAAACATTATGATTCCACAAAACCCAAATATAGTAATTTGTTCAAAATTATAGCTATTCTAACTAATTTCATCTATAAACATTGTTTAGACTTCACATTCGAAGTCATTGGCACCCACATAAACTAGAAGTCCCAATCTTCAATTCTTTCAAAATATATTCTTGAAAAATAATATTAGGATAAGACATTCAACACTTTGTATATGTACTAACAAAAACCTCAATTAAGGTTTACAAAACCACAACTAGGGTTTTAGAATTTCCCTTAAGTTTCCAAGACCTCAAGTAGGGTTTTCAAATCTTCCGTCTCTTCATATTGAGGTGCTTAATGGGTTGTAAATCACAAACCCAGATGATGAAACCAAAATTCTTCTTATCAAAGCTTTATAGAACTTGCAAATGTTTTTCATATATACCAAACTCAAGCAATCCATCATCATATATTAGAGTTGCCTCTTATGTTGCAAACCACAAACTCGCGTGAAAATGGAATTCATATGTATATGACCCAAATTAAAATGGGTTTATAAAACTTAGCCACAATTCTTCACCTCAAAATGCCAAGTACAAAATAGAGTTCATTTACAAAGGTGATATGAAGGTCCAAAAAGTTGCAAACTCCCTAGGGGTTTCCAACTCCGAGCAAAAATCAATATAGGAATATCTATTGGAATCGAAATCAATGAATATGTCACATGCATGCAAACATGATTACAAACAAAATAATTCAAACTTGAGACACTCATGAAAATACACCATCATAATGCCATGCAATGCAATATGCCTTAGGTATGATCTATGATCTATTTAAGCAATTTCCTATGCATTCCAAGTCAAATTATTTTGAATGCATTTCAAATCAAGATTTCACCTACAACCTTAAACTAAGTTTTGCTTACTCGATGGAGTCACCATAACATGGACGATGTGATGAGCAAACATGGCAATATGTATTCCCACAAGGGAATCCGGCAATGGAGGCAACATTGTACATGATTCTTGAATTGCAATATGGTTGGGGCAAGTGGAATTTAAGGGTTCTTGGTTTAGGCTAGACACAAGTGGTACATTTGTAGGATTACCATAGAGTGATTTGCTTCACCATGTATAACTCAAAATTTGGAGGATTTCACAAAGCGTCAAGGTGAAGATTGAAATAAACCACAAGAAGCTTGACCAATGGCTCACATTGGCTACAAAACAATTATTAAAAATATAGTGTCATCTTCTTCACCATCTACAAGCACCATGGTATGTGTATGGGATTTTTAGAGATTTAAACCAAACCCTCACATGTGAATTTGCAAATAACACTTTAGGGAACCTACATTCCATGCCCATGCTCTAAGTTGCTCCTTTCTTTGCAAGCCAAAATGTCCCAAAAAAAAAAGAAAAAAAGTGCACACCTCCAAATTGCAAAAAGCACTCCATGCCTACATTTCTCCACATTGCTAATTTCTTTCCAAGCCAAAATGCTAAAGAAGCTCAAGGAAAAAACTCCTTGAAGAAAGCTTGTGTGGAAAAAGTTTGTATGAAGAAGCTTCTGTGAAGAAAGGTCGTGTGATGAAGGCACAGCCACAATGAAGGTGTCGTCACATGTAGAAAACAAAGAAGCAAAACTGGGGATGAAACTTGTTTTTGCTCCAATTTTGGTGCAAAAACTAGTTCCATCCCCTATAATTTTCATTTGTTCACATTTCATACTTGTTATGAGTTTGATCCCCTATTCTGCCAAAACTGACTTACTTACCTCTAAATTAAGGATTTACATGGAACTAAATTCACAATTTCATTTATGTGTAGAACCTGAACCAAAATTGGAAGTGTTCAAATTTATTTTTTAAGAATTGGAACCAAAAGTTCTTCATAAAAATAAAGAACCATGGAAAGCTGGTTTGAACCAGTGTGAGGTGGTTCTCACAGGGTGATCCGGTTTTCAAACCGGTTCTCAATCAGATGGGCTTTCAGATGAAAACCCAAATCCAATTCTCAGGGTTTTAAACAAATTTGGTTCATTGGTTCCTCTTGTTCGTTTTTCTCACATGGTGTTGCTTTTTTTCGTTTGATGAAATAATTGAATTTTTAATTATTTAATTATTAAAACTGATTTTAATTAATGAAAAAATAATAATAACATAATCGGTTCTCACCAGCACAATATATATATATCAGAAAACTAATCAGGTTCTCATAACATCATGAGAGAATCAAAACTGGTCTGTTCTTACAATAGTGAGAACCGCCGAACACCAGTTTGAACCCCTTCAAAAATGGAATGCTAAATGACTTGGTGTTTTAGTCATGCTTCACTAGCATCCTGATTTCATCCCCCACCAAATGTGGACTCATAACAACCTAACCCCAAGCTTGTAACACAACAAATTATTTTGGGAGAAAAGGCTATGGACATCACTTCCCATGTCTTGTGGGGATAGGAAAACACATGTACATGTTGGGAAGGAGGGAGGGCCAAATCAACTATAAGTTAGAGTTTGCAATGAAAGAGATTAGTAATACCTAAAGGACTGGTAAAAATCTTTCAAGGGTATGTGGCCACTGCCTTACACTAAGGAACCTCATGTGTAAGGTACATCCTCACCTCCAAAATCAATGACAATCATCCATTTTGAAAATCAAATTCAACAAGATCGTTATGCAGGGTAAGGACCTCAAATGGGGAGATTGAAAGAATTTGAGTCCCATGCTTGATGGCCTCCTCACATTCCTAACCTTCATTCCTAGAACAGGCCTGTTTTGGTCCTTAGTCCTTACCCTACACATATGTGTGCACAAGATATTGGTGAACAAACATTTCATCACCCACACCATCCATGAGTCAAACCAACATCAACCAACCAAACCATGCCAACCTACAATTACTATTATTATGTCACAATAAACATCACATATTGTACATTGTTGTAATGGATGAAATCACAAGGTTTTACCTCACACAAGTGTCATGAATATAGAACTGTGTGTATAGAACGTTTGTGTAATACGTATGTATAATACAGCATATAATACACGGCCATGTGTACAACTATACAACTGCGCGTGTTGTAGGCTACAAAGACCTCCCTCACAACCTTCACAACCTACTTAAAGTTAAACATTCTAGTGTTTTATCCTAGATGGCAATATTTGTCCATACAACCATGACATATGCAAGTTGTTTATAAATAATAATTATTTTTTAGATCATAGACAAGTCCATCACACAACAAGCCCATTAATCCCAAAAATCCCAAAGTAAGGTGTAATTCATTAACCTAGGTGCAATTTATTGGCCTAAGTCACTATGTGATTTTTTTTTTAAAAAAAATGTTCACCTCACCTTAACCATTTCACTTTATTTAAAGTTATGTTATTATAAGGTCATTATGTACTCATCATGTTTCACTATTAATTGAAGTAATTCACTATAGTAAATAGGTTTTTTTAATGTTGTTGATTTAAATATTTTAGGTTATTATATCACATGTTATGTTGTATGTTATTTTACTTTAAAGTTATTTAAAGTTATTTTTAATTATTTTATGATAGGATATCATTGATTGTTATCGATCGTTTCATCTTACACTATTATAAGATATTGTACCATAAAATTATGGTGGAATAATCAACAATAATTGAAAATAATATAAGATGGAATATTTTATAATAACCAAAAAAAACCTAACATAAAATACCTTAAAACAACATAAGGTGAAGTAACTTGGAATAACTAAAAATAACCAAGGATATAATAACAGTGAATACAGCTCACATTTGTTCACTGTATCAAACAAAACGTATTATACACGTATTATACGTATTATACAGCCCACATTTCAAAAATTCATAAAACACAGTTCAATAGTCATGAACCACAGCTTTTTGTGTGAGAAAACTCACATTCTCTTGTAATGAGTGCTTGTTAGTTGTCTATAGACAATAAGTTTTTTACTCCAACATGTTCCTTGCATGTTCCCCCAAACATAGTTCCACATGTACTCTTTATGATCTTCCACAAATCCAACATTGTTTATCACTACGCTTAGCAAAATTTTGTTTCTCTACCAAGAGAGTTCTTCCATTTTTTGGACAGATCTTCCAACTTTTGGAAAGATCATCCCCCGCTCTTTTGGATCATCTCGTCCAACTAAAATTTTTGTGGCAGGATCTTGACCTTGGGTAATGCCCTCGTCCAAAGGCCTTTTACTCTACACTAACTAGGCACTTTGGCCCTTGGGGAGGCTTCACACGGCAGCCAAGTTGCATTTTTTTTTTTTTTGGTTTTTTCCATTGGGTTTGAAAGCCTACAATAACTGCCTCAAATGGCCAGTCAAACATAGACGATGAGGTTTTGTTGATGGATGTAAACCTAACAAAACTTTTATTGAAAAAAACACAACAAAAGGGGACAAATGGATAAGCCATGAATTATTGGTGCAGCAATGATAAGAAGAAGAATCCATGAAAAGTAGATACTCATGAGGTTCCTACTTATCCACGTATTATGATGGTGCATTCACACTTAATGTTAAGTCAATGCTAAATGAAAATCTAGGTGGCATCCTAGGTGGCACCAAATGTTAAATGGGTGATATCATAATGTTAAGCGAATGTTAGCTTAACATGAAATGTTCATAGTAAGTAGGTGTAAGTCCTAAATGACTAGCATGGTGTTAGGACACTCAACACTAAAAGTCCCTAACACCAAGTGTGAATGGACCTTAAGTAGGTGCTTATCAGGTACCTACTTATATCCATGTAAGTAGTTACTTATTAGGTACCTACAAATGACACCGTAGGTGAGTTAACCCTAGGATAACTGCAAGGTGGAAGATGGGTAGGTGGGTGCCCGAACCTACGAGTAGGCATGAGATCCCTTGCACTCTTAAGGACTAGGTGTAAGATCCTAAACCCGCCCTTTTTCCTACGAGGGATGTCCATGCATATTGATATAGCCTCCAAATACACTAAGGAATTTCTCAAGAGTGCTTTACAAATTATCTAGATTAAGGTCATAATTGGGCCATGCTAGATGTTGTCTAAGCAGATGGCCTGTCGAGTACAAACACTGGACAGGTTTCCTTGGAAAAATAGCAAATCTGATGCTTTTATTTGTTTTATTTTGTTGCATATATAATTCATCTATATTGAAGTTGTAAATAATATATAACTATGCTATTTAGGAAATTATTATAATTCCTTATCAAATCTTCTATCTTCGTATACCATAGGTTTCACTTATTTTGCAATTTTGTGAGGTGATATTACTTGGATTTAGCTAGGGTTTTTAACAGATCTAGGTGACAAGTTATTTCTTTCTGAAGATAAAATTGGGATGATATAGGATTGGGAATGTTGTTGCCCATTTTTTCTAAGAGAATAGGGGTAAGAGGCATTGGCTTAGGGGAGGAGGGATTCTTTTGCTCTCTTTCCTAGAGGAGGTGAACTTTTGTATTCAAGTGAAATAGTAGGAAATCTGTGTAGCCTCTTTTTTAAAATTAAAGATCAAATATATTCAAATTCCAGTGACTATGAAACTGGTTTTTACATAGGATGGATATTTTTGTGATTAACACTGCAACAATTTCAAAATAATTTTGAATTATAATTTGTTGGACATAAAATTTTATTTCAAAATTATTATTTAATTTCAGTCTGTTTTGTATTTTGTTGTCTATCTTGTTGCTTTTGCCTTCCTTTCTATGTGATTGATGAAATTGATTTTTCAACCCAAAAAAAAAAAAAAAAAACCAAAAAACCAAAATCCTATTATGCATCCAAATGCTTCATTTAATAGCAATGTGGAGCCCAAGTTTATAGATAATTAAAATTAAAACTTTGAGAGAATGGATGATTTTGATCTCTTGCCCCAAGAAAAAAAAGACATCACAAAGAATGTTGAGACACACTCATGGTGATGACAAATTTAGAATCCTTGTCTCTACACTAATTAATATCAAACCTGTTTGGATCCCATCTTGGGTACCTACCTACTCCTAGACCCACACTAGCAGAGCCTGGTCTCATGACTCCCAAGCAATTATTTTTTATGGGGAGCTGGGAAAGTGGAACTGGCACACACAAATTCCACCTAGTGAAAAAGGCTACAAGAGTTGTGGCATCAAGAAAGAACCCCAAAAACCATTTTTTATGTTATCCATGACCTCTGAAATTTAACTACCTACTCTTCTTGTTAAGTGAATGATTTGGCTCTCTGGATGAATGGCTCCTTGAAATGGGTTCTTACAAAGAGTTCACCAGCCTCTTTTTTTTTTTCAAGTATGGCTGGTTGCCAAGGTGGCTTCACAGCTCGTGTATGAAATAGTATATGTGGCTAAAAATTTATGTGATTTGTAGGTGACTTGGCGATTTTTCTTTTTTACGAGTGGCCATGATGGCAAGTTGTAAATTGCAAATGTCTACAGAGTGGCAACAACAACACATAATGGTGACATGTGTATTGCCACAAGTACATATTTGGCGATGGGGTTATTGCTAAACAAGAAATTTGTGTTCCATACAACAATATGTTGCAACAAAGAGGCTTCAAATTTTGCACAAAGACATTCCTAGTGACACTGATAAATCCAATTACAAGGATAGGAGAAGTTCAAAGAAATGCAAAACCTAGAAAATGAAACACTACAATCTACCATGTGCTCACAAATATAGCATATATCATCACACATTTGCATGAAAAACTAAAAAATGATTGATTGACGGTGAGAGTCCAATTGCAATGTGCATATGACTACATCCTTTGCATAGTTTTGAAATCATAAAGAAACATTGAAGACCATCCCAACCTTCACAACATGTTCATTCTTTGCATTAAGCATCAAGCCTAATTCATGAAACTCAATATCAATTTTTGTGCATGAATTCTTTGTGAAGTGGTGGAGGAATTCCAAAATCCAAACTCTTAAAACTCCAAGAACTCCAAAGCTCAGAGGAACATAAGGCTAGAAATTGGTCCATACATTAATTGAAGAGCCATGTACATTTTCCACTAAACACATGGTTAAAATGGTTGTTGCATAATTTATAAGATTACACCTGTCATTTCCCATTACATCCACTTTAAGGTCAACCACTAACCATGATGGCCATCAAAAAATTTGCCCAAAATCACAAATTCCAATTGATGTTGACAAATTGCAATGTCAGAAAGGGAAAATTCATGCAAACATAAATTCAAACATGGTAATTTATATTCCAAAAAAATTCACATTCTTATATGGTATGTTTGTTTTTTTTTTGTCGTCCATAAATCCTCCAAAAAACCTTTCCAACTTCCAAGAACAAGCTTGCATCTATGCATTTGCATTGTATCAAGTTTCTCCTTATCACTTGGTAATGGCTTGATCATTAAAAAAAATTACATAGTGAAAATTTGTTAACTGTAAAATCAAGTGCATAAATGCAAATGTGTACTCTTGCTAATTCTATAACCTACTTTTCATGAAATTAATAGTGATGAATGTGTGTTCATCTTCAACAGAACCAAGAACTTGGACAATGATACTTTTTATTAACTTCATGTATTTTGAAAAGTTGTGGTTGAAGATGGGAAATGTGATGACTTTGCACCAAAGTTTAGTCATTAAATTCAAGTTATTCTCATCACTTAGGATTGCATGTTAATGTTCTTCCCACTCTCACCCACCTTATGAAACATGCAAAAAGTTGTTTTCAACACATTCAAATGAAAGTAAATATTATTATCCGCCTTTGGAATATTGATTGTCTAGAATGGGGGGTTGACCACACCCAAAGCAATCATCGCTTCATGTTCTAAGAAAAGTTTTTCCAACTCAAACACCAAGCCCTAGGTTGCACCTTCAAACTCCTTTTTCACCTTGTTCACTACTTGATTAAATGCAAGTTTGGTGACAGGTTAAGAACATCCATGAATACCATCATCATTAATATAATAGATAAGTACTTGTGGCTAGGAAAAGAAAAGGCAAGGTAATTTTCTCCCCCATTCAAATTAGAAAATTATTCCATGAACAAGTTGGCGTGGTTAAGGATTCAATAACATTGAAATCATAAAAAGTTGAATCTTCAAATTTGGCATACAATTCACAATAGAATATGTAAAGTTCTTTTTGGGCCACCTTCACAAATTCCACAAAGTCACAAACAAAAACATATTTGCTCTATGCAATTGTATAAATGCATGAACATATTTGAGCAAAGGAAGGATGCATGGCAACCTTACACATCACATGAAGAATTCAAATTCTACCTCGCATAATCACTTTTGGAATTCTTCGCATGCATTTTTACAATGAAAAGATGGCATTATGAGTTTAGACTTGTATAAGTGGAGAAAACATGGGATTCAACATGTCTTCACATTTTGGAGAAGCTTGTTGCCTTTGGTTTGGAGGAGATCGGCCACCTTTTGGAATTTTGTAAATTTCTTCAAACTAAAAACAAAAACACATAAAGACTTTGTAGGAAAAGCTCCAACCGATGCACCAAAAGGGATGTCCAACAAAGTGATGACCACAAGGTTGGTGTTGTGAGCAAAATAGTGGACTTTAATGACAAAAGAGGCAACCTTATCCTTGAATTACAAGGTCATCATAGTTGTATGGCCTTAGAAAACATTGTTGTTGTCACAACTAATGCTCACCAATTTTCCAACAATTTCTTATAACCACAATCCACCAAACTCATAGATGTGTGCATTACTTATCCATGAAAGAAAATTGAAGTCAGTTGTATTATTTAATACATTCCTTTTGATTATTTTAAGATGAAAGTTATAGTTAAAATAAGGATTCAAACTATTTAAAATGACTCAAAAGGACATTTATATTGTATCCAATCTATTATTGGATTTTTTAATTACATTAACATGACATCACTCTAGTTATAGTTATATAACAATCCACTATAATCATGAAATAATGAATGAAATAAAAAATCTAAAATAGTCATTTATAATCTTTTTTTGTTAGGCCATTCTTTTGAGTACCTTGATTGTACGAATATGCCCTTTATGGCTTTCAACAAAACATCATGCATCACCTTTGCCATCCCCCCTTAACTTGAACATTGAATCTAATGCTTTTTGGAAACATTTTTTACTTTCAATAGTTAAAACAAATATTTCAAGCTCTCATAATAAACCATGGGATGTCCATGGGCAAAAAGGAAATAACAAAATATATATATACATTTTTGGTTTAAAAAGGACATTGGCTTGGAGGTGGTCTAGGATAGAAAAGCAGTCAACAACAATGTAACAATGTTCATTTTTTGCATGCACCAAGTCCTTATTGAAATAGAAGTTGGTGATACCATCAATTCCAAGTGTGGAAACCTTGGCTTTGTGACGACCTTACTGTTTGAACAAATTATCAAGCTTAAAGGCCAAACGTTTTTCTTTCCCTTCAATGAGTGTATATACCATACAACAAACTTGATGGACTTTGTCACGAACATGAAAACAACCAAGATTGCATAATTTTCTACCCAAAATGATAAACAAAAGCATGCTTAAATCCAAATTCAAATCATGTAACAAAAAAAAAAAAAAAACAAAAACATGACATGTGCAAAATAGAAATCCAATAAGATTTTATTGTAAGGAAGAAACAAAAAAGAAAAAAGGCTATGATTATATATATAAAAACATGCTCAAAACTAATGTTTAATAGATTAAATACCTTTATTTATATCCATTGGGCACCTAGCTCAAGAAACTTCCAATCTACATGTGGCCCATGTTCGCCCATGTGGGCCCATGCGCACCCATATGTGAATTATGAATAAACTAAAATTCAACTAATTGTGAATTGAAACTTCATTAAAAATGAATTGAAATTTGACTAAAAATTAATTGAAAGTGATCTAAAAGTTAACTAAAGTGAATTAAAATTGAACCAAAGGTTAACTAGAAATGAACTAAAAATGAATCAAAACTTAACTAAAAATGAACTAGAAGTGAGTTTGAATTTAATCCAAAGTTCATTAAGAGAACTGAAACTAAATTAAGTACAAGTTCGTTACAAGTCATGATTAAACATTTAAATGAATGAACTCCATAGCATTAGCATCCATGATAGGTTTCACCCTTTTCAATCAACATTAATTATGCCCATGGAAGTCGAATAGTTTAAACATCTTGGAATATTTGGGCCCTTTCATATATATATATATATATATATATAATTTTTTTGGGGTGAAAGTATGATTTGGTGGACCCCCTAGGAACACCCTCAAAGGATAATCAAGGAACAAAATTTGGCTAAATAATATTCTTGGGCCCTTTTCTTTAAATTTTTTCATAATTATATATTATGTTTTGCTCATGAGTATTTATTGCATGCTAAAGTATATGACTTCAAGTTTCCATTATAATAAAAAAAGGTGGAGATCATTACAAATTTGTATTCCTTATTGATGTGGAATCAAGTTTTTAAACTTTGAAAATTCATAATTAAATTATACCTACTCAAATAATTAGCCAGTAAAATATATAATAAAATACCACTTAAAGTATTTTAGAAAATTATATTCACAAAAAAAGAGCCTAAACCTTGTTTGAAAAATGTTCCTAACCAAAACATTTAAGGAACATAATCATTATTACTTTCTTGAAACTTTGTGTGAATGTAATGAATAGGAACAACAACATTCATAATGTTTTTTGCATTGTTGAAGTTTTAAAACTTATACAACCTAGTTAATGTATTCAACAAAACAATTTGCTTAAAAACCTTTCTTTATGTGTTTTCTATATATTTCCAAAGTTTGATGGGTCTTGAAAAAATAAGGTGTGATGTTCCTTGTGGTACCACCTAATCATACTTTCACCCTTTTTCTAGACCTATTCAATTGAATTAGACACGACTTTCTTACTTCTATTATCTACAACAACATTAACATCTAGTAAGGATTGTAGGAAGGTTGATGGACTAGCTTCATCTTGAGGCGGTGAAGAAATAAGGAAGATGGGTTCAAACCTAAAAATTAAAAATGATTTGTTGAATAGTCATGGAGGAACTTGGATAATGGAATTTGGACTTTGGATTTTGGATTTTGAACTTTGTAACAAGTATGAAAGAAAAATCACATAGAAATCTAACAAATGTAAGTTTGAAACCACATAACCCAAATGCTTTTGAATTTTGGAATTTCTTGTCCTTGCCAACTGGAAGGTGGGCAACTTGAATGGATTGTGGAGTTTAGAACTTTGAGCAATGAAGACTTAGCATTTAAAACTCAGGAAAATGAAAACTGAAAATGACAAGTTGAATTTAGGAATAATCAAAAGTTGAAACTTGATTACCATAAGTTATAACAAGATTGACCATTGAATGAAAAAGAAATTTGAACTTTGGATTACAAACTCTAAAATTTGAATAGTGATGAATGCAATGTGCATACCTTCATCTCAAACTTGAGAATTAGGGTTTTGATGAAATTGTATTTTGTGATGGCATACAAGTTACAACACATTTTAATGTTGTGAATTACAACTTTTTGAAATTTGAATTTTTAATTTCCATTCTTTGATGTTCCATAATCAAGGAACTTGAACAATCTTGTAATCTATTTTCAAACAATGCCATTATTCATTTGTTGTATGTCATATGCAAAATCTTTTGTTAGCAACCACAAGCTCTCAAAATTGAACATTCCAAAAGAAAGCATGTTACAAAATAATTGACACGTGATAATTATCAACCCTAATTGTTGCCATTACTAGCAATGGAGTTTAAGTTATTATAGTTGTTGTGGTGAAATACTACTAACAATGGCAATGAAGTTGGTGAAATGTAGTTGGTAAAAGGAGTAGAAAAAGTTTAGTTAAAATTTTAGGAGTGCAACATTGTGGTGACGTTGTCATTTGGCAACCATCACTTTAGGTGAAAAGTTAGTGATTATGGTATTACTTTTACAATAGGGGTATTGATGGGACTTTTTTGTGTCACCTTTTGATAATTTTTGCCAAAACATAATAGTTGGAGTCCACCCTTCAAAATCCTAGCCTTGAAAGACTTAGTAAAGGAATTTCAAAAGGTCTTGGATGATTTTATTATTATTTGATTATATTAAAAGTCAAATGGCTAGGCATGATTTCCAATTCCTAGCAAGTCCAAACTCCATAAAAGAGCCTTTTAAAGTAAGCTTTTGGACATGTTAAGATTTGAAACTGGACCTTAATTACACATTGTTTACTATTAAAGGATGGGAATCTCATTAGAAAGGCAACATTTGTGTTGAATCTATTTGGGTGGCCAAAATTTTGAAACATGCAATGAAACAAACACAATGGTTTGTATATAACACATTCCATAGCATATTGCAGTACATGAATGGATTCAACACTAAGTTATTGAATGATTTATTTATTTTATAAAATCCACTTTAACATCTAATATATTATTTTCCAAAATTTTCAACTTACTATGTATATTTTTCTTGCAAATATTTTTAGGACTTTTTTTAGCACACAAATACATGCTAGTGTAATTGTCCTTTGTTATGCTACATGGTCACCATTTCCAACAATCACCATAGACATGCACCATAGAACCACATCAAAGTGTTTAAGGAAGAGTTATGTGTTTTCTTTCTAGAAACATCAATTGCCACACCACCTACTTTCGTTATAAGCTTATGATTGACATGTTGAATGCATTGTTGTGATTTCGATTTAAGGTTTCCACCACTTTCAATGATTGAAGTTCAAAATTTTGAAAATTTAGCATTTGTGGCAATTAATTTGTTTAAAAAGTAATCAAGAATATTTTAATTGGTGTCAAGTTCATTCATCCATTAAAGTATTGTCTTTCATGATTTGCATAATGAGCATGTGGATTTAAAATAATGATTAGCCAAAATGTATAGTGGTTGGAATATTTCATTTAACCCAAAGGTGAAAGGATCGATCATTATCCCCAAAAAAATAAAATGGATGAAAAATAAAATAAAAATTTGGGTAACTTCATCAAACTCATTACTTCAAGGAACAATTTCTTTAAGGAGAAGGGGACTAGTAAGTGGCAACCCCAACCTAGTTATTTAGGGGAGGGAAAAGAATTTGGAGTATTCAATTGAGTTGACCCAAGGAAAAACAAATTTGGAAATCCCAACCAAGTTGCCCTAGGGAGCAACTTTCACAAAGAAAAAGGGATTAAGTGGTAGCCCCATCCAAGTTCCTCAAGGAGCAACTTCTTCAAAGAAGAAAAGAATTTTCCCCAAGGAGAAGGGGACTTTGTGGTAGTTGTAACCAAGTTCCTTAAGAAATAACTTCCTTAGAGAAAGGGGGACCTTCTTTGGGGAGAAGGGGACTAATTGGTAGCTTCAACCAAGTTATTTGTGGAATAATTTCTCTAAGGAGAAAAGGATTTCCCGAAGGAGTAAGGAATGCATTCAATTTTTGAAATAAAAATTTAAGGGGTAAACTATGTTCAAGTTGAAAGTTCTTTATATCATAAACAAGCTTTCAAAGCCTAAATATCAAACGTGAGCTTACATTTTCTTTGAAGTTGTAAGCTAAAAGTTATTGTTGTAAAAAGGTTAAGAATTAAATTGGTAGTTTGATTTTTGACCACCAAATGCCAAGAAACATTAGTTAATTGATTTCAAATAAAAATGTGTGACACAACATTGGAAAGATGTAGTTTAAGGCTATAACTTTGGAGTTGGAAGCTTCTTAATCAAAGTTCACATGAGGAAGTAATGAATATATGAAGAACCATGTGTTCCATAGGGATCAACTCAGGTTTAAAACATGGTTTGTGGGGCAATTTGGGTGGGCTTTCCTCAAGACAACAATGTGACCATGTGTTCCCCAAAAAACTTGGGCCCAATACATGTTTCTTTTGGTTAGGGATTTCATTTAATCCCTTTTTCCCCTAGAAGAAAGGGACATTCCTTGTGCAATAACTTCTAGAAGGACAAGGGGATTGAGTGGTAGCACAAACCAAACAACAACATAGTGGGTGAACATGAATAGATGAACCTACTCAAGTGAGCATGAAAGGAATCTTAAAACATATTCCACATTGTGTCATGGAATATTTTTAGTATACTAACTTGACATGTGGATATTATTAAGTTACTTTCTCTGGGAAAAACAAACTTGGTAACCTTAACCAAGTTGCTAAAGGAAACTTGTTTTGTAAATTTTTCAAGGAACACATGGTTGGCACTATTGCCCCAAGGAAAACCAACCCAACTTGCCCTAAAAACCATGCTTTGGGCCCAAATTTCATATTGAATACATAGGTTCTTGCAACTTTGCTAGCTCACAATTTCCTCATGTGAACTTTGATTGAGAAGTTTCCAACTACAAATTATAGCCATAGGCTAGATTTTTTCAATGTTGTGTCGTACATTTTTATCTAAGCTCATTTGACCCTTGTTTTCCTAGGTTTTAATGGTTGGAAATTAAACTACCAATTTGGCCATAACTTGTAACTCACAACATTCAATTTGGACTTTCATTATTGTTTCAAATTTTTGGGACACTTTTTGATTTTCAAAGAAAATGTTACCAATGTTATCATTGAAAAGCATCACCATTGCTAACATAATTAATTCAATCATAATTCACTCAATGTTCATTTGTAGTTCATTTTCAATTCACTTTCAGTAGTTAATTCTTTATTCACTCATAATTCACTCACAATTTAATCTTTGTTCACTTGCAATTCACTCGTAGTTCACTTATAATTAATGAAGTTTTCAAAGAGGTTCTTTAAATGATAGGCACATTTGAATAAGATCCCAAATGGGTATTAAGAAAAGTAGGACCTTTCTTTACTTTAAGCATGTTCAACATTAGTTTGAAATACAATTTTGCATCATAACCTTATTTAGTTCATTTCATATTCATGGTTTCAAATGTTATAAAAGAAATTCATTTATATATTTTTGTTGCATGCTTCAAGTTTTTGTCTTTGATTTCCATGTTCTATGTTTGGAATTAAATTTGAACATGATTTTGCCATAATCTATTTTGGTTTTTGTTGACCTTGGAAAACCATTTGTCTTTGAAGGTTTAATGCCATAACAAAAAGTCATATTCTCCCAAAGGAAATTATTGTTTAGGTAATTGGTTGGGGTTACCATTTTATACCTTTTTCCCCAACTTGGCAACTTGGTTGGGATTTCCAAGTCCTTTTCTCCATTTGCAATTTTGTTGAATATTCCAAGTCCTTCCCCCCCCCATGGGTAACTTGGTTGGTGTTGCTCATTAATTCATTTATCCTTGGGGTAGTTATTCCTTGGGGCCAATTAACTTGACAAAATTACCAAAAGTTTTTTTTCCATCCACTTCTTCCTGGAAGAAACCTTTGGGTTGAAAGGAGGGATAGTAACCATTACATCATATTTTTTGCCTTACAAACATTTTGACATAAATATAGTCAAAATATTAATCATAATTCAATATAGTCATAAGTTTTTAAGAAAATTGGTTGGGCATTATGTTACAACTACATCAAGTTCAATGTAACAAAATTTAATTTCTTGCAGCTATTTAGTGTTTGCATGTCTTATTGAAAAAAAAATTGCTAGTAAGGGAATGAAAAATACTATTGAAATATTAAAATAAAATAGTTAGATCATCCTACTATTTTGTTGGTTATTTGTAACCTATTGTAAAATTTGTTGATTTTTTTAATATACCAAATTTGGGCCTTTTCCTTATAATAATTGTTTTTTCATTTTGTAGCTACATGTATGAAAACATTAGCCTTGAACTCAAATGATGGAAAGTTTACCAACCAATTGCGGATAAATGGTTTTTCTTAACATATGGCACCTACTTCCTTTTTAAGACTTGGAAGTCCCAAAATCTTTACATGTGTGGTTTTCCTTCCATAATGATAACCATTATAATTGCATTGTTTACACAAGGAACAATTTACTTGACCAAGTAAATGAATACATAATTAAGAATTAATAAACATTTGAAAGGTGTAAAAAAGCCTTGCCATTTGATAACCATTTTCAAATCCCAATATGAAAAAATGTAACATCCATCCATGTTACAATGGATATTATGAACCTTGTTATTTTCAAATTGTACATTATAATGGATATTGGCGTGACTGAAACAATTAAACGTTTTGAGATTATAAATATAAGATTTTGTTATCTAATATTGGCAAACAATCACGACCATATCGTTTTTAACATCATAATGTGAAAGATATTTTACATATATATTTTTAGAGTTTGAATCTATGAATTTATGGTTTGGTTTTTCTTTGTTTGTGCATTTGGTGTCCCCATTAGCAACCTTTATGATCATTATCTTAGAAAATTACATTCAATTGTATATAAGTATTTCAATAATTTATGAAATTATTTAAAATTATGCACTCATAATATGATTTTTTCTTGGGTGAATAGTAAATATATGGTCATATATAACTAAGATACACATATATATTGATTGACATTGTGGTTTCTTGTTGTTCATTCAAAATGACATTTGATGATTTAAATCACATCAATGTGACACATTTGTTTTTGTATATGAATCAAAACATATTTTTGAAAGAAAATTGGTATTATGTTAAAAACAATTTATAATAAGTCATAAAGTTTTGAAATTTAAATTTATTACATGAATTAATTTATTTAAATTAATTTATTAAAACACATCATATACATTATATATATATATAAGTATAAGTGGTTCATATTGTTACATTTTGGGAAGCATTTGATATTTTTCATATGTATTAAACATTTCAAATCTTCTTCATTTGGGGTGCATCCACATTAACAAGAACCACTTTGACACTTTTGTCAATGCTTATTTCAGAATATTTTTAAATATATTTTGTCTTTAATTTTTTTTAAATGAAAAAATCTTATTAATCAAATAAATGTTGTGCATTATGCTATCATGTAAAATATGTTTAAAGAATCTCTTTGATTTTTTGTCACGGTCAAAATATCTCCCCCAAAAAAAATTATGATGCTTTTGACACACTCATTACAATATTTAATGAATGTTTTTGAGTACTCTATATCATTAGATTTATTTCAAATCATATCACAAGTTGTCACTCAATATATTAGAAACATTGCCATGAGTGTGTTTTAATAATTTGCAAGTTATTACAATTTTAAACATTAAAGGCCAAAGACTAGTTCAACTTATTGTTGCTTATGTTAATGTGATTGTGCCTTATTCAATAAAGTTTTTTGGTCAAAACTATTGAAATTAGTTTGTTCTAAATGCAACTTTAAGAAAATAAAGATTTTCCCAATATTATTTTATTTAAAAATGCATTATTCATTTAAAACCTTTTCATAATTCAAAAATAATTTATGATTGAGTCAACAACCTTCAATCAAATATTGTACTATTTAAAAGTATCCAGTACTAATATAAGACTTGGGTCTATAGATTGATTATGAACAAAAAAATCATAAAACTTGGTGGAAAACAAAGTGAATTAAAAAAATAAATCATGAGTATTATTTTCATTTGATAGTCAAAACAACATTTCTTTGGATGTATTAATTGTGGGAGGATATTTGAAAAACAAGTTCAAGTGATAAATATGTGTGAAAACATAAAATATCAACCCAAAACGTTTCTACCAAATAATGAATTTAGTGAGAAGTCAAACATCTAAATACCCAAAATAAATAAAAATAATTTGGTTTCGAAAACAAAGTCCTAAAACATAATAAAAAATCCACATTGAATTGAAATGCATGAAACAAAATTATACTATGATAGATTATTGATTCACCAATCAGAAAAGGAAAAATGAAAAGAATTTACAAAGGTGTGGATTGATGTTAGGTATATTGCAAAAGATTATATATCCTATTTAATTAGTAAAACTGTATCAATATTTATTTGATAAATTTATCACATTTGTCAATACTTCAAATTCACCATATTTTGTATTGTTTTAAGATTATATTTTCATAATTGGCACTTCCTTAAGATGGGTAACTTTTCTAGGTGAATAAAATTTTGATAAACATTGGCATTGTGTAATATCAAATACGAATCTATTACATTCCAAACTAGACCACAATAAACACACATTTTTAAAGTAATTTCTATTGGGTTCATTCACATATGTGTTATATTTCATGAAATAACAATGGAATGCCATCAAATGTATTTATTGTAGAAATGATTGCAATATTTGGTAATTTCAAAAGTTATTTCTTTGGTGTCTTATATTGGCCTCCACATATCCCCCAAACACACCATTCACACACATGAATTTTTAAAACATATGTGAATAAAATGGGGACTTGTTTCCATTTCTAAAGCACATATATGATGATCCTTCCCCAACACTTAGTGTCTAGGGCAAGGACTTCATTTGCTTGGATTGAGATGGATTTGGTAGCACCTAATTCTTTTTTTAAATTTTTAACATTGTGACGTCACACAACATTATTATAGTTATTTCTCACCCATATGTGTGCCTCTAGGGGTTTTGGGAGTTGTGTTTGTAAAATAAAAAATGGAAAGAAATCCTTCAAACTTCAATACTTTGTCATTAGTAGACCCACACTCAACATGTAAATGACACCCTTTTTTGATTTCTATGTGTGTTTTGAAGGATCTCCCCAAGTAAAAGAACCCTAAAGCATTATGCTAGGGGAGCTCTCCAGTTATATATGTTCCCATGTTCCCATGGAAATATTTCTTTTCTACGAAATGAGAAAGAAGCAAGGAAATAAAAAAAAAGTTGTCTACAAAAGCATAGGTTCTTGTACTCATGCGCTCTCCGAGGTTTGAGAACACCCTTGAGCTCATGCCTTCAAGTGCCCCTCCTTTAAGAGAACACACTCGTATGAGAACCTCCCTTACAATATGAAAGCAAACATGTAAATTGGCTTTCTTTTGTGCCTTCCTTTTCCTCTCAATGCCAATTCACATTTGTTAGAGGAAATTATTCATTGATAATGATTGAGCAACAAACCACCTTTTGTTATTTTGGTGAATATCACTCATGTTGGCAAAACCTCCATAATTTTAGAGCTAGTGTAGTTGAAGGCACCCTTATTTGACGAAAACTACAAGAATGCATTTTTGAAAAGCTAAACACATGCATTTTTGCTTTTCAAAATGGCCCCATTACGGGTTTTTTTTTCTTCTTTTAACCGTGATACTCGATGATTACCCATTTTTTGAAAAATAAAAATTGTCTGCTTCAATTGTCATCACTCTATTAACATTATTTTTTGGGCAAGCAAGCCATTTACTTTTTCATTCATGGGTTGGATTTTCTTTGACATATTGACTAAATGCATTATGGCAAAGCATTTCACATATCATCCATTTCTCATATTGTATAATGCAAATGACAAAAGCTTTTCACATTCATCCATTTTTTCATCATTAATTCATTGCTTACATTTTCATCCACATCTATGTAACAACATTCATCACTAGAGAAGAACCACATCCAGTGCTTTGTAAGAGTCTCTCTCTCTCTCTCTCTCATCATTCATCATCTACTTGAGTAGGTATAAAGCTCCAAAAAATCTTACTATAAGATCCATTATACAAGAGGGGGGAGGGCGGGGGGGCATCAAAAATCATAATTCATAGGACTCTCAGCAACACCTTATGCAACACAACAATGATTTGTTTTTTTTGTTTTGTTTTGTTTTGTTTTGTGGGTAGTAGAATTTTTTGTGGGGGGAGGGGGGTGGGGTACTCGCTCCGCATCACCAATGTCATTCCCCCCCCCTCCCGGTTCTGTGATGTAGCCATATTGGCAATTATCCACAAAAATATTTAGCCTAATTTGGCTATAGACCAACTGTGACAGTGAAAGAAAATTAAGAATCATTTTAATATTTTGGCTACACCTATTTGGAACTTCTTGTAGAAAACTGGCGAGGATCCCAGTATTATTTAGCATTAAATGGCGACAGTCCAAGACCATTATTACAACAGTGCTGCTAGAAGTGGCGACCTAGGAAATGCCTAGGTTTAGATGTGGCTAATTGAATTCTTTTTATTTCCAAAAATGGCGAAAAAAGCTCCTGAAAATGACAAAATTCTCGTGTTTTTTTTTTTTCATTTTCTAAAAACAAGTTCGCCAAATTAAAAAAACATTGTTTAGAATCTTTATGTTTGTTTTAATAAACGGTTGAATTTTATTTCTAATGCACGACAAAAAGAGATGTAACTTAGAATTAAATGAAAATAGACGTTATCCGAAGGGCGGCCCGTTAGAAAAACAGGGCGGGGGGGGGCCTCGTCTGGTCGCAGCAATTACTCGCTTGGAACGTAAACAATAATAATGATCCCTGGTGGCGTATCCGTTAGGCGCTAAAGGGTAGGGACCTCAGGGCCACCCGACGACACCCGGAGTGGAGTTATGGTTGGTGGGCGAATGGGGGGGGTGGGGGAAGGGGGGGAGGG
This sequence comes from Sphagnum tenellum, assembly GCA_963921925.1. Lineage (NCBI taxonomy): Eukaryota > Viridiplantae > Streptophyta > Sphagnopsida > Sphagnales > Sphagnaceae > Sphagnum > Sphagnum tenellum. The sequence goes on from OY998145.1 coordinate 18,069,498, forward strand.
GGTTGTGTTTTCATAATTGGCAACCAAGGCCCCTTGGTATGTAAACAGAGTTTGTCTTTTACACATGACGATGCTGCTCTTGTAAGTAGGTACACTTTCTTCTTTCCATTACTGTGGGAGGAGGATGAAGACCAGCAGCAATGCGCATCATTTTGGAGAAGAGCAGTGTAATGAGTAAGTAAAGAAAAGAACTGGAAAAAGAAAAGTTTCTTGTTTGTTTGGCTTATTTTTGTAATCAGAGTTCGTCTTTTACACATCACCCACGCTCTTGTCAGTACTTCTTCTTTCCCTCTCTACTCTGCTGCTGTGGAGGACGAGTTTTGCGCATTTTGCAGAGTACTAGTGTTTGGTGTGCTCTTCTTGTGCGCGCGCAAAGAGATAGACACAGAGGGACACAGAGAGAAACAGAGACAGAGGCTGCCGGAGAAGAGATAGACAGACGGAGAATACAAACAGACGAAGAAAATCGATCCATCTGCATCGGAATGATGGTGGCGGAGGAGAACTAGTAGCTTCTATATTCCAAGTGCTAAGAACAAATGTTGTTAGTAAGGTGAGAGAGACAACAATCTGAACATGTCTGTCTATCTATGTTCTGTGTACTGTGTCCATTACCTTCTTTCTTCTTCGTCTGTTGTCGTTGCATTTGTTATGATAGGGAGAAAAAAATGTAAAACAGGAAGTTTTGTTGTTTGTTTTTTGTCAGAAGCTGCTACTGCCCCTATTCCTGCTGATGCTTGGGGAATGTTTTTGAGCTATATTTGTCGGGTTTTAAACGAAGCTTTAATCTGTGGTTTTGTGGAGCTTCTGATGTTGAGTTTAGATTAGCTGCATAGGTAGATCGTTACGAGAATTTTCTTTGTTTCTGTCGAGAACTTGCTAGTAGTTTTTATCTAGTGCGAAGAACAAATGTTGTTAGTAAGGTGAGAGAGATGTTCGTTTACTTTTCCAATCCATTTCTTTCTTCGTCTGCGGTGGTCGTATTTCTTACAGGGAGAAAACGGTAAAAGAGGAACTCCTGTTTGTTGTCAGAACCTCCTGCTGCTTGAGAATGTTTGTCGATAATATATACACGTGTGTATGTCGGGTTTCAATCGAACCTTTAATCTGTGGTTCTGTGAAGCTTCTGATGAGTTTAGATCAACTGAGTAGATCGTTACGAGATTTTATTTTCATTTCTGACTGGTTCTGGGTTTCTGTTACCGTGTGTGTTTGTTTGGTTGCATTTTGGAGACATTTCCATTTCTGAATGTTGGATGTTTTCTCTTCCTGTAGAAGGCCTCGCGAATTGCCAAGGAGCATCGTATAGAGACTGCTGAGAACTTGGCGTTGGCAGTGTGTTGTTGGTTTTGTCGAAATCTTCTTTTCTTCAGCAACGATTGGAGATATCAATTGGAGAAAAGTACTAGCTTACAAATCTGGTACAGCTGGAACAATACTGTTCCTTCCTCCTTCAGCTCTATCAGTAATCAGTCTTGGTTATCTCAAGTTTAATATCTTTTGCACCTTGGCTCTATGTGATGATATTGAACTCATGATGTGATGGCTAGTTTCAGGATCTGGAGTTGCTCCTATTTGTTCTTCAGTCTTCCTGGTCCAATTCTCGCACGGCGGAGAGTTCTGCATCAAAAACTAAAACCTGCAGCATCAGCTGGCACTGTGGGAGGATCAGGTCTATCCAGTCATCAACCTCTCTCTTGTTCACATGTAAGGGACTCAAAGCTCTTAGATCTCAAATCTTTGTTGGTAAAATAATACAGGAAATCTGTTTTGTTTAACCTCTTCTTTCTTCAACCATCATCCATCATCAGAGGCAATTCAGTGTTGTCCTCCTGATGCTGTCTTTACCAATATGGCTGTGCATCTGATGAAGACAGAGGATAGAGAGTGACAAGTAGAGATTTCCATGGTTCCATGATATCTATGTAAAACTTCCTGGTTGCATCGTCATGTTGACCATATTTTTCTTATTCTACAAGAACTGCAGTGGTCAAGTCATGACATGCATGCAATGTTCATTGCCTACAACTCTTCAAAGAATCCCAGCTAAATCAATTCAATTCCTGGCTGAAGTTTATGCAGCACCCAACGCCAGTGTAGAGGAAATTCCATACCATGGGGAAGGCAAATCCTGGCAAGTGGTTTAAGGCTGTGACCAAAGCATTCAGGTCTCCCTCAAAGCAGAAGGCAGCTAATAGTAAAGATGATCAGGTATAATTGCCCTCTCCATGAACAGTCTTTCTAGTTGCTGCTGCAACTTCCTTTACTGTCTTGATTCAATCCTCAATCAAGCCCACGTTCTCTGATTCTTCTTCAATCAATACAAACCATGAACCATTCACTTCTTTCTTCTTGTATCTTTTTGGTTTCACACTTAGTCTCAATTCTAGTGCAGTAAAACTTTGTATACATGTATAGTGATATCACCTGTGATTGGACTTGGGTGCTATTCTTCTTGTTTATGGCTAGGTGAAGCTGAGTGGGGTGGGATGTAGAAGAAACTGCCTCTGGTGTTTTCTGCCTTCAGACTTTTTCTTTTTTCATGCTTATTTTTCTGATCACTGTTTCATTGTTGTGTTGCCATAAAGAAAAAGTCAGCCAAGGCGATCCGGCACGCTAATTTTGACAATTTGACTACCACCAAACCAGTGCCACTGCCACTGCCGACTATAGAGAATACTGGCATCCTGAACGGTGAGCAGGAACGAAGCAAGGGAGTTTTGGACGAAGAATCGGCTGTTGATCAAGTCAATCTTATAGATGGGTTTCAAAAGGATGGTATTTCACAGTCAAAGGGCAACATTGAAGTCAATGGAAACGATGCTGTGAGCAGGGAAGAGTGGGCAGCTATCAAAATCCAGCGAGCTTTCCGTAGTCATTTGGTAAGGTGGCAGTGTCAGTACTTTGTATTCTCTCAGAAACTCCATGCATCTGCAAGAGAACAATGATCCATCCAATCGTGATACTAATTTCATCACCATTTGTCCCAGATGCTGTATGTCTGTGTGGGAGTCTTTTTAACATTTCAAAGTGCCTGACATGCTGAAATGTATCCATCAAAGAAATCCTTAAATCTGAGTTTGCTTGCATGGTACTTCATACGATTTTAGAGAAGAAATTTTAATTCTTTGCCTCTTGGTAGGCTCTGAAAGGTGTGATAAGACTTCAAGCCTTGGTTCGTGGACACACTGTGAGGAGACAAGCTGCCACAACACTGCGAGCGATGGAAGCTCTTGTGCGAGTTCAAGCTAGAGTACGAGCTCGTCGTGTTCGCATGTCAGAGGATGGTCAAGCTGTACAGCAGCAAATTAGACAACGTCGCCAGCTTGTCTCTCGACCTAGTAAAGCTGCTGTATGTTTGATCCCTACTGTTGTTACTGTTGTTAACTTCAGTTCACTTCAAACATCACATTCCCTGTATGTCATGCGAATGCTATAGTGACTGTTAGTAAGGTTCCTATTTCACAGATTTCACTGCAAATAGATTGCTATCCTAAAAGTACATACCCATTATTTTTTTTGAGGCAAGTTCAGCAAGTTTAGGAGGTGGTCTCTTCTGTTTGGAAGTGCATTGATGTAAGAAGTAACACCTAGAATGTAACCTAATACACGGAACCCTCATTGTCTATGTTGGGGCTTTGGCTGGTCTTTCCAGGAAGGAAGTTGGACAACAGGGCAAGACAACAAGGCTAAATTGCAGATTAGAGAAGAGGCAGCTCGGAAGCGTGAACGGGCCATGGCCTATGCATTTTCTCAACAGGTATGTTTACTAAATTCAGTTACTGAGATGGTACATAAAGTTTTGTAAGTTGTATCGCTTCTCAGGTTTTATGTTGTTAGCTACCATGTTGCTGAAAGTTAGTATATGTCCATCCTTTTATGTGTGCATGGACAGTTGAAGCGAAGTACCCCACAGCGAAACATGCTGTTTATTGACACTGAACCAGATCAACCACATTGGGGTTGGAGTTGGATGGATCGATGGATGGCTGCCCGTCCCTGGGAAAATCGCAGCCTTGATCAACTGAAAGATGGATCGCAAGCCATTCCATCTCTGAAGTCATTGGAGGCCAGGACAAAGCATGTTGACAAGCATGTTGACCCAGGTGACATCTCTCTCAAGGTTGGAGGGAAATCCTCAACAAAGAAAGGTGAAGAAACGCCTGTTCCAGTGTCTCGACCAGTTCAAAATGGGAAGAAGACAGCTATTCCTTTGCCCCTTCCATCCCCACCACACATTCATGACTCCATGGCTGCTGATCTCCCAATACAAAACACCACACCTTCTGGGGAGGTCCCATCTACAGAGCAGGCACTATCCACAGAGGTTGAAAATGCAGAAACTCAGGTTTCATCATTGTCTGCAGATGTGGAAGATGCATCCTTCTCATCAGCTGCACATGAGAAAACTGTGATATTACCACCATCACCAGAACATCCATTCACTGTAAAAGTTCCTTCAGATCTACCAAGCAGTTTCTCTCATGAACCTTATGAATTGAAGGGAGTGACAACTAATGGTGTGACATCACCACTTCACAGCCCTGGCTGTAATGGAGTTGATCATGAAGGAGAGAGCATGGGCAAAGCTAGTCCCCAGCAATCCCAAGCAGGTCAACCCTCTGGTCTTCACCTATCAAACCATTTCATCGAAGATGGTGAAAGTTTTGTCACTATGTTTGGGAGATAAACCTGCTGTCAATTTCTTGTTCTTTGTTCACAGTGTCTACTAGTTTGTCTGAACCACTGTATGCTGTTCAAGCTAGCTGTACAATGAATATGCCAGACAGATCATTGCCAATAGCTACAGACATCTACTGTACATTCTGACATGGGTGTGATAATGGCCTCATACAGGCAACAAGAAGCCTCTGAATGATATTGCAAACAACACTAAAGAGGCGGAGGCTGGTGAAAATGATCTTCCTGCAAGTTTCAAGCCAACAACAAGCCGCTACATGGCAGCGACAGAATCCGCGAAGGCTAAGTTCCGTTTGCTTGGAAGCCCTCAAAATAGGACTGAGGGTGATGAATCACCAAGGAAACATCAAAAGCGGCTCTCGTTAAATGGGGTTGCTCAAATCAGCAAACCCATCTCCCCAGCTCCTCGCGCAAAATCTATATCTCAGGTAACTGATAGATCATTTGGTCATTGTTGTTCTACACTAGGCTCTTTATTTCATTTACCTACTTCAGCTGGTTTATATTTGAAGTTATTATGATTCCTTTTCACAATGATTTCGTCAGGTGCGGACAAGTCTCCCAGGGGGACTTTTCAAAGAGAAATCTATAGACATGACTGGCATTGAGTCACCTATTCGGAGAAAATCTTTGGGAGGTGATCAAGGAAAAGCTGCTGTGAAGTGGAGGTAGCCTTGTTAGCCTCATGCTCAATTTGAAGGCCAAATGGCATATGATGGTTCCAGCAGACCTGGTTACCTTGAGATGCTAATATTGTGGAAACTGCTGGAGCACCCAGAAACAAGGACTTGAGCTGTGCAATGCAAGCGTATTCCACCAAGGAAATATCACAATCCCATGATAAGTTTCGTCAAGTTGTTTTGCAGCCTTTTTGGGATGTCACTGTAGTGAATGGTTTGAATGTGACCTGGTTTTGTGCACAATTATGGAACACACCTACTATTGTGTGTAGTTGTGTGCACACGCACAAACATGCTCTTAAGGCCATAACTGGGGACTGCATTGAGGTTGTTGATGGTTCCAGTGCAGGTCCATGGTCCTTTCTCATATGGAAAGAGAAAATGCATGGTGCTTTAGAGCTGTTTTCAAGAGCAATTGTGGTTTGTTTGGAAGGAGTAAGCTGAAATTTATCCAGCAGTGATCTATGTAAGCTTCAGGAGAGATTCTTCTTTGGTGTGGAAAGAAAGATAAGTTTTACCAATTCTCTCACCCATGGTTTGTTTCAATTATTTAGCTTGTTTCTTTTACACATGGAAAACACCAGATGTTCAACCAGATGTACGAAACCTGAATAATTCCTACTTTTTTCAATCCTGTTGTTGTCTCTGAATGTAGCTAGCTATCACTATAGCAATGTAGATGTTGTTGGTCATATTACAATATGTTTTATAGCCCAATCATTCTCTACTCAGCTTCTTCTAGAAAGCTATTCTCTCTGCCAATGCATGTTGGCCTTTTATAGGTTGCCAAGATGTAGGAAACTGATGGATTTGAAGACCCTTTGGAGCAGTACCAAGTTCTTGAACTCTCTCAAGATTGGTACAGATCTTTTTCCTCATTTGTTTCCCCAATTTCTCCCTCACTTTAATCCCTGCTTTGGTAGAGAAGCAATCTCTGGTAGGGCAGATTGTCATCATGGTTTAGAAGTTCGAAAACTTCTAAAGCTTATATGCAGATGTTTATTTGAAGGGGGATGTGAAGGTCTGTTCTGTCAAGTTAGTTCCTTCTCCAGAGGTTGAGAGTAATGAAAGTAGCAGAGCATGAAATTTAGTCTCATTTTCTGCTGATAGATAACAATAACATGTTCCTCCTTAAATGAATGTACCAATGAATGTTTTACTAATTTGTTGTTGTTTCTAAACTAATATCTGCATTGGTACTAATTTGTTGCAGTCCATTTCTCTCAATTTATTTATCAATTTTTGAAAAAACTTACAAAGGTCTCTGGTTTAAAATATCAACTGTGGTTTCATGTATTAAGAGAAAAATTATATTTTGGATGCTTAACAATTACCCAAGATTTTCAGAGGAGTGCTTAAAATGTTAACAATTGACATGAAAAATGGATATTTTCCATCATAATATTTCTCATGTTGTCAAATGTGGCATAGTTGTTTATCAAGTCGAAGCCAAGGGCAAATGATTAGTATCTTATTTAAATAATCAGTTTTGTTGCTTTGGAATTGTGTTTAGAAATTCTTATAATAGTGTCAATATTTTATCTTAGGTGCACTTTCTGAGCAGAATTTCTGTGCTTACAGTCTTGTCACTACAGTCTGTGTTTTCTGGAGAAGTTGAGATTTTTTGAGGACAACATAAGAAGTACCTAGAGAGACTAAGGGGCAATGCTGGTCCTGCCTTTCTCTTCTATTTCTTTTCCAGTCCAAATCTCCTCTCGTCTACTGTCAATCTTTCCAGCTCTCTTTTTGAAAGATTGTACTAAATGTGATGATTATCTGGACAAAAGTGTGAGAAATATTTTTAATCTAATGAAAATGCTGGAAAAAAAAAGGTCAATTGGAAAAAATATTCAGAGGAAGAAATCTTTCAATTTGTCATGTCAGCTGAAACGTGCATATCATACTCTTGAATTAATGTTTTTAAACGATGTTATAATGGTAAAGCTACCCAAAATCCAATCCTACTGTCTCTTTCCAACACCCTTAATTTCTTTCTTCTCTTCTGTGTAAACATCTGTGTTCCAATTTTCCTAAACTGGCAATTAACCACAAGAAGATTTAGCCAAACTTAACTTATGTGTAGAAGTGAAGCAAAAATAGATAAAATTGTTCACATTTTAGTATACATGCTAACCTACTTTGATGATGTTGCAAGAAACACTGTCGAGATCACACTCCACAGAAAGTAATCAACTCGCTAAATTTATTCAGAGGAAAAGAGGATGGCCTTAGTCAAGGTGTTTTTCCTCTTCTCCGCTTCTGTTATCAACCCATCATCAGAGACAGGAAACACTTACTCCACAGGCTTCCACTTACGCCTCCTTTTGTGCAGAGAGAGAGAGAGAATTTCTTATCTGCACAGATTCCTTATATTCCAAATGGAGAAAGAAAAAAATAACAATACTGTCGATTTCTTTTTGGTGCAAAATCGTATTCAAGCAAATTCAGAAGGGGAAAGCTTAGTATACCACCATTATTATGAACTATCATAACTCATACCTTTCAAGTTTCCTGCATCTTAGCTTTCAAACAGAACCTCCCCACATCTAAAAAATAGCAAAACCTCCAAAGCATTAATATGCTGGCCCTTCACAACAGGGAAGGATCAAAACTGCAGACAAACTGCACCACAAAACATGCCACAAACTTTTTTTCTTTGACATCTTGGTTTGACACTACTACAAACCTATGATCATCAATTCTGTCTATACCGTGGTCAAGAAAATGGCATAATTTGCTAACCCAGACCTTAATGTAAAACTTTGATATCTATCCAACCATGAGTATCTGACCATAGTAGTACCAGTTCTCTACTTGAATACACAGCACACACTCTCTACAGGGACATAATTGAAGCTTAATGAAGACTGCCAAAGAGGTAGAGTAGAGACAACAGTATTATGTTATACAAACCACACAATACAAGGAAAGCAGTATTGTACAGTTAGCTGAAACTTGTTCTTGAACCCTACTAACAGAGATGTCAGATCATTTGATCACTCAAAACCCATACTTAACACCCTGACAGACTTGACTGTTTTGGAAATGATCTAAGCAAAGTGTGAGCTGTAGGCAGTCTCTTTGGAAGGATCTGGAAACAAAGAATACCTAGCAAGCACTAAACCCACTACATACCAGTGACATGAGGGCTTCTGACTAAGTGAGGAAGCTCTAACTACAACGCCAAACCAGGATTGATGAAGAAAGATTGCCTCCATCAGATGACGGTAGCACCTTCATTGACCAACCAGTGTGGTAGCTTCAACCTCGCTGACAGACCAGTTGCGGAAAAAGCTGCAATCTCTGCGGACTGCATAGCATCTAGTCAGCCGTGGTATGATATCTTCATCTGAAAGAGGAGCAACCTTAGATCCCTGTGCTATTAACACTGGCTCTGTGGCAGTGGTCGTTGTTGACGGAGGTAGCTGTGGGTGTTGTTGCTTCTTATTATTAGCCCAGCATCTGGTGAGGCAAACTCTATCATCATCTTCCAAGCGCACAGAAAACGAGCGTCTCTCCATTTCATCTTCAATCCGGAAGGATTTTGTAGAGCCTTCCATTGTGTTGCATGTTAAGCACCCGAGGCTCATGGTTGAGAACGTTGTGAACGGCATTCGAGTTGGTAGAATAGTTACAGCAGCTACCAAACACTACAATAGCAAAGAAACCAACAAAAAAAGAACTCATGATCAGTCCACAGGGGTTTCCTTGGCCTAAGACCACAAAAAAGGGAGAGATATGGAATCCGGGAAAAAACTAAAAGCCCCCACGACCAGCAGACAACCAGATCTATACCAACACTGACCATCTTGGCAGCAAACTACTTCCCTGCAATCCTACCATCTCCCGGAAACACAGAGTCTAAGAAAGCGTTTTTGATCCCCAATTCGAACAACGGTGGCAAAGGTAAGAAAGAAACCCTCGCTAAGAAAAGGAACCAAAACAAAGAGAAAACGATACCTCACATCCGCGCGGGATACCAAGATCCTAAGCCAAAAGGGAAACTGATCCGGTCAACCATACAAGTAAAGAACCTCACCTGTTTGCTCAGGAGAGTTATGTTCCAAGAAAGCCGCCGCCCTTCAACGATGCAATCCAAGCAGTGCAGACATTTTCAGCGCCGACTGATCTCGAAACCCTTGACTCTGAACCGGACTTTAGAACCCTTTCTTCCCCCCCTTTCCTCAAAGATTTGCGTTACGCCGCGACTCCTGATACTAGGAACTCATCATGCTTGAATCCGGAGAAAAATCTCCTTGCCCCAAGCAAGAAAGCAAAGATGAAAACCTTCGTCAAAGAAGACAAGCAAATAAAACCTCAACGCTCTTCAAGACACACACACACACAAGATACCCCCCCCCCCAGTTGCATAAAAACACAAAACTAGCACAAAGGAACGAAAGGCTCTGAAAGCAGAAGAAGATGCCAAAGAGGGGAAAAAAAACACTACTTCAACGAAAGATTTCGAGACAGCTATTTGCTTGTGCATACACAATAATATCGGCCCCCCAAAAACCAGCAAACCCACCGAAACACAAAAGACCAGAGGAACAACAACGAAAACGCATATGCGCAAAGAGCGTGCAATCTGCTTAAGTTCACCGGATTCTGCGTTGAAGATTTCCACGAGCGGAAAGCGAAGAGACCACGGCACCGCCACCGCTCGTCAGCGCAGCCCTAACCCCGCTAATCGCGATTAATTAAGGGCGATAAACCGGAAGTCCCCATCCGTCTGAAGATAGAGTCAGCACCCATCAGCTCACCATGATGGATGGATGGTAAGTGGCTCGGGAAACAGTTTTCTGTTGGGTCCCAGTTCCCAAGGTAACCACGGTGGGTTACCTCAGTCGCCATTTTTGACTTCCTTCTTTCTGGATTTATATCCAGTTTCAAACCCATCTATGTAATGGTGTAATTATGTTATTCTCATAGCTTTCTCACTCCCTACGCTAAACCCTAAACCTACTTACAAGGATATATATGAAAAAAATATGTAAGAACATTTACATAAATTATTTAATTTAATTTTATGCACTTGTTGTGAAAATTTTAAATATCCAAGCTTAATTTTTAAAATTGTGTGCAAAAAAATTTAATAGAGCAATATATAACTTTGGATTTATTGAGAGCTTTTTCCCCGACCATAGGATTCTAGTACACATGATATTACATTATTTTTCAGAAATGTTAAAATTTCCAAAAAAAACAAATCTCAAAGAAAAATGTTGAATTTTTCAAGAACAAACTATTTATGGAAATGAGAATTTAAAAATTAACTAATTATTTGATATACAAGTGTTAAACCTACCAGTACCATGGTACCTTACTTGACCTAGTCTTTAAAGGGGAAAAGAAAATCAACCCTTTCCTAAATGCATGAACTATATAAATCACTAATTAGTCATCTATTTTTTCTTACCTACGTAGCTTTATGTAGGTAGACTAGAACCTACTTCTTATAGAATGGGTTACCAAGGTGAAACCAGATATTAACTCTGGTTAAGGTTAATCTACAACCGAGTCATAACGGGCATCCAGTGGACGGTGCACTGGTGGGTGCTGGTTCACTCTGGCCATTGCAATAATCACGTTTTAACCATTTACCTTTTCACATTATTACAATTTTACCACCGACCACTACCGCAGGCAAAATAAAAGTCTGACTCTGCTAATTCACCATGGGGAAGGAGAGTAGGTAAAATCATCCATTCATTCCATTCACTAATCAAGGATGAGAAGCGATGAGATCAGATGAATTGATCCACAAACGTAAAAGAGACAAATAAGTTGCTCCTCCTGAATAGATGATATATGTTTGTTTCCTCATGGATGAATCTTGGCTAATGTTAAATTTCTATCTCTGGATGAAAGCATGCCTGCTGCTGCTGCTGCTGGATGTTGCATCGATGAACAAAAGTTGCCTTAAAGCAAGCAACTTGAGCTGGAGGCTAGATAACTAGGGATGACCGCCTCGTGGGCAACTGGGTGCATGTACTGTCGCCCACCTCCGCCATCAAATCCATCCACCTGGACATTTGATTTGATTGTGAGGATAGGCTCGGCACGTGCCGCAGAGTTTAAAAGTAAAAAGCAAAAAGACCAAGTTGATCAAAGTAAGTCTATTACGTAGGTACCTCTATTTTTGGCCCAGTTGGCGAAAGATGCTGTCAACTACGCAACGTAAACTTTGCTTTACTGTACTCTCTCTATTTTGCAGTAGGGTTTGTTTTTTAAGGATTTTGTGATGGAGTCAAAGTGGCGATCATTCACAAAATAATTTAGCCAAATTTGGCTACGCACTAGATATGAAAGTAGGGGAAAAAAAAAAGAATCATTCTATATTCTTGGATATCTACTGGAACTTATCATGGAAATTTGGAAGAAAAGTCTTCATAATTTTGCGAATTTGAGTCATTTTTTTTTTCAGGTGGCAGTGTTTCTTTCACTGGTGAATTTTCGACCTGAAAAATATGATTTTGACCTAGCTATATAAAAGATTTTTCAAGGGGAAAAATGATCAAAATTTGCCAGGTTTCGGGGAATAAAATTTCCAAATCGCCAAATTTGACTAAAATGTATTCTGGGTGATGGCCACTTCGGCTACATCACAAAACCCTAAAAACAAACCCTGCTACCTTGGCAATGTAACGCCTACCATAAAAGCGGCTCCAAAAGTACCGGGAAAGGTCGAAGGAGTGGGAGGCCGTGTTTCCTGGAACTCCATTGGGAAATTATCCTGTAAACACTGCTACTTTGCTCTCACACTAGGCTACCCACGCAACTAAACAGTGTATGGGCTAAAGTCGGGCTTTACCAGAATAAGGGCCCTGCAAGGTGGAGCTGGTGAAGCCCACTTGCCTCTCAGCGCTTTACATGGCATAAAAATTGTTGCAGTTTTTTCTTCTTCTCCAGTGATATCATCATGGGAAAAGCAGTAAAAAAAGTAAAATGGCAAGCTTTTTGAAAATAATGCTGGCCTATTACGCTGTGTAAGGCTACCTACAACTACACTAAAAAAATAATTGCAGAGGTTTTTAAATAAGTGCCTAAAGCATGATTCACACCTGGTGTTAAATTGATGTTAAGTTGGTGTTAAGTTTTCCTGATTTTTAGGTGCATTCACATGCAAAATGTTAGCTAACACTGCCAATGATATGGCATCCTAGGTGGCAAGTGATGTTATCATTGATGGTAGCTAACATTCAATTGTGCCTAACGATTAGATTTTCAACTTTTCTTTCAATGTTAGGTGATAAGGCCAAAAATGACCATTTAACTTCATGTTAGCTAGCACATTCCTACAAGGTAAAGGGTATATAGATCCCACTTCCTTCCCACTTACTATCACACGATGACTCCAAACCTCTAATTCCTCATTATTTAACACATTGTGAATGCTCACAATTGTAAAAACTCAAGCACAATAACGATAGTGTAATAGCAATGAAAGCATGACAATATAAGAGCACAACAATGATAACACAATAGCGATGGCACAATTGAAATGAAGGTACAATAACACAACAACGATGGCATAGTGGTGATTAAAACACAATGACACAACAACAATGGTGCAATTGAAAAAAGGTTGCTGAGAAACAACCTCAAGACGATATGAACTTTTGTCAAAAGAAACAATGATGAAGATGTTGTGTACTCTTAGAGTAAATCCCTCATGATGTTAGGGTAATTAAAAAGGTAAAGGTACATAACAACATGTGAGAATGTAGTCTCCATAAAACACCATCATTACCTAACATGTTAATTATAACAATTATGTTCATGTCAATTTCAACAACTATGTTAATGTTAGCCAAATTTCACAAATTTTCACTAACACCAAGTGTGAATCGTGTTTAAATATAATTAACAGTAGGAAGGCAAGGAAATAAGTTGTTACTATGTAAGTTGGTTCTATGTAGGTAGGTAAATAGCTAAGGCAATTGGTGGCTAATGGAGTAAATAGATGCATGGGGATGGTAAGTATAACATTGGTACTATCTATAGGCTTGGGCTTGCTATCAATATTAGAGCATCTCCATGGGAACACACTAAATGCCTCACAACAATAAATTCCCACACAAGAAAAAAAACCAAAAAATTAGAACCCCACTTGTGCTTGCACTTGAATAAGGTCTCCCAACCTTGTAGTCAATTTCATGTTTTTCTCATCACTTTTGTGCATAATATTGGAGTCCTTGAGCTCATTACTATTTTTGACATTAGGAGGAAGAAGTGATGGTGCCACAAAGCTTCTTCAATGCATCCAAGGAACCTTTGGAGTTAAGCACATTTTTTACAATGAGTACCATGTTGTTCATGGCATCAAATACAAAGTAAAAAAAAGGAAGAATTAATTGCTAAAAACATCGCTAGCTTTGCAAGTTCTATCTCCATGTTTCACAAAACTTGTGATTGGTAAGGACAAAAATCAATAACATTTTGCAACATGGTGCAACATGACAATTGTAATAATTGACCTCCAACATGAGTAAAAAGATTAGTAAAAAGCTTGGAAATGAAATGAGGGTTGATTAAACATGATGTCTCCAAGTTTGTGAGCTACCATGGGTTTGTCATTGCCTTAAATGATTTTGGGACATTTAAAGAAGACACATTGCAAAAAGCACTATAGCTTTAACAAAACAAACACCCAAAATATTAATCCTTCAACTTCAGACATTGCTAGTGTGTGAACTCCATAAAAAACACTCCATAGTGTGCCAACATGCTAAAGGACACATGCAAAACATTGCTTATGAATAAAAAACCTTAAAGCAAGCAGATGGGGTGAAGTAAAAATACTTTTTAAAATTGTGAATGAAAAAGTCCAATAAAAATGACACAAGTAAAAAAGGACTACAAATAATGTGCTTCGATAGACATTGGAAACTCAAGGTATGCACTAAAGCATTCATGCTTGTACAACTTTATAATTTTTATTTCAAAACAAGTTAATGTTCATAAATGTTCAATGAGGTCATTTATAAATATAAAGTGGTGATCAACATTTGTGTAGGAGTACCACATTTGCCTACCACAAGTACTCCTACTCAAAAATCTCATGAATCACTTTAATGAAATGTTTGAAACATTTGGTGATGATGATTTAAACCAAACAACAATACTTGTTGGTGTCATTTGATGTAACGCCATATGTTGGAAAATTCACAAAGTTACCATGAATTTTTGGGTCGAAGAAAGGCCGAAATGCTCACATGCATGTTTGCAGTATACAAAATACAAATCATGAGCACAAACGACACTCAAGATTCTACCCAAAAAAAAAAGTGTGTTTCAACCTATATCTTGTGTGAAAATCTAATCATCATAGGCAAGTGACAAAGAAAAGTAGTCTCTCCATATTTGTGAGTGGCTTAGATGTTGTTGGCAATCAAAATTTTCTGGATGTCCTAGCAAAGATTCACCATGCCAACATAAGGATTCATCCTCCACCTATGCCAACATAATATGTGTGAACAACTCATTGTCATCATCATCTTCAAGCTCAACTTGGGTTTAAAAGCCCATTCAAAAATGCTAGAGCATTTGATCAGTAGTGGGGTAATTAATTAGTGCAGTAACAGTGGAGATGCTGGTAGTAAGAAGGACCCTACCAGGCTGGTATAGCCTGAAGCAATATCAGTCTGATACTAGCTTAGTATCACAACCAGCCTGGTAGGACCCTTAAGGCCTTGTTTCAGCTTTAGACTCTACTTTGCTTCATAACAGCCAAATATCAGTCTTGGACCAGACTAGAATGAGAAGTACAAAGGTACCCAGTGCCAGGACTAAATTAGGGCATCCTCTGAATCCTTTTGAAAAGTGTGCATACCAATTACCAGCTGGTACTCTTCAAGAATCACTACCAGACTTTCACTTGTAAGTACATAGCTACCCCCATTGCGGTTAGCACATTCTCCTCCAGTTTCCAATGTGATAGCTGCAATGATAGCCACGTACTAACCATCCTCTGGGAGGGATCTAACTTTAATTATGGTTAAGTACAGTTGTTAGCTATGGGACATGAATTCCATGAAAAAGTGCTTTTCAGTCCACATATCATCCATCCTGCATGGTGCAATCTTTGGGTTGGTTCAATTTGGCTATGAGTGCATTAGCTACATTTTTTTTGGGGAAAAATGCCTCTCTGTCCAAGTGCATTACCCAGCGCATGGCAAAATTTCAGTTGTTGGCTAATTTTTTTTTTCCAAAACTCAAAATGTTTTCATGAGTTTTCTAATCACCAAACTTGGAACTTTTTTTAAAAAGCCACCTAGATTCTATAGTAGGTTTCAATATGTAGGCTAACACTATAGGCGGTTGTTTAAAAATGCTCAAATGTTTTTTACTTTCATTTATCTTTAGCCAAATTTGGCTATATCATGAAGATCATGTATTGGAAATAAGTGGAAACACCTTACGAATCATATTAAAAAAAGGTTGGACCCCACATGTGGAATCTTACATGTAAGGTGAAATATTTGCCAGGTAGCCCCAAGTACACCAAATCATAGTGCCATGTAAGGCCACCCATCACCAAGCTTGTGTGCCACATCATTTGAACTTTCTCAAAACCTCACCTATGGAAATGTTGATTTGTAGCATGCTGAGTTACTGTAGAGCACTGGCCTTTCAGGAAGGACAAGTGATTTTGTGGTGCCAATAATAGCCCCACCCTAGTTTCTTGCCCTTTATATTCTGTTTTTTATTTAGGGTCTTTTGGCATTAGTCCAATAGCCCAAGTGGTTAGGACCTGAAGACATCATCCAAGTGGCTATTGTGGATTCAATTTATGCATTGAATATGATCAAATATCTTTCTATCCTTGGATTATATTCTTTCTTTACAAAAGTGGTTCCTATCAACTCACCATATCACTTGCAATATTGTTGTTTTGGTTGTCTCCCAAGATTTAACCTCATGAGCCCATCAACAGATTTTCTTGTGGAAAAAGTTTTGCTCTTGTGTATATTTTAGAGAAAAAATTTGGAGAAATGAAAATTTGGAAAAGAAAAGAAATCATGGAGTCCACATGTTTGTGTCTGATTATATAATGACCTTTAAATTTTAAATGTCATGAGAATGAATCAAACCTACTTGGAAGATGGTTAATTATGAATACCAATTACTTACACTTATTGCTTTATTTACAAAACTCTTATTAGAAATGATTTTGAATATCAAAGATTTGGATAATGGCTATTTTAATTTCCTCAAATGTCTTGTTCAATTCATTATTCATATTATTTCTCTTGTTCAAATGATTTAATTCAAAAAAAATTCAAAACATACAAGTCAATTAAATTTATTCTTTTGAATTAGAGATGATAAAAAAAAAATGTATTTGGGAAAGATTTCCAACATTATTTGACCGTTCACTAATTGATGAATGTTTTAGTTTTGTTCTTATAATTCTATACATGTACATGTTCATTGCATATTCTAGGGCAATGGGTTTCTTTTGGGTGGTGAATTTCGTTCTTTTAATTTAAATAAAATTTTGGAGAAATATTCTCTTTCAATGAAAATTCACCACTTCTGTGAGATTGAAATTTGAAAATACAACCCCATTATAAGGGTGACCATGAGGGTCTTACAATTGTTGCATTGATATAAGGATTATAAAAAACTGATCTTGGCTTAGAAAGTAGTATGAGTCTAAAGATGGAGATGAATATAATATTTGGCATCTGATTTAAGTGATGCTTAGAGGCTTGTGTACTTTATTGTGGTATGCAAATTGATCAAATATGAATGTTTAATTACCAAAGCATGCCAAGGGTATACAGATAATCCTAGCACTCATGAAAAAAATTGTTTACATTTGAACATAGAAAACTTTCATGGATGATCAGTGCCCCTATATGTGGTTTAAGATTTCAATCTATTTGAGACACTAAAAAATCCAAACAAGCTTTAAAAGGCTATTCTTCTTCTTTCCTCATTAATGATTTTCAAATTCAACTCATTTAAGATCCTAGCGCATGTGACCTTGGTATTAGGATCATACCAAAAGGAGATTTTTAATGATTTGAGGTGCTACACCCATAATTCATAAAAAAACCTTTTAACAATATAGGAAGCCCTTAACATGAATATTCAAGAATTCATAACTACTAAAAAAAAACCAAAAACTTTGGTTAACCTTTAAATTGTCTTGTCTTTAAGGGAAAAACAAAATGAGAGTAGGAGGAAATTGAAGTCTAATTTGCTCACAATGCTTATTTTGAACGTTTTGAGCATTTTCACCTTACTTACTTACTATGGCTTGTGGCATTGGAATTAGCAATATGTGTTAGGTGAAATTTTGCACAAGTGAGGAAAAAAAAAATGAAATAGGAATAATTTCTTTCATATTCCTTTCTTTTTTAACTTTTGGAAAAAAATTGAATAATGTTCACCACCTTTGCACCTTGGTTTTGGTTTGATAGCATTTATTTTTATTTTTTTTCATTTAAAAATGTATAAAATATTTCCATTTAATGCAAGATCTTTATTGGAATGTCATACCATAGTTTTTATGAAATATGTAACAATGGGATTTTTTTTCAATTTACAAAATAAGCAAGTAAAATAGGGTCCCATATATGGTTGTTGGGTAAAAATTATAATTTAATTAGTTCATTGGTAGGATTTTTTTCATTATGAAAATGAAAATATAATCAATATAGCCCACATTTGTTAATCTTAACTTTAGAAAAAAAGGTATAGATTTTTTCAATACATATTTTATTTTTAAAAAAACTTTCAAGTTTATATAGATATTCTAGTTGGTGAATATGCTAGGTACATACAATTTATAAAAACAAAATTATTTTTATCACATGATCTTACCAAGTCTAGTTGCATTCTTATCACTCCCAGGTGAAAGCATGGTAAAGTAAACAAAAAAATGTTGCGCCCAAAATGTAGTTTAAAAATGACAAATTTTTTATTATAAACATATGAAAGTAGATTAAAAACTTGTGAAAGTAGAAATATGAAAAACATGGCCCTCCATTTAGTTTATAGTAAGTTGAATACAAATTTTGAAAAACTTTGGTATGATAAATTAAGTGCAAAGTAGATTTGAACATGATAGGATCGATTTAGTGTTCAAACATATTTTTACATTGGAAGTTTTATGTATAATGATTATAACATGCATAATTTGATAGTACACAAGTATTTTTTAAGGCTCCATCAACTTGAAAATAGAAAAAGTTCAATATTTCATCTACTTGCAACCCATTTTGTAAGATTGAAAACTTACTCCAAGTAAATGCAATTTTTGTAAAATCTACTTAAATCTATATGAAGATGTTCATTTTTCAAAATTATAATATTAAAGTGAAAGTTTATTTTCGTATTAATCATTGAATAAAATAATATTTCTAGTTTTAATGCATCAAAAATCTTTTGTCTACTTGTAATTTTTGTGACAAGGTACAAAGGTTATCTACCATGCTTTCACCCTCCTCACAATTTCAAGTATTAAAATGAAACATTTGAGTAAATATAGTGTATCAAAACATATACATATAATTAAAACTATGATGGGTAATATATGATTATGTTTACTACTAGTTGACAAAAAAACAAGTATTATGCATCTTGTTGAACCAACCTAGGTAATAAAATATTCTCAATGCTCCCCAAATAGAAGATATTACTAGCAATAATATATTGTGGAAATGCTTCCATTTAACATAACTATATACAACATAAGCTCACACTTTTGAACAAAGGATATTATGGGACAAACTATGTTACTATTGGGGAATATTTCTTGGGTGCATGTTGCATGCATGTTGCCCCATATCATTGCTAGAATATAATTTTCATTCCTAACTTTTTTTCATCATCATTTTTGACCTAGGATTCACAACAAATTAAGTATTTACTGTGATTCACATTAATTAGTTTAATTAGTTATGGTGTCTCCTAAAGATTAAAAAGACCTCTTGTGGCAGTGGGCCACTTTGATTAGCATATCGCCCAAAAATCTTTGAAACTTTGGGAATATTCTATTCATTGGCACCCACATTGACTTGCAAACCATACTTGTACAAAAATAACAAAACCACCCAGTGCACCTTTAGTCATCAAAAGCTTTTCAATACTAGTAAAAACACCTTAGAAATTTCCAAATATATATATATAGAATTTTATTGAATTTTTAGTTATGAAAATACTCAAAATTCAATAATTCATGCATTGCAAGTCTAAACATTCTAAAATCACCTTGGTGCAACCCTAGTCATCAAAGGCTTCCAAATAGTATCAAAAACATAACTAAGGGTCCTTTAGTTTAGGAGATTTTGATGTGACAAAACAAAAGGGTGTAATCAAGTTAATATGTACCAAATTAATTGTAACCAATGTTGGTTTAGTACATAGGTTGACAATTGGTATCAACATTAGTATTAAAAACCTGACTATATTAATATCTACTATACTTGGTACCCATCCAATATTTGTACACCCTTGGTATGTCTTTTGGAAAAACCCATTTAAAATTATATCAATTTAACCTTATAGTTTTGATACTAAGATGCATACTAATATTTAGGGTTTAGTGCATTCATATCACCTAGATTGAAGCGTTTGAAGGATTTAGGGTTCCATGGAAAATTTTCTCTTTCATTTGGTTTTATATTGTTACATGACATTTGTAGATTATGATTTTTTTTCATTTGGTTGCAAAGTAATTAACAAGGAGGTCAAAAAGTCTACAATTATTGGCATCACTAATGAATTAATGTAAGAACCTATTGGCATCATGGATGAAACACCCACTAAAGTTGATGATTGAGAGTGTTGAGGTTGATGTTAAGCAATAAGTATCCTAGGGTGTTTAACTTGCTAAATTGCAAAAAAACCAAAAATCTTAGCTCAAGTGCATCATCAAGCCTACCCTACTTGGGCATTCTAATGATCCATCACCAATAGTCCATGTTCAAGTTGTTTAGGGTGATGTGGTGCATCATGTGTCTTTGCATCACAAGTCAAGTTTCAAGTAGCAACAACACTACTTGATCTAAAATATATATTATTTCTTTCAACCCTACACATGGCATCATATTCAATATGAAAAAACATGTTGTGAATGAACATAAAGTTGTTCTGATTCAATACAAAGAACATAAAAAGGTGATAAAGGAAGGTGGTGCCAATTAACAAAAAAGGGGAAAATGGAAAAGAATATCTCCCACATCCATTTCAATTTTTTTACAAATTGTCCAAAATCGGGTTTCTAATCGAAAATAGTTGAAATGATCCATACAAGCCTAATGACTAAAGTCAACAAAAGTTTTTTAAAAATATGGTATTGGTTATTGCAAAGTTCATGGTTATGGTGACTTGTGATGAAACAATGTGATTAAATCAAATTTTCATCACAAAAACAAATTGTTCAATAACACATCCCAAATATGTTGGTAGAGGTGATTGAAGTGTATGTCTTCATAGCCATTGCATAAACACTATTAGATGTGACCTCTAGATGTCCATAACTTAATTTGATACATTCACACTTGTCATGAATTTCATCAATGATGATTGGGTGCCTTGCCATGTTATAATAGGGGTACCTTTAAAGTAACATTAACAGAATAAGTGAAATTTGCTTTGGTTGAATGTTGACCATAGGCAAGATCATTACTTACATCAAGATTGAGGGTACAAACTTAAACACCTTTGCTTTTACATTGATAAGGGTTATATCATGTGCATTGTTATAATTTCCTTCAATCTTTAATGGCACATGTTTTGGCCATGTAATGTCCAAGGCATGTTAGTATGCCATTAATGATATTAAAATTGGTATTGGGATGTAAGTAATGAATGTGGAAAAAATGCAAAATGTTTTGCAAAAAACCATAACATGGCCAAAAAAATTGGGAAAAGGGAGGCAAGAATGGGAATTGGCATATATATATATAAGCTAGTTTCATTAATACAAAAATGGGGTGTAGTTCACTAGCCTAAATCAATATGGGGCCTTAAAAATGAAATAAGCTCATTGCACTTTTGTGATTTCACCCTAGTTAAAGTTATTTCATTATAATATCACTATGTAAACATCATGTTTCACTACTAGTTGACATAATTCACTATTATAATTAATTGTGGTAAGAGGTTTATTCTTATGTTATTGTTTTAAATACCATATGTTATCTTATGATATACCCTATAATTTTAGGCTAGCTTTGTTATTTTAACTTATACCTTAAGTTATTATAAGTTATTTTATCTTAAGTGTAACAACTTAAAATAATCTAAAATATAATATAATGACCTAAGGTAAAATAACCAATAATAGCCTATGAAAAATAATTTAGAATAACCTATAATAAAATAACTATTTATGATAATATAACTAAAATAACCAAAAATCGCAATCAATAGAATAACCATTATTAGTAAATAATAAAATAATCACCAATGGCCTACAATAGAACAACCAATAATAACCACTAATAGCCACCAATAGCCACTAATATAATAACCATTAATAACCACCAATAGCTTATGATATTTTAACTTACAATAATCACCAATAAAATAGCTATTAATAGCCATTAATAAAATAACCACCAATAGCCATTAATAGAAGAACCACTAATAGTTGCCAACAAAATAATCATTAATAGCCACTAATAGAATAGTTATTAATAGCCATTCATAAAATATTTCGACCAATAACCATTAATAACCTATGGCAATTTAATTTAAAATAACCACCAATAGTCACCAATAGAATAACCAATAATAACCAGCAATAGAATAGCCTATGGTAATATAACCAAGAAAAACCAATAATAGCATATGGTGAAATAACTTTCGATAGCCAAAAGTAACTAACAATAGCTTCACATAATAATAAAAAAACCTAAGATGAAATAACTTGAAATAACAAAAAATAATTATAATAGTCGTAAATAGCCTAAAGAAAAATAACTTACAATAGTTGAAAACAACATAAAATAGCCAAAAATAACTTATAATATTTGTAAATAGCCTAAAGAGAACGAGCCTACAATAATAAAAACAACATAAAATAGCCAAAAAAAACTTATAATAGTCGTAAATAACCTAAAGACAAATAATTTACAATAGTAATAAAAACATAAAATAGCCAAAAAAAACTTATAATAGTCGTAAATAGCCTAAAAAGAAATAGCTTACAATAGTACAAAACAACATAAAATAGCCAAAAATAATTTAGAATAATCGAAAATAATTTAATAGAGCCATAAATAGCTGTAAATAATGTAAGGTGAATTTTTTTTAAAAATGAAAATAATTCTTAAAATAACTTAAAGTAACCGAACATAAGTAATATTATTATATTAGCAAACATGTTATCCATTTATTAAACTTTTTTTTTTCAAAAAAATGGTATTTGAAATGTTATTGAATAGTGATATTCAAAAGAATATTGTTCAAATGATTTTACACTTTCAAAAGGAAATAAATGTAATTATGTACATTATTGAAAAATAAAATTAAACTTTAATCATTTCATTTGGACAAAATCTTAATAAGATATGAATTTTCAAAGTTTATGTTTTTGTAATGTTTAAATTGAAATATTTGATAAATATAATGCAACATAACACCTTATCACAATAAATGTGGTGACTTGATGGTAGGGGTGTTTTTTTCCATCATAGAGGTCAAGGGTTAAACTTCACAATTGGTGTGTTTGTGGTCAACAATGGTAAAATGACTAAGTATGTTCTTATGTAATTCCTTAAAGTAGGTGCCTAATTAAGTTGATTACATGGCCTATGTACTTAGGCTATGTTTTTAACCTAGCATAAATAATGACACATGTCAATAATTCATAGGCTGAAAATCATGAAATTATCAATAATATTAAATATTGCATTAAATATTGAATAATTTAAATGTAACTAATTTCCGTGTTATTTAATTAATTAACTAGTAAATTAAATGGCTTGATAATTTTGTATATCACTTGAAAGTAACCTTTTTTTCACTAGGTAATAGTTGACCAATTCATTGTCCATAATAATTCGTTTTTGTTCAATAGGGGGTAAACCAATTTCACCATGGTAAAACTGTCCAAATCCACTTAAAATCTAATGAAACATAGAGTGAACTAGGATGAATTTTGGTGTACAGCTTGAGATTTCATAAATTAAAAACATTAATCAAAATTTGATTTGTTTCAAAGTTTTTTTTTCTTCAAAAAGACCTTGGAATGTTTTAATGCCATAAACCTTTGCTACAATCGAAAACCTCTAGGTTGTAGGCCTAAATATCATTAGGTTCAACATGGGCCAATGTAAAAGTCATGGCAAAATCCTTGGGTTTTGTGATGAAATAGTGTATTTTGAACCAAACCAAAAGGCATTGGTTGCTTTTAAATGTTTTGTTTGCTGCATAGGGATTATCAAGCTTGGGCATCCCAAAAAACCACCTCTAATGTGGGAAGAATTTGAAATAGTGTTGGAAATTTATATGGTAGAATGGGGCTTGAGGTAATTGGTTTGTTGAAGCCTTTTATAACATTTGTTGTGTTTTTAAATGCTATTGTTCCACACTTGTTTGTGTGGTCTCCAACTTGATCCAAGATTCAAAGGCAACATGTAATGCATCATCTAAATATGTGGGCAGGGATAAAACAACAAACAATTGTGGAAGAGTATGATTAGTAGGTGTTGGTGCCTCTTGGTGAAAGTCTGAAAGTATTTGAACCCCATGCATGAAGAAAACCCTCCTCCTTTAGCACCTAACAATGATGACTTTTTGTGAGGAGTTGTAACTTTTATAAAGGAAATTCGTCTTTTTTTGGTGAAAACAAAATTGTCATTGTTTCATCATATAGCTATGCAAGAATGAATTGAAATCACCACTACAATGGTGGAATTTGACCATGTTAAATTCCTAATGTTGCATATTTTACTTGTTATTTTTTGGAAATTCCAAGCTTTAAATCTAAAGTGGAAGAATTTTTAACATTGTTGGCATTTTGATTCATTAACAATGGTGTCAACTAGGCATGCATAATTTGGACAAGTTCATGTTGATGTTGAAAATTAGTTGAATGACATAAGGATTGGTTATTTTCTTATTGTTAGGGGAATGAATAATTTTTCAAAGTTGAAAAAGAGTTATTGGGTGACCTCATAATGGACTTGAAGATGTTAACTACTAGAGATGAAGATGACGACCAAAAGTGATTGCACAAACATTCTCATTTTTTTTCCAATAATATGTAATGCACTTGAACATTCAAGTTGTGTTCTTTTTCACACTTTGTAATGCATTTGAACATTTAGTTGTGTTTATATTATTTGACATTTTATAATGATTGCACATTACATGGCAATGGAAAAGATATTCTTTTAGTGGAACAAATCTTTGTTTTATAATGGAGATTTTTTTTCAATGCAAATTTCACCATAACAAATTGTGCCCATAACAACCCATGTATTTGCAACTTATGTCCAAATCAACCATTTTTACAAATGCCAATGTGATTGTCCTACATGGCACCATGGTAAAAACAACTTACAATTGCATATTTGATCACAACATGGTTTTAAATAGCATAGCAATTATGATTTGCAACTATTGCTCATTTGGATAAAATGAAGATGGAAAGTGCATTCATGTGATCCACAATTAATGGTGTCCAACATTAAATGAAAATATAATTAATTTTATGATTAATAATGTAATTCAAAAATGATTGGATGACACATGGTGTTTTATGCAACTTGAATTGGGTGTGATCACAATCAAACGAGCCAAAAACCATGTCAAACGACCAAAAAGCTGTTTATTTTTTCAAAGATATTTATGTGATGCCATTTTAAAAGACTTTTTAACTTTAACACCCCAAAATCATGAGTTTTATAAAGCACTAGGTTGATGACTCTTTTAATAAACAAATTAAGATGGGATTTTTTTTTGAAATGGTAATAACCTACCATCCACATATGAAAATGGTTCATAATTGAAAACTGTGATACTTGAAATTTTTAGAAATTCAGAATATAATTTCAAAATGTTGAAATTTCAAGAGCCATTTGTTAGACGTAAATGGGTCATAATGTGTATGACATTTGAACAAAATTGTGACTTATGATACAAAATATAGACCTTAAAATAGTTATCATATTTTAATAAGGTGCCTTCACAAATTAAGGAACCACATGCGCACCCTTAATAAGGACGTGATTGAATGCTAAATTTGAAAAAATCTTGAAAAAAATATGACGTGTCAAGGTTAGTCCAAAACATGTGCCAAATCAACTACACAATAGGATAAATGAAACTCATTGATTCCTACCTAGCCTAATAAGTAGCCTACCTAGTCTATAAGCATTGTGCACACACATTTTTTTCTCTTTGCAAGGTTGACCACAGAGTTTTTTCCTTTGTTGATCGTCACGCAAATTTTTTTTCCTCAAACTAGCTTACCCAAACTCAAGCTTTTAGTGATTTGTTTGTTGCCTTGGTGAGTCAAATCTATAGTTTTGTAGTTACATGACTATGATAGCTCATTGAGTTTCTGTGTTGATTAGGTTAAATAGTGAATGCATTATGTTTTTTTTCTACTAGAGTCACCAGTCACAATGGAGGAGGTTGTAGATTACAAATACCAAACCGAAGAGTTTTTACATGCAAAAAACTTCTATCAAACTAGAGTTGTCGAAGCTTAGTGGAGGTGAGGTTTCATGCAAGTTTGAAGGTGATGTTTTAATGTCAAAGGGGAAGTATGTGAGATAAGGGCGTGTTAGTAACTCCCCATGTCCATTTGATGTGTCAACAATAGAAGTGATAAAACTAAAAGATTTGCAATTGTTACTTTCAAATGTTTTGAAAAATGCGAATCACATAATAAGGAGTTTAGCATGGTGGAAAAGTTCATAGGTTACTAATTTAATATGGAGGACCACATAACAACGATGTTGGAAGCCCAAAAGGCTTTTAGTAAAATTGAATCAAAGAATTGGATGTTCTACCATCAAATGTCAACCATTTGCCACCAATGGGAATTCCACAAATTTTGCCATCAATGGAAGCTCCAAAATCTTTGCCATTAGTAGAAGCTCTAGCAATTTTACCATCATAAAAAATTCCACATGTTTTGCCATCCTTAATAGTTCTACAAAAGGTAGAGGAGATGGCTTTAAGTCCTTAACCTAATTTGGATCACCAAGAAAACCATGTGAAGGTTACACAAATCCAATAGACTAGGTATTCATTCCAAAAGTAATTTCTAGCTGATGATTCAACTGGCACGAGATCATCTTGCCTTTCATCCTTATCAAATCCATCTCTTCCTATAACTATAGATAATAACACTTTGTACACCATGCATTTGTTATACTAGTCTACTTCTGCATGTTCATTTTTTCAAATTTAGTTATAAAAATTAGTTACATTTACTAGATTTCTTGTTTTAATACAAGGGAAGATGGTGCAAACACCTCGACAATGGAAATGAGTGATGGAACCTGAAAAATAGTGCATTTAATTCAAGAGAAAAAAAAAATCATGTCCAAAGAAAAAGGTTGCCAAAAAGCATGCAACCACACAGATGGTGGACAAACTTGTTTGTACTAGAGGCCAAGTTGAAAAAGATAAGCTACCTCCATCTGCAAATATGCGGACTAGATAGCAAAATGAGTTAGTATTATAGATTATGATATTATTTGACTTGATTAGTTGATCCAAGTCAAGGTTTATGCATGAAGGTCAACTTAATTATAATAGGTTTAGTGTGAGAATCTAAGAATTACAATTGAAAAATTTCCCATAATTCAAAGAACAATCATAAGCATTTTTACTATAAAACTATGTTCACTATTTTTTATCTTTTCATTTGAACCCTTGGGCTTCCATAGGCCTGTATGAAATTTTTGTATTCCAAGATGAACAAATTTTGTGACCTTCAAATATATGTTTCATTTTGTAGTTTCATGAAGAAACCTACCTTGTGAACTAGTGCTTTATGATTGTTAGCAGTTGTTGAAGCTTGGTAAATTTGGTGAGTGTGTCTAGGTCTAGATTATAAGACTACTTTGACAACATTTTTGTAACATTGTATATATACATAAACATATGTTACTTTTGTAAGGTTGTAGATTTGGTATCATTACTGATGGTGTGTGGTTTTGGGTTTTCTTTCAGTATTTTTGGTTTTAGGTTTAATGAGAAAAAGTCATGTATAGATATGACATGTGAATTAAGATCCATGTGAATAGGGAAATCCCAAAACATGTGCCCTTTCCTTGATCATAAAATTGGACCCAATAACACATGTTTAGTTACAAGTTTTAAATAGGCTACATAGGTATTGATCAAGTGTTTCAATTCTCTAATGCAAAATATGATAGAATTTGATTCAATGTTGTGTGGATCTTGTTTCTTTACATGTAAATGTTCACTTGTCACTTTAGCGCATACCTACCCATTCACTATCTTTACTTATAGGAAGGTATGAATGTTCAAACATAACACTGGGTGGGATTAATTCAAATGGCTCCCTTGGAAGTTCCTTGGACCTAATAATATTTGCAGAAGAGGATGAGGAAAACCCATACCCTTCTGTTAAAAACAAACAAGAACAAATGTCCTAAAATAATTTCCTTAAATTGGATTTATAATGTGTTCTTTGTCCTTTTGCAAATCATTTATGATTTGTTGGAAAGAACTTCAAAGCATTTGGAACTAGGAGCAATCTAAACCAATGGATCGTTATTTGCAAGGTTGAAGCGCAACCAAGTTTGACTTAGATAAGATTATGGTATTTTGAAAGATTTGATGGTTTTGAAGTTTTAATATATGGGCATTTGAAGCTTCTCAAATCTAAAGCCCACTTCCAAGGAAGATACAATGTTGTACACTCCATGCTCGTCACATATGGTAATCTTAATAACCACATAGAGGAAATGGAGTTGTTGAGCCCTAATATATATATTTTTTTCACAATAGTTTTTTGATGTTGTTTTGCATCTAGAGAATGACTCTATCTTTAAATATGATTGTTTTGTCGCCAACTCTTCAATTGTCATTACAGTCCTTTTCTTGAGTGTGCATTCAATTGTTACTCATTGATGTATTGTTTCATGGAGCTTGATGTACATAGGAATTTGTGCAAGTATGGAGGAGTATACTTGGATATGGATGTGATTTTGTCAAAGCCCTTGCATATGTTGCATAATACTATGGGGCCAATTTTTTCTAAAAGGGGTGTGATACACCTCAATGGTGCATTTCTTCAATAGATCTAGGTCAGGCTATTCAAGATTTGTCCTAACACACAACATTGTAAGATGAATCAAAATATGTCGTGGGTGAAAGCACACTAAGGGTGATCCACTTTTGTTCAAAAAAGGTGGTGTATAACAAGTATTATAATATGCAGTAAGCTAAAATCTTGATGGCCATTTGGTTATCCTAAACACAAGTAAAAAAAACTTTAGAATTTGCAGAATAACATTTTTGAATCAAAATTAATTTTGATCCAATGGTTAGATGAACAGGATTGGATAAAATCAATGTATAAAGAAAACATAGCTTATAATTTTTCAATGGCCCTAGGGCCTCATGTTTATAATTCATGAAACATTATTAAACAAAAAGAAAATTGAAAAAATAATGCAATGCTCATCTAAAAATCTACTCCTCTTTGATATTGTAGTGGTTTAAAAAAAAAAAAAAAGATATTATTATGCATTCGTTACAAAAAAAATGCAAAAAAAACACTTTTTAAATGGAATTTCATCCAAAAATTTTAAATTTCCAAATTTTCTTAAATATTAATTGATGTATATCAATATCATGCATTATAAAAAAATTCACTGAAGATTTCCATCCACAACCTTAGTTTTGAAGTGTATATTCAAAATTTCAAACTTTGTGATGGGTATTATTTTGTCATAAATATAGTCCATACTTTCAAATTCTTCAATGCTTGTTGAATTTTTCAAAATAGTTTATTAGATGAAGTCTAGAACTAATCAAATATACTTAAAACAAACAAATAATCCAAGATGTGATGTCTATACATTACCAAAAAATTTAATTGCAAAAAAATTATATGTGTGATTACAATTTGGGGGGGCCCTAAGTGTGCTTTCACCTTGGTTTGAAGTTTTTGGAACCATGGTGCTTGAACTCATTTGGGTTTTTCTTGGTTATTTGCTACAACCCATTCTAGAGGGAGTGTTTGATCTGCCATTAAACAATTTTATGTCATTATAAGCCCAAGTTTATAAAGTCTAGAGTCTCACATTTGTTTTTTAAGTGGACACACTCTATAATCATGTATGTAGGAAGGCAAGAAACTAAGAAATGTTGAAGGATTTGAAGGTTAGATCTAAATCAAATTCTATCCTTCAAATAAGAGTTCAAAAACTTATATGTGTATTCCTAATTATTAACATGGTAGTGTAACGCGAAATTAGGTCACCCTACTTTGTGAACGCTCATTGATCAGGGAAGTTAAGTTGTGATTTATTGGCCTGTTTATTTCTGTGGCGGCTACCTTTGCATTACTACTGCATGGGAAGCTTTGTTGGGTGTGTGTGTGAGATGTTGTATAGAGAAGGATGAATGGCAGCTGCCACTTGATGGGCATGGAGGCCGATCAAACACGGTTGGCGGCGCCGAATTATGACTTAGGATGGAACTGCAATTATGGGATGAGTCGGTTTAGAACGACGACGGATGAGGCGATTTGGAAAAGCTAAAGAAAGGAGCGATGGAGGTAGTCGGGGAGAAGGAGGGAGATGCATAGCGATGATGGTCAGTTACGTTGGGGAAGAGCATTGTTGGTTAGCTGAGAATTTTTCGTTGCGCCAATTGCTAGCCAAGCAAGTGCAATCAACATCAACAAACAGAAGTAGAAAGAGAGAGACACTGGAGAGGAGAGTTGGGTTGGAGGAGTGGTAGACAGGCTAGAACCTGTGAGCCATGGAGCGGGTCCATCTGATTTTTTTGATCCTTACACATTCAGCTCTGTAACGCGTCTGAGTTTTGAGTCGAGGAAGGTCTAGTACAGATGTAATTGTCGAAGTTGGGTGAGGTAACAGATCAGGGCTATTACAAACGTGTGTATATACTCAAAAGTTTCTACTCAGATAGGTCGAGTTTTTGGTGGATTGTTTGATTCTATGACAGATCCATTGGAGGCAGGAGTAGCATGTCTCTGTACAATTTTGATGAATGAAATGCAAGTTCTGTGGCTATGGTCAGAAATGTGAGTGAGAATATGGTGTGAACTGAGTGTATGTGAGGGACTGAGAGTGCATTCAGGTTGAGCATTGTGCAAGATCTGAGGGAGAGCAGACTAGAGGTCATGATCGGCTACGGGACCTCAGAGACTTGGTTTGCATTGAAGGTCTGTCGAGTTGTAAGGGTGTTTGGTGGTAGATCGAACCCACTCTTTTTGGTATCAGAGCATGGTTCTGTGTTTGCAACCTTGGTAGGAGCTGTGAATAGTTAGGTAGAATGATAGTTGGGGATCATGTCTTCATCTAGCGGTGAGGGAATTCATGTAGATCAAGTGACCCAGGAGATTCGTGAGCAGCAGCTTGTTCGTAGATTTGATTTCTACATTGTTCAAAACGGACCACAGAGGGGAGCAGTGATTTTGTGCTTTCTAGGCTTTGGTGTGGTTAGGCTTGTAGGAATAGATCCTGACGAGGCTCGAGTAGGAGACATTGATGTAGAAGTGGCTCATAGTGGTTTCTACACTCGTGCACAAGTTTGGTTGAAGGTGATCGATGGAGCAAGGGGGTGGGCATGGACCTCAGAATTATAGACCAACTTTTACTTCACCTCCTACCTTGTGTAAGGTGACTCTTGAATTCGCAGAGAGGCAGTGTAGTGTGTCGTGGTTGGGGGACGTCTGGGTTCTGAAATCGCTTGCATCGCCGAACCACTTTCCCAGACTCAACATCCTTGGTGTAGAGGATTTGTTCGAGGTGGGGAATCGCATTATCTGATTAGAGCATAGTGGATCGAGGTCGCGCTTCATGAGCTGGCGAGTATGGCGCGATTCTGAGTCCAAATGGCGGTTCTAGCAGGAATCAACAGATGAGCAGCGTTTCTCTACCTTCCCATCAAATTTTAAACCTTTGAAACCAGTGGATGAGGGGACTCAGTCAGAGTTTAATGGGTAGCTCGACATCTGTTTTTATGAAGTCAAAGTTGAACTGTAAAGGTTAAGTAATTACTGAGTTTGTTGACATCTAATTCTTGTTCGAGGACAGTGTGTCTGTAAGCGGCCTTGCAAATTTTGTCTGTTGTTATTACGTCTTTGCAAAATGACTAGTCCACAGGGATGGACGAATTATTCTGGGGGCGCGATCATGAGGATGTGAATGATTGGGCAGAACGGCTCACCATGGCTGTAGAGGTGCGCGATCTGAATGCTGACAAGCTTTTCAAGATTGCGAAGCTGAACCTGCGGGGTAGAGCTAAAGAATGGTTCAAGTGGTTGCAGCCAGCGCCGACCGGTTGGCCAGATTTGAGAACGCTGATAGTGTAGAAATACGGGAATGTGGACACAGATGACATCCGAATGAGGCTCGATGCCATCAAGCAGGAACCCAAGGAGAGGGTTCAGAAGTATTTTGAATGGCTTGATAAACTGTTCCAGCGGCGCAGAAATCCAGACGCCGAATAGAGGAGGCAATTTTTGGGTAAGTTGAGACCAAAGATTCGGAAATTGTGTGTTGTTAAAACATTCACTGATATTGAAGAGATGGTGGGTGCTGCCACAGAACTCGAAAGGGTGCTGGGTGAGTTCGGCAAGACTTTATTCGAACCTCTGAAGGAAGAACAGGATGAAGGAGTTGCGGAGACAATGATGGAGAAGCAAGTTAATGCTGTAAATGATATGCTCATCAATTTCTTGAAGGGGAATGTGTCAAGACCGGTCACATCATCCTCTTCAAGCATGTCTACAGGATGCCAGATTTGTAAGGGAGGAGATCACATCGCCATAGCATGTCTAAGGCTTAATGAACCCCGGCCGAAATGTGCCAAATGTGGGATGCCGCATAGGACAGAGAATTGTGGTGTGAAGTGCTCTTTCTGTGCAAGTCTAGGGCACTCGGAGGACAGATGCTGGAAGAAACCGAAAGATGGAAAGGCGCATCCTGGATCAACTAACTTCCTGGAGGTGATGCTAATGATGAGGAAGCAACCTTGCACCAGCTCAACAAGCTCTATGGGAGCGAGAACCTATTCTCTTACACTCGAGTACCAAGGCAAAGGATGCCTGTCGATGTGGCACCAGCAGCTCATGGACCAACTCCTGATGCTGCAATTGAGGGCGCATGAGCTAATTGGGAAGAATCTGTCAGATCGAAGATTATGTCCCATTTCATCAAAGGGAAAATATCCCTGACACCAATGGAGACGGTAATGATGATACCGGGGGAATTGGAGCACCTGGAAAGTCTGGTGAAGGTGGCTCGTAAGAAGAAGGATGCGGAAGCTGTGAGCAATCAGGTATTGATGGTCTCAGCAGCTCCAACGATCAAGCGTTTGAGCATCAACAAAACGCACAGAAGCAAAACGTTCCACCTTTTGGTAGAAGTCAACAATTATTTGGTTGAGGGACTGGTGGATACTGGAGCATCCATGTCTGTCATGGCAGCTGCAGTGGTTCGAAAGTTGGGTCTCATGCATTTAGTATCTAGATCCGAAACATACAAGACGGCATCAAGAGCCGTTACACAGGCACTCGGTCGGATCGATGAAGTGCCGATTAAAGTCGGGGGAGTGCAATGCAACATGACTTTCATGGTGGTGGACACAAATAGCTACAATGTCATGCTTGGGCTTGATCTACTGATCAAGATTGGCTTAATAATAGACATTGAGTAGGGGTTGATCCAAGTCAGACGCGGTCCAGGGACTGATGTGGAAGTACTACCACTGACCATGGTAAACTTAATGCAAAGATCGGACTCGGAGACTAATGTCCGAGATAATGCTAGTACTCTGGGGCAAACACATGGGAAATTGGATGCAGTGGACGGATTGTCGTCCTTGTGTGGACACAACACTAATGAACGAATGATTGCATAGGAGTCTGGGTCCGATTCTAACTCAAACAAGGACTCCAACGAAGGAACTCAGTCGGTGGGTCCAATTGATGGTGAATCCGAGTTTAGAGACACTGAACTTGAGGACTTAGTGATGATGGAGGGACCATAGCAGATTCTGCAGCTGACACTATAGAAGTAGGCTGATGATTTTATGAAGGAGGAGATTATTGATGCTGACGATTATGCCGATTGGATTCAATGGACTGCTGATGCAAAGCAAGGCAGGCAAACCCTCTCAGAAGCAACGAAGGCAGCAGAAGTGTTTGTGGTGCTGCAAGTTCAACAGATGGACATCACTAACTCTAGAGGCAATGTCAAGGAGCAAATTGCTGACAATCACAAAGAAAATTCGAGGTGGGGGGAGATTTGTCAAAAGATTCAGATTGATCAGAAGCTGGATAAGGATATGGGACAGCAACTGTGGAGAGTCTTAGAGCAGTATCAGGACGTGTTCGCTTGGAATAAAGGGGAGCTCGGATGTTGCACAGTTGGAGAACATACGATTGACACACAAGGGTTCCCACCTTGCAAGGTAGCCCCTGGTCGATTGTCATATTGGGAGGAAGCAGAGGTAAAAAGGCAGATTAATGTGTTGGTGGAGTTGGGAAAGATGAAGCCAAGTGACTTAGCATACGCATGTCGTGTAACTCTGCCTGTGAAGAAGGATGGGAGCAAGCGATTCTGTGGAGACTACCGACCGCTCAATCTGCAAACTCGGAAGGATTCATTCCCTATGCCCCTTGTTGATGATGTGATATCTCAACTGGGCAGATCAGCATGGTTCACTACACTCGATTTGCAGTCGGGATTCTGGCAAATCAGGATGGCTCTAGAAGACATGAAGAAGATGGCGCTTATTACCAAGAGCGGGCTGTATGATTGGACTGTCATGCCATTTAGCCTCAAGAATGCAACGAGCACCTTTACGCGAACCATGACCGAGGTATTCAAGGATTTGGGAGACACATTCCTGAAAGTGTTCGTAGATGACCTCAATGTACACAGTGACAAGTGGGAGGATCATCTCTAACATCTGGGCGCAATGCTCTCCAAACTCAGGGAAGTGAACTTAAAATTAAACCCAAGCAAGTGATGTTTTGCTGCTGGGAGTATTGTGTTCCTGGGACATGTAGTCAGCAAAGAGGGTACTCGGCCTAATCTTGGTAAGATAGATGCAATGCGGCGGTTTCTAGAACCTATGACAGTAACCAGCGTCAGATCCTTCCTAGGACTGACGGGGTACTACCGCAAGTACATTAAGGGGTATGCAAGAATAGTCGGTCCTTTGTTTGAACTTACTAAGAAGGATGTGGTGTTTGTTTGGAATCAGGACTGCCAAAGGGCGTTTGATGATTTGAAGAGGGCACTTGTGAAAGCTCTAATTATGGTAAGACCAGATTTCAAGGAGCCATTTTGTCTTGATGTTGATTGGTCGACCAAGGGCGTTGGCGCCATCCTATCACAGAAAGAGGGCAGATTCAAGAAAGTCATAGCTTACGCCAGTAAGGCTTTGACTGTGGCACAAAGGAAGTTCCACCCCATGGAAGGGGAATGCTATGCTTTGATTTGGGGAATCTTAGACTTCAGACAATACCTGCACCAAACCCATTTCACTTTGAGAACAGACCACAAGCCGTTCGAATGGTTGGCGACTGTGTCAGATGCACATGGCAGCAAGGGCAGATGGATCGATATGCTGCAGGACTTCAGCTTCAAGATAGTACACCGACCAGGTATGAGGCATGCGAATGCTGATGCCTTGAGTTGGAATCCAGTGGGACAAGCCATGGATGATGATGAGTTTCGTCAAGAAATCCAAGATAATCCAAACATACAGATTGGAATGGTTGAGGCAGCTGAGAGAGTTTTGGCTATTTGATATGGCCAGGAGCTAGATTGGTTTGGACTCAGAAGGCAGTTGCGACAACTTATTGAGCATCGTAGGTGCTATTTTGGAATCAACCATTGGCGCTGCTTGGATCCTCACCACCTGTTTATGCTTGATGTTGTGACTACGACTAATGCAGATGAGGAGGCTACCCCAAACGAAGAAGTGGTGGGAGCAGCAGAAGATGAAGGACTGGAAGCTGTTGATGGCAAGCAAAGGCTTTAGAAAGGCCAGATCAGGTACTATAACAGACGGCAGCAGCTAGAGTTGGTTCTGGCTGCTCAAGAACTATCTAAGATCGGAG
The DNA here is from genome assembly GCA_963921925.1 of Sphagnum tenellum. Taxonomy (NCBI): domain Eukaryota; kingdom Viridiplantae; phylum Streptophyta; class Sphagnopsida; order Sphagnales; family Sphagnaceae; genus Sphagnum; species Sphagnum tenellum. The sequence continues at coordinate 18,105,165 of OY998145.1, forward strand.
GTCATGAGGTCGACCCAACAGTATCAAGGGATGAGGGCAAATGTGGAGTCGAATTGAAAGGCTCTGACATCTGGCAAGATACGACTTGTCTGGCGTTGCTAAAAGAAGGGATGCTGCCAGAAATGATTGAGCTTGAAGAGGGCAAGAGGGCCAGAAAGCGAGTAGACCACTACTGTTGGAAGGAGCAGAAGCTTTTCTTCAAAGATCTGTATGTACCCAAGCCTGAAGAAAGGAGACCACTAGTGCTGCAGATGCATGAGGATCGAAGGCACTCTGGCGAACAAAGGCTGTTGACAAAAATCTGTCGGAGGTATTTTTGGCACAGTCGAACTGAGGATGTCAAATCGGTGGTCAGAATCTGCCAGCAATGTTAGCTGGTAAAGAGTGAAAGGAGTATCCGCTCTGGGGATGAGCAGTTCAAGAACATCCCCATCTGTGACTTGTTCTATAAGGTGGTACTGGACACTGCGGGACCGCTACCTGAGACCAAGTCAGGAAACAAGTATATATTGGTGGCCATCGACCATTACTCCAAGTGGTGTGAGGCAAAGGTCGTGGTTGATCATGGTGCCAGAATTGCAGCTAAGTTTTTGGAGGATGATCTGATCTATAGGTATGGAGTTCTTAGATTCATACTTACTGACAATGAAGGGGAGTGGGGTGCAGAGTTTGACGTCATGTGCAAGGACTATGCTATATAGCATCAGCGCACTGCGCCACAATGGCCCCAGTGCAACGGTATGGCAGAACGCATGATCAAGACCATCAAGCATGGTATCACTGTTCTGGCTGCAAATCCTGCAAATGTAGAGTGTTGGGATGAACACTTGGCTAAAGTTTTGTTTGGGTACAGGTGTGGGGTCCAAGTGAGTACAAAGTTCTCTCCATTCATGATTCTGACTGGTCGGTCACCGCGTCTCAGGGCCAATAACTGTCTAAATGCTTTGACTGATGTTGTTGATGAGGAAGCTGGTGTCGAGCATGTTGCAGCGCAATTCCTGGAGAAGGTACGGCTCATAGCGAGCATACATGAAAGCGTCTTGCTCAACGTAGAGCAAGCACAGAAGAAGCAGAGGAGCACATACGTGAACAGAAAGGGTAAACACCTCTTTGAAGGTCTAATCGCCGGAGAGACGATGGTAAAAATGAAGAAGTCAGGGAAGAAGCGTGCGATGGCTACAAGCTGGGAAGGCCCATACCGGTTCATCGGGCATGTGGACGAGAAAGGCAATTACGATTTTCAAGAGGGCTGTCACCTATGTATCATCCAGGACGCTGATGGAAATCAATGGGAGAGGTCTCGGAGAGACCTACAAATCTACCACATGCAACCAGATTGAGCAAAGCTGAGGGACTCACCTTTTAGAGAAGGGAGGGGTTACATATGTAACGCAAAATTAGGTCACCCTACTTTGTGAATGCTCACTGATCAAGGAAGTTAAGTTGTGATTTATTGGGCCATTTGTTTCTATGGCGGCTACCTTTGCATTACTACTGCATGGGAAGCTTTGTTGGGTGTGTGTGTGAGATGTTGTACAGAGAAGGATGAATGGCGGTTGCCACTTGATGGGCATGGAGGCCGATCAAACATGGTTGGCGGCGCCGAATTATGACTTAGGATGGAATTGCAATTATGGGATGAGTCGGTTTAGAACGATGGCGGATGAGGCGGTTTGGAAAAGCTGAAGAAAGGAGCGATGGAGGTAGTCGGGGAGCAGGAGGGAGATGCATAGCGATGATGGTCAGTTGTGCTGGGGAAGAGCATTGTTGGTTAGCTGAGAACTTTCCGCTGCGCTAGTTGCTAGCCAAGCAAGTGCAATCAGCATCAGCAAACAGAAGTAGAAAGAGAGAGACACTGGAGAGGAGAGTTGGGTTGGAGGAGTGGTAGATAGGCTAGAACCCGTGAGCCATGGAACGGGTCCATCTGATTTTTTTTATCCTTGCACATTCAGCTCTGTAACGTGTCTGAGTTTTGAGTCGAGGAAGGTCTAGTACAGATGTAATTGTCGAAGTTGGGTGAGGTAACAGATTAGGGCTATTGCAAACGTGTGTATATACTCAAAAGTTTCTACTCAGATAGGTCGAGTTTTTGGTGGATTGTTTGATTCTATGACAAATCCGTTGGAGGTACGAGTAGCATGTCTCTGTACAATTTTTGATGAATGAAATGCAAGCTCTATGGCTATGGTCAGAAATGTGAGTGAGAATATGGTGTGACCTGAATGTATGTGAGGGACTGAGAGTGCATTCAGGCTGAGCATTGTGCAAGATCTGAGGGAGAGCAGATTAGAGGTCATGATCGGCTGCGGGACTTCAAAGACTTGGTTTGCATTGAGGGTCTATCGAGTTGTAAGGGTGTTCGGTGGTAGATCGAACCCACTCTTTTTTGGTTACAGTAGGGCATGGCAAGGGTAATTAGATTTTCAACATAAACTTACATAGTAACAACCTCAAACTTGCCTATTTGGTTGCTTGAACTTTTATAACAAAATTGCCAAGTATAAACTAAGCCTTACAGAAGAAAAATTGTTAAATCTATGCATGCTAACCCATGAAATCAAAATCAATGTTTAACATCAAAACTTGCTAACGAATTGAAGTATTTAGGTTTGTGTTTGTCCATTCTAATGTTGTCTTGATCTCTTCCAACAATTATGCCATTGTTTTCAAACTCTTCTATATTTGGTCAAGTTTATCAAAGTTGGTAATGTAGTTTGTAATGTGTTTTTAGCAACCTCAAGTATTCATGTTGTAATACTCTATGTTGACTCTTTTCCTTGTGAACCACCTCCAACTACAAGTTGATTTGAACCTATTACAATTGTCTTTCATTTCAGAAGTCCTTATGTTTGTCTTCAATATCCTTCAATTTTGCATTTGCAATTTGTATCACTTGAAATTCAACATTGTCAAATTCACATGCTTACCTTTGTCGCAACCCTAACTTGGCCAAGTGTGGGGGTGAAGCCCAACACTTGGAAAAGTTGGGGATTTGGAGTCCTCCGGGACTCCCGAATGTTTAGAGCTCAACAGCAAGGGACAAAACACCTTGCATTGAGGTGTTATTGGTGTCATTGAAAAGGTCTTGAAACTTAGATATCGAAAATGCCCTCGCATTATCGATTTGGACATTTGTAGCCCAAGTTATGGGCAAAAGAAGGGCTGGGAGTCAAACTGGCAGTTTGACTCCCGACCACTGAAAGTCAGGAATCGACCCGCTCCCGATGTCCAATTCGGGAGTGCAATACGTCGTTGAAAAGATTTTGATGAGGGCTACAACTTCGGTTTAGACCTTGTTGCGATCTGAGGTCAGGGCGAGGAGCTATGCCCTCTCAAAGTCCCGGGAGTCCGAAATCCGGACACTTGGTTGGATTTCGGGACTCCAACTTGGGAGTCCCGGGAATTTGTGCCATTTGGATGTAGCCCCCACAGGGCGTCGCAGAGTATACTATATGGGGGATGGTGGTGGCATCCCCCGAGTCCGGGCCGTGGTGAGTCTTGTGGTCCGAAGTGCCTGTGGATTGTCCCAACACCCAAAGGGGTCCCGGAATGTGAACTAACCACGTGGGTGGTTTGTTTTGACGCAGATTCTAGCTTGATCAACTAAGTCCCCTTCCTAGTCTAATCCCTGGGCTCCCAACTCGACCCTCTACCCCTTTCTAGAGTTGGAAGCCGGGAGCGCCTTCCGAATCCCCATCTTCTGCAACTACACTTTGGTGGACCCTCAAGTTGGTTCACCCCGGGACTTGGGAGTGCGTCAACCTTTGTGTTAAAGCAGAATGTTGGCATTTTTTTAAGCTTTCAATAGCCCCATCTAAATGGAAAAGCTCATGTTCTAGACTAGAAAACACAATTTCATCTTAATGCAATATCTTTGTGCAGATTTTCACCCTTGATTCAACCACGATGATATTGCAAATCGTGTTGTCCTTTTGCCATCATCTATAAAATTCTACCACATGATTCAATATCTGTTGTGAGTTCATTTACTCAAACCTCCCAATTTGTTTCATTTTTTTCTTTTCTTTAATGCATTTGCCCTTTCATTGGCCACATTCTTCTTTTTTTAACGTTAGTAACACAATTAAAGCAATCTCCACTATAGTGGAATACTCCAACCTCTTGGCTATTTTTAGTGATTAAATCTTCCGCTTCTCCTTTTCCTAGATCTTATAGTTCAAACTTGTCCTTTGGGTTTCACAAGTTTGCTTCTCCTTCACAAAATTAAATCTTGTCACAATGTTGCTCCATTGACCAATGTCCTCCCTATTGTCCTTTTGCTTGGGTTTATGTCCTTCAATTTTGCACTCCTCTTAAAAAAAGTCAAGTGTCCTCTTCCTACTCTTGAAATAATAATGTTGAGTTGCCTTGTGTGTTTGCCCACCTTGAAATTGCATTTCTATTCCAAACTTTGCCTAGTTGACTTTGTACCCCTTCCATTGTGCCACAATTCCCTTGGCAAAAGCTAGATAATCTCATTGTTAGTAATGATCTTTTTGTAATATACCTTGGGCCACAACTCCACAAAAGCAATGACTTCCAAATTTGAACATAGTTTTTTGTATTAGTAGTTGTGGCTATTAAGACACCTAATTCCCTACATTTTGTCACACTCCTCCATAGTAACATCTTTAGGATCCATGTGTTTGGGATTTAGTCCATTGTCTAAAAATCTAACCTCTCTAGCAAACCACTCAAAACTCCTTTCTTTGAACAATTTATCATCCATGGTATCACTCATAGTTCTTGATCTATAAGAAAATTACCTACTTGAAAGGAGGTAAAAAAAAACTCTCTACAAGATGGATTAAGCTGAAAACATCAAAGGAAGTTTGGGACATACTAAGTTGAAAACAACAAAAGAAATATCTAGGATAGACTAAATTGAGACACCAAAAGAGTTCTGTTTTATTCATGGATGGACACTTGGATATAATAGTGATTACATGTTACTTTTATTATCATGAACAATAAGATGTTGGATTCTCTTCATACTTGGTTGAAGGATGCCAAGGTATTTCATGATTGAAGGTAACTATATGGTGAAAACTGTTTCAATTTCCAAATAGTTGGGTGACAATGTCAAGAGACTATAAGTGGTAATCAATTACAATTTTGTGGAAAGCATTGCAAATCAAGAAGAAGTGTTGTTGGCATTAGGTGCTGATTTGTTTTCAATTGGGGTAATTACTTAGACTAACCAAACAATAATTTAACCATAAATTTAATTCAAACATGAAAAAAACATAATAGAAATTGTTGAGACACCTACCATGAAGAAGGTACAAGACTTTAACATTGTTGAATGGATGTTGCCCCAAAAGGTATAGGTTAAAAAAATCAACATGGGCATGATATAAAAATAATGTACTTGAAATTAATGTTGACCTTGAGGGAACACTAGTTACAATAGTAAAAACCTTGTTGCAAGAATTCACAAATGTGTTTGTTTCAAATTATAAAAAAACTTTGAAAGATATCCCCTCACATTGAAAAAATAGGATTGAGTTGAATACTACCACACCCCTAGACATCAACCACACTATTGCATGAACCTTAACTATGCAATCATAGTTAAGCAGAACCTTGACAAATTGTTGGCAATTAGATTCATAAGTTGGTGGAGTAGACCACTTGGTTATCACCTATTGTGGTGGGGTAAAAACATGCTAATAGGAGCCAATGGCACCTTCTTGAATCATTGTGATTAGTCTTGATAGGCTTATGTGGTAGCAAAAAATTTGTTAAAACATCCTAAAATAATGTTGAACAATAATGTTTAAACATTTTTTTACAATGTTTTATTGTGTTAAAAACATTGGATAAAATGTGCTATAAAGTAAATTATATTCATTGGATTACTTTAAAACTTATCCAAGGCAAAAACATGGTTAAGTGGCTCAAAAGTGGCATTTGAAAGTCCATGATCTAACACTAGTGATTTTTTTGTAGTTTAACAATTATTAAACCATAAATCATATAATTATCCCTTATGATTTTAATCATAAATGTTAATAAGCCAACCTATGAATATCCCTAAATATGTGATTGATCAAAAAATACATGCAAACGATTAAATATTTTAATGTGAAATGGACTTACAAGGATAAAAGTTTACAACATTCATGTCATTTAAATTAAAAAAAAATTATATATATATTAGGAAATTTTTAATGCACTTCACCAATAAATTTTTTCTTTGATGAAGATTTATTTTTATTTTTTATTATGAAACTACTTTGGCATATTTTTTGAGTCCACATTTTCTATGTGATAATTGTAGTGTTGTCATTTCAAAAGTCCATTATGAGTTCCATAATCCTCTTAGAATTCATCCAAAACTTTTATGATGATTCCCATTAAAGTCTATCACAACATGAATAATTAAAAATTTGATAATGTTAATTTTGAATATGGTTTTAATTATATTGTTTGTATGTAATTTAGAAAAATTACAAGTGTGACAATCCAAATTGTCCATTTATTCATGCTTTCACCTTTCACATGTTAGTTTGATATATTAAAAAAAGGCATACACATGTTGAAATTTTGTATTCAATCTATTTTTAGATGTTTTTATTAATTTATCATGACATCATTTTAATGTAGGCATACAACAACCCATAGGGTGAATGCACACCAAGGTGGACCAAAAATGGCACATGTGGAGTCCATAAATTTTTTAAAAAAAAATTAATTCAATTTTTTTTTCTTGGGAACATAAAATATTCCATTTGAAAGTAAAAGGCATGTGGAATACCTAAACCTTAAACTTACAAGTTTCTAAATGGTGACACATGTTTTGATTTGATTAGATAGGGGAAAAGTTAAAAGTAAAAACTTGAGTTTTTCAATTTTTAAAGTTAGCAAACGTTATGTAAGGTAACAATGTTAAGTTTTTACAAAGAAACAATTCTCAATTTTTCCATTTTAGTAAATCATGAATCTCATAAAATATGTGTGCAGTGTTGATTTTTTCCCCTGTTACAAATGTGAGGCCATTATAAAAGAATAAAGACGTTAATTGTTTTAAAAGCTCACCTTGTAATGAAATGATAACATTTTCTCTTCAAGTGTTATATGTTAGTTAGGTTAGTCCATTTTATAATTTTCAATCATATCCCAACACATATTATACCAAACTTAAAGGTAATTTCTTAAAAAATACCCCCATGACATAAAAAAATGGATTATAAAATGTGTAATTGCCCCACAATTTAATTATAATGCAATTTTTTTACAAAATTAAAATTAGTCCTTTGTAGTCCTTTTGCTATTAGATAGTCTTTTTGTGTACCCCAACTATGAATAAACCCAATTTTTTTTAAAAATGGACCCATAATGGATCTTTGAAATAATGACATTGTTTTGTAACACAAACAAAAATTCATCCCACATCAAATGAGGTGTATAAAAATAAGATACATTGATAATTTCCCATTTCAAGGAACTCTAATTCTAAAAATTGATGTACAAGAAATTGTTTCATTTTAGTCATTGAAAGTCCTTTTTTCTTTCCAAACTCCAAGCTTTCATATGGAATTTTTGATCAATCACATGTAGAGTGATATTTTTATGTTGATTTACAAAAAACAATTGACAAAAAATGTATAGGAAAATGCAGATTGCATAACATAATTTGTTAAATGTTACATAGGTTTATGTAAATTTAACAAACTATGTTGTGATTATCATAAATTGTGCTTTTTCAAATGTCAATTTTGAATCACCTAACCATGCTTTTACCCTTGCATTATGGGTGTCTATTGCAATCAACATTGTAGTTATATGCATTATAGTTTGCACTAAATCATATGCATTTAACTTTGCATGTGAGTTTGCATTGGAATAAACATTAGGATGTTGCATGCATCATTATTTGTTGTATTTATGAATGGTCACAATTGAGCCAAAGGCATTGATAAAGGTAATTGTTGACCACTTTAGGCATCATTTCATATAATGTATTTTCATACCCATCTAGTCATTAGTCTTTCCCCCTCCATCAAAAGATCAATTGCTTTTTCAATGTTGAATCCAATTTGGGCTTAAAAATATGTGGTTGATGTCCTTCATGTGATCCCAAACATGAGAAGGATTATATGGACCTTTTCCCCTCAAATTCCAAAATTGTGTCTTAGAAGGGACCTTAAAAAAAAGGTCGACAAAAAAAGATCAACCTTCTTTTGTGGGCTCATCATCTAATAATGTTCATCATGCTTATTTCCTTGTAGGGGTTCAAAGATCTTTTTGAAATTTCCACTTATTGATTCCCACTTATCCTTACATGTAGATCCATTGTGCATGTGTTGAAAGAAATTACATGCATTCATGATATGGGTTTTTTTTCAATTTCTATAGGTATGGTGAATGGCTACTGTTTGGTTCTAGTGGCATGCCAAGCTAGCATTTTTCTTTGGGCTAGTCATTTCAATTGACTATGCCAAAAAAACTTTAGTTTTATATTTGGTTATGTGAAATAGTTTTTGTTCATTATGTAGTGGCGAGAACTTAGTGAATGTTTTGGGTTCAAGTTGTTACAATTTTTTTCACTCCTAAGTTCAAGGGGCTACTAAATATGGGGTATGGTAAGACATGTGGTGAGGAAAGTTGCAGCACAATAGGAAACAAATGTACTTTAATAAACATCAAGAACCCAAATTAATAAAAAAAATTATAAGGAGAGGCCTGACTAGGACTAAATATATATTTTGTTTGAAAAATCTCCATTGTAGTACAAAATTGGTACCAAAATAGTGAAAGCTAGCGTTTCATATTAAATTCACAAACTAACAACCTTTGACATACACATAATAAACTTGATTAATCCAACATTCCATATTAGGTCCAATGTTCATTCCACTCACACATTGCCATGAAAAATGGAAAGGCCTCCAATGTGTAAAAAGTTTGGGCATACGTTTCGACAACCAAGTTGAGATGTGTTCTCAAGCGGTTTTGAAGATTTTTTTTCATGAATGAAAGGTTGGAGAAGGTGTGCTCACCAAATTCAAAGAACTTAGGGCTTACACTACAAGATTTGTGTGATGTGCCATGCAATGCACACCACTGAGGAATGGTGCATATTTCATCTTGAATCGTGTGGTGATTTTGGTTTTTACACCCTAAAAAATTGTTACCCCATTTATTAAAAAAACAAACTAGCTTTTTGGCTAGATCGCTCTTTGTTAGCCCTCCAAATTCAGTAAGGCTTTCCACAATCATAGAAGTCATTGTATTTGACGTGCCTCCATCTATTACCTTTTGAAGGTTGAGCAATAGGGGAACCCTCTTCCATGCTTCAACAATGTACAAATGCACAAACAACCAAGATTGGTTGTCTATGGTGGTAACTTCATTTGCACTCATCAATATGAAATCACCTTTACGAACTATGACTTTGATGGCGTGGAAAACAATCTAGTGTATCATTTCTACCATCGTCCACCTTACACTATTGGACTAATGCTTTCTGGGGCAATTTGGTAATTTCAAAAATTGGAAGAGAGGCTTCAATGCTTCAAAGTTCTTCATGGGTCGACCTTTCACCAATAGATGCCACAATGAAAATAAACTGGAGATTTTTTTTTTCTTCTTCGCCTTGTTTCCATTTGCAACCGTAATGTAACAATAGAATCATGACCTGTGCATGCATACAATTTTTCATTCTTCATATGTTGGTTAATGGGACTCAAAATTATATTCCCCTATTTTCACCCTAGGCTTGGCCTTTTCACATTTTCTTTGGCCCAAATGCTTGATTAAGGAATCAAGTTTTGATACCAATAATTTCTCCTTCCCCTCAACGGCACTACAAATTGTGCACTTCACCATCCTCAACCTCCCAATTTATTAGAAATAGGTTTAGACCAAGCAAATATTATAGCCTAACATTTTTGATACATTCTATTAAGTTCCCATTTAGACCTTTTTGACTTTTTCTTTCTTGGTTTCATAGATGCGGGCTCTACAAGATCTATAGTAGCATCTTAAGGTGTAGCATCAACAAATATGATGTTTGCAACCAAACTTACATGAACATAAGAAGGATTAACTACATCAACAAGTGACTTAGAAAATGGGAGATTATTAAAAGTGGATCAAACATTAGTGGATGATGTAGCATTTGGATTGATTGTTATAGTACTTATTCCTGAAAAAAAAATTGAAATTTTAAGTTTAGAGGAAGGTGAAATGGTGCCATAATTAACAAATAAAGAATTGTAAAAAAAATCAAATTATGTTAATAAGCAGAACAAATTTATACAAAAAAATGATGTTAGAAAATCTAGGGACTATAATTATCAAACACTAAGTAAGATGAAGCTCAATTGAAAAGTGAAAAAATCAAAGTTTCAAGTTGAAAAAAATCAAGAAGGGTGGTCAAGTTTTAAAATACAAGCAACTTTGGATGAACATAAAAAAGTAAAGGTTCAACATATGCAAATACAAAAGAATCACACAAAGATTTTGCAATGAATGCATATCTAAATGTGTTGATTTCATTTGCTTCTACTTACGGTTCTTCCTTCTATCAATCTGCCAAGTTGAACCAACATTTCTTACATTCAATAAGAACGATAACTTAAGGACAAAATGAATTGTGCAACAAATGCATCAAATGCACACAAACCTATGCACCTCCCCATTCATCAATCCTGCAAGATTCAATGGTTGATGCTTTGATCACCATTTTCAACCTTTAGTCCATGGATCTTGCATAACTGAGTTGTCAAGTTTTTCATCACGTGCATTAAACCTTACAGATTAGAATTCATCCTTCTAACTTACTCCCACTTTCTTGTGTTACATCAATACATGTGGTGATTTATTCTCCTATGCTTGTAGAATGGATGGCAACGATTAACATCTTATGAACATTGTGCTAGCAACATAGGGTCCTTGGAAGGAAGGGAGATGGTAACCAACGGTAGAGAGTGGTAGCTCTTGGTTGCAACAAACACAATCCATTGATCTTCTAGATGGTTAGAGGACTATTGTCATTGTTCGATATATGGTGACAAAACCATACTTGGCCATTGATTTTCCTTTGGGGCATTCGCACACTTTTTTTTGGGTTGCAAGGTTACAAAATTTTGCCCCAAAAAAAAAATGATGTTCATGATAGAAGTGAGTTTTGTTTCCATTTTATTATAGTTGTTTCAAATTGATTTTGACTTGATGAGTGCCATTATCCCTCCGTGCTCCCAATTTGACTAATTGGTTTCCTTTGAATGCATTTCAATTGATGTGTTTCACTCGGTGTTGCTAACTTTCTTCTTACCGTCGTTTATTTTTTTGTTGCACCTCTTGCATTGGTGTTGATAGATGAAACTACATTGATGCAATCTTCAAGAACAATCACTAACAATTGTTCTTCTTTGTTTGTAGATTCAATATTCCTTGAAGACACTTTGTTTGCAAACACAAGCTTCCTTGAAAACATTGACTATTTGCAATTGCAAATGAACAATGCTTACCTCCATCAAAAGGATCATTGCAATTGCTGAAGTTAGAGATTGTGGTTCAAAATATCTCCATGCCATGGACATTGAATGTCAATATGTTGTTGGGCATTGCTAGGTGTTGCTATTGTTGATGATGGTGGGCAAAGAAAGGGCCCGTGAAGATGGTGTTGAAGAAGGAGGGCATCCACAATGGTGAGCAAGAAGTAGAATTCTTTTAGATAGAATTTGGTGCTTGACAGCATAACATTGAGTTATAAGCCCATATTTGGACCTTCCATTCCATGCAACATTTTGTTTTTCTCTTCAAATCTATGTTTTAGAAATATATATGACTACTAACCAGTCCCTTAACATTTTACAAACACCAAGTGATAGCAAGGATTCCACCAAAGCATTTCTGTGAATTAACATATTATATCTCAATAGGTTTCTAGTTGTTGAGTTTGTTGCACACAGATAACTCGGATTTACCTCTGGGTGTGAACTAGGCTTAAGAGTAACTCAGGGGCTTGAAAGTCTAAATTTAAAATTCCAGGCTCAATAGCCTCATGGCATGTAGAGAGATAACATGGAACCGGTGGGGTGGGCGGCCTTTCTGCAATTATGTGCATCCTCTACATCTTTTTAATAAATTTTGTGATGTTGCCAAAGTGGCGATCATCTGTAGGAAGATTTGGCAAAACTTGGCATCATCCATAGCCAGATTCAACAAAGTGACAGTCAAGCCAAATTGGCTATAACCAGATCAAACATACAAATAGGTTGTATGTTAGTTGTATTAATTTGGGGGGAGGGGGGGATGGTGTACCCAAAAAAAATTTGGCTTTGTTTTTTTGTTTGTTGGCGAGGAGTCATTTTGATTGGCTGATCATAATAATTTTTTAAAACATTGGGCCTTCCCCAAAACAGAAGTATAGAGGTGCTTCCCTTTGACCCAGCTTTATAGGTTATGAAAGTTGAACTTGGGCAAAGAATATGGGACAATGTATGGTGATATTGGGAACATGTTGAGAGCCATTAGGAACACATCAAGAACATTGTGGGAACACCAAAATCCAAAAAAATAGAACCTTGCAACCAGCACTCTTGGGTGTGTGTTGAGTTATCTCATTGATTGCATGGAAATCCTATTCTTAGAGCTATTTGTCACCATTTTTGGCCTAGGCTAATACCCCTTCCTAAGAGCATGGCTATTTGTTTTGTCAATGGTTATAATTAGTTTTGGGGTGTATTCAACTTGTCTATTTTCAGAGGGTGATGGGCCTCTTTACTTGGCCCTAAACCAAAAGAACATTCCCGCTATGAACCATCTGAAAATAGCCTTGCCTTTGGTTTAGGTATCTAGTTTACAAGGCTAAAAATTTGGGCAAAAGATATGGGATAAAATGTTGTGCTATTGGAAATAGATTGGGGAACAGATTGAGAATGTCATTGGGAACCATGTGGGAACAAGATGGGAAAATGATTGGAACACCAAAATCCAAATCCCCCACTCTCCCTCTCCCCGCCCCGAAATTGCAAGCTCTTGAGTGCATGTTAAGCCTTTTCTCATTGGGTGCATGAAAATTGTATCCCTAAAATTGTTTGTCACCATTTTCAGCCTGGCCTTTTCCTAAGAGCCTGGGTACTTTGCACTACTTACTCTTACTTGAACCAGGCTGCTCATGACCAGATAGATCTTGGTACTGACTATCTACCAAATTCTCCTTTGCAGTTAGGCAACTGCACAATAGACACTTCCTTTCCATCTCATTCAGCATGGAGGGGAAACAAACACAATAGACACACTTTCTTTCCATCTCCTTCAGCATGGAGGGGAAACAAACACAAAAGACACACTTTCTTTCCATCTCCTTCAGCATGGAGGGGAAACAAACACAATAGACACTTTCTTTCCATCTCCTTCAGCATGGAGGGGAAATAAACCAAATCTATGAGTTTCAGCAGCTCCTCTAGGCTAGCTATGAAACTAGTGGGAACTGGTTCATTCAGTTCAGCAACTACTAAGTACATGAACGGTTTCGGCATAAATTAAATTATTTTTCGTTTTGCAGAATTTTTGAATTTTTTTTTGAATTACTTGTGTCAAAAAAATATTATTATTATAAAATTAAGAATATGCAAGTTTTCAACAGTTGTGTTTAAACTGCAGACCTTAAAGGTCAAGAATTTTAGAGTTTGTATAGACTTTCCCATAAACATGGCAAGGATGTATTTATTATTTTTTATAATCATTACCTGCCGAAAATTTCAGAATTAAAACATCAAGTGCCAAAGTTAAGATTTAGAATTTCATTAATTATTTGGCAGTTTGTTGCCAAATCCTATCAGGGAGTAAGATAATCTGAACAACAGTCTGACAATCCTACTGCAAATTCTAGCTATGCCCATGCTTACTAGAGTTGTTATCTGCAAAATACCCCAAACTGGGCCCCAGTTTCACCTACCTGGGGATGAAATTATAAAGTTAGTATGAAAATAGTATAGTCTAGTACCCAGTGAATTCAAACAGGGGATGAAACTAGTTGTCTAGCCCAAATTTGATTCTAGGGGAATTTTCAACCCCCAGTTTTGGATTTGCCTTACCTGCTGCTGCCCATTCTTCCTTAAATCAAGCCTTGTTATAATAAGATATTGCAGATTTTCTGAACCCAGTTTCATGGAATGTTATCCAGTTCTGCCCACTTTGTGGATACAGTCAAATTGGGGATGAAACAGGGATTAGAGGATCAAACTAGGGCCTGAAGACAGGTTGAGTTTAGGGATAACTCTATTATCCCTGCCTTTTTGTGATGCTTCCAAAGTGTAGAGCTTTTGAGGATGAAACCCAGCAATGGGTACCAGTGTTGGCCACTTCTTTATTTTCTGGAAGAACTTTCAGTTCCACTTATGATAAAAATAATTTGAAATTGGTCTTGGTTCTGGTTCCCAGTTTTCACAATGTGAATGACATGATCTTGAGTTTATGAATTCCATAGCCTAGGGTCAGCTTCCACACTGACAAAAAAACACTAAGACTTTATTTTTTTAAAAATCAATCGAATTTTAAAATAAAAATAAAAATAAAAATTCACAATGTACACATGTCTGCTATGATATTGTCATATGAATAAGTGAAATTATTCAAATTGTAGCCTGTGCAATATGGATTTTCAACACATCAAGTTTCATATTTTCACAATAATTTGTTTCAATATTCAAAGGATTATTTAATGATGAAACTGACCTTAGGGTAATTGAACCCTAGAACCTAACCTATAACCTTGACCTGAACTTTGTATCTATAAGGTAAGGGTATATTTAATAGTCAAAACTTCAGGTATACAAAAACTAATTTTTTGGGTTGATGGGTAGTGTTTGGGTATCCCCTTTTCACATACCCCTTTTTGGGGTAAAAAAGAGTATATATTTTAATTTATTTATCTAATAATGAAAGAAAATGCCCATATTTTGGATTTTTCAAGAAAAAATTCAAAGGTCAAATACAATACTAAAATGCAAGAATCAAAGCATTTGATTCATCTTTGACTAAGATAAACACACTTATGAGTGAACACTTGATCTAATAAAAGACAATGGCATCATGTTCAACACTCAATTAGTGATGGAGTGTAAAAATAATTTGTAGCTGATCTTTGGGTGTTCTAGTAATTTTTTAAATCATCTAGTTCTGTTTAGTAACATAAAAATGATGGTTTTACAAAGTAAGGGAGGTTTCCATTTGGAAAATATCCCTATGACACACACCTGCCACTCCTAGCATGTGCATTTTTATCACATGTTAACAATACTCAATTTTATCTCATATGGTTTGCCCAAAGTTCTCACCTTCTCACCTATATATTTGATTGATCTTTATTTCCAAATTCAGATGCAAAGAGCCTCCAGTTCTGATTATTTCAAAAGCCTTAAAGAACTGGTGGTTTTCATGAAAGAACCAGCAAATAACCATTGGTTCTTTGACTTTTCCATATTTTTTGAGAATTGTGGTTATACATCAAAACTTGTTTTCCAAAAAAAATTGACAATTGGCAAGCAAAATGGGTATAATATAATAGGGTTGATAACCTGCAGCTATCTATTGCTCATTCTAATAGCTGCCCAACACTGGTAAAGCCCTCAGAAGATTTTTTTCAGTGCAGCTCAAGGGCACTTTTTTGGTGCCCTTTTCCTCCAAAATGCTCAATCTTCTGCAGGTGTTTCGTTATGTTCGAAAAGCCTGATATTTTTAAATTTTTGTCTCCTGATACCCAGTGCATACCTGACAAGTATCATAGGGGAAAAACAATTAAAAATCAAAATTGTAGAGCCTTTAAGCACAGTGAAGTCCTCAGCCATGCCCTTTACCAGAATTGGGCCCAAACAAGGCAGGCCTGACCATGGGCCTTCATTCCAGTAAAGCCTTCGGCTTCAGGCTTTACATACCACTAGTTGACAATACTCAAGGTCATGAGGGAAAGAGTGGGTACTACAAAAAAAAAAAAACATACCATGCTGGGTGCGAAGGTAGGTACCAGTGTTGAGCGGTTCTCACAGGGGGACTCAGTTCTCATCTTGGTTTTCAGTCCCATTTTCAAATTGAGATCCGTTATGTATGGCATTTGATGAGAATCGGGCTGAAAACCAACTCCCAAGTTCTCTCAAGAGAAAGATTCAGTCTACATGATTTTTGAAAAAAAAACTGAGACCCAGGTTCCCATATATGGGTTGAACCTGGGTCCAATTCTCAGGCCAATAAGTAGTAGAGTTTTCTATGAAATATAAAGAAAAAAGAGTCATAAAAATTATAAAGAGGATGAGATTTCTAAAACCTAGTGAAAAAAGTATAAGGAACTTAAAATGGAGCTTAACAAGAACTCAAAACTCTAAATTTCATCTTGTCCGTCTTTTTTATTATTGTTTTAAATTAATTAATATTGTTCACTGACGATGCTAGTTGTAGTGGAGCTATAAATAATTTTGAACCATGTGCATTAAATTTTAAGTCAACATTTTTATATCATATTTTTTGTAAATTCATTATTTTACAACAATGAACTTAGAGCTTGAAAGAGAGTTAGGGGATGAAAGAAGAGCCCCATGCAAGGTCAGTTTAAGAAAAACTCCAGAAAATAGGATTTTATTTTTTAAAATTAATTTTTTTTTTATCATTTAAACAAAAAATTGAGAACCAAATTTGTGAGAACTGATTTTGAAAACAAACGGTTCTCAAATGAGTGAGAACCGAGTACCTTGACAAGCAAGTACCCAATCCACTTGTGGGTCGTTAGTAGATAGGTAATAAAAAAAAGCATTAAGCTAACCACCATGGTTAGCCAGGCAACTGGAACCCAACAGAAAACTGTTTCCTGACCACTTATCATCCTTTCTTCATCGTGCACTGGTGAGTCCTGGTTCAATGTGGCCGGTACCTCACTACCTTGGCAGCTTAATTTTGAAATGTTCATTTCGAGAGCTGGAATATTTTTGAAGATTCAATATTTCCCTTTAGAATTTTTTTAAATTAAAAAATTTCTAAAAAAATTATTATTAGTGTTGAAGCTGCTAAGGAAGTAGGGTATACACTTTGTTCTAATGAGAATGCCATTTGTAAAAATTTGGTGTCACCTAGTCAAACTTGTTGTAAGGTCTTCTTAGATGAAGTATGACCAAAGTCAATTGAGTAGAGCTCTCTCTCCTTCTCAGACTCAGTTAAGTGGCTCCACCATCCTAAGGAAATTGTCATGATTTTTCTTTCAAAAAAAGAGGCATCAAGAATTTGCTATCACAGCATGGTCATTCAAAGTAGTCAAATGTACAAAGGCTTCATTAAATTTTAAAAACAAAATAGATGGAATCACCTTCAAATTTGCCATAGCTAGCCAAGACATGGCAATGCAACGGAACATGAGAAAATTTCATCACAAAAGAAAGCTTAGTATGGTACAAATTAACTTCTATAAACAAAGAAAGTTGAAACCACAATTGCCTCCACTGATTTGCTCTACTATGTGAGAATTATTTTTGCAAGCTCACATACTGAGCATTGGTGTAAATGCTCTAATAGCTATTGCAAGACAACAAAAGAAGACAAGTGCATTGAAATCGGACCCGAAATTGCAAAAAGGAAAAAGAAACAATAGAAAGCAAACAAAGAAAAGAGAAAAATGAAATCATGATGCAAATTGAGTACAAAGACAAAAACTTGTACAAGTAAAATTACAACTAAAGTACAAAGTAAAAAGGAGCTTCAACCACAACAATAGAAGATGAAGTGTAGGTTAACAACTGAGGAGAGGAGCATTCCTGAAATAAGTGCCCCCAAAAGAGGATCCAAGGGGCGCTTATTTGGGAATAGTTTGACACTAGCATTTCATGAAAAGCTGACCCTGCAGACCATCAAGAGTGCCCCTTATGAAAAAGACGAGTGTTGGGCAGACATTAGAACCCTCATCAAACCCCTGCCGGGTATCAGGGTGGTTCTTTATGTCTCCTAATTACCGTTCGCACAATCAAATACTGAAGACCAGTGATTCCCAAAAATCAAATACCCAGAACGTGAGCTTCTCTGATTCTAAAATTCCAACAAATGAGAACCGGCGGTCATTAAGAAAATCAAATACCCAGAACGTGAGCTTCTCTGATTCTAAAATTCCAACAAATGAGAACCGGCGGTCATTAAGAAAATCAAATACCCATCCAACACTTGAAAGGACAGAGGGCCAGTGTTATTTGGGCCTTGGATTTGCAGAAGAAATGTTTTGGTTTCAATTTTTGCTTGCTTTAATAATTTGATCAAACCTACGGTCCACTCTGAAAAGGGTTGGTCAAATTCCTAAATCTCTCGTTTGAGTGGCCAACTTGTTCTTGGGCTTGTGGTGGACACATGATTTTCCAGGGGTTAGTTTAGGCGAAATTTTGTGCCAGTGGCAAATTTTATTTTTAAAAATGCCAACATAAAAGTACTTTTCAGGCTTTATAACTCAATATTTCAGGGGGAAAAAATATCACCAGATTTTTGTACTAAGTTCCAGTAGGGTAGCAAGAATATAAAAATATGCTTTAGTTTGTTCTTTTTTTTTTCTATTATTGTTTGTGGCCATATTTGCTTTAATCCTCTTATGGATCACCACCTTAGCTACATTACAAAATTGGAAAAATAAAAAGAAAGAAAGGACTGATAGTTTCTATCCATTGCAAGGTTGCTTCATACTTCCAGAGTGAGGAGTAGTGTATTTTATTTCAATTTCTCCACGGAAGGGGGTTTGGTTACCATCTGGTTGTTGCAGGGTGCTCAGTTTGCTTCTTTTTTTTTGTGTGTGTGTTCAATCAGACAACTATGTTGAAAACAAATTGCTCATGTTCTGAGTATTTGAACTAAGATGTGCTCATACTATGTGACAAGAACAAATAGTGAGTTTTATGTGCATGTTTGCTGATGTAGTTTTTGTGATTAAAGGATGCTGAAGCATGTAGAACAAGTGGCAACAAAGACTTCAATATGCTAGTTTTTGTGATTAAAGGATGCTTAAGCATGTAGAACAAGTGGCAACAAAGACTTCAATATGCTAGTTTTTGTGATTAAAGGATGCTTAAGCATGCAGAACAAGTGGCAACAAAAACTTCAATATGCTAGTTTTTGTGGCTATTGAAAATAGGGCAGATTCCAAATGATGAAGAAACTTGAAAAATGTTGCCATCTTCACAAATGAAAACCTAGTAATTAGTGGTAAATATGAGAAAGCATAAAAACAGAGCTGGCTTCACAAGTGATGACCAAATAAATATGAAGAAGAAAAAAATCCACTCACCATCTCCCCAGCTATAACATACCTAAATTTGGTATTTGTGTTTGTATTTTTGAAGCTTGAACCTACATTCAAAACAAATGGTTTGAAAGGGATTTGAACCTTACTCTTAAAAGGATGCTGCCCACTACAATGCAAGCCCCACCTGGCAGCTCAAATCCAATCAGAAACAAAATCAAGACATAAAAACAAAAAAAAGGAATTTGAGTGTAGGAGTTGATGACTCATATCATCACCTTTGACAACCAACATTTGAACTAAATATGACACAAACGATTTCAATCACCATAGAAATAGAGACATCATATTTCAAAATTGTAACATCTCCTTAAGTCACAATACATAACTGGTTTCCAATCAATAGTTGACTAACCTATGCAACCCAAACATAATGATAAGCATTGAACCCATATCTTGCTTGGTTCTTATTCTAATCACACATAGAATGTAAAATGGGAGAATGTCCAGGGCTTAACTTTTGCACATACATTTGAACAACAAGGTCCAAATGGGTACTAAGTCAATTTTGCAATTTTGATATAATGAATGCAAAGTTAGAGAATATGTGTTTGTCCTCCACACCGCCCATGATCATGCACATTTTTGTCAAAATAAACCCTTGAGACATATGGTGGTTCAAAATAGCACTAAAATCGATCCTCTCCCATAATCATGTAGTTGCGGTGTAGTCATGGGGAGGCAACATTGTAGCTTGGCAATGATTTTGCATGGTTAATTTGAAAAAACTATAAAGCTCATCAGCAATAATAAGGTTTAATATTGGCCCACCAAAAGTACTAAAGACCCCCAAGTTTAGAGTGGCCAAAATGTGCTTGTAATAATATGCTTGCAATATTAGCCAACTTGAAAGGAACTACAAAGTTGCATGTGAAGGTCTCACAGTCTTTTGCAAATTTGGACAAACTTTGCACCAACTTGAGTAAGGGAATGATACAAGCAAGGCCCAACAACATTTCATCGTCACATAATAACTCATAATTAACTTTGGTGATGTTAATGGCTACACTATTTGTAGCCATTTTCACATCCAAAGTCTTGTAGTCATTCAAGACTCATTTGGATGGTGACAGCATTGAAACCTAACAGTCTTGATGTTCTTCATATTTTTATTAACTTTGCATTCTAGTAGGTTAGCCAATTTGCTTGCTTTAAAACCCCATTTCAGGTTGTGGGTAAAACAATTATACAAATCAACAAAGCAATGTTCAATCTTCCTCACCAAGCTTAATCCATTGAGACTCTAGACAAAAAGGTTTGTGTAGTGCCATGTAATTCCCACCACTTACAAAAGTAACATGTTTTTACATGAACTACATAATGACACCAAATTTGATGCCTTAAAATATTGTCACATCGTTTGCCCAAAACAAACAAGCTTGTTTGCCACATCCATTTTGTTCATCCTTCCAAATTCAACACAATTTGTAATGTTAGATTATTAATCATCATCCCATTTATAACTCACTACAAATTAAGTAAATCAGGAACCCTTCTCCATTGCTCAACCATATACACATGCATAAATAACTAGGTTTGGTTGTGAAAAGTAGGCATTTCATCACAACTCACCAAGATAAATTGAGTTTTTTGAATAGTTAACTTTATGGCTTGCAAAACAATGTTATGCATTGTTTCTACCATGGTCTAACCCATTTAATTTGACCAATGCTTGTGCATGCCATTCTTTATTTTAAAAAAATTGGAACAAGGTTTTGAAATCCTTAAAATTTGTTAGCGAGCAACCCTACCGCAACAAATATAATATTGACACAAATTGTAGGTATTTTATTTTTTCTCCACCTTGTCACTATTCACAAATTGAACAACAAGATTGTCCTACCCTCTATATGCATACAATTTATCACTTGTAAGACAAATATAAATTTGCCCCATAACAAATCTAGGTTTAACCTTGGTGCATTTCTTCAAACCAAAATGCTTGATGAGGGAGTCAAGTTTTGGCACTAGAAGTTTATTTTTTCCTTTAATGTTATAACAAACCCTAAACCTTACCATTATCATTTTCCCAATCAAACCCAACAATTGGTTTAGATCGTGGAAACCTAAAAGCCCAATAGTTTTTAAAAACTTTGTTTACCTCCCATTTACAATTTTTTGCCTTCTTTGATTTATTAGGTTGAGTTTCTAAGGTAAGATTTATAAAAATAGGTTGATCCATGGATGTGTTTTTAGAAATCATCACATTATTTCGCTTCAAAGTTGCATTAAAAGATATTAGAGACACACGTGAAATTAACATGAATGACAAACTAGCAAAGGAGCTTGGGAAGTTTGTAGATGTAATATCATTATAAAGGTTTGGGATTATTGTTGTTAAAAACAGGAAATTAAATAAAAAATTTGGAGGAGGTTTTGATAGTGCCATTAACACATAAAAGAACAATAAACCCAAGGAACATAAACAAATGGGGAGTTCAAATATTTTAACTTAGAGTTGTCAAAAGACTTAAAGTTTGGTGAAATTTGAAATCAAAAACTTAGAAGGGGTTTCAGGCTTGGTGAAATGTGAAAACATAAACTTGAGGATAACACTGAAAATTAATTCAAACTTTTCAATTGGCTTCCACATAAAATAAAAAATTATTTTTTTACAAACCTAGAATGAAAAGACAAACGTGAAGCAAACACAATGTGTTGAAAACTTCAAAATCCTAGAGGCAAACTTGGAGCACAAAAGAAATTTAATGTGATGAGAAAAATAATGAGGTTTCAAATGAAAAAGATAAAATCATGAAACAACTAAAATAGAATGTTTTAAAGCTTCAACTTTGAGTAAGAGCAAATGCATACAACCAAAAGTCAAACCCTAACCAAAAAAACAAACACACATATTTTAAAAAAACTTAAAAGCTCAAAATAGAGATGCATTTAAAACTCTAAAATTATACATTCAAAAAATAAAAGGTGAAAATGGAATCAAATGCATGACCATAACACAAAAGGAATTACTTCAAACCCAAGCATTCTATTGTTACATTTTACACCTCCCTAAATTTCAAGAACACTTCAATAAACAAAACATAGATCTTAACCATGAATTTCAAACAAAAGTACCTCAACAATGAAATCAAATCAAACATCTCAAAAACAATTTGTATCTTGTTCATTTATGGTGGTTTTTCATTGCACCTTCAACGTGTTTTTACTTCAACTTTGATTTCTCTAAACCTTAACCATGAAAACTCATCCTATAAACTTCACTACAACAAAAACTTTATGTTCTTTACAAGCAATGATCTAGATTTGATGGTGTGCATATCTATAGTTGATGGTAGGGAGCTTGGAGGTAGGGGGTTGCAAAAAAAACATTTCTAGCGTCCTACGTGCATGGAAAATTGCAAAGTTGGCAAAAGCCTTAAATTGTGTGTCAATGGTGATGGTTAATGGTTAAGCCAAACTAAAAGCATCATGATGACTTGAAGTAAATTTGATGGCCCAAATTTAACTACCCCATTTGTTAAATAGGTGTAGTTACACAAATAGGAGCCATAACAAGTATAATGGGGTCAAAATATGTAACTAAAAGCCAAAAAGGGCTTCAGATGTTAACATAGTAGTGACATACAAAATACGCGTATTTTTTGAAGGTGCTCAAAAAGAAGTATTTTCAAGTATTAAAAAAAAAAACATTATAATGATACTAGTGGTGCTTAGGCCCAAGTATTTTCAAGTATTTTTTAAAAAGCCCAAAAAAACGTATAATACACGTATGTTTGAATCGAATTGAGCGTATGTCACTACTATGGATGTTAAACATAATTTGTCAAAATCAAAAAAATATTTTTTGATTATCATTTAAAACCATAGTAATCATGGCAAGTTAGTCATTTTTCTCTCATATGAATGTGAAAGAACTTAGAATATAAATTCATTTGATCCAAGTTTAAGTTTCGGTTTTAATTTATAATGTCTAAAATGGTACACCTATTACATCATATGGAGTCAATTTTGCAAAGGATTATCAAAAGGAATCATATGATTTAAAAAAATTCATTGAAAAAAATAAAAATGATAAGAACATATTAATCACATTAAGAAAACACTCATATTTTTTAAAATGTGGAATTTTAAAACTTTAAACATTCAAAGAATGTTTCAAAATTGTTTAAAAATTTCAAAGCTTCACAAGTCCTTTATAACATATAAATGGGTTACAATGTACATGATGTATGAAAAAAAGTTATAGCTTAAACTATACTAAAACTAAAGGATGCACATGAAAATTTTATATTTAGTGATGACTTTAAACTTTGATCATTTTTCAAGATGAAACATTGAATTTGTAAGGAATTCATATTTATTCAATAATGACTAACAAAAAAATGTGATGCATTGAGGAGCATTTGAATATTTTTAAAAACAAGTTACAAAAAATTTCATCTAAAATTTCATTAACATGTAAAAGTTTTTTTTGTGAAAAAAGATGTGGAATCTTTTTCCTAAATAATCTCTTTGGTTCTTAATTATAGGTTTTGACCCAATGCTTGTTTAGTTTTTCACATTTAGAAGTGGTGATTTAATTTGGTGTTGAAAGTATAAGATTTGTTTCTGTTGTAAGGTTCTTAATATTTTATTGAAATGTGTGAATTAATTTGAAAAAATCCAATGAATATATATATTTCAAAAACATTCATTAAACATTGTAATGGTTGTTATTTAATACAAAATTGACTTGTAAATGGGTTTCAAAACTTTGAATATGAAATATTTCTTGAAATGTTTTACATAAACCTTGAGATAATAATGTAGAAAACAATTTCAAGGTTTTAAAAAGAAAATTGAATACTTTTGTGAAAATATTTCAAGAAATATTTTTCTAAAAGTAGTCCTTTAAGTAGGCAAATGTGGCTCATGTCATTGGCACCCAAAAACTTTTTTCTTTCACTAGGACATTGCAAAAATTTGCCAAAAAACAATTTGCTTAAAAATTCTACAATATGGTAATGGGTCCCACACTATGTTTGGTGTGTTGTTTAGGCAATTGATGTATTAAATTAGGCTTCATTATATTCCTTAACGATAGGAAATACAATGAAGCTTTCAACCTACGCATAGGATTTTTCATGAAAAAATGACCCAACTCCACCATATTTTGAGAAAAAAAATCCAATTTTCTAGATTATTATAATCTTTCTAGTATACCCAATAAAATAACCTTATACATTTATAATTACTTTCATATTTGATATAAACCAAATTTGTCTAATTCAGAAAAGAAAAAGAAAAAGAAAAAGTGTAATTGGTCACATTTCCAACAAGAATCACATCCTATAATTTCTTTAGTCATGTACTTGATATTTCGATATTCAACCACCTCCATTATAATTCCTAAGTTGATATTTAATTTCTTGGATGTTATTTTGAAACTTTAAACACTTAAGGTCATGGGTAGCCAATTTTAGTTGTACACCTAGCTTTGAGTGGTTGTCCAAGGTGGCTCCTAGGAAAATGTAACTAATCCAAATGGAAAATTAGTTTTATAATTAGTTTAAAATGGCAGTTCCTCCTAAATTAATAACTATAACAAGGAAAAAATAACAAAAATGGGAAATGTAAAAAATGTATTCATGGATGAGAAAAAGGCTTTGGTCTACCTATTCTTGTGCTGAGGATAGGAAAAATGGCAAAATTATTTTGATCATTCGAATTCAGGAATAAATGAAAGAGGAACCTATGTCCTAAAGTCATTAAGTTTTTACCAATGTTGGTTGGGTACCAAGATTGTGAGGTAGGATTCGATGATTTTGGATCAAGATACTTGGAACCTAGATTCAAAAAACACTTATAGATCACAAGTGCAATTTATCATTATATTTTGACATCTATGTGAGGTAAAAAAAACCACTTGTAAGGTCACAAATGTGTAAACCTTTAAAAAAATTTAGAATATATTAGAATTAAAAAAGAGAATAGATTAAAGTTTAGAAATAAGCTAGTTTAGAAATATGTTTGACATTTTCAAACCTTTGTAATAGCAAAATTATTGGAATTAAAAAGAATAAAATGATTTTTTAACTTTTGGATCTTGTAATATGTAATGTAGTTTGAAATTTGCAAAATTAGGTATTTCCAAGTTTTTTGGTTGTTTTGCATTTTGGAACCAAAATTGTTGGTAAATGGAATTGAAACTTGGAACCACTTCAATTTGAAATTAGGTAGGTTTCAAATTTCCTAAACCCAGTTCAATGTGAAATTAGAGTTATCTAACAATTTTGCAACATTACCCAAGTATTCATACAAAGCATAAACCCAAGGTTTCCTATTGTCATTCCCAGTACCGACTGCAGCCTTACACCCTCTGTGTAGAGAAGAGGAGTTCGTTTATGAACTGAACCTTACTTTCCAAGTGATACAAATTCTCTTGTTGACGTACACAAACATGGTCAGTGCAAAGATGAAAGCATAATGTTCTAAAGGACCTGCCCATAGAGCACATTTGGCTTGCTACTGAAGAAGAACTACAGCAAGGCCCTGTGGGCTGAGAGGAGCCCTAGGGACAGAACTAGGTAGCAGAATAATGCTACGAGGCCATGTTCTGTGGCATAAAAGGACCTTAGTTGCCCAGCTTTCCAAATGCAGAATCAGCACTTGGGGTGTGTCACACTGTGGCCTTGCCATTAATATGAAACAGCATTTATGGAAACTCAATTATTTCACCATGCAAAAATATAATCTTCAAAAAATCCTCTAAAAGAAACCAAAATCCTTCAAGATATCATAACTCTGTAACTATTCTCAAGTTTCAACACAAGCCAAAATATCATCCTTCAAAAATCCGCATATAAAAGTAGACCAATTACCTAGGGGTCAAAAATCCATTAAGCTACTATACTCTATAATGAATCTAAACACAATATCCTTGCCATGGTTATATCCACAATCTACCGTTCTTTATGTACTATGGAATGGTCAAGCCCCTGTCCATTATTTGCGGTAAGGTGCCAGGCAAGCCTACTAGGGCAAGCTACGTGGCACACCCAGCATAATGGACGAAGGCAAGTACATTCTATGACATTAAGGTTTGTGATGGCAGATTCAACTATTATGGACAAACAATTAATATTATTAACAGACACATTTTGGTCCCAGTGTTGATCATCACCTGAAGATTATGTCATATAATGTGGTGAAGAAATGACATAATCTGCTACCACTGACATTAATGTGATTTGGTAGAAAGGGTTTAGGGTTTAACATGCTAATCAACAGTGATGCAGTTCTGCCAAAAAGCAAATTGATGAAGGAAACAAAAGCATGGTTCTGTGTTTTTTCTGTCCCTCAATGCCCACAGAGTTTACTTTGCATACAATTTGCTTACATGTGAAAAACAAAGAGAAAATTCAACCTCCCCTCCCCCCTCCCCCCTCCCCCCCAACACTTAAGACAAAAATTGATTGGAAAAAAGCTCACAAGTCACACACAAAAATCAGCCACTGATGACTTGCATGCACCTCAACAAAATAACCTTTTTAAGGCTTTTATTGATACCAACTGACATGATTCTGCAGTCATTGATAGTGAAGGCTAATAAAGAAATGACAAGAACCCATGCACACAAATCCCACAATTTATTATTATTATTATCAGCATTATTCTCAATTTTGTGGTTTCAAAAATTAGGTGAAAATTCCTTTTTTTTTTGCAATTTTTAAAAAAAATTTCACTTAAAACGAAAATTTCCAAAATTTTCCAGATTTTTTGGTTGTCACAGTGCAAAAATTTGCCAAAGAAAAATAAGCTGATACAGACCCGTTGGTGTTCTTTCCAATCCCTACACATTTTGCAAAAGTGCTAAAGCCCTAAGAACAAGTATTTCTTTTGCATTACTCTTTTTTATTTCATTTCAATATATCATTTTGATATTATTGATATTTATTCAGTTTTTTGTATATAGCTAAGGTGGCAATTATCCATAAGCTGATTTAGGCAAAATTGACAATTAGCAAAATATGAAAGGAAAAAATTAAATGTCCATATATGCTTTTGGCTACCTACTTGTTGACATGTAGAAATCTGAGAATTTTAGAGGATTTTTGGAAAAAAATTTAACTTCTGTGACAGTTTAAAAGAAGAATCATGGAATTTGCAACAGAAAATATGAAGAATTTTGCACCAGTGTGAAGTTTCACACAAGAAAAAGCCTGGTCCAGACACAATTTTTTCACTCTTTGGATCCCTAGTATTTCTGTCATTGGCCAAGCATTGCTTTGAATAAAATTCTCATTGCTATTGCTTTTGAGTTATGGAACTCTCTTGGCCCAAAGAAGCTGGCTAGAGTGGTCCTTTGATGAGTTGATTGCTTTTGAGTCGGCTGAAGTGGAGAATTGGGCTGAAATGGGGGGCCTGGCAGGCCTTTTTTGGGTGACTAAACCTGGGCCAAAATGCTAGATTAAATATTAAAACTGCTACAATCATGTATTTTTTGAGGTTTTCAATTTAAGAAAAATCACTAGATTTTTAAACAAGCTTGAAGCAGGTAGCCAAAAATATAGAAGGAAGTGTTTTTATAAATTATTTTCATGTTTAGCTTGTAGCCAAAATTGGCTAAATATTTGTGTGAATGATCACCACTTTGTCTTTGGATTTGTCTTTGATGACGGCCAACCAATGGATGTCAAGTTGTCCTCTAAGTTTCTCTCCTCTTGCTTTTGTTGACACACTCGACTTTTGGGAAATTATCTTCCCGCTCATTCATTCATTGGCTCTTGAAAAAGTCTGAAGGGTGTGAAATTGGACAATAAGCATTGGTGGAATGGGTGAAAGTGAGAAGACATAACTAAATATTTTATTGTTATGTTCATACATAATCAAAGCATTAAAGTTTGCGTGGCCCAATAGAGTTATCTCGAAAATCACCCTTTGTTTGGGCCCTTTAGTCCCTAGTTCATCCCAAATTTTCAGGTAGCCATAAAATGAGCAAAATTGGGTACCATTTAACGACGATAGGTACGAGTTCAGAAGATTTGCAGGATCTTTATACCTGACAAAGGCTTCATTTAATGAAGAATTATGAATATCAGCCAGCAGTGAAGGTGCAAAGAAGGCAAATCCAAGGTTAAGGGTGAGACTCCCCTGAGGACCAGTTTCAGGTAAGAAAACGAGTTTGATCCCTTGCTCTTGTTCCTGTGCACTGTTTTCATCCTAACTTCTCATTTTCATTCCCAGTTTCGGCAAAAACTGGGCCCCAGTTTGGGAAACTTTATGGAAAGCTCTAATAGATAGAGAAGTGAAAATGGATACATTGCAATAGTACATTATAACATTGACGAAGGACAAATGTCATCATGGATGGCACAAATGTTTATGTCTTGAAATGTTTGGCCAGCAATTTATTAAAAATTGGAATGATATCATGATTTGAGAACCAATTGATGTATATGGCCCCTTTTCAATGCTATAGAATTTCTGATTACTGTGATCCCAGGCATGATTCATATTGCCTGTACACAATAACGAAGATGATGTATATTGCTGAAGAACACATATGCTGTTTGTGGTGTAGGATAAACACAATTACTATTCAAGGAAAGTACATTGGTGAAATTGTAATTTGTGTTAATTTGGTTTCCCATTCAAAATTATTCCACAATTGACCGCATTAAAGGTTGTATCCTATATTTCATGATTGATATTGCTACTTTAGTCTTAAGCACCCACAAATGCAACTTTTTTTGCATAATTTCCTTTTAATAAAATTTGACTGTTTGTTAAATTAAATATGTTCTGAGAATTCAGCGCGCAACATCATTGGCAACTTCTCTCCCCACAAACAAACTGGAAGAAGCTCTATCGAAAACCATTGTTCCAATTCCAACGCATAGCCATGCTTGGGAGTTTGGGAAAAATGTTGAAAGCTTCAAATTCTTTTGGAAACAAGAAACATTGATTGGCATGAAACAGAGAGAACCCATGATGAAGGGAATTCAAGAACCATAGAGGATCATCATGGGTCCTACAAATGTTTAATGCTTTGGTGTGCATGAAATGTGGCTGTTTAAGATACATATGAAAACCATATAACACCATTTCACTGTATTGTAACTTTTAGTAAAAGTATTTTTTCACAATGTTTTCAATGTAAGAGAAAAAAACACATAGAATTGACATCTAATATCGCCTTCAAAGTATTATATGTAACAACTTGGTTATGCATCTATTTGATTAAGAACTCACTGTTATAACATGTATTTAGTTAACCCTGGATTAAATAATTAATTCTGGAATCTTCTAAGTTGGTAGTTAGAATTAAGCTTTCTATTAAACTAGAGGCAAAACATTGGAAACATTTATTTGTTGCATCACTTGGCGAGACAAAACATTGTTATTATTATTATTATTATTATTATTATTACATCATATGGTGATCTCCAAATCAAAATGTTTTTTTTCAAATTTTCAATCTTGAAATGTTCATTTTTCAATTTAATTTTTTTTAAAACTTTAGAATTAAACTAAATACATGATTTATCTTAATGAAATGCTCAATGCCCACTTGGGTGGTGGGCGTTCCATTTGTCAAAATGCCTTGCAAACGGTGAAAGAAATGCCCTCCAATCACACAAAAAAATAAAATCCAAGTAAGTCTGTATGAAAATAAAAATGCAAGTTTATTAAGGGAAACAAAAAAGAGAATAAATAATAATAATAATAATAATAAAAAGAATAAATATCCAACCATTAGTTACAACTCCCCAGAGTCTGCATGGTACTAACAAGAAGGGCGTCCTCTCAACAAGGCCAGAGCGCCAGGGGGTTAAAAGGCACGGGGAAAGGACATTCACAAAGACAGTCAGTGCATTTAGGGATCCTAACACAATATATATTAATTTCGGGTACATTACATCCCCTTCCCCCAAAAGAAAAAAAACAAAGTTTTTATTATTATATTGCCCTCCTTCAGTCGGAAGAGCAGAATTAGGTAAGACTGACCAATGGTGGCATACGTTTCCCTAAGGTCACCCCATCTTGTCATTTCCCCCCCCCAGAAAAAAACAAAGTTTTTTTTATAAAACTAATATTTTCTCTGTCACAAATAAAACCAAAAAACTAAAGTACCATCCAGGAATGGACAATGTTGTCCACAGTGTTATTAAACGGTTCTTGACTTTTATGAACAACCTCCGGAACTTTGAATTAATTTTTTAAAATTTTTTTTAGAACGACTCCAGTTCTGGTTCCTGATCTTCAGAAAAAAAAACAAGGGGTGTGTCACACTATGGCCTTGCCATTTACCATGAAAAGTATCTTCAGGCAAAAGATGGATTATGGAAACTCAAATGTTTCACCATGCAAAAATATAATCTTCAAGACAATCCTCTAAAGGAAACCAAAATTCCTTCAAGATATTATTATAACTCTGTAACTATTCACAAGTTGCAACACAAGCCAAAATATCATCTTTCAAAAATCCTTGTATAAACAATAGACCTATTACCTAGGGGCCAAAATCCCTTAAGCTATTATACTCTATAATGAATCTAAACACAATACCTATCCTTGCCTTGGTAGGCAACCCCAATAAATTGGGGTTTTGGTTTTGGGTTCTACATCCAGTTCTTAAGATAGAATTCTGGTTTGTGTTCTGATTTCGGTTCTGAAAATCAGGTCCACTTCTAGTCCAGGTCTACTTAACGCAGACTGGAACCAGTAATTAACTGCCAATGAACCTCCAGTTACCCCTTGGAACTGATAGTTCTAGCCAGTGTTGGCCGGCTATTGAGAATATACCTGGCTATTAACCCGGTTCCGGGTCCGGGTCTTAGTACCCCACCTGCCTAGTATCAAATTTTGGAAAATCTGACTAGGGACCGACCCAGCCTGGTATTGAAGTTTGGTACACCTACTTATACCCTTTTTTGTGTGGTATAAAAATGTCAAAATGAATACCTGACCTAGACCATGATAGCATCCATCTATGTCAGTTCTTAGTTTAGAGTTCAAGAAACCTAACCCTAAAATCTATGTCATTTTTGTCGTTCCACTCTCCATGGCTACAACATTTATAGTTATAAATCCAAAACTTAGAAGGTATATTGTCTTTCCTAAACAAATCATGCCTAAAATATTGCCACTGCGTTTGGAGTTAATCAATTGTAGATTTGGGGTACACATGTGGGTGAAGCTCAAGATTAAAAACCAAAAAGCTTTATTTAAAGTGAAATTTGTTCACATGTTTGATTATCTTACAAGAAAGCATATCCTCATTATCATTGCTCATGTAATCACATATTGCTTGAAGTTGCTTTATAATGGTAGTGGGTTGTATATTAAAACCGTTTTTTGATATTTTGAATTTTTTGGTGGATAAGTTCTTTGCCCACAATTCCATAAGATGGCAAAAATTGAAATGATGTGTAGTGAAAAAGGTGGTCCTTTCTAAAAATTGTGTTGAGAGTGATTTGATATTAGGTGTTCAGATTTTGAAAAATGATTGCTTTGATTATGTTTCAAGTCCTAGTGCACAAATTGTGTTAAAAAAGTGTTGTAGCTCTAGGGGCAAAGGTTGTGTGGGATACATTGCATTGACAATTTTGGCTGAATAAAAAATCATGGTTTCCACACAACAAGCCATCTCTTCCTTTTCTTTTTTTTTTGGTTGTTAACGAATGGTAGAGATGTTAACTTTGTAGTTTCATGAACAATGCGATGCATTGAATGCCACTCAATATCCCAAGCTTGTAGTTTTTGCAATTTTTCAAAGAAATGAAAAGGTGTGGTCATTTACCATAAGGACCATGTGACCAAATCCTGAAGAAGCATGTAACCACTAAAAATGTAAATGTTTGGGATCGATGGAAAATAATTAATCTCCAAGTTGTTGTAGAAGATGGTGGTCAAGAAAATTCAAAGCAATGGTTTGGTCCTCTAGGCCTAACTTAATGCCTAAGTCTAGTCTTAGCTTAAACTAGGTGGTCACTTATGTTTAGGCCTAGTTTAGGTGCCTAAGTCTAGCTTTAACCTAAGTTTAAACTAGAGGGCCTAGGTTTAAACATAGCTCATGTTTAGGTAATTGAATGGTTGCCTATGATTAGGCACCATGTACATGTAGACCTATGTTATGCCACGTCTCATTTAACTATTGGTTCATCCCAAACCTTATTAAATCACCACATGTATCATCTCACCATTGGCCAAATGCATTGACCATCATAGATGCAACACAATTTACCTTTTGACTTAATTTCTACTATGGCTACATAAAACATGATTAGATTTTGCTAAATTGAACTAAAATTGATTAAACTAAATGGTAAATTCTTTTGTGAAAAGAACAAACCTAACTAATCATTTTAGTAGTTTTATTCCTTACAAGAAAGAGGATCCAAGGCAAAAAAAGTTTGTAGAAGACTTGGCTTTACTCATTGCAAAAGGCTAAACGCATATTCTTGTTGTTGAAAAACCATTGCTTACAACAAATGGTTTTTTATCAAAGCCTTTGTGTGGAATTTCCAAATCAAAAGCAAATAGTTGAAAAAACTATTCTTAATTTGGTGGAAAAGATGACCCAGACACATGTTTTAAGTATGTTGGGTCATTGCATTACAATGACTACATCTTTTGATTTATTGATGTCTAGATTCGAACATGACAATAAATTGCCTTAGTTATTAATTTTGTCAATGAATAACATTGGGAGCCTTGTCATATAACAACATAGTTGTTTGAAACTACAAATACTTTAGGTTTTGCCATGGCATTTTAAGTGAAACATTTGCTAGCCTCATACAACTTGTTGGACATGATGGTGGCCTATGTCAGGGATGAAGGTGGTAATCTTTCCACACTTGCAAAAGCCTTCATTTTTGTGGTGACATACATGCCATTTGCACTTGCAATTCCATGGCAAGGTTCATGTTTTAGACAAGGTTTTAGCAAGGCATGTCAATATGCTTGTAATTTGACATTAAAATGTGTGTTGGGTTTCGAAAGGTTGGTTTGAAAAATACACAAGTTGCATGCAAAAAAAATTTTCTACAAAAAAGTCTAGCAATGGCCCAAGGAATGGAAGAAAGCTTGTTTGGATGTTGGTTTTTGACATCATAAGCTAAAGATTCATTTGCTAGTAAAGTCATTATTTCAAGAAACCTTGGAATATTGAAATGCAATTAATTTGTGTTTTGGACAACAAGAATCTTTCAAGTTGCAAGGTTGTGCACCAAATTAGTAATGTATATTTATTCAAACTCAAGGATATGAGTTTATTTTTTATGCATTGAACAATGTTGCATTTGTTATTTATTTCAACATGCAAACTTGCATATGAGAGTTTGAAGTAAGCTCCCTTCTTTTGATATGAAGGGATTTTGAATCTAAGTTGTTTTTGCACATGTGTATGATGGGAGAAGTTATGGCTATCCTTGCTCCTTTTTTGTCTTTGGCATTTGTATACAATGTATCAAAGGTTCATCACATGATTACACTCATTTTAAACCAATGTTTTAAAACCCTTGACATGGTGATGGTTTTGGTAGGAAGATCAAAGCTTGTAGTTATGCTACCTAAATATGATAACAAGATTTTGTTGCATTTCTCAATTGTTATTTTTCATTTTTTGAATCTTGGAGTTTTTTTTTTTTTGTTGTTGTTGGTTTTTCATCTTTTGACCAAGAGGATTCTATTTTTGGACATGTGATTTCAAATGTTGATCATTTGTAAAGGTTGTTAAAAACCAAACTCAGTTTGTTTTGCCATTTGCATGTACATCCAAAAGATTAGAAGTTGCTTCTAACATGGTGGAAGGTTTATGAAGCTCTGTTTTTGAATGTGGCATTTATTGCACACCAAATGTTTGGTATCTTGGGATCACAAATAGAAATACAAAACATTTTTATCATAATTGGAGTTTTAACATCAATATGGAGATGTAAATTGGAAGTTGAAAATATTGACAAACTTGTTATCATATTAAATAATTGGCCTTTTGAGGTGTGCATAGAGTTTGACAAAAAGGGGGGATCTTTGATGATTTCTTAAATGAAGAGGTGACATTGATTGAAGATAATGTTGGATCAATCATGTTGCATGATGCTAGCATCGCTAGCATATTTTGTTAATGAAGAACAAGATTGGTGTGGTTCTATTTAAGTTCCACTAATGAGGAACATGATTGATGGTGGTTCTATTTAAGCACATGGATGCAACTTTTCAACAAAGACATTGGGTTCATTGGATGTTGAAGCAATATATTATTTATAAAGTTTTCAAAGCTATAAAAGACCTAACATATAACATATAGTTTTAAGAAATGTTGTGAGTTTAAGACTTTAATTATCTAAAGGCTGAATTTGTCATTGAACTATCTTTCATGATCTTTGTTGAATGTTGGGAAAAATAAAAGGCAACATAG
Organism: Sphagnum tenellum; assembly: GCA_963921925.1. Lineage (NCBI taxonomy): Eukaryota > Viridiplantae > Streptophyta > Sphagnopsida > Sphagnales > Sphagnaceae > Sphagnum > Sphagnum tenellum. The sequence continues at coordinate 18,139,808 of OY998145.1, forward strand.
TTTCCCAATTGGTATAATTTGCTTAACAACAACAAAATGAGGTGTCAACAAACATAGTTTTTGTTCGAAATTTGAAAGTCGATTGAAATTTTGATCTTAGAAATGTTTTGTTGCTCCCTTTCAAAAACCATTCCATAATGTAAGAGCTTTTCATTGTTTTTTTATCAACGTTTTTGCACCAACCTTGATGGCTTTTTGATACAAAATTTATAGTTCAATCTTGGAATTATAAATGGTCACAAAAATTGGATACTTAGATTCCAAGGACCCTTGGAAAGACAAAACAAATACAAGCATACATTTTAGTGTCATACATAACCTACTTGGCCTCTAAAATCGGCGATTCTTGAGATGATTACTTGAAAACCAACCCTTGTGCATAATAAACAAGTATCATCAAAATAATAATCAATTAGATTGGAATTGGGTAAGATGCAAAAATATCCAAATTGATACCAAGCAAGTCCCAATAGTTTTATGGTAATTTCGTTATTTAATATCATATGAGTTCCCAAAAATATGAAATTCCTAAATACCCTACCCACTTGGTATTGAAAAAAAAGAAAAGCAAGCCAACATTGGTTCTAACCCCTCCAAATTGGGCACCTTCCCAACATTGGAGTATATAGCGTACATGTGTTAAAATGGATTTGACACTTGGGGACAAAGTACATTACACTCGAAATGCACATGCATTGGTGGGATGGATGTGACAAATGGAGACACGTACATTACACACAAAATTTACAACATGCCAAAAGGGAGAAGGGATGCAACAAGAATGCCCGACAAAGGTTGGAATGATCCGACACCCACCAATGCACTAGTCTAATAAAACATGTTGGGTTTTGTTAATTGAATGAAGCTCCATTTTTTTATAGAATTCTCCCATTTTCCTCATTGCCTTTTTCTCTCACCATCACAAACATATTTCTCCTTTTTTGTTTTTTTTTCATTTTCTTCTTGGTTATTTTTTCTTCTCTTTTTCCTTGATTTTCGTCTTGCTATTTTTTCTTCTTTTTCTCCTTACTTTTTTTTTTTTGGTTGTTATTTTTTCTTCTTTTTCTCCTTACTCCTCTTGCTGGGTTTTGTTTTCCTTGCCCTTTTTCCTCTTCTTTCCTTGTTATTTTTTCAAATTTTTTTCCTTGTTCATCTTTTTCTTCTTCTTCTATATATATATTTTATTGTTTTTTCTTGTCTTTTTTCTTGTTGTTTTGCTTGCCCTTTTCCATCTCTTTCTTTTTATTGTTTTTTTTTCTTTTTCATGTGTTGGGACTTTCCATTTGGAACAAGAATGTGGTTTGGAGAATGTGTGTGTTTGGAACTTTGGTTTGGAGCAAAAAAAGGGTTTAAGGAGTGAGTGTGTGTGTTGGGAGCTTCAATTTGAAGAAAGAAATGGGATTGGAGAAAGATTGTACTTGTTACAAGAGGTTGGTAACTTTGGTTTGAAAGAAGATCACAATGCAACATGGAGGTGGGTTTGGAACAATAAAAAGTCTTGCTACAAAAATGCAACAAATCTTGGGAGTTGAATTTGTTTACTTAAAATAATGTTTTTTTTTCTTATTCTTTTTTGATTTTTTTTCCCTTTTTTTTCATCCCCTTTCCTTTTTTTGTTTTGGTTTTCTTTTTTGCATTAATTCACGTGAATATTGTCTCTTTACAAATTCAATTTTTGTTGTTTTTGTCAAACATTGAATATGCAACATTAATAATAAACATAATGTTTGTTTGGACATGCAATACTTGCATATAAATTATTCATATTGCATTCTATAATGTTTTCACATCATAATACACACAACAATCTTTTAAATTTTTCATTAGTTTTTTGACCAACCATGCCATATTCACATCCATAATTTTTTAATGAGAAATGGAAAGGTAGGTAGATAAATAGGGGGGTCGATTGTTACTTGATAAGTAGGGCCAAGATGTAGGTTAGTAGGGTAGCTAGGTCAGTAGGATAACTAGGTAAGAAGGTAATATGAAGATCAGGGTTGAGAAAAAAATAGCACCGGAATAACTCATTGATCAAAAACCAAAAAAAAGGTGCATTGGTGGGTGTTGGTTCACTCTGGCCACCCCGTCCCCGCCCCCCAAAGTACGTTGAGCTTGCTCGCTCGGGTTTCACGGAGGTGACGAGAACCGACGACAGACGCGCTTTTGCTGCTGACAGATTGTCAGGCGATGGGAATCCCGGCATCGGCCTGACGGGAAGTCGGAAAGCAAATTGTTTTTTGTATTTTTTTGAAAAGGAGTAAAGTCGAAGCAGCAACCGCCCCTGGAGCTGGATCTGAGCTGAAGAAGAGACATGGATCATTAGCTAGCTGCCAGAGAATGGCACAGAATGTCCATCGATTTCGATGGCATTTACTTAGTGCTACGGATATGGCCAGACTAGTCGTCGGTCAGATAAAGCGCAAATTAGTCGCAGCGGGAATTGCGCCGTGAAATGAACGCAGTAGTTGCAGGGGTGTGTTTTTTAAAGGATATTGTGATGTAGCCAGAGTGAAAAACATCCAGAAATTATTTAGCCAAGTTTGGCTACGTACTTGGAATAAAAGTAAAATTGTTTTAAGAAAATTTCTTCTTATATTCTTGGCTACATATTTGGAATTTATCATAAAACTCTGGGGATTTGGAAATCTTTTTTTGTTCTTTGAAATCTGGCGAATTTGGGCCATGTTTTTTCTCCCTGAAAAATCCATCCTTTGTATAGCTCGAAATCATATTTTCCAGATTGGAATAAATTGGCGAAATTTCGCCAATAATTTATTTTAAAAAAACAGCACTGAGTGCACTACATAACTCTGTGCATGTGTCGTTGTGTCTCTGTCTGTCGGGATGTATGAAGACATAGCTAGCTGAGTCTGTATTTGTTTTCATTTGTTTTCTCTTTTCTTGTGTGTGTGTGTGCTGTGTATGGATCTTTCTTGGTCTTTCCTTCTATGCAGTAGTTTAGAAAGAGCGCAGTGTTGTGGAGTAATATAGTCGGTTGTTTCTCTGTAAACAAGAGAAACTCTTGTAGTTTTTTGGTTTTTTTGGGAATTTTTTGTCGGGGGGATATTAAGCTGCAAGGAAGTGACTCTCTCGGGATGAGAAGATCAACCTTTAAACCCTAAATCCAGCTCCAAACACCCTGTTCATGAGTTTGCAAAATTACAGTTGTTGTTGTTGTTGTTGTTGTTATTTTTGTTGCTCAGATTCATTCATGTGAGTTTCCTTGTTGTTTCAGTTGGGTGTGCAGTAAGTCCCTCTGGTGCTAAACGCTGGTACCGATGCCAAATCGTGTGTAGTGAACTAGAAGCTTCATCTTGTGGAACCTTGTGGGAGACGTTTCCTGAATTCGTGGCTTCATCGGATTCACAGTCTTGTTGTTTCAGATCCTTGAGAGTCTTTTATTCTTCAGCCAGGTCCAGCATTTCTTACTACAGTACGACAGTCGAGATCAGAACGTCTAGGTAGTGAATAGAAGCTGACTCTGTGAACTGTTGACGTTGTGATCTGCAGGCATCTATAGAATGATTGATCACCGAGACCGCAACTGGAATATTTTTTTTGCATTTGATCGAGTTCTAGAGCTAGAGAGATCTTGGTAGGATTCAGATGAGCTCGCGGGGAATTGCACTCGTGTGAAGCCGCCGAGCATCGCGTAGCTTGATCTCATATTGTAGTTTCGCATGCATGCACTTATATTTGTGCACCGATTAGTTAGAGTATATATGGTGGGTGTCTAAGGAAGGACTCGATCGGCGCGAGGTCCAGGCGAAGAAGATGATGAACGGATCATCAACTGCAGCAGCATCGACGTCCATGCTGCAAGTACCGGTGGGCTTCCGGTTTCAGCCTACGGATGAAGAGCTGGTGGGCTACTACTTGCACGGGAAAGTGACTTCCAAGAAATCGGAGCTTGACATTATTCGTGATCTCGATCTGTACAAACTAGAGCCCTGGGATCTTCACGGTACGCAAGAATGGTGCAACCGCATAATGATCAATCTTATGGGGTTCATTCTATGTACAGCAGATCAATATGTTGTGCAGTTCCTTGTGTAACAAATTTAGGTACACAATTGTGGTTGCAGTTCTAGCTGAACAATTCTATATTGGATCACTGTTATAGGAAGTTAATTAGATTCTCATCAAATCCTGCAATAATGATCATGTTTTCAGAATTGTGCAAGATGGGGAAAGACTCTTCAAGCGTGAAGCAGACGGATTGGTACTTCTTCAGCCACAAGGACAGAAAATACCCTACTGGGTACAGAGCCAACCGTGCCACAGCTGCAGGCTTTTGGAAGGCAACTGGACGCGACAAACCTGTTCACTGCACACAGCACGGCTTGATCGGCATGCGCAAAACTCTGGTGTTCTATACAGGCCGCGCACCTCATGGACAGAAAACTGATTGGATCATGCATGAATTTCGTCTGGACGGAACTTCCAGTCCTCACATGCAACATTATGTAAGTATGAGTTAGAAGCTCTCGATTTCCCACTGCACCGTCTGGTTCATCACAATCGTGAGTCATGAAGCTTAGCGGAAATTCTGGAACAGATCACTGATCAACAGACCCAACACCTAGTCTAGCCGGATTCCGCAAAAGATATGTCGGCAAATGTCAGGAATGCTAGAAATCATTAGCAGCTGCTGAATGTTGTTTTAATCTGTGCTGCAGGAAGTGGGTGGCTGGGTGGTCTGTCGTGTGTTTCGCAAGATCAAGACCAGCTTGAAGACCAAACGCAGCCATGAGAAGAATGCATGTTCGTTAGCTGAGGAGCAAGACATTGCACTGCTCATGCCGCAGCAGAGCAGTTCCGGCTCCCCATCTGCTGAGATTCAACTCTCCTGCAGCGAATCTGCAGCTGGTGGCGGCGAATGGGTGGCTTGTAATTATCCTCCAGCGCAGCCGCAGGAGATGCAGCTGCAGGAACAATCTTTATATAAGCAAGAGATCGACATTGACGATTACCAGTATATAATCAATCAGGATGAAAATTGTCCAGCAACGTTTCCCGGCGATCTCCTGCGCTTTCAACAGGTTGCAGCCGAGATCCAACATTTGGAAGAGGTTGGGTACATGACTAATCCGCGTAATTCTCCAGCTTCTAGTAATTTCAGAGGCCTGATCCATGGCAAGAAGCTGGACGACTGTTTGCACATGATGCAACAACAATCTAATTCTGTTGCTAACTTTGAAGTCGGGACAAGGTGGTCCGATGACAGTAGTACAGATCAAGGGACGTTGTCGGCGTTAACAAACTGTTATGATGAGACTGCATTAGACTGGATTTTTGAGGATGTGGCGACTAGGGATCACATGATCATGCAGGCGAGATCAATTCCGTCGGTGCGGGGAGACGAGTTACTTGGAGATGTGATCAATCATCATCTGCAAGCTTAAGAAAAGGATTCTCTGACTTATTGATCTCATCCTTCAGTACTCGGCCATATTCATGAGCAACTGATTGTGTGAACTTACCTCTGGAAGCTTGTCTCTGGGTACGAGACTGTTTTTTCCTGCCAAACGTGTAGTCATGAGTCCTTCATTAGAAAGAAGCTGTGGTACTAGAAACCTAAAGCTTTCAAGGAACAGACGTTGGATGATCATCTTCCTCTGCACATGACACAGTTGATCAGCGAATATGAAGAGAAAGAATCGACAGGATTGAATCTGAGCACGCAGAATGAATTCCAGATTCTGCTGCTGCACTGGCTCTTGATCCGGTACATCAAGATCAATATACTGGATCATCATGTAGGGCATAATATATAAAGATCAACTGCAGATCATGCACTCCTGAAGCGGCCCACATATTGTATATAACTCACTTCATGAGTTCTATATCACTGCAGCCATGAGAGTATGGGGAGCAGCAGCTGGGGGAGCATAGACATTCTAAATAGCTACTGTAGCTGTTGTTTCAGCTGGCCACAACGTTCCTGTCCCTGAACCTATGCAAGTCACTCCTTCCGCCTCGCGCAACAAAGCTCCAGTGTAGTGTAGATGAGACGAGGACACATGAGATGATCAGTGCACTGGTGAACAACGTTCACCTCTATAGTTGCACGCAGCTCGTACACTCATTCATGCAGATCTTCTTCACTACAAATTGGATATTTGATTTAATTTTTTAAAAAATTAAGTGTTTTTTGGCACCAATATTTCTCAGACCCATCAAGAAAAAGGGTTCTCTCTTTCTTTTTTTTCTTTTTTTTTTAAGTTCATTTTTAGTGCACGTGTGTACCTAACTCTGCAGAAAATTAGATCAATCGACTAAGTACAAGCTTTTTTTGTCAACATCCAAGAGAGTTATTCCCTCCTCCCTTCACCATTGGGGTTACCACTCCTTAAATTCTTCATTAAATCTTCTCCTTTCTCTTTCTCTCTCTCTCTCTCTCTCTCTCTCTCAAAGTTTGTGGAACTTCTTGCAGAGAATGCCCTACATGATTCCCCTCCCCCCTATTTTTTCAAAAAGAATTAATATGGGATTGGTTGATGTAGGTTCAAGGTCCCAGCGAATAAGAGTGTACATCCATTTTGCATAATAGGAATGCAACTGATGGAAGTTCTGAAGGAGCAATCCAGAATCAATTAATTGTTTGGGCACATTGTGCTAGTTGGTACTCATGTCCATTGTGTCAATACGCAATTTTCTTGGTTCCCTGTTTGGTACTTAATTAACCGGTTGTCCTGGATTATTCTTGAACACTTCTCTATGCAGATTAACAATCAGAATGGTCTGAATCAAATGGCAGAGGATTTCTTTTTTGTGTACCAGTTGTTCTGAGTTGGCACCTTACAATCCTGTAATGGAGCATGCATGTAGACCAAAGTTTTGCACACATGTATATGTGCATCAAAATCAGATGTTCTACAATAATCCAGACCAGCTAGATTACATACTAGAATGGGATGTGCTTGAGCTTGACATAATAAAGTTATTTGTATCCTAGACAGGGGATGGAATTGTTCATTACAGGTCGAAAATGAGTTGAAATGGTTAGGCGAGTATTAAATTGCTTTAGGTGTCATAACCAAAATCAAATTATTTTTTGCACTTTCACAAGTGTTAAAAGGAGTTTGGTTCTGGAGGTACTTCGCAATGTAAATCTTGAGATAAACAACCAAAAGATGGCTATTTCCATGGTACAATACACAAAAGTACTTTTATTTATTTTGAATTCTTTTAGAAATCACATATAATTGATTTGGGCCTTAACAATAAAAACAAGTTATATAAACCATGAATATGCAATTGATTCGTGTGTTTGTTCTTATGTACTTGTACACCAATAATTTGATAAAAAATATTTAAAACACCTTGTTTAATAGGAGTTTACCATTTTCATTAATTTCAAATTTTCATTTTACCGTTGTAGAATGATAAAAACAACATTTAACCCAAGTACATCTTTAGTGGGAAAACATTTTCCAACTTAAAAAGATCATAATCATTAACATTATTATAACATAATGTACTACCAAACATTTATTTATCAATTAATATGAACATCGTGTGTTTAAAACAAATTGAAAGTTTTCATGGAAAAGATTGTTCATTATGATCGTCTTTTTTAATGTGAAAAGAATCATTAAAAAATTCCCATTAAAACTAATATTTCAAGTTAGTCATTTTGTTATGTTACAATCTTTGTTATAAGCTTCTACAAGTTACAAATGTATTCCATTCAACCATTGCATTGTTCACACGTGCATCAATTTCACAACATAATGAAAGTTTAGGATGTTATCCACATTGAATTGCATAATTCTATCAAAAAATCTTCTCCAAATATTTAAAAAGGCATGTAAAAAATGTCTTGAAATGAAAATTGCCAAATTGTGACTATGTTTGTGTACACCATACCATGGAAACACTCTAAATGCAAATCATATATAGCAAGATTCAACAATCATATTGAATTTTGTCGTTTGATATAAAAAAATTGAACATTATGGATAATAGTAGAAAGGGGGTGACAAAATGAAAAGGGTACTAAAAAGGGGTTAGACTAGGTACAAGTTACAACTTTAAGGATAACTCTAATCATTGAGAACCTTGAACAACTAAATCCCCCATAGCTATTCAAATCACCAATTGAATTTTCAACTTCTAAACACAATAGAGTGAAGTTTTGAATTCAAGCATCTCTAAGGAGCTCAGAAAAGAAATATTATTTATGCCCACCCGGTATTATTTTCAAAGCTTGTTGACTTAAATGTTAATCAATTGAAAAAAATGAATAAATCTCATGTATGTTTCTTAGGAGAAATTAGTTATGTTGTGTTTTGCAATTCCTTAATTGTTCCTATGAAAAAAAATTTATTTATTTTATTATGGAGTAATTCCCTAAATTACAAAGGATAAACCCTCTTAGACTATAGCCAACCTTCATCAACCTTGGCCAAACTAAGTCTCCTTGGGCCATTATCTTGAAAAATCCAACATAACGTAAGTCCTTGGAAGCCCCCTAAAATACACACATATACAAGTTTACAACTATGGAATATCTTTAATTTATCAAATCGATAAACATGAATCAATGAAGTTTGTCTTCCTTTAAATAGGGGCTTATGTGATTTCATTAAGGGCTATGTGAATTTGAATTTTTAAAAAATTGCATTTCATTCCTCAAATCAATTAGTTATGTAATGGTGGACAACTGAACCTTCAACATTTAAAACCTAAATATGAATGTAAAACAAGTCCAAGACAAAAGTATCCTTAAATGGTACCATTATCTAAACCACTAAATAAGGAATTACATGAGTAGCCAAATTAGTTTAACAATATTTTTGACATGTTTTCTTTAAAAGTTTTTTACAATTATATTTTCAACCATTGAAAACCAATTGTATATATAAATGATGACCCACCATAATGGTCTACAACAAAATAACTAATGTCAAATGTTGTCAGCATGCCAATATGCCTCCATTGATATATATATTGTATCAAGTAGTGAATTTTCAAATGATTTAACTATCCAATTTTATTACCCCTTGATGACACAATGAATTATTAACATTGATTTGCCTAATTTAACTTTTGAATTCAACATATTCCTATTTACTTTTTAAGTTTTTTTTTTGACTTGGTTTCAATTTTCACAACTTTATATAAATTGGAACAAAGAAAAATCAACATTATAAAACCTTCACCCAAAAGTTATTTTTTTAAGGGAAATTTGTTTGAGCAAACTTACCATCTTATGAGAATGAAAATTGGTCATTTTATTGTTAAATTTCTCCTAAAGTATATGTGTTATTAAAATGCATATATTTGCTTATGTTGTTTTTATCACTTTCATTAGGTGTAAACGTTATTGATTATGTCACATTTTTGTAGCCATTCATGTTTCTTTTCATAGTTCTTAATAGAAATCATATGTGAGGTACAATTTTGTAACCTACAATTTTGCCCACCTTTTAGTTACATGTGTTTCTTTCATGCCTTCAAGCATACACAATGGTGAACCATGAATGTGGCAATGGTTTTTTCTTGAAGAAAAAATAATTTTATTATATAAGTATACCCAAATTCTATGGCTTCAAATGGACTAGCTATCCATGTATTGGTGTAATTGTGTTATTATTATTATTCAAATACATTTTCAAAATAACTACCAATCTTATATGGACTTCAATATAGACTATGCCAATCCATCTTAGCTTAATGACCTCACTCCTTTCCCCTACCCACCTACATGGGGGATGGGAGCATAAACCTCCATCTCCTCTACTATTATTATTACCTTTTAATCACATTTTCAACATGAAGCATAAATTTAAAATAAAATATATATTGAACCATTAAAGTACATTTTGTTAATCTGGATTTTTTTCCTTGGCCATGGGGTTTTAGTATATGTTTATTTGCTCATAGTTTTTTCCAAGCCATTTTTTAAAAATTATTTTGAAAAAAGTTCAAAATATTTTTAGATTGGTTATAAATATATAAACATAATAGGATGTGTGGAACTTTCTTTTTTCTTTTTTTTATTTTAAAAAAATGGTTTGATGTTCTAAATGATCCACATTTACTGGGCATCAAAAGATGTTTAAAAAATGCATATAGAAAGAACATCATTAAGGGCAATCCAATTGTGGGTCCATGAAATGTATTTATCCCATTATCCAAATATGTGGCCTCTTATTCTTATTTTTTATTTTTGAGTGTAAACAAGATAAATGAATTGTTGGATTACCTTATCAAAACAATATGTAACTTAATGTAAAGCAACAACAAAACCCATCATAAAATTGTGAAACATTGAATTTTTAAGTAAAATGTTCAAAAGCCAAATATTTTTTTAATGACATGCCTTAACTTTTCCAATTTCAAATTGTAAAAGTCAGTTTCCAATTGGTTTTTAAAAATTCAAGTAGCTTTTGAAGTCTATTTTTGTAATGCCTTCTTTTTCAAGTAAATAGCTATCAAACAGGTTCTAACAAAAATACATATGACTTTTTTTTAATGACGTGCTCAAATATATGATGATTTTCATATCCTAACTTATTACATATATATTTCATTATTTTTTCTAACATAAAAGTACATTTGAACATATATCCCCTAATCAATTTAAGATATACTTTTGATCGATTTTTAAAGTTCATTTGCATTTCGTTTTTTGGGAATAGATCCTTATAAACCTAATATGGAAAATGGATTGTTCCTAACACATCATTTCAATCTTGAATTTGACGTTACTTTATTGTAATTATATGAATGACAAAGGGTTGAAGTGGAAATGTATACCCTTTTTTAATACTTTATATTGTTTTGACCCTTTCGAAACATTTCACCATTCATAGTTTTATAACCAAAAATTTGTTACTATTTTTCTTAGTATGCCAACTTTGATGTTTTGGTCACAATTAACATAAAACAACTTGAACTTAATTTTGCATTGAAGCAAAAATCTTTAGCATTTTTTCCCCTATAATCCACATCATCAACTAATTGTGACTTCAAAACATTTGCCAAATGAACTCAAAACACTGATGTTCATATTCCACATTGAAAGGGATACAAAGTTTCAAATTCGTAATAAAATTGAACATCTTTGAATTGATTTTCACCGTTTCGGCATTAGCATTTGAAGTATTCTTAAAAACTTGGAAACCACAAAAGGTCTTTCCATTGAATTTCAAAAGTGAATCAATGCTTTCAAATAGCACTCTCCAACATTTAGTGACAACTCTTGGTCATTTTGTATGTATAATGCTTGAAAGTTATGGGCATAGGTAAAACAAAAGGTAATGAAATGTTAAGGATATTTATGTATTATTGTATGTATTTTTTCCTTTTTTTTCATATTTATGCCCATTTGGCAATTTTAATCTTAACATCAACATGGAAAATTGTTAGTTACACATGAATGGAATGTTGCACAAAATGATTAATAGAAAATAAAACACCATCTACTTTGGAACAATTTCGTCATTTTGATGAAAACCTCAAAATACATGAAACTTAACATCAATATGTTTATTTTTCTTATGGAGTTTTGAATTAATAATTATTCAAATGCAAAACTAGGTCTTTAAAAAAAGAAGTGGATTAAAAAAACCCAATATAAAAAAAAAGGTGAATAGTAATATGATGTTTTCAATTTTAATGTAAACAACAATATATATAATCCAATTCATTAGTGTTAGTTACTATGCAAACATGTTTCCAATCTTCCATACAATAAAACCATTGTTGATACATATACATATATTATGTGTTATTCACACCTATAGTAATGACTTTGATAACGACAATTTTTGTTATCGCAATTCACATAAGGGCAAAAATCATCAATAACTAGCTTACATGGCATGATGATGTGATAGTTTATTTACAATGTTATCCACAGTGAAAACTTCATCAGTAACTTATTTACAAGATAAGTTGAAGATTCTTGCATCCACCATCATTGTTAAATTATCAACCTATGCACAAGGTTGATAAGTTATCATCTTCATGAGTTTTCCCACTCCATCACTATAACACAATCTACTCCAACCTCATTGCAACGTTCATTGCCATCACTGCTACAACACACACAATAATAATATGATGACTTTTTCAAATTTTGTAAGGATCTTTATTATCGCATGTGGAGGTGCAAGGCATGGATCAACATCCAAAGGTGGTTAAGCATCACAACAATGACACGGAAATTGGGAGCAGCATGAAAGTAGTTGGCGAACCTTAGAGTACACATGGGGCTAGCAATACAAAGATGGAACAAAATCGCAAAAGATCTCCAAGCATGCATTCATATTCAAATTCTAATAACAAGAAGATGTGTAAAAATAAATGGAACAGATTCAACTTTGATTACAAAAAGTTGTCAAGTTATCACAAGGGAACCAAAAACCATATTTCATTTTGGGGGATGAGTGTAGAAGAATGTGACAAGCATCATTTATCTTGCCAATTCAACAAAAAATTTAATGAAACAATTGAAATTTTTTAGGGGGAATAGATCATTAATGCACTACTTCACATGGGAGACTTGTAAAGAAAAGGTGATGGGAATTACATTGTGCTAATAGTGAAAATTGACAAGACAAATAAGATTATGTACGGCTACTACTACCACATTCATTCATGGAAGAATTGCTTAGTGATCATTGTCCATGTCAATAACATAACTCAAACGAAAACAACACAGTCCACAAAATGCAAAGGTAGATTTCATGAACTTGGATGATGTAGTCAACAATCTTCAACAAGGCCCTAAAATTGTCAATTTGTTGGACTTGTCATCTGCACCTACACCACTTCTAAAGACACCAATTACATTAGGAAACATAGGACAAAAATAAAAGAAAATGAATGCATTTTTATCAATTATTTAAACAAACAACAAATTATTTGTTAACGGATATAATCAACCTTGTGTAGCTTGAACTGGAAGAACGTCAAATGGCAATCCAAAATCACAATAGTAAGGAACAATTACAATACTTCAAATAGCAAGACAAAAAACTTCACAAGACTAGCAAAGCCATGGTAAACATTCTTTCAAACCTTAATATTGCCATGTGCCATGTTTTTATTCAAGACAAAATAAGCATGGCACATGGTGGTGAAATGTAACCATGTGCCATGCATATTTGTTTCAACATCATTGTCCACTACTTGCCAATCTAGATAGGCCTCCAATCATTACGAACTCTTAATCCAACAATAACTTTAAAATTGCAAGCCATTTTATAAGTCCAACTAATTTCTAAAGGTCAAAATCCTTACATCAATGATCATGTTGTAAAGAATACAACAACAAACCACCATAATAAGGAGAAAAGGGATGTGCAAATTTGTTTTCAAAATCAATTCTTTAAAGGTTTTCTTCAAGATCCCGAACACAATCTCTACAACACTTTTACCTCTAATCAAATGTTTGTTGAATAGGGCTCTTAAAATGGTGCATGTTTGTAACTTGTTTGTGCAAGATCAGATCAACCATGGCAACAAAGGGTAACCTTTATCCCCAAATATGTAAGATCAAATGTTTTTTTCACCTCAATTTTGTTGGAATAAATCACCATGCATAGCTCTTTGGTACAAGTTAGAGATTTGTACGATCTGTGTATTATTCATGGAGCCAAACATTCCCACAAAAATGTCTCCAATTTTCTTGTCATAGTCACTTATAACTCGTAGTTGCATGTTGTAACCCTTGGACTTGAAAGAAAAGTAATTAACAATAAATTGTCCTTGAGATTTAAGACATGTATTTGTGTGACATCAATAGTTCCATGGATTGATGGCAAACCACAAAAAAAATTGAACTTAACCATAACCGACACACCCCCAAGCTTTTTAATGGACTCAAATGTGAGTCTAAACTAAAAACAGCGGAAGAGCAAGGAGCCAAAGCACGCTCCCTAGCTTGCAGCACTTTAGGGGTAAAAGGGCATGTTGGAACTCCAAAATGGGACTAGGAAGAGTGACAAGCATCAACTACTCACATAAACCTACACAAAATCAAACGCAAGGTGGTTAGTGCATAATTGGAGCACTTTTGGTGCTAAGGCAAACCACGGGCAACTCGGACTTACAAGACTCACCACGGCCCGGACTTGGGGGAAGCCACCACCTTCCCCCTTATAATATACTATGTGCCTCTCCATGAGGCCCACATCCAAATGACATTTTGTCCTAGGACTCCCAAATGGGAATCCTGAAATTCCCAAACTTCGGAGTTCCCCAACTTTGGGGCTTCATAACTTTGCGTGCAGGCCTCTAATTGAGATGAAGTCTGAAGCAAAGTTGTAACCCTCATCAAAAGTGTTCCAACAATGTGTTGCACACCACCTACACGCAAGGAAATTGGGTTGATTCTTGACTTTGAGATGAGGTCCGAAGCAAAGTTGTAGTCTTCGTCGAAAGCTTTCCAATGGTGTGTCGAATGCCACCTGCATGTAAGGAAATCAAATCGATTCCTAACTTTTAATGGTCAAGAAACAAATTGCCAATTTGACTCTCAACCTTTCTTTTGGCCATAACTTATGTTTCAAATGTCCAAATGGGTCATGTGAGCCCATTTTGGACATTTACGTTTCAATAGCTTTTCAATGGTATAAATAACTCGTCAATCCATTGGGTTTTGACCCTCATAACTATTCTCTAAACATTCAAGGGCACCGGGACTCTAACTCCCAAGGTGGAAGCTCCCTTAGGAGTGTGAAGGTTCAATCCTTCATTTTTTTTTTCACTCTTGGGCTTCTTTTCTTGGCCCACAACCTTGTAAGCCCTTGCCTTGGTCACAAGCCCAAGGCTAGGGTTGTGACAATAACCTTTACCAAATGTTCTCCTTCAAGCCACATGATTTTATTTTTGAACACAATGTTCATAGCAAACACATTTAACTCTTGCAAAGTCAAGTTTACTATTGACTTGTTGATGTTCTTTTCCATTAAGTGTTTTAATTTTGAAGACAAATGGATAACAAAACCCTTGCCAACTCTAAAGTGTTCAATCCACTGAGAATCATTGTATTGTGTCATCAAAAAATGGGAATACTAAATGGTGAACCTAGCTTTCACCCAATTGTTAAATTCTCTAATGAAGAGAAATTCAAAAACACAAAACACACAAAGTTAATGCAACATAAAATAATTGAACATGGTGTGAAAGAACCTTTTACCTTTTAAACTTTATAATGGGAGCTATTCTGGAAACTAAAAACCAAAATTTGATTTTGCATTGTAACACAAGATGAACAACTTTTGAATTTGCAAAAAAACCTTTAAAAATAACATCAACAAAGCTAGATTATGAAACCTCGTGACAACAAGCTAAAGAAAGAAAAACAAACACTTTCAAAACTTACAACAAAAGAAAAACACAATGATGTCCATTTATTGCAAGCAAAAAAATCATGGTGATCTATAAGCAAAGGTGCAAATAGTAAAACAGAAAAGAACAATGTGATAATGAAGAAGCCAAAAGAATGTTAAATGAAAAAGTTATATGTCCAAAATGCTTAATGTAAAGGGAAGAAGCCAAAAGAATGTTAAACAAAGAAACTAGATGTCCAAGTGCTAAATGCAATAGTGAAAAAACTAGAAGAATGTTAAATGAAAAAGCCAAATGTCTTGAAGTTGATTGTGACAATGGAAAAGCCAAAGAAAAGGTAAATGAAAAAATCAGAAAAAAAAATCGGAAAGAAGCCGGATGCTTAAATGTTAAATGCTAAAATGAAGAAACTAGAAAAAAAAAGCTTGGAATGGCATTTGGTGATGTCAAATGGAATTAAGTACAAGTGTGCAAAAAGGTGAAATTAAAGTAGTTATTTACCAGTTTGTCTTTGGAAGTGATAAAATTACTCAAATAATGTTGGTTAGTGGTGAAAAAATGGTTAGGTTTTTTGAGCAACGATAGTTTGTTAATGCTAGTGATGAACTAACCATAAATTAAAGGACAGCTAACTTTTACTTTCTTAATAACTGCTAACAAGTGTGAATAGATCTTTATAGTAACAAATCCACTTTGCTAATTCAAATTATAATACCTTTTCAAGCTTGGCAATAATTATTTTTGGAAATACTAATTTTATATATAGATCTATTTGAAATGCTAAAAATTGAAAAAAATACAAAGGAAGGAAAAATATCAAAAATGGTGGAAATTTGAAAGCTTCTTGCTAGGCTAAGCCATCATTGAACATGTGTCCAATAATTGACAACATTTTTCTTTCTTATAATTTGGTAAAACAGTATTTCTCCTCATTTTTGTAAAAAGGGTAGTAGAAAATGTTGTGAAAGGTCTTATTATGTTAAAGATTCAAAGTTGAAAAAACTTGCAAGATAAATTGCCTATTATTTATTGTGAAAATTTCAGAAATTATTTTTTGTTGTTGAAATGAATTTTGAAAACTAAAAGAATTAACCAACACCTTAGTGCTAAACCTAAAAAGGTATTATTGTATAACTATTTTCATTTCAATCTTTATGTAAAATGGAAATTTTTATGTCAAGTTAAATTGTCTCTATGTTCTGTTTAACAACAATGTTGAAATAAAATTGTGAAAAATGAACTCTGATTCTGTAATATGAAAATATGTCTTGGTGTAATCACTATCATTAGATTGATAAAAGTCTTTTGCCACAAGGCATGGCTTCAACATTTGAATAGCACACCGTTGATGCCAAACTTTAACTTATATTTTCATTTGCAACTAATAATCTTCCTTTTAATTTCAGATTAATAAGCATACACATCTTGGTCTTCATAAAGGAATCATAATCATCTTTTGTAATAGTTCCTATTAATTGTGTTCTACAATGTATACCTCTATCATGGGTGTGTGTATTGTTGTTATTTTACTAAGATGTTCAAGCAAAAGTGTAATATACTTTCAATCACCAATGAATGTTGTAAGATATCATCTAGATAGACCTAATACCCTAAGCACAAATGTGAATTATGAAGCTATGTAAGTCCACAAGGCTTAACAAAGGAATCACCTTAGCAATAGAAATAGGAATGGCAACATGAATACAAAAGGTTGAAAAATGAGTATAACAAATATGTCATGCACCAATGAATCAAAAATCAAGTATCATCATAATATCACATTATAAATTAAGGTTACTTAGCTCACAATCATTAGTCTTGAAGGTTGTTTACAACACAACCAAACCACTTGTTTTAAAAACACAATAATACATAATTTTATTGAGCCGAGCAAACACCAACAAGAATAATGTTACACACATGCACAATAAAAGCACAAAGAAAACAGAAGCTCTCACATACAAACTATGCTCCTCTTGTGGAGTTGATAGCTTAATGAAGAAATAAAATGAACTATCACCAACAAGTGAAAAGGATTTACCTCAAAATGAGAACTT
The DNA here is from genome assembly GCA_963921925.1 of Sphagnum tenellum. Lineage (NCBI taxonomy): Eukaryota > Viridiplantae > Streptophyta > Sphagnopsida > Sphagnales > Sphagnaceae > Sphagnum > Sphagnum tenellum. The sequence continues at coordinate 18,157,177 of OY998145.1, forward strand.
AGTTTAAGGTCTTAAATGAAAAGATAAGCTTATGTTGAAAAAGGCTTGGCCTTGTCACCTTTCGGAATGTGAGATACCCTAACATTAACAACAAAGCATATCCTAAGATCAAAACATATTACTTCTACCGATGGTTATTTGTGTGACAAGTAGTAGGAAAAACATAAACATCAAGACTCAAAGGTAAATCATGCAATAGAATAACAAAAGTAATAGTGCACTATTACAGGATCCGGTGTCAATGTGGAATTCAGAGCATGTAGAGTAGGATTAATTAGTTTAAAGTAATAAACAAGCAAGGGAATCAAACTAGCATCACATAGAAATGTGACTTCATCAAATGCAACATCATGCCTACTGAGGACACAATCTTTGTTAAAATCCAATCAACCATAAGCTGTAACTCTGCTAAGTAGCCAGGAAGCGTGCAGTGCAATTGTTCTTGGATTCAAGTTTGTAAAGAAATTGTGTCAAAATTAAATCAAAGGTTGTACAAACAAGATTCCAGCAGTGATTGAGATGAGGCACATTCCAGCAACATATAACCCAAGAGACATCAAATAACAACTCAACAAGGAATGTAAATTGCTTCTCCCCAAAACTGAAAGGCAATTCCAACCATGTGAAACATGCAACAAGCCACTTCAATATTGTATGTTCTCTCAATCAACATAACCATTTTGTTCAAGCATGCACCACACTATCAGTCCATGATGAATGCTTTGATTGGTAAGGTAAGTCCAAAATTGATGCTTTGTAATTTCACCACTATAGAATGTAACTTTGGGATAAGTTTATCAATTTCATGAATATATAGTTCCTTTAGTCTAGAGACATGCATTGTACAAAGAGCCAACAAATGCAAACAGACTGTGGGTTAGCAGCCTTGATTGATATCAGCTTCAGAATGGATGTTTGATGGCTAGGAGAGTAACGAAATACAAGGGAACAATTCATATGCTCTCTCCTTTTCCTTCATTGGTAATGTTGGATTTCTCACAGGCACAAGCATATTCGTTACAAAGGCTATAGATCTAATCAACTTCAACAAAATCAGCTGTGAGGTCTTCCTATTAGCTTTTGTGAAGATGAGTGCATTCTTGAGCCTGTCCTTGAATCTACAATTTCAAAAAGCTTGTAAGAGTGGGGTTAGGGACACACAAAAAGCATACTTAGTCCATCACTTTCTATGGCCTCTCTTCCCATAATTTAATGTCTGTTAACAGGGAAAAAATATTTTTCATGCATTTTCTATTTTTGTTGAATAAGAGTGAAGTGATCGGTTTGAGGGTTTACCATCTGCCAGTGGACCCATTACCTGCATACTACTGTCACTGTCAGGTCAATGTGTTGTAACAGTGTACACTGCTGCCACTGCTCCATCCTCAAGTCTGCTCCAGGGAGTTTCCCCATTTCACTCTTAGGCTGCAAAACTTGAAGGAAACTCAAGAACTTCATAAAACATAAGAGACTTGAGTCAAGCTCCAAACTGTACTTAAGATGGAGAAGATGTGAGCAACCAGAAGAAAGGAAGACAAGGAATCTCAAGAAAATGTGAACTATCAAAAAGCTCAAGACCCAAGTGACACAGTAAAGGTAGAAATCATGACCATCAAAAAGCTCAAGACAGAGCTGAACACTGAACCCCCTGGGGCAAAGGCCCTTGGTTCTGGTTTGATGCTTGTATTTCTTTTCACTTTATGCAAAAAGAATTTCTTATTTGTCCCTCCCAAGAAGAACAAAAAAACACTCAAGACAGAAAGTGAATCAATAGAGGCACAATAAAGGCTTCACCAGGTCTGCAAGCCTATCATAACCATGAGAGTCCAGAGAGAACTCCACAATTACACTTTGAAGTAACTCTCAAGACATAGTTGCAATACAAAATAAATAGTATCATCATTCAAGCCAAAACAATCTTGTGAGAGTGAACTTTATTTCATCTTAGCTTGTACCTCTACAAGCAACCCTCTAAGCCAAGGCATAGAGAGGCCTACATAGAGGTAGTGGTTGAAGCCTCCTGCATGCTAAACACATTCTTTAAGCACACCACAAACATGTCATCCAGGAATGTGTGCTACTCATTTCAGCATCCTCCAGATTTGAAAACATCCAGAAAACTAAGTACAATCGATTAAATGCCAAGCATTACATTAGACCCTAGACCCCACACATCATGAACAGACTAAAAAAGTACATGATTCAGAAAACTTCATGTTGAACATTCTCTAATGATTGACTCATGTTCAGGTTATTCCACTCTAATTGCACTGTGTTAAAGATCCAAATCTCAAATGTATTGAGCTATCTAAATAGTAATAGAACTTTGCCGTGAGAAGCAGAAAGACAGCAATATTTAGCATGAATTTTCCATTGCTGTTAGTTTATTAGTTTGGGCTCCAGAAGCTTCATGTCTTCTTTTTTCTGGGTGTAAAATCTACTGAAAGTTTCAGCTGTTATCAGGACTGCCAGAAGTTTAAAATTCCCCAATTTGAGGGTCAGAAGCTGCCATTGTGTGAAAGTTCCAGAAGGTGGAAATGGTCCCCTGCACTTCCTTCTGTCCTTTCTCTGGTCCCTTTCGAGATTCATCCATACTGGGAACTGGGCCCCTGATCACAAGGCTACAGTAAGCAATCTGCAGGGAGCATGATGTTAAACAAGATCAAATCACAGACATTACATCAAATCTAAAGATAATGTACAAAAGCATGGTACGTACCCTGCCAAGCTGTACCGTTCTTCAATCTGGACAGGGTGCAATGATGAATTTCCCTCACTGGTGGCAATAATCTGACCCTGTGAATCACCAAGAAGAGTACCCTTGCCATTTGCTTCCACTGCTGCCTCCCATGGTTTGCTGTTGTCATCCACCATTGTCACTGAGCTGGTTTCAGTAGCACCTGCTACAAACAAGAATTTTATTAGAGTTCATGTGGTCCAGCCATTTCAGTAAGTTGTCATCTCGTGACTGACAGCATATTGCCCACCATCCAATGAAGGATCATGGGGAAAATATCTAAGAAAGAACCAAGTGATTACAATGAGGACAGATCAGAACCACTCCAAGGAAGGAACTCTGATGAAAGATGCCCATCTGAAAGCTCTGAAAATTACAATGGCTTTGGAAGTGTAGATGTAAATGCATACAGTTAGTAGGGGGAGTTATGTCCCGAGCTTGACAATACCTCCAAGCCAGAATGCCATGCCTCTCTAAAATGCCCATGAGAGCCTAAACTTAGTATAGAAATCTCCATAAGTATTGAGAACTCTCCATACTTACATTTTGAGTCAATGTGAAAAGAAATTGTGCAACAACCTGATGCTCAGGTTGACAAATTCTACACCAAGCAGCAAGAAACCATAACAGGAAACCATGGATGGACAAGAAGAAACACACCAAATAGCAAGAACAGAATACAAAGAAATTGTGGTGTGAAATGGTTGAAATAGGGTCTATTGCTGGAGAAAATGATTACGAAATACATTTGTATCAAAGATGGCAGGTATAGCTGAAAGCCTCACCTCCGGGGAAGGGGCTTGGGTGTTCACCTTAGGGATAACAGAAGCATCTTATATTCTGATTGCATTGCAGATGCTACATGCACAACTGGTGAGAAATTCATTGACTGCGAATACAAATGTCGCAAAAAGATTTTGAGTTATGACCTTGGGCAAAGCTCTGTGGATCAAAAGCTCCTGAGGTGAAGGAAATTGTGGGCTTGACATCATCTTGCTGCAGAAGCACTGATGACACTCTATCTTCTTGCTGTTCATGGTGATCAATCTGTCCAGGACTCTGCTTATTTCCACCACCATTTCCTCCATCAGAACTGATCCCATTCGCATCCCCAAAATTCTCAGACTCATTGTGGGTCAACTCTCTATCCTGCCTTTGCCGCTTCTGCCTGGGAGAGTCAGCATCTGTGTCTGCCTCAGACTCCCCATCCTTCACAGAAACCTACAATAGGGAAGAGTGTCATGGTGCTCTAAGATCCACCCAAACATTCATATGCATTCAATTCCAGGGCATGATGACAGAAAGTGCACTGAGGTGTATGATTTTGGCAAAAAACACATCAAAGAGAAAGGCAATGTGACAACAAACAGTATGCTTATAGATTAAACTTGGCAAGGTCCCAGCATCAGTCATCAAAGTTAAGAAACCAACATCAAGGACTCTTCAATGGCACGAAACAACTCCAGGAAAAGTTTCATCAAGTAACCTGTAGAGCACCCCTGGCTTGGTTCAAGTGGGTTCTGCGGTTCTGGCGTACCTGCTGGTGTCTTCTCTTGGCACGAGCTTTCCGATTTTGAAACCAGTTATAGACATTGGTTTCAGTAATCTGGCCATGCCGTCGTAACTCATCTGTAATTTCCTTAATGTGCTGCTTGTTTGGGGTGCCATTGCCCTGCTCAAACAGCCTCTCCAGAATTTGGAGCTGGATTTGGCTAGGAGTCCACCGCAACCGGGTTGTGGGCTTATGGTTGGGGGTTCCCATCTGATCATATGGCAATTGTCCCCCGATCATGATACCTGCCACTCAGAAGGACAATAAAAGTGGGCTCTATGCTCACTTCGCAGCACCAAACTGCCTAAGCTTTTTGCTGGTTGTCAAAAAAGATGAACTGCCTACCCTCTCCCTCCTGCTTGACCTAGCAACCCCCAAAAACTATAAAGCAAACTTTTAAGACTGCTGGTCTCCAAAGGACATGACTTTGGGCATCCCAGCAACAGCCATAAAGGAAAAGAGAGTGTTTTTTCATGGAGGAGTTGCACCTCTTCAGGTGCAACAATGGATGAGACACCAAGAAATCCAATCACCCTAAAACCCCAAATTTAAAACTTGCAATAGAGATGTGAGTTTGATATCTACCAATCAGCAATTGTGTAGAACAAGTCTCGGTCCTTGCCATACACTGGGACCTAGAGTCTTGAAATAACCAAGGTGCATAAAAAGACTCAAAATCAGGTTCAAAGGTTCAGTAGCCTTCTACTGACATTCAAATCTTTCTGCCAAGACAATGACAATGACCACTTCCCAAGAATTAGATAGTATCACTGCTTAATTCTCTCATAATATGGATGACATCTGTCAAAACACAAGGTCAATCAAAGGTCAATCAAAGGCCAAGCAAAAGGGACAAGCCTTGTGTCACCACAAAATGTTACTGGAAGCCCAAAAGGGCTTCTGTCCACTGGGACTCACATTTGTAAATTTCGATCCAAAGCAAAAGGTTTGTGGATGAGAATCATAGTCACCAGGCAGAGGTGGTTGCTGGGCCAGACAAGCCTTGTGCATTTCCACCAGCTGTTGACAAATTGTTGAATATACTGAAATCTGTCGCCTCAAGGTCTCCATTTGCTCATCAGTCATCACCTGAAAGAAATAACAGGTAACAAATGCCATCACAATAGTCAAGAGGACCACCTGATTGTTCACCTCAGCGTAGTAGCTACATGAGTTAGGGTTTGGGCATTGAGAATCAACTTTGTCGCTCTTCCATGAAAGGTCGTGACTGGTGCATTTCTCATCAATCAAAGAAATTCGTGTGTGCAGAGAGAAAGAGTAGCATGAAAGGGAGAGCAAAGGACCTGTCCAGATCCTGAAGTATGAATCGGCTGAGGCAAAGTGCTCCCCATAGCTGGAGGCGTGAGAGAACCTCCTGAGATTGCTTGAACCTGCACTTGCTGAGCCACAAACTCCAAACTCCTACCTAACCTTGCTTCACTCTCCATTATCTATTCCCCCCCGTGCCGCTCTTCACTAGCTTCCATAATCTTCAATGTGCCGCATACACGGTCAATGTTGAAAGGATGATGATTTCTCCACTGCTCCAAAGACAGTAACATCATCTCTGAATAATCAGATGCCGATGAAATTCCATATGCTTTCGAAAAGGAAACAGAGAAAGAATCGTGTACTATCAGGTGCCCGATCATCATAGGTCTTTCTGCAGAAAGCTTCAGGATCTGTCACATGTATCCTGTTTGGAGAGAAGCGGAGAAGTCTTCGGATATGGATGGAATACAAGCTCCATATTGTCTGCAGCAGTGGAAGAAGAAGAAGAAGAAGAAGAAGAAAACGATTAAGCGGCGGAAAGCCTTTGCAAGAGACCGCGGGTCTAATCATCAAGAACGAAAATTCAAGCAGAAGGTGGTAGACAAGAAGCACAGCAGAGGAGGAGGAGGAGGAAAATTGTGACCTCTAATTGACGAGAATCTGTGAAAGGAATTCCTCCTTCTTGTCGCTGATACCGCAGAAAACTGCTAACTGAATATCCTTCCACCGCAAACCGGGAATCCAATCCCGCAACATAGGGAAGAAGGACGGTGATGTGGTTCGGCTTCTCTGCATTCAATCTCACGACAGACTTCACCAGATTCAGAAAATTTTAGATCAACATGGCGATGTGAAGATGGAGGAGAAAATTCCGCCAACTAGAAAAAGAAAAAGAAACAAGGTAGCTGGTTATGATGCGCGATTCCACAAACTTCAAAATCCGACGACAACGCCTTGACACACGAGAGAAACCGAGAAAGAAGAATGAAAGAGAGAAGCATCGAGACGACAAAACATACAATCAAAATCGCTGAGAAGAGCAAGTCGGATATTATTAACCACTGAACGGAGCCTTCTTGGATGAAGATTGTCACTTCTCAGATGTGACAATCTTTCTAACTGATGATGCAATAAATGCACATATCTACGAGCCACTGAGAACTGAATATAGCCTTCTTGGATGAAGAGTGTATCCTCTTGAATGTGACAATGTTAACAAACGGATGATGAGTCACCAGAAAAACAAATCCCCAAGATTCGAAAAAAATTCAAAAAAATCTTTAAGTTTTGCCAGATTTCTACACCTGATTCAAGTAGGTAGCAAAAAATATATAAGGATGTTTAAAAAATTTCCTTTCATATTTTTAAAGACAAAAATTGCTAAAGTGGCTTATGGATGACTGCTACATCACAAAATTGAAAAGAAAAACCATACACACATGTTGTCATCAATGAGGATCAAGGGCTATTTTTTCCCATTTTGTGGGTAGGATGATCAGCAATCATCCATAAGGGGACTTAGCCAAATTTGGCTATGGTTAGAGAGGAAAGTAGAAAAAATTTGGAACCTTAACTATATACTAGTGGGTGCCCGTGACCTTCAGACACTGTGAAGTCGCCTAGTTCCCCATCCATGTCCTATCCATGTCCTGAAAATCATGTGCCAAAAAAATTCCAGGTCCTGGATCATGTGAAGCCCCCTGTGTGAAATTTAGGTCTCAAATTTGAGATCCCACATCCTGAAAATCTGGTCCTAAAAGTTTTCAGGTTTTGATTTTGGAAACCATGAATGTGAAAATCTAGGCCCCAAAGTTGAGATCCCAAGTCTTGAAAACCATGTCATGAAAACCATATCCTAAAATTTCCCAGGTCTTTTTGGGTCTTGGAAACCCAGAGTGCAAACTCTAGGTCTCCAAAAACTGAAATCTCACGTCTTGAAAATCATGTCCTTCAAAATTCCATGTCTAGGTTTTGGTGAACCCCAGTGCAAGCAAACTCCAGGTGGCCAAAAATTGAGATAGTTAAGAACACCATGTTTAGTGTGTTCAAATGAGTTATTTCTGGGGAACGCGCAGTGTTTAGAAAAATCTTCTAGGCACTGCCCACACAGACAGACATTGTTGCTTTAATATATAAGATTGGTGACATGCTAAAACCTATGGTCTAAATTTGGCAATTCAATTATTTTTCCCTAAAATATGGTGACTCTACTGATATTTTCCCAAAAAAATCGTTTGTATGAATCATAGCCCCTCTTTTTTTCTTTCACCAAGTGGCCAAAACACTGCCACAAAAAAAAACACCCAATAATGTGGATGCAAATATCAGCTTTTTGGTTTCAAAATCAACAAAAATAAAACTTAGTAAGAAATTCATATTATTGAATACAAGTTTCACAACATCATTATTTTAAATAACCCTCACATCATAAAATATAAGCCTTGTGTTCAAAAAATTTATTGATAAAAAATTGTTTGAAATTTTCATTGATGATGATTCATCAGAGCTTGTTCAGATACAACAACTTTAGATTCTATAAGTTGTAAGTTGTCACTTGGACAATTCCAAATTGAAACCTATTTACCCCATTCCCAATAAATGAGGTTTTTTTCTAATTTGTGTCCTTAAAATTAAAAAATTCCAACACCATATTCACAAGTAGATTTTCAATATTTTCAACAATTTGCATCCCATTTCTCTTCAATTTAATTCAATTGAGTTTTAATCCAATTGTTGAATAATGAATTGGAATTCACTTCAATCCAAATTCCATTCCATGCATTTTAATTCACTTTAGGAATTTGAATTCAATTCAACTTGTATGCACAATGTAACTCAATATTTTCATTCAAATTGAACTTAATTTTAACAAGATCAATATTTTTTTCATCAATTGGTCATGACTAATAATGTCTAGCAAGATAAAACTCAAATAACATTGACATCAAAACTTTGCTTCTTCAAATTTCATAAAGCAAGGTTCAATTGTGACACTAATTTGGTTAATATTATAATAGATACCATAGTACAAGGGTAGCTTCAACACATGTTTGTCAAATAAGTAATTAAATTTGAAGACTCCATGTCAAAAATCCATGCCAATAGATTTTGATTTATTTTTTCACAATTTTTTTCCTTGAATTTTTTTTGAATTTTTCAATATTTGTATAAATTAATTAATTAAGGTCAAAATTGCCAATAGCATACAAGCTTTCTTAAGAAGATTTATAATATAAAATGAAATAAAAAAAATATTATACTTATATAAAATTGCAAACATAAGTTTTAATTTTAAATTAAATATTAAATATTTCTATATGAAACATTAAAATTATACAATATAGTCCCAAAAAATGTGAATCTTCAAATATGTTGCAAATAAATTTGAAATTGAAAATTTTCAAACTAAAATTCACAAATTTACATTTATGAAATATCATAATATTTCATTTTTGGGGTTAATTACATAAACCCCATCATTCAAATTTGTGTAAATGCACATGCTTATTCACAAATGTTTTTCTTGTGCTTGAAAATGTTTTTCTTATGTCTAGGATATTTACTAAAAGTATTATAAGTAATTTTTGTAAAATCCAATTTTGTGATGAAATGAAGGTTGTGATCAATGTTGGCCAATTATAATTTTTTGGCCTATTATCAATATGCATGAAAACATATTTGGAGTTTGTATTATTTTCACTATTTGGATTTATTTACAACCGACAAATGTCTTCCTTCATGATAAGCATAACCTATTGATATATGTTCATGGCATTGACATTGTGTATCCGTATCTATTGGTTAAGGTTAGAAGAAATTCACATATGATTTTATTTACTCAAAAGGGGTTTAAAGGCAAAAAAAAAAGTTACAACCTTCTTTCACTATTCTATCATTGTCAAGCTTTCTTCTCAACATATTTGGTTAGTGAATTACTTTTGAACTACTTTGCGAAAGTAATCATAAATGAAAAAGATTTCTTATTGTGACTACTCAAATAGTTTTCAAGTAGTATCCCATGTAGAAGGAAATGAAATAGGAAGGGTCTTTCTTTTAAGGATTGTCCTACCATTTGCTCATAACATTTCCTTACATAAAATCTTGTCTTTTCCCACTACCCAAATTCACTAAGTTTTTAGTGAAATGGGACAAAATTGACAATATGCAACTTGTATGATTTTGGTAAAAAAAAATTAGTTGATTAAAATATTTTTAGTGAAATATTTTTTAATTGTTTTGAATTGTCACATATTGTAGTAGATGGTTTTTAATTTATGACATGGATATATGAGGTCTCAAGTTCATATGATGTGGAATAAAGTGTCATGTCATCATATGAATTTTAAAATAAAAAACCATTTTTTTTCTAGGTCATAAAGTCATGAATTCTAATTTTTCAAGGCACACAATGACAAAATTACATGCCTTGATTTTTTTAAACATTCAATTTTGTCAAAAGTAAATTTTCACATCAATTGCCATGATGTATATGTTTGTGCATTGCATTTATATGAAGTACATTAATACACACATTCATCAAGGTTTGAACGTAAAACCTCATGCAGGCACACCAAGGCATTAACCACCAAACCACTTCAAAACTTTATTAACAAATAAGATTTTTAAGAAAAATAATTATGTTTGGCATGGAATTGTTTAACAAATTCAAATTGTAATGTATGTTTTTTTTTTCAAAATTTATTCAAAAGCTACAAATGAAAACATGATCTTGAAGATTATTCAATAATTTTTTTAAAATTTAAAATTTATTAAATTTTGTGTATTTTTTAATTAAAAAAACATGTCATGAATAAATTTATAATATTTATAATATTTAACATCTATGATTTCAATGTGAATTAAGATTTCATTCATTAAGTCTTTAACAACATTATTTCTATTATGTAAAATATGTCCATTTTTTGAAAAATTGTAAGTTTTTATTTTTTGAAATATGATTGGGTATAAATTTTTTAAATTATTTTTGTGATGTTGCTAAAATGACAATCGTCCATAAGAAGATTTAACAACATTTGATTAATATAGACAAATTGTGGAATTGAAAACTTGTTTAAATCTTTTAATATTATGGTTACCTACTATAATTTATTGTAAAAAGTTGACAATATTTTAATTTGACACAATTTGATTTTTTTCTTTCAAAAAAATATTTTGTTATTGTTGTTGCCCATTTAAATTGAAAGAAATTAGCCACAAAATAAAATAAAATAAAATAATCAATATAATCATTTAATCTTCAATACTATATTTGTCTAGCAACATGAATCATACACTAATACAAATGAATAATTACACAACTTTAAAAAAGAAATTTAAAAGAAATTATTATTCTTATGATGTAAGAATATATTTTATTTTTGTTTCTTTTGTAAAAATAACATAATTTGGTGAAATTTTGGAATTGAATAGTTGGATTCAAACTCCCCCCCCCACCAACATGTTTTTTTCGGTTTTGAATTTTCCTAACTTGGCAATTTTTGTTGGGGAAAAAATCGAAAAAATAGTGAAATTTAAAGGGATCATGTAAACAAGAAAAAAATTCCAAAGTTTTGAGATAAATTTTTGAAAGAAAAAAAATCTTAATTAGAAAAATTAAAAATTAATTTTAATAATTCCAATTTTAAACTCAAAAAAGCTTCCAACATCAAATTTATTTGAAATTTTTGAAGCTCAATATTTAAAATCACTATAAACTTATCCAATTTTTCTTTAAAAATTAAATATTATTGATGTAATTAAATGTTTTTTGTGGTGAATTTCCACCATTTTGTAAACATAAAAAAAACCATCAACATCAACAAAAGATTTTTTAAAATCCAAAAATTTTAGTTTTAAATTTTTAATGATATAATTCTACAATGGGTTTTAGGACTTGTAGCCAAAATATAGAAGTATTTTAACAAATTTATGTCTCCATACACAAGGTTTATCATTTAAAATTGTATAATTATTTTTGTGAATGATTTTGAAAAACACCAAGAATTTTAGAAAATAAAAAGATAAAAAAAATTCATTGATATAATTATCATTATCACTATTTATAATCATTTATTTATTATATTTTAAAAATAAAAATCTAAAATCAACCTCTAAATATTTAGACATAAAATTGTAACAAAACAAAACCCTGAAAATTGATAATCATGTTTAAAATATAAATAATAAATAATAAATATTGATAATTTATTATAATAATAAAAGTAAATAATAAATGATATTATATTTTTAAAAAATAAAAAAAATTAATCACTTTTTTGAACATTGAATATTTTTTTTCGTATATTAAAAGAAAAAAATGGAAAACAAAGTAAGGATTATTTATGGGGGGTTTTGGTGTGGCATGATGAACTTTCGTAATAAAAACTTGTCCACATGATGCCTAAAACAAAGTAGGAAAAAACATTCTTTAACTTATATAAATGTATAAAAATTTAATATATTTGAAAAAATAATAATTTAGAGGTTTACATGCATCTTAAATTTTGCATGCATGAACATTCAACCTAATCACTAACCCAATCAAATGTAAATCTAGAGCTTGTTTAGCTTTGATACATTCATTTCAAAAAATTATGGTGAATGCAAAATGTAATTCGTGAATAATGAATTCAACCCATTCAAAGTGAATGATTCAACTCATGTGTAAATGTTGATAATTCAAAAGACGTGAAAATATTCAAGTATAAATATGAGGCATTAAATTGTTATGTGTGTTTCAATATATATATATATATATATATGTAAATGTGTGCAATATGTAACATTTGAATAATGGTTTTAAAATATTAAATGTGAAAGGTTTAATTCATGTACACATTTTGATAATTGAAGAGATGTGAAAAAAATCACTAATTCATTCTAATATAAATGTGCAATTTTTAATTATTAATAATAATTTACAATAAGTGTAAAATACAATTCATGAATAATATTTTAACATGTTAAAAGTTGATGGTTCAACTCATATACCATGTTAATAGTTGAAAAGATGTGAAAAAGAACACTAACTCATTATAATGCATTGTGTAAATAAAGTTTAAAAGCTATCATCAGCAATTTGATATTTTAAAAAATAAATAAGGTTCAAATTATACTCATAAATGAACAACATAGTGAATGTAACAATTGTGAACAATATTGATCATTAATTATTGCAACAAGCCACTTGTAAACTTAAGATGATTAAATGTAATTGAAATGTAATAAAATTGGACAATAGTCAAAATGTGTGGAAATGAAAAAGGGTAAGGTTCTTTCTTGTGTTAGTTAGTAAAACCCATAGTGAAGGAGTTAAATAAAAGGGTAAGCAAAAATGAACTAAAAGATAATTAACTTTCAAACCTTATGAGGTACTTCCAAACATGAATGATTCACTAGTGGGGTTTTCAAGCCTCCAACACATGTTGTTTCTTGTTTGTAACATTTTTGGCCCTTCGTTTGCAATAGCTTTCCATTCCATGTAGACTTCAAATATCGTGATTACTTCCTTGATGTTGCCATCTAATGATAACTATTGTCCTATGGCAAAATGTATTTCGTATTCCAAAAAAAATTTAAAAAAAATGAAAAACTTATATATAAGAACAGCAAAACTTCATATAATCCTAATATGGGTTATTTTCCCCTCTCTCTATCATACTTTAAGTAGAACAAAACATTAACAAGAAACATGAAAATTTGTCAACCACTTTGCATTGCATGAATAACAATGCAATTTGCTTCCATATTCTTATCCTTATCACACTTTATTTACAATTAACAAAATCCATGCAATTCTAAAAGTTTGAAGGGTTTATTTTTCTTAAAGAATTTCACTTGACTTGAATCCACATATTGTTAAACAAATCAAGAAATCAAACTGTAGTTGAAGAATTTCACTTTACTTGAATCTACAAATTTTCGAACAATATGAAAAATCGAACATTTTGTTGAAGAATTTGGATGGACACGAATTGACGAATTCTCAAACAGTACGAAAAATCGAGCATTTTGCTGAAAATTTTCGCTGGATTGAATCGAGACATTCTCGAACAAAACGAAGAAATTAACATTTTGTTGACTAATTTCACTGGACTTGAATGGACAAACTGTGGAACTAAACGAAAACCGCACATTTAGCTGAAGAATTTCGCTGTATTTGAATCGACGACATGATGACGACGATCATGTCGCACAAGGGAAGAAGACGTAGATTCCATTTGTGGCCTTTTTAAAGTAACCAAATTTCCACAGTAGCGGCTGCAAATCGCTCTCGTCGTTGTGTTGTGGTAGACGGCAGAGCCTGACGCGGATGCTGAAAGAGCGTCAACGCCGTTGTTTTCAGGCATCTTTGCTACGGTGGATTTTATTTTTTTTGGAGAGAGAGAGAGAGAGAGAGAGAGAGGATAAGGGTTTGATACTCATTGAGAGCTCTCTTTCTCAACAGTCTCGAAGGAGAGTTGTGATTGTTGCTATCGTCTTGCTTTTTGGGTTTTGGTTTTTCGGTTTTCTTGGAGCGTTGGGGATTCACATTCATAATGTCAGACACGAAGCATGCCGACCCCAGATTAGCGCGGATCTCGAGCAGTATTCGTGCAATTCCTGACTTCCCCAAGAAGGGTACCCATCCTGCTTTCCATTCCTTGTTGGGTTTCTTGTGCTTGAGAATGGCTAGCCATTAGGGCCGGCGCATCACGTCTTGCCCTGTATTGTAACTTCAAGTTTTTGGCCCCCAATGTTTGGAGAGTCATAATGCCCTTGGGATTCCTACATGTTGATCGCACAGAATTCTCCAGCTCTTAAGAAGTGTGAAGAGGGTGCATAGGATGAAGAGGGTCTTTCTCTCGCTTGGCATTCTTCATCTCTCTTCGTATATTTTTTGCAGAGGCCTGAAGAGCATCTTTGTTTTCTGGATCATGTGTCAACTGAAATGCTTGAATCTGACTCCAGACTAAAAGAGCATGATCTCATGTTGCATGAAACTGATAGTTGCATGAACTCATGGGTTCAGAATTCTGCTTCCAAGAACCTTGAGACAAAACTCTAAAACCCATGTGGTTTCCTTCAATCATCCAACACCATGCTCTCTATTTAGTGCAAGCTCCACCTGCTGGAATCAAAAACCTTGAGTTGACGATGGGTCTGAGGTATCAACATCAATGGGAGAGTGCTTGTGTTCTGGCTGTTGGGTGCAGGGATCATGTTCCGGGATGTAACCACATTGTTGCTGGACCATCAAGCATTCAAGGATTCTATTGATATTTTTGTGGAGCGGTATCAGGGTTGGAAGATTGATGTTGTTGCAGGTGAAGTGGCTTGGGAAGTAGATCAAAGTCTTTTCACTGATAGTTTTGGACAACAGTTGTTTTGCAGACTGTCACCTGTCCCTTGCAAATTTTCAGTCTACACATCTATTAGTCGTACTGAGAATGTTCTAATTGGAGGACTCTTGCAAATCCAGCTAAAAGTTACATTCAATAATGACTTGCAGTGTTTTGACATACAGGGATTGAAGCTCGTGGATTTATATTTGGGCCACCGATTGCACTGGGCATTGGTGCCAAGTTTGTGCCTATGCGCAAGCCCAAGAAACTGCCAGGTGAAAAGAAATACATTTCTTCTGACTTCTTCCCCATTTTCTTTCCTTGCTTTCAAGGCATCAGTAGCATCTGTTTGCTTGTTGAAAGTTTGATATCTGAAGCATATTTCAAGAATCTTGGAAAAATGATTGCAGGTCCAGTGATTAGCCAGGAGTATACCCTGGAGTATGGAACGGATCGGATAGAGATGCATGTAGGAGCTGTGGAGAAGGGTGAGCGAGTGCTCATCATTGATGATTTGATTGCCACAGGGGGTACACTTGGGGCAGCGATCAAACTCGTTGGTTAGTATTCCAGAAGCTCTTGAAAAACTTTGGGCTATGCTTTCCAAGTTCTCTACCCTCACTCCCCACATGACAGTGTCTGCTTCTGGAATTTTTTTTCGTTCTGAGTCTTGTATGCGGTTTTGATGTACAGAACAAGTTGGGGGGGAGATTGTGGAATGCGCATGCGTCATTGAGCTCTCAGACCTCAAGGTCAGAAAGCAATTTCTATGTCACAAATATGGAGCATGTGAACCGATAAGTAAGGGTAGAAATGTTTGTGTAGTTTGAGGTTTTTGTGAAATCATTGCCACCCAAGCACTTCAAAAGAAATTGAGTTCTCACTGAAAGTCTTAGTTTTTTGTGGTGTTGCAGGGTCGGGACAAATTGGGTGACAAGCCACTTTACGCTCTTGTTGATTATGAGGGCGATACAATCCTCTACAGCATGTAGTTCATATATTGAACAATTCTGGGTTCCTTGTTTTTGCTAGGGACTTAACTATGATTTGATTTCTCCTGTCAAGATTTTACACTGTCTTCTAGACCCCTGCTCAACCCCTTTGTGCTGCTTTGTCTGTCTTTCCCATGAATGATGTTTTGGATTTCCTGTCTGTGGGTGGGATTGAAAATGCGATCATGTGAACAGGCCACCAGCTCACAACTCCTGTGTGAAGGACCCATACTGCATGGTGATGATCTTGGAACAAAATTTCCCTAAACCCTAAACCCATTTTTGTGCTTTGAAAAGCAATACTGTGTTGTAGATGACTAGCAATACAGTGAGAGAACCACCATCTGACTTATGATGTTGCACAGAAACAATGCTTTTCAGAATCCTTCTGTTTCTTCCATGTTTCAGAAATGTTCACTATTGCTAGAACATTTCTCAAGATTCCTATGATTCTCGGTACACATGCTGAAACAAGAAAAGTGATGCAAACCCTATGTTGTGTTCCTTAGGTCCTGTCTCTTTGAAAGATGGTCATTGTGCGTGATCTTGTGTGCTGTTTACATGTGTTCTAAGTCTGCCTATTCAGGATCTCTGGTAAGTATTCCTGAACAAAATCACTGTTACACAAGGTTTAAGAATGGATGGAAGCCAGGTCTGAGACTGGAAATCTGCTTTGAGGGAAAATCTGCATGGTGATTACAGTATCAAAATTCCAGAACAAAAGTTAACGAAGTTGTGGAGGTGGTTGAGAACTCTATTGTTGAGAAGGTTTGTACGCATAGAAAGAAGGATAAAGCTTGGAGCATCCTGCTAGGTTCAAGGACGCACATCTTTTTATTCCTTTGAAAAGGGTTTAGGGCTTATGGTCTTGTGGATTTGCACTTTAATTTGTAGCATCATGTTATTTAAATGTCTGATCTATCAGCGGCGAGATAATCCGATTGTGCAAATGAGTTTTGCGTTTTTGTGTCGCGAAAGATCTCGACTTTGTGGACGAAACAGACACGCAATCCGACAGACACCCACCGCAAGAAGAAGGATCAATCTCTTCGATGCCTAGTAGCGGATCATTGGCTCCGTGTGTCCGTCCGGTTACGAGATCGATTGTCCTCATTGTTCCCGCCAAAACAATTGCTAGGATCTTCTTAGGGGTTTGCAATTTGAGCAACCGATGATACAAACCTTTGGTCGAGTTTTGTCTCCTCTGTTGACTCTGACTGTGTTTCATCTCATCAGTGTTGTCATTAACAGCTAATGCAGATGTGATTCGGCGAGAGCATCGAGCAAGCGTCAAACATGGCTGCGGATGCTTCGACTTCGGATACACGGATCTTAATCGCACATTGTAACGTCTCTCCTCTTTTCCGGTCTGTCAATCATTTCCTTCGATACACACAACTGTATGTGTTTCCGATATCCTTGTGTCACTCTCTGATTCTTCATGATTTGCCAACATTTCGTTTACCAGTTGTTCCTGGATAGAAAGTATTGAGCGCTGAGAAAGAGAGGGTCTATAACGGCCAAGACAGGCTCTTCTGATCACGTTTTCTTAGCAGGATCCGAAGCCATTGTTCTCATCGTGAAATCTGTGGCGATTTTTGCATTTCACGCTCAAACGTTCTTCAAAAGATGTTGAAGGTCGGACTTCTTGTGGAGTTGCCAGACTGCGAAGCTGCTTTCTGACGCAAAATTGGTGTGTGTGTGTGTTAGGTTCATCTTGGAAGAACCAGGAACAAAATGAATCTCAGTGCAAGGTAGTGCATCTAAAAAACCCCAAGTCTGGTAAGTTCTTGTCGCATGTTCCTCAACAGGTTCTCATTCTTCACAGTGCAGGCCGGTTTGCATTTGACCGTAAATATTCACTGAAAGCTTTGTTGCTACATTTTCACACACTTTGATGCTGGCCAATCTAGTTGTGCTCTCTCTCGATCTTCATTGCAATAGATCCTTAAGGATTTGAAGTTTTTGAGGCTGCTTATGGGGCTGTTGTTACATATTGATGCACACTTTTGTGCTACCTTAAACATGTATATCAGTCAACTAGTTTGTGATCTCTCTTGATCTGCATTGCAGTAGATCCTTATGATTTGAAGTTCTGAGATTGTGTTTGAGGTTTTGAGTCTTATGTGCTGATTTACCTCTGCATTGAGTATTATGATTTCCATTGCTCTTGTGTGCCATCTTCTCTGTCTCCATTACATTAGTAAGAATCACTTAAGAGCAGGGGGCTATGACCATCCTTAAAAACTGCAGAACTCTTTTTCACTTGTGCAGGCATATGTGCAAGTTCAAAATGAGGGGTTATTTGGAATGTTTTTGCGAATTCATATGCAAAAGTCTTGTTTGAAATGATTTAGACTGCTACAGCTGAGAATCAAGGATTGACTCAAAGCTGGAATTATGAATTTTGTTTGTTCT
Organism: Sphagnum tenellum; assembly: GCA_963921925.1. NCBI lineage: Eukaryota > Viridiplantae > Streptophyta > Sphagnopsida > Sphagnales > Sphagnaceae > Sphagnum > Sphagnum tenellum. Next base: position 18,175,471 of record OY998145.1, read on the forward strand.
TGTTCACAACATAATACCTCTTGTCAGAAATTCAGGCACAGCTACGTGCTACCTGGTGGCACCTGATGGAAGGCTACAAGAGCTTCACTGGTTCAAACAGAGCTATGCTGCATGGTTCATAGGTGACTTTGTCTGTTCAGGTGAGTCACAGATGCTAGATCTAATAGAGTTTAATGTTTCAAGCTTTGTGTCTTCACCCCATTTTCGCTCTTGAATTGGTTGAAATGACATTCCTCTTTCAGTTTCTCTGACTTGGAATGTATCTTGTGTTCTGTGATGCCATTTGCATGCTTTTGATGTGTGTGGAGATGAAGAGTTGTGAGCCTGAGATGGTCATAGAAGTTACTGTTGGTGGTCAATGTAGATGGGAGTCTTTATATTGCATCACCAGTGGATCCCATATATATTATATTGCCAATCCTGGAACAAGTGCGAATGAAGGCAAGGACTTCACCTGCTTGAAGTTAGTTCTTCGGATGTGATGTTCAGCATGCATCTTTCATTTCCTTGCTCATGTGATGTGGTTCTTCTTCAGCTATGGGAGGATGTAAGATGTGTTAAAACCTTTTAGAGTGAGATCAAGAGGAGATATGGCAACTGAAAGGCTGCTACACCAACAAGATGAAGGATATCTGGACCCATGGTGCCATAATGTAGTTTGTAGGTGACTGTGTTAGTTATCTATCAAAATTGAAGCTCTTCCCTTCAGTTTAATGTTGGGCTTGGTTGTTGCCATCACTGCCTTGAGAGAATTTCGTTGTTAAATTTGGATGATCTCTGCTCAGGAGTGGCTCAAAATTCCTGCTCTCTTGACTTTCAGGCTCAAGACATGCAGGCAGATGGGCTAGATTTTAAGCCGAATCCATTTGATCAACACACCCTGTATTCCTGATCAAGCTGTTAAGTTCTAAAGCATGTTTAGCTACTAATTCTGAGATGTTGTGGCTTTTAGCAGAAAGGAGATGACATGGGAAAGTTCAGGGCCTTGGATGAAATTATGTATGTGGATGGTTTCCCAGGCTACGTGCATCTGCTTCCAGTGCTTGCATCATGCCTTGAGCTCACTTGTGAATTACGAGGTAATTGTCTTCTTTTCCATCTGTTCAGTTCCTATTAGCTCAGCTGGAGGTGAGGCAGCTTCAAGATCTGATAGTTCTATTCAGATGAGAGAATATGTGCTTACTGCTCTTTGGTGCTTTGTTAATGTGCCTTGTTAACTGCATTTCCCAAGGAGACTCTTGGTGTGCAGTTATGTGAAGTTCTGTCCTGTTTGAAAAGTATTTGGATAGGAAGACTCTGAGCCAATTATTTCTGCCATGGCCAGCATCTTGGGCTCTAGTTTGTGTTCTGGATTTTGTTATTCATTAAGCAGAGAGGGACACATCACCTGCTCCTCCTGATTCTGGTTGCAGAAGTTGGGCAGGACAAATATTACAGACTTGATGATAGCAAGGTGTTAGCTTGGCTTTGCTGCAAGGTAAAGGAGAATGCGGGTTATTGCTCTTGTTTCTGTCCAATTTTGCGCACAAATGTAACAAGATGAAGTTGATTTGAGCAACCAATCTATATTGCATGAGAAGGGGACATGCTGACAAATATGTGCAATCCATAAGAGAGCTACTAGTAGTGCTGAAAGCAGTGCCATGTCCAGTGGATGACCAAGCTAATGAAGGGTCGATGCATACAAACCTCAAAAAATACACTTGTTGAAGCCAGATGCTACTAGAGCCATCACTAACAACTTGAAAAGAGGATAGCACATATGTTATTTTCCTCTTGGTTTCTTCTGTTGATGGACATTGTGCTGGGTCTTGTGGGCTTATTGTGTTTTGACTTGTCTTTTGCAGGTCAAATGTACATCTGAGGCTTTACTTTCCTCTTCAAACAAATACTTCTCTGGACTCAGTGAAGAGGACTTAAGTGAGTATCCAGTTTTATTGATCATGTGAAAAGTATGCATGCACTTGGCTTTGGAACATGAATTTATTACAAGGGATATTTCATTGAGATAGCTGTCATCATGGCTGTCTTTCGAACATTACCAGTCTCGTTACTCAGTATGTTGGTTAATGTATGACATAAAACTCAGCCTTCTTCTAGAAGTAATGAAGTCAGTGTGGATGTTGTGGCAGCTGGTCACTACCATGCATGTTGCTGTTGATGGTCACTGAATGTGTGTGTGCGACTGTCACTTTTGTTAAACCTCTCCTCAGTCTTTTTCCTGTTTTTTAATCTGGGGCCTCCTTCTTCCTCCCTCATATGTTGGATCTGAAAACTATAAAACATTGTTATAGGGTCTTCCCTCAACTTGATTCAGGTTGATATAAATCATAAGCATGCAGAAGTTTTCAATACCTACAAAGATATTTGATGGCATGTTACAGATATCAGTCTTGGTTGCAAATTTAATGGTAGTCAGGATTTCCCTTTGACAACCTCTTTGTTCTGTATGTTGCTGTTGCAAGGCTTAAACCCACCAGTAAGTAGTTCCAGTTGACATGGTTGTTCTGTCTTTTAATTTGTTAACATTGCTGGACTGATGTTTGAACAGAAGTGTATGTAGTTGGACTCTTGGGAGAATATTTAAAAGTGGATCCATGGCTGAACATGCTCTGCCAACACATGGGGTAAGAAAAGTCCTAGATATTGGTGCTTTCTTCTTGTTTTTATCGAACTAAATCACTCATTGGTACAATAGCAGCAGGCCTTGAAGACACTGGCTCTCAGCCCTTGCATAAAAATTCAGATTAGTCATGACTCTTAAGCGTATCTGTCATCTTTGTTACTGCAGCTGGTTGGTATCTTCTTCCCACCTGTGGTCATGTCAAGTTGGAAAGAATTCAGTACAATGAACATTCTTGGTCTTTAAAGATTTCACACTGATGTGCTAGTGAGAGATGCAAGAGATAAAAAAGATTCCTTTGTCCTGGCAGCTTAAGCTGTAATCAGGATCTGACTAATATGGTTGTGGGTTGTGATCTAGAGTGGATCTGGAGGCCTCCAAAAAGGCAAGATTGACTACCATATCCAATGTACAACCAATGTACCCTGAACAAGCAAGCTTGGTATGTTGACACAGAAAGTATTATCATAAGCAGTTAAAAAACAGCCATATCTCATTCAACATGGAGGTCCAATCTTTCCTTTAGTTTGATGTGCATTGTCATGGATATTGTGATCATCATGCAATGCAGCAAATGAATGATGCTGATAGTTTGTTCTTACTTGAATTTCCCTGGTGTTACAGACAAACAAGCAAGCTGGCCAAAAGGCCAATGGGAAAACAATGTCATCAAAGAAAAAGTCTCAACCAGGAACACAGAAGATCACAAGCTTTTTTGCAAGGCCTCGCTAGTATGGAGTAATGTAACATGAATAGAGTGAGTGACTCCAACTTGGTGATCTTCATGGAGTAATGAGGTGTCTTCCCTAAGTGGCTACATGGTTCTTGCCACATTGAGCAAACTATTGCTTATTGATTAGATGCAGTCATCTTCAAACTGGTGAAGCTTCCTAACATCTGAGTTGATCAGGATGTCACACATGGAGGACTCTATTGTTGGGTAATGTTGATGAGCAGGTTGAAACTTTCTAAATAGACAAGGTCTCATTTAATTGATTTCATTTACAAGGTCATAAAAGGAAATTCAAATTCTTAAAGACAGTGGTGCGACTGTGAGATTAGCAATTCAATCAAGTTATTCAAAGTGCCATTTTGGACAAGTTGATTTTGACATGGTCAACTCGATTAGTGGTCTTTTTGAGATGATAAACTCATTTTTTATTTTTAAGATCATATATAATTACATGGCTGGAGTTTGCTAGAGGCATGAGATATTATGACCCAGAACTCATGATCTCAAGGCCTTAGTTGAAATTTGGATTGCAGCTGGTAAAATCATAAACTCTGCACTCTTGGTTGTAGCAACACCAAGGTAGGGTAGTAGTGTGGAGTGCAGATATGGCGGAGAGGAGGTAATGAAGAGATCCAAGAGCCTTTCTCACAGGGGGAATATGCAGGAGATTGAAGTGCCAGGAGTGCAGCCCTGCACCCTGATCCTGCATACCAGCAGCACATGCGAAAGGCACCTTAAAAGCCTACATTTCTTTTTGAGCTAGCAGGAAATGAACTAATTGGTCTTCCCTTTCTACTCTCTCCGCACATGATTGACCATAATCTATGCCCTTCCCATTGTCAATCATCGAAGGCAAAGATATAGTCATTCTATCAAGTCTGCCTAGCAATTTTCGCACTTATTACATGGCCTCCAGGATCTGCAGGTGAAGCCAGCACACTTGCAGATTTTCCCAAGTCTGAATGGGTCCCTCGATTTGAGATATCCCGTAGTTCAGGTCCAAGTCCAGAATGACAAGGAGAAACTGGCAAAAGCCAAATGCTTCAAAGGGGCTTACACAATGGATAATGCTAGTGCTTATACTGGCTTGATGGTCATGGATGCCAAACCACTGATTTGGAAGATGTTTTAATAGAACTGTCTCAGGCTTAAGTAAGAGAAGAAGCTTGTGTGTAGGTCAGGGGATGAATTAGTGGTTAACCAGGTCCTGCAGATAAGGCTTACAGTTTACATGTTTAAATACATGGGAGTCAGATTTTTGGACTGAATTCCAAAGCTCAACCAATCAATGAATGGCAAATTTCATGAATATGCAGTGAGTTATACTGTTTTCTGTATCCAGCCTCGCCAAACACTTGGAAGAAGGGATTTAGTCAGAAGTGACTACTCATTCCTAGTTGTAGAGGTGAGGTAATCAGACCAATTGTAACCAGGACAAATGGTATGAACTCTTGCATGGAAAGAGAGATATGACAGCAGTAGATTTTGTTACCTCCTCTGCCTGTGTGATCACACCACTGTAAAGCATATGAGAAGAACTTCTCTAAAATCCAAACTCTACAATCCATTTGTGACATGCCAAAACCACAATCAATCATGAGAATCATGTAAGACATGCATAGGCATTCAATTTTCTTCTTGTCCTGGATGATGTTTACATTCTGACACAATGAGAAGTGATTCAATAGATTGACTTATGCTTGCACAAATACTGTTCTATTGCATGTAAAATGATGCATCCACATTCAACAAGTTTCTGCAAGAAGAGGCACTTGACTTCTCCCATTCATTCAATTGAGGTTTGTTTGCACAAATACTGTTTTGTTCCCAATAAATATGATGCATTCAAATACAACAAGCTTGCAATAACAGACACTTAACTTCTTTCATTCATTTGATTGAGGTTCATTTGTAGAAATATTCTTTTGTTCCATGTAAAAATGATGCATTCAAATTCAACAAGCCTGTGCAAGAAAATGTTCCACTTTTCACATTCCCTCAACAGGGCCAATTTTTTGAACAAAGAAGGATTTGGTGGCAGATACCAAGATCATGAACAGCATATTTGGCTACTCTTGCCACTACAATTTGTATTCATTGTCACATCGAAGAACATAGCACTTTGGTGCAAGCATCATCTCAAGAGTTTTGGTCACTACCTCCTAGTATGTGATTAATTGTTTAGATGCATCCAAGTGGTGATTTTCATGTTACATGTTTGCTGTTTATCCCCTTCATGGACAGATATAGGTAGACCTATCATTCAACATCTTGATGAATGGAAAGTGGTTAATATAAAAGATTTTAGATTAGTGGATTTCTTGAATTACATCACAAACTTATTAGGTTTCATAGGTTTGTGCAAATTTTGTGCAAAATCCAGTTTTCATAGGTTTGTACAAAATTTGCATAGTTTTATGCAAAATTACATCACGATAATTGCATAGATTTAGTTAATATATACTTCACATCAAAATAGAATAAGTAAAAAAAATACTATTTATATAAAAATATGTATATATATATTTTTGTGCCATTTTTACACTTTGAAACCCATGAATTCGGCATAGACATATCATTTTTACAAATTTCACATGGATTCTATTGAAATCTCGTAATATTGAAAGTTTGTGGTGAAAATCTTTTATTTAATCATTCTTGCATTTCTTTTAAACCTTTCTCTTTACACTAACATTTTAGGATGGTCTTCCTATTTCAAGATCATTCCCATGCATTACATCTTTGGGTTATCACCTCCAATATGGTATCAAAGCTAAGGGATTAGAAAGGAAAGGACTCAATATTTCAAAACTAAGAAAGAAGAAGAACTTGCCACAAGAAGAATCATGGTAGAAATAAATGAAGGTGGAATGGAAGATATTGGAAGTCATAAAAATCATAGAAAACTCTTCAAGCCTTTTCAATCTCCTCATAGTTTTACCTTTAAATTTTACATCTTTATTCCCAAGTCCAACTATCTTTAAGGAACTTTTGAATTTCTTTGTTTGGTCATTTATAATGATAAACTTGTTGTAGAAAGTAAATCTTTGGAAATTATTTCTCAAGATATCTTCACCATGGCTACTATGAAAGAGAGTAAAGGTCATTGAAGTCTCAAATGCAATTAGCCTATCAATCAAGAACTCAATCATACCATTCATTAAAAAGTTAATTGATGTTGGTTTGATAATAGAATTTTTGGTAAATGCATCTTATAATGGACCAAAAATGGCATGATAGGACTCCATTCTACAGATTTTTTAATGTTATCACCACCTTCAAAATAATTTATCAATTAGAAATTAAGTTTTTGTAAGAACTATGTGTTGTATACCTTTTATAAATACATTATATAACACTTTCAATGAAAACACTTGAATCAAATTCAAAATTTTCATATTGAAAAGGACTTTATAAAAATTAATGAATTATAGCCTTCCAAAAAATTCTTGAATTCTTATTTTCATTTGTAATGACAACTTCCACAAGAATTTTAATTTTTCTTTTGATCATACAACTTGTGGCAAAACATAAAATTTAAACAGATTATTTCTTAAACCAAGATCTATATGAGTCCTTTTATAAATATTTGGGATTATGATCCAATTTGAAACAAAAATTTGAAAGTCCCACCTAACCCAAAAATGGACATATGGTTTTTCTCTTTCAATATGTTATTCCTATGACAATATAGATTTTAAATATGAATCCTTTTTCACAAATTTCATTATCAATTGAACATAAGAAGCATTATATAGTTGTAAGGTTTGGAATTTTTACATTGTGATGCAAAAGAAAAGGACATCATAATGTCCATTTACCCCAAAAACATGCCTAGTAAAAAACATCTAAACAAGGATATCTATAGTTTAAAATGGATCTAAAGTTAGAGGAAGGGGTCTTTATAAACTAGAAATAAAATCCTTGAAAAATTTAGAAGTGAATGTTATATATGATGATCTCAACAAATTTGAGGATCCAATAATTAACAAAAGTATCGTATGGCATCAACAATTGGGAGATCTCGATTTGAAGCTCTCCACTAATTAACTAATCAACAAACAAAAAGCCTTTAGAGCGAGGAAGCTACCAAATATTAATTTAAATTGTGAAGTATGTTTGAGAGGGAAACAAGTTAAAAAAAGGTCTCCCTAAGGCCAACGTGTGGAAAACAAACATATATTATATTTCATTCACAAAAATGACCCATTCAACATCAAATCATTTGGGAGTTTGTTATTTCATCACATTCATTGATGATTTGACTTGAAGGATCTAAATAAAGTGTCTAAAATCCATTAAGCTTCTAAAGCTTTGAAAATGAAATTGACAGAAGGGTAAAATAGTTTAAATTTGACAACAAATGAAAATATAAATTAGTTGAATTCAATAACTTTTATTGTAGATAAAGGATTAGAAGGGAGTTACCTCAAGTTCACCCACCTAAATAAATCAAAGTAGTTGAGCAAGAAAAATTATCACTTTTAGAAATATTGTGATGCATTGTGGCTAAAGGAAAACTTCCCAAACAACTTTGGGTTGACTTTGTGGATTGTACATGATTTTTACAAAACTAAAGACTATCAAAAAAAGCGTGCAAAGAACACCATTAATGGAGGTCTTCACCAAGAACAAACTTGATCTAGCAAACCTAAAAGTGTTAGGAACAAAGGCTCACATCCATGTTTTTAACATTAATTGAAACAAACTAAAGAATAGATCTAGGTTAAGGTTATTCATGTGAAAATTGATGAATGTCACATTTTATAAATGCTACATATCAAATCCCAAAAAGGTGATTACATCTTGGGACATGTTACTGAATGAATTTGCTCAATTATTTGAACCCAACTTGATGTTTTTGTAAAAGGATATGAAAGATAAACATCACTAAACACAAATTTCAAATCTTGCTCCCCACAATGAATGAACTACCAAATGAAGGAGGATAATAGGACCTATTACAAAATATACAAAAGAATCAAGAAAAGTTTGATTTTTCTAGATAAATGTCAACATGGGTGAAAGCACATTGCAATGGCCAAAAATGTTGTCACAAATACTATTTTTTTGAATTATGTGAGTTTCAACCTCCACCAAGCTAATATTAAAATATTTTTCCATAAATTCTTAACATAAGGTAATTAAATTGCTATATAATATAATTGTAAAAGAAAATTACATTTTTTGATTGATATTAAATAATTAAAAATGCATTTGTGAAAAATTAATATATGTACCCATATACTACAGTAATATTCTTAAAATGATTCAAATAATTATAACATTTGATGAAATATTTAATCATATATTGAATATTAGTTGATTGTACCATTTCAATTCCATATGAAAAGTCGCATTCATGTGATTTCACAGAAAAAAAAAAAGGATGAAATTTTCATTCAAACAAGCATAATTATGTTGAAAAGTTTTTTGTTGAAAATTTACTTTCATTTGAAAGAGAACAAGAATTATGTTGCAAGCCTTTGTGTCAAAATCCATTTTACAATGTGTTCATCACAATGCTAGATGAAATGTAAAAACATTATCACAAAATTAATAATACAAATATAGTATAAAAAAACATTCTCTTGCCTAAAGTGATCTTTTAAAGTGTGTTTTCACCCATTCAAGTGAGTCTTTTGCACAAGTATAAAAAGTACATGTCATAGTTTTGCAAAACTAAATTACAAGTACATGAAAAGTACAACATCAATTATTATTATTATACTTTCAAGTTTATGAAGGCCTAATGTGTATGGATATATTTTCAACTTTTCATATTCTAGTCATAATTTATTAAAGTTTTAATATAATATTATTTTCAAAAATTTGAATTACCAACCAATTTAGAACATACTTGTCATCCATTTCTCTTGTATGTGAATTCCTCAAACTTTGTGTACAACTTATAATAAACTCAATAAAGTGCTTTGTGATTTCAAAATGCAATTTAAATAGGTTTTTAATATTTTAAAAAAATGCTAAAAAGATACTATTTTGAAATTAAATTTTTTAGACTACTTTTTTGACATACTTTATCATGCTTGAAACCCCATATAGATTTGTTTGATAGGTTCATGAAAACCTAGTATGCAATGTGCAAGTCAATGCACAAAATGATGTATAGTTTCAACCAAACACCCCAAGCTTGGAAGTCAGTTCAAAAGGATTGAAATGTACTTAAAATTTTCAACTATGATTAAAAGCATTCACAATGAGAATTTTTATATTCCTTAAACAAATATGATAAACTAATCCTAGTCAAAGTGTGTGTTGATGACCTATTCATAACAAGAAACTAGACAATAAGAGTCAATCAAATCAAGTCCAAGCTTTTAAACCAATTTGAAATGACAATTTTGGGAATGGATTCGAAATACTTTAGGTTGGAGCTTGGATAAGGACCTAAGGGAATTATTCTCCATTAAAAAAATACACCAAAAATCTCATTACCGACTTCAAGATGATGGATTGCACAACTCAATCAACTTTCCCTTGCTTAAAGGTTTCATGGTCCAACTCAAAACAAAAAATTCTGAAGTAAAAAATTGAAAATTTTGATGGGAAAAATTGTTTACTACGATTATCTTCTCACATGTGTAAAATTTCATGAACAAATTTTTGTTAAAACTAGTTGCGAATGCAACAGCTAAAGGCAAGAGTAAAGGCAAAAGAAACAAGATCAGGAGGCCAAACAAACTTTCCTTTATTTAAAACACAATCAGAACATGAGCAGTAATGCTTGATTCCTCAGATAGATCTGTAGTGATTTCGAAAGGAAATTTAGAGAGATGGTGCCAGCCAAGGTCCAAGACTCAAACAGGCGAGGTAAGTACAACGGAAAAATAAGATAAAGTACGCCATACCTGCAACAATCATAAACCGCAATTCAAAACAACACAATCCGTATGATCAGCAAATGCATCGCCGGAAATCAACCAAAGGAGCCTTATTGAAAACGGAACCAGCAACGTTAATCACAAAGACATATACCAAAGTATAGTTGAAAGATGGCCAAAAGAAAAACACCGCCGACGACAATGAAAATAGATCTGCAACTAACTGCAACTTCAGAAACAGTGCGAACACGAAATCCAGATGCAAGACAAAGAGAAACAACGCAAAACAGAGAAGAACAAAAAAGAGCACGAAACAACAAAACCACAATGCAAAACACGACACAGAAGAAGAGAGACACACAGACGACGCAACGAAACGACATCATGAGAAACTAGTGGTGCCCTTATGGATGCGATTGGGATGAAGCTCATGTTGTCATCCAGATCTCGACGGATGATCTATAGACGTACGGCCTCGATGTATTATGGCTTGAGGTTCTTCTCCATGGATGGTTTTCATAACTGACGGTTCCGATGGAAGGACGGGTGGAGCTTCTGCCTAGGTTATAAATATCCAGCACTTCTGTTTTTGTGCGTGTGCGCGCGCGTTTGTTGTTGTTGGCGGAGAACTGCGTGTTTTGTGTCTGTCTTTACTGACGCTTCTCTTGGGCGGATGCAAAAACTACTGCGAGTACTGCGCGCACATATCTGGAGCTTTGTTTGCAAGCAGTAACAGGTTCATTGCTAGGTGTTACCACTGAAAGATAGTAATAGATTTTTTTTGTTTTTTTGGTCTGTCTCTCTCCTAGACCAAATAGACTGCGAGATTATAATGACCTCGGGGATTCCCAGGACTTTGGTCGGTGCTCGTTCTCCGGGGGGTAATTTGGATTCTCCTCCTCATCCTCTTCCTCATGCTGCTGCTGCTGCTCTTGTTGTTGCACCCACTTCGGAATGGAAACAGTTTCAGGCGCAGCATGGCGGTGCCATCCTACCTGGAGTCGGCAGTGTTCAGTACCATGCAGATCATGGCTCCCACAGTAGTACTGCTGCCAGCGAAAACTCAGGTATATGCATGTTTGCTGCAGGATCTCTGTGTCTAGATCTTCCATAAGGCTAGTCGTCGCATTCCAAAAGCTCCAGAAAGAATTCTCTTTGTTGCTTTTAGAATTACTCCTTGGGTTTTTCATGCTGCTGATGATGATGATTCCGAGGTACATCTGAGATTTTCTTTCGAGAGTTATATTCGATTGCATGTGTAATTCAAGCTGTAGAAATCCATCTACTTGCATGACCCAGTGACGCTCGAGGAAGAAATGTCCGTGTCTCAGGCGGATTGTTCATCATGCAACTGCTGTTGCGAGTTCGTGTACTTGCATGGAGTTCAGTGCTGATGCAAAAAACCATGACTTGTTCGGGTTCATATAGCATATTGTATAATCGAATGTGCAGTGCAACATTCTTATACGTCCTCCTGGCAAGAAGTTAGTTTTGGGGGACGATCGATCCGAGGGGTTTTGTGATTAGCTTCTGTGGAGTTTGACGCATTAGCTTGTATGTATGCAGACTAGAATCATGAGCAGGTGCTAATGATGTAAGAAGGAGAATTGAACTGTTTGAGTGCTGGGTGCCATCTGGTTTGGCACAGAAAAGCGGAAGAGAAAGCAGCTTGATCATCATGAGGGTGCGGAGGAGGATATTACGAAGCCTTACGAATGCAGGTTTTGTCCTATGAAGTTTGCCAAGTCCCAAGCGTTGGGTGGACACATGAACCGGCATCGTCAAGGTGATGCGCATTGCACTAGATCATCACACAACCTAATTTCTGGTAGTTGTTTGGTAGTTGTTTGCGTGTTTTGTTTTCTCAAGGAAAGGAAATTCTTTGGGCATGATCTAGTACACAACAAGCTTCTTCTTTTAGAATCCTTCGAACCTTTTGTGACCCAAGGGTTTGTCTAGTGAAGAATATATAGTTTCATGATCTTCGACGGCGCTTAGAATTTCTGCGGGACCCGTTGCTGCGAGGTGATACCAGTGGCTGCACCCGGAAACAGTTTCCAATAGCAGTCACAAGACCATAAGCTTGTTGTTGTTTGCAGAAGACCGTTTGAGAGCGTTCTGACCGTTTGAGTGTGGGCCTCATGGGGTCGTTTGCTGTGTTGGATTTTGCAGAGAGAGAACGGGAACAATACATGCACGCTCGACAGCTGGTCATGCAACAGCAGCCTGCGGCTTTCTCTTCGTGGATGTAAGTCTCACAAGTTTTCCGTGCTCGATGTTGATCTCTCTCTCTCTGGCTCAACAGGGATGCTTCCCTCGTAGACTACAACATATTTTGCATGAATTCCTCATGTTCCCCCTCGGTGCAGTACATGTCAAGGTTTTAGGGTTTGAAGGCCCCGCTTAAGCAGGAGCGCCGTCGAAGCAAACCTGGTGGCATGCTGCAGGAGCAGCTGGTCGATTACAGAATTTTCATTCCTCTTGCATGGTCCACAGTTCCCAATCCATCCCTTTGCATGCCGATGTTTTGGGCATGGATTGAAGTAACAAGCTTAGGGATGGACATCGCGTCTGACCGTGCATGATGAGCTTTTGTTTCGGTGACAGTCTCTGATGTTGCCATTGTTTTTTGTACCGCGAGCAGGCTATCAGCACAGAACAACTCTGCAGCTGCTGCAGCTGCACATACTCCCGGGAGTTTCAGCAGATTTACTGGCCAGTTCTCTCAACAAAGAGATCAAGCATCACAAGCCGCGGGTTTGAACCTTCAGAGATATAGCTCAGCAGCAGCTGGTGTTTCAACCCCATCAGTGCCTGCTGCTGTTCCTCCGCCTGCTGCTGCAAACTTCTTCTTGCACTCATCAGGTTCGGCTGGAAGCAACTTCCAGCAAAGCTGGCAAGGCCTTTTGGCACAGCCCATTGCAGCAGTAGGGGGAGCAGCATCCGCTAATTTACTTCCAGACAATACTCGCTCCTCCCTGCAAGGGGGCAACACGGTGGGCAGTTTCCCGCGAGATGCAGACCAGATGATGCAGGTACCTGGCAGCAGCTTTTCGCAGGCTCGCCCATCGCTCGGAATTAGCTATGGAACTTTCAACACCCAGCTTTCATCACGCGGTGCCACTTCCGGAAATGCTTTTGGACAAGATCACTTGGCGCAAGGATCATCCCCGTATGGTTTGGAGCAGCGATCGCCTCTAGACGGCGGCAGCTTCATGCAGTCGAATCTTTCGGTGGGATCAGGACAACACATTGGCAGCTTATCGAAACACGGAGCTTCCAGTGGGCAGGCAACAGCTGTAGCATCCGATAGCAAGCGTCCCAGTGCAGCGCACGCCTTGAATCTGCCGAGCATAGTGGGTGCTGCAGCTAGTGGCACTCAGCTTCAAGGCCAGTTCGGATCATTCCAAGCCGATCAGCTCCAATCGCTCCAATCCGACCACATCTCGAATTCTCAGTTCAACATCTTGCCAGTAGCTGCAGGTGGATACGGCCAGAGCTTCTTCCCAGGAACCAGCTTTGGATCAATGCAGCCGGGGTCATCGCAATCCGACTTTCTCAACCAGCATTCTTCCGTGTTCGAAAGCTTGCAGGGACCTGCAACATTTAACAACATGTTACAATTCTCAGGTACCTGCAAGAGCTTGAACATGAACCCGATGGGCAGCTCTGGAGGACCGGGAGGTGTGATCGAGGGTACAGGTGGGAGCTTCAACTTGGCCAGCTTGCAGGGTTCAGCTGGTCAGGCGGTTCAAGAACACATGCAGCTTTCAGACAACAATATCCACGATATCGACTCAGGAAATTTACAGTCGCCTCAATCTAGAGCTCATCCGGCAGCTTCTCATGGACAAGGTGGCAGTGGTGGTACTACTCATCATCACGGCGCTGCAGCAAGCCCGGATCATCATCAGCTAGCAATAGCTCAACATCAGAGCAACAGCCCCATCAATGCTGGAGCAGAGCATGAACGACAATCCAGCCAGCTCCAACAGCTCGACACTAGTATCGATCAACCCACATTGCAGGAAACCTTGTACAGATATCAGTCAGATCCAGATATGATCTCCACTTCCGCCTGCTGCAACCATCATGCGAACTGCGACTGTAGATCATCACAATATAAGCAGCATGAGGGTCATGACATTAAAGTCGAGTTTCAACCTCCAGCTGCAGCATCTGGCAGCCACCCGCATGATCCAAGCTCGGCTACTACCTCACCGCCGCCACCACCACCACCGACATCTACTTCCCAGGAGAATGCTCATGGCCGATAATCTCTTCCACATATTTCCTCCTCTTGCGGAAGGAATCATATTCTCAGCTCTCCCCTTTTCTCAATTTGTTCAGTAACATCATCAGGAGCAGCTGGTGAACATCCACCCTTCCTCCTCCTTTTTGTCCCCTAGCATCATGGGTGATGCACGACATGATCGTCACCACTTCAATTGATCTTTTTTCTTCTTCTCAATCTCTTTCTCCTTCAGTAGATTGATATCATGATCATCCACAAGCCACAGCTCATGACAACAGCCAATCTCTCTCTCTCGGCCCTCTGTGTGTCTCTTTCGGCTTTCTCTGTATTTGTATATATGTGTACAAGGACTGTGGAACTGCTGTGGCGATGCAAGCTATATGGTATTTGATACCTGAGTTTGGTGGAGCTCTTGATTTGCAGAATGCAAGAGCTGCATGATGTTGGTGCTCAGGTACCTATTGGGGAATTTTTGAAGGGAGAATTTACAGACTAATCAGCAACAGACTACAATTCCCTAGCTGATTTAAAAGAATCACACAGAATAATCCCTGTTTTATATTCCTGAGAACTCATGTTACTGGCTACTCTGCACACGTGAGGATCTGCGCCATGGCCCTCCTCCCGCTGCTGCATCACATGCGGGATCTGCTGCTGCAGCAAGTCTTCCTCTGATGGACAAGTTTACAGTAAACCCTAAACCACACTACAGATCATTCTTTTGTTTTGTGTTTTTTTGTTGTTGTTGTCGGAAATCAGGATGTGCAGAACCATGATATGATCATGAATCATGCATTTGTTAGCTGCATGATTAATTTTGGCTTTGTAATGTGTACTGTACAGTTGATATAATTTGACTTCACATTTTTGGCTGTATATTTGATGAGCTCATGATGATCAGTGATAACTACTCTTCTTATGTTTCAAGGTAATGAGGAGTGTTGGTATTGTGTCAACTTTTGAATATACCAACCTTGGTATCACATGGGAAATTTTTTAAAAAATTGATAGGTCAGCTTGGGCTTGGTATTGAGTCATTTTTAAATACTCTGACAACAGCCTGATCCTGGTATTGGGTGTCCAAGACTGATTCTTAAATGGCATGCTGCATGATGGTATATACCTGGTATTGAAATTGGTATAAGTAAAAACTCGGTATTAGCTCAGGTCCCTACCAAGTTGATATTGGTACAATGCTGATATTGCCTTTAGGTCGTACCAGCTTTTTAAGGTCCTCAACGCTAGGCACAAGCCTACATTACATCAGACCAACACTGGTTTGGTTTAAACCATTTTGTGTGAGGGAATCTTCATATATAAAAGAGGTTAGTTAGTGCTATACTTACTTTTTTTCCTTTGGACCTCTTTCAACAGCTTATCTGCATTTTTAGCTTCATTGATAAGCACCTAATTTGGTAATTGAATTTCAACTTTTTCAATTTGAAGTTTTTTTTGGTAGTTTGAATTTATGAATTATTTATATATTTAAAATATAATCAAGTACCCCTCATCACAATAAACATACTTATTTTATTATTGTTCTTTGTGCTCTCTACATTATATGAAAAATGAAAACTCATCATATTTAGAATCTGAAGGACAGACTTGAAAAGATAGAAAAAATTTGATTTTGACTCAAAATAAACGTTAGCAATATGCTTAACATGTGCAAGTTGAACATTGTCGTCAAATTAGAATAGAAGCAAAATGACAAACTACGACCTTTGAGAGGACCTGGTTGAGTAACCGGTGGCTGTGAACTAGGTTTGAGTGCAATGGCCATATCTGACATAATTCCACCACTTGGGAGAGATTCAGTCACATAAATGTTTGTCCTGAACTTTGGAGAAATTGTGCTAGTCCTCGCCTTGATGTTATTATATGTGCATGCATTTGAAAGAGCAGTTTATCCTAATAAGTAGGTTTTAGGGTGCAGGGCAGAGTCCCTGCTGGTTGACAATTACAGACCATTGATGCTTATCAGACTCCTTTTCACACTCTTGAACTTTATGGATTGCAAAATATTTAACATATGCCAATTTGAACCTCTCTCTAATATACCATTTTGCATTATAAGCTTCATAGCATTTGACTATACCAAGTTCATATCTTGTGGTCAAGTTCAAAGGGAGAAATTGGATATGTAATAATTGCAGGCTGGTTTGCATTGCACTTTACTGCTTTATTTGATTTCTGATGCATTAGGTACAAACAAAATTTTCCCTTGTTGATGAGGGCACTCCTAAATGACAACTTTTAGCATGCTGGCTCTTTTAGCATCATGGTTTCTTCAACCTTATTTCATGAAATTCTAGGTTGATGGATGAATATTATATGAATAGATGGCAAGTGTAGTGGATGAAACCAACAAAAAGAATTTCAATAGATGCTTGTGATCCTATCATATGCATTTTCAGGGGAAAGAATGTAGTAGATCCCAATGGATAAATGTGATCGGGTGATGTGAAATTGCACATTGCAAAAATGCCATCTAAAATATGAATGTGACCATGACAATTGGATTAAAGGTCAATGGTGGATGCACATCGTGGAAATGGATGCCATTACTTTTGAAGGTGGATATGAATCAATTTTTCAAAATAAATTTTGATAATTGATGCGCATCTTGAATCATTTTAAGTTTGTGAATTTTCATGAATTCATGTGAAATTTGACATCCTTGGACCCAATGAGTTCTACCATCTAATGGTTGCAACCTTGACTGGTAAATATCTAAATTTGGTTTCTTTTTAATTGTTTGATTAGTGACCACTTGGCTAGCTATCACATGTAGCTACTAATTAAGGTGAACTATTGGTGCTACAAGTTGGGCATATTCACAATCATGGTCATTAAAACATAGTAATGACATTCTTCATTTTGCACTTTAAAATTCGCGAATTTACGTGGTAAAGCACCTTGTCAAAACATTCTTCGACGCGAATATTTACCAAATGTTCACCGGTTGATCTATAAAATTTGTTAAAATTCGTGCTTCTTTGGGCTTCCATAACATTCCCGCATCAAGAATGTCATAACTATGCATTAAAAGGATTGAAATTTTAATCCAAAATCATGACTATACTCAACTTTGATTAAACATTCTAATTTTAATTTGTGAAAGTTAAATGAAAAGTATAATATAATTAGAATCGGGATGTTATGTTTTAGAAAAATGATAATTTCAGTGAAAAAATAGTGTTCTTAAGCATGAAAAAATACAGCAGAGAAACCTTGACTCAACATTTGTGACTTACATGACTATAGTTGAATTAGATACTATAGTCATGTAAGTCACAAATGTTTGTTTTGACTACGTAACCATACATGGATTATATGTCATTTCATGAAATTAATTTCACATGTTTAATCACATATCTCAATAAACAAAAATTGAGTTAATTTAAAACTAAATTCTTAATTTAGGACTTTAAACAACTTAGTGGATGGGATGAACTCCACCTAGTATCCACCAAATTTAACAAATTTATGATCACTTTATACATGAATATTATTTTAAAATATGTTTCGACAAGTTTATTGTTAAATAGATGACAATGTCATTGAAAAGTCTCAAAAAATAGTAAAGCATAGACATTGTGCGTCATGGAGGGGAAATGATGGTGGATATATGACATTTGCAAAAAATTGAAAATTAACAAATGCTTAAAAAATTATGACTTTTCAAGAAAATTCATATCAATTTGATGGAACACTTTTGCATTTCTAATCCATCTAGGGTGATTAAACCCCTCAACTTGGGTCATTTCTATTCACTTTTAGGCTATAATTATATTATGAAACTATTAGTATTTTCAACTCCATATCACATGTATCAATAGTTTGTAGGAGTTATTTGAAACTAAACATTAGTATTCCCATTTGTGAGAACAATCAACTCAATTCTTTGACTTTTAGATGAAGGACACCATGCCAATCTAGCAATTGCAATATAATTGTCTATGGATGAAAATTGTTGTTTGTACATAAATGCATTTTTAGGTTTGCTTGTACGTAAATGTATTAGTAGGTTTCAAATATATATATTACGAAAGTAGTATTTGGTTTGGTGGCCATTAAGTCATGCAACATAATATATTATTGATTATGAAAGCCACAAGTTAATGCTTATGCTTATAATTAATTTATGTATGTAATTATAGATTTTTAATTTCATGACTACATTCAATTTACTTTAATATAATTTCATAATTATGTTTAGTTGGGTTTTCTTTGATTTCTTTATTTCAAAACATAAATTAATTCAAAAATTAAAATGTAATTTTTTGGGTTATAAATTCAAAATAATGTCTTTAATTTAAAAATGAGGTATGCAACATAAGAATCAATGACTTGTTTTTCAATTTATTGATGTTATATCATTGGTTAGCATCAAAGAGGGATTTTGCATTAAATGGTGACTAGTTTTTAGAACCTATTTTAATAGTTAAAAAACTACTACCAAATTAAGATCAAAGTTCAAATGTGGGGAAATTTTTTCAAATTTTTTTCAAACTTTGGTGATTTTATCAAGAAATGGGAATGTGAAGGTCCAAATTTTTTAAGGTGTATTACCTAGGATGGAATAGAAATAGTCCTCAATATCGTCCTTAGTTGTACCTTGTATTTTGATCCCCATACACATTGATGAATTCAAATTTATCATATTTTGAAATATCTCATATTTTGAAATATGATACCATAGACCACTCTATATCTAAAAACATCAATATGATTCACTTTGTGTCCAAAAGGATAAACAATATAAAAAGGTCAACAATATGATAAGATTTTTGATACACCTAAAAAAATGGATCCACAACACAATAATACATTTTTATTCCTTTTTTTTTAGCATTTTGGCAAAATTTTGCACCAAAAAATGCCAATCATAACGTGGACTTGTTTTGTAAACTTATGTTTAATTGAACAATTGATAAATTGGGTCAATATAACACATCCTCAACTAACTAAAAATATTTCATGTTTCCTAGGTTAATGTGTATTTAGATGAACTTGATAGGGGAGAAGATTTGTTAGTCAATTTACCCCCAAATTTGGGAAAGGAAGCATGAACAAGTGTTTCTTTTGAGTTCTCTTTTATTGCCCTCCAATATTCATGCGAGGAGCACAAGTTTTCTCTCTTCTTTCAATTTTGTGAAGTAGGTTCACTGGCAATAATGCACAAGAGGAAAATGTCAGGGAGAAAAGTAGAAAGTTTTTGTAACCTTGTTATATACTAGCAAAATGCAAGAACCTAGGTCTAAATATGGTGATTTCAACTTTTCTTTTTTGGCTTCAAATATGACTACTAGTTAAATAAATCATGCCACTAATAATTTGTTAATATCTTGTTTAATAGTTGCTAGCATAATTTCAATCTGTATTTTTGCACAACAAAATGGATCCACTAATGGAATTCAAGTATCTTATTCAATTTTGTGTTGAGCCAACTTTGGAAGTATGCCTTTCAAATCCTTATAAATCGAAGTAAACACATTTTTGAACTCCTTAAACAACATCTGAAGCTCTTTATTTTTTTGTTTTATCAATTTGCATTAACTTTGATGTACTATGGATTTGCTTCTATACCAAGATTCAATTTAACAAGCTATTGTTCTTTAATCAAAGTCCAACTTGCTATTTGAAAATTTTGTACCTGTTTTTTTGCTACTGTCTCATCCATTTCAATATCAACTTAGATATGATGATGATAGGTTTATGGATAAACTTTATTTTCAAGTGAGATCTTTGGTTTGACATGAAATTATGTTGTGTTTGTTGTTGAAAACACCACTTCTTCTGCTCCTTGATACAATGTTTCTTGCTCTAGGTTAAATTCTCCACTAAATCTAATTTCTAACATTCCACTACTTAGTAATATTATTTCACTTGAGATAGTGATTGTGCCAATTGATAATAACTTTGGTTATGTTTCAAAGATCAAATATTCCTTTTCATTTGCTATCCTTTTTAGCAAGTCGTAACAAACTAGTAATTAAGGTCGTTTGGTTTCTGCTCCTAGTTTCTTATTAACTATATTGTTTTGATTATCCCATTACCTTGAACAATAATGACATTGTTACCCTAGTCATGTTATCCAAGTTACATCTTTGAATTTAGGTGTTCCCAACAACATAAAATAGTGAGAATCCACCACAATTTTTTTCAAAATAATAAATGTGGCTATATATGGTATACCACATATAGTAATCTTTAGATTTTTTATGATTCCTAAAGGTCTAGTCATATTCTGATATGACATTTTGAAGTGATATGGAGCCAGTCTTAGTTTGGATAAACCTAATTTTGTTTTGAATTTTTATAATATTTACATTTGCCCTTGCATCTATCATAACATCCTCAACAATGGCCTTCCCAACTTGTACTTGGATAACTACCATTTGATTATCTACCTCTATAATTGTAGTGTCTATTTCAATATGTGTTTCAACCATTGTGGCCACACTAGATTTTGGTATCACTTGAGTAGCTATATTGACTTTTTTGGCTTCAATTTCTACCATATATACTTTTTAAGGTCTAATGTTATCTTTAGTATTTGACCTAACCTTAAGGTGTAGGTAGTTTCCATCATCTATTTATTAATATATTGGAATATATATTCCATAGACATAATTTTGTTATTAGTAATAACAAACAAATTTTGTGGTATAATTGGTTCTATGGACATCTCAGTCTTTGGTAATCCTACCCAACTTGTATTCCACAATGCTTTCTCCTTTTGAATTAAATTTTTGGTGGGTTTTTTGCTTGCATCTCATGTATAGTCTTGACAAAAGATTACTATAATCTTTGCTCCTTTTCCCAATTAGCAACAAACTTCTTCTTGATTGGCTCTTTATCCTTAAACATTTATTTTCCAACAACCTTACTCCTAGTAATGGCCATATTAACATCCACCATTTGGACTAAAGGAATGACAACCTTAGGCTCCACCATAGATGGTTTCTTTGTAGTCTTCACTCCTTTGTTCTTAAACATATTTTGCATATCATTATATTTAAGACAGTCTATGATCTTATGTCATGTGTCAGCACAGATACGACAAGAATACCTCATAGATCTTTGTACTTTGATATGTTGAGGAGTAACCTTCAAAACTGCAAGAACAAGGTTTTCCTTTCTTTTAATTCTACAAGTTTCAACATTATGTTTTGTCTTACGACAATTTGTACAATACATTCTTGTTTTCTCTGTAACTGTTTGAGGTTTTTGAACTAATATTGTCTTACTATTTTATAGTACTAATAGATTGCTTATAGCCTTTATTTCAGAAATTCCTTCTTCACAAACCAAAGTTGTTTCCTTATGTTACTGCAAGGTTTTCCTCTTCATGCCTAATGATGTTACACATAAATATGGTTATAATCTAAATTTGAAAACAATAGTTAAGAAACTGTCTATTGTCCAGTTTTGAAAACTATTAACTAACTTCAATAATTTCTCATAATAGACTTCCATTCTTTCATTCTTCTCTTACTTCATGTTTTTCAATTGCGCATAAACTTTTTCATCATTTTGAACTTTTTTGTACCTTTTACAAAAAGCCAACTGTAATTTTGTAAAAGTACAATCTAGGTAATCTCCCAAATGATTGTTACACCAATCAAACACAATATCTTTGAAGGTAAAATTAAACAAATTAACAATCTTTACATCATTTGTTTCACCATTTGCTCCAATGGCAACTTAAAAAACTTTGACATGAACATTTGGATCACCATCCTTCACATATTTAGAATAATTCAATGGCTAATGATATGGCCTATTTGGTGGCAATGGTGGTCTACTTGGATTCATCATTGGCAATCCAAAATATCCTAAAAGTTTGAGATGTCCTAGTGGGTCTAAACTTCCTCCTCTTAGATCTAATGGTTGTATAATTTATCCACCTCCATGGGCATCTTTATATGCACACTAACTAGTTGTGTTTCCCTTGGAGTCTGGGGTCTAGACCTCATATCAACAATAATATGAACTAGTGTTGTTACAAATGGAGCTTTAGTAATTATAACCATAGACTGAGGCATTACCATAGAATATAATGCTATAAATCTTATTGGTTCCATTTTTAAATTAGAAATTGTCAGATAAGTAACTCCAACATCATTGTGATGTAATAAACTTGGTGTAGGAACTACAAAGATAGGTATTACATTTGCCATAGTCTAAGCTTTCTTTCCACTATGTTATTTATCCACATCAGTTCTCTAAGTCTATCTAGAATTCTGACCTTCTCACGATATAGTTCCTTTGACTCATTATATCCATGGTTTGGCACAAAGTGACAAATGGTTTGTGCCATTGTTGGTTTTACTTTTGGTAAAACTATAGTTTTTTGTCTAGTTAGAAATACTAGCTCAACTCTTTTGGACATTTTAATACCCTGAATTATGGCTTCTTATTTAACCACAAAATTAATCGGAGGTTCAAAATTCTAAGCTTTTTGTTCAAACTTTGCATTTTCATGATCTCGATAATAAGGAGGTGAAACAAATCTATACATTGGTACCATTTCCTCCTTTTCTAACATGTTGAGTCTTTGTTCTTTTACATGAATCAGAACATCAAAATCATGTTGTTGCATCAGACCTACTGATTTCAATATAACTTTCTATCAAGGTTCAAATTCTCAATTCCTTTGTTTAAATTCATCCTATGAGTCTATATTTTGAATCTGACATTTTTCTCTTTTATAGTTTCATTATAGATTGTTGGTGCGTTTCTATGTTTCACCAATTTGCACTTCACGAGGAATAATCGGTATTGCTTGAAGTGTTTTGTGGCCTACATGTCTTTCTTTTGTCCATGGATGTTTTTGTTTATATTGAGAAACTCTTCTTGATGTTATAAATTGTTAATCCTCTTGATCTACACTCAAATTATTGGTGATGGCTATGTAATTCTCCTCTTGTTCATGTAATAAAACCTAATATAATTGTTTCCTAAGACTTATAGTTACAATTATATTTTCTATTTCTCCACATTCTAATTCTAATTTGAACAAAGTTTTACATTAAAACAAAATCCTCACAGTTGGCTACTTTATTTAGACCTGCATCTTGAACAAAAATTTATGATCAAGATTTGAAAAAAAATGCAAAAAATGAATCTAAAGTTCATGATTTATCTAGAGAAACAAAAATTTCAGCAACAAGACATAAACATTCTAAAATTCACATTGAATTCAAACCCTAGGATGGTCGCCAAATGGCAAATGCAGAATTTTTAATCCTATAATATAATTTAAATTTGGATTGAAATGTTATAAATTTAATATTAACATAATTTGTTCATTCAAATCTATTCAAGTCTAGTTCCAAAATAAAAATCCAACAATGAAATTATGATCACGAAACATCAAAACATAAATTTTGGCTAAGAGAATTAAACTTTTCCTAGAAATCAAAGTGTTATTTCGCATATTCCATTAAAATTCAATATCCTACAATCCTCTTCCTCTCTTCCTCTTCTCTAAAGATATTCAAAAGAAAACAATCCTATATTCTATTCAAATGGTGACAAAAACTGTGTGATCTAGTTAATAATTCATAAAACAAATAGAGAGTCTTGAAAGGTGCCATTTTTAAAGGAGTTGCCACAATGATCACAACTTCAAAGGACAAGTTCAACCATGATTGACATCCATGGGATATGTTTTTACATCTTGTTGTGTATTTGGCTACTTGGATTAGCAAGCGAATGAAGAGACCAAGCAACTCACAAATCACATGAGATTAATCCTGAAGTTTATAATGCAATCTGCCTTGCCTTCAGAAAACATTGGTTGAATTGAAGCAAAAATCTTATCACAAGAACCTACATGATGTTCTAAGCTACTGGAGTCCAGGACCATTACTAGGAGGCTACAACAACGTCCAGTTTGAAAAAGAATCTCAGTCCTGCAGACCGAAGGTGCCCAGGGACATGCTTACTACTAAATAGCACTGCAACCTTCTTGCGTCACTCAAGTCTAACAACTGTTTGTCTCAAAATTTGCTAATGATGTTTTACTGGGTATTGTAAACCTCTCACAAACTTAAAAAGATGATGTCATATGTTTCAAACTGACATCATTTTAAACAGAATGCCGTTGGCCCAAGTCTGAAACACAGGCTCTAATTTTCGGAATTGAAAATGTCTAAATTTAGCGGCTCAACTGATTTTTCCTTCCAAAACTTTTTGCAATATGTTTGAATTTCCAGTGCCAAAATCCACTCAAAAGTCAATATCTTTCACACCTTAGCTCTGAAAATTGTGAAATAAACTCTATTAAATCTGACTCTTTGATGGAGTTACAAGAACGCCCCCAAATTCCAATACTGTTCTCAGTTTTGATTTTATTTAATTTTCACTGAGAAAATGGTTCAATAATCAATGACTTTCACAGTGTAACTCCAAACAGTCTGGAAGAACCCCTATTCATCAAGAGCTTTCCGAAAATACCAAGAGCACGGCATGAAGCAGGATGGTTTGGGAGATCTCAACTGACAAAATAAAACAAAACAAGGCATCACAAACACACTGGCCCTGCCAATAGATAAGATGTTTGTACATCTACCTCCTGTGTCCACAGTCTGAACACCAAAAAAATTCATTCCAATGTAAACAGTCTAAAACACTTTCACCAAAGAAACTGGTTCATGTAATGTGAAACCACTTTTAATAATGTAAAACTTCCAAAAGTTGGATCCAATGCGATAGTCCTTGTCCCTGTGGGGGCAGGGCCCAACAAACTACCTTGCTTCATAGATAGATGTGCATGACCTTATCATGGCCCCATGCAAAAAGCTTCCATTGAAAGTTGCCCTCAAAATGAGCTCTTTGCTTCCATACTATGGATGAATGGATGTATGTGCTAATGAGTGTACTTGTGTGGATGAATGTACTTGGGATTGTACCTGAATGGATGACTGTCATTGATGAATGTAAGTGGGAGTGTACATGGCATGGATGAAATGTACTTGGGGAGGGTACATGTGGCAATGCTTTTTTTTGACAATTTGGTGATAAGCCAAAGTGAGGATCATCCATAGGAAGATTTAGCCAAATTAGGCTACAAGTGAAAATATGAAAGTAAAAAATTTTGAACATCATTCCATTTTTTTCCTAGACTTAATTGAACCATGTACAAAAATCTGCCAAATTTTCTTAAATTTTTTCTGATTATGGCTATGGAAATATTTTCGCACTTTTCATTTTCATTTTCGCTTTTTGGCTATATTCAGCAAGTAAAATTAAGGCTCAGGTCCTGTATAGTGAGGTGCCCTTATGAAACCCTAATTTGGTTCGTGGAGTGTGCACTGCGAGAGAGAGAGACACGAGAGCGGGGGAGAGCGAGCGAGGGTGGCACACAGAGAGGATGGCAGCAGGGTTGGGCGGAGGAGGGTCATCAGGTCAGCCTGCAGTGCCCAAAATCTTGTTGGCCAAGCCGGCCACACCCAGGAGCGATGGGGGTGTGGGTGTGCCGGGGAGTAGTGGTGCACCTGCGGGCACTCTCAAGCTCATGCGGGATCGTGATGATGACAGCGCGGCCCGAGCTGTCCGCCTGCCGCACGGCTCACTCAACTTGTTGTCAGATTCCTGGGACTTCGCCCCTGACCGTTTCCTTCCTGTGAGTTTCAAACCCTGCGTTTCTTCGTTCTTCGGAAGAAGTTAGGACTGCAGTTTTGCTGTTGATCATGTCTTTTGTCTTCCAATATCTCGTGAAATCTATGAAGCCACATTCTTTTTGCGATGCTAACAGTGGATGTGCAAAAGTAAAGAAAGCTTTGCAGTAGGGTTTTTGTCATAGCACTTCGGTTCAGGCTGTCTTGTGTGAAGTATTTGGTGATGCGTGAACAATGGCCAGTTCCAGAATAGAATGTTGTTCCTTTGTGAGGTGATCTTGCAGATCGCCCCTGAAAGCTTAGCCCTATTTTCCTGCTGGTGGATTCTAAACAATAGCACTTTGAAATGCAACGGATTGTTGCACAGCACAGTTGGAATGTATCAATAGTGCAGTTGTGAAATCTTATTTTGGATCCATGAGTCAGGCAGTATGAGTAAGCCTGATTCTTATCATGATGGCACAATGCTGCTGTTTGTCTTGTGGGCTTGCACTCAATGCATGAGGTTTTGTTTTTTGTCTCCCCTTGTTTGGTTCTTTCTGTGGCTTCCTGAGGAAGTGTTAACCTTGCTGTTTTCTTCTTTATCGTGAGAATGGAGATTTCTCTATTCTTATGAAAGATATTGCACTCAATGCATGAGGGTGAAGGAGCTCTTACCTGCAACTGCAGCTTTTGTCAGCAGATAATACAGATTTCACAGTGGTTGGAGTGATTGGAGCTCCAGGTGTTGGGAAATCAACCATCTTGAATGAACTCTATGGATTTGATGGGACAACATCAGGTGGGACCCATGTATGACCTTATGACTAGTTGGAATAAGGCTCGGGTGTTGTAGAGATTTCATGTTGCTTGAGGCAGGAGTGTGTTGTGCAATCCAGTCAAAGCAAGATTGCCCTCCTTTCATCACTCTGGATGTGGATTCATGACAGGGGTGTTGCCACCATTTCAAGTTCAATCTGAGGACACACGAGCCATGGCCAGGCATTGCTCTGTGGGTATTGAGCTCCGGATGTCAGTGGAGCGATTTATCCTTCTTGATACACAGGTGTGTAAAAATTTTCTTTTGGTGAGTCCAGTTGGGGAATTTCATGTGAAGGAGGTGACACTAGAGCCCTTGCATCTTGATTCTTCTTCATTATAGTCACAATTGGTCAGTGTATGGCCACAAAAGCACAGCTAGTGAATTCCACTCATGTACCACTCTTTGTAGTCTGTGTCTCTGGATTATCTCCAGGAGAACCAGGAATTTGGCCTTCACATATGGTCTGACTGTTATGTTGATAAGCTGAGTGAGACAAATTCAGTATAGCCCTTCCTGTTAGTTATAGTAGTATTAGATTCTTGGGTTGTCTCTCCTGCTGTGGCTCCTGCTTGGGATATGTCTCTATTTGTCTAAGTTCTGTACAGTGAACCAGAAAGAGGTGTTCTTTATTTATGGGTATCTATGTTTTTCTGGATGTGTGCAGCCAGTCTTCAGTCCATCAGTTCTTTCAGATATAATGCGGCCAGATGGTTCATCTTCCATATCAGTAGTTGGTGGGGACTCCATGTCTGCTGAACTTGCCCATGAACTAATGGGGCTGCAGGTAAGCTCCTGACCCTCAAGTCTACTTGTGGTTGTGTTTGATCCTGTGTCAGTTGTAGAATGGATGGAGAGATCAGAGCAAAATGAATGAGAATTGTGATGTACATTGTGTTCAACATTTGACAGAAACTGGAGGATTGAATTGACTTGGTGTTTGGGTTGGGGTTATGCAAGGAACACCAATAGCTTGGGATGTTTTTGTGTTCGGTCTGCCATATTGTTCTTGTGGTTACGGAAGGTGTCCATGATATCAACCTTTGGCGTCTTATGCAAACTGTAAGCTCACCACAACTCCACTCAAGTATGACTTGTCTCCAATTAGTGATTGGGATCAGAAGTTGTTTGCATACTGTGTACTCTGCTCCTGCACAATCCACACAAAACATCTCAGGTCGATTCTAAGAACGCTTTTTGTTATTTGTATTGACAAATGCGTGCAGGTTGAGATGCTGAAGCAGGGAATTTCAGATCCATCAGTTTCATTGACCAGCAGTAATAGCCATGCGCAATCTACTGGGGGTCCAGCAATTTCTGGTGATCATGATAATGGTGACAGCATGCATGATGAGCAACCTGATTTTTTCGCAGACACTGTGTTTTTGCACACCAAGTTTGTATCTCCAACTCTGTTTTATCTCTTGCTGAGTAAAAGGCTGTGTAATTGCTGAATGAATTCATGATTGAGGCCAACATAACCCTCATAAACAAGTCAAATGCAGTTGTGGATGTGACAAAAATAGTAGTTGCTCTGAGAGCTTCTATAGACTATCAAGTCAACTAGTAATTATGATTCATGCATTCTTTTTATTTACTTTGACCGCAGTTAAGTGGCACCTATTTGGAAACATAAGTGATAGGGGTTATGTTTTGGTGATCTTAGGCTACGAGAGTCAGAGTGCTCCTTGAGTGAGATTCAACGCCTGGAGAATACACTTTCCATGTACATATCAAACCCCATTTTTCGGAGAAACCCAGCTGTGCATTATACACCTCCACAGTTTTCCCTACGTGATCAAGAGAAGAGCTTCAAACAGGGCCTGTTGGAGAAGGGCACCCCACGTGGCAGGGAAGGGGTTATTTCACTTGTTGGAGAACCAACTTCTGCTACCAAAATGGAGATGCATAATGGAGCTGCTGCACCCTTGGCAGGCTCAAATAGGTCAGGAAGTGGTATCAATTTCTTTGTGCTTCCAATGAAGGTGGCGTCTGAGGAGACCCAAAGACAGCATGAGAGCTATTCCACAATGTTGAAACAACTTCTTGAGCAGGTCTTGTAATTCTTCTGACCATGCCACGTCCTATTTCCCCTATATATCTAATTGCCTTAGTGTTGAACTGTATGGCTTTAAGAGGATTATTTCTTCCTTTAGACTCAGAAGTTCTACTTGCTCTTGGCCTCCTAAGATTGCCCAATCACTGATGGTTCATGTTAGGGTTAGGTTCAGGTTTTATCAATGCCGAGGCACTCTTTCGCAAAACCTATATCAGAACGTGACTGGCTGAAGAGTGCAGCTCGCACATGGGACTTAGTCAAAAAGTCACCAGTGCTTGCTGACTACAGTAAAATGCTACAGAGTTCTGGACTTTATCGGCGCTGATGTTCTTTCTTGGAAGTGGAGACATCAACTCTGAGTATTGTGTATGGCAAAGCCTTCTAGTTCAGGCTCCTTTCTACTTGGTAAGTCTTCATGGGGCTGTCTGAGATGCTGCTACAAGAGGCTAAGCAAAGAAGTCCTCTCCAGATGCTGCTGCAATCTTGGAAGAAGAGGCTAAGCAAAAGAGACCTCCCCAGATGCTGCTTTTTGTAACCAAGGCCCATGTGCTATTTGCCTACAGTCTCATTACAAAGATTGTGGCCTCCAGCTGAAGGAGACCTCTTGCTGAAAATGGATTTGGTCAAACATTGTCCAAGTTTGTGGGCTCAAGTAAGAAAGTCAGTTTCAGCATCCTAAACCAAGACTCAGGACGACCTCACCTAGACTGGCTCATCCACCATGGTTTTGTAATCTGAATCCAAACATCATAGAGGACACTGGTGGAAACCAAAGTAATCAACCATGACATTCATCAATTTATCAGGAGCAGAACTGTATGTGACTGTTACATTACTTTGGAGCTGGGTATGGGTGCTTAGCACACTGGGAGCATGTGTAGTGTGAGTTATGCATCATGAACCTACTTTGCCGAACATTTTCTGACATTGGTGAGTTGGGTTCTGCTTCACAGTATAAGCATAGATGCTCACTTCATTATGTCAAAATGAAAAGGTGCCAATGCTTTTGATGTGTGCTCATTTTCTAGACTGATACATGTAGGCAGTCATAGTTGAATTGGGACATTTCCCTGTGTGTAGTGGCTTGCCCCTGATGAACATACTGTCACTGTTCAGTTTTGGAAGTAGAGATCAGATTTTCAATCTACAGATTTCCATCAATGGACTTGTTTTTTGGTTTCAAGGTTTTCATTCTTTTCATCACTTGCCTCTTCAAACAGAAAATAGCCTGGACAATTATAGTTGGTTACACAGAAGATTTATTGGGGAACATGGGAAATGAACACTAGGAGGGTGTTGATGGAGACAGGGTAGTCTCACTCAGTCCTTCATGCGCTATTTCTTTTATGATTGGGCATATGACTATGATTCTCATGTTCCTTTTGGTGATGTGAGCCCAAGTGATCATCCACTACAGTTTTATAAAAGTGGACTTCCAAACATGTGAAAGAAATACTTGACTCACCTAGCCAAAGTATAAGAAGGTTTTTTGGGGAAATTTTAGATTTCAAATGGTTAGTCACAGAAAAATAAGCCAGCCTGCTGGCTAATATCTCAAAATTGTTTTAGTCAACAAATGGACTGTAGATATAAGAATTGGCTATGTCAATTTTAGCCACAGCACCACAGTTCTCAGTAACTCATGCTGGCTACTAGTAAAGTAGATTCAATTGAATGGATCGCTAAATTTGTGTGAATAAAATGGAATTTCCATATGCAAATGTCTCTCAGATTTGCCCTAGGTGCTAACATCTTCTGAATGATCACAACAACTATTCAAAAACCAAAAATGCACAATGAGAAAGGATGATAAAAGAAAAAAGAAAAAGGAGTCACATTGCACTCACTCAGTCATTCCTGAACATCAAAACACAACTACCCCACGTATCAACATTTCATTCATGGATGCTACAAGTGTTGAAACTTGGCATCTAATTATAACTTCCATCCATTCTAAAATTGAACCTGAGCACACCAAATAAACATAAGCTACAACCCGATAGATCTGAGACTTGATATCATTCCGTATAAAGAAATGAGAATGCTTAACATAGACAAGAAAATGGCAAAACTTCTAGGATAATAAGCAAAATGAAATTGCAATGAAGGTTGCGCATGTTGAAGAATCCATGCCTATTCAAGTGTGTAAATGGTAGCAAGTTGAAGGTGCTAGGGTGGCCATAACCCCTGCCCTAAAGCATCTAGATGACAACAACATGGCTACTAGATGAAAGAAGATTATTGGCCACGAGGGTCCACAGACAAGGTAGTTGATGTAGCATTGTGATTTTGCATGTTCTGAGAACAGCATGATTTTGGCTAAAAATTGGGTTGCATACCCTCTATTTTAATAAATGTGCTGAGCTGCATATCCAATCATCAATACATTATGTACATTGACATGCATTATATGCATTTTCATGTGTATTGACGGTCATACTGATGAGTTTTTAGCTGAACATCCATGTAGATTACTATGAATGCAGTGAATGCTATGACCATAGTTCCATATTGCTATAGTGCTATGAATTTGAATTACACTAAATGAGTGTAGTCAATAAATAAAAAGTTATATGACAACAGGAAGAGAGGTTTCAAGTGCATGAAGGCAGGGGTTCTTCATGGAGCCTTATGAACATGGCCTGCAAGGGAAAGGATAGCAAGCTCCCATGGATGAGTCCCCAACAAAATCAGGAAGAAGAAAAAGACTGACTTCATCCACACACCCTAGGCTGGTTTGATTGTGAATGTCGATGAGTGACTTCCATTGGACTGAGTATCAGAACATCCTTCATCTTAGAGGAAACCCTGATTAGTGGATACAGTGCAAAAAGATTTGGCAGACTTTTTTGAATCTCATGATTTTGGGGTGGGGTGGGAAGCAAGCAGCTTTTCAGGTTGCCACAACCCCTTCACCTCAACAAACCCCATCCCAAATCCACATGAACTGCCATTACACGTGCACTACCAGCCACCATTTCTTACCTTATGCTAGTTGAACCATACCCACATTGTGAGGCATTTAGCATTGGCTAATCTTCAGGAGGTATGGAAACTACCAAATTTTGGGGTCCTATTTTGGTGGTACCTCCCCAAAAATGTAAGTGGAGATTGGGAACATGTGAGTTGTTGCTGTCACAATCAAATTTTGCTCACCTACAAACATTTCAACAGAATTCAGTCCCCACAACATGGAAAAAGGTGAGAGCATCAATACAGATACATTTGTTGCATTTGTACACAAGCATCTTTGGTATGTATACAGATTGGTCTCCCTTGGCCTTCCACATTCATATTCATCCATTGGAGAACACCATCACGTCTCTTAGTGACTACTACTGTCTGCTTACACATCAACCAGTTGGGCATTTTAGTCAATGATTTCCTGTCAGCTCTGCAGTCATAGAGCCCTTAGCAAGAGTGACAGTCATTTAAACATTGGGAGGAGGCCAGATCTTGGAAAAGTGCTCCTCCAGACGTAATGTGTTGCCACTGTAGCTCTCAATGCTGCATCTGATGAGGTCTTCAGCTAGAGGGCCCAGTGATGATACAAAAGTGCTCTGGTCCCACTGCACTAACTGCATGTGCCATGGCAACAGCAACAGTACAATAGCCTCAGCTAGTCTTGCATGACATACAATCAACCAAGTGCAACTGCAAGATATAAGCAGTTCTGAAAACTAACTCTACACAAGGAACATGTAAGTGTCACATAGCTAATAGAGACAAGTAAATCTGCATAATTCCAGTGTACAAAAGATGAAAGCAACAGGACAGGGTAAATGATCTAAAAGAGACTAGGAGAAACAGATAGTGAGCTGAGAAGGCTATCTACAAGGTTGCAGAGAAAACTCCACAACACCTTTGAAGGAAACTGTCAGTAAAATCAAGGCAAACACAAGAAGTACAGGCATAACCTCATGAGTATCACTCAAAAGATATCAGACCGTCACCATCATCATGCAGTGGTACAATGCCATGACTGCCCACACACTTCATTGGCTCCTGTTGTGGATAATTACTTAACTAATTCGCCCAACATTTCAGTCAAACCATCATACAGACATCTGTGTCCTCAGTTTCTGTTGAATTTCCAGGAGCAATGTGAAAACTCATTCACCGTGTTGACCAGCAATCAACTGACATAGCTGATCGAAAAAGTCAACAGTATCCTCATTCAAGGTGCAACAAACTTGTGAGAGTAAAGCTTCATTTGAGTTTAGTGTGCTGCTGTATAAGCAAAGCATCTAAGCTTAAGGCATATTGAAGCAAGCTCAGAAGCAGTACAAAAGGCTCACAGAGACCTAAAAAGAGAGGTTACCTCATCATCAGAGAATTGGGTGAACTGTGAAGCACTTGGATCAAGCCGTCTCACAAACGCATATTTATCCTCCAAATCTGTCTTGGTATCCTTCAGTGATTGGAGCACCTTAACTGGCACGACCAAATAGTCAAGCCTGATATAGAGAACATCAAAACACAAAAATCAAGATAAAACCTCCCATGAGAATTTCAGAAGCTGGAGAGTTGGATGGAGAATAGAAATAATTGCAGAGCAGTGATAACCATGACACAGGTATAAGCTTCACAAAAGAATTACCCAAGCAGGCTAAACACATCTTGCTTGTTGCGTACTGCAGCTGCCATAACCTTGGACTTGTGCCCAAACTTATGAATGTAGTTGTATGCCTTGGTTGCCTGCATAATCCCAGAATCAAACTCCAACCTTGATGGCACTTCAAAAGAAATCCAGAATTCAACAGCCTTTCTGAGTGTTCAATTAGCTGTCAAACTGGAATTCAGACCACTCACAAGGGCAATGCCAGGATCCTCGCCTCTCTGTAGTGCTGCCTCTACACCTTTGTCACCAGAATGATTTCGAGCCCAGTCCTGTACATTCACTAGGTAAGCCAAAAAGCAATTGTGCTATCTTTGTTTCATTCAAATGCTATCTTGGAATACTATCTTTGTTGCCACTTGCAGCCACAACTACATCCTCCTGGTAACATTTAAAATCACTGAAAAAAGGTTTCCTAGTCAATTACAGATCAAAAGTAAAAGTTCATAGAGTCAGCTCACCCGAATACGCCCTACAAAGATCTGAATCACTGACACACCAGCTTGAGCTGCAGCAGCTGCTTGAGCAAAGCTACAGGACAGGTACCAATCCCAAGCACAAGAATTACATTCTCTAGTTATATGGAAGGTGGTGTAGTGAGCAGTGAGACGATACTTTTGTCACTCTCTCAAACAAACATGCAATGAAAATCATTCACAGATGTGAAATCCATTCGTGAACAGCAAAGTATTTGCAGGACACACAAGAACAGAGTGGAGAAAAAGGCAACCTATAAACAAGAGTCAAATGTGTTTGAATGTCCTCTGCCTCCAGCTTCCTTGCTGCTTCAATTCCCTGTGCCATTCCCACAATGCCCCTCAGGAACAAACCACGCACAGACCCAATCCATGGTATCATATTCATGACTGAAACTGGCTTTCTGCACAAGGTACCTGCCAGGTTGCTGGAATTTTGAATAGTAACCGATCTTGAGAAACCTCCAATTCCTTGTACAGCCTGAGCAACTCATAGACCTGGAATATATACCAGAAATGCAAATCACTATCAGCCTTCCAAGTCTAACACCAATATCCCCAATTCCGGTGTCAACACTGATCTAAAGGGCAGAGTCATCCCTCTCAGAGCTCTGAACTGTCACAATTTTAAATTGAAAGAGACATCACAAACTGTCAGGCAACAAATTGAGTCAGTCCCCCTATCACATGCCCAGGTTCAGATATATGTGGAAACGGCTACTGCAACAACTGGATAATTACACATAAATATTAGTGTCATACTGGAATGATGGATGGGATTCAATAGGATAGGGTTGCATATCTGATCTGAACTCTATGAGTTTTAGATCAATGGCTATGTGATCCAAACAAGAAGGGTGGGTTTCTCTTCCTAGATATATCATGCTATTTACAGAAAGGCTGCAAGCAAGAGAGAGACTGCAGGTGCACTTGCCTCATCCACTATTCCTTGGGTATCATACCCTAGACGAGCATCAACCTCTGTGCTGACACGACCTGGCACTGACCTCACTAATTCAGCTCCCACATTCACCAGTGCCTGATCCCTTGGACCACTTCATGAGGTTAGTTTGCTCCACTTGTAATCAAGTACCCTTCAGGATAGCAATATGTACAAAGAGTAACACAGCCATGTTATCCCAAGCATGCAACTGAGATGCAGGAATGCAGATATACATGGTTGCCTGAAATGTACCTAGTACCTTACTCAAGAAGCAGGAAAGTCGAGCACCACTGCTTTTTTCCAAGTAACACTTGCCATAAGCCAATGCAGAATCAATTGCACCCTGTACAGTTGCAACCATAGATATGCTTGAGACAACTCATCAGACTATTTTTTGCAATATCTGAAACTATCAGAGAGCAGAAGATTCTGCTTCAAAATGAGGGATATCCGTACATTTGACAAAAATAGCAAGAACATCTCACATTGTATCCAGCTTTTGGAAGACTCGTGATGCCCAAGAGCAGAGATGAGCTCACAGTTGCTGCTGTTGGAGGAAACCTACAGGTTAAACCTACAGATTAGGGTTTTCAAAAGCTGTGCAATATCTGGAGTACTACTAGCCTGCAGACTCTAGACCTCCATGACCTGGAAGGACAATGCCAGGGAACTCAATGGAATAGCATTGCAACCTATGTAATTAAGCTGATCACATGTCGTGCTCAAGAGTCATGCATCAATTGCTCACCGTTCAAAATCATCAAAAATAACTGTGTCAGGCACAATTTCACTGAACTTCGAGATTGCATCAAGCTCAGTGCCTTCAACTGCAAGAAAAAAAGCAATAGAAACCCCATCCCTCATTGACAATCCAAAGTGCATTTGGTTGTCATGTTCTGAAACACAATGCAAGCATTGAATATCCACTAAAAGAAGCTCAAAACCTCTCATGACAACCAGTGAAGCTTCATCAGCGATCTACAATCCTTTCATTAAGAATGCTGTCTATGAGGAATCAGGAACTACTTTCCCCAGTTATACCTGTGCTAACGCTGGAGCGCACGATGAGAGCCTTCTTGTGACTATTTTTGACCACATATCCTCCCCGGCTATTCCAGTGAAATCCTCTGGCGCTGCCGATGGAGTGGCCTACACGAGCCTGCACTCAGACCCTAACATGAAGACCAAAAAACTCCGCGACAAAAAAACTCCAAATCGACATCCAGCTATCGGGAATTCCATAGATAATATGCATCAATCAGCCTCTCCTTGATAACCGACCATTGCCCATGGTTAAGCCCAGCAGCTCAGTGGATTGCGAGGCCCAAGAGAGAAAGAGAACTCAGAATGAAGGAAGGTATGTTGGGGATGAACATTTACCTGAGGATGAGTCGATAGCATGGAGAAGTGTTGAAGCTTTGGCGCCGCTCCAATCGCTGCTGTGCTCATTGTCGCAATCGTTGTTGCCATTTTGTCTTCTTTTCAAGACTCCTCAAACAATGTCTTCCCTCTTCTTCTTATTCTTCTTTCAATGGAAAATTGTGATGATCCTCTCTTCTTATGGGTACTGCAGATTTCACTATTGCGTTACTAGAACCCAAGATTTCTCCAACAATGGGAACGACAACAATCCAGTAACGAACACGAAAGATAGCCGTATCAAGCGCAACACACATTGTTCCGCGAGTAGAGAGAGGGTTCGAACTTCGCGGTCTGATCGATGCACTCAAGAATGAAGCTGGTACCCTAATGATAAAAGCCACGTGCACTAACGGGTTACACCATCATACTATAACACCGGCGGTTATATTGGTTATTCAGTTTTTTGTTTTTTGGGTTTGTTGATAACTCTGGCGATAGCCTCAACCCTAATCACCAGGCTAGTTGTGGAGGCAGGCTGTCTGGCGAGCAAGAATGCTGGCTCCACAGGCAGCCACGTCATTCATTAGTGAGATCTTAAATCAGATGTCGAATTGAAATGTTAAATGAGATTTCAAAACATTCTAGGGTTCATAGCGTCGTTGTGCTTGCTCACCATAATTGCATGTAGTACATAACAAGACATTTGCACGCGTTACAGGAAAAGATATCTCCATATACCAACAAAGAGAAACATGGAGCTGTCTAGAACACAAAGAAGGTGTCGAGCCTCAGCAAACTAGCTCCTCACGGGGATGCTGACAATTTGCAATGTCGGAGGAATTTTGCATCCCAAAGTGTAGAGCACTTGGGGCTATTCGTTACCCAAGTCCCGGTGGCTCTTGATAGGTTTCTTGCTTATTGGCTTTAAATTCATCTTACTTCTCTGGTTCCAGATGCTGACCGTGCTCTACTTAATGCTGTTTGTGTTGTGCTTTCATAAAGCGAGGAGTTATGATTCATGTATCAGGCTCTTTTGCTGTGGGAATTCACTTTGTCTCGATAGGTGTGTATCTATTCTTCTTTCTTTGTCAAGCAAGATCTGTGGAAGAAAATGGCAGGAGAACTATTCATAGGAAGCGACTTCACAACGCAAGCAGTAAAGGACACACACATGGGGACCATTTGAATCATGTAGGTAAAGGTGTCGTAGTTGAGGGGGTGCCAAGTGGCCTTTCTCTGGATGTTCAGAATCGCTGTGTTTGGATGGTTAGTGAACAATTCTGCATGGAGCCAGGGGTGCAGATGGGGTCATTTTGCATCTCCAAACAAGATCTCTACATCCAACAGTTGTCTAGG
The DNA here is from genome assembly GCA_963921925.1 of Sphagnum tenellum. NCBI lineage: Eukaryota > Viridiplantae > Streptophyta > Sphagnopsida > Sphagnales > Sphagnaceae > Sphagnum > Sphagnum tenellum. The sequence goes on from OY998145.1 coordinate 18,213,170, forward strand.
GATGTGGGAAGGTATGTTTTCCCTTTCAAGTTTATGTGATTTAGTGTTTGGTGGGTTCAGTTTCTTGCCCTGGTCTAATGCTCTTGAGTACCCGAACTATAGTTTTGCCTTCTATGTATTGGAAGATGGTTGTTATGCAGAGACTGTTGTCCAGTTGTCTTTCTTGAATGCTACATCACACAACAGAGGCAATTGCAATCCACTTTGCCTAGGAAATTCCTTCCAGTTCTGAGCTCAGAGAGGTTTGAAACATGGATTAACAAGCTTCTGCCAATAAGATGGGCAACTTTGATTGTGTGAGTAACCTTTTGGGGTTATCTCTGGTGCAGTCCTACAGCTATTAGTGAATGAAGTTGCCTTTGTATTGATTTGGGGTTTTTTGTCATTTTACATTTATACAGATAACCTAAAAGTACCTTCAATTGTAACCATTCATGAAAAGTAATTGAGCATTTTAATCTGCAGGAGATCAACATCATGCACTTGTTTTAGCTGACAAGAAGAGGGGGCTCTTCATGCTCCTACCTTTGTTTGGAGCATTTTGCAGGAATGGATATAGTAGTTTTGCATATGGAAGGGCTCTTTGCCCTTTCTCTTGAATCTCTTAATGGACAAAGGTCTGTTTATAATCAAGCTTGGGGACAAGAAAAATCTTTCACTGAAAAATGTCTCATCATTTGTAGAAATTGCATTAGAGACATACAATTTGAGAAAAGTCAGCAATTATATAAAACATGAAGAAATCAAATGTGACAAGTTCAACATTCAAGGTTCATGTTGCCCTGTTTATTTGATGATCATGTCTATGTTAAGCCTATTGGTCAGGTATGACATGTCCTGAGCTCTTGTAGTTTGACTTCTTGCTATATTTTTTGGTGCTGAGAAAAAGAAGAGACCAATATCTTTCCCCCCAGCGTAAAATGATCGCCAGGTTTTGATGGCAGGTGCCTACCAGGCGCCTACATTAGCACCTTTTTGAAGTCCGGGGCATCCTGCCCATGAGTGAAATGTGTGCATGTGAGTGAAAACAGGGTAATTGTTAGTAAAATCATTATTCACCAAGCAGTGAGTATTCCAGGGAGTACTGGTGAAAAAAATTTACTTTGGTGTGTATCCAAATGGTAACGGTAATGTATCACTGCATCATATTCCATCATGCATTATGTCATCATGCATCGTGTTACATCATCAACATATATCCTATGGTACATATGTATTGTGTAAGGAAGGGAAGGGTGGGGAAATTTTCAAAACGACTAGATGCATAAAAAACTTTATAGATGAAAGGTTTGTTTACTATACATAATTGTTAATGTATCAAAAAATATTAGGACATTAAAATTTAGAAAATACATGGATAAGATATTATCATATTTCCAAATTTATGGGTAAGGTAAAGTAATTGTTAATTTAGTACCAAACTACCAATTTATTGTTGACAAATGTGTGAACAATACGTTGATTGTGTTACTAATATTTCACACTTGAGAAATGAATGGTTACATATGAAAACTTGACATCTAGCATATATTTAACACCATTTTTTTATCATAATTAACTATAATTTACTGTATATGTTTTTGATACACCAAGGATTTATTAATACATTAAAACAAATCCAACCCATCTAAACATAGAAAGAGCAAAAAAAATTCAAAATAGATGGACAAGAGGTGGCCACATTTCCAAGTTTATAGTTGAAGTAAAACAATTGTTAATTTAGTAAAGATTTGATAATCTACTACCAAGATGTGATGTGAGCAATGCATTGAATGTATCACAAACATATTTTCACACTTGAGAAATAAACCTTACATGTAAAAAATTTACACCTAATACATTTACAATCATTTTTTGACTATAATTAATTATTATTAACCATATGTCATTGATACATTAAAGACCTTCTAATACACTAAAGATTTTCCAACATGTCTCAACATAGAAAGAGTGGGAATATTTTCAAAATAAATGGACACGAGGTTGCCACATTTCAAAGTGTATGGGTAAAGTCAAAAATAATTAACTCAATCAAATGCACCACTATGGTGCTAATTAGTAAAACATGGTGTGAACAAGACATTGAATGTATTACAAAGGTATTTTCACACTTGAGAAATAAACTTTAAATATGAAATTTTGACACCTAGTACCCATTTAGCATAAGGTTATATTATAATTAACTATTATCAACCATGTGCTATTAATATATTAAAGATTTTTTGATACATTAATGATCTATGGATACACTAAATACCCTTTGATACATTAAAAAATTTATAGTCTATCTAAACATAGAAAGAGCGGGACATTTTTCAAACAAATGGACAAGAGGTTGCCAAGTTTCAAAGTGTATGGGTAAAGTAAAAAAATTAATTAATTAAACCAAAATGCATCACTATGCTACTAACACATGGTGTGAGTAATACATTGAGTTTATTATTAGTATTTAACACTAAGAAAAAAACCCTTGCATATGGGAAAAATTGACATGTGTTACACATTTCCCGCCACTTTTTGACTTTAAATAGTTGATATTTGCATTTGTTAGTCTATTATAAATATATGTTGAACTTCCAATGAGGATTATTCTACATATTAAGGTTTGGGGTCATATTTTTCAAGCTTTTGCATATCAAACTTGACATGAACTTCCTTTTCACATGATCTTCTTATGTTATTCCAAGGGTGTTTTGGAGCACACTTTTGACATTTTTACAAATTTTTCACATGTCATTGTGACCTAATTTTATGTAAGTCAAAGATTACCATTTTTTAATTCATTGTATGTTGATTATCACAATTTGAATGTAAAGTGCATAGAAAGTAATTTCTTTTACAAGGGTTTTTGCAAGTATGGAGGGGAACTTACCTTTGTATGAACATGGCCATCAAGCTAAACTGCAAGCATTAGAAAATGTAGTTCAAACACCACCATATCGACCTTTTGATCATGAAGATTTGTTGTGGGAAATCGTCATTCGACACACTAGGATGCAATAAGGCCCTTGCCTTGTTGAGGTTGCATTCATCCCCACAACTAAAATGTTTGATTTCATAGCTAGTGAAGAAGGTAAAGATGGTGGACGATGTCACTTTCTTTGCAAAAAACACAACATTCACCTTGATAATGATTTGCAACAACTGTGAACAAATAGCGTTTCTAAGTTTTCAAGGTTCAAATTTTAACCTCTACTACATTTTTGCACCAAGATTTGCATACATATTATACATGTTTAGATGTGATGTTCACCATATGATGAATTAATTTTACTATTTTGTAAACATGAAATATGTGACTAATTGTTTATTTTGTAGTGCAATGTATGTTCATAAGTAGCAAAAAAATTGGTTGGCTAGTTGCTTGTAGGTACTAATGTCAATATGGTCCCAATGATCTCCCAAATCTTATGAAGGATATTACACAAAACCACAATGTAGCTCCAAAAAAATTGGACATCAATGGAAAAGTAATCCCATTAAGAATAGGCCACAAAGGTACACGAGATTCCAAGAAAAAATGAGGTGGTTCTATAAAAAGAGGATGTAGAATTGAATTCACCATTAAGTCATTGTATTTGCTTAAACATGTATCAAATTTATGTTATCATTCAACAAAATCATGTTAATCAATATGGTCTTCATGTCCATGGGGATTTAAATATGGGTGATAGATCTACATTTTCCACCCATTTATCAAAACAAATCAAGGATTTTGTGATGGAACAATTAAAATTTGGACTCACAGTCTCTCAAAATTATGGCAAAACCTAAGCAACATGTGAAAAACATCATGTTAGGGACATGTTCCTCATTTAACAAAATGTTAAGGTGTTGATCAATTGGTTCAAGAAACATACCAGCTACATAAGATTGATGCAAAAAATGTGCATATGTGGGTTCACAAAACACTAATTTAGTGTTTTACTATCAAGAAACTAAGGTAGAGGTTGATGGCAATCTCACTAGGCAAAACATGTCTTTCACTCTGGTTATGCCTGGGCACCAAGGAGGTGTTGCAATTGATGCAAGCTTTGGGACAGATGAAAAAAAGGTGATACATTATGTTTGATACATAATACATGTACATGTGATTTAATACACTATTATGTATGTAGTCTAATGTCATTGAAACATTAATAAGACAAATCAATGGACATAAAAAAATACATGTAGAAATTTGAAATTGTTAATGGATCATTCATTACATCTCTTGTTAATGTTTAATTAACATATCTTTATTGTGAATTTTGATAGTTCCCCTTTTATACCATGATGGTGTTGACCAATGGCATAATGGCATTCCTATAGCATATTGTATCACGTCACAATGTCGACAAGACGATTTGACACCATGGATGCACGCTTTGAATGAAAGCATTCACAATAAATATAACATTGAAAAGTTACATGGCTAATAAATGTGTTTAATCTAACTATCCATTTCTGTAACAATGCATCCTATTTTTTACAAAACATTTTGATATCATTAAACATGTTCACCGCTTAGGGTTAGGTTGCTTTGTGGATGGCTTGAGGATAACCCCCAATGAAAAAAACAAAAAGTTTATTAAGGAAGAAGATGCGATGTTTGTCCGCATTGGAGGACCACAAAAAATTTTCATGATCAAGAATTGAAGGACAAGGAAATCCTAGAAATGTAATTATGAACATGTTTTGGCAAATTTTTTTGTCTCATAATTATTATTTTGTTCAACCAATATGTGGAAACCTACCTTGCACATCATTGTGGTTTTTTTGTTTTATTCAAATGTTAGTTCTCAAATACCTATATCATTAAAGATAATGTTGCTAAATTGCATGATACTTTTGTTTGGTTTTTTCCATTTTTTTGGCACATCTTGTTGAAAGCGGCCAACCTTCATGACCTATTTTTCCCACTTTTCTTCTTCAATATTGACATTCATATGTCTTTTTAACATTGTTGAAATTCCAAGGATCATTGCTACAATTTCAAGATGGTCTACGATTGAATCATGTGGACCATGATTTTGAAATGTAGGTGGTCATGTTGCTTGAAGATTAGAAATTATCACTTCACTGACCCCCATAAGGAAAATTTAAGGATTTTTTTGTGGAAGGGTTAAAGAATATACATCAAAGTACTGAAAATTTCCCATTGCCCATGTCATTATCATTTTTTTTCCTTGGAAAATGTTGTTATCTGAAATCTACCATTGAAACAAATGTTGCCAAACTATATGATATATTCCTTCTATAATTGGGTTCCTCACATTTTCCCTTTGGCACGAATATCTTATTGAAGACCCAAATGGTATTCATGACCTAATTTTCCATTGGCCACTTTTCCTCTCTAATTTCAACATTAGTTCATCTATCTATGTAGCAATATACACACAATTGCATTATGGACCATGGTTTTGAAATGCATCATCTTATGGTGTGCAAGGAGACGATCATTTCACCTATTACCATGACAAAACATTATTTTGTGGAAGTGTCAATGCTTTTGCATCCACGTACTAAAAAATCCCCTTTCTTTTGAAGTCCTCAATTTCAACACTTTTAGTGGAATTTGGAAAATATGATTCAAACCTAACATACTATTGGCTTAAGGTTATCTAAGCAAAACTATAGAGTTCAAAAAACTTTTATAGCTTAACAACAATATAAATCTAAATGAATTTTCAATCTTTCAATGTAACCATTATAGGATGTTCATTTATTAACCATTTGTTTTTAGTTGACTAAATGTTTATTTTGTACTTGTGGGAATGGAGATTTTTTTATTTTCATGAAAAAAAAATTTGCTAGTCATTTTAACAAATGTTCTGCATCCAAATAGTGACTAACTACTTTTCAAGTTTATCTTCTAGTTGCATCATGCCCTTCCAGCTACCTTATTGAGTAAAGACAATCAACCCTTCTTCTAAAGCATGGTTTAATTTTTTTTTTTGGTAAAGTCATGTTTGAACATCTCCTTTTAGTAAGGTTTTCTCATTCTATATGGTTATTTTCATCTTGCTTTCTTTTGTGTTTTTTTATTAAACTATTTTTTCTTTAAAGACATGTTTGGTTTACTTGTAAGGTTTTCTTACACGTGGTAAAAAATAGGGTTATAGCTCTCTAGGGGTCATTTTGAAGCTTTATAAATTTTTAAGCATTTGTGTAACTAGACCATTTATATTCGCATTCTCTTTACAGAACTAGCCATCACTAATAGTATGCCAAATTGAACTTGTTCAAATTGAAGGTGACCAATGACCATTGCAAATGATTGGCAGAACATAACAACTTATACCAACCCAAGTTAATGTTGATGCACTTCCTAGAAGAAACTAGTAATTTAAATTGAACACCCACTTTTACAATGTTGTTTAATTATCTTACATGTCACTTTCATTCAAATTTTTTTAAACCCACCTAAAGGTAAATTATGGTCTGATTTGGTTGCATATTATATGCACTTGATGTACCATCATCTATGATGATGCATGATTGCACTGGAAAACCATACTTGTGTGATTGAATTTAGGGGTGATTGGAGTCCCCCATCAAAAACTAAAACCAAATTTGTTGCCATTAGTTGCCATTCCTAAGCACTTTAGAGTGTTGAATAATGGTGACAAAGTTGGCTTTACTTTCTAATGAATAAATCAATGAGTTTCTTGTTGAATTCCCAAGCTATTGTGTAATAAAACCAAGGTTAAATTTGGTTTTGGTGTTTGAATACAATCTAATGCCTTTTGAATTGTCATCAGTCCATGATTAGACATCAATTCCTAGTTTCTAGTGCATGCTGGTTGGATTAGGCATTTAAAAGCCCATCAAGTTATTCAATCCAATAACATTTTCAAGTTTGTCACAAAGATGAATGTAGTGCACATATGGTTGTATGATTATATATCGTGTCAGCAAGGGTAGTAAGCTACCCTTCAATGTTGCAACCTTTACTGTTAGGTGTTATTCTTGTGAATTCTCAATAAATTAAGGCTTACCAATTAATAGTTTATCATTACATAATGTAGGAACAAGGGATGGGATGGCAAAATCAATGTTTCTTCATCAACTAGTCATGAAAGATTATCAATGTCATGTTTAGACTACACATGTGTCTTTTATTTCTTTCCCCTACTTTGTATTTATTTTGTTTGTCCTTTCTTTCTAATTTTTCAAAGTGCTTTCCTTTTGCCAATTTTTATATCTTATGGTTGGAAGAAAAAGTTTAAAAAATTGTGTTGTTTCAACTAATTTTAAGAATGGAAATTTTTTTATTTATAAATGAGATTTTATTTGACCTTTTTATAGTCAAATGGATCATGCACAATAAAGATCTAATAAGTGTTTCTTCAATTTTTTGTTTGCCATTGGAATACATGACAAGTTGCATACACTTGTAGCATATATCATTATGGTGGAGTGGATCATCTAATGGTCCTTGATCTTTCCAAAATAGGGTATGGCAATTCTTTGAATTATATGACATTTAACTATTTCTTAAATGCATAATTGTGGTAGAACCCCTACAATTGCATTAAAAATTGTAATTTTTTTTCTACATCAATGTGATGGGTAGCTATTAATCCTTGTTTTTCATGATGTTGATGATTTCTTGATCTATAGATATTATTGATGATTTTGCATTTGAACCATCAAACTTGAAGGAACAATTTGTAGATCAATTTCTCAATCTATGTACATATTTTCCTACTCTATAAATAATTTTAAACAACTTTGTCATGTTCATTATCAACATGCTAATTGGTGTAGATTTTCATTTTATGATCCTTGCCTTGAAGTCATGTTTTGATCATTATGGTTCAAGGAGTATTTGGTTTTTGAACTCACTTTACAACAGCAAATTTCAATTTGGTGAGGTGAACTAAACTACACTTGTTTCAATTACACTTTAGAAAATTGAAAGTATTCATGATGTTTGTTTATTGTTGCAAAAATTGAATAACATGATTTTGAAATCAGGCTTTTAGAATGGGATGATTATTATTGAAGTCAATGTGGTGTTACTGAAACCATTTTTTCCTATGTTGGGCATGTGGTCAGTGTGGATATCATTGAACTTGAACCTAGAGTAAAAGTTGTTAAATTACTCAATTGATGTGCATGATTCTTACTTGATGGACAACAAGAGAAATTCTCAAAGGGAGGGTGTAAGGAACTCATGAACATGCATAGACACATGTTCACAAAAAAAACTTTGGGGAAGGAAAGGCAACAAAGGTTCAAAGACAAGAAAAAACAAAGGTTAGAAGAGGTGACAAACATTGTTAATATTATAGGTAGTGAAGATAGTCTTGTGAATTTGGAGAAATCAACTAATTGAGTTGCTAAACATTTTACTATTCAATAGTATGAACAAACTACAATAAGAGGCATTGAGTTTCAAAAGTTATTATTGCCAAAGATCTTGAAACATCCAATTTGGAAAGGTGTGATGCCAAGCTATATTGAAATGATGGAACATGTTTTTAATGTAGTAGGCAACATTGTAAAGGACTAGCAACAAATCAAAGGATGCCATTTGAAAGATGACCAATGGGCTAAAAATGTGATTATACCCATGATTATAAGTGAGTCAACTAGTAGCATTCATAAGACTAATCTTCTTGCAAGTATCCATCACTGAAACCTTACACTTAGTGTTGTCAAAAGAATGTCCTTGGAATTACAAAAGAATAGTGCAGTATGGGTGCTTTGTGGGAAGTCAAAGAAGAAAGATGCATTGCTCCTAGAGATGTGTGATGTTGTGGTGCAATTTTGGACTGAAAATAGCCAAGTTAATCCAAACAAAAGAGATGTCATTAAGAAGAAAACTAACATTGGAAAGTGGGAAGCACATGCAACCCATTTTCTTATAGAATCCCAAGTAATATTGTTCATTTCCTAAACTTTGAAGATTTAATCTCCTTGAAACCATTTGTCATTTTGTGGGTCTTTCATTACATATGGGGCCCACTTGAAATTGTTAGGAATTTATCATGTTCATGTTAGGAAAGTTCATTCTAGGAAAGTTCAAGAATTTGTTTCATGGGTTCAAACATGTAAGGTGTAACAATATTAGACTTTCTTATTCTTAGGTCCTTCATTGCTCTTGAAGATGTCATGAAATGTCTTGAAAGTAGACCAATGAATAGGATTAGTACCTTCACACTCAAGATATCCATCCTATTCCTTCAAAATAGAACTCCAATTCCTTAGTACTTAGGATTATGAACTTGGCAATCTAAGACAAGGTCATCAATACAATAACACTTCCAACATTACAAGAAAAGGAAATGTTGTATCCTATAATGTTCTTTTTAATCTAATTCACTAGAAAAAATCTTGTCCATTCCAACCATATGGTTATAACTATACGTGCGACTAATGTCCATATCAACTCTTTTTACAACTATAGTTGGGTTATACTACATGTCATTTTAGTTGTAAATGTGTGTAGTCATATATGTGACTTCAATGTTGATATAATCGAATAAAATAAAAAATGTGATTATAATTTGTGACAATAACATGTTTGGATGAAAAAAATGAAAATGCACATTTTTCATCCAATATTATGAATGAATCCTTGGATGGATGAAAGCTTAATTGTTTTGGCAACTAGGGCCAATAATTATTCCATTTACAATATTTTGATGATTAAAACATATGTGGCATCTTTGGGAATTACAATATTTTTTTTGATAATCAACTTGTGTTTAACTATTTATTGGTATTTTTCATTTTTTATTGACATTGAAAATAAAAATTCTTATATTTTTATTAAATGTATTTGATTTATGATCTATTTATAAATCTTATATATGCTGCTTATTTAATTATATATTATACATGTAAATAATATTTTATTGGTAAAATTAAGACTTATTATAATCATAATCAAATATGATATATTTTTTAATCAAATAGGGATTTAAGATGTCTGAAAAATGTATCATTTATTTGATCATAAGACTTTTGCCATAATTTTAAATAAAAATGTATATATTATATTTGTAAAAATATAATACAAATTCCATCAAAGTCATTAATTATCTCATATTACTAAATGTGATTTAGATTGAAATTTTTTTAAAAATTAAATATTATACATCATAAATATTATAACTGATTTTATAACTATATTATTATTATTTGAAATGTGATAGATATATTATCCATTTATAAAAATTATATGTGAATTAATTAGAATTATGATATATTATAATCACATTGTATATATATATTAATGAAGTGAAGGAATAATATCTGGGAGATTAGAAAAATTATTAAATATTTTTCATTATAAATCATGTGCTTGAAAAATAAAATTCCAGCAAATCATCATCAAAATGTATTTCAATTTAACAAAATTCAAAAAAAAATTCAAATTAATTCAAAATTTGGAAGAAAAATATATTTAATCATGCATGTCATTGAAAGTACTTTAAGAATCAACTTAAATTTTTTCCATTATGACAAATATAAAAAATATTGACATTGATGTTTATACAATGTTTAAAGTTAAGTATGGGTAAATAAAATTCATTCCACTATATTTGCACATCAAATGGGGTGGTTTGATGGCAAAGGAGTTGATATCCATCCTTGGGGTTTAATAATCAAACCTCACAAGTTACATAGTTATGGTCAATGATGATATGTTGATTATATGAACCCTACATAATTAGGCTACTTAACCCAAGTGCCTACTTAGGCCCACCTATGTGCCTAGACTAAATGGCCTACCTAGTTACCTAAACTACATTTTTAGCCTATCCTATGCAGTGACACGTGTCAATAGCTTGTAGGCTGAAAATTTATGAAATTACCAATAATATGAATTATTATATTGCATTGTATATAATGTATTGAATAAATTTGATTTAAAATATATATTAAATTATTTAAATTTAATTAATTTTATAATGTTGCCCAATATTTATGTAGTCATCTTCCTAATCACATAATCCTACAACTAATCAATGGATGAAAAATCTCTATAGTCACAAGTGATATGCAACTACAAGGGTGACTATACATGCCATGTGGAGTTTTTTGCAGCTTGTTTCCTTTTGCCATTTGTCCAAGGCGACTATAAGGTTTGTAGTTGCATGTGTTTGTTACAACTAAAATTATGTCTTTTGCAACTAAAATTATAGTTATTTATTTCCAAATTTCTTCTAGTGATTTAGTTATTGGTTAGTTACTTTCCTTAGTCTTGAGTAAATTTCCTCCTAGATCCTAACCTAGGAAATCCATAAACAAGGAATATTTCCTTAAATTAGTTTTTGGGATCATCATTTCCTTAAATTTGTAATTTAATCTTAGAATCATTATTTCTTTACAAGTATTGTTCCTTGAATTATCATAATTATGTTTTATCTGGTAGACATTTCCTAATCTAGGACTATTGTTTTTTAGAAGAAGCCTTCAAAACTGCTTTTTGGCTATTCTTCAAAAATGCCATTCACTTAAATTTCTTCAAGCTATTGTTCTTAATTATTTTTAGTGTTCTTGGTCTTTATTTGTTCCAAGTCATGTTATAATTCATATTTTGTTATTTATGTTTTTTTAATCCATTCTTTTTGGTGTATTTGCTAAGATATCCATGAACAAGGGACAAAATTTTGAGAAATTTAAAGTTTGTCATATTTTTGGTTATAGCTTATATTATACACACATTTCATGAGGCAAAGCCTTTAGTGGAAATTGGTTTGAGCAACTTTGAAAGACTAAAACCATGGTATGTGAAATAAATTTGAGAATTCAATTCATGTTGTTGTCAGCATCATCTTCAAATGTTAGAAATAAAAGATGCTTGTAATGCAATGTGGCAAGGACAAGTATACAAAGATTGCATTTGTGGTTACACAGTCTACAAGTTAGATGAAGGGGTTGATTATGACTATGTTTCATCTATTATTTATGGAGTAAGAACAATGTGTGAATTGATTTTCTACCTTAAATCTGAAATTGAAAAGTTCCACAAGTTAAGGTGCATAAAAGGAGATTGCAACAATTGTGGTATCTCAAAGCTAAAATTTTATCCTAGGGACAATTTTATCCTAGGGGAGTGGATCCCAACAACAAGATGCTCATACTTTGGAAGTGGTTTGAAAATGTTTACGTGGGTCGTTCTCATGATGGAGGTGACCAACATGCAATATAGCTCCAATGCAAGATTATTCCGCCATTTGAGTTTGTTGCATATCTAAAGTTCAGGTTGACAGAATTTGTGGTTCATAATTTTGCGGCAAAATGGCAAGATGTAAAATTCAAATCATGTTTGGACAATTTGACAAAGGACCAAATTGTCACTGTAATTAACTTTGCTAATAACTATTCTTTCAAAGAGCAAAATGAAATTTAGTCCTAACATTAGTTTAGTTGGCTAGTCATGATTTTTATTCATCTCACATTCCGCATTGACCCCAATTGGAATGAGGCTGATGCATCATCAAGAATTTTAACAGAATATCATTTTTATATTAATGATGACAAATCACATGACAATTTCTTTGTCCAACATTACTTCAAACTCCATTGGAAATTTCTTGGACATCAAGGTTTTCTATTGCTTGATGAACACATTGTCTTTTCAAATGGTTATGTTTTTCAATTCAAATGTGTTATATCCCATTTCTTTGTTGCCCGTTATCCATCATTAACCAAAAGTGAGGAATTGCCTATATTGATGCATATGATCATGCCACATGTGTGTATTTCCACCGCCCATTACATATGAAACTTTCGACTTATTTCCAACTAGTTTCAACTATGATTCCCATTGGTACAACTAATTGTGCCACTAGGTTGTCATTATGTAAATATTATAGTCCTATTTTTTGTGACTAATGTTCAATTGTTGTATTAATGATATTCCAATACATTGCAACTCACAATATCGTGTTGGTATACATACATATCAAACCATAAAATTTGATGGAGAGTGAAAATCTACTTTTGAATTGAAATTAAAGGCAATGTATATATTCCATTAAACATTCAATAAGGGTATACATATGGACATGTCTCTTTATATCTCAATGTCTTCTATTCAAAACCATGTTTATTATTTAAATTTTAAAATTTATAATTTTGATAATCAATTTCATCAATCTAGGTGAATAATTATTGAAATTTATTTGAATTCAGATCATCAGTTATCAAAATAGTTAATTTGATAATTAATAACCCAATAGCTAATTAATAATTAATTATCTGATATTTATTTCAATTATCTCTTTAGTTGTATAATTTTCAAAATTAAGATCAAACACAAAACATGTGGGATTTTTTAATTTGTAGTAAGAACTCAATTTGCAACTAAGGTGCAACTAACAGATTTAACCTATATACTTTGTCTTTAAATCTCATTTCAAAAACTATATAATGAGGTGCTTCCTTTATATTCTCACATTAAAATGCATGTGCCATTTTGGGATGAACTCATAAAAACTTAACCTTAAAGGACAACACATAACGAAATAAAAAATTTATGTGGCTACTTTTTAATTCACCTACCCTTTTACTTTCCTACTTATTTTCTTACCTTAATAAGTAAGTAGGTAGGTTGGTATGTAAAACCTTTCAACTTACCTACCTATGGCTATGTACTGACCTATTTAGGTACTTAAATAAATAAATGAATAAATATACATTTATTTGTTTCCAAAATTCAATTAGTATGCCACATGGCAATTTTTTATTATGCCACATTTCATAATTTAACACTATTTAAAATGAATAATCATAATGGATGGTGGTATCAATATTTCAAAAATAAACTCACCCAAAAGTCTTCATAGTGCCATGTGTTATATTTGATGAATGGATGAAAAGTGATGTCAACATGACACTATGGTTGTAGTCATAGGAGAGTTGCATAGTAATTGAGAAAGAGTTGTGATAGAATTGCATTTGAGTTGCAATGAGTTGCATTAACGTATGATCGTATATACGATGAATTGCATCTTTTGCAACTCATGCAACTTGTTTGATAACATTCATGGTTGTAGAAATACAATGAGTTGCAAATGGTCATTGCAACTCAAAATTTGAGTTGTAAGCCCAATTACAAAACGCCTATTTTTCTTATAATGAAACAAGCCCAAAATTGGAAATAAACTTTGAAATTTGAAAATTTCCTTCTATCATATGCTTAAAGCAATTGGGTTCAACAATTAATAATGTAAAAAATTTAAATCACTTTTGACAACAATAAAATCTCAAGAGTAATGATAATATTTAAATAAAAAATAACAAGGTAACAACATCAACACAACAAGACCATCAACATGAGAGTAATAATAGATAATAGGACTAACTAAACATGCTTGAAAATCCTATGCCCTACTAGCTATTGAGTCACTCCCACATTGTTCGACCTTGCAAATCAAGTTTCCACATTCACAATTGAGCTCAAGTTACATTTTCAACAATGTCACTTCGTATTATGCTATAAACTTTCCATGAATCCCTTTTATGAGTTAATGTGTTGGTGGCAACATTCGCCAAAAAACTATAAATTCTAAAGTTTTTTAGCTTGGCTAGAAGCAAAGGAGACTCAAATGGAATGAGGAAAAAATTTCCAAGAAGCAATGGTTGGAGGTGACAAGGTTTAGGGCTTGCACTAGTTTGCACCAATGCATGGATTGGGGGTTGGGAAATAATTCAAACCCATGCCATAAATAACACCTTTTGTAATGTTTTCATATGAATTGGCAACCAAAATTTGCTAATGGGGGCAACCATTAAAATGCCAATATATTAGTATAATAATGAACTAGGTCCATTCATCCACCAATTTTAATGGTTTAGGTTTTGGGAAAACCACCCAAACCCCAATTAAATGGTTTTGTATGGTGATATGTCTAAATGTTTTCTAACAATGAAAGATGCCACTTGGGACTCTGTTTTCGACAACAACCAAGAACTTTTTAAGTACAAAATGATGTCATCTATGCATGCAAAGTTCCTAGCCAAAACAATTTAATTTAGTCCTTGCATACATGTGTTCACCCTTAAAAATGTAAAAGGTGGGCGTAAATTCAATAGTTTCTTTTTAAATGTAATTGAAATGAACCATTCCCTAGACTTGTGAATGCTATTGGAAACCACATTTGAATTGCACTTAGTACCTTTGCATCATGTTTTCAATCAACTTGGATGTTGATTTCATCCAAGTTCCAAATGTGAAGTTGACTATACTTTTGTTCTATATAAATGTCAAATGTTAAATATACAAATGTTCTTATAAGTTTTCATACAACGAATGACAAGATGTCGTGGTCAACCCATGTGCCCCATAAACTTCAAACCCTTTGCCATACAAATGATCAATTTTGGATTTCACCATTTGAACTAGTACTGCCATGTGTTTCCAAGTACCCATTTGATAATATGGTAAGCTTAGTTTGTGTCAATTCAATCTTTTATTTTTAGTTCCTATAGGGCAATGGATAGTTTTATTTTTAAACATGGCCAAGATCTGTTTTAAAATTGGTTTATCTTCATTTCTAGTTAGTACATCCATTGGTCCCATTTTCCTAAACATGTGAGTTTTTCCATCCATTCAAATAGTATCAAACAAAAGTGAAAGGTATGTTTCACAACCTATTGGCCTTGCTTAAAATGTTATGGTTTCTTTAAACTTTGTTGGTTTGTCCACTTTGAACATTTCACAACAATTCCATCAATCATGTGTGTGTGTGTGGAAGGCTTTGGGGGGGGGAGGGGGGGGCGAAGGGTTGGGGTTATTTTCCAATGATGGGTAGTTACCCAATTTGTGGCCATTATAACCATTGGTTCCAATGCCTATTAACCATAACCATAATTGAATTAGAATTAGGTTTGATTTTTGGAACCAAAATCGAAACCAAGTTTGAAAGTAGACCAAGTTTCGGAATTGAAACTAGAATAAAAAATCAATTAAAAAGTTGGAATTGAAACAAAAATGTTTTTTAAAAAAAAATTGGGAAAATCTTTTTTGGAATTGGGGGTTAATCAGTAATTTAACACCAATTTCAAACCAATTTAGTTGGAATCAAAATTAAAACTTGATTTTTTCCAAAGAACCAAACCAAAACCAGACCTAAGGTTCCATTTATTTGTGAACACATAATTTTAAATGACATCTCTTGTTTTTTGAGGAATTGAAATTGAAGATTCTTCATAAAAGTCAAGAAAACTAGCAAACAATAAACATTGTTGTTTTGTTTTTTTGGATCAATGCAACTCATCATGCCACTTTGACATTTGCGAACTACATTCAAATTCATGATCGATTTGGAGCTTTCAATCCCCCCAACCTTTAACAAGTTTGGGGGTAGTGTTTGGGTCCCATAAGAAATAAGTTTTCCTCCTTGGACTAAAAAAATCCCAAGAAAACACGAACTGTGTTAGGTAAGGGTAGTGAGTGAATGAATCTGTTTCTGGCTTTTCTATAGAAAAAATCGAAGTAAAAAAAATAAGAAAAATCTTCACACACTAAGTCTACATCTATGGCTGTTTTGTAGGTTGTGGGGGGGGCATTTTCTCAGTGCATTGCAATTCAAAAGCTTGATATCTACAAGATCTTCGACATGGTGATGCTCTAGGCCTTAGCAAGATTACTTTTTGATGGAACCAACATAGTATAAGAACTTGGAGAACCTTGCTTTGTATAACTTGTTTAGTAATGTGAATCCACACAAACTAGACTCTTCTCTCACTCTCAACTTCCAACAAAATTGTGCTGAGAATAATCTTTTACTTTTGATTGTTTTACTTTTCCTTTCAACCCTTTGCACTAGGAACTAACAACTCTAGGAAATTCTAAAGCTCTTATAATGAACTTGTTGATAAACAAGTCATGCTTTGATACAATTGAGAGAGGAAAAGAGATGAATATGAACAAATGAATGAAATGTAGTGATCCTATGCTCCTTTCTGCAATTGTCCATTTTTGACAACAAAAGGCCTAGAAAATAAAAGGATAGACCTAGCAAAAGTAAAAATAAGTCGTTTAATCTCTCTTTAGGTTTTGAGAGATTTGTTTTCAATGTGCACATTATGAGATCTTTGCTAGGATCTGTATATCCCTTGTAAGATTATGAGGTCCCTTTCTAGGATTCTGATTAATGGGCTAAAGAATAGATATGCAAGGAGATGCCTTTTGTGGTGCTCTCCCCTTTGAACCTCCCAGGGGCCAAAGTGAACTAGCACCCATGAACACGCCACCATGGATGGATGGTGTGTGAACAGGACTTTTTGTTTTTCATTGGGTTCTTGTTCCTAATAAACATCCCTGTAGTTGAGGATTCTAAATGTTTCCCAGGGCCTCTAAATTTGGGGGGTTCATCCAATTGGATGGCATCAAATGGGAAAAAGGGGGTGTCACTTTTGTGGGTGCTGGGTCACACCAGCCCAAATAGAAAATAACCCTTCTCTCATAACCCACCTTGCTTCTCTATGAGATATCGTTTCCCATGTGCAAACAGAAGTTGAGGGACCCTATGGGAACACAATGAGAACACATTAGGAACATGGAAGGGGGAAAAAAAACTCTCCTCCCCAAACAGAAAAAAAAACTGGACTCTTCAATAGTACATGTGAACTCTCCTCGTTGGTTGCATGAAACTTTTATTTCCAAAATTGTTTGTCACCATTTTCGGCCTGGGCTAATGGCAGGGTCAGAAACTGTGGGACATAGGGATTATCCCCACACTTATTCTGATTCATATTAATTAGTTGGGGTGTGTTACAAGTCCAACTTTTTGTTTTTGCAATGAGCCAATTTGATTGCCCCATCACACAAAAAAAAGTTGAAACTATGCAGACTCCCCAAAAAAGAAGATTCTATAGAAAGAAAAATGATGAAACTGTAGAAGATTCCATGTAGGAGTGGCCACCTTTGGCCCAGCTATATAGGCGAGAAGGGGAGGACTTTGGGCAAAACATATGGGATTAAAGCGAGGTGTTTTTCCTTTATTTATTTCTTTACTTCATGTAAAAGTAATCTCAAGGATGTTGTTTTTGTCCTTGTCTTCCTTTTTTTTTTCCCAAAGAAAAGGGACTGGCATTAAAGCCAATAATACGATGACCTAATGTTAAAAGACTCATGGCCAAGTTGCAAGAGGCTTGTAATGGTGTCAGGAATTTAAGATTCACCAGCAGGCCCACCTTAGCCAGATGCAGATTCATGAGCAGAAGCTTTAACACATCTTTGCAGTGCACTTGAAATGGGTTTTCTTTTGGTTGGGATAAATAAGTACTGGTCTGTCCTTTGCGTATCCGGCAGTTTGAAACCCCATCCATCATCACTCTTCAGCGTCGTGGGCATCCCGCTCTTTTGATGTGGAATGGGCCCAACCAAAGTCTAGACCTGTTCCAAAAAGTCAAGAGATTCAGATTCAAGGCGACGCCAACCTAATTGGGTAGGCGCACCTTCCGTCATCTACCCTACTATCCCGGCCACAGTTAACCACCGCCCACCAGCACACCATGAAGCATGAGTGGTGAGTGGCCATCAAACAGTTTTCTGTTGGGTTCCAGTTCCCTAGCTAACCATGGTTGGTTAGCTCAGTTGCCATTTTCCTTCTACCTACCTTCTAACAACCCACAAGCAGGTTGTTAGTAAGTAGGTAATAAAAACAGCCCTTATTTATAAACCATCTGCTTAACTAGTAATTATCTATTTTCTTACCTATCTACCTATATATGAGACCTATTTCTTACAGAATTGGTTCCCCCAAGGCAAAACTAAATATTAACTCAGTTGAAGTTCATCCACAACTGAGTAATAATGGGCATCCAATGGATGGTGTGCTGGTGGGTACTGGTTCACTGTGGCCCTACTTATCCCCCCAAAAGAAAAACAATGACTAGAAACAAATTTAGAAGTGTCTTCATGGTGAAATGGAAAAATAACATTGGAAATATGTTTACCCGATTATCTGAAAATGTTCGTAAAAATGGCTCAGTCTACGGTGATTAGCAATGTGTATATAGCTGATAAGTTCATAATGTGTGGTAATTTATAAAAACCACCATTCCACATTTTATTTCATTTTTGGAAGCAAACAGAACTTTTCCCATCACAAAAGGAAAAGGAACCGGAACCGCATTCCACATTCAAAGTCCATAATGTCTCATACACGAAATAATATACACCCATAGTTCATGGCCTTGGGTGAATAAGCACCCCACATTGGTACCATGGAAAAAATCCCAATATCCATTTAAACTAGTGTAGCATGTACCCTTGGCTGAAGTGTGAATTGGTTACCCAACTAATTTTTCCTTTCAAAATCATTATTTGTAATTTAATTGAATTTCAATGACAAAAACTACTCAAAATCCAATATCTCCCACACCTTAGGTCTAAAAATTTCCAAATCAACTTCTTTAAATCCCACTCAATTCTCCATTTTCCTTGACAAAATTTCTTTTTCCCCTAATTGCCCAATTGCCCGTGTCTGGTGATGAACAGAAACATCATGATGCTGCCTAGACACAAATTTTGTGTCTTGTAATACACACTTTGGCCATGTAACGGACATTAGGAGACATGTAAACCCTTTAGTGGCTATTTACACACCCAAATTGTGCATATCGGGAACCATATTTTGTATCTAGGCATCATGGATTAGGTCAAGGGCAAACAAGAAAAAGAAGAAAACAGACAATACTTTTTGTATTGTCTGCAATAAGGACCCCCATTGTTGATTCAACCTCACCTGTGAGGGAGCATGCACTTAGGGGGCTTAAGTTTTTTTCTTTTAGGGGATGGTGGGGGTGCTTGGATTGTTGTTGTTGCTCGTTATTGGGATGAGATTTGTGGTGTCACTTGGTAAGTGTTTGAGGGTGTGGCTAATTTTCATGTGCACAACTTATTTGATTACATTTTGATGTTGAACTTCAACTTCTATTTGCTGTGATACCTTTATGATCGGTGCATTCATTGGTTCATTTCCCATAGATCACACTTGTTGCTCATCTTGCATTTGTGCAGGTTTTGATACACATTGATGTATAATCTGATTTAATTCTTTTTTAAGACGTATTGTAATTATTTTTGACATGTCTTGAAATCAGCAAGTTTTTTTAAGATTTTTTTTTCATTATTTTTGAACAAAGATTCAAATCAACTCAGCCTAATACTCAAAAATTGTCTACAGATAAAATGTTTGACTTTCTTCAAAAAAATTACACTAACCTCAACCAATTCGCTCATGCTTTCAAACTAAAACAAAAAAATCTAAAGGATGATAAAAAAACAAAGAATTGTAAATGTTAGTGCTTATAATTTTGATCCATTGTTATAGTCACCAAATGTTAATGGGATTTTTGTTTATTCTCATTAGAGTTTTTGAGAATATTTCTAATATCAAAAACATGTTCAATAAATTAGTAATACATAACATTCAATTTTTTTTCCCAGAATCTATCCGTGATTCAAAACTCCAAATGAAGAATGTAATTCAAGTTGCAAAATTACAAAAAAATTTAAAAAAATTCCCTATTCTCCACTACAAGTTTGAAAAGAAAAAGAAAACTTTTATCTCTCTTTTCTCTTTCCTTTCTCCCCTATATACATACTAATTTCAAAATAAAAAATCTGATTAAACCATTTAAACAACTAACCAATATAGACATAGACAATCCAAAATTTTCAAAACCTAACTACATGTTCTAAGTTCTACTGTTTAAACTTATATAAGCAACCCAAAGGATGAGCTTACAGCATATCAAAGTACCTTGGTAACTTCAACATTAATTAAATTATTTGTGAAAATGTTGAAAATTTCTCCCAAAAACATTTTGTGAAAGAAAATGGAAAATTTATGAGAATATTTTATAATATTTTATTTTTGACATCTTCAAATTTAATTAATTATTCAATAGACATGTGTTGAAATTGCCTTTCTACTATCATATCTATTTTGGGAATGTCCAAAGAGTGATTACTCTATTTGGTGATGGGCCAATCAAAGATGTGCATCACGGAAAAAAAAACTTTTGAACTTTTGAGAGCCCCTGAACTAATTAATATAAGTCACAACATATCATAATACCTTTTCAGGTTTGGCACTTGAGTGTTGAACAATTATTCTATTTTCAAAAATCCATTTCCACAACAAAAAAAGAATAATTTATGAAATTTCAACAATAAATATGAGTAGCTTCTTTGGCAAGTTCCTTTGACTCTAAAGCTCTAACATAATGAAATGCTTTACAACCTTTTTGATTGTTTCCATTTGCAATGGGGAGACGTAATGTTCCAACAAATTGTAGGATAGAAAAATGTTGTCAATTATTACATACATGATATTTAATGGTGGATTGGCAAGTGGGATTTCACCTTTTTTTTTTTCCCTCTCCCTTGTAATTTCCTTGCATTTTGTCATTTCAAACAAATAAATTTATTACCGTATTACCATATAGATCATTAATATGTGCATGTTTTGTGGCATCCATCCTAGTAGCTTTTTGTGCTTTTTGATCATTTGGATCCCCTGTTAGTTGGGTCCTATTTGAAAAATTGGGTGGACATTTTAGAATAACTTGGCAAAAAACAAATTAGTGTTAGGAGAGTGCATGTAATTTACAGTAATATTGCCTCCTAAAAATATGAATATTTTTGAATAATGAAATGGTTGTTCAGGCAAGTTCCAGTGACATTTCACTTTTGAAGATGCCCTGCCTTTTCTTTTCTCTTTTTGGTGAAAATTGATGGCTATCATTAGCAAAAATAAGGAAAAAAATTGCCAAATATTTCATGGGATAATGCCCTTAGATGGGGTGTTCCCAGTGTAGGTCCTTTGGGTACCACCTTAGGGGAGACTTACTTTGGGAATGGCCTCATCCCCAAGCATCATCCTACCCTAGATGACCAACCACGTGGCACGTGGAAATTTCAAAGAACATTCGACAAGAATTTGGTTAGAATCATATTATGGAAGGGTGCACAAGCCTTAATGTTTACATATATAATTTCAACCTTGCAACCTCCTTATATTAACGAATAAGGTTTTAGCTTATAGAACATTATTGAATTAATAATTACTTGTAAGTTAATTCAATAATATTATAAATATCCCAAAGGCTGAAAATAGACAATAATAGTATTATAGGATCCTTCTAATGTTCAAGTTTCCAATTATGTAGAGATGCATCAATGAACAAATAGATTAAAGTTCATTGGTTGGTTCTTTTGGAGCCTTTGTAAGACAATGAAAAGTGGATGAAGTTTAGTGAGGTGCACACCATTGTGCAACATAAAGCAATCTTATAATGCAATGTTGATCTTGAGGATTTTGTGTTTGATGTTGCCTCATCAAGTAAGATCCTTAAAAAGCTTAGATCATGATATCTCTATCGTGTTTGATAAAACATCTAGGTGTAATGTTTAGTAGATTTGGTTGGGTGGCTAGTGAAATAAGTTGTAAGTATGAAAAGTTGAACCCTTGTGTTGCACAAAAATAAACCAAGTCCTTAATGACCACACCAATGTTGAGCAATTTTTTGTATTTGGACCAAAATATTCTTAATTTTCAACTGGTTATATATGCATATAACTTGCAAGGGTCAATTTTTGAAAATTTTATCATCAGAAGACCACTTTATTATATTCTATGTTAGGAGGGGTCAATCTTTGTGATTTCAAAAGCTATTCTTTTGTTGCCTAATTATAAACAATATGGATGTTAATATATACTCTTGTTTATTTATAAAAATGGTCATATTTACGGTGATTTGTAAATGACAAAAAAAAATTCACCATAATTATATATGCCTTATTTATTTGTATCTAGGTTTTTTTAAAGGTTTTTTTTTAATTTAAAATTTTACCTCTAAAATAATTTTTAAATGTTGTATCATGAACATACATCCTTGTGCAAAACTATAAGTGAACTCCATGTGATCATGGTACCAAATACATGTAATAAAAAGGTTTTTTTTTGTATGTTTTGAAATAATAAATTGTTTTAATTATACATTAAAAAAATTTAATAATGAGTAATAGGCGCCCTATTTATATTTGAAGCAAGCATATTTTTTTAATTTTTCAATATAAAATTGTGCTATATATTGTTTTGCAGATCATTTGGAATAAAATGGAAGTGACCTCCCCAAGAAAATTATCCCTAACTCCACCCTAGCAAGTCCCATAGTCCTTATATCCACCCTTTAATCCAATTCAAAGAAATGAGGTTTTATCGTACTTGAGCTCAAGCCTCCACTCAACATCCATAAACAACAAAAATTCTTTGATTACAACCTAGTTCATTAAGATTTTGGAAAAGGTTTAGGCTATTTTCGAGTTTTTCAAATTTGATCATGACGAAGAAAACAAAACTAGTGCAAGTGATAAGCACATCATCACATTTGTTTTCTTGAATTTCTTTGTGAATGCAATTTCAAAACATTGTCATGGAGGATTATCTATGCCATCAATTCCCTTAAATGTTCCTTTACTTAAATATGACAATTGCATAAGAATTCAACCTAGACAAAGGTGAGACTTTTTAGTGAGCAAAGTTGTGTTAACGCTTGTCTTGCATCTTGTGTTTTGTCTTTTTTCCTATCACTAATTTCAAGGTGTTCTATGTAATAATTGTAAGTCTTCTTTTTCTTTACTTGTTATTGGCACCTTATTTGTGCTAGTACCAATTTTAAATCTGGCTAGTTTCATGCCTTATCATTGTATAATCGGGCTAGTTTTCTTTACCTTATTGTTTTTCTTTTTTTTCACCTTGTTGTGTACCCTAACAAATCATGATTTTTCAAGATGTCCATCTTGACTACCCTATTTGTTTTGATTACGAATTTATTCAATTTGACTAGAGGCCTTTGGTTGTTAAAATGACATGTTTCTTTTGATTGGTTCAATTGATTAAAATGATCTTTTTGATTATTGTTTGATGTGAAATTTAATCAACTATGACAAAAAAAATGAACACCTTTTAGTGAAACAAGGGACACATGAATGTAATAAAATGAAACATCTAATCATAGAAAACACATAATCATAAAATTTGCATAGAAATATTACATAAATATTTGTATGTTGTGGGTCTAAGTAGGAAGTTATGATAAGGTAGGTAGTGAAATAGTTAAGTAGTTAATTTATTATTATTATTATTATGGGAATTAATTATACTTAAAATAGATAGTTTATAGGTTAAGTAAGGTAGGATAGAATAATTAGCAGGTCAAGTAAGATAGGTAGGATATATAGGTTGAAGGTAAGTATTTGATTAATTGGTTATTATATAATTAGACTTTAATAATAATAATAAATCAACATTATAAAATCCCATAAGTACTTTAATCTAAGTAGCATAGGTGGCTTATGTTATTATATCTAATATATACTTAAAGTAATGTATGTAAGCTAGTTATATTGACCTAGCCTAGGTAGTTGCCTAGGTTAATATAGGTACCATAGGTCAATAATATAGGTATAAGGTATTATAGGTTGGTACAAGTTGGTGCCCATCTAGGCTAAACTACTTTACTTATCTACCTATGTTCATTATAATATGTTTACAAATGATTTCTTCTTATGAAGGTGGTGGTGTAATGGTTATTGAATTAACTCAATGTGAAGGTGAGGAGTTTGAATCCTCACATTTGCAATCTAGGCCATTACATTGGTGGTTTAATTCGCCTAACTCGCCTAGGCCCTAGGGTGCATAATTAACCACGGTAATTGGGCAAATATATATTGCATTAATTATTAAGAGGTGTATGTAGGTAGGTAAAGATTATATTATTATCTTGGGCATTACTTAAAACTAATAATAATAAATTACATAAAATTTGTGCTAATTATTCTCATTCAATCAGTTAAGAAAACCTAATTTAACTAAACATGTTGAATTCAAATACAATTGATTGTAAAACGGTAAATAATTTGTAATGGAAAAAAAATCCTTGCAAAGAAGCTTTCTAGTTTGTATTGTAAATTATAAATAATTGACTAGAGATGTTTTAATAACCAACAAACTATAACCATGTCAAGTTATTTGTCCAAGGATTACATCACATACCCTACCAAGCTTTTCCTTAAAAAAACTAGTGTATAAAACTACCATTTACTTTTGTATTTGATTAGTTCTATAAAAGTGAAAGATTAGATTTTTTTAAAGAGGACCAATTCTTTAAAAATGAAAGATTAAAAAAATGCACCAACCAAATCAACAAAAGAATTGTACAAAAGATCATTTTGGTAAGACTCTTACTAATTATAATACATCATCAATTAGAAATTATGTTTTCAATCATCGTTGTACTAGTAATTTTACACAATGTAAAACAATAACAGGTTTAAGAGTTATTTCAAAATTAAGAAAACTGGTTTTGATGTTAAAAAAATACGTAATTGAATAATTCCTTGAAATGTCATACTTGGATTTTGAATCTATGATTTCTTGCATTCCAAACTAATTTTTTTTGGAGGAGGTATTTGGAAAGTTGTGATCTTGGTTATGTAATTTTACTATTTAAATACTAGCACCTTATTCACATTTTTCTTCCTACATAAGGTTATTGAATAAAATAATATTCAAGCCTTTAATTGATGATTCATCATTGTTTTGCTCATCAGTTAATGTGAGCATGAGATGTTCAACTTTGCTTTTAGGAGTTTCAAAATCTTCAAAATCCTAATCTTGAATGTCCTTTTCCCATGTTGAAAGTGTATACAATGTTCTTCACTTTTAGTTATATCTTTAGCACTCTCATTCAATTGAAGTAGATTTAACACATGATCTTCCATTGGAGATCAAAGTCATAAAAAAATTTCCACCATGTGCATAAAACCAAATTCCTTATTCAAGTGAAGGTGATGTTATAGATCTTCTTCAAAGATTCTACAATATTTTATAGAGCAATAGTAGCCCAATTAACCAAAACACCCCACTTTGTTTGGTGAATGTGTGCCACATTATAAAGTTTCTTGAAATAATAAGTTGTTTTATGTTCGAATAAAAAAACTTGCATTAACACCATAATTTTCAATGGATCTTTTTTGAAAGTGCTTACACACCAAAGCCCCCCTTGTCATTGTATGTTTCTTCACCACATTTTGCAATCCATTGTTCTCAAGTTTTCAACATGCACACATTTCTTGATTCTGATATTTGGTAGTTTCAAGGTTCTTGCAATGATGTTTTTGGTGATGATTGTGATGATCTCTTAATGGGCTTGCTTATACATTGCAATTTGTATGTGTTTGCGAATGATAATGATTACATTGTTGATCAAATCATAAACATTATATGGTCAAATTTTTCCCTTGTGTACTCCATCAAATTATGAATTCCAACTTTTCGAACCACTAAATGCCCTTGGTGGAGGGTGAAAACCCATTGCCAAACTTTGTCCATCTCATTCAATAACAAAAGTGCTACTAATTTTAAAGATCTTTCATCTTCTCTTGTGATGTTGAAGCTATCTTATTCACTTCTTCTAACAATGCATCATTTTCCATGAACATGTAAGTTTTTTTTAAGTTGCTTTCAACAATTTTCCTATTTTGTTTGTTTGTTTTCACAAAAGTGATTCCCTTACAAAAAAAAGTTTCAATTGTGTTTTTTTAAAATATATATTAAATGTGGAAGAACACAAGGGAAATCTTCAATAGAATGTGGGAGAAAGAAAAATTCTTCTTGATTTATAATGTTTCAATGAAGAAGTTGTCTAGGTAAGGAATGCGATAATACTTGTTCACTATCAAAACAAGTTACTTTTTAGATACCAAATTATTTTCCTTGGAACCAATGCTCGATGGTCAAGTTTTTAGCACCTAATCATTTTTTAAATGTGTTTGCTTAAATATCAATCTTGGAAAATGGTAACTTCATCACAAAGTGGGGACCCCTTTGTATTAGTGCTATTTAAGTGCTTTCACAATACTTTTACAAGATGTCCAAGGTTTAATGCTTTGTTCATGTAAAATAGGCATTGAAAAATTTTTGATTGTATTGATTTAGTTTTGGTATTGATTCAATGATAATTGATGTAGCATCATATTTGCATTGTATTTATGTTGTTTGCCATGTTGTATTCACATTATGTCCATATTGTAATGATATTGCATTAGTATTATGATTGTATTGGATATGCATTTTTAGTTATAAATGATACAATGTTGTTACAATATGGTTACAAACTCTATTATTGTATTGATTCTATATTGTATTCATGTTGTCTATATTTTGTATTTATGTTGTACTCATATTTTTTCAACATCATATTTGCATTGCATGTGCATTGTTGAACATAGGGGATGCAATGTTGCAACAACATAGCTACAAACTAGATATTCAATATTGACTCAATGTTGTATCTTGTTGTTTATGTTGTTGTATCTATGTTATAATCATACTTTCCCAACATTGTATTTGTATTGTTTGTGTGTTGTTGAAGGTAGGTGATGTAATGTTGCAACAACAAAGTTGCAAATCACTGATCCATCAGTGGTACTATAAATCAATTTATAGTACCACTGATGGATCAGTGATTGATCAGTCCATAAACCAAAATGGATTGAAATTAAGCATTGCACCTATTTTCATGACTATCCATACCATGACTCCCTGCATAATACAGCTCGGCTAGTTATACAAATTCATAGACCTATAGCAAACACATAAATTCTGAAAGAGAGGACATCCATTTGTAGCTTTTGCGTCTGAAAAAGCACAACATTTCTAAGAACTTGATTTTTCGATCAAAGCCTGAGATAGAGTGTACTAAGGGAATGGCAGATGTGCTGCCCACTCAATCAAGGAATAGGATGTAAATATATGAAATTTGATTTGACGGAACAAAGTTAACAGCAAATAGTAAGGGAGAGAAACCTTTAATTATTGCAATTGGAAAGAAGGTAGCAACTTCCTTAACTATAGCTCGCATCTGTCACCGATTCCATATAACACAGTCAATCCAACATAAAAGTCAGAGCTCCTAAGCCAACATGGATTTAACTTCTAAGAGTGAGTGAGAAAAAGACCCTTCAAAAACAGTCGTCAGCCGCTAAAGCAGTGGGGGCACACCTTCATCCACCAACATGCAATAGTTATGACAAAAATACGATTTCATTCCTCAAACTACACATAACCTACAGTCAAATTTTGCTAGCAAAGTTTTTCTTTAGTTCATAGACAAATACCACATTAAAACTTCTTAGATTTCCAACACTTACTACACCACATTCCACACTGTCCATGTGTTGGTAGAGACTTCCAATGGATCTTCAAACTCCTATTTTATGATCTTTTGACTGTTTGGCAACATACAATCAATCAATTGAAATCAAATTTTCAACTTGATCTATATACTTTTGAAGTAAAACATCTTAGATTGAAAAAAAGGAATTTAGGGGTAACCAACTAGGTGCACAACTAACCAAATATAATCACCCAGCAACCATACAACCACTAACCCATCTATAATCTGTAAGAATAGATAGTAGATACCTATTAAGAGGAAACAATACAATGTCTACCATTGAACATGAGAAACAGTGAACAAATAGAACTAGTGCTACTACCTCAGGGTATTTTCCAGCTCTAGAAACTTGGATGAGAGTACAAAATCATGCTAGCATCATGTTTTTAATTACACATATGACAGATACAATGTACAAAAAGGAGCAACAATGGTCATGGATTGTACCTCATTCAAGCTTTTACCTCACTGAGCTTTACAAAAGATAGATGCAAAATCCAATCTTCCCCTGAGAAGGCCTATTTGATTGACACAAATCACCTCTTTGCAGAGCCCTGCAT
The DNA here is from genome assembly GCA_963921925.1 of Sphagnum tenellum. Lineage (NCBI taxonomy): Eukaryota > Viridiplantae > Streptophyta > Sphagnopsida > Sphagnales > Sphagnaceae > Sphagnum > Sphagnum tenellum. Next base: position 18,241,933 of record OY998145.1, read on the forward strand.
AGAGGGAGCAACATATCCCTGAATTATACGGCTACCACTATGCTACCTAATTTCCTGCTCATCCTGAACCCTGTTCAAAACCTCCAATAGAAACTTATTTGCCACCCTCACAGTCTCCAAAAATGAAGAAACAACAGCCCCACAACTTGGATCACAGTAAGATAAAGCCAGGGACTCTTGTAATTTACCTGATTTTGTAACACCGATGCTCATACGGCTTTGAACATTTAGAAGTATCTGCAGCTGTCGGTCATCGAAGACCTAACATAAAAAGTGAGATCGAGCAAGAAGAGTCACAGAAAACCATGAGCTTTAGACTAGGTTCAGAATCAGATTTTATACTAGACTTCGCTCGGTATTTCTTGTGACTATCCGAAAAGAATGCAATCCCAAGAAAAACAAGCAATCCAACGATAGACTGACTATTCACAATCTTGTTTGCAGAATCGGACAGATATTGCTTGCTGGAACAGGCAATCAGACAGGGCCAGCGGAAGAGGAATATACAGATAATGCCAGGTATGAAAGCATCCTCAGAAGTTCCAAGAGACGGAGAATCTCACAGCCAACGAAACCAAACACATTTTCCCAAAAGCACTAAACGAAACCACAATTGTTTCGACAAAGAAGAAACCAACAACAGAAGATGTTGAAGACACTCAAAACGATAAGTGACAAAATCGGTAAGCCAGTCAGCCCGCCACAAAGCCTGTACAAAGCATGAAACAAACTTCACAATAGACTTAGAAAAAGATTTTTTTGGATTGGAAAAAACAAGGAAACTAGTTTCCAGTCACACAAAGGACTGAGAAAGAAAAGAAATTAGGACCTGGAGGTGACTAGAGAAGTAGACTGAGATTTTAAATATTGTGTGAACAAGAAAAGGAGGGACACAATTCTGTGAGCACAAAAAAAAGAGGCGGAAACAGGGGGAATGTGAAGAGAACAGAAAGCTAACGTGGATGCGAAGGTGCAAGATCTGATAGAACAGAAAGCATGAAGTGCCTCAAAGCAGCTATTACTTCATTCTCGTCTGAATCTTCATGCGTGCGCTGCTGTTGCTGCGGTGCTTGTTTGTGTTTCGTGCAACACTCGTTTCCCTCGTCTTCTTCGCGCACAAATGGAAAACAGCGAGCCTCTCTGTCCAGGTCCCCTATTCACCGCACCTGGAACGAGACCTGGCTGTCCCCGTGCGCAATAAGGTAGCCATCATACATTGCGAGTGTAGTAAAGGGATCTGGATTAATATCTGGATAAACAAACTCCCTACTCACCAGATCTTAGTTAGGGGACCTCGATTGAGACTTGGGATGTCAAGTGCACATCAATGTAAGGTGCTTGAATCAATGTTCGTTATTTGCCCATTTAATATTGCAGCATTTCAAAAGAATTGTATTAATGTTGTGACAATGAGTACCATTGTTTTTACATTTTTAATGTGTTGATTTTATATGATATGCAACAACATTGAAATTCCACCTTTATGAAGGTTGTAATAACATCAATTCAATAGCTAATCAATTTGTGTTGTCTCAGCATTGACAAAATCTTATTCTTTGAATGTGTGTTGAAAAAATGTAAATTATGTCAAAACAATCCCAATGCTTACTCAATACATATTGTTATAGTGTCATCAACATATTGTATCAATGACCATATTAGCATTGAATCTTCAACATATAGTCATCAATTTGATGACTTATTAATGTATGTTGTGCCAATGTTGGTCATATTTTTTTCATTGATTTAATATTGATAAGATGTTAAATGGTTTAGTATTATATCAATGCCATTTCAGGACATGTTGTTACAATGTCACTTTAACATCATATCAATGATTGTATCAACATTGAACGTTGAACATATTGTTAAGGTGTTGTAAAAGCACTCATACAAAGAGGGGGCAAGTTTGTGATGTTTGTTTAGGGTAATCATAAATTTCTCTTTAACAAAATTTGTTGATGTTGATTAGGATAGGATGGTGATCAAATTTGTCTATTGTCAATAGTAATAATAAAAATAATGTTGTTTGACCTAAATGATATTAAACTCTATAAGGTCTAAACTAGTGTGGACCTAACATTGAAACATGACTTGGGTATGGGTACCAATAACCTACATGTGGGTCTATTTAAGTGAGATACCTAGTACAAAACTTGCCTAGTTAAGTATTAGTATTTATGACATTCTTGAATACCCAAATGGTAAGGTATCAATTTTTTAAAAACATGTATCTACATGTCTATCATCCACCTAGTTTGGTTTTTTTTATCTTATTTTTTCATCCTAATTTATTCATGTTCATCCTTTTTCATCCATTTTTTCATCCATTTAAATATTCATTCTTTGCCCCAAACCTAAAATCATAAATTTAAGGTTTTTTCACCTTAGTTGTTCTTTGCTTTGGCTTTTTGCAACACAACCCCTTTTGCTTTTTGTTAGAGTGTTCAAAACTTAAGATAGATTCCTTGAAGCTTTACCTACATTCAATAGCCACTTGTAATTGTTAGTTGTGATTTTGTGTTTTCCTTTCAATACTATTGCAATGTTAATTGATTTTTGCCATGAAATGATCAAAACTGGAATCGAAAAGCTACCAAGAGTGCATGAATTGGCTTCAATATGTTATTCTTTCAACATCTTTGAAACATTGAATTAATTTTTGCACAACTCCAGTAAAGTTTCTCCTTCATGGCCAATGTTTGTGTGTCATATGAATTTTGAATCACCTTTCTTAAGGTGATAGTTTTCATGAAGTTGTTTGATTGCAAGGATTTTCAAACTTTTCTTTGAAACTTTTGTTTAACCTTTGTTTTTCTTTTCCAACTCTTGATCCTACACCATTTATTTTAAATCTTAAGGACCCTTTTACAAGTTCATAGTTCATAATGTAGTTAAGGGTTAGGGTTTATTTTTATGTTATGAAACTCCATTGAACACTAAACCTTTTTTGAACAACATTAATTATTGCATTAGGGTTTCCATTTGAGGGTTTTGAATTTTATTGTGACAAGTTTTTAAATCAAATTCTTGCATGGAATCTTAAAGCCTTAATTGAATGGCAATTTGATTCACCTCCCAATCAAAAAATTCCCACTAGCCTTTTAATTTAAGCATTTTTTTTGAGTTCTATTTTTCAATTCTAAGCTTTGTTGTAAAACTATATCCTTTCCATTATTGCAATATGCCTTATGAAGTTCATTGTCCCATAAGCTCTCATAGTTCATAATTTGTTTGAAGGTTAAAGTTTGTTTATCTCTTATGAACTTCCACCATTTATTTTCTTTATATGCTTGGAGTTGAAAGGTTAATAATCAAAACCTTATTTTTGTTCTAACATTTATTATTTATGCTTGGAAGTTCCAAAACCCTATTTTGCATTAGGGTCTTGAATATGGATTCTTTAAAGTGAAAGTTTTCATAACCAAATTGTTGTAGAATCCTTACTAGATCCTATTACATCCATGACAACATGAACCTGTTTTATTTGTATTTTTTTTTTGTAATCAATAACAAATTATTGATTAGTTTTGGAGTTCACTATTTCTTTCCCACAAAGTTAGAAGCAAATGGCAAAGATGGAAACATTCAACTTGAACAAGAAGTAGCAATATTATGATGATGTTGTTGACTTAAGAAAGTTGAGGTTTTAAGGTTAGTGTTTGGTTCAATTTCAACACCAAGTGGACTAGCACCATATGCTTCTAAAAGTGTGAAACCCTAAGCAATTTGGATGTGAAAGTATAAATTACACGAGAGGATTAAAAGCTCAAATGACCTTGAATTAATAGGCATGGGTATGTCACCACATGTTTCTCTCCTTGCATTTTTTTGTGGTGAATGATGGTAATAAACAGGATCATGTTAGGCCTCAAACCATGTGTTGTGTTGTTTGCCATTTTGTTTTTCATATTTGTAGTTTTAACAATACCACCAAGAAATAGAAAGGTATGATTTCACACAATTAACATGGGACTATTTTTATGAATAAACATATTTTGATTAAACATCTAGTTGCTTGGCATAGGTGGAAGACTCATAATTTAACTCTTGTTGCAAAGGAGCAATAATGGGAAAAATCCAAAAAAAAATTGTTGTTGGTTATGGGGCTATTATAGATCATTTTGGGTCAACAAATCCTTACAAGAAATATGATGCACAAAAATTGGAAGGACTTGTTATTTGTTGCCAAAGCCTACATGCCCATTTGGAAAGTTAGTGGCTAAAGTGTTTGGTCATGCATCAAAATCCTTGAATTGTCTTTCCAAATTAAACGTAGATGGCTTAATCTACCATCCCTTCATTGGTTTCTAGAACCATGGAACAATATGTGATTCTAGCTTTAGATGGTTTTTTTACAATGTAACATCTTTTGACTTGTTGATGTTTAGATTTGGAAATGATACACTTGCCTTTGTGATTAACTTTATAAACTCATAATGGGTACCTCACCATGTGATAGTAGAACTTTTGAAGTCATTCATATAATTGGAGTTGCAATGGTAACATAAGTCAAGGATCTCCTATTTTTTTACAATTTGTTAAAGAAACTAATAATTGCCCACATGAAAGATGAAGGTGGCAATTTGTCTACCCTGAGCAATTTTTTATTTCTATCATCAATTGTATTTTTCTTGCATTTTCAATTCCTTGGTAAGGTTCATGTTTTAGCCATGCTTTTAGCAAAACATTCCAATTTGTTTGTAATGACTAATGTATTTTGTTGGTTTTTGTGAGGTCAATTTGAAGGCAACACAATTTACATTATAAAAAAAATCACATGTATTAATCTAAGTTTGGCAAAGGACACAATGAATGGCAAAAGGCATGTGTTGATGCTGGGATTTCCCATCAAAAGTAAAAAACACCCATGAAGACCAAGTTTGCTAGTAAGGCGATTCTATTCCAAAAAACCATGGAATATCAAGATGCCATAAATTTGTGTCATGGGAGGTAGGAAATTCAAAAATTACAAGTTCATGTGCCAAATGCACACCTAGGCAATTTATGAAATGGTTGTTGAAACCATCTTTCATGTTATGGAACAATGCATCCTCAATCAAACTTGAGGATACTAGATTTTTTTGATGCTATGATTTATGCTACACTTTCAATAAATGTGTTTCTATAGAATGAGATGGATAAATTAATATTACCTCCAATTTTGTGAGGGGGGATTTTGAGATTACATACAATGTTGCCAAGGCCCACAACATGCTTTGTGTTGATGTTGGACCCATGGTTCAAATCCCTTGATGTTCTAAAAACATTTGTTGGAAGGGCTAAAGTTATACAAATGGTGGCAAAATATGACAACAAGAGTTTGATGCCATCATCACAAATTTAGCATGCGACGAATTAATAATGAAAATTTTGTGAAGTTTATGCATTCATAGGTTCGCACACAAATATCATGTGTTGAAAACATGTTTGACACACGAATAAATGTGTTGATGGATGAAGTACGAGCTTATGAATGAATGAATGTTACACAAATTTCACATCTTCCAGTAAATCCATATGTCAAATGTGTTTTCAATGCACAATATTAATTCATGAAACATGCGAATTATGAATAAACTAATGTTACATGATTTCCATTTCTAAATCGTGAGATCTTAAGTTTGTGATGTTATAAATGGTCGCTTTTCAATTTTTTAATCTTAACATTGATGGTGGTATTGAACAAACAATAATTAATGATGGAGACAATTCCATTTTTGGGGCAATGACATCAAATGAAGTTAATTTGCAAAGATTGGTGAAGAATGAATTGTTTTTATTATGCCATCTATTAGTGAAGCTAGAAGACATTGTCTTGTTTTTAGTTGGTGGAAAACCCATAAAGCCCAATTTCCCAAGATTTCTTTTGAAACTTGACTTGTTCTCGGAAATCTTGGGTCCCAAATCAAAATTGGGATAAACTTTAATGTTGTTGGAGTTTTGACAAGCCTATGATGTTGTAGCTAGGAGTTGATAACTTGAACAAGCTTGATGAATTATTGGTCAACTAATACATAAACGTATTTCCACGAGAAAGGGAGTTCATTATTGAATTCTTGGTGAAAGAGGTGAATATCATTGAAGAGAATGACACAATGTGGGATGTAGTTAATTATTTAATGCTAATCATGAACTAGCTTGATGGATATGAAAGTTGATGAACATTTTCAAAATTTTAAATTTTGTGTTTCATTTGACTAAGATTTTACTTGTGTCAACTTTAGTGGCTAGATCTAATGGTTAGTTCAAGTATTTATTTCTAATGATACATGGAATAATGTCCTCTTTCAATTTTCAATTTAGAGTTCTAGTAAAAGTGGCAGATTATTATAGTAATAAGATAAAATTGTGAAAATTTTGATGCCTAATCCAACATCCAACCCATCCACTTGAAAAATAAACAATCACATTGTATTTCTATTTTTCTTAATAAATGAACAATGTATGTAATTGTCAATGTGTGAATGACTACAAGGATTGTGTTTCCATGAAATATTATTATATTTAGTCACAATAAAAGATTGTTTAATGAGGCTAAATTTTTTTTTTTCTTAAAAAATTATTATTATTTGGTTTGATAATTAGCATATACACATAGTTTTCGTGGTTCTTAGAAGGATCTTGCAAAACCTTTATGTAGTACCAAATGGTTTTTATGAAAAAAATGAAGGAGCTATTGATTTTGCAAGATTGTTGAGATTATGTCGCAACCTTAACTTTAGGCTCGTGATAAAATCAAAGGCTTGCAAGGGTGCAGGCCAAGAATGAAGCCTAGGAATCACATCTCATGTTCTTAAAAGTGTAGGGGAGTGTGAGGGAACGAACCTTCACACTCCCAAGTGAACTCCCATTTTCAGAGAAAAATTGAAGGGGTCAAAACCCATTGGATTGAGGAGTTCCTTATATCATTGAAAAGCTCTTGGAACGTAGATATTTAAAATGGTCTTGTGTGACCCATTTGGACACTTAGAAACATAAGTTATGGCCAAAAGAAGGGCCGGGAATCAAATTTTGGCAATTTGACTCCCAACCACTAAAAGTTGGAATCGCCGCAATTTCCTTGTGTGCAAGTGGCATATCACATACCGTTGGAAAGCTCTTGACAAGGGATACAAATTTACTTTAGACTTCATTTCAATTAGAGGTTTTCACACAAAGTTATGGGCCCCCAAAGTCATGGGAGCCCTAGTTGTGGGAATTTCGGGCCTTTCACTTGGGACTCTTGGGACAAAATGACATTTGGGTGTTGGTCCCATGGCTAGGCACATAGTATACTGTAAGGGAGGAAGGTGGTGGCTTTTCTCAAATTCAGGCCGTGGTGAGTCATGTGAGTCCATGTTTGCCTATGATGAGTCCGTGCACCAAAGTGCTCCAACAATGCATTAACTAACTTGTGGTTTAGTTTGTGCAGGTCTGCATAAGTAATTGAGTTGCTTGTCAATCTTTGTAGTCCCCATCTCGGATCTCCAGCATGCCCCTTTATCCTCGAAGTGCTGCAAGCTAGAGAGCGCGCCCCAACTTTTTCTCCTTTCGATGTCTTCACCTTTGGGCTCACAGTTGAGTCCATCAAGGAGCTTGGGGGTGCGTTAGACTATGAGAGCATGGAGGAATATTCATTGAGTCAACAAAAGTACATTGAACAATTGAAATAGGAATAGGACCTATTTGTTCAATAATGAAATGATATTCAATTGAAGAAGGATTGATTGGAAGCAAACAATTTCATACATGTACATATTTTGAAGAATGATAATATTAGTTATAGATATTGTTGGACATGAAGAGGAATATGAAACCATATTTTTATACCATAGATTAAGGGAATATGATGACATATATCAAAATGGAATATGAATTTCACACATTCAAGCAACGTGTTTTTAATAGAGCTCAAGGAAGAAAACTTAACAAAGTTGTGGGAGATGGTGTAATACATGTTGTAGGAAGACAATAGTAAGTTAATGAAAACCTTATGTGCAAATGAGGACATGTACAAACACAAGTTGTAGTTTTATTAAATAACATGTTCTAGTTTCAATTATGTACCACTTGTTTTGAGTCTTGGAATATTAATATGTAAGTCTTGAAAAGGAGGAAACAAGTATTGGTGAATAGGTGCAAGCCCATCAATCATCACAAAAATAAGAACACATAGAATTCGCATACATGTTGGAGATGCAACAACATGTGACAATATTGTAGAGGCAAAATAGGTGATGTAAAGAACAATATAGTTAAAAAGTCAATACCAAGGTTTGGAAAAAAATATGTTAAATTTTAAAACATAAGTTTGAAGTTGTAAAGAGCTGCCCAAACTTGACTAGTGCAAATGGAGAGCACATTCCAACGTGGTTTTTGACCTCAGAAGAATGCCGGCACCTTCCATTTTCAAGAAGTGCTTGTCTGGGGTAGGGAAGTACCTTTCATTTTTTGGGGCTGCTGTAACCTAACACCCATGAAACCACCATCCGTGTTTTCGCATTGTGAGGCCACCCAGTTGGATGGACCCCAAATTTAGAATCCTTGGTGCAGTTTTAAAACCTTCAGCTATGGGGAGGGCAGCTGAGGAACAAGAACCCAATGAAGAAGGATGTCCTGTCCACAGACCATCCATCCATTGTGTGCTCGGCAGTTTCTTGGGAAGTATCTCCCAGTGTCATAACAGATCTTCCAATTTTTCAGCCTTGTAGGTGATTCACGTTTGATTGACAATCTCATCCATTGAAAAAAATTACAAATCTTTTTTGGGCAGATCTTTTACATTCATTAAAGCCCTCAATCAGGGGCATTACCAGAAGTGGCCTTGCGCTCAGCTCCAACCATGCGTTGGTCCGTCTTCAAGTAATGCCCTTGGCCTCAGACATACCCTTACTATGTCAAAGGAAAAAAAAAGCTCCGTTTCCAAGAAATAAATTTCCAATATGGGTTGGGTTAGTGGGGTGGGGGTGATGTCAGACAACACAACAGGGTAGTAACTTAGTCAGCAACAAGTTGTGGCCACAGGAGAAGAAGGCAAGAGCGCGTACCGCTGTCCTCCTCTTCCGAGAGCGCAACGGTCAGGTCAATGAATGCAAGGAACCAGTCCAGGCCTTTTTTCTCTACCACGTTCCTTGTTGCCTTGCAAAACTCCAGGGGGGGAAAAAGAAAGAAAGAAAGATGAAGGGACAGGATGCGCATGTTGCTCATCTGAGAATGATAATGGAAAAAAAAGCTCCCGAAACAGGAGCGCAGGTTCAGGCATGACATTCATGGCATGAGTCTCCGCCCCGGGGGCGTATTCATTTCGCACACCATACCGCGTGATATGACTGACCTAACTTAATGGTGCTGGTGGGTGACTATAGCAAGCGAGTGGCTGTGCTCGCACGACTGTAGAACGCAAGCATGCAGGTGTTATGTGCCGACGCAGATTGTGCTCAGGGAAGGTTGCATCAAAAAGAAAGATTCAGTTCCAGTAAAGGTTACGGACCCAGATTCAGTTCAGGGAAGGGCTTATCCCGACCAGATTCTTTTCAGGGGAGGCTGGATCTGCCATTCTCGGCGTAGAGACAAACAGAAAATACTCTCAAGGAAGAAAAAGTCTACAACTGGATCTGAATCTTCTTCCACTTTTCATTTTCCTCACATCTTCCCCCACGAGATTCTTCGTGGATTCTGTCCATTTTCTTTGATTTTGAATTCATCTCAAGAAAACTACACACCACATGATACACATACTATAATAGAGTTCATCCAAAAGTCACCCTGTATCTGGGCCCTACTTAGACCGCTCTAAAATTATCCTTTGTTTCATCCCCAATTTGAGTGTTTCATTAAAGTGAGCTAAATTTGGTACCGTCTCAGGAAACTGGGTTTCAGGAAACAGAAGAATTTCAGGATCTTATTTGGAAAAGGCTCGATTTAATACTAAGAAATCATCCAGTAGTCCAGGGGCAGGTGCTGCCTGAAACTGCGAGTGAAATTTCTAGTGTCTATTCAGACCTGCAAAACACTCAAGCATTCCTATTGGTGCAAAAGTTGAAATCAGCCCCCACAGGCTTTACACTAGGAGTAGAGGCTGAACTAGAAAAAGTCTTTTCAATCTGCCCAAAGTTGCTAATAAATGCTGAACTTTATGGTCTTGTATTGGCCCCAAGGCTGAAAAAGGAGGTATCATTGAATTTGGGAGGCCAATTTGCAACCCTTGGGGCCAATGTTTCAGCATTTATTAATGTCTTGACGTCAATGTTCTAACAATTATTAGAAACTTGGGGCCAAACAAGAAGCCAAAAATGCTCAAAGTTGGCCCCAAGTTTTTTCGGCCCTGACTCCTAGTGTAAAGCATGGGCTCAAAGTATGTCTCGGCATCATCCATCTTTGAAAATAGATTAAGCGGTCATAAAGGCAGATAATGAGAAAAAGAAGCAAACAGTAGTTTCGTACTGCTTGCAAAAACGGCCTATTGCTGGTTAAACGTCTTCCCAGATATATACTTATGTCTCCAGCTGTCACTGGGGTTCTAATTTCAATTTAAAATTGTATCTAAATCCTGAGAAGATTAAAATCTTTTGGACAGAGCCAGCAAAGATATTATGATGGCAACTACGAAGAAGAAGAAGAAAACACAGCTCAAGACACAATAATAATCTCATACCCTTCTCCTTTAAGAAGAGGGATAGGGATCCATCAGGGACGGAATCTGTGCAAACTTGCAAGCCAAATGTCGTTGGATGGAGAGAAAGAAATATATTGTAAAACTCTTAACAGATGGCGACAAGATTGATACTTTGAACCATAAGAAAGGATAAAGTAGGGGAAAGAGTTTTGGCGTTACCAGAGTGGTGGGGAACCCGGGTTGGGTGACCAGGGAGGGATGCTGCAACATTTAGCCTTCTATGTCACCTGTAGAGCCGCTGAACAAGCTGAGGAATGGTCAAGACTTGGGGCTTTATAACATAATGAACTTTTAAGGGCTACTTGTTTGATTAAAAGGAAATGAAGTCGGAGATTGGCCTAATAATCCCCTAAAATATATATGTTGGAACTTGAGGCTATATAGCTCTTTTTTGTGGCGAATTTTGGGGAGATTTTTTTCTTAAAATTGTATTTTCATTAAAAAAATTGTCAAATTTGGGCTGTTATTTGATCAAAATGTAACATAATTTACTTTCATTGAAACTGGCCCCTCAAAAATATAGAAGGTACTGTGCAGTTCCCCGCCGCCCCGCCGCCCCCCTTTGAGAGGTAGGTAATCATGCACAAGAAAACTTAACCACATTTACGATTCCTCCTATAATTTGTGGACGAGTTGGAACCTATTCTCTAAAAATATGGTGACTTTTATATTTGTTTCCCTCATAATTGCGCCCATTTTTTTTCGAAAGTAAATTCCTTGTACTTTTCGTAATTTTTTTTCTTCTCTATCTTGTTGGGAATATTCATTCAATATGGTACTGTAACTTGCATGGATTTTTTGTGGCCATTTTGTTTTTGGAAAAAATAGAAAAAACAAATTGTAGCAAAAAATTGTCTTAGGTCTACCTTCAAAATATCAGAAAATTGGATTTTGAAAAAAAAAGGTTCTCTCTAGGCCAACAAGACAGTTAAAAAAACACCAGCAAGTGGGGAAGGTTTTCTGTCAATAAAAGAAATTCAAAATCAGCTGGAGTGCCCAAATGTAGACTTGGTCAGCTTCCAGATTGTTCGAAATAGAGCCACTAAAGTCATGACAGACCAGCTTCACTGGGTGAAAATTGTGCACAACTCTTCTTCAGCACATCCTCGGCAACAAAATCAACCCAAAAGCCGTGTTTCAACTCCCCACTCCCTCGTCTTCGTTCCTTATCGGGTCAACACAAACTTTCTTACATATGGGTCTCTCAATTGAGGTAGTTTCTAAATTGTCCAAAAACAAATACATGACAAACTGAGTTACGAAAGAAACTAGTATATACATATTGCCGTTTGTTTGGAGGCCCACTGATTAGCCTTAACTACACACTAATTACGTGATTACTGTTAATTATTTTGTCATTAGGTCCATCTGTAGTTACTTAGAACCTATCTTTGCGGCTTACAAAACCACGAGTGCGGTTCTTGCAGCAGCCAAACGCTCGCTTTACATTTTTTCTGCTGCAAACGAAGCTCTCTCTCCAAGCGCTTGGGCCGCGCACTCTGGTCGCACGCTGTGAATGTTTAGTGGGGTTTTCTGTTACTCTTCGACGATTGTTCACGAGATCTATCGAAAGATCATTTCTTCTTGTTTTGATCCGACTTGCAAGTTTTTTCCGACGACGAAGGGTTGTCACTCGTGCTTGCTGGCGGCATATGATATCGATCTGATTCCTGTACCTCTCTTCACGTGGGAAGGGATTTTCATTTTTTGCTCTCGGGAAGAGTTGAGAGTCTTTTCAAGCTTTGTGGTGCATATTTGTGAGACGGAAGCCGGGAGAGCGTTTGGCGAGTTTTCCTTTCCGGCTTAGTTTGTTAGTTGAGTCGATTGTTGCAAGTTCTGAGGTTGTTTACTACTGAAAAAAGTTAGAAGAAAGTGCTGTTGACGCATCGAGGAGTTGCTTGTGACGTGACGCTGGTGGATGTAAGGTTGCGTGGTGGTTTTTATATCGGTTACTTGGAAGGTTGCTTTCCGATACGGAAGTTCAGGGGGTGAGGAGCGAGCAAGTACCTTGCTGCTGAGTAACATATAGTATGCGAAAATTGCGGATATGGAGTTGTATGGATCGCATAGTGGCGGTTTGGACCAGGCACTGAAAGATGCGGAGCGAAGGTCTGCGAAAACTGGTGATGATGCTGCGCTCCAAGAGGCATTGGAGTGTGCTAAGGCGGAGACGGATGCGGCGAAGATGAGGGCGGTCTGGCAAGGGGCGAAGGAACTGAGACCTTCCTCCGATCGTCTCTTTCAAACTATTTATGCCCGATCTCTGCGAAAGATGTCAGAAGTTCTCGAGCTTCAAAACCCGGTGGACGTCCAAGTGGCCGGCCATGCTCTGGTTAGAGCTGCCGAGCTCGGTTACTTCAACATCGTGAAGGCTTTACGCAAAGCACTATCCGAGCTTACTGCCAGCACCCTAGCCTGGCGGTTCAAGGGTTTCGCATTGCTCAAGGCCGTGGATTCCGGCTCTCTTGACGTGGTGCAAGAGCTTCTCAGGTCGTCGAACTTGGCCGGTTTGGCACTCATGGGTTACGAGCTCGCCATGTCTCGAGATGAGGGTTACCCGTTTGTGAGGAACAACTTGACAAAAAAATGGAGAGCTCGTCTAGCCAGTGTGAAGTCGCTGTTGCCGCATGCATCTCCGGTTATGCAATACTCGGTGGTGGAGCTCCATGGCAGTGGAAGCGACGAAGAAGAGGTCCACGAGGCGACGCGAGCCTGCTTCCGGACCTACTTCCTGTGGCGCCTGATAATCGTCGCGGCCGCGAACAGTCATGTCTCGGTCTTTCGAGAGGTTCTCCGTCGTATCGACGAGCAACAGTCGGTCGAGAGTTACCACAATCGCCAGTCGAGCCGTGGTGGAGACATCATGCGCAACCGTGTTGCCATCGAGGAGGAGTTCCTCAGGTATGCATTGAAGATCACTGCTAAGCTTCAACGCGACCATCTATGCTACGATCTCTGGAGACGAACCGACGAAGCTCGTGCATACGGGTACGATAGGACCGAGTCCGAGTCCGATGCCGAATCGCGATGGCGATGCACCGCCCGCTCGATGTTTGGAGTATGGGAGATAACAATGAGAGTACCCACTCTGATGACGGAGATTGAAGCGGCTTACAACTCAGACAACAAGCATGCAATGCGACGCTACAAGTACGTCAAGCCATTGCTCCCGCAGATGACGAACGTCGCCATACAGTTCAAAATCGCTGTAGAAATCGGTCCCAACTTCATCGAGCTAACGGTTGGCATCAACCATGTCCGAGTGCATGTAGAGAACGCATCGTGGGATGAAAAAAAGATTGGCCATTTTCCTTCCCGTGTCGAGCTGAAGGTCATACCGGCGACGAGCGGTGGGAATTCCGTATCCATGACTTGTGGCTCGTCCAACACTGCTTTCAAAGTAGGCGTCTCTGAACAAATCCGAGCAGGGGTGCACGCCAATATAGGCAAAGTTGCGGCTGGAGGTCTCACACTCACTGCAGGGGCTACCACTTCGTCAAAAATCGAGTCCAAGCCTTGGAATCTGGAGCAGTTACCTGTTAACGGTGACCGCGGTGGCAGCTTCATCTGGACCTTGGAGAGTCTCCGCGGCACGGAGTTCCAACGGCTAAACCCGGAACTCATGGCTGCCAAGTCCTCCATCTTCCAGTTCGGCCGACGCATACCTATCAACCCTCTCACCACCTTGCCCTTCACCTCGGATGGCGGTATCAATTTCACCGGCTCCGAGTTCAACGACACACTGGCGTGGAGGTTCCCGAAAGAGCTGGAGAATACCGAAATCGCTTTTGACATTGAGGGCCTCTTGTCCACCACGCACATGTCGCAGACCACGTTCTGGGAAACCCGTGTGCTTCCCTTCGAGACCAGGCTCTCACAAAAGCTGGAGCCATGTGGTGATCCTTCGGGAGGCGACAAAAAGAAGAAAAAGAAAAAATAGACAACTCGTTGCTACTCCGGCTAGCAATCTCTCTTTCATGCTCAAAGCAATCTGCAGGAACTTCTGGAAAAGATGTAGGTATAGCTTCTTCAGTAACTTGTTAGTTTCACAAGGCTGCTGCAGGCACAGACAGAGAGAGAGAGTCCTAGTTGACTTTAGGTGGTGCACTTCCCAATGGAGTCTACAGAAGTCCATCACAGGGTTGCTTCAGCTGGATCAAAAGGAAGAAGGTAGTTGCCAAGCTCCCTGGATATGTTCTGTGGTTTCAAAGAGATGATGTGCAGCGGCCCCTTGCATGCAGTAAGACCATTGAACCAGCTCTGATTCACGAACTTCAGAATGACTAAATTCCAGGAGAATTGAAGATTAGAGCTCTTCATCATAAACATCAAGCAAAGTCAAGACTGAGCAAAGATTCAAGCTGCACTGAAGCAAATTCAAGCTCATTGTAATTTCTGCGACATTCATTGTTCAACACAATGTGTGATGGGAAACCTGTTCTTGGAAACTTGCTGCAACTTTTGTCTTTTTATCCTTGCTCTTATCTTTGGAGCAAAACTATCTATCAATTGTAGATTTGTCAAGTGGTCCATCCGAATCTCATTGGTTTTCTTCTTCTGGGAAACTTTCTTAAAAGTAGGGATCTGGAGGTTTGAATCCAAATTTTTGAGATTTGAATAGATGATGTGCAGAGATTGTCTGTGGGCACAATTGCAGATCTTATTCACAGATTTTGAAATTATATGTAATGGAAATGTGTAAAGACATTTATCTCCCAGCCAGATTGTAAACCTAGTGTAATAACCTACATAGAGATTTAGGATTATAATTTTTTTGCAAATGTATTTTCTTGAAGTGGAAATACTCATGATATTTTTGCAACATTGTAACATGTTAGCAGGAATGAATGCTTAATATACTGTATCAGGATAAATTTTACTGAGGCAAAAGACTAGTGCATTTAGAAAGAAGTACAGTGAAGGTAATTCTCTTTTTGCACTATGTAGTAGTGTAACAAAAAGAACAGGGAGCATCACAACTGTAGTCCCAAAGACAATTATAAGGTGATCTTCACAGAATGTATATACATGACCTAACCAGGTAATTCTGGGTCTCCACTGATTCAACTATGCATGAACTGCCTGACTTCCTACTCTAGCCAGATTAATAAATCTATGGGTCTGGGGATTAGTTCAATCTGAATTCACTCTCATGAGCCAACTGGCCTTCTGATAGCACTTCCCATACATCATGAAACCCACGGCAAACAGTAACCCAGAAAATCCCAAAACAACTACAAGAAAGCTCAAATGCAACGAACATCAACACGTCTCGGGATTCCAGGTCCGCAACTTCGCTACAGTCCACTACTTGACGCAAGGTAGCCACTATGCATTCACAATGCTCACTGTTTCACATTCAATACTGACAGGATGGAAGTACACAAAGGAATGAGACTGTAGCAGGTTCAACAGACGATTTCAACAATGCAACACATTCTCCCAGTGCAACCCTTGCTTCAGAGCTCCCAGTTATCTAGGTACTCTCTCCCCTTCCCACCATTCACAATAACACGTCACTACGGAAACCAACAACACCACATAATTCACAAAGCCATCAGACCGCTCACGAATTCCCTTGAGCCTGTCATCACTTCCCCAGGTCTGACCCCTGACTACACAGCTAGACTTACTATGTCTAAAATGCAACACTAGCGCAACGGAGAGTCTGTGCACAGCAATCCTCCATCATACTACACAAAGCTCCAACCAAAAAATCAGTCATGAGACCACCTTCTTGAAAAACTTAGCTGTCCTCATCCACCTCAGAGGTCTCCTCATATATCTTCACCTCACTAAGCATCACCAACAATAGACCAATGCCCTCTTGCCCATTTTCACCTCGTAATCAAGAATGCCCCTCCAAACCTCCAGCGCCAAGTGCGTCAAACAATCTGCAACAACCTATCAAAGTATTCAACAACAAACAAAACCAAACCAAAAAGGAAAGAAATTCAAATGCAAGGTGCCAATCATCACAAGGAGTTGCCGCACACTGCCACAAAGTGCCTCAACCATGAATGACGAATTCCAAAACAAAAGTTGGTGAACCCAAACGGTGCAACTAATATGGCAGGTATGCAGACACCTTAGCCCTATTTTCATGCCACAATAGTACCATTGCAAAGTTACAACAGTTTGAATAATGTTGATAAATTGATGGGTTTGTACAACACGAACGAGTTTAGGAACGAATCTATGTATGATTATTACATAGCTATGAAATTTATGTTCTTGGTTGTAAAATTAGCCTTCCACTCTTTTATTGGCTATGCAAGCCTCACCATTCTCCTACCATGAACTACACACAAACAACACCAAAACTATTCAAAACTAAAAGCTTTTCAAAATCCTAAACTTTCATTCTCATAAACTTTGTATTCATACCATAATTTTGTACAAATGAAGGTGTTTCTCAAGGTCACAAACACCTTTTTAAATACTAACCAAAAAAGAAACTAATAAAAAAACTTCTTAAAACTTATCCACCACAAAGTTCCTCAAATAATTAAAAAGAAGAAAATTACAAGGAAACAAAATCACATGGTTCCCCATGTGATTCCATAATTAATAACAAGGAAACAACATCACATGGTGCACATGACATAAGTCTATGCACCATGACCAATTATGGAATTCTACACCCCATTAAACAATTACCTAAGTAATTGTGTAATCATGTTACACATCAAGTTACAGGTTCTTTGTTGGGAAAGTTGAAGAGACAATATTGTATTCATCTATGGTCAAGGTGCAAAAGATCACTTCATGAAATCTAAGTTCACACGCAAAAAGCAGCCATCATATTTTGGAAGTTGGAGATGCAAGGCTCGTGCAAAATAGTCTGCAAATTTGGGGGACATGTGGTATTGTAAAAACCACTTCCATTTTACAGAAGGTGTGAACTTCAAATG
Organism: Sphagnum tenellum; assembly: GCA_963921925.1. NCBI lineage: Eukaryota > Viridiplantae > Streptophyta > Sphagnopsida > Sphagnales > Sphagnaceae > Sphagnum > Sphagnum tenellum. Next base: position 18,259,504 of record OY998145.1, read on the forward strand.
AACACTGACAATCTTTTCCACCCTAAGTAGGCCTCCATATGCTTGGAAAGCATTGGCGGAATTCTTTTGGTGTTTCTGGATGGCATGCTATCAAGTGGAATTTGTCTTCTGCAAATGGTAGGGCAATGGAAAAACTAAATAATGCCCACTGTTTTGCTTGCTCCAATGAACACTTTGATTTTCAAAAGTGCCCGGCCTCGTTTGTTCTTCTGTTTTTCCATATTTACTGGGTATCCGATGGAAAAACACGCTTTGAGCAAGATAGTGGCCCCCATTTGAAGATATTGCTATAATGTTTCATTTCCATGCGAGCTATTAGAGTGGCAAGCTTATGTGAAGTGGAGGTTGGAGTCATAAGCTGGTTATATTTGTTGCAGATTGACTGGGACTATTAACTATTTATATTCTTCGATGACTCTTCTTCGAGTGGTAGCCAATACCATGACTAAATGAAAAATAGGACAGAAACCCAAATTTTGTCTTTTGGTGGAAATTGTAAGTGAAGATCTACCCACACCCGCTATTTCAACCAATTTCAACGTCTGTCAGATTGAACATAGAGTGTTAAATTGTTTCTCTAGTCCCACCGGCCCATAAACTTGCAAAAAATGGACAGTAGGGGAGGTGACTCTATTATTTCACATTTATGAACACATTTCAAAATATTGTCCTGATTCAAAAATATTTCTGGCTGAAATTTAGTATGTAGCATCTAGTCTTATGTTGGTCACAAAAAACATTCAGAATGTGATTGGTACGTGACGTTTTTTGACCTACAACTAATTGATGTAATTGGAATTCACTAATTTCCATCTACCCATAATTATGCACTTCAGTGCATAGAAAAAAACATATTTCTTTAATCTTGTTTGCACAGGAAGACCTTATTATTGCACACATTATACTCAAGATTGCTATTTCATTGCCAAGACCCAAGTGCTCTTATGCAAGAATAGGCTATTTAAAGGGTCTACTTCATTGAAAGTACAGGGTATTTTAGTGCTGCATGTGGACCTGCTCTAAGTTGTACGAAATTATTGTATGGTTGAGTGAAGGCTAACAATTTAGCTCTGTCTTTCTTATGTTTCTTGTTTATCTTCTTCTTCTCAAATCCAGGCTTACATGGCCAGAGTGAACCAGCAACCACCACTGCATTAACGTGGATGGATGGTGTACTGATAGGATTCTCTTTTCTATCCCTGTGCCATCCTAGGCCGACTTTTTTTATTTACCCTTTCTCAGCCTTGATCTCAGCTTTTTTTTTTTCAACTTTTATTTCTCCCCACCCTCTTCCCAATTTTTTTTCCCCCCGATCTCAGTTTTTGTTTTTTGGAATTTTATTTTCCCCCCGCCCCCCACCCAGTTTTTTTTTTTTTTTTTAGCTTTTGAAACTTTTCTCGCCCACCTACTTACTACCCCCCACTGTCCCCCTCCGACCTACTTGCCTATATATTTAAATTAAAAGTAGACTCTTCCCCATCTACCTACTCGCCTATAAATTAAAAATTTGCTACTTTCATCTCCACCCACCTACCCTCCCCCAAATCTATTTATCTACCTACCTACATGGTTGCCAATAGACCCCCAAGAGTCGACAATGATGAAGAAAGAATAAAATGAAGGTATTGCATGGAGCTTGGTCTTGTTCATTCAAACAAATAAATTAAAGGATAATTAAAGTATTTTACGCACCCTATATAAGGGTATTGCAAGTTCTGCTTAAAGAGTGTTTTGCATGGGGGTATTGCAAACCAAGTGGATAATCAAAGCAATATGGAGCCCCACTTTATTTTAGACGAATTTAATGTATGTTGTATTCAAGTTCATAAAACAAATACTCAATGAACGCGTAATGCCCCATTCTAAGTAATTCTAAAATAGTTTGGGCTTCATATAATATCTTCTGAAACTTGGAGAAGTATTGCGTAGCCCTAACAAAACCTAAGGAACATAATACCTTCATTGGGTTACATTGTAAGACCATGGGCTGAATTATTTTGGTCCAAGCTATTAGAGGGGCATTGTTCATGCCTAGAAGGATTCATTAAACATGCAATACCCCTTTTAGGGTATCCCAGAAATACATTGGGTTCCATAACATATCTTTTGACACGTGGAAAGGTATTGTGTAGCCTTATGAAAACCATTATAGTTGTATTCTACAATAAAAAATCATGGATTTACGTTATTGGAGGGGTATTATTCATGGCCAAAAATGTTCAATAGATCTACCATACCCTTCGCAAGGTATCTTAAAAATACATTGGGTTCCATAACATATTTTTTGAAACTTGGAAAATTATTTCATAACCCTACCAAGACGTAAAAACAAAGTAATACCTTGTTTGGGGCATTCGATGAACACCATGAGCTAAATTATTTTGGTTTAGACAATCAAAGGGTATTGTTTATGGCAAAAAATATTCAATGCACATGCAACACCCCTTGTAAGGTATCCCAGAAGTCCTTTGGGTTCTATAACATATCTTTTGAAATTTGGAAGGGTATTACATAATCACACCAAAACCTACAAGGAAACCAATAGCCTCATTAAGGTATTTTATAATTAAACATCGTGGGTGTACGCATGGGTGTACACTATTGGAGGGGTATTGTTCATAGCCAAAACTATTCAATAAACTTACAATACCCGTTTTAGGTTATCCCACAAATACATTGGGCTCCATAACATATATAATGAGGCTTGGAGGGGTATTTCATAACCCTACCAAAACCTGCAAGCAAAGAAATACCTTGCTTTGGGTATTTAACATGGGTTAAATTATTTTGGTTTAGATTATCAAAAGGGTAATACTAATGGTTAGGAATATTCAATGCACATGCAATACCCCTTGTAGGGTATTGCAAAAATCCTTTGGGTTCTATAACATATATTTTGAAATTTGGAGGGGTATTGCAAAGTTGGTCACATTGATGGTAGAAGGTCACTTGAAAAAAGTTGTGGAGTTCAAATGCAATACATGTATCATATTGTAATAATCCATTAAACATGAAACATAAGAATATTTTTAAAATATTTAATTACATGCCAATACATCATGAAATTCATGTTTCCAAAATTATTTGTTCACCTTTCAATATGATTTAACATATAAAAAAATGAACGTAAAGTGAAATTGGTCACATTGATGGAACAAAGGTTTAGGGTTTATTGTAAAATTTACTATTTAATGTTAAAAATTCATAGTTTGTCAAAATCAAAAAATTGAATTTCATGTTTAACATTTTTTTAATGATGTACATTTAAAAGTTTTTCCCTTTTTAAGTTCTAAACACATTTCAAAAGACAAGAACATAAAATCTATAATTTATTAAGATTTTAATGTCTATTTGAAGAAAAATCAAAGTGCATGTTTTTTTTTTATAATGGTTCACATACAATAATAATAAATGATCTCTCCCATATATTAATCCTATGTATGATTGAAAATTTATTTAAAACTCTTTTGACATATAATAAATAATTTATAGGCTAAAATAGTTATATAATAGGTTAGTAATACTTTATATTTCATAAATATATAACATTAGTTTTTATGTAAATTTTATTTTTTATGATGTAAAATATTGGCTTAAATATTGGTCTGAATATATTGTTATTTATAACATATCAAGTAACACATTATATATAATTAATTATATCATGGAATTATATTGTTGATTCATTTTAATACATATAATATTTTCATATTTATTTAAAATAAAATAATGATTGATTAAAATTATATATATAAACCCATGGTTATGTATAATCCAAATTTTTCTTATGAATTTCATTTTTAATGAAAATTTAAAAATTCCAAAAGATTATTTATTAACATTGTCAACTTGATGGATAAAGAGGTTCTAATAGATTCAAGAGTAGGCAATCCTTCTTCCAGTAACTAATTTTACCTTATAGGATTTAAAACTTATGTGTTGCACCCATTAATACAACTTGTCATGAGATTTCTTTTTCAAATTTTCTACAAATGGATACCCATCTCTTTTGTGCTCAAAAGACTTCTTTTCAACTTTTATGCAAATGGGTTTTCATATATCTTCTTTGTTCAATAAATTTTTTTCTCGAGTTTTCTACAAATTGGTACCCATGTTTTCTTTTCTCAAGATTTATGTGAAACTACATTGAGTTGTAGATCCAATTCATGAACAAATCAAATCTATTCAAAGCTCCATAAAATCAACCCAAGTTTGAAGCTCCATCAAGAAGTTTCCTCTTCAAACAAATCCATTGCTAGCCAACTTAATTGATTCAAATAAACTAAATTTGAAGTTTTGGTTTGAAATCAACTGTGATTTGGAAACTTCATGGAAGTACTTGAGTAATCATGTGTGATGTTGTTGTGTTAGATTGTATTTTTGTGTCTTGCTCATTTTGCTTATGGTGGATTGCTTGCAAGGTATAATGAAAATGGGAGTACTAGTAGTGTGAAGGTGATGAGTCATGTTTATGATGTTTTTAAGTTTCAAAAAAGATTAAAAATTTCCCAAAGATGTAAATTGTGTTGGTGTATCATTTAATTTTTATTTGAATATTTTGCTTCAATAATGACCTAGTTTTAATTTTTTATAGAATAGAAAAAAAAATCTTTAACAATAACCTTGAATTCTTTCAATTAGGGTTTAAGGTTTAGGAATAAAATTCTTAATTGAATTTTAAAGTATAGGTATTTAATATTATGTATGTTTGGTCAATGTAATTTTTTAACTTTGTGTAAAATATAATTTACAATATATGAAATAATGATAAATTTAATTATTAATGTGTGGGTTTATTAAATTTTTTGCATTCTTAAATATTTAATATCTTAATAAATTTTTTGAGTAAAAATCAAATATAGTTGAAAGATATTTTTTAAACTCATAAATGATAAAATTTGTTCAATGGACCAATGCAAAATTGTTGGTATATGTATATGAAGGTATTACAATAGTGGCCACATTGACGTTTGAAAGTCATTTCAATAAAGTTTTTATGTGTAATTGCAATACTTTCATTTTAGTGATAATTTCATTATCTTTTACCATCAATGTGACTAACTCAACAATATCGTCATTTGTACCATGGTTTAGAATGTTGTCACAATATGATGCGAGTATTGTATTGTTTTTAGGTTTCGATAAGGGTATGCAATACCCCTCCAAGTTTTAAGGTGAATGCAAATATCCCAAGATGATCTAGGTATTGCATTTAAACTCCATAATTTTGTTCAAATGGACCTTCTAACATTAATGTGAAGAACTTGGCAATACCCTCATTTCCTTGAATCAATATGTCTAGCATCATATAGTGAGCATGGAATAAATACTTTAAAAACATTTTTTTGTTTCATGCTTTATAATATTATTGCAAAATGATGCAAGTATTGTTGCCTTCTAGGTTTTGTTAGGGATGTGTAATACCTTTCCAAATTCCAAAAGAAATGTTATGGAGCCCAAAGGTTTTATGGGATACCTTAGAGGGGTAATGCATATTAATCGAATAATTTTGGGCATGAGCAATGGCCTTTTAATAATTCAAACCAAAATAATTGAATCCATGGTGTTTGCATATTACCCCAAATAAGGTATTGCTTTCTTTTTAGATTTTGGTATGGTTATGTGATACCCTTCCAAGTTTCAATAGATATGTGATGGAACTTAAATTTTTTCTAATAGACCCTAAGAGAGGTATTGCACATGCATTGTATAATTTTGGGCACAAGTAATACCCCCTCCAATAGCTTGGACCAAAATAATTTAGTCCATAATGTTTAGAAATTACCTTCATAAAGGTATTGCATTCCTTCTAGGTTTTTTTGGGGCAATGCAATACCTTTCCAAAGCCCATGGTGTTTACAGAAAACCCCAAATAGGGTATTACTTTCCTTTTAGGTTTTGGTATGGCTATGCAATACCCTTCCAAGATTCTTTAAATATGTTATTAAACCAAAGGAATTTTATTATACCCTAATAGGGGTATTGCATGTGCATTGAATAGTTATGGGCACAAGCAATATCCCTCCAATAGCCTAGACCAAAATAATTCAATCCATGGTGTTTACAAAATATCTTGATGAAGGTATTGCTTTTTTTAAAGGTTTGAACTTGTTATTTTTTGGGGTAAAGTAAGGTTTTTTGGTTGAGTGCAAGACTATAATCAATTTTCTGATAATTTCATCAAACATACATATAAGAATATGTGAGAATGTATTTTTAACTATTAACACAAGATGTTGAAAAATGAAAGTAAAATGTTTTAAATAAATAAATCATGGGTGACATGTGTTACAAAAATGTGCAAAAAATGACCAAGTCTAAAACAACCCCACCTTCAAATGGGGAACATGTCATAATGGTAAATATGTGGTTCCTTCAAAGTTAAATTGCTACTTTAAACAATTGTTAAAAAGGGTATTGCATCCATGGTGGTTTGTTTTTAAGTAATCTACAATTTTTTTTGCAAGTCATAGATCACATGATCCCTATAACTAGAGTAGAAAATCCATTTAGATCTCGATTCAAAATATTGCTCAAGTAATTTAGATCACCAAGTTAAATAATTTCAACTTTCAATTTATTCCATGATGACAATGAATTCTAGTTCTTTGAAAAAACCAATTCACAAAATCATTCCTATATTCCATAGATGCATCATGTTATATATTACTAAACTTGAGTAGGAATCATATTGAAAACTTTTAAGTACTAATCAAAATCTATCATCACCTTGAGGCCGACAAAGAAAATGTGAAGTTGAGCACCCTAGACATTGGCAGCTTCAATGTCGTTGAGATGTCATGATGCCACTGTAACCACTAAAAAGGAATCCAAACAAAAACATTCCAAATGGCACATCGGTTATGAGCATCTTGATAACTATTTGTTATGTCATGTCCAACCACACCCATATAATAGATCTTCATTGGATTTGCAAGCTCAAGTAAAAATTCATTATAATTAATGATTCCTTAATCAATTTTTAGCAAGTTCTTTTTTAAATTTTTTGTCAAACTCTCCCCATGAATTTCACAAATATATATATTTTTCTTGAAGCTTGTGACAAATCCTAGATAACATGGATGGAAAGAGACACAAATAAAGATAGATTCCAGAAAGTCAGTGAGATGAAAAAAACATGGGTGGAAATCAATCACCTTCTTGAAGCACAAAGCACAATTGGATCATATGGAGTGTAAGGGATGATGGACTCTAAGTACTAAGATGGGTTGAAATATTTGCAAAGTCCTTTTGCATGCACCAAAAGTGATCAAACAAAAATTCCAAGAAACTTCAACATTTGGCATGATTAGACATGGCCAAAGGGAATTTGGAAATTACTTTTGAAAGTAAGGATTTAGAATAGTTTGCAATAAGAAGTTTTGATTTTCATTTAGGTTCTATAGCACAAAGTTTTGTTTACTATTGTTTCTAACTTGATTTGTTGTAGATGTGGCTTGGTGGGAAAATCTCAATCCATATTGTTGATCAAATTCTTGCCTACAATTCTCTTGCTTCGAATTTACAATAGTAAGTTTTGTTGCTATAGGCTAAGATGGAGTTGTAGGAAGGAAAGTTGATGGAGCTAGTACCATCATTTCCCGAGCCCATGTAAAGTTGTTATGTAGAAGAAGAGACAAAAGAAGATGAAAATGACATTGTTGTCATATTATTCATAGAAAAAAATGCAAAAATAAGAAAGGAGGAGAAGGGAGCTTACCTTCAAGCTCCCACTTTTGCCACCACATTGAAGCTCCTCTTGCTTTCCTACTTTTGCTACCACCACTTTGAAGCTCCTCTTGCTTTCCTGCTTTTGCTACCACCACGTTGAAGCTCCTCTTGCCTTCACGCTTCTACTACCACCACAATGAAACTCCTCTTGCTTTCACACTTCTACTACCGCCACGTTGAAGCTCCTCTTGCTTTCACGCTTCTACTGCCACCACGATGAAGCTCCTCTTGCTTTCACGCTTCTACTACCACCACGTTGAAGCTCCTCTTGTTGGGGCAGAAGCTCCCTACCCTTGAAGCTCTTGTGAATTTTGTGCTCATGAAGTTTTGAGCTACTCAAGCTCTCCTTAGGTCAGAAGCTTTGGTGATGGAAGTGAGTGCAAAAAGAGGTGGGTGGGGAGGGGGTCAGTAGGATGAAGGAGGCAGGTGGGTTGGTAAGAAGAAGGACGGTAGGTGGGTTGGGGTAGGTAGGAGCTTCCCATAAAAGAACTTGGGGTCAGGGGTGGGCCAAAAAAAAAAGTAATAAAAAAACTGTTTCCCGAAAAAAAAAACTGAGCTAGGGAAAAAAAGGAGCAGAAGGAAAAAAAAAATACTGACCCCTGGGGGACAGTTTCATCCCATCCATGAAATCCCAGAACTGGATTTTTTGGATGGTGCACTGGTGGGTGCTGGCTCACTCAAGCCGGCTTACATATTACAGTAAAGATTAAAAATCTATAACAGTTTCCATACACATTTGTGAAATATAATCAACTCACATAATAAAAACAGCAGACATTACACCCTTGACGACTTCAATTAGACAGCAAGTGAGGTAAAATTCTACACTTTATGTTAACATTGTCTTGTTTGATCCTCATCACTCAAAATAGCACAAAACAATCACAGCTGAAACCCCAAATCTGAACGGTAAGCTCATTTTCTCAACCCCAACTTTTACACCTGAATCTTCAAATGTGTTTCGCCCTACACTATGACTGTCCTCAGATTCGCCATACATACATACTAAATTATTTGTTCAAAGAAACTGGTGTAGAAAACAATTGCAAGTCAGAGAAATTGAGAATAGAAGTGGGAAAAAAAAGAGATAGCATAGCATGCATTCTCAAATAATTTACTGAACTGTATTGGTCAACTAATATTCAACTAATTGTGGACCACAAACTTGAAGCTCACATTTGCATGATGAACCTCCATTCTTGTCATGTTTATTTTTGTTTGGTGGGAACTGATACAACAATTGTTTGGCTGTGTTTTATTTGTAAAGAATGAAGACCACCACAAAGAATAATGCAACAAAAGATACATTTATCTTAGTTGAATTACTTAAAATATATTCCAATTATTTGATAAAACTTACATTCATGCATGAAATTATTTAGCCTTGATGAAAAAAAAAAGTGTTCTATAGTCAGAGGTACTTAGGTACAACCAATGAATATTGGCGTGCAGTTACTACCAACCACAAATGCAGGTATTTCTTGCTCAATGGTACTAAAGAGACCTCTCTCTTTTTGCCACCATAACAAACTGTCTGGATAATGTCTAATGTTTCCTATTCAGTCCTGCACATAAGCCCTTGATGCGTGGGAAGCATGAAGAAGACTATATGAGTCACAAGATGCAGCAACAAACATATCTCTTTGTGATAAGGTGCAAACCCTTTAAAAGGAAAAAAGTGAGATTGCTGTGAAACAAATTAAGATCTTTAGACCAGTCCTTGAACAACCTTTGAAGGCCACAATTACAATTTGAAGAGAAAATGTACTTGTTTGAAGTATGTCCATGATTAGAGAGTTTTTCATAAGTTCTATAACAAGGCAATCCAATCTAAATTTGTAGTCCTTTGTCATTTACTTCACCTCAAGGTAAATTTTTTATGAAAATCCTTGCTGCCAGATTTGATACTCCCTGTATGATGGGGGTAAGAAGTGGAAAAAAGTTGTGAAATGACCTAGGGCCATGCCATGACACTTATATTATGTATGTTTAGCTTGTGATTATCATTGAAGTTCAAATGAAAATATTTTAAAGTATTGTGATTTAAAAAGTAATTATAATTATATTACTTCACATAACAGAAAATTACAATGTAACCAAAGATTGCACAACAAGAAAATTTGAAGTAACTTAAACAAATTAGTTAGAACAGATTTTGAAAATGAATGAGATATCAAATTGTTTGTCTCCTCTGACCTCCTTCTAGAGCTTTAAGTAAGGATGCAACACGGTAAAGATGAGCAATATGATTTTCAACAAGGACTTGTAGTAGCCCAACTGATTCAATCATATAATTCAACAGTAAACAATACTTAACTAATTGTAGAAACCTCACAGATTTTTTTCGGTGTCACTGGAGGGCACGTACCCAGCACAAGACTATCTCCATATGACAGCAGGTATAACATTTGCTATGTTGGATTTAGGCTCTTCATAAAGCCCACCTGATTTTCATAAAGCCTCGACTACTTCAAGAAAAAAAACTTTGCTTTGGTTTTACTTATGTAATAAAGCCCAAGGAGAGGGCATTACTGAAATATAGGACACACCCTCAACTCCTGCCTTGGTGTTTGTTGTTTCAATAATGGCCTAGTCCAGGGCTTTACCTACCACAAATGTGTAGCGGAAAGCTGCAGGTCAGGGTGTTCCCAAAATAAGGGCCCTTGGATGAAGTGGTAGCCAAGTCTCACCCACATTTTGGGAATGTCCCCCAGGAATGGGCTTATCCCTCATTGGGTTCTGGCCCGGGCGCTGTTTGGCCCACTTAAGGACGCTAAATTGTAAGTAAGTAAGTAAGAAAGAATCACAAGACTAACTTTATCATGAACCTAAACATATGTGATCAAAAGCCATAAAGGATTCTTAAGCCTACTCCTTTACAGTGAGAATGATGACCTGCGCAGATAAATCTTTAATGATGAACATATATCATCTGCGCTTCCTACTGAAAAAGAGTGAGATACAGCCAACACTGGTTTGGGGCTAAGGAAGAGGGCCACAAGGCTTCAAGGTTTCTATGGCTTTTGTTTCCTAGAACACTGGCTGCTTTGCAAGAATTTCCTGTATTTGAGTCTCCTGTTGATGGTCTCGCAGTATGATTGCCTCAGCCTTAATCTAGACTAGTATAGCCACCATAGGTGTACATGGCATTGTATGCACATTTATTATTCATAGAGACCTGATCCAGTTTTCTTAGTGTAATCATAGGTATATTACCCCGTGTATGTTTTCCTCTGCTGTTTGGGCAGAGTTTCAAAAGATGGAATGCCTGCCGGATTGGCCTCCTCCTTAAGATTGACAGGATTGTTACACTTACGTCTGCCTATCCCTTAAGATTAGGAGGGGTCTAAGGATTAGGTGCAAGAACCCTCCTACTCCTATTCCTCGTTGTGTAGGTGTGTTATAGGTTCTTGCTGAACTCCATGACATGCTTTGCAAATGCCCTTGTGTGGATGACATTCTCAAAATGCAAGGCCAGACTCAGCTATTGCCTCATCGTAGACCCCTTTTTTATGCAGGTGGGGGTGCTGGAGTTTCAAAGGCAGCACTAGATGCATGAACTTTGGCCAAACCAAGTGGTTCTGCTGACATAAGGGAAACTGTATAGGAGGGACTTGAATTATTCTTGATACTTGGTTCCTAGAAGAATTGGGTTGGTTGTCGGTACTTGGATGCTTTCCCAGCTTTAAATTCTAGGAGCTTACGTGACTGATCAGAGGGGCAAGCCCTGTAAGATTCAGGGGCTATCACTATTTGGGTTGTAATGGACACACGAGCATCAGATTGTGGCACTCTAGCATCTGACGCATGTGGGAGGCTGTGAGAATTTACCCGACGGAATTCAAATTTCAAACAACTCTGTTTTGTCAAGCGTTGGCAGGCTAAGGGGGTTGTTAGTTGCTACCATGTGCTCCCATGGAGGTTCAAGCAAGTTTCAAGGTCTATTCTGGTCGGTACTCAGCCTCCATCCTGCCTCTGCCGGCTTGGAATGATGAACTGATTTTACGTCCTTGATCCACCTGGTCTGTTCAATAAGCGGGCACGATTGCACGCACGGCACAACTCTTGAACCCCTGCTCTGTCTGCATGCGATTACACTCGGATCTGATAAGAGGTCGGGCGTGGGGTGTGATGGGGGCAGGGCTACTTGCCACTAAAGATGGCCGGATCTGCAACTCGTCGACTATTGCCGTCACCTATGGCAATGCATCTTGGTACATTACGACTGGACAGATCATGTATCACTGCCTCTTCATTATCTAGTATCGCCACTTGCATCATCCCTTTGACATCGACATCCTTGGTCCTTCAACATCGACAGCTGCCGGCAGTTGCAGCGGATCTAGCCTACAACCGGCACCTACTCCTAACTCCTAACCTTTTATCTGTAATGACTTCGGCATGTGTTCTCTGTCCTCCGAATTTTGACCTGTTGAGTCCATTCGAGAGTTCTGTGGTTGCCACAAGCCGCTCAGCACTCAACTCTGAGGCGTTGAGTGCTCCTCCAATTACGGTACTGGATCTGGAATTCCGCTTGAAATGTTTTGTTAATTGAAGAATTTATTCATAAAAATTTCAATATTGTGAAAATAATATACTTAATATAATATACTTAATGTTGAAGTTGCCAATGTAGTAGGGTAAGCTCCTGATTTCAAACTTTCCTCAAGTTGCGCTCACAATGACTGACCTTTGGTATTACAGCAATAAGTTATATAGTGTTTATTCACTCTTCTTGTAAGGGAGAGACTACGGAACCATGTAGTTATCATTCTGTCTCTCATTTTGATGAATGTTCACCAGGTGTTACAGGTGGAAGTTCAATTTTCGGGAAAATAAGCACCCTAGAAAATTTCTAGTGTATTTAGAGGGCGTGTTACCAAGTAGAACTTTTCCTCTGCCAATGGCGAGGCGTTTTGAAAAGCAGAATTCCTGCTCCAGCAAGAAGTCATTCTTAATAAAAAATTTCCAGTGATACGCACTAGGTATCATTGGAAACAAAATGTTCCAGCCGTGCTTTTCTTCACTTAACAACCTCAGAGAAGGGCATTCCTTAAATGCGTGCTTCTCAGCTCCACCTCAGGAGAGAGCTTATTTCAGCAATGCCTGAGAAGCCCGAGGAGCTGCCCTGCTCCTGGGGTGTTTGTTGCCCCACTCTTCATGGATCATTTCCTATTTCAATTGTTGCCAGTTGAAACTTGGCATACTAAAGGCACAATTGTTCCGCAATGAGCTGTTTGTTCACAAGCTTGTTCACTAAGTCGTACTAATGATGCAACCCTTTCAAACTTAATTAAAAGTGAGGGACACAATGGACAGGCACATCAAGGGAGGGATTATATAAGTCTTAGGATCAGTGTTCGTTTTAGGAATTTCTATTTGTAGTTAAAGTGGCGATCATCCCTAGAAAGATTTAACCAAAACTGGCTATAAACCAGAAATAAAGTACAAACCTTTTAATCATCCTTTTATATATTTAGCTAGCCAATGAAAATCACATGTATGAATCTGGTGATTGTTTTTCTCACTTTTGGTGATTGAAAACCTCCAAAATCACTTTTTAAAATAATATTTTGGTTTAAATTCTTCTTTCTAACAATAGATTGCCAATAGCCTTTTTCTGGTATACTCATGCAAAATTGCACCTAAAAAAGTTTGAAACAAAATATTCTTTTGCATATTCTTGAAAATTATGTTGAATTTGATGACACTTCAAAAAGAGTTCACCATATTGAAACAGGTTCTTAGTGTTCAGTCACATTTTTCTGCTAGATTTTTTATTTTTTGAAATTTTCCACTAGTGCTCCATCACCAAAATGAAAAAAAAAGTTTGATCACCAATTAAAGAATTTTTTTCTTAGGATGTCTTTCAATTAGGTTGTTATGATCACAATAGCCTTTCATTATGTTTTTTCAACTAGTTCAGGTTGCAAACATGTACATTGACCAATTAACCAATTGCAAAAGCTCTAAGAATTGTGAGTCACTATGATTCACCATACAATGGCATATGATATTTTTACTACAAACATGTGTTCTCATATTCCTAACATGATTAATTGCAAATTTTCACCACATTTGCAGTTCTCCAATGCAAACAAACTATCATTGGAGTAAGAACCAAACCTTACATCACAAATTTATCAAGTTTTATCTGTTCATACAAATTTTGTGCCAAATTCAATTTTGATACGCTTGTATAAAAATTGCATGAATTCCATGTTATGGTTAATATGAATGATGTTTGTACATATTCAAATGAACGAAACATTATTTTTGAATGATATATATAAATGTTCATGTTTAATATTTTAAAATTGCATAATATTATGCAAAATTATATCACAATAATTGCATAGATTTAGTTAAAATGTAAAGCATACATACTTCACATCGAAACATCATAGGTAGAAAAGACACATCATATATATATAAATAATGTATATAGGTTTCATGCCAATTTTACACTTTGAAACCCATTGATTTTGCACAAGCATATTGTTAACAATTTTCACACGAATTTTAGCAAAATTTCATAATATTGGAGGTTTGTGATGATTTTAGTGGTTTTCCATGAGGTGAATGTAAGGGCAATAAAGGCAACTTCCCATTGAATACTTACACCTTCCATTTTGAAATTTGAACTTATCACTTTTGAGTTGATATGCCCAAGATTTGGGGTTCAAATTTGTAAAACCCACATTATAAGACCAACCCTAGCTACATTTTTAGCTTGGGAATTTAATGCTAATGGAAGGGAATTTTATTTATGTTTTCAATTACATTTTAAACTTGAAAATTTTATGTTAATGAAAAGCAAATGGAGATTCCAAAGCCAAAGGTGCAATTACTCAATGGAAAGTTGCCCTTAACTTGCCACATTTTGAATTGTGTAATTCCCAAAAGCCATAACAAAAATCATTATTCAACTACCGACACCCAGTAATAGATCAAAAATGAAAACATGAATTGGATCCATAAGGAATGAAAATTGAAAGGCCACTACCATTACCAAGAGTAATAGATTGGAATGGATGAGAGATCCACAAGAGTGAAAATGTAGAAGCTACAAGCCCACTAAGCCCAATATGATTGTTTGACTTAGAAAGGTAGAAGCTAATATCTTTTGGAAAATGATGGGAATTTGTTTAAAAAGATGTTGATGATGAAACGGGAGACAATTTGAACCTTTAGTCTTCAAAGACCTCCGCGTTGAAGGATTCCAAAATAAAGTTGCCAATCACATGTGAAAGGTCCCACAAATTTTCACCTTGCCTTACAAGGGTTAAATTGCATTGAAGGGCATTGAAAGTTTGAAGTTTAACACTTGTTCAAGAATATTATGTATGCAAACTATTGCAAGGATGTTTAATCCATGATATACTTTATGTGACAAAGGTTTTAAAAGAAAATGTTGTAAAAGGAAAGTTCTAGATGAATTTCAAAAATGAAAACACGTTGGTGGGTAAGATGAACCAAAATAACGTCCAATCTTTTGAATTATAAATTAAGATTTGCTTGACATAACTACAAATGGTTTTTCAACCCAAGCTTAAAATGATCACCATGTTTTGATGGCAAGAGCTTAGAACAGGGCCCTACCCTACATAAATTTCTTTAAAATGTTGGAAAGGGTGAATATGTTTCTTACTTTGAAGGTTCATGGGCTAATTATGTTGCATTGAAGGTTGTATCATGAATTACATTGATAAATGGTGTCATGACATTTCCATTATATCTTGGGGCATGATACTAATGCATGACATGACATAGGTGTTTATGTGACCATAACATGCATGTTTTTTTGGGTCAAATTTGTGTCAAAACCAAAGTGATAAAAAGAAAATGGGTTTTAACCATGGATTTTTTATAAAAAAAACTTAAATGTAGTTAATATTTATAAAAAATGAAGGAACAAAAGGTTAGAAAATCCTTAATTAGGATTTAGGGTGGTGGGAGGATCTTTGCCTTCAACATTTATGGGTTTGTTTTGTAGTTTCTATTTGCTTTGGATGAACTCATAAGGAGGTGCACTCTACAACATAACCACACCATTTTAGTTTTCTTGCATAGTGTTTGTCAAAGAGGTGTGTTAAAATGTCACCTCCATTTTCTTTCTCTCCTCTCTCACAGCTTTGTCCATGTGTAACATTTTGTGTGTAGGACCAAAGTCTTGTCCTTGTGGTCAGTCAATGGGTGGTGTTGCAAACCAAAGGTGTTGCGTAAAAACCAATAACCATGAGGTTTAGTCAGGATGAAAGAGTTGGTCCATGGTTTTGTCTTTATGGTCAATGATTGACGGGAAATTTGTGGCATTATAGTTTCAAGAGGAGGGGCGAATTATAAGCTTAAAAGGACATTAACAAGATAAAAAAGGTGCCATTAGGAAGGTGTTATTGGCAAGCTCAAAAGGGGGTAATTAACATGAGAAAAACCCTACAATGGTATTTTATTTCAATGCACAATAAGGTAAAAGCACATTAAGCCCCCCAAAAAAATGTAGTCACAAATACAATTAATTTTTTGCTAATGTATGAACATCACATCTTGAATTATTTTGTTTATTTCAAGTACATATTATTAGATTTATATTTAATTTAATTAATTATTTTGAAAATTCCAATAAACATGGAAAAATTTGAGCATATGGAATATATTTGTGACAAAATAATATTCATCACGAAGTTTGAAATTTTGAATATATATTTCAAATTAGGGTTGTGGATGGAATTTTTGGGTGAATTTTTTTTATGGTGTATGATATTGATATACACCAGTTAAATTTAGAAAAATTTAAAAATTTAAAGTTATAGGATGAAATTTCATTCAATTTAATTTATTTATTTATTTCATTTTTGTAGCAATGAATGCATAATCATATTTTCTTTTTACGAAAAAAAACACTACCATATCAAAGAGGAGGAGATTTTATAGATGGGCATTGCATTATATTTTTCAATTTTCTTATGATTGGTAATGTTTCATGAACCATAAACATGAGGCCCTGTGGTTGTTGAAAAAATTATTAGTTACTAGTGGGTAACCCGTGGCTATGCCACTCTAGCCACCCCGAACGCTCTGTTAAGCTCTACTATCTGCACGATCATGTTATAACACCTCTGTGTAAACAACATTGCGAGTGTACACACCAGCAGGTGCATCTTCATGAGCATCTTCCCACCCATCTGTAACCAACAGTTTCACCCCCTCGGGGCACCCTATGCGCGACATGGCCACATACAAGTGGCCATGTGTAAATACAAGCTTGGGCAGAAAAATGCCGACCATCTTCAATGTTTGCCCTTGCGCCTTATTGATGGTCATGGCAAATGCAGGGCGCACAGGGTACTGGCGATGGCGCAGAGTGAAAGGCATTCGTTCTGTGTCTGAAGGTGTGACGCTTAGCCGTGGAATGAACACTCGTTGGCCCTTTGCAGGACCTGTTGCCACCTCTGCTTCAATACATGCTGCATGAGTTGAATGACAATGAGTCTGGTACCATTAGCCAGGCCACTGGTCATGTTGCGTAATAATATGATGGGACAACCCTCCTGCAAGTGCAGTTCATGGGGTGGTACGTTCGAAAAATTGAGTGTGTTCAAGAATTCAGTGGGGTAAATGCCATGTTGCTCCCCATGCACCACATAATCCGCGCTGTAATACACGCGGTTCTGTGCGGGCGAGCCATCATGCTTTGTGAATGCATATTTGTCATTGATGAGTTTATTGAGTGCATCCACATCTTCGTTCAAAGGTGTAAGAATTGCACGCTCAATGATGTATGCAGATCTTGCAGCATATTCAACAATAGATGATAGAGCGCCATACACTTCTTCAATCAAATCTGCCACAGTAGGGCCATTGTAGCACATGTCATGAAGAATAAGAATGGAATCTTCACCAACAGAGGGATACACGCGCTCTGCACCCTCCCCACACGTTGCAAGTAATCAGCAAATGCCTGTTGCCGTGTGGCATCTGCCTGTGCATGCGCCCCACCCTGAGCCAGCAACCTCTACACGCGCATGTTGGTGTGCAACTTGAATACATGCACATGTTGCCATATGCTGGAACGATTCAAAGCTGCAGCGACGACATCTCCCCTGGTGCTGCGAGGCACAACAGGCGAAATTTGCCGAAAATCGCCGCCAAACACCACAACTAAGCCCCCAAAGCGCAGGAACTTGAATGCTGGGTTAATGACAGCCACGATGTCCTGTAAAGACCTGTTGACAGCCTCAAAAACATGCTTATGCATCATGACAGCCTCATCCCAAACAATGAGCGCAGCCGCTGGCAAAAGTGCTGCCAGCTCAGAGTCCCTATTAATGTAGCATGTGGACGTGTTGTTAAGGCCTTGCATAGGTATCTTGAAACGTGAGTGTGCAGTGTGGCCTCCGTCCAGTAGCAATGCAGCAATGCCAGACGATGCCATAGCAATAGCGACTCGACCCTGTGCGCGCACGGTGCTTAGCAAGCAACTATAGAGAAAGGTTTTGCTAGTGCCGCCAAGGCCATCAACAAAAAATGCACAGCGCTCGTCAGTGGCCATGAAACTGTCATAGACAGCCCGTTGCTCAGGATTAAGTTACGGCACGTGCTCATCTCGCAAGGCTGCTTGCATTGCCGCGTCATACCTGGCAATTTCGTTTGCCACCACAACACTAGCAGGCTGGGCCGTAGGCATCGGCAAGCCAAATGCTGCCAAGCCCTGGCTGCTGTTGAGGTGTGCCAACTGCAGCGCTAACTCCTGAAGCACCATGTTCCGGATGGCAACATCGAGTTGCCGCGCTGGTTTGCCCTGCACGTTATAGGAGCACACACACAACATAATGAGCATTGAACGCCGCACAACATGCAAACCATGACCATGCAAAGCCGCAAGGAAGGCTGACATGCAGAGCCATACACGGGCAGAAATGAGCACCAACATGGCGTGCTTGATATAGGAAGTCTTCTGCCATGTCCTCCTTGAAGCGCTCCCATAGAGCCAATGGGTTTGTAACAGCATTGAACACCAGCAAGGCAGCAAACAGTGCCCTGAAGCATGAGGCACTGGCCATGCTTGTATTCTCCTCCATGCACTGGGCCCACTCACCATCGTCCTCCAACAAACCACGCTGCTGACATGCTTCTTTGAAAGATGCGTGCTGCGTGGGATTTTGCAAGTGCCTGTTGGTGCACGCGAGGTCCTCAAAAGACGTAGCCCCAGGCACGTGATGTAGCAAAAGACGTAAGAAGTACCTCTCCCCCTCAGAGGGTTGCACAAAGTACATGCGGCCGATAGGCAGCAGACCTGGCGTTCGTGTGTGGAGTGCCCACTGCTTTTCCTTTTTTTTCCATGTGGCAATGCGTGGAAAGTCATGGTAAAGCGTGTTGAGAGCCAAGCACAATGGTGCAGATGGATTGAGATGCTCCCGTGTTGTTTTGTTAAATGCAAACCATGCAGTCAGAGTTGTGTGAGGGTTCCGGTTAAGTATGGCCGCAACATCAGTGCCCTCTTGAAATAGGATGGTTTGACGCCCTTTCAAGTGCACAGCAAGCCGAACGACATTGGGGTGCTCCTTGTGTAGATCAAAGCCATACAGACGGTGGCTGGCCTCAGAAGCCGACACATACCGGCCGTCTTGGTAGATCTTGATCTCATCCTGCATGCGTGGCTAAGCGGGCGCAACACCATCAGGTGCAACAGCGTCCACCGGGCCAATGTCCACCTGTGCACGATCGTAGCCCTTATAAACGTACTTGTAGAAGTATTTGACAGCTACGACAGAGGTGTAGACCTCCACGTTGATGTGGCAGTTGAACGTACGGGTTATAGGGCACCACCCAACAGTTGTCAAAGGCAAAACCACCCCTGCAGCAATAGCAGCCAAACAGTAGTTATTACGTGAGCGGTGCCACAGGTCAATAAACGTAAGCATGGCAGCATAGTTGTGCATGTTATCAGTCCAAATGCATGGTCCTACTGCCAGCATACTTACCGTTCAAATGTGCGGCCATCATCTCGGCGGCGGTATGTTGGGTAGAAGTCGGTGGTGTTGGTGGTGTGCTCTATGAAGGCCTTAAGGTAGCCTTTTGAACACAGCCGTCAGCCATGCAAGTGCAATGTGGGTTGATGGTGCCACAGGGGCCATGCAGCATGCAACTTGTAACGACCTCAAAAAGAGTGGGGTGTGCATCATTATCAGGCAACTCTGTAGACACCATGCGGTTGTACTCATCGAGCCCTCGTGGTTTGTGATTAGAGTGCAGAATGAGCAGAATGTGTGCATGGGGCAAGCCCCTCTTCTGCCACTCAATGACATGAATGTTAGCCACCACCTCGCCAAAAATGCCCTTCTTCAAAAGCTCGTCCAGCAAGTGTTGTAATTTGCCAACAAAAACGCGTGTGACCAAATCAGGGCGGTCATTGGCAATCTCGCCGGGCTTCAGCGCGCTGATAATCTCTTCCCACTTGGGGTTGCAGGTCATGGTGATGAACAAATTAGGCTTGCCATATTGGCGGACAATGGCCATGGAATCTTGGTACAACTGAGCCATGTGTCGGTGTCCACCAATGAATGAGGATGGCAATACAATGAGCCTGCCCAGGTTGTCAATGTTGGTGTCGTTATTGGCAATAACATCAGCCACGCTAATGAATGAAGAACATTGCATCAAATGAGCGATGGCAACAAACAAACAGCACAATAGTACACATTGCTGAAGAACTTCACCTGGCAGCAGCCCAGCCACTTTAGGGGCGGTAGGAGCATTGTAGCGGCGCTTGTCAACATTGCTGTCGACCGTGATGACAATTTCCCATTGAGGCAAATCGTGTGCGGGCATGTCCATGACTTGTTTGAAACGTTGCACAAATGTGTTGTGATCATGCAACATCTGTTGTAGCCCCGCCAAAGTTGGTTGATGCAAAGTAGTGCCCGTAGCACCCAAAGCTGCAAGGCGTGCTGTGACTTGTGCATCCATGGAATCGATGATGTACAGCTGGGCGAATTGTGGCACATCATGCTCGGTGGGCTGCAAAGGCCCCAGCAAGTGATGCACAGCCCCTTTGATGGCAATCATGCTGATCCCTTGTTCCGGAGAATGGATGTGCAGGCCTGTTGAGGCCATCTGCAATGCAAAGTTGTATGCATGAATGTTCTGCCTGAAATCCTTAGTGGCAGGTGGCAAAGGTTGGTGCTCACTGGGCACACTAATGAGCAAATCTCTGAGTGGCTGAGGTGCAGGGGCGGGGAAAGCATCGCTCAACCCAGACATCTTGCCATTACCGCAACACAAAGTGGTGCGCTTTTTCTCGTGCTCAAAGCGGAGTGCATTGCAGTATGTGCACCTATGTGACATGGCACCCAATGAGTGTACCACCAACCCCTCCACCTCATCCATAGTGTGCAAGGCTTGCTTCCCAGCTCGTCGGGCGTGAGCCCCTCGCCTGGCTGCTTGCCGCTGGTCAGCAGACTGGGTTGCCCTGGCAGCACGCTTGGCAGAGGCATCCCGTTCCCTGACTGCCTGCTGTTGTTTAGCAGACTGGGTTGCCCTAGCAGCACGCCTGGCAAAGGCATCTCGTTCCCTGGCTGCTTGCTTCTGTTCAGGGGACTGAGCTGCCCTGGCAGCGCGCATGGCGGTAGCATTCATTTGCTTGGCTACATAAAGGCGAGGGGAGGAGGAAGTGTGCCCATTACCAGATGTCTGATTCTAGACCCACTTCTTATAACAGATTGCTCATAGTTAGTATTAGACAATCTAAGCTCATCATTTTACCATAGTCTAAATGGTTTGTTTACTACCATCTTTTAACAATACAAACTATTATGGCTAACTTTTTTTGTATTCTACAAATTGGTTTTTATCTTCGGTTATGTGTAGCTCCAATATCAAACATCTCTTTGTTTAATATATAGTTGTTGTAAGAGAGAGCATGAAAATAATTCATAATATAAAGTATAAATCCATAATGATGGACAAAAAATGGTGGATCAAAGTTTTTATTGAAAGTTCATTTCTTTTGTATTTTGAAAATTTTTAGTGTATTTAAGTTTAGTGAATTAGTTTGACTTTCAAATTGATTCAAAGGATGCTAAATTTTATTATTTTTAAAACCCATATCCAAGTTCAAGCCACCATTTTCAACTCCTTTTAAACACCTTTATATATATATTAAAGATTTGGTTTAGAAAAACATCAATCTTAATATTTTTTTTAAAAAACACTTTGCCATTTTGAAATTTGAATACTTTTTGATATCTTTGCAAATAGTATATTTTTTTTACATGTTTTTTTGACCTAAATTGTTAAAAAATTTCAAAGTGTTATGATCCAAAATTTCAATTTTTTTTTACAAACACACTATGACATAAAAATCCGTGTTCAATATTTTGCAATTTGGATAATCTAGTCTAAGTCTTTCTAGGATTAATCATTAACTCTTTTGTTATGATTTTTCATTTATGAAAAAATTCACATGTTCATTTTACATAAATGAGTCCATTTTCTAATATCCAACAAAAATATATTTTTAGTATGTTTGAATATTTTCAAAAATTGCTATTGGGACAATCCATTTTGTTCACAATAATTGCAATTATGTTATAGCCAATTGGTATTTTAATTTATCAAAGTTATTAGATGATTATAGTTGAATTAGCTTTTGCCATCTTTTTGGGCATAAAATTGTTTCATAACATGCACTTTTAGATGTCACATTTTTTATTTGAAAAATGAATTGCAATTGATCCCAAATCTCTTTAGATGTTTTTATTAAGGAACTTACATGATAAAAATGGCTATTTTTTAGACTAATCATCAAATTAATTCTTGTTTTTTCATCTTTCCTATTCCATTGAACTTGATTATTTATTATTGTAAGTTAGAGAATGACCCATCAACTACCTCCCATAAATCTTTATCATGCCATATGAAGTTTCCAAGTATCATGATTATTACCATTAAACCTACCTCCAAGTTTTAGTTATTAGAAAAAAACCAAAAAAAACTCTTGTGGATGTGGGGGATGATGGTCATGAATTAGACACCATTTAAATTTTTCACTCAAAGCTTTGATAACATATTGAAATTAATATATTCTATCACTTTTAAACGACTCTCATGCACACATGAACTTGCTTCCAACAACAAAATAAAAATTTAAAAAATAAAAATAAAAAATAAAATGATGAATAATCGAAGGTGTTGACAATTGCACACTTGATATTACTCTTTGCTAAAGGAAGTTTTGAGTTCAAACCTTGTTATGTTGCTTATAGTGTTTTTTTGGGGGCGAAATTGCACAAAATTCCCACCTGAAAAATACGATTTCGACCTATTCAAAGGATTTTTCATGAAAAAAATGGCCCAAATTTGACAGATGTCCCAACAAAAAAGTTTCCAAATCATCAGCTTTTTATGATAAGTTCCAATAGGTAGCCAAGAATATAGAAAGCTTCTGGTTTTCTTTTTTTACTTTCATATCTAGTCTGTAACCAAATCTGGCTAAATCATCTGATGGATGATCGCCACTTGAGCTACATCACAAAATTATTTATAAAAAAACAAAACAGAAGTGGTTGCTTAAAAATTATCAATTCTTTAAGGTTTTTTGAAATAATTGGATTCCACAATTCTTTCATTATATGATTTTTTTAATTTTTTATTTCCAAAGAACCCAAAGAACCCAAATTTTTTGGAATTTGTAAAAAAAAAGGTGTTTTGAGCCCGGTTGTTCCAAAATTGAAATTCCAATTCCAGTTATTTGCTGCTGCTGTAATCCTAGGTCTGGAAAATTTTCATTCTTTTTGCTTACTTGCTGAATCAAGGTTCATCCTTTTCACTTAAATAAGACACTCTGTAAACAGTGACATCCATCGATTACCCAATACTAACTATGCCCACTTGAAGGTTGCCTTCAGCCATGGGCACCCACTTGAAGCTGATCACCAACTCAAAACCTTTAAAAACTATGACATTAACATTAAAATTCTGATTTAATTATTGAAACACATAACAGTTTCATCTTCCTTTTGAGACTGGCAAAATAATGCAATGTCACAAAAAGAAGGTATGACTTTGTGACCTGCAAAACAAATGTGTGATCTTTTGATAGATTGCAATTGTTTTGAGATTGATTGGAGTCTTGCACAGCACTGAAGTAAAAGTTGAAAAATCTCCCTCCAACTGGCTAGAATTGCTCACATCTGTCACCACCAAGATATTGGAATCTTGCACAACAGTGAAGTAAGA
This sequence comes from Sphagnum tenellum, assembly GCA_963921925.1. Taxonomy (NCBI): domain Eukaryota; kingdom Viridiplantae; phylum Streptophyta; class Sphagnopsida; order Sphagnales; family Sphagnaceae; genus Sphagnum; species Sphagnum tenellum. Next base: position 18,283,474 of record OY998145.1, read on the forward strand.
GCTGAAAGATCTTTCTAGGCGACGCTCAAGCCAGCAATACCCGCTCCTACGACCACCACATCGGCACTCACATCTTTATGTAGCTTTGGATACTGAACTTTCTGGTTTTGTTGATCCCAAACTGTGAGCCGAAGACTCGGAATTTCTTCTCTGGCAACTCCTGGACCCGTCCTGCAGTCTGCCATACTCTGATCATCACACAACTCGTCACTAGAAGAGTTTCAATTTCAGAGAACTTTGCATTCGAAGAGTTCTAGAAACAATTGCAGGAAACACAATCAAGATATATAACGTCTATGCCTCTAGAGATTGCACGGCCATGCAAGATTGAATCATCCATAACTTTGGTCCTTACTCTAAGGCATTGCTCCGATTTGCTCGTCATCAAGAAAACCAGATACGTGATAAGCTTCAAGAACCTCCAAGGGGAATTCCAGTTCACAGATCTTACATCTTTTTATTGCATAATTGGAACAAAACTAGAGCAGATATGCAAATCTCGAATCAAATCTTTTGAATATTGTATGAATCTTGATCAAGCAATTTGGTTACACTTGCAGGTCCTCGTCGAATCACAACATATTTTGAGAATGTGCAACTGAATCACCACTCTACACGTTCTTAGAACATCGCGATCCATTCTCAGACCAGATCAACACGTTCTGTTTCTTCTTCAAAAACATCCTTAACAAACTAAGTGGCGGAAAAACGAAAGAGAGGTAGAAATAAAATACTGACTAGTAATAGTGACGCCAGGCGAAGCTCTCTTTGACGTACTCCTTGGACTTGAAGCTCTGCATTACAATGTGCTACGTTCTGTCAAGGCAGATATATGGATTGGAATCTTGCACAACAGTGAAGCTCTTATCAAGAAACAAAATCGTCCTCTTGTTGTCCAACTACAGATTCCACCAGACTGGCATTATGACTGGAAACTGACATCATTGAAGATGATAGCATGCACACCACGTTTATAATCTTTGAATTGGGAAATTTTACCAAGGCCCTGTGCCATTGGTGGACAGTGGAGGCCTTGGTCAAATTTCCCAATCAAAAGATTGCAGACGATTTCGTAATAAGTCCTTACTTCTTCCTTGCCGTCCTGGGTGGCTAGCTTGCTTGCTTGCATGCATGCATGCAGACAAAGCTCGAACCACCTACTGTGGGATCCCCAACGTTGATACCTTGTGAGATGACTGCCATGTCGAATTGTCGAGACGTAAAAGGTCTAATGAGGGATCCATCAGTAGAACAGGAGCTCGATTACGTGCCATTCCCACAGTGTACACCACCCGAACAATGGTTAGTGCATTGCTGCCAGACTTGATGCGCATGCAATTGCTCTCAAGACTCTTATCCTACTTGTTTCGATCAAGAACCCGTCGTTTGGCGCTCTCAAGGCTCTATCCGACTTGTTTCGATCAAGAAACAAAATCGTCGGTCAAGAAACAAAACCATTATTTGTTTCGATCAAAAAACAAAACCGTTCAAGAAACAAAACCGTGCCCTGCCCTGCCACGAATTTTTTTGGAATTTTTCTTCCAGGCACTGCCCACCCAGTTCTGCCATAGAATCTGTGACAGGGTTGTGCAGAACGCACAACCCTGTCACAGACAAACACCACACTCTAGCTTCTTCTCTAGTGGGTGCCCGTGGTCGAAGGCCACTGTGAAGCCCCTGTGTGAAATCCAGGTCCCAAAATTGAGATCCCACATCCTGAAAATCACGTCCTAAAAACCATAACAAAACCGTGCCGTGCCTTGCCACAAATTTTTTTGGAATTTTTCTTCCAAGCACTACCCACCCGGTTCTGCCATAGAATCTGTGACAGGGTTGTGCAGAACGCACAACCCTGTCACGGACAAACACCACACTCTAGCTTCTTCTCTAGCGGGTGCCCGGGGCCAAAGGCCACTGTGAAACCCCTGTGTGAAATCCAGGTCCCAAAATTGAGATCCCACATCTTGAAAATCACGTCCTAAAAACCATAATAAGTCCTGGGCAGTTTAGGGCGGAAAAATTTTTTTAAAAAAAAACCCTCCCTGGCCCTTCCCACCATGTCCTGAAATCCATAATAAGTCCTAGGCAGTTTAGGGCGAAAAAAAAAAAAAAAAAAAAACCCTCCCTGGGGAGGCCCTTCCCACCATGTCCTGAAATCCATAATAAGTCCTGGGCAATTTAGGGCGGGAAAAAAAAAAAAAAAAAAAAAACCCTCCCTCGCCCCCCCCACCCCTTCCCCGCCCGCCCCCCCTCCCACCCCCACCCCTGCTCCCCCCCCCCTCTCCCCCCTGCTGGCCCACACAGTTCTGCCATAGAAACTGTGACAAGGTTGTGCAGAACAGACAACCCTGTAACAGACAACACCACCACTGTAGCTTTAATATATAGGATATACTCTATGTACATTGATTTTATTTAATCTTTTTTATCTAAACATTGGATCAAGATTAATTTTAACTCAAAGTGAACTTTCAGTTCCAAAATGTTGTTTTGCAAATTTAATTTTTTTAAACTTGTGTTTAGGATAACCAAAGGATGCCATCAAGACTTTAGTTTATTTTGTACTATAATATTTGTTATACATCATTTTTTTGAACAAAAGTGGTTCACCCTTAATGTGCTTTCACCCAATACCACCATATCCATGTCCACTTACATTTCTTATAACAACTATCGACATGATTCGACACTCAAAAGAAAGAAAATAAATTCAATCACCCATAATTTTTCTTGGAGAAATTATGTATGTGGTTGTTGATTTGCAAAGGTGAACAACTCTTGAAGATTGAATTGACATCATCTTTTTCCATGTTGTAAATGAGATTAAAACATTAGTTTGAACTAGACAATGTGACTTCCTTTGTCATGAAATTTGTCTTAATTGCGATAAATTGTTGAACCTAAACCATCTTAAGTGGTGCTCAATATATGACCATACAAAACTATCCAAGTTTAATTTTTTCTTTCTTCCACCATACCCATAAAACTAAATAGGTGGGGGATTACGAATAGCAAACCACCATGATGATTGGCCAATTGGAAACATGGAGTAGTACTCATATCATATTTATTATATATATTTATGGTAGGTGTTAGGCTTTGTTGTGCCATTTACCAATAGATTGTGTTGAAATGTTGGGCCAAAACCATTTTATTGAATCAAACATGTTTTGATTTCATTTAATTTCAATTTGCAAGGTCACATACTAAGCATTAATGGAGTTGCTCTAATTTGACAACTTGCAACACCACCTTGTTTATTCAACCTCCCCTCCCTGCCTTTAACTTCCGACTTTACAAATGAATTTTTTTTATACTGCCCACATGTGTTTTATGGAGGGCTATCACCCATTGCCTATAAATGTTACACATAATTTAACCCACAAAATGTATAAATTCATTGTGTTGTTCATCTTTTATGGATACATAGTGGTTTTCATTTAAGCCTTTTCTTTTTACCTTTAGGTAGATGACTAAAATGTGAAAACCATCTAAAAGAAGACAATAGAAACTAATCACATGTAGCCAATTCAAGAACAATTTCAAAGAAGGCATGTGATTTAACATTGTTAAAATACCCTACTATGCTTGTAAGTCATTTAAAAGTAATACCTTCTTTGAAATTGTATTTGAATAGCCACACTTCTTTGAAATTATACTTAATAACTTTAGGAACAATTTTAGAAAAGTTGTGTGGTATATTTATTTACCCAATTTATTCGCTCTTTAAAATGGGTCATTTTGAATGAACATTCTGAACACTTTGAAACCAATATGTGCTTGCACTGAAAAATATGTGTACCTTTTTAGGGTCTTAGGCACCATTAAAGGTTAAAACATTTCTACACTTAAGCTTGCCTAGTGGATGGTAAGTCTAGCATATTATAGTCTTTGGAATAATGTTAGTTGTTTTATGCAGTTGGGAGTCGGTGTGACAATCAAACAATTTGCAAAGATAATTTTTGTTGGGTGAACAAAGCATTTTTTGAAGGCTAAAGTATTGGCCATCTAGAAAAGTTATATATTTCAATTAGACTATATCAACCACAAGTTGTGTTAATGTTTTGTTGCTTTAATTGTGTTTGTTGTTTTTATTCCTTTGAGAATTGCACCTAGTGATCATGTGCACACATTATGCCTCATGTCATGAAATTATACACTTGCCTGTTATATTACATAATGCAGCAAGAAACGATACATCATAGGCAAATTGGTGTTGCATTAATTAAAAGTGTTGAACATATTTGGCCACCCATGGTTTCTACTATGTTGTATGTATGTCGACAACAACTCTATGTTTTTTTTGGTTTCTTGACCAATGGGTGAAAGCATGGTTAGGTGGTTCAAAAGTGGTGTTAGGAGATTTTCATTAATGATATTTTTTTGCAGTTTTAACAATTATCAAACCATAAATCCTATAATTATCACCTATGTTTTTTATCATAAATATTAATACTAACACAACCTATGAATATCCCTAAAGATATGATTGACAAAAAATATCCATGCAAAAATATTAGAATTTCTAATTTGAAATGGACTTTCACGGATAAAAATTTACTACAACCACACAATTAAAACTTTCAAAAGTTATATATATATATATATATATATAAAGAAAGTTTCAATGCACTTGACTAATAAATTTTTCATTTGATGATGTTTTATTTTTATTTCGACATTACTTTAACATATTTTTTGAGCCCACATTTTTCATTTTTTTGTGTGACAAATGTAGTGTTGTCATTTTAAAAGTCCAATACAAGCCCTTAGTCTTCTTAAAATTCATCCAATATTTTTATAATGAGTTTTAGGGTTTAGTTTATGACAACATGAATAATTGAAAAATTGACAATGTTAATTTTGAATATGGTTTTAAATTCTACATTTGTATCTAATCCAAAAAACTTACAACTGTGACTGGCCAAATAGTCCATCTACTCATATTTTCACCCCAATCTTGTCATAGCTTAGCAATGTTTCTCAAATGTTAACCAACATCATTACAAAGTCTTCTTGTTGATTCTGATAATGTGACAAAATCTCAAGATCTAATTTTTGTATAGTGGTTTGCCCATATATTGAGATGATTATTTTATACTTTAGATGTACACTATAAAATGTAATAATTTTTTTAGCTCACAAGGATTTCACACAAATCAAATTTGGCATTCATGAAATTTCCTTTATACTTATTTTTATGTTGTTGGCTTACCTATGGACCTTAAAACATTCCATTTCAATATCCATGCTTCAAGTTCCTTTCTCCAATTTATACCATTCCCAACCTCTTGATTCTTACACTTATTTTTCATGTAAGCCATTGGATTTGTTTGTGATTGGTTCAAAATTCTTTCATTAGTTTTGTCATGTTGTATCTCATATTCAATTTCTTGCTTGCAAAAATTGATCATCTCAACCAATAGATCAAAATCCCTCATAGAACTCCATTCTCTAAAATAATGATTATATTTCCATGGATTTGTTATCAAAATTATGTGTTTCAATGTCACTTTAGTGTTTAAATGTATAATATTTGGTTATGTTACATAATGTATTGAATTCATAAGTTTGTTGATTTCTTTCAAGTTTCATAAAGATGTCAAATTTTAAATCAATAAATCTTTCCATTAAGATTGATGGGAAGGCAATTGATGTCACCTACAAAGGTTGGATTGAAATCCACCAACTGATATAAGAGTGTAATGATAGTAGAAAAAAATTACTTGATGGTATTAGAAACATCTTTGAGTGTTTTTATTGCCATGCATCTTTCTCCAACAAGATCTGACTAAATCATCATTGAGCTATCCAAGGTTACAACCAAGCCTCGGATGAACAAGGTAACAAATTCCTCTTGAAACCTTATCCTATGTTTGAATCCAACCAAGGGAAAAAAATTTGCAAGTTGTGACTATAAACGTTTTTATGTTGGAAAAAGGACTTGGGAAAAAAAAAAGATCCAAAAGAGCTTGAAACCATAAGAGCCTCACAAAGAAACTATATGACAGTAAGCAAAGAAAAGGTGCAAAAGCTCCCTTACTTTGTTTTATTGTTGTTTCAATTATATCAAACTACATGTTTATCAATGTATCAAATTAAGGTATCAATGCATCAAGTATAAATGTATGTGTAACATTCTATGTTCAATGCATCAAACTCTATGTATCAATATAGGAACCAACATGTGAAAAGGAGGCAAATCATAAGGTGAAGGCTACAAAGCAAAAAATTACTAAAAGGCACACAAAACCTACAAAGGTGTGAATAACCTCATTTTGTTTTACTATAGTTTCAAGGTTTTTAGACTACATATGCATTAATGTAACAAACTATGGATATTATCAATGTATACAACTCTATACATTAGGTGGTACACATCAATTAATATGTAATTATGCATCAAATTGTATGCATCAATACAAGAATCATGAATAGAAAAGGAGACAAACTTGGATGTTAAATGAAGTTGAAATCTACAAAGAAAAAAGCCATGCAAAAGTCCACAAAATTTACCAAGGTGCAAAATGTTCATTACACAAACTTTCTATTGTTTTAGTTGTATAAAATGATGTATATCAATGTATCAAATTAATGTAAGTTTCAATGTATCAATATATTAATGTATTAGCCTAATGTATCAATATATTAGATCATTGGATCAAATTTATGTACTTTTGTGTAAACTATGTATTAATATATCATGGAATCAATTGGATTATATGAATCAATGTATTAGATTTTATGTATTAATGTATGAAGTAATATGTATTGTCAATATGATATTTCCATTGATAAATATTGATTCAACCTTTTTTGGATTATGAAAGGTACCAAACTTGATGAACATACTAATGTTTCAACTAAAAAGCCCAAGGGTATGAAACAAACTCCTATGGTGCCTACTTCTTCACATGTCCCAAGGGAAGAGTTATTTAGATTTCCAACATATTCATTTCCTTTTCCTCCCCAATCTACACCTCTTCTTCCATTTTCAACTCTTATTCCACTTCTTCCTCCATCTTTAGTTGATCTTATTCCACCTCCTATTTTATCTTAAACCCCTATTCCACCTCCACTTATGGCTATAATGCAAAAATAATTTATCTCATTTGTAGAAGATGTAGCTCCCCTTCCTTTGCTATCAACACCTACACCTTTCATGGCTCTTCTTTAACTGATAGGTGAGATAGATTGTGACCTATCTCATTGGCCTGAACTTGCACAACCATTGTCAACAAAAAAAAAAAATTGAGTTTACCAAAGGGAATCGCATCAAATGTAGAAAAGGTTTTGGACAAAGGCAGAAGGAAGTTAAAGTTGGATGAAGAATGATAGGATGTGGTCCACAAAAGCACAATCAATGCTATTGAACTTCAAAAAAATATGCCAAGACCAATCAAACCATAAGCACATCCTACACATGGCTTATGGTATGTTTTAGAAGGTGGATGGGGCTTGTCAATTAAGCATGGAAAAGTCAAAATCAATCTGAATTTGTTGACACATTATGGCACTTTGTAGCCATCAATACATTCATAGTAATTGTTTAAGCTATACTAGGTCATTGGTATTGCATTAGGGTGGTATGAATAACTTCACTCTAATGTTTTATTATTCTAACTTCAATTGCATTATACACTAGTATATTATATCATTGTATCAAGTTACATGTATGCATCAGTGTACCAAATTACATATATATTTTGGTGTATTAGGTTACATGTATGTATTAACGAATCAAGTTACATGTATGTACTATTGTATGAACCCCACAATGTGTATCGTGTATTACATGAAGTTTTCTTCATTTTATTTATGTGTTACCTTGTAATGTGGATGTTGTGGGATAGTTCCAAACTTTGTATGAATTTGTGTGTTGTTTTATCAATACTGTTTTACACAACTTAGTGCAAGATCAACAAGATGCAACCCAATTTAACAAAATAAACTTCTTGATATCTTATGTTTCATATTGACATGCATTAAAAGCTTTTGAAGTTGAATTGTTTAAATGGAGATGGAGGTGGGTCTAATTCATATTAAAATTCTGCATAGTGCAGTATTCCAATGGGAAAAGCAAAATGGTCCATGGATTGAAGAATCATTTTGGGATTGGAAACCATTTTGGCACATGTTTTCATCCAATCCATGCATCTTAAAAAAGATGCACGAGCTACCTTGGTGCCATGATTGTAAGTCAAATCATGTATGTTTATATTGCTTTAGTTGAATAATAATCCCATCCTCTAATATTATTCATGTTTGCTTGCTTGTGTAATTGCAGAGGCATAAACTATTGGTTGGGCTTAAATTCCAAAAATCCTCCATTAATGTTTGTGTAATTGTTGAAGTTCTATTTTTTTTTATGTGGGAGGGGAAAAAGTCTCTTTATATGCCCCTTCAGTGATTTGAAAAAGGAGAATTTTTGAAAATGGATGCAATGTCCACCCCATGTAAGTAATTAAATCTCCCACCTTTTATTGTTACTATAATGTGTTAGTGTATTAATGTGCCAATGTTTCAATCTATATGGTAGTTAATCTTTCAATGTATTAGGTACTTAATGTTTCATTGTGTCAATATTTCAAAGTATTATATTGTAATTAATTTTTCAATGTGTCAATGGTTTAGTGTATTAAGTAGTTAAGGTTTCATTGTGTCAAAATTTCAATGTATGAAGTAGTTAATGTTTCAATGTGTTAAAGTGTTACATTGTGTGAATGTTTTAGTGTTGTAATGTGTTCATGTTGCAATGTATTGATGTATTAGAATTGTTTTCCCCCCATCTAGGATGGCTTAAAATTACCTTGGATGCCTTCCTAAGGGAAGGTTGATTATACATTTTTGGGTAATCCATTATTGATTAAGATATCCATCACCTACATTGATAGTTATTTAATCTTGTGAATGGGAAGGGAGAGGACATTTAAGAATGATATGCAATTGGTTAATAGCTTATTAAGTGTGCGCTTTGGAAGATGTGGCCTTGTTCAATTCAAATTTTTTTGTGGGTTATGAAAGCAATCATAGATGGGAAGAAGGCAAGGACAATGCCTTTTATTTATTCTTACATTGTCATGGTCAAACATTGCACATCCAGTGGCTCCCCTTTACAATTGGCATGATGAATCTTTTCCAATGTGCATATGTAAATATCATTGTTTGATACATTACATCTATGGCCTTAAAAAATAATAACAATGTTTTTTGATTTTATAAATCGCCTTACAATCATCTCTCCAGATTTTGAGATGTTGCATAATAACATCCTTGGAGTTATTGAAAAAATGTGAATTAGGGTGGCTAATGAAGATGATAATGAATGACATAATGCATTTGGGAAGGTGGTTGGGTTTCAAATTCCAATGCCTTTAGATGATGGTACTATGGTTGTTCACATGGGTTCAAACCCACTCATCTTTAAGCATGGGAAATTTGGTATCAAGTTGGGCCAAAAGTGTGATCAAACACCTTTGAATGACATACAATCACCATTAAATTAAAAAAAGGAATTTAATGCCCATGATTTATTAACATTTTCCATTTCCCACATGTATAAAATATTTTTCATTCATGTTGCTTTATTAATGTTTCAAAACATTGTATTAAACAATATGTATCAATATAATATGTATCAATGTCATTTGTATTAGATTTTATATATCAATGAATTAATTTTATGACAAATTAATTTATTAGAGAGTACGTATTGAACATGTGAATGTGTCATCAATAACTTCTTTTAACATTATTAACTATAATTTACTTGGGAAATGTAGAGTACTACAAATGATTTAGTCCATCAAGTACATTTTCTTCCTTCAAAACAAATTCAATATCTTTTCTTTCTTGTGCATTTTGACCTTAGTCATGTGATTAGTGTATCAACTAATATTAATATATTAGTATAGGTCTTACATTGATATTTTATGTTTTAAATGTTCCTCATAGACTAAGGCAACAAATGTTGCCTTTTTTTAAAATAATAACATTTTGAACTGAGCATTAAAGATTCATAATTAACATGATGATTATTTTTCATTTTATATTTAAAATGTTGAAGAACCTCATCTTGAAAGTAGAATTAACTAGAATTTTAAAAATACTTTTACTTGCACAAGATGTCAAATTTTACAAAATGGGTTACATATAGATGAAACATTGATTAAAAAAAATTTAAGTTAATGGGGCCTTAAAAGATACTTATATATTGTCAAATTACATATGTTATAATCATAATATATCAAATCTTTAAAATAAAATAGGTTTGAACACCATATTGACCAAGTTAGTTTCAAACGTATTTTCAACCTTTTTTTATAATACCAAAGTTATTTTAACTTTGTATTCAATTTCTTATAAATTTTGTAATTACCTATGTTTTCATAATTTTACTTTAAAATATTTTAAATCTATTTTCTTGTGTTCATTTAAAAAATTGTTTCATTTTAAAATTGGATTTTGAACATACTATTTTTTTTCTATCTACTTTGGGTGGACACCTTTTTTGCTTGTAATCACAATCTTGTAATGGAATGTGAGTATACACATTTGAATCATAATTCATTAGTGTCAAAAAAAATAAAATGGTCACCATGGGCATGATTATAAAAATGGTTTATTATATCATCAAATGTAAATATTATGCTTAATAAGTAGTTTACATATATATACATATTAGTGACTACCCCCAACATAACTAATCCTCAATCAGGCTTTGTTTGCATTTTTACACATGACACTATTGTTAGTGTTGTCATACGGGAGTGTTGCAATATGGGCTAGATTTTCTCAATACAAAACTTTAGAATGCATTTAAACAATGTGATTTTTTTGCATGTTTTTTCAATATTTGTTTCAAATGACATGAATTCTTTCTAATGAAGTGGTTATTTGCACAACTACCTTGAATACATAAAGATACCTAATCCAAATTTGAAATGGCTATGTGTGAAGGTTGCATATGAAAGAACATTTGTTCTTTGCCACATTTAGTAGCTACTTAATGGAGATCATTTGGTTGGCTTCATCCTTGTATCTAGATTTCCCTTCAAGACTGCACCCAACATAACAAGCTCCATTTTGCTTTGAATGAAAAATCCAATAGAAGTTTAACATGGTGGGCTTAATTTTACTTCCATGATGACATAATGTTTTTACCCATCTCAGCCTATTATCACTTACATTGTGACTTAGCTTTTGTTAAACTAAGTAGCACCATTAACATAGTTACTAGTGAACCAATAATTGGACAAAAGAATGTACCTTGAATATATGCTCATGGGCCTTTAGTTCCAGCCTTGAGAGTTGATCTCTTGAATGGTTGTGGGCTCACCATCAAAAGTAGCAAATGCAAATGTTACTAAAAAAATGACGTACAAAAACAAATGGAAGGTGGATTTCAATATGGCCTTTTTGATGGTACATTTTCTTGCAGCTAATGTTTGTCTATTGAGATACTTAAACCCCACAAATGACAGTGGAACATTTTGTATCTGCAGATATTTTGTTGATTTTCATATCATCACAATATCAACATTGTCCCATCAAGCAATAGGGAATGCAAATGAAATTGACCTTTTGCACACCAATGTCATTATGAAAACAATTATTTCTTCTCAAGCACATAGCCTTTGGAAACACACAAAAAAGTTGAGTTTCAGATATTTGAATGGTGTCAACACGTGTCCGGCACTCCCTTAAAATTTTGTTGCAAAGAGGTTGAATAGCCTATAATATGTTGGAAGACGAGTTCAGTAAGCAAAATTAAATCACAAAAATGGTTTACAAAAAAATATCCATGTGAGTACAATTGGTCTACCAGTGCAACTTTATCAATCTCCAAGAGTTATTGTCTAAAAGGCAGCACATTTTTTTGGAATCCAAAGACCTATTGTCCTTAAGGTGACATGTCATAAGAGATGAAGCCAAGTAAGTTCCTTGCTTTTTGAAGTTCTTGTGTTGGGTAGTGAAGGAGTCTGTAGGCCCATCCAAAGCACAAAATTGTACTGTACATAATGGAGGTGCAATAGAAGAAAGGAAAACCCACAAATCACCAAACTTATTTTCTTAAAGGTGGAACACTGAACTACTTTTTTTTTGTAGAAAGGGAGAGTTCAATCTTCAAAATCTAAAGTAGAGATAGCTGCCAATTACTGCTTTCAGTGCTTGCAGGTTGCACATCATCATATCAAACTTCATCCTCATCCAATTGATGGAAGCATGGGAAACAAGACACCTTGTCAAAGTACCAAGTGGAGCCAGCATGACTTGCCATAGCATGCCACCAATTGACACAAAGACCAACAATGTGTATGTATTATGCCACCAGCGACAGAAACTACCTAATCACTCATGAACTATCATTGAAGCATATAATGGGGGAAGGGAAGGGAAAAGGGCATAATAGCACTGACAGGGGGCCATGGTTAACCCTAGGGGGTCAGAGCCAGAGTGAACCAACAGCCACCGGCAGACCACAAGGGATGGATGATTGGTGGACAGGAAACACTTTTCTATTGGGTTCCAGTTCCATGGCTAACTAGGCTGGGTGGTTAACTCAGTTGCTGTTTTTGCTATTTACTTACTAACAAGCCACTTCTAGCCCATACCCAAGTAGTAACTAACTACATGCATCTACTCACCTAGAGGCAAGTACCCACCCATTGTTCTACCTACGTATAGGACATATGTTTTAGAGGATATGTTATGTCTACTTGCTGAAACTCCTCTTGAACTCAATTGAGATTCATTCACAACTTAGTTATATATGGGCTTGTGATTGATGGTGTGCTGATGGCTATTGGTTCCCTGTGGGCCCAAGTCACAATATGTAACCAAATTTGTCTAATGAGGATTCATGAGCCAAAGGAACATTGTCATAAGCATGTGCAAAAATGTTGTGTAAATATGTGCTACAACAAACATCACATAGTTTGCATTGTAATGGATGAAACCACAAAGGTTACGTCACACAAACCTGTGTCATGAGTCAAGGTCTAGTTCTGTCAGAAAAACCACAGTCTGTCATAATGTTTAGTACTAGGAATGGTCGAAGTCAGATTCCAGAACAAGAACTTGCCTGTTTCACAAAGCAAACACAGGTATCATTACAGGATATAACTTTTAGCCCCACCTCAATCCAATGAGTTCAAAACATTGCTATATATGTATGTAGGTAGGTGCACCTGAGAGGAGGAGGAGGTAGGTAGGTAGGTAGGTAGGTAGGTAGGTAGGGAGGTATGCATGTAGGTTGGTAGGTAGGGAGGTAGGTATCTAGGTAGGCAGGTATTTGAGAAAAAGTAAAAGAGCAATGAGAAAAGAAAAAGGATTGTTGCTTTTGCTCCATGCAAGTATCTGCAAAATGAAATGAACAGGACTCCATTATCTAGTCATATATCCGGGGGACAATGCGGGCTCCCTGATTGGCCCGTGGGCCCCAAATTTGACGTAAATGTTCGCGCACTCTAGCATATGATTGTCCACATCTGGGTCCTGTCCATTGACGACCGTCGACTTTTGAGCGGACGATTTCTGGACGAATGAGTGGGAGAGGGGTGGACAGAGGAGTGGTCCATCATTCATCCATTCAAGTATCCGGTTTGGTAGTGGAAATCCCCCATAAATGAAGGCAGGCAATCGGAGTTAATAGTCAGTCATGTGCTTGTCCCTCAACTTCTGCATGAAAATGGATGATTAGTTGAACGAGAGAGGGGAGAGGGGGCTAAAGAACCGCCTAGCTTGTTGTGCTGCAGAAGAGAAGAGAACGCTTTGCAGTCAAAAAGACTCGGACGCGAGCTTAGCGCATCTGCCACACACAAATTTTCCAGCGTCATTTCTCAGTACAGCAGGGCCGCATTTGCAGCTCTGACGTTGCGGTGCTCATCTTCTACTTCCAGCGCTTTCTAACGGCCCAACATTTGCGGAAAACGACTCAGGTTCCACTCACTTTCTAGTACGCTGCTGCTGCTGCTGTTGTTGCAGAATTCAAGCTGGCTCGATATTCCTTGTTTGTTGTTCATGCTCTTCTCTTGGCTTGTTGTGTCTAGTTGTGCTGTGTTTCTGCGGCAACGGGAGCTCAAGACCCCTCACATTGCTGAAAACTGATCATGGGTTTCTGTTGTACGCCAGCTTGTTTCAATCTTAATTACTACTCGCTTATGCTATCATCACATGGTGCTGTATGTGCTGTATGTTTGGTTTTCTTTCCTTGAAATTTTTGACTGTCTGAGCCATCTTCATTTCTTCAATTGCATAGCAGGGAATCGAAGAAAATGCAGTGTAAAACTGCAATACAAAACTAAAATGCTAGTCACTGGAATTGGATTTGATCTCTAGTCACCAAAGGAAGGTCCTTCAAGGGTCCTTTCTAGGAAATGTTTTCTTCAGCTTCTGCGTAATTCTGACAAAGTGAGTTGCAAATTTGGTCGTTCATAGGGTTGATTCATAATGGCAGCAGCTCTGCTCAAGGGACGAAGGTGGTGCCTGATCTTATATGTCCTCTGTTTCCTATTCATTTGCTTGCAACAAGCCAGTGGTTACAGAGTCCATTATGTTGGTGGAGCAGCAGGATGGACTAATTTTGACATACTAACTGATGAGCCACCTGACTATGTCACATGGGCTTCTACACAGAGGGTCATTGTTGGTGATGTTTTGGGTGAGTACGACATCTAAGCCCTCTGTTATGAGTGTCTGAACTTCAATTGCTTGTAGACCCAGCTCTGGATCTTCTGCAAATTGCTCTAAATTGTTTTACTGCTGCTTTATGGATGGTTTTGCAGTTTTCAGGTATCCTCCTGAATACCACAATATCTACTCATTGCCGTCAGAAGAAGCTTTCAGTAGTTGTAATTATTATGAAGCTACTGAACTTGATCCTGGGACGACTGGCAGCTACTATGTAAGCATCCACTGGAACTGCTTTGATCGGGACATGTCCGCAAAGACGCTCGAATCCCAATTTGTGCACAATTATCCACTTCAAGAGTAAATGATCAGATGATTCATGACATTAAAGTTTTACATTGGTGGAGTATAAGGAGTGCTGATTATTGATTCTGTGTGATTGGCAGTGGATAGCGCATGAAGCGGGAGTTTACTATTTTGCTTGCTTCAAGTCCCTTGAGGGATTAGGCAGCCATTGTGAACTTGGCCAGAAACTGGCCGTGACAGTAGATTGGTCTTGACAGTAGAGTAGGGTGCAGAGTGGAGAAGTGTCCCTCCTGTCACTGCTTCCACAACAGTTGTTGCTGCAGCACCAGCACCAGCCACAGTTTAGTCTTCCATTCCTACCTGCATGGACTGCACTCTCTATCCTCTCAGATCTTATGGCCTGAAACATTTAAGCATGCAAGGAAATGTGTACTAGAAATGGTTTCCTGATAGTTATCCATTTTGCCATATGCAATTGATGATCTAGCCCTGCACATTGTAGAGGGGGCATTGCAGATTTAAGGCTTGATGAAAAGTCTTTAACCTGCTGAGCATGAAAGAAGGGATTTTTTGCTGTCCTGCCCTCCTATCTGTTTTGAACCTAGATTTCACAAGCAATCACAATAGTGAACTGCAGCAAAAGTATCAGCAAGAATATGCTGAAATAAAACTCCCTGAAATCTTGAATACAAGTAAATTATTCATAAGTAGGATCTAACACATTCATGAAGTGCGTTTCAACATCATGTTGTGACCTACGCTGAGTTGGACCTTTGTGTTGGCTCCCTAAAGGTTGTGTGTGCAATAAAATCTTGTTACCTACTCTGTGATACTGGCAGAAAATTTCATGAATGTTGAATTGCTTGCCAACTGAGAAATGTGGGAGTGTTGGAATCTGGTTCAGTATCCATCTGCATTTCAGCTGAATTCAGAATCATCACCCTGTTTGTGCTTAATTCTTCTGTAAAGCTTTCTCACCAATTGACGTGAGTCAAATTTGTAAATGGAACACAATTTAAATAGGAAAGTGTTCAATGCTGCATACAACTCAACTACACCACTTCTCTTTCTTGCCAATTGATGCGAGTCAAATTTGTAAATGGAACACTTTCGATGCTGCATAGAACTCTAACTACACCACTTCTCTTCTCTCAAATTTGCAGCCAGGAACTAAATCATTGTTAACAGCAAACTTTGTTCCTTGAACAGTGAACCCATCAGATTCCACAGTGTTTCAGTTCAATATTGCAATCAAACACTACTACCACTGGTCACACCATACTTTGTCCCTCCAGGAATGCTCCCAGTGCTCCTACACAGAATCCTGTCCAATAGGGTGGCTACACCCCCACATTACCCATAACCTGTAAGGAGTAACCCTGATATTTGCAGACCCAAGTTTGACTGATCATAAGGCATGTTAGAAGGTAGTCTTCATGAACAAGCGAGCATTTTGTTGATGCATTTGAAGAAGGCAAGGTGACACTCAATTGCTAGTTGCATTGGACTGAAGAAAGAGAGACCAAGTGATGAAGTGAGTTTGGATGACAACATACATATCTACAATATTGCAGATGAAACTCCAGAACAACACTTCAAAAGTAACACAAGAAGATGAATGTGGTCATAACCTTATGAGTGTTAGTCACAAAGTTCCAGACCATCACCTTCATCATGAACAGTATTGACAAGCTGTCATCACTCCCTGCTGACTTCATTAGCTCCCAACAGTGTATATACAAGTATATAACGATCCACCCAGCATTTCAGACAGCATGGGTGACAGCATAGAACAACAGCATGTCAATTGTGTATAGTGCATAATTCAAATTCAATGACGTCAACTAACAATGTAAGGATCAAATTCAGAAATTGAGATTCTGTTGCCAAAACCAAATTGATCTCATAGATTTATGAATCTGAACACAAAGTTGACTGAGGTGATGCCTGAATAGAAAGAACCCACCTGAGGAATACCTTGCTGGAAATGGAACACAAATGTAGACTTGCCATGACGAAGAGCTGTACTCTGTAGCTTCATACATGAGCTGCACTGGGGGAAGAGGCGTTGCATTATTGGCTGTTTCTTGACAAAAAGCTGATTCAAATTATGGAGGAGCCTCTGAAACTTTCTTGCCTGTGACTGCTTCAATATTGCATTGGGTGGCATATGATCTGCTATGCTGTCATCCAAACTCACTCCATCACTTAGCCTCTCTTTCTCCAGTTCATTGAAAGTTGCAATCTAATGTCTACTTGTCTTCACATTTATCAACAAAAACACTTGTGCTGGAAAAACGACTCAATTGCTATTATTCTGTTAAAAAATATATTTGCTTGCATTGTAGTTTGATCAGCAACAATGTAAGTGCGTGACATGAAGGTATCTTCAACCTCTGTCCATGACGAGTGCCGCAATGATGACAACCATACTGCTTGAAAAGGTCCTTGATTAGGTTCGCTTCGGTTTCATTTGCATACTTGCTCCCTCTGGCTGTAATGCATCAATGCACCCATTTTGTCATGTTTGCATGGAAGTAAAATCAAAAGCAGGCAATTGTTATTACCATAAAGGCATTGAGCACAATCTACCTGGAATAGAAGCACGAGCCCAAGCTCCTGGACGTATCACATTGCTGGGCATCATGTTTCGACACCTTCCTCCCAGCACCTGGTCCTCACCCATTGTTGTTATGTCCCAATCTCATACAAAAGACTGCCCAAAAATGTTCTGCATTTCTTGATACCTCAGAGGCTTTGGATCTCGAACATAGGGGATTAGGTCTGACCTACTCTTCCATTTGACAACACTCTTCCAGTAGACAAACAACCCAATCAAAGGATCACAGAAGTACCAATGCATTTAGCTTGCAACACCATCTAATGTACTGCATCCATGTTGACTTGCATCAAAATTGTCATAGCAGTGAACTGTTAGCAACCATTTCAAACCCAGTATTTCCTTGATATCACATCTGTGCAATGAGAAAAGAAATTGCAGTTCGATGACAAGAGCCCACCATTTTTCCCAAGGTTTAATTTCAACTAACCTTGAATGCAATCAAACCAAACATTGCATGGAACCAGACACTCTCGGTGGTAATAAATTTCTGTTTCTGCTTCTTGGAATTGTGTTCCCACATTCCCCGAACTGTAAAAGAAACCTGCATACCATTAAATCACAAATTCATTCCCAGGTGCTCCTTCATATGCATTTTGTTCTGAATTATTCTATGAAGCTACCAAAGCTTTCAGAAATTTCAGAAATGGGGAGTGGGGGAGGAGTAAATTAGGAAAAGTCTGAGAGTTTTCAGATGGAGACAAACCTGTGCTGCTGCAACTGAAGCAGCAGCAACAGCCAAGCCTCCAAGCATTGAACCCAATAATGGTGTAGCACATGAAACTCTAAGAACTCTTCCTGCTGCCTTCAACCCGCCCAAACCCATGAGGCAGTGAACAATCCCCCTCCTCACAGAAACAAGCTTAAAGAATGGCAAACCAGGTAAGTCCAGCAAGAATGAAATCATTTCGGAAACGAGTACCTGACCAACAGCCAATGTAGAGCAGAAACTGAGGGAGGCAGCAGTAGGGGGAAGAATGGCTACCGCCAATATGTCTCTCTGCTTCTGATCCAACATCTCTTCTCGTAGGGCTGGATGTGCTTACACCATAACTACAGACAAAAGAGAAAGAAGGAGAACAAAGACAGCAAATGCACCTGGTTGTGTGAGAGTGAAAACCTCAAAACCCTAAAATCTGTGGAATCAAAACCTCTAGAGTACTGAGTTTTCCGAATGGAGCCGAGATCTCGAACTGCGGAAATGCATGCCTGAAGACCCAAATGCGTTTAGCTGCTTTCAAAAACCACAACCAGGTACTAGAATCGGGAGGCGCAGAAAATTAGGGTTCACCAGTGAACCAAAGACCAAACCCATCTCGCGAGATAGAATGTTGTCCTGGGTTTTGGTCTTCGTTCAACTTCAGTTTTGCCCCCTTCTTACATTTGCAGCGGCCAACGCCAAGAAGATTTTCATTTCTTCCTTGCAAAAGCTGCTTCATGAGTGAATTTGAGACTTGAGGCCGAAGCAATTCGGGGGTATATGTCACATATCTGCGAGGAACTTTCTGTACTCTTCGTTGGGATTATCAACGTTCTCTGGAATTAGATGGATCTGGAGAGATTTGGAGAGAATTTGGTGTAGTTTCTCTTCTCTGCACAGAGTTTTCCTTAAAGTCCTTGAGATGGGTTGATGGTGATGAAAATGCTAAGCTTGGTTGTATGCCGAAACACAACGATCTTAACCGGCAAATACTCAGTAGTATTGAGAACTGTGAAGCTGCACACCCCGACATCTTTTGTTCGTATGTAAGCAGAATGGTCCCAGAGACATATGAAAGGTCAAGAATCGTAGTAGTGTGGTCTAGCGTCTTTGTAATCGACACGGGCACAGCTTTCGAGGGAGATTTGTTCACTCTGTTAATATTACCATCACTGAATCTGACAATGCAAGCTCGTTTGAGCTCATTTAAGTGTCTGTGCATCAACCTTGTCTTCGATTGGTTTCCAGTTCCTGTGGACTACGAACTATTTTCTTCTGAAGTTTGAGAGCTGTTCAAGCTCAAGCAGCTTGTGAGTGTGTCATGTTTTCTGCGACAATTCTATCCTACCTCCTCCCCAGAGTAGGATAAGGCCCTAGGACAAGGGCCTCGAGCAGTCCCATTTCTGGTAATGCCTTCGTCGATGGGCCTTACCCAAAGTAAAGATCCTGCCACAAAATTTAGAGCGACCAGATGATCCAAAGAAAGTGAAGATCTCTCCAGAAATGGAAGGACTCTCCACCCAGAAACAATTTTTTGCCGAGATAACGTTCCATTTTAGAACCTGCCCTCTCCTAACCCCAGACAGTGTCAGTTTGGGTAGGTCTTTACATGTAGGGCAATGATGCCTGAAGAGTGGGGAGTTCTGGAAGTAAGTGCCCACCTGAGGCAAAACCAAGGGCCGCTTACTTCTGGAACTCACCGCCTCTGAGGGCATTAGCAAGTGCACAAATGGACATAGTTTTTTTATTTAGATTTGTTTTCGTATAATGTCTGGTGGGTATCCACTGGGTAGCCTCTGGGTATAGTGGGAAAAAAGATGATGTGAGGCATGTCATAAAACAGAATGCTTGAGCTGCGAGCATTTTGTTTTCTGAAATGTCCCTTGGGATTTTGCACTCTATAAGCGTACCTACAAATACACTAAGAAAATTCTTGGAGGTTTTTACAACAGTTGGAAGGGAGCCTTCAGAGAGTGCACAGACAGAGTAAGGGAATGTTGATTTCGAATGCTGATCTGTTTGTATTTTGCTCTCATATAGGCCCCTCATGTAAACTGGGTCTCAGTGAGGGAATGGAGCAACCCAAACATTCAAAATCAATTGCAGTTTGGAATGTGTGAATAGTACTAAGAAATTGAGTTTGGGCATCAAACAATTTTGTTTTTCTTTCGCATCTACTGAGCCATTGATAAACCCCTTATCAAAAGCTTGTATGATTTGTGAATTCATTCACCATTGGCTGCATGAAGTCCCGTGAGCAATGTAGCAATTTTTCTCTTTGAAATAAATGTGAAGCAGCTTCAAAAAGAGCAAACCCGCTGGCTCATAAAAATCTACCAGCAACAATGTCTTGCTACCACAACAAATTCCACTACAGCATTGGCTGAATGGAAGATTCAAGTTCCTCTTCCTTTACTCAACTGCTCTAGTCAGTAAGCTTCCAGTGCAACTTGTTGACAGCTCTCAGACTATTTCGCCTGAGCTCACAAAAGCTACCCAAACATAAGAAACTCAAAACCATGAGATGCAGCAGTCAGCAGTTGGACAGTTGGAGGTTTAGAATAGCATCAAAACCTAGTCAAGTTTTTCAATCTTTACCCGAAGGCATAAATTAGATTATTTCTTGTTTTGCCAAAATTTTGAAAATATAGTTACTACTTGTGCCGAAACGTTAATAATTAGAAAATCAAATTCTGAAATGTTATTTTCAATTGTTAGGATTGAACTTCAGATCTGCCTCTTCTAGAAGAGATCATTGTGACAGTCTAGACACACATAGACTATGTCACAAAAAGGATAAATGTGTGTTTATTGTTTTATATAAATATTGCCTGCTGAAAATTTCAGAATTAAAAACCCAACAGCCGAAGGTGAAAGTTGAAATTTAATTAATTATTCAGCACTTTGTTGTTGAATCAGTTTGGGTGCTACTGTAATGACAGATGAAATGAAGACCTTGCCATATTTGAAATTCCAATTTTAATTCTTCCACCCACCAATTTCTTTTCACCTTTTAATAATGGAGACCAAATGTGATTGTCATCCAAGAGTGGAGGTCTCACTTTCAGTCAAAATCCGGGTGACCATGATCACTTTTGGTGGCCATCTAATGGTGGACATGATTCTTAGTTGCCATTTAATTATATGAATCACATCCGGTCACCATCTAATGGCAGGGATCACTTTACGTTGCCATCTAATGGTCGGGATGATTATTGGTCACCATCCACTCATGGTGAGATCTCTTTCTATCACCATCCAGTGATGGATATCCAATTTGGTCACCATCAAATGATTGAAGATGATTTTTGGTCACCATCCAATGGTGGGGATGATTTTTAGTCACCATCCAACAGTGGAAATCATGTTTAGTTGCCATCCAACAACGGAGATCAAATTTCATTACAACATCATGATGATGGATCATGGAGATGATTTTCACTTGTCATTCAATACTAGTGGAGATGATTTTTTGTTGCCATCCAATGTTGAAGATGTTTTT
The DNA here is from genome assembly GCA_963921925.1 of Sphagnum tenellum. Lineage (NCBI taxonomy): Eukaryota > Viridiplantae > Streptophyta > Sphagnopsida > Sphagnales > Sphagnaceae > Sphagnum > Sphagnum tenellum. Next base: position 18,305,233 of record OY998145.1, read on the forward strand.
CCAATTGCCATTAAATGGTGGGGATTATTTTTGTTTGTCATCCAACCATGGAGATCAATTTTAGTTAGCATTTGAAGTCATGGATAATCTTTAGTTCCATCCAATGATGGAGATCACTTTTAGTCACCAATGGTGAAGATCAAATTTTATCAAGATCTAGTGGTGAACATCTCTTATGGTTGTCATTCAATAGCAAAAATCACTTTTGGACACCATCCAATGCTGAATGATCACTTTTGTTCATCATCCAATCATTCAAATTGCTTATAGTCTCCATATGAGAATGGATTTCAATTTCAATTATCATTGAACATTGATGACAAGTTTTGGTCAACATCAAATGACAGTTTGCATATTGCCCAAACATAAAGTGATTGCTAAGTTTTGGTGATAGATTTTTTCCAATAGGGGTTTGCCCTACTGAAAAATCCCAAGAAAGTGAAAATGGATGAAAAAAAATGAAAACAATGTTTGAGTTGTAAAAATCCATGAAGTAATTTTGTATCCTACTAGTAGTGTATCAAACATATGTGTATTGCTACATAATTATGATAGGATTCTATTGCGATCAAAATAGCTATGGCAAAACTATGGAACGTAGGCACCCCATATATATCATGACCATGATGCATCTCTTAGGGTTCAAAGGTGAGTAGGGTTTGCATTTTTATTTTTTTTCCCCTTTTTCACTTTCTTTGCAGACTAATTGTGTTACGATTTTTTTTACTTTGAGATTTGGTTGAAATAATTGGTTTGCAAACTAAATGTGTTTTTTTTAAATGTTTGTTGCATGTTTTGTTGGGTGGGTGTTTGTGTAATTTTCTACATGCTAGAAAGTCAAAGAAGAAGAAAAAAAAAAAACTAGTGTTTTGTAAAGAGGAGGATCAAGAAAATAACTCTTGATCATCCCCTCTTTATCCCTTTCCCTCCTTTTCTTTCTTTTCTTCTCTCCCTATGCTTTTCTCAAGAACAACCCCTCTTTGTCCCTTTCCCTCCTTTTCTTTCTTTCCCTCTCTGCTTATGCTTTTCTCAAGAACAATTTGAGTATGAATAATTTCAACAATCAAGGTTCTTTCAGAATTCAAACAATGATGAACATACATAAGATAAGTGATGTTGCTAAAAGGATGTTGTCAAGCTCATTCTTAGTTGTTAAGTATTTAAGACATTCACATCTTAAAGGTATTAGTCAAAGAGATCAAAATTAAACTTAAGAGGAGATAGAACTTAAGTATAAGAGATTGCATTTTTTTCTTCCTTGGGAAGTAGCAAGTTACTTGCAACAAACTAAAGAACATGTTTATCATTATGAAATTTTCATGAGTTTCAAATTCCACAATAAAAGGCATTTAGGTAATATACATTTTGTGCACATGACAATTAGGCTGAATTCACATTTACACCCATGATGAAAGAGAAAACAAAAGGACTTTCATACCATATACTGAGTTCAATTTTTATTCATAATTTTATTTTGTTATGGTTGTTTAAGGTGTAATTACAAATACCTAATGATGAAACATTTGAACATTGTTTATCAACTATGCATTCTTAAGAATTTGAACCAATTCATGCTACTAGAATTAACAACAAAGATAAAGGTAACACCAAGTTGTGTAATTTCCTACAACAATCAAATAATAACAAATTTTATTGCAAGGTTTTCCTTTTCCCCCATTTACATATAACTATTTATAGTTCATGAACTTGGTTGCTAGTTACATTTTCACACATCAATCAACAATTTTGAAAGTTTGTTATTACTTTATATTACATCACAAATTTAACATTCAACAATATACTAATGGAAATTGTGCAATTTTTGTTGATTCATGAGTTCATATGTTTTGTGCACAAATTATTATGCATAAAAAATGTACTAGGACAATTTTCATCTATTTTAAACATTTCAAATCCATAAAAATTCATGTCATTTCATTTGAACATAATTCATACCTGAAAGTCATCTAATCAATGAGGTTAAATTTATCTAGATGTCATAATTATATATTATCTATGGACATGGATTTTTGAGGTCAAAAATTATGCATGCAAAAATCATTTCACTTGGTTAATTTACTCATCATCCACATGGATAATGATTCACCCTTGTGTTTTCATTTTGTTTGATGGGCTTAAATTCCACTACAAATATAAATATTAGATTTTTAAAAATAAAATAAAATAAAATTCAAGCATTAAACCTTCAAATTACTCTCAATAACACAATTTTGAAAAAACTTTAAAGTCTAGATTGAAAGGGATCATCTAAAGCTTGAAAAAACCATTAAAAAAATTAGGAAAAATGGTTTGAACTAGTGTTGAGTAGGTATGTAAATTGTTCAAAGGTATCAACCCAAGCATAGATCCAAATATGACAAATGTTTATAAGTGGGCATCAATTTTAGAGCAAATGGATGAAACCTTATTTAAGCGGGCTTTAGATTTCTCATACACATTAGCCAAAGCTTATACTTTGATAAGCTTTTATTGTTTGAAATTTGTTAGATGTTCATGTTTGACAAACCTCCCACTTGCATTACATAAACAAGATATTACGAATAGGGTGCTAAAAATTTATGGTTTAAGGTTTAACAAAGAGAACACTCAACCATGACATCGATTTCAAGCATCGTTTTTTCGTTTGGGCATGCCAAAAGTGCTTGTGTCTTCATGATGGAATGTTAAAATGAAGGATGATTCAACGGTATGGAAACATCATCATTGTCATCCATTGTGCATCAATGGAAATCATGAACAAATTTATTTCAATTTTGTTCAAGAAACGGTAAGCATTTTAATCCTTTTTTTTGTTTTGTGTTTTTTGTGTTTTGGTGTAATATTTCATCTTTATTATTTTTGTTGTGTTTTTTATGTTTGGATGTTTAGATTTTGGATACACTTGCTTTCAATTGCACTTCAATCTTCAAGCCTCTTTATTTATTTTCAATGCATTTCAATGTTTGCCATCTGGTGTGTTTTAAGTATTTAGTGTTTCACTGTTCATTGTTCCAACCTGATTGTTTTTCATGCATGACATTTTCAATTTTCAATGTCCAACCTAATCGTTTTTGGTGCATAGTCATTTCTTAATGTTCCAGCTTAAATATTGTGTTTCAGAGGTTTTCAACAACACCCAAGTTTTCTATTCATTGAAGCTATTATGGTTTACATTTATAGCATTTCAGTATCTAGTGTTTGTAAATGTATTCAATGTTTTTGGTACATAGTGTTTTCAGTGTTCAAGCTTAATTACTTTTGCAAAGTGTTTTGGTGTTTTTTTGGTGTTTCAATGTAATTATTATGTTTTAAAAGTTGTCAATTAATTGCACCCAAAATTTTTACACATCTAAGTTGTTATGGTTTAAATCTCTATCATTTTTGTGTTTGGTGTTTTTTAATGCATTCAATGCATTTGGTGCACATTGTTTTTTTGCTTTCCCAATGTTCCAACACAACTATTGTGTTTCAAAGGTTCTCAAATGCACCCAATTATAGATACCCAAGTTGCTATGGTTTAGGTCTTCAACATTTTAATGTCTAATGTTTGTCCACATATTCAGTGTTTTTAGTGCATTGAATTTACAGTGCTCCAACCTAATTACTTTTGGCACACATAATGTTTTCGTGGTGCTTTAACATAACTACTGGGTCTTAAAGGTTTTCAATTGCACCCAAGTTTATACACACCCATGTTGCTATAATGTAGGTTTTTAACATTTTAATGGACATGTCATTTGCCAATGTATTTCATGTTGTTGGTGCATAGGGCTTTCAATGCTCCAACCCAATTACTTTTGGTGCATAATATTTTCTTAGTGCTCCAATGTAATTATTATCCTTTAAAGGTTTTCAATTGCACCCAAGTTTTCTACATATCCAAGTTGTTGTGGTTAGGTCTTGGGTCCTGAAATTTGGTGTTATATTTGGTTTTTGGGTAGAATGGGAAATGATGGGCATAATGGCAATTTGAAGGTAGTTGAATTGCAAAGGTCACTTACATCTGTAACCAATTGTGAACATCTTGGAGATTTTGGTGTCAAAAGTGTTAGTGGTGCCAATTGAAGAAACTTGCCCAATGACACAATAATTGGAGAGGTGCTTCAATTATCTATTGAGCTTTTGCAAACAAAAGTTGCCTTGCAACAATAACAACTCCTTCAAATGCTAAAGTGCAAGCTAGAAGGCTTGCTTGTGTATAACATTGAACATGACACAACCACAATGAATTAGCAAGTATATTCAAAAGACTTTGTTATGTTGAAAATTTACGAATAAAAAAAAGTTGTTGTTGAGGATGTGTTTGTTCATGCCCAATAGTTAGTAGCCATGAAGTGGAAAAAACCCACATCAAGTTTAATTGTTGATTATTTTGGCTTTGGGGTCCTTTACAAAAAACTTGACCTCATTCAAAAACATTTATTGGAAGAATCGACATTATACATCACCAAAGATAATTGACCATTGAATTCTAATGGAAACATTTAACCATTAAGGTTAATCTTTTGCCAATGTGGTTGAGTTGCTTTTCCAAATAAGTGATAACTCATGAATGAAGTAATCCCTACTAATATGGTTAACAAGACTAGGAACAATAATGTTTTTCCTACCTTTGTTGAAACTATTACAATGATAATCACATTTGATTGACAAATGTCAAATGGAGGATTTGATAGTTTTTCATTGGAATGTGATTGACAAATGTCACATGGAGGATTTGATACTTTTTCATTGGTGGTGAATTACATCAACAACAAGTGGAAACCATACCCTATATCACAATGGCCATTTTTTATGTTCATGAAACATTTGGAATTACAAGCTTTACAATGGAAAGAATTATTTGTTCATTTTGATTTGTGTGACAAGGTAATCGTATATGTAAAAGACAAAGGTGCTAATTTAAAAACTTTTATAAATGCCTTGACAAATATTGTTTCATGTGAGAGAATGCACAATATAATGGCTCAATAATGATAGAAAGTACATTCCTTATAAGTCCATACAATATTCTTTAAAATCATTCAAATGGACATGGTTGTGGTTTTAAAAATTATTATTATTTTGATATTTGAATAATAATATATATTTAATCACTTATAAAATCTCTTAAATCTATGTGAAAACTTGTATTTAATGTAATTGATGTCATTTAAAAATTTGAAAGTCCTAAAAGGAGAACCCATGCAAAGTCCAAAGGAATAGTGCCCCATTTAAAACTTTCAAAAATATGTTTTTAGAACAAATTTACAAAAAAAACAATAATTACAACTCATATGGATTTATGAAAATGTGGTCAAATTTTAACCATTCAAAAGTCCTTAACTATTAAACAATTGAGGTTTTCAAAGAAAAGGTGCTTCATATGAGTTTATCATTTTGTACTACATTATATATTGAGTCCCAATAACAAATTTGGAATGTGAATCAATATATATTTTTTGATTTTGTGATGATCCAATTAAATAACCGGTCCACATTTTTTGACTTCCAAAATCCATTACTACTAACAAATGAATTATTATCAACAAATAATCACATAGGTATCTAAATAATGAAATTGTTAGTTTAAATCGAAATCCCAATTAGCAGATTTCAAGATATATTAATCACCATATGCATTTGAATAAAGGGTACCCAAGGAAAAAACACCATTTTGTCACAAAAGTGAGCCACCATAGCTTGCATTTACCATGTGTTCCATTGTTGTTGGCAAATCTACATGCTATTAGTTGTTATTGGCATGCAATGTCAAAATATTAGTAGTATGCCTCTAATGATTTGAAAATGTCTAGTGGAGTGAAGGAGGTTTCCGTCAAGGATGCATAATCTTCTTTGCAAAGAACTATAACTTGGACCAAAAAAGTGGAAAGGGTAGACAAGAGTGGGGTAAAGCTTGTAAAGATGTTGGTATCAAGGAGCCTTGCAAGTTGAAGGCACCTATGAAAATCAAATTAACATCCAAAGTCATCATGTTCAAAAAATGCCTAGAGTTCAAGAATGCAATTAACCTTTGTTACTCATGACAAAAAATTGCATTGCAAAGTAAGATTCCTAGCTTGTAAACATGGGTTGTGGTAGAGCAAATCAATTGCATTTTTACTTTTGTTGCCACACAATGTGTCTAAAACCAATCCCACAAGTATTGGTTATTGTTTGATGCACATGGTGTAGCAATTTCCATGTGTTGTACAATGTATGACAACACATTCAATACATGTACGTTAGTTGAAAACTTGATGTTTAATTTCAATGTTTAGGTTAGTTTGAATTTTTAGGTCAATTTGAATTTTGTGAGACTAAATTAAGTTTATTTAGATTTGATGTTGATTTGGGGTGCTTGTAGATTGGGGATTTTAATTCCAAATTGCAAGCTATTGGCCATCACATGAAATGTGAATTCATTAAAATGTTGTAACTTTTTTCACACTCACATTTTCATTTCAGCCCTAGAGCGCACATGACATGTTGGTCCTTATGTTGGACCATCACCTTAAAAACTTGCAAATCACAATAAACTTTGTAAGCCTTGAATCAAATGTGGAAATTACAGTTGAATATGATTAGAAAGTTCTACTACCCCTTTTATTGATTGTGTATAATTGATCGATGCCAACCCCATGATAGTTGAAGTTGCAAGTCATTTTTTGTCAGCTTTAGGTGTCTTTGGATCCCTAGCTTCAAGAGAAGAAGCTACGATGGGGCTGCTTAGAATAGAGTTGTCAATTTTTCAATGTAATTTAATACCATCACAAAATTTCAGCCCATTGAAGCAGTGGGTAGAACATGAAAAATAATTTCCTTATCTTGGATTCTTTACATGTTAGGTTATGGGGATTGTGGGCTCCTAGATTGAAACCAAATGAATCTTCAACATGGCTGCAGTTAGCAGAATTTTGAGGCAATGTTGGCTTGGTTTTGAAATTTTGGACAAGATTATGTTAAATATGAAAATTTGGCTTGAGGACCCAAGATCACGTTGCACTCCTAGTATCTAAGAGTATCTAAATGTTGAAGACAACCTACTTGAAGAAAATGAAGGTAGAATTGAAGCAAATTTTGATGTTGTTCATTGCCTTTCTTTAAATTTCTTGAATGGACTAACTGGTTTGTTGAAAGCGTGTTTTAATAGACTTGGTGTTCCTAGGAGACCTAGAACAAACTATAGGGTGCTTCCATGACAAAATGGAAGATTTGTAAATGAAATAATTCTAGATCTTCTAGAGATTCACATTTGTGATTGATGTGCTCCTCTTTATGTTTTATGTAGATAGTACAACTTCACCATTGAGGTGTGATGCTATTGCCAATATTGATATATTTGTAAATTGTGCTTTGGGTATTTATCATGTTGTTTTTATGGTTACACTCCTCTTTATGTTTTGCTCATGTGCTACTGCCATTATTGAAGCAATTGGGTAATTGGGTAATTGATCAATGTTTTTTGTTTTTTTGGGGGCTTTTGTAGTATCAATGTTTAAAAAGTCGAAGGTGTGTTTATTTTTATGTTTAATCTTTTGTATAAACTTGGGTGTTTAAAGTTAGTTTAAGAACCAAGAGAGTAAAGGGTGTTACTATTTTGGCAGAGGAAAAGAAAACACTTTACACCAGTCTTCAGAATGGTGCATGCAGTGGAGCAACTCCAACAATGGAGTTCTGATAATTCAAAGGCTGGATACATTAATTGTGATTATTTTAACATCAATAACATAGAAAATTTTCAATTGGTGTAGTTTAAAATTTAGAACATATTTCTATGTTTGGTGGGGCAATATCACACCTTTCTTGTTTAATCTTACTTTGGCAGCATATGTCATATGTCTAATAACAATTTTGCACATTCTTTGTATTTGAATGTGTTTATGCATGGAAAAAATATGGTTTTTGAATTTTTTTGCAATGCTCATGCCTGGGCCCTTATCTGTTGGGCATTTGACTGACCCAAAATTGTTGTGCATGCCCTTATGTGAAAAAAACATCAATCTATGTCCGTGCCCGGAGGACCTAGGTTTACTAAAAATCTAAATAAGCCCCTCCAGGCTTTACACTTGTGTATAAATTTCTTAATGCCCTGTCTGTAGGGTATCTCTAAAAATACATACCCACCCAACACTGGTTTGAACCCTTTTCTGCATTAGAGCATCCTGTGAAAAGAACTAATTTTGGACAGTCTTTCTTTAGGGGCGGAAGTCTGGGCAGAAGAGATATAATTTTCAGGCCGTCCATAAATTGCTTTTAAAAATTGGGCAGATTGAAGCGCACTTGTACAGTCCACAGGATGCAGTGGAGTTGGCATGTTGGCAATGCCGTGTTGGCAACATGGTGTCGGCAACTTGGCAATGTGGACTTTGTGCTGTACATTTGACAATTTGCACAGAAAATGAACTTAACAAATTGTTGATTCATTTCAACAATAAAGTGGACTTCACAATTTGACAAACTGGACGTGGCAAAGATCCTCAGTGAACTTGGCAATTTATCAGCAAATGATATTCTGTGTCTGTTGCTCTTTGTAAATCAACCAACACCAAAAGGTCTGATATCATATTACAGTACTTGGTACCAAAAAGGTCTGATGTACACTTTTCCGACCTTTTGGTGCCTTTTTCTGCACAAGCATTTTCTTCCTTGTCTCTCTTCTTTAAAATTTGGTCCCGCTCTTTGCGGGTGTTAGGGTGGGTATAGGACATTACGCCAAATCCTTGTTGGGTATCAATCTGGATGTCAATGGTGATAATCATGGCAATCACAAAATCAAATACCCACTTATTATCTAGAGAATCACAGTTCTCAAATTGTTTTGAAAAAATTCAAATATCTGCTGAAAACTGTAAGGTCTTTGCTGGTTCTTTCATCAAACCTGATGATTCTTTGAAGTTTTTGAAGTACCCAGAGCTGGTGGATATTTGATTCTGAAACTTTCAAATACCCAGAACCAGTGAGTATTAAAATAATCAGATACCCACCTCAAACTGGTGTTGCATGTAGCATCTTTTTTGCGAGTACACATTCTCAACACATCTCAATTCTCATTGTATTTGTCTTTCCCTTGAGAATTATTATCCGAGCATTGAATTCTCATGCATACCTATTGATTTCTAACTGTCGTAGCTACAAAGGGATCCATCCATTTTTTGGGGCAACTATGAATCAGTTGCATCATACATCTTGCCATCATACATCAACAATGGTGTTTTTCTGGGCTCCAAAATTACCTGCCAAGGCAGACTCTGACTTTTTGCAGGCAAATACAAATCAGTATATAAAACAGCCAGCTATATTGCCCAACAAGAAACATCATGTGCCCATCCCATAAGATCCATCTATTAATGAAGGTAATTTGTTTGTTTGTTTTGTCAAGACAATATCTCCCCAAACCACATATCTCTCACAGTGCTCTTGGTACTCAAGCCCTTGGAGATGATTTTGTATCTTTTAGATCTAAGTTGTGGGAAATATTGAAATTTGAGTAATTTTTGTTATTGGAAATTCAGTAATTTTTTTAAAATCTAAAAAATCTAAAAAATTTATGGTGTTAGAATTTAGAAGCACCATGCAGGATTTTTTAGGGTTTTTCTCCATGGTGCCTGTTTAGGTGATGGTCCCTTCACCCAAGGCTTTATGTTTTTACTTAACACTTCTAGGTGCGCAAGGATGAGAACAGATGAAGTAAAATTCCTCATCTAAAGTTGTTCTGGAAAAAATTTCTTTTTGACTGATAGGGCAGAAAAGTCCTCCACGTTTTTAACCTAGCCTTCTTTGCAACTTGTGGTGTCTTCTTTTCCTTCCAGACATGTAAGGACTAAAGACCTTACCCCTCTTTTTAACACTAAAATGGGTGACCTTTCAAGGATGTAATCTCCAGTGTTGGGTGATTCTTAGAATGAGGGACAAATACTTACCGGTTATCAACCTGGGTATAAACTCACTTACCTGTCAATTCTCAAAAATTTCAAGTAACGAGTTTGCTGTATAATTGCGGCTCTCAAGAAATAAAAAAGTTCACGAACCAGTCAAGGAATTGATGGTCAGTTTATTCATGAAAACTATCAGATCCTTAAGGTTTCTGCAACAACCGGAATTGATGATTCTTTTATTTGAATTTTTTTCAAAGAACTGGCACCAGTGCTTCTTTGATTCTGAATTATTTAGGAGAATTTTAAATTCACACCTTTTTTGGTTAAATTCACACCCTTTCTTCGCGCGTCCGATTATATGCAGATTAAATTTGAGTGTGTCTGCCCCACCCCCCTGATGTCTAGATGAAAAGTTATTAATAAAATTGTGATGTGAATGAAATTATGCGAAGAAAGGGTGGAATTTAACCAAAAAAGGTGTGAATTAAAAATTCTCCTAATTAAAACAACAAGAATTGACAACTACCTCAAAATTCCAAGAACCACCCAACACTGCTAATTTGCCTCAGACCATTTGGAAATGAAATTATGTTGTTGCCTGTGTTTTCCATTTTTGACCCAAAAAAACACTCTCTTCCTTCCCATTGCCTCACTTCTTTAACACAAACCCTGGATTGCAATAGTCACTATTGTTACATGTACCAAACACGTTTTCAACTTGCCCCCAATGGGAAGTTCGTGTCTACCTCTGATGAGCCCTTACGCCTCGGCGTTTACTTTTCTTGTCACCAACTTCCATGCATCCACAAATGGTAAGCAATAAAGAGAGTAGAGTAATGAAATATTATAAAATTATGGCTCGATCTTTGTAGGAGGCAACACCTTTGGACTGACACTCTCATGAAATAAAGGCTCCCTGGGCTGCACCTTGGATGAGCCCTTATTCCTCGCGTTTACTTTACACAGAATTTGACTCCATCCAACACATTTTGAGTTTTTATCTCTCCATGTTTCATTTTTCTTTTTCCTCACAGGGTTTCCAAATAAAGAAAAGAACAAACTCCGTCATATAGGGACCTTGAATTTGACTCGAACCAAGACATCTTGAGTTTTGATCTCTCCATCTTTATTTTTCTTTTTCCTCACACGGCTCTTTCCAAATATGGAAATAGAATATATTTCATGATGTAAATTACTTGTGTGGCCCTGGGCATGGTAGACGCTTGGATGAAAGATGTTCACATAATATTTTCTTTGTATTTTGTAGGTACTTCAATGGGCAGAACTTCCAATGAGGTTGGGAGGTATCTTACGAGGTATCTTAGGAAAATGTAAAGTTCTCCCAACAAGTTCCTTGCAAATGAAAGAGTCGTCAATGTATTACACACGGAATGGGTAGGGTCAAAGAGTCATTCCAGAATTTCAGGGCGCAGGAACGAGGACGGGGAAATATATATAATGTAACAGATTAAAGAGTGGCGGTGTACCACATCTTCTCTACTTCTCTATTCCTCTCTCGTTGTCCTTTTCTTATTGAATTGTTATGTTGTTCTTTGGGTATTTTGTTTATGATGCAAACTTGTGAAAATTTCTCTACTCACAATTCGATTGCCAATTAGATTTTTGTTTCTTTAGTGGTTCATAATATGCAAGACATCATTAACTGTAGAATGTTGTAGATGTGTTGAGTGGCTTTTTGACAAGAAAATCAGAGACCAGCTTGATGATTACTCCGTTTTGATTTGTGGCGTTCGGTAGGTAGTGAGTGGTAGCTCGATTTCTATCAAGGAGGTTGTATGTTAGCTTGGACTCTTTGTTTGTGAACTTTGGACCACAGTTGTTTGACTCACCAGAAACATTGAGCTTGAACGAGGCCTCAAGAGAGCAGGAGAAAGAAGATTTGCAAGACATTCTAGCTTTCAACTTTGCTGGACGGACACTCTTTTTCATTGAAAGAAATCAAAGAGTTTTGTCTCTTCTTGAATAATATCCTTGGAGTGATTTGTGATTTGCTGTAGACTAGAGAAAACATGGCGGTGACAGACCAACTAAATAAGTTAAATAGAGATGTAGAGACAGAGAAAGTACTAACCACATTAGAGTTAGACTTGGCGGCGACAAAAGGGCTAAACAAGTCGAATATTGATGCACAGAGAGAGAGACAGAAAGTACTGTCCACAATAGAGTTAGTCTTTGCAGTGCGTCTTGATGAAATTCAGTTGAACAAACAATTGTGTAGGTACTTGAGAAAACAACTTGGAAAGATGAGGAATGTCGTAGAATTTCTCAATGAGGCCTTGGGTACAATGCTCGTACCGGATATTTATAGGAGTGCTTGTGAAGAATTGCACTTGGTGGTGAAGCGTGTGGAGAATCTACAACAAAGATGCAAAACTCTCCCATGGCTTGATGCAGCAATAACCTTGGCAAATGTTAAAGAAGAAGTACTGGAGCTGTTGCTTGACCTCTCATGGTGGACACATATGTTAAAGATTGCAACTAACAACTCAGGTATGGGAGGGTCTGGAGTTACTCAAAAGGTGGAAGCAGCAGTGATGAAACTTGAAGCCCTTTTTGAAAAGCTAAGAAAAGAAGGCAGCTCTTTCCAAAAGGCATCTCAGGCTGATAAGGAATATCTAGTCAGCAGGCTTCAGGGAGTACTGGAAGAGAAGCGAACGCCTAACGGAGAAAGATCAACTCCTGTTACCCACGATCGTGAATATATTCTTGCAACCTATTTGTTGTTCCGCATTGAAGAAGATCCAATTGCTCCAGATGTGGAACCTCAGTTGAAGCATTATGTGTGGGTCAATCATTTGGGAAGAGGTGCGAATGGTGAAGTAAGTGAGGTTACATGGTTGAATCAAAATTGTGCACACAAATCATTCACTACTAATGATGAGAAGGAAGTAACTCTCTTGAAGGTTTGCAGTCACCCACACATTGTGCAATATTTTTGGCATTGGCAAGAGGGAAGTAAGTCCCACATGATGATGGAATTGATGCCTGAAAACCTCTCCACCCACATTGACAAGAGAAATTGTACTCCATTTCCATTGCATGTGGCAATTGACATAATGTTGCAAATTGCCAAAGCCATGAAGTATCTCCATAGCCAGAAGATTTTCCATAGGGACCTCAAGCCTTCAAACATTCTTGTGAAACCTCTCCCAGAGAGTTCTGATGGCTACATACAAGTGAAATTGGCTGATTTTGGGGTGTCAAAATTTTACAACAAGATAAAAACTTTTTCAGCACAAACACACATGGTGAGCACAAGTGTGTATGCTGCACCAGAGGTGTTCACCCAAGAAGTAGTCTTGGACAACAACACTCCCAAATTTCCTTCCAAGGCTGATGTTTGGAGCTTTGCTATGGTCTGTTCAGAAATTCTCACTGGTGAACAACCCTTATAGATTAACGAAGGGTTGGTCTTCATGATCAAATCAAAAAATCTGGCATTCGAACACAACTACCAAATGATTGTCCTGATGACCTACGATTTTGCATCACCCAATGTTGGGATCTTGATCCAAAGAGGCGACCAAATTTCAATGATGTTTACAAGATGCTCAATGTTGCAAAAGCAAGGAGCTTGGGAGTATTGCACTTTGACACCTTTGAGCATTTGTTCTCCCTGAATCAGCATCTTCTATCCAAAAGTTTGAAATTTGCCAGGTAATTTTATACAATTTTACAAATTCCAATGATAAATATAGGTTATTTCAATGTTGTGTGTGTTCTAAAGTCTTATGCAACACATGAAATCATCATTGTTATTTCCTTTGTATTATAACCATTCAAAAGATCTTATTTATAACAACACTGGTGATCACAAATGATCTCCTCGATTTTATATCACATTTTTATGTGGCTTCCACCAACCTAAACCTAGAGAGCTCTTTAACAGGTGTAGTATTTCTCACATGTAAACCTTAGGTTCAGATTACAAGTTGAGAATATGGCTTGACTTTAAAGATTAATTTCGGGCATACAATATGGTAAAGGCACATATTCTTGGTGCTTGAAAAAGATCAAGTTGACAGGTGGAAATTTGTGGATGTGTTGACACAGGTTAGAGGCCAATGTCCCCTTGATGTCAGGTGAGAGAACAACTGAGCTTTTTCATGCATTCCATTTTTTCTTAGCTAGCCTAGTCCCACAGGTTGGGGATGACCACTCCGTATGCTTCAGTGAAATAAGAGCTTTGAGGTTTGAAGCCTATATGCAATATATTCTTTCTTGCAGACTTTGCAGATTGATAGTAGTATACACTTATTTATACTGATATAGATGCATATGTGTCTGTTGTGACAGAAAATTTGAAAGTTGAAGGGATGTCAAAGCTCTTTTCCTATAAGCCATTGAAAAGTGCAACAAATGATTTCCATGATGACAACAAACTTGGGGAGGTCAGTTGTGATTTTCTGTGGTGCAGTTTTTAAGGTACATAGATGATCGATGTGATCATTAGTGGTTGTTTCAATGTTGGGATTCTCATGTCCTACTAAGTAATTGCTCAAAATATGGATCGAACATCATCCGTCCACTGATTGAACAGATTCGTCTTCAATTCAACTTTCCAGAGCACTCCCAATTAGACATGGTGTTTAAAGCTGCATGCATTTGTGTCCAATTAGAGCCTACACATCGCCCCAAAATGACAGATGTTGTTGCAAAGTTGACACAGCCACAATTTCTCTCTCTCGCAAGCTTCCCATCTCCTCTCAATTGGGAGGCCGTTCAATTTGCATGTGCTTTTGCGTCCAACTAGAGCCGCTAAAGGGCGCTGAAAATGACAAACATTATTGCATGTTGACTCAACATTTTAACAGGGCACAAATCAGGGATACATTCCCATGGCATGGGTGTTGGTAGAGCTTCCTGGGTAAGGCATGACATCCAAGATATTCCCATGTCCAAAGTGCAAAACCTTTTTTTTCTGGCGATGGACCTCATTGATTAGCCCCATAGCATAGCAAATATGTGTTTCAAGATTTTGGACACTTCCAAGAGACAAATTTCCAAACTTTGGACATAAATAAAATATTTCAAAGTGGCTTGGGCCTATGTTAGCTAAAAGAGTAGGCCTTTGGGCAAGGGATATAGATGAAACAATCTTTAGGCCCAATCTTAATCTCCCCTAAGAACATCTTCTCCTTGGTCTTGTACATGTGCCCATTTTCACCGTGGGACAATATCAAATCCTTGTATCCTCATGGATGGAAAGAATTTGTGCCTTACAAATAAAGCTTAATATCTTTGAATTCAATGTTCATTCCGCTAGTATTTGTTGTGCTTTGTACTTGTGACAATGTAATTGAACTTTCTTTTGCTTTTGTTTTTACAGGTTGCACATTTGGATTACTTGCACATTTGTAGTTTAGTCTTGGACATTGTGGATTGAGGCGTTTACTGTTCTTGCAAAAATGTCTAATTTAAAATTGATGTTATATTTGTGAATTTCTTGGTCCAATTGATGTGCCAAAAGGAAATGTTGTGTGTTTATATTTGGAATTGCAACACCCTCCCTAAGGTTGTTTTGATTGCTATGAATTTCATTGGGTCAAGAGGTAGAGAAATGAATATGGCTTCCACAAACATTGTTCATACCTAATCATTACATGGTCAAGAACACTTGACTTTCTAGATGGAAAATGCAATTGAAAAATGTAATTTTAAAAAAAAATGTACATGAGTTCTTTTTGGTTCATTTAAGGTGCCTATAATCAATAGTTTTTTCAGAATGTCAACATATCATTGTGTTTTTGGGCCTAAGGACAAGTAAATGGAAACTTGGTAATGGATCGGCTAAGAAACCAACCCTAAGAAAATCGAAATGAACACATAATAAATCCATCAAAATTGGTTGTCAATGTGGCTTTAGGGTTTAGTAAAACTATGTTGGACTTAATCTTGAATTATAACTACATTATTATTGCATGGAACATGTTGACAACCAAGGTGTTTCTTGTTATGAGTAGTAGGTCACAATGTTTAAGGTTATGTGTTTGGAACATGCACCATGATTGGGGGTAGGCCATGAAAAATTGGATCATGGACAATGTCAACTTTGGTTTATCAATTGTGTAAATCATAGCAAATTATGAATAACACTACTTTGATTAAAATCCCACAAAAGAATCATGGACTTGTAATGATTTTCTATTCTCACATGATATTTGCAACATTATGAATTCATATTTTAATTTGGAATACAAACACCCCAAGGACATTGTAACCAATGTTAGTCTTTAGGTGGATGCAAGTTTTGAAAACATACTTTACTTCCAATAAGAACCATTTGGCACATAATTGTTTAGGCTCAAATTTACTATTAACATTTGGACTCCATACCAAAGAAAATCAATGTTGGATTTAAGGCATGAAAAGGTTGTTGCTTGTGATGCAACATTTGGAACAAATGATAAGAAGGTATTCTCACCAATTTCCCCATCAGTGTTTCATCTACTACAAGACAAGATCAACACCGTTTTCCTAATTAATGAACGTTTTGCTTGTCACAAGTTATTTTTATACATTCATGACCTTTGATGAGCACGACCAATTTGGAATTCCCGTGGCATGGACCATATTTGCTTGAACAATAGGGTCAAAAATCAACTATGGTTGATAGTGTTGAAAGTTAGATTCTAGCATGATCTTCCTTAATAGAATCTAAACATGTTTATTATTTATGACAATGATGCAAAGATGAAATAAATAAAGTAAAAATCCTTTCTTTAACTCTTACATATCCTAGAGAGGATTGCAAAACAAAGGGAGAGGGGTGAATGCCCTTCCCCTAAAAAGGCAATATGTACTTAAACAAATTCCCCAAGGAAAATAATTTGGATAATTTTTTCCTAGATGTTCCCAAAAGCTGTCAAGGATAAAGTTCATTAGGGAATCTTCCATCTTCTCCTTAGGGAATCCATCGTTTTCTTCGTGGGGAATTCATCTTTTCTTTGGGATAAATTCCTTGCGAAAGCAACTTTTGAAAAATGCATAGTCACAAAAAGCTATACAATATATAATTAGGACTCCCAACTTTGAGTGGGCATCTTATGATTGCTAGTGGCCACAAGAAGGCAACTTATGCAAGCACCAAATTGTTGTATTGTTAATGATGAAGCCTAACCTTCCATTTGGGATTATTGTTTCATTGTGGGATTCATGTTTTTGGACAATGATAGGTGGACTTGTCGCATTGTAAAACAATTATTTCTTCCAAATGAACGACAAAACCAATTAGGGATTGACATTCTTTGGACTTTCCAAACCATTACAAAGTTTTGTCATAGACTCCTTTAATCCCTTCACAATTTTTCCTTGATGAAATCTTAAAGGTTATTTGTTCTTTATTTGATGTTAAGGGAGACAATGACTATCTGCAATTTCAAATATTGGTGGAGTTTGAACACATTTGTGAAAAGATGGAAATGTTGTAATTTTGGTTGGAAGCTAGCACATGTCACCTAGGGTTGTCAACACATTTATGCGTCCATGATGATGTGATGAATGCATCTGGATGTAAATGCACCCCTATGTCATGTCAATACAAAGTTAATCTAGGTCAACTTATAGTCAACCTAGGTCAAAACCACTTTCGGGGTGCCCAGGGCAAGCTTATAGGCAACTGAAACTAGATCCATTTCAATCACCATAAACCTTGTGGTGATTGAAAAAATTCAATCAACATACCCTATGGTGACCGAATTTTTTTTGGATCCCCACAAGGTACGACGAATGGTGACCAAAATTTTGGTCGCCACACCTTTGTCAGCCCCCTTTGTGGCGATCAAAGAATTTCCATTGCCATCCAACACACCCCCACCATCGGATGGTGGCAAAAAAAATTCAATTGCCCCATAGGGCATGGTGGGGATAATGTTTTTTAAAAAAATGATATTACATGCGCCCCCTTTTTTGGTGATCGAAAAATTTCAATCCCCATCCAACATACCCCCATCATCAAATGGTGTGATCGAAAGGGGTGGGGGCTATATTATCATTTTGGAAAAATAATTAATTTCATGCCTCATTTCCTTTTATGGGTGACTGAAAAATTTCAATTGCCATTTGATGGTGTGGGTGTGTTGGATGGCAATTGAAATTCTTTGGTCGCCATAAAGGTGGTTGACTAAAATTTTTCAATTGCTTTGTCCTTGTGACAATTGAAAATTTTCAATCACCACAGGGGGGTAACTAAAATGGGACAAGGTTTCACAATTGAAAATTTTCAATCACCATCTTACAGTCATTATTTTTCGAATGGTGACTGATTTTTTTCATTTGCCACTAAAGGGGGTTGTCATATGTTTTGGGAAAGTTCTTGTCAAAAGGTTTTCGAAAACATGTGGCATGCCCTTTTTTTGGTAATTGAAAAACTTTGGTTGCCATTTGAGAAATTGTGACAATTAGATGGTGACCATATTTCTTTAAGCCACTCAACCTTGTTGGCAATTAAAACAAGCAGAAAGGGGTTTACCACATCCCCCCCTTTTCAATTTCCATCTAACGATGACAATTGAATCTAATGACGATGGTCAAATCCATATTGTTCACCATTCAACAGTGACGATCGAATTTAGTGGTGACCGAATCTATTTTGTTTGCCATTTACATGGTTGCGTGAATTCAACTGGGCTAGCAAATTCAATGGCCATTTCATGAAAACCCCTATTTTTGTTTTTTTCTTCCTTTTCCACCGCTTGGTTTTTTTTTCCTTGTTCTTTGGTTTTTTGTCCCCTTTTTTTGCTTGTTTTCTTGTGTTTTTCGTCCTCATTCCCATTTTTTTTCTTTTTTCTTCATATGTCTTTGCCTTCTATTCTTTCTTCTTTCATCTCCCCTTTCATTTTTTCAATAATTTTTTGTTACTAAACCCCCCTTTTGTTTTGTTTTCCTTTTTCTTTTAATTTCACCTTGTGTTTTTTTTCCTTTCTTCTTTTATTTCCATCCCTTCATTTTCCCTCTTTCTTCTTCTTGCCCTTTCCTTTCTCCCTCTGCTTAATCTTACCTTCCCCTTGTTCTTATTGCTTTTTTTTCCTTCTTTTTTTCCACTCTTTTCCTTTCTTTTTTTCCCTTCCTTTTGTTCTTATTTAGGGCATATTACATGTTTTGACTCATGAAAATGTGTGAATTAATTTTTAAAAAATCCAATGAACAAAAAAATCTCAAAAATACTCATTAAACATTTTAATGGTTGATTTTAAGCACAAAAATAACTTGTAAATAGATTTCAAAACTTTTGAAATGAAACATTTTTTGAAATCTTTTACATAAACCTTGACATAGTAATATTTTAAAAATTTAAAAGATTTTTCAAAGGAATTTTGTGAGAAAATCAAGCTTGTTATCCAAATTCTAAAAGTAGATTAAGTATTTAGTTTCTTGACAACTTGTTCTTTTACCTTTGTTGCCAACTAGTTTCATTCCATCACCAACGCCACAACTACCACACCCATGACAAATAAACAACCAACCAAGTCTATCCCAAAAACATGATTCCTTCATATTAACTTGCACCATTGTTGTCATAGCCTCCACAAATTGGAACACATTCCAATGAATGATAAACTACAAAATACCAGGTGGTTTCCAGTGTTTGAACAAAGATATGCAACTTCCTTTTCACACTAGGAACCTTAAAAAAATAAGCAAAAACAATTCCAGGCTACAACATGTTTTGTCACACTTCCCATGTCTATTCAACCCTTTTTACAAGATATGTACCAGTGTTGGGCAGATATAAGAAATACCCCCAAGTATCACCTAGGTATCTTTATATGAACCCAAAACTAAGAACTTATCACAAGTTCTCAGGGTACATTGTACCCATGCCCTAGGTAGTAGGTTATTAAAAATATATATATTCGTAACATTGCTTATGATTGTTTATTTGAAAAAGAAAAAAATAACCAGTTTGTGAGAACCTGTTCATATCTTTATATATATATATGTATTGATACCTTGCCTCAGTGTATAATTTTTTAAAAAAAAATTAAAAAACTGAAAATTGAAACCTTTGTAAGTTATTTTGTGAAAACTGGATCCGGAGGGTATCAACTGACAAGTCTTGTCATTCTTTGAGTTTTTTGTTGATACAAATTCGCGAATATCTCTACTCGTAATTCGATTGCCAGTTTGGGTTTTCTCCTTTTTTTCGTGTTGTATCTGTCCATAATATACAAGAGATCGTGAGCTGCAGATTGTTGTAGTTGTGTCGGGTGGCTTCTGACCTGAAAATCGTTCAGAGATAGGAGTGCGGACTACTCCGATTTGTGTAGCGTGCAATTTTGGTAGCTCAATTTCTGTCAAAGAGGTTGTATTTGAGCTTTTCTTTGTTTTAATGGACTGCAACTCTTTGACTCATCGGAAGCCTTGAGATTGAATGAGGGCTTACAAGACCCGGACAAGAATATTTGCGAGAAAATCTAGCTTTCGACTAAATTCACGGACTCAAGCTAACTCCCTGTCAAACGTAGTCCTCTGTTTCGTCTGCTGAGGTTTGTAAGTACTTCTGTGACCTTTTAGAGACTTTTGGTTGGCGTAATGTAGGTAGTACATAGATATTGACAAGGAGCTTCATGGCGTAGCCTCGGACTCATTTGTAGTTCACTGTAGCCTGGAGAAAGTGATGGCGGCGACAAACCAACTGAATGGATCGAACATAGATGCAACGACAAGTCAACTCTATTGCAGTGAATGCAGACAGAAAATCAAGGAACAGAGGGAGACAGTACTGACCGCAATACGTGGAATCTTCGCAGTGCATCTTGATCAAATTCAACTTAACAAAGAGCTTTGTAGGTACTTGAATAAACAACTTGGAAAGGAGAGGAATACCGTAGAATTTCTCAAGTAAGAGGGTGGCGTAAGTGCACGCAACTTGTGGGTGCCTTGCCATCAGAGCGCTTGCACAGAACTGTTCTTGGTAGTGAAGCGTGTGGAGGACCTAGAAAAAGGATGCAAAATGCAATGAGCACTCATGGCTTGATGCGGCAATGAACTTAGCAATATCAAGGAAGAGGTGATGGAGATCCTGCTTGACCTCTCATGGTGGACAGACGTGTTGAAGATTGCAACTAACAACCTGTTTCTAGGAGAGCCTGCAGAAGCTCAAACAGCAGTAAGGAAGTACGAAACCCTTTTTGAAAAGCTGCAAAAAGAAGGTAGCTCTTTGCAGAAGGCAGCTCAGGCTGATACAAAAGATTTATGCAGCAAGCTTGCGGGAGTAGTACCGTGGTGGGGAGAAAGATTCCTTGGTATAACTCATTGTCCCATTCTCGCAACCTATTTGTTGTACCATATTAAAGGAGATTCCATTGCTCCAGATATGGAACCTCAGTTGAGGCAACATAATTTGGTTCGGTTTTTGGGAAGTGGTTCGTATGGTGAAGTAAATGAGGTTACATGGTTGAAGTAAATTTGTGCACTCAAATCATTTATTGCTGGAAGTGATGAGAAGGAAGTCATTGTCTTGAAAGGTTGCACTCACCCGCACATTGTGCAATTCTTTGGACATTGGCGAATGGGAAATAAGTCCCACATGATGATGGAATTGATGCCTGAAAGCCTCGCCACCCACATTGACAAGAGAAATGGCACTCGATTTCTATTCCATGTGGCAATTGACACAATGTTGCAACTTCCAAAAGCCATGAGCTATCTCCACAACAAGAAGCCCCAGAAGACTGTCCACAGGGACGTCAAGCCTTCAAACATTCTTGTGAAACCTCTCCCAAAGAGCCCCAAAGGCTATATGCAAGTGAAAGTGGCTGATTTTGGGGAGTCAATCAGACAGAAACTTCATCATTACAAATGCACATGGTGGGCACACGTGTGTATGCTGCACTAGAGGTGTTCACGCAAGAAGTAATCTTGGACAACAACAATCCCAAATTTCCTTCCAAGGCTGATGTTTGGAGCTTTGCTATGGTCTGTTCAGAAATTCTCACTGGCAAAGCACACTTCATAGATGAACCTGCGATTAGTCTTCATGCTCGAATCAAAGAACCTGGCATTCGACCTCAACTACCAGATGATTGTCCTTATGGCCTACAACTTTGCATCACTCAATGTTGGGACCTCAATCCAAAGAGGCAACCAAAATTCATTGATGTTTGTTGAATGCTCAATTTTGCAAAAGCAACAAGCTTGGAGATATTGGATGTGGAGACTTTCAATCTTTTGTTTGTGTCAGGCCAGGTTGGAGGTTGATGCCTCTTGGATGTCAGGTGAGAGAGCACCCTCTCTTGCATTTCATTTCTCCCTAGGTAGCTAGCCCCATAGGTTACGAACAACCACTACCTTGGCGTAATAAGAGTCCCAAGGTTTCAAGCCTATTTGATGTTTTCTTTGTTCAAATTTTGTAGATTTGATATTACTATATAGTTGTATATAACTGACATAGAAGCATGTATGTCTGCTATATAATGTCTTTTTCTTCAGTGAATGGAAGAAGGCGAAGGCTTTTCTCCTATGAAGGGTTGAAAGTTGCAAACAAGGATTTCACCAACAAGATTGAGTTCCATGGACCTGACTTCATTCATAAGGTACATAGATGATTAATGTGATCATTGCTCATTTTAAAGATGTTTTAAGATTCTTGTGCCCCACTAACTACTTGGTAAAAAATTGTCTCAGTTGTGGATTTTGGGCACTATAATGTTGTTATGATTAAGAATATTTGTTTCCTTACACGTTGAAAGAAGTTAGATTTAATTATTTAGTGTTGGAACATTTCCCAGGATTTGTTACTGGATGGTACCACAGTGGAGGTGAAAGGAGGGCAGACCTTAGAACATGAGGTTAGGCCTTTTGAAGAATGCAATTTATTAGGAGACTTTTTGAATGATGAAGTCATGCCTTTGCCGGCTATTCAACACCCCAACCTTGTCAGGCTCCTTGGTTGTTGTATTATAGTGATGAGCTCATTCAAGTCTATGAATCCCTCCCCAATTCAAGTCTCTTCCAAGCCTACTCTTGTGCATATCCATCCTCTTATAGGTTTGATTCCCATGTCTTGTCCATTGGAACCTTCACGCAAGTAGCTTTTGAATGAATTTTGTAATTGAACCTATAATTTGAGAAGAAAGTGGAGAAACTGAGAAGCTGAAAAACTAGTGATATTGTGCCAATATGCTTAGGTTTTGTTGAAACAGAAGCCCAAATTGTGACAGTTAAGTTTTGATGCCTGGAGGTTGAATTGGAGGTGGCCTAGTGCACCACAGTCATAACAAGCCTGGAGTAGCTTGGGTTTGCTTTTGTATCTCATGTCAAATTGGATGGGGAACATTTAGAACAGGCAGCTAAATCTCAGTCATGTCATCTTCATCCTTCAGTTGTATATTGACTTACAAGCTGGAAAGTTAGGCATCTTTGAAACAATCTACATAAATAAGCTCCTGGTGATGCAGATCTTCATGCATAATATCAGCGAGCAAATCAACAACATGCACCAAAATTTGATTTGTTGACAATGTTGAAGATAATATTGGGAATACCACAGGGATTGGCATATTTGAATGAAGGGTGTGGGATATTTCATGATGAACTCAATCTGAGCAAAATTTTATTGGATGAGGGTTACAATCCCAAGATCATTGACAATACAAGTATATGCACCTCTGTCACAGATCATTTTCAGTATTGGTAGTACTGAATCCTAACTATTTTGCAAATATTCTTCTATGCTGCTTGGTGTAATTCAAGATTCCATGACATCTGTAGCTTAAAAATAAATAAAAAACCCTACCACTGTGTCAACTTAGACCCTAGAATGAATCCCAAGATGACCGATGTGGTTTCAAGGTTGATTGGGGATGCCAACATTACTTTGTCGAAATTTCAGATTCTCTTGAATCTTATGAAGGTACTATAGACAATCATCTGGCATATTGTCAATTGGTTCACTTGTAGTAATGCAAATTTTCCTACCATTTCAGTACATTATGCTAGTTCAGTTCTTTTTCTCCTGAATTTTATCCATTGTTCTTGTACATCAAAGAGAAGTGACTTTAGCAATCAATATAATCTGTCATTGATAACCATGTCCCTTGTTTTGTAGCCACATGGTTAAGAGTCATTCTTCTTTTGAGTTTCCATCTTTGTCCTGAAACTCAGGTTGCACAATATCCCAATTGTGTAGATCAAACTTCAAATGCAGTTGCAAACATGGTATAATTATGTTAGGAAGTAGGTCCAAAACCCAAGAGCAACTCTATTGTCAGCTGGCAGAAATTCAATGGGTTAGTATTCTACTCTGGCTCTTCATAATCTTTAGTGATAGTTTGTGGTCAAAAACCTTGTACTATTGAACCAGTATCATTCTTGGGCGCCACATGATCCACTGTAAAAAAATCAGATTCCTTGTAGTTCACATTCCAGTAAAGACACATGCTTCCACATTCTAAGTTCTACTTGGTAGTATTGATGGATTGCACAATTTATAACTATGAAACCCTGTCATTAGTTAGGAATGGGTCAAGCAAAGGATTCAAATTGAAGAAGATCATGGACCACCACTTCAGTTTTGGTTAGGGGTGACAATTCTCTTCATGTCCTCCATTGTGTTGCCCAAAGCATCATGAACCTGCCACAAATTGAGTTCGGTACTACCAATATCTTCACAATTGAATGACACCCAAAAGCCAAGAACAATGAATGTCAATTCATGCTGCACATTGTTATCTCAAATGAAGTACAAGCCCATTTTGAAGCAATACTGTGACCACTTCAGAGAGTTGTAAGTTCATCACTCATCAAAAATACTCCATGCTCAAGCTAAGTTATAGATTCTTAGCTAGAATTGAAGAAATATTTTTAGTCTTTTGGGGTGTGGATTCAAGATTCAGGATTTACCTGGTTGAGGGCACTGCTACTGGTTTACTTGGCTTCATTCAGTTTGTTCTGGCTTGCTTTGGATGCATCAGCACATCCTGCTTTGTCTGATCACACTTCTGTCTTGATACATTTCCAGCTTCATTGGCCTTATCTTGGTTAGCTCTAGCAGCTTGGCTGACCTTGTCCTAAGTGACTCCTGCAACCTCTTGTGACATCCATTCAGTGTCCAGGTTGTTGATTACATCCTAATCCAGAAGCAAATCAAAGACAATTTATCAAGACAGATTACAGCAAGCTACAAGCCTGATATTCCCAGCCATATATTCTCTATGAATGGTCTCAAAATGAACATCAAGTAAACAACCTAGAATGGGATTATGGACAACTTTCTCTAGTTTGCGGGGCCTGCACATCACTGTCAACCTCCCCATCTGAGACTTCACATTCCGACATTTGTGATTCAACATCGGGACATTTGATGTCACTCCTCATCCACCTTCCTGAATTCAATAGACATAGATCCTTAAACTGCATCTCTAGTGGTGGTTTCTACTACTGGACAGTGAAGCCTTTGATCTACTCAAGAAATCTGAGCAGGCAGAGGATGAAATATTAGCAAACTTCGGCGGCATCGTGGGTATATCTAGCCTTCTCGTGGCCCAAGTGCTTGCTGTGCTCACCCTCGTTCTCAGCTAGAGCGTGGACCATCTTCACGAACGGAATAAGTTATGGTCGGTGAAGCTAAAATACACAACGTTAATTCAGAACACTCGAGTACTTCAAAAGCGTTTTGAACTGCAGAAGAGAGTACCAAAGATTTCGGAGTAATTCGTCATTACACCTTGTAAGTATGATTTGGGAAGACGATGAGGGAGAGATTATGTTCAATGTATGTAGATTCGGGTCTTCGGATTTGAGTGAATTTCTTCTTTGATCGTAATATTTTTGGTACATGTACGGCTTCTGAGGATTTCTTGATAAGGTTATGTTCAGAATAGGTAGATTCTAGGTTATACGGAGAGTCACCGCGCGTGCGCTCGCGTCCTTGCCTGTGTGTTTTGTGTGTGTGCTTCCGTTTTGCAGAGATGGCTGTGACCACTTCCCTCGTCACGTTTCTTCCTGCAAAGTCACCTTGCTTGCCCTCCGTTCATTCTTCTTTGTTCTCGTTTTCGAAAAAGTCCTCTTTCTGTATCAAAGACAAATCTTTTTCTCTTCTTCACCAGACTTCTCTGCCGGCATTTCCGCATTATGTTTCCCTCGGTCATCGAGCTTCCACGTCTCGAAGAATATGCAGAGTGCAAGCAATGGCAGCTGAAGGGAGCGATGTGAAGATAGTGCTGGTCACGGGTGCTGGAGGGAGGACCGGGAGATTGGCGTATGAGCGGCTGAAGCAAAGACCTGAACAGTTTGTGGCTCGGGGATTGGTGCGGACTGAGGAGGGGAAAGCGGCTATAGGAGGAGATGACGATGATGGATTGTTTGTCGGAGATATCACGAAACCGGAGAGCTTAAAGCCGGCTATTGCAGGTATTGATGCATTGATAATCTTGACGAGTGCAGTCCCGAAGCCGAAGCCTGGATTTGATCCCAGCACAGGCGGCCGGCCTGATTTCTACTTTCCGGGAGGCACTCCTGAGGAGGTTGATTGGATCGGCCAAAAGGCGCAGATAGATGCTGCGAAGGCAGCCGGCGTGAAACAAATTGTGTTGATTGGATCGATGGGAGGAACGGACGAAGCAAATCCATTAAACAAGCTGGGGAATGGCAACATACTGATCTGGAAGCGGAAGGCGGAGCAGTACTTAGCAGATTCTGGGGTGCCCTACACCATCATCAGGGCAGGAGGATTGCAAGACAAGGATGGAGGAGTTAGAGAATTGCTTGTCGGAGTGAACGACGAGATCTTGAAGACGGAACAGAGGACTATATCACGGGCGGATGTCGCAGAGGTTGCCATCCAAGCATTGTTGATAGAGGAGGCAAAAAACAAGGCTCTGGATTTAGCATCGAAGGCCGAGGGGGAGGGGACACCAACCACCGATTTTAAGGCGCTTTTCTCTAGTGTGACTACCAGATTTTGAGCAGGTTCGAGATTCAGAATAGGCTGTCACGGAAGCGGTAGTTAGAACTTTCGAGGTGCAGCCATTTTGAGAGATATCCAGGCTTTTTTCTTTGTGTGAATTGAGTCCTACAGGCGCGTATGATGAAGCCCCGAGCAATTTTTTCCCACGCGGATGTGTGTTTTTGTGGCCGTATGCACCCCAATAGACTATCATATCTAGCATCTTCTCCAGTGCTTCTCTTGAGCTCATGAATACAAATCTTACAAACCTTGATCTCAGTGTTATTGCTGCATTTATCTCTTGTGGCTTCATCTGCAAATCAAGGTTCCAGAAACACACAGTGCGGTGCCACATTCCGTTCTCTTCCAGAGTTTGTGCTTTCAGAAGGTGATAGAGATCCACATCTTCCTATAATTTCCTTGAGCAAAATACTTCATGACTGTTCTGCAAGTCTTGCCCTCAGTCCAGAGATTCTCCCCTTGCCTCATATGTATTCAGGTCTGTTTGATGGTTGCTTTGCTTTACATATTCCAAGATATTCTTTGGTTGCAGAAGAGGACCTGCCTTCAGCATTGTGAGTCAGAATGGCTTAATGCATTCTCTCTTTGTGTCTCAAATGCTGATTGTAAAGTCCAAAAACATGCAGGTTTTGGAAGAATTCAAAAGTACCATTGTTGCAGATCTGTAGTTTTTCTAGGTATTCAGATTTTCTCAAGGACTTTTTAAGACATCATGACAGCCACTGCATCTACTGAAAGTGCCTTTAGTGCAATTGTTTTAGGTTTTCTTTTAGTATCCCAAGTATTATGCTGATTTCTCTGATAATGAGCTGACACATTCAGAAAAGAAAGTTGTCTTTGATTGCAGGTCCAATTTGTCCAAAGAGAATTTGGCAAAATCCTGAAGCAATGCTGGAAGACGATGCTATGATTACTCATACGGAATGTGCCGCAGTGCCATAAATTGTAAAAGGTGATCCACCTCCTCTTGGCAAGTGAGAGCCATACATTATGTACTTAGGTTAGTGCACTCTGGATACCATGATGAAACACTCTCTGCATTCTTGTATTGTTGAGTTCTTGAGTTGCTTGGTTGATTGCTTCAGTTTCTTCCAATCAATAGACATATTTGAAAAAGAATTCCATCTCTGAATAAGAACCTTGAAACACTGATCATGGCATTTTCCTTCAACTTGTTTTGGGCCTCAGAATGTAACTGACAATGATTTGCTTCATGGGTGTGTCTGACAGATTCTCATGAACAGATGTTGGTGGGAAATGATATGCCTGCACAGAGGAGTTCATCTTTGCTGCTTGCAGCTGCTTGTTCCTTGGCAACCTTGGCTATATTGACTTGTTCTCCTCATGTGTGCCTGCCTCCAAAACCACACTCACTACCTTCCCATCCTTGACCCAGTATGTCCCAAACTTTTAAGATGGTGCATTTGTGGCCTTGTGTCCCCAAGTCATAGCCTCACCAACATTGTCACCATGAAATTGCCAAGACAAGTCAAATGTGGGACATGCCAACACACTTTCCAGAACCTGTAAAACTAGCATAAAGGAGGACATGTCTTCTGTGCACCTGTGTCCAATAAGTGCAATTGCATCCAACAGGTACTCTTCTATCCAATAGATTCAACAGAAGCAGTATCCTGGATCAGAAAGGAAACTTAGTTGCCTTGGATCCTCCCTTCTCCTCTGCCAGTTGCCCATTCAAGAGCTCCATTTGAGACTTAGCCCTGACACCCACCACCACAATGTGTGCTGCCAATGTGGTGGCATCTTTGAATTTCACTGTCTTCACATGGTCCAACTGTCAGTTGTTAAGAAAGTTAGACAGATTTGTTGCCATCAAACAAGTTCCACATTCGTCTTCTTGAACTCTATATCTCTGGGTCCCTTCAAGATGGTGACAGTTTTGGCTTCGTAGTAGCCCTTGTCAAAAGGCTGCAAGCTCTGGATGAACAAGTGGGGGCACTGCAACACAAACACCACAAGAAGAGAATATACGTTGACACTGATTTCATGTCCAGTTTCAAAGGAAGAGCACAGGGTTTTACTGCAATGAGGGCCCGGGATGACCATTGTGATCATTCTTGACCAAGCAAGCAGCGAGTTCCAAGCCAATGTAACCCATAACCACAGCTGCATCATCCCTCTTATCCTTGGTGGCTGCTAAAAGCTTATTACCACCAGCAACCTCTGTAAGGTAGTATATGCCTTGGGAATCTGCTCCAGGGAAACTAAAATCAGAGGGCTTAAATAAACTGCAAAATGCAGATGCTCCAAATCTTTAGGTCCTTTACGAGAGCTGATGCTCATCATGCACATAGCAAGGGCAGTACAAGGGACCGTTCATTTTGCTGTGTTCTGATGTTTTATCACAAGAGCTAGCATATACTTGAGAGATGATGAAACAGCAATTGACAGGCTTGCTGTAGCACCAGTAGCACACAAAAGGAAAGGACAAAACTCACTACGGACAAAAGCTAATTTCACTCATTTGTATCCTCGAATTCCACCACATATACATAGCTTTAAGACCATAAAGGGCAGGCCGAGAATCTGCAGCTTCAATGTGACCAGGTGCACGAGTGAATCATACACCCAGACCTACCATACCCTCATGTACTATACATTGGATTAGTGGACTTTAATTCTGTGATTTTCTTAATGTGACTGAAGTTTTAAAGTGGTCATGTTCATTTATCGATCATTTTGAGCTAGAAAATGCATATTAACTGTCTGGTATTGAATTTTCAAATCTAAAGACCTACTTGGATGACCCAATAGGTAGGTTAGCACCTTGAAATACTAATACAAAAAATTAAAAAAACAGAAGAATTTTTATTTTATTTTTTTTTAAAAAAACCTTACAACCACTGTATAACCAGCAGATTAACCAGTGATTTGATAACCTACCCTTATGCATAACCAGTGGTTATTACCCCATTTTTTGATATTTATATTGATAACCTTGCAGTCCAAAAAAGTTCTAAAAATATCCTACCCACCAGTTATTAAAAAACAAATAACCGGCCACAATGGTAGAGTAGAGGGGACAAGGTTGGTTTTGGGTATCCAAGTTGTGTATTAATTAGTGTGGATGGTTCTCACTTTTTCAGTAGAACCATCGGTTCTGGTTCTTAGGACCATTTTAAAGAAAGAACCTGTCAGGTTCTTAAGAAAATAATTTAAGCTTAAAAAAAGCATGCAGAACTTTGAAAACATAAAATCCAGTTGGTTTTCAGTTGAGCAAGATTGGTTTTCCATTTTCAGTTTGAAACATTGATACCCTAGCCTAGATGATCACATTGGCATATGCCTGGTGATCACCATGTCATTAATAATTATTAATAATTATTCATTTTGTCAATGTGGAAACTGACATATATAATAGGTAAAAGCCCTACAAATAATACTTATCTATGTTAGGTCTTGATGGAATTTCACATTGCAGGAGATCTTAGCATCAGCAGAAATTCATGGCTTGGGCACTCTTAGATCAGTGTCTGGTCACAGGCTTAAAACCTTAAGCTACTCGTTGGAAAGTCAAAACAATCATGTCATGTCATGGAACATTAACTACCCATCATGGCAGTTTCAAAACTTTGAAACTTTGGCCCCCAATCCCTTCATCACTCACCAGGGGGGGCCTTCCTCCTTTCCCTACCCATTTACAACTTATAGGGTTATATATCATCGAGCTTGCACATCAATTCTTTTTTGGTTGATGGGCTATGACCTTCCCAAAAAAACCTCCATCAACTGTGCACATCATTGTATTCAGATTCTTTGGATAGGCCTTGAAAACAATCCCACACTCTTATAAAAATTGCATTGCATCAATACCCAAGTCTCCTAAACTGTTGTTGTAGATCTCTAAGACAAAATGAACTCCGACATCATCAGCTATTGAAAAATGTGCGAAGCTGCGGACATGAATACACGAAGTCTTGACCTTGAGGTTTTCAGTTGCAACATGGGAATGGAGTGGGCCCCAAATTGGTCAAAGAATGGAGTTTAAATTGGGGATCCGCTAAGAAAGAGCTCGGAGTGCAAAGCTGACTAGATGTAAGTAGCTCTAGAGCCCAAAGATCTGTTGTTGTTAGTGGTGGTGGTGGTGGTGGTTTGCATACTTCTAAACTGAAAAAATAGGTTGTCTTGGAAGTACATAGTATCACCTCTAAGCACCATCTTCATCTACAATTGTAGGAGACTAGCATTGATGGCAAAACAATTAGGTCATTTTTAATTTGACTACAAATTGATACAATGTAATTTGCAAATTGGTAGAAGGAGATCAAGGGAATAATTAGCATTCATGGGGAAAAATAAACTGCAAGCATGCATGAGAAACACTAGGACATTTTCCACAAGATTGCCAAACTCTGGCAAAGGGAGACAAAAGTCTAGGGTTTTCTTTTTCATGGAGTCGGAAACCAAATCACAGATTTCCATCTCTTCTGTTTGCAGCTGAATTTTATTCTGATACAGTTAGGGAAACAGCATTGTCCTTGTGCTGTAGATTCAAAGACTCTTTCATGCTATAATCTGTTTGAATTGCATGGTGGTTTTGCTGAAGCTCATGATATCCATTCCAAAATGTGTGTTTGCAGCAAAGTTATGTATGGTAGTGTCATTACATTGTACATACAATTGAAAGTTGGAATTTTTTTCAAAACTGCAGGCAGGAATGATGATGGGTTTTGAATCTTCTTGTGAATCCAGAAGCAGAGACTAAAGATCCATGACACGTACAACACATAGACAACTACAGACTGTAGCAAGCCAAGCACAACCAGTGGCTAACCATGGGCATAAACGTAAGGGGAAGCCTGTGGAGACCTGGATGATGGAGCTTGAGAAAGCCCAGGATGAAGAAAATTGCACACAAAATTTGGATTTGAGTGCCATTGAGCAAATTGCAAATGGAGTTGAACAAATGGTGTTTTCATGGGGTCTCGACAAGCGTGAGAGAGGCCAAGAATATGCCAACATGTCAAAGTCACTGGGCATGGAGAACTCACAAATGGTCTTTCCTTGGGAGTCCCTCAAGAGAGAGACTAGAGGAGATGGCTTCATTGATGCTACTGATCTGGGATGTGGAGCTTGGTTGCCATTTATGGACCAGTCACCAAAAGGCATCCACCAAGCCCCTTCCCCATTTGGCAAGCAGCCATCTCCCTCTACAGCTCCATCCTCCACGGTTGTGGAGCAATCTGAAGAAAGTGAAGTAGAGGAGATGAGTGTGGGCAGACTCCCCAGCACATATGTCAAAGGGCATTGTGAAGCTTGCTCAGCAAGGCTTCATGCAGAGGATCTACAACCCTTGACAGGAGCGGGCCCATGTTCTGCTTGTCAGTGTAAACACAACAGCAGATTCAACCCTAATCATAAACAGGGAATGTGCAAATTGAATGATTGGCTGCTGAATAGTAGTCAGGAGGGAGGAGAGAAGTTCATACGTAAGAACAGAGCAAGGAAGCAAAAGGGTATGGAGAGTAGAGAAGAGAACAGTGGGAGTCTAGGTGTGTCAACAAATGCGTCAACATTCACTGATGATCAGCATGTGGAGCCAGTTTTGAGGACTTCAGAGAAGTCTCTCAGAGGTCAAATGTGCATGCAGAAAGAGCAACTGTCCCCTGTACCCTGTCACAGAAGAGCATCTTCCGTAAGGGATGACTCCACTCTGCATTGCACTGAAGATCAATTTCCCCTCTTCCCTTTGAGGGATCCATCTTTAGATCAATCCTCACAAATGGATCAGTCGCCCTTCAAGTTTCACTCTCCAGCTACAAGTGTGCCACCTGAGTCAGGCCAACATCATGATGACTTCTCACAGGGCAGCAAGGTTACTAGCAGAGCTGAACTGTATGAAGAATCTCCATGCTCTAATGGTGGAGCAGGAGCTTCATCAAACAGCTGTTTGTCATACCTACACTCTAGCCCCAGGCATAAAACAGGCACTGAAACTCTTGAAGTGGGTGGGTCTCTGAAACTCATACTTCCATTTTTCTTGATGATCAAAGGCTGCATTTTGGGAGTGGAGAGGATGTGAGGGTGATAATAAAATATTTGTGAGGTCCCAATGTGTGTAACAGTCATCTCCGCTGGCTTTGTAGGAGGGCATGTTGTAAAAGTTGCAGCATTGCATACTGGTAATGACGTGCTGGAAACCAAATTTGAAAATCTGGTGAAAACTGCTGGTGTTCAGGTACCTCTGATCACACCTGTTGCTCCTTGATATGTATGCATGAGGGGTGCATGGATATTTATTTGCAAACAAACCAGTGTCCCTGGCAAAGTGTTATCATACAATTTTAGTACCTAGAGCTGGGATTCTTGATGATTTGCACCTCAAGACATTAACAGGATGCCAAGTGGCTGTGTAGGACAATTCATTTCAAGAAACAAATTGTGGCAGTCTGGGATTAGTTCAAAGCTGCAGGTCCTGTTTTAAGGAAGTGGTCTAGTTTTGAGTTTGCAACTTGTGAAGGAAAACCATCAACTGTTAAGGTGCTGGAAGCTCCAATTGGGCCAGCAACTGTAGACACCTGCCATCAGCAAATTAAATAAAAAAGAACTACTAATTTGCACCCACTTTCTATCCACTTGCATTGGTTCCAGGAGGGGCATCTGAACACAGGAACCCCACAGCCAAGTTTGGAGGTTGAAGAGCTGCAAATTGCTCTCCTTGAATGCGCAATGGAATATGAACTCAAGGTATTTGACCTCAATGTGTCTCTTGATGTGCCTTAGAATGGTGAGAAAGGCACGTGAGTTGCAAGTTTATTGGTACTGCCTAACTTTTCTCTGTATGTATCTTCAGTGCCATATTTTTATGACAAGCATAACAGGACTTACAACATGTTGCAATCTGAAGGGTGCACAACTTTGAATGTAGACAATAGAAACAAAGATGAAGATGCAGGAGATGAAGTCACAAAGCCGTCAGAGTTTGGTGTCTTCTTCCAAGTCTGAACAGGATTGCCCAGAGAGAGTCATGGAGGTGAGCTACTGCAGGCAAAATCAGTTGTGTTTGGATTTACTCACCATATACTTTTGCTTGCAAAATCTTCTTGCAATTATCTTTGAAAGGGTATCTAAAACTTTGCATATCTTAAACCCTTGATATTCATAAGAAGAAATGAGAATGCTGATGATGACTGCCTGTGTATGGATGTTATGGGCATAGGTGTCAAGTAATCAACGAAAGTTGGAGTATCAGCGGTTGCAGCAAATGAAGAAGCATGTGGCAAAGCTGCAACATGAGAAGGGCTCACTTGCTATGGAGCTCCATGCTTTGAAGAAGAAAGAGAGGTAGAATATATCACCATGTACGTTACCAGGTCAAGCACATGATAGATAACCACTCCAAACATAGTTTCTTCAAAACTTGAAGCAGCAGTTTGTCAGGTGTTAATCTACAGTTGGAAAGAATGCAACTTTCTTCTTCAAAACATCTCAACATTTTTCTTACAGATACCCAATTGGATAACCAAATACCTCAGCTCTGGTACATACATAAAACAATCCAGGTGAGGTCAAAATTGGTCCTGGTTTTTTTCTCCTGACCTGCTCCCAGCACCTTTGTCAGTATAATGTAACAGAAGATTTATGAAGTCGGCACATTTGTAACAGTGCCCACCTGTCTAGATTACCAGATCAAACATTACTGCTTGCACACAGATGTGCATAGTTTATGCACATCTTCTCTCACAAAATGTGAACCAACAAGTGGGTATGGCTGAAACTAAGAATATACTTTAAAGGGCTGGTTGGCAGGCAATTTGAGAGGCAGAGAAGAAGCTTAGATGATGCACTGCACCGAGTCAATCGGCTCCAGAGGTGTGCTCATATTTCTTCACCTAAAGGATTCAATCTAAAGGATCATCATGGAATAGCAGATATTGTTTCTTCTCTAGCATGCTGCCATGCTCTCCAGAAATATTTTTCTCTTGTTGAGCCTAGTCTGTGCACAGTCCCATTTTTGTGCATTTAAGAGGGAAGGGCTAGGCACAGAGAGCTAGGTTACTTCAAGATATGATTTTGCTTGGAACCCACTGTCTGATTCACTGTCCAGATAGAAGTATATATTGTTTTTTACTGTTGCTATTATTAGGGTTGAGGTTTCATGGCCAAATCTGGAACAGAGAGGTGGTGAAGAAGGAGCAGGAACTGGTAGAATGGCAACTAAAGGAGAAGGAGACCAAAGCTCAACTTCAGGATGTGGAAGAGAATTTGAAAAGAGCACACTTTGTGCAGGCCTCACAACAACTGGAGCCCAAAAAGCTTCTGACATTATTGCCAGCTCTTCGTGAGTGGTTGCGTTCACTGAAAAAGGTTTGTTGGTTTCCAACACTTTCTGAGGCATTTCAAGAGGGATGTGAAGCTCCAGATTCAATAATGAATTTGCATAGGAAACATAAGGCTTCCAACACACCCCATGTCAATCCTTTCCTCATGCATTGGAGTTGACCTGCAAGGGCAATTCCTGCACCATCTGCAACATGTGACTTCTGATTCCTAAATCCAGTTTTGACTTTCCCTTCTGGATGATCAACATGAGTCTAAGTAATCTATTAGTTTTTGGTATAACATCTTCAGATGCGGTAGTACAGATGACCCAGGACATGTGCCTGGAAGCTCATCACCAGAGTGGAAAGATGACACTGATAGCTAAGTTGATGCCTTGTGTTTGAATGAGAGGTAATTGTTGGGTGCTTGGGTCTCATAGAAAAAGTGAAGTCTTGCCAGCTTGCAGGGGAAGAGAGGTGTCCTGGTCTGTGAGCTGTCACTATACGTGAATGAATTCCTGTGAGGTAACAACACAAGACTGCAATCTACATGAGTCAAACAGGCTAATTGAGTGAGCCTCTCAGCTGGTTCCAGTGAGTAGAAGATGAAGAAGATACCATGTTTCCTGAGAAGTGTGAGAGTGTTTTGTCACACATGAAGGGCCATTACTTCCTTTTTCCAGACATGGACATTCTCCAATAGTGGTTACTCATGTATTTCTCCAAAAAATCGGAACCCCACCGCATCCAATCCTTTGAATCAAACTGGTAACCAGCTTTGCTGGATCAATAATTAGAGGTGAGCATGCACTTGGGAGGTATTTGATCCCACAACCACTTGCATGGTGGTGATGGGTTACCATCTAGGCTATTGGCTTGATGCTTTTTGAAATTAGTAATGTGTTGACTGGGCAAACTCTTTGTTTACCAACTTGGAGGTTTGACTGAGTGGTTCTTCATGCTTTAAGACACCCCATAGGTCTACTGCATCCTTTTGATACTGGTCACCTTGTAACTACCATAACAGTCACAGTGGACCTTTATGAGAATCCCCAAGTCTGTACTCTTACTTGGACACATGTCTATTTGGCAATCACCTGAAGAAGGGCCATTCAGTCTATCATCCCCAAATACTGAATCTGAAGCCTGTTCAGGGCAAGGCATGAGTTTGGGAGCTTAAACTGTCATTGACATGGCCCATGAAAGGCCTTGTTGTCACAGATGAAGCTGCCTCTTGGTAATATCAAAGGTCCCAATGCAGAACAGAGAGTCTCATTGTGGATAGCTAGAGTGAGTGCTAGGTGTCAAAGATTTGAACATAACAGTTGTTCATGCATCAGGCTGGATGCTGCATGGACAATCTTAGCACTATTTTAACTGCAACATAGCAACTTGATTATGAATGTCTCAGAAATTGAGATCTCATAGTAAGAGTTCAGCTTCACAGTTCATCCCTGTGATGGCACACTGCTATGCAGGTGTGTTTGTTTACATGATTCTGGCATCATTTTACAACTGGAATAAGGTTTGGTGACCAACAAGTACAGAAACTGAGAGTTTGGAATGCAGAAAGTGAAACTGGTGACTTCTCATGAGGTGGAATTTATGTCAAGAACAGTTGTAATGTCAAGGTGTGGGCATTTGTATCCAAAGCTTGAAGCTTGCATCCAATCCGGTTTCCATGTCAAGGTCTGCTGTTCATCAAGTGGATAACACAGTGCCTGTGTGTGTTCACAATCAATGCATAACAACAATTTGGTAGTGGGGGGTGGTAACTGGTAATGAATGGGTACAGATTTCTAATGTTGAACTGCCAGCTTCATTTGAGGTGCTGATTCTATTGCAGGTAGGTACAGCAAGACCTGCAGACCGTCGCCAATTTCAGGTACCTACCCAAACAATAACATATTTTCCACAGGATTTGGACTGAGATGGGGATGAGATTTCTGGGTTGCTCAAAATGGTTGCATGCAGTTGTTGAGGAATGGGATGTGTACTTTTGAAGAGGAATGCTTGATTGATATCTTTAGAATTGACGGTTGGTACAAGATTGATGCTGCTTGTGGGAAGCAGGAAAAGGATGACCCAGAGCCCTGCCTTACACAAGTCATGGATGGCTATATTTTGCCGCCTCCTGCTGTTCAAACCAAGGATAAACTCAATCTGCCGGTATGCCCATTCCAATTATATGTGTGTGCAAACCCTGATTTTTAATCTTTAGCCTCTGATAAACATTGGAAGATAGCTTTCATAGAATTGAACCATGGATGATTAGGTGAGTGGGTGAATCTAGCTAATCAAACATCAGGGACTGTGCAAATGATTTCACATAGTTGAGCAAAATAAATTCACATTTTTCAGCATCTAGTATTTTGGGTTTTTCATTGCAGGCCCATCTGGGGCCACTGGGGGTGCTAAGTGAACAACTAGAGCAGCAATCAGATATGAAGCTCAGTCTTCCACAAATGGACGTGATTATCTGCTGTCTGACCAAAGAGATTCAGGCATTGCAGAAAGAACTGACTAAGCTGGCTAAAGTCTAGGCATCTGCCTCAGCTCTCTGGTAATGTCAACACTATTTCATAGATATGGTCCATTCATATCTGCCAGTAATGGCATTCACCAAGCCCAAATGCTGAACTGCAATTGGATTTCACAAGAAAGAAAACTCTAAGTGATGTCATCTTCCATGGATTGCTCAAGTCTATTATATATTTCATTGTTTTCGCACAAGGTTGCTACATAGTTTAGCCTGGTTTATGCTTGTAAGCACAATATCATCAATCAATCAATTGTGTATTGAGCCAACATTTTTAGCAAATAGAAATTTTGGAAAAACCACTGTAGTTGTCATACAGAAAAGAAATCTGCAGATAGAATTTGTACACCACTAGCTGTGACTCACAGATGAGCAAAACTAAACCCTAAGCCTGCTCTATTATATGAGAGTACAAATGTGGCCACGAAGCTTTTGTATTTAATTCTACACCAATAATCTAGCTCTCTGGAAGACAAACTGCTCAAATCTATGCTCACAAGCTGCTAGTACTCCTACACATGCTCAAAAATACTCATGTCATCACAACCATCACAAACCCTGCATCCACCATAGGTATATCGAAATAGCTATTTGCAACTTTCCTGCATATGAATCTTGCAACAAGACTCAGTGGATCAAACCCCAGTGTGCATCTGAATGAGGAAGTTCCTGACTAAAATGAGTTCTCTTCCAAAGGTGCCACTGCAGGGGTTGGTTCTGAATGCCCTGATATGCGCATTGCCCCAAACTCATCTTGTTGCCAATAGATTTCCACCATCAAGCCATTAGGCACATCTGTTGAGACACTGTTAGGCACTCTGATGTGCCGTGTCCCAACAGGCACCTGCCAGTTATCACACTTGTTAGAGCTCTCACCAAATCTACCTTCTTGTGAATTTAATGCACAATAAATGTACTTGAAGTTTCACAACATGCTTCAGAATATTGCTATATGAAGACTCATGAATTTTCTCTGGCAATGTCACAAACACTTCTGAAAGTGGATGAAAGATGGATAAATTAAGGTTGAACATATATCAGAACAGGTGGGAGGGCTTACATTCATGCTTTGGCCATGAATTGTTAGGGTCTCAACCCGCCCTTCAGCAGCAGCATTCTCAAGATCTGCTTGCTTTGTAATTGTCAGAAAGACTTCCTCTAATGTGGTCAGCCCCATTTGCAAATCTGTGACTCCAAGTTGAGTCTTACGGTGTTCCAATAGCCTGAAAAAGTCCTGGAGCAAAAGAATTCATAGTGAGAAAATGCTCATAACCTAACAAGATAATGAACCTCAGATTGCAACAAAATTGCATTACTGCCAAGCTTGTGATCGAGAGTTGAAACATCCCCAGTTTGAATCAAGTTGAAACAATGAGATATCTAGAGAATGGAGAGGAAAGCATAGGGACCGGTAATTGGCGTTCCCTCTCGCGAGGAATCACAAAGGTGGTGTATGCCCGACTTTCCTCCTTCGGCTCTACATCAAGTTGCTGTACACACATCATCAAAGAAAACACAAACCTTGAAGTCAGGAGTGCAAACACACACATGGAGATGCTGTAATATCATCCATCCTGATTGATACCAGACCTACATGATTCCAGGAGTAGTTTACCTCTTTGAAAAACTGTTTCACTTGTGTCCTCCGCTGCTCTTCCTCAGCCAGATGTCCAGGGTCGTGGGTGCTGTGCTCTGTCCTGACACTCACATTCACAACATACCCAGCTCCAAAGCGGGTCTTGAGCCGAATTGGTGTTCCAATGCATCGAATTCTTCCACGAGCCATGATTGCGATGCGGTCACCCAAAATGTCAGCCTCCTCCATTGAGTGAGTTGTTAGAACTATTGCACGCCCTGTTTTAGCTGCCTCAATCATGTCCCACACATGTCTTCGTGTAATTGGATCCATGCCTGTTGTCTGTATTGTAAAAGATTGACAAATTGTGTTAACATGATAACACAAACGAAATTATGCTGGTTTGGTACTCTTGAAAAAAGTGAGTGAGGAATGCTTATGTGAAGTGCTATGAATTTTGAAAGCAACAGATGCAACAGATTCCTTGGTAAATCTAGTTCTCAATGTATTTTTAACCAGGTGGATCACAATTGGACCACTGATAGTGTACTCAACTTCAGCAGCAGGATGACAGGGATTGATGCCATGACACTCTCTAGACGTGGTCATCTCAAACAAAGAACATACCGGTTCATCAAGGAAAAGAATTTTGGGGTCACCAATAAGAGCAATTGCCACACTCAAACGCCGCTTCATTCCTCCACTGTAGCTTGCAGCTCTCACATTTGCAGCCTCCACCAGCTTCACTTGAGACAAAAGCTCCTCAGTACTCTGCTCAGCAGGGAACACCAGAGATACATGCAAGCAAGGTCACACACAAAATGGCTATCAAAATTCCTCAACTCTCATATGACTTCATGAGAGATGTAGTTGCACATGTTAGTTTTTACATTGTATTCATAGTAGAATATTCCATGCTTCCAGGACAGATCCCCACTTGCAACAGGAAAATGCAGATCTTTTTGCATTTGAGATCGGCAGTGAGAGAAAACTGAGTAGATTTCAAAGAGGACCAAAGTTTCCAGATTTACACAAGGCTAAGTTTTGGAGTTGAATGTTACCCACACGAATAAGATCTGCCCCTGACAAGCCTTTAAGGCTTCCAAAAACATGCAGATGCTCACGTGCAGACAATGACTCCCAGAGCACATTAAACTGCACAACCACACAGACTTATTAGAGAAGACAGAAACACTGAGATTATCTTCAGTGATACGAGTGTATTTCCAGAAATGC
The DNA here is from genome assembly GCA_963921925.1 of Sphagnum tenellum. Classification (NCBI taxonomy): domain Eukaryota; kingdom Viridiplantae; phylum Streptophyta; class Sphagnopsida; order Sphagnales; family Sphagnaceae; genus Sphagnum; species Sphagnum tenellum. The sequence continues at coordinate 18,345,653 of OY998145.1, forward strand.
ACTAGAGTAATCAGGATAAACCAGAAGGTATTACAAAGCAGCAAACAACCAACCACATTCTGGGAATGACCAGCAAAAGAGATTGATGGCAAACCATTCATGCTTGTATCTGTTCCTGGCCCTCATCTTCCAAATCTAGTTTCATTCCTATTTCACTCTGTTTGTGACAATGTAGACAAAGACCTGCATATCACCATCTATGAACATTCAACTACAGGTAGATGGAAGTCATGAAGTACCTGAGGGCAAACACCCAATTTTTTGCGGATCTTAGCAATGCCTGCAGTACTTCTTATGGACTCCCCATACACCAATCCTGCCACATACTCAAAACATGTCTCATGACATTTGCTACAGAAAACAAGAAATGGAGGAAGCTCTCTATCAAAATTATAGGTGGCATGGCATGGTAAAATCCAAAAACTCTGAAAACAAGAACTAGTACGAGGTGCAAAAGGTATTTTATAGCATGGAGTTTCTAAAATCATGAGGAGATTGTGGAGAAAATGTATTGAAAGCTGATCAGAGTTTACAGAAAAAGCGTGAAGTGATATACCATCACCAGCAGTGGTAGGGATTATGCCAGTGAGACAATTGATGGTTGTTGTCTTTCCTGCACCATTGGGTCCAAGTAAGCAGAAAAGTTTGTCCTTCTCAATGTTGAACCATAACCCCTGTGATGCACATTGCAGCAAGGTATTTTAATACATGTAGTCATCCACACACTATGGACAGGAGTAGTCATGGATACCATGTCCACAAGATGCTAATTCCTTTTATTTGACGTGGCACCAAAACACAAAAAGCCACTCTTATGTTTTGCAGCTATAGGGTCTGAAAGAATGGCCTCACATTAAGTTAGGCCATTCTTTCAGACCCAATAGCCCATTGGGCTCCAAGTAGCTAGTGCACCTTCTTGTTGTGAAAGGAAACACAAACCAACAAACCTTCACTGCATGATATGGTGGTATCCTCTTCCAATGGCAGCATCCAACCCTTTTGCACATGCCAGCATAGCTCTTCACCAAGCCTTGAACTCTTACTGCAACAGCTGGGTCCTGCATTTGCAAAGTGCCTCTACCAAACTTCAGCAAATTATTTCTTCTCATAATGAGCTGATGACAAGAAAGGTTCAACATGTAACAGTGTCCTGTGCCTTGTCGTTGATTACCCAAGTCTCTCTATTGCTTTTGAGCAATGCTGTTTTGTCAAGAACAAGTAAATTGAGCACCATGTTCACTCAGCAGCATCTCCTACATGATGGTGATGCCATCTAATAACCAGAAATAGGAGGATTCATGTATCAAACATGTGCAAGTTTGAAGGAAAAAATTCATGTGTTGTCAAAGCACCTCATAGTTTGCAACCATTTGCTCTTTCACAAGATCCGCTTCAGCAGCAACATCAGGATCCAAAGGACCTTCATTCTCAGGAGGAGGAGGCACAGAGCCAACACAGCTACAACAACCCCCTCCTGAAGAAACAATTTGTCAACTCCCAAGATTGATTAAAAAAGAGAAGCAAGAATAATTACGAAAACCTACTATAGCCAACATCAAATTTTCACTCTTTGACATTCTCATTTTTGTTGACAAAATGGTAAGAAAAGTACATTGATGAATTGATTATATTCAACCCAACATGCAAAAACAAACCCACCTTCAGATTTCTTTGTCCCCTGTCCAGTCCAGTATGAGATGGAGAGGAAGTAAAACCATGGCTTGCGCAAACCATTGACATCTGGAAATACATTGTCAAAGTAGATAGCAAGCACAAACCAGAGACAGAACGTTCCAAGAAGCCAGAAATAAATACCATTCTACATGCACCCACCCACACCCAACATTATCAGATTCACATATGCTATATACATGTGGTTAGTTACTGAAGAGCTCAACTTTCAACAACAGTAACAAAAAATTCTCTCCATCAAGCTTCAGAAACAGAAAAAATTCACAAAAATTCCTCAGAAGATTATGAACCTTAGATATCCTGAATACTTGAGAGACAGAAATAAGGATCTAACCATGGTGAGAACACAATCCTCATTCCGGTATGAACATTGACCTCGATTTGACCAGTGAATTCCAGGGTCTTGCTTTGTAGAAGTGGCATCTCCCAAATACTTGAGGCTTATAGCAAGCAGATTTGGTGGGAAGAAAGACCAGAGAATACGGAGATACACCTTGAAAGTGTGTGAGTAAGGGAACCCAGAAATGGTCACCAACTGTTTTCATGCAACACACATTCAGAGATCAACAAGTTCAAGAAAAAGTTGTGAAATGGTTTAGTCATCACTCCTACTGCAGCTACCAAAACCTTCAGCGGCATTGATACCATTACCAACCCAGTATAAGACTAGCCAGTAACCACAATCTGGTGTCATAACTACGAATAAAATAAACAAATCTAGGTTCTTCTACATTGTGTAAACTGGTAAAAGAAATTGCAGAGAAGAATGGAAAATCAACCTGTAAGATAACGCCAATTATGAAGATGTAGTAACTGAGAGTTGTGGCTGATGTAGCCACACTGACAAAATTGGATATCATGAATGCAAAGCCTGTCTGCAGTGATCAAAATTGGGAGCATGAGGTCATCAAATGCAAAAGCATGTGCATTTGTTCAATAAACCTTGAGAATATACACAGCAATAATAAACTCTTGATTAACATCAGATATAAGGACATCAAATGCAAAACGTATTTTTGTTGCTTCAAAACACAGCATTGAGAATAACACATGGCAATAACAAACTCTCATTGTTATAGTCTTATTGTATGATTGGGGTTAGGAATTCACCATGTTGAATGAAAACAGGAAGAAAATGAAGAAAAGAACTCCAAAATTGTTGTGAAGGAAGAAATCAAATTGGAACAGAAGGCCGAAGCAAACAAGTAGGAGAGATGACACAAACACCAGCACAACCTCCCACAGTAACCATGTAAGCCAATAAGCAGAGTCCATCAAACCCATGGTTGTCATCATCTGCAACACATTGAACATCCACATCTATTGATCTTTCACAGTCTTTCTTCTAGATGCCCAACATAAAGACAAGAAAATGCTTTGCTTAAGGATTCACAAAGGGTTATACATGAAAGAATGACATACTCTGTCACAAACTTGGAAGTAGCACCTCACTCACCTGTCTCAACCGTGTCTCCTTCTCCAGAACAAGACTGCTCACTTGAATCACAAAACCAAACATAGCTGATGCCAACAAGAAAACAGGCCCAACAGTTGTGAAAACTGAATCTGTTTTGATTGCTGGGTGAGCAAACTCAATGAAAGAAGGATCCCATGACAGGCTTGAATCTGCACCAAGTCATCCAACAGGAAAAAAACATTGATCAGCTAAAAGTTGAACTCATGGCTGATTCCATGACCTGCAAAAACAATCTCCCTTGGGCATCCATAACATATAACTCATGTGTTGCAAAGGACCATCAAAATTCACCGATGACACAACAATGTCATGTAGCCAGACCTTGAAACAACACAAATCCTGGTGTCAATTTCTGGATCCAAAGCTCAAAAGCACTTGCATTCTTCTGAGTGCAAACAAAAAGGTAGGTGTTCTGACATCAGATGTCCGTGAAGGTTAATATTGCAAAGGGGAGTGCCTAGGTTATGCACATACTTCCCAACAAGGTGCGTGCAATCTCACGCTCTGCAGCTGCTTGCAGTGGAATTCCATAACTGAAATTGGGATCTGAATATCTTCCTTTGAAATATATGGTGGTAGAATTAGTTTGGATCCCATATCCAATCACTGATGTGCCACGCTCTTCAAGGTACAAGGTACCATAACACCGCATTGGATTTTCAAGTAGCCAAGCATCAACAGCTGTGGGTGTATCAAATTGCAGTACCTGCACCCAAACACACAAACAGAGAAGGATAAGTCTTCTTTGAACATGCATACGTAATGCTCAACATTTTGTGTCTGGACTCTACACTAGAGATATGAAAACAGTTGTTCAGGATTTTGATTTTCACCTTGTTGTCTGGGATGGGCCGATTCGGATTGTTCTTCATGATACTATCAACCAGCGACAGAATTCGAGAGCTCTTACTCCCACTCCATATGAAATCATAGCAAGGTAATTGAATATAGTATGCATCCTCGCATGCAGGAATAGATGCAACAGTTTTTGGTTGCGGAGCAAACAAATTCTTGTAGGAAGAAGTCGTTGAGAGCCTCGCCTTGTCCGATTGGTCCACACAGAAAATGAGAAAGATGAAGAAGAATGATGACGCCAGCTGGAGAACTGTCACAATTTAGTTTTTTGCCCACAAAACTCGTCAGAAATTGCAGCTGAAAATGTAGCTTGCGTCTTGTATGATCTTTAGTGCTACATATTAGTCACGAAGATTCTTTCGAAAAAATAGGCCATCCTTCAACACCCAGCTCTGGGAAAACCAAGCTGATAGGTTAGCTAGTGGGCAAGAGCTTTGCAATGGATGCCAAGAGGAGACAAGAGCAACACGAAGACGGCTAAACATACATGTTGCTCTCCTACTACGGTAAGAGAGAAGTGCGTTCTTGCGCAGCAGACTGCTGGATTGCTGAAGAAACAAGGACCATCCTGTTCTCGGAACTTTCTGACCACTATATGGATTATGATCGTTAGCCATTAAACCTCCCTAACCAAAATCGAGACCAAAGCGTCGGAAAATTCAACAACAACAATAGCACTACAATCGACCGAAAACTATACAAACAGAACAGACGATCTGTCGACTCTCGAGTGAGAGAGACTGGGCTCGAAAACTTCGCGTGTTACACCGACTCCACCAAAACCCACCTCCACCCAAATTTGACAAAGTCCGAGTTTTCTACTCGCACGCGAAAGAAGAAAAACCAAACGCTGAAACACACAAACAAACCGACGGATCTCTCTCATGCTACGAACATTGCAACAGACCCCCTCACTGTCTCTCTCTCTCTCTCACTTTCCACTCGCTCATTCCCCCAAGTCTCCGTCTTTTTCCTCTCTGCTCTACTAACTTTCGTGACCAACTTGAAAAACAAAATCGATCACGGCATCGACAAGGTGATCGCCATTCGTTGCTCTTAGCAGCTACCTGATTTGGGACAATTCTCTATACACCTCCTCACTCGCTACCAGTGGAAAAATTTGTGAGTTCATCCCATCTGAGTCCTGAAAGGTTACGATTCCTTCTCTTACTCTTCCTCTATTTCTTCTTCTGACTCTTCTTGCTCTTACCCATTTGCTGTATTCGCGGGAGAATTTGATGACCAAGGAATGGCACAAACGGCATTTTGGGAAGTTGCTCATTTGTGGATTTAATCCAAATCTTTACAATAGCAATAACGGAGACAAAACCGACAATTCAAAATGCTCCTCGACACTAATAAATACTTATAACACAAAGTCGCAGGTCCCAAGCCTGGATTCTTGCGAACGAGATGTTTCCCTTTTTGTAAGAAAAACACAAAAAAACAAAACCAAAACCCAAAAAAAAAATACACAGTGAGTGAGCGAGCGCGGGATGATGATGCTTCCGGGAAAGAGAACAGGGGCATCGGTATATCCAGTTTCTGACGTGTTTACTGCAACAAGTTGGCTAAACTTCCTTCTCGCGAAACGATGGTGACTTGGATGACGTTTCCGTTTGTAATACCCCTCCACAAATTACATGTAATATCCCTCCACAAAGAATTCAAGGCGTTGACAACAAAAGAATATTAATGTGTCACCAAAAAGACAGGGAGATGATTTTTGGTGTCAAAAACCCTAACATTCAGAATATAGACTTGATAAGAATTACTGAAATCTTCTTGAAATAGAAAGAAGGTTATTCCAAGAGTTATTTCTACATCTAAGTCCTTACAGACATCAAACTTTATTATTCTAATTCTATGGACCTAAAGGGAGATCTTTGATTTCCTCTCAATAAGCCAACTAGTTGCTTCATGAGAATGGCAACTCATATTTCAACAAGAGAAATCCTACAAGTGCAATCCCATAATCATTACATGGTTCCTCTTAGAAATTGGATAGAAACTCAAAACATAATAGGTGAATGTGATTTTATACATTTCATAGTATCCCCTTGTTCCCAAAATCCCTGGAGCTCCCCTATCTAGCAAGTATTCTCTTCCAAGAATGACAACATTGCATACTCACATTAAGACCCCCAAACTATCAAAGATAATGCTGCCACAACAACCACTCCTGAAATCTTAGACTCATTCATCATTTCCGTTGTGTTGGTCCCTCAAAATGCAAAATGCTAAACCTTTTAATTTCTTCCTAACAATCTTGGCACAATGAAAGATCAAGCATCGGGACTCTCGAGAAGAAGAAGTCAAAATCAACTTCTACCCCTAACCAATCACAATCGAACTCCAAATCAACTCCACATGTCCTAATGATAAAAAAACTAAGAACTTAGCTTCTTTCCTTGGCCAAAAATCCTACCTTTCTTCACTTTTGCCCGCTTCATATAACTTTCTTCTCTCCACATCCCCTCGCTCCTTTGAAAGTTCCGCACCACTCCTCCATCAAACCATTATTCACACAGCTCATAACGAGTATCCATTGAACAACTAGGATTATGTTCCATCACTGAAACCAGCTGACCAATACCACTCCATAATAACCTGCAAAACAACAAACCAAGCCAAAAACAAAAAAACAAAAAAATAAACTTTTCGGCATCCTTGAAACACCACGCCTTTAGTAACTCTGCCACAAAGCTGAAATAGGGTTTTATGTTTTCATCCACAAAAAATGTTTAACATTGATTTTAGGTCACAAATGCCTTGTAGAAAAGTTGTTGTTGGAATGAAATATCACATCGAACCGCACATCTTGGAAAATCTAGGCCCTTGCTAAATTACAAAAAAAAAAAAAAAATCATGTGCTTTTACATGTAGGTTAAAGCCCCAAGGCAAAGGCATTCCCAAAATAATTTGCCCCCAAGCCGAAGGGGCAACTTATTTTGGGAATGTTCCCGCCGAAGGACTTTACTTGGCATAAAAATTGTAACATTTTTTTTTTTAAAATTTTAATTGTGATAACTAGTGTGTACCAAATGGGTACCATCTGGGTATCACGAAAAAAAATGATTTTTTGTACATGATGGATATCCTTCTAGTACCCATTGGACTTGGTAACATGCCTTCCCCATACATTGGGAAATTTCTACCAAGTTTTTAGTTATGATGAAAGGGGAGACCCCTAGTTAAAAGGCAAGGTTTTAAAGCTAGACCCTTCTCCTACACCTAAAGGGTGTATGATGGAAAATTTTAAATGGATTTTGAGTGGGTCAAGGTCGTCAAATGTTGTGTAAAGTCAAAATAGACCGTGTTCACCCATCTTGCAATACTCAATAGGAAAATAAAAGAGTTGACTTTTGTTTCTAAGTAAAAAAAAAATTTCACAACTTACTAGTGTGGCATGTGCCCTCAACCCAAGTGTTAACTAGTTACACAACTAATTTTTCCTTCCAAAATCATTTTTTGTAATTAAATGAATTCTCAATGACAAAGACTACTCAAAATTCAATATTTCCTACACCTTAAGTCTATAATTTCTCAATCGCCTTTGTTAAATCCTATGCACTAAGGGCTTTCCAACGATACCAAGAGCATGCTCAAATCCCTCTAAAACTTTTGTTTTATTTAAACTTAGTGAAAAATTGTTCAATATTCAATAACTTTTTCACTTTTCACCATAGATCAAAGCATTATGAAACCATCTTGACACACCTCTCCTTGTCAAGGGTTTTCGGATGACATTAAGATCCCAGCAAAAGGTGTCATAGTTTGATAGATCTCAATGTGACGAACAAAACAAAACAAACTACCTTCCTTTATTTGTAGATTAGTGGGTTAAGGTTTCTCTTCTTTCTCTTTTTTTTAATGTTATTTATTGAGTCTTCATTATTTTTTTCTTTTGTTACATTTCAACAAGTAGAATCATCATGGACAAAAGGAAGAAAAGGATTCTTGTGGTAATGTTATGTATTCATGTTTGCACATGATGGTACAAAATGTGTTTGATATGCGAGCATTGGCTTTCAAGGGAGAATAAAAGAATGCATTGATTTTGAACATTTATTTTGATACTATGAATGTAAAAAAATGCATAAACTGAGCATTCAAGATGCAATCTGATTTTATAGATAGATTGTTGTCAAGTTCTTCTATTAGAAAGATATTCAAACAGAGGACATGGGTCTCTTGTGTTACATTTTGATTCTTTGTAAAAAAATTGGGTCCATTTTTGCAACGTAGCATACATGCAAATAAGAAAATGTATTTGAATTGAAAGTAGGGTTGCAATGTCATTACAAAGCTCAAAACTAAAAATACATTATGTACCCTAAGTGTGGAATGTGGATCATAAAAAACACCATGTGTAATAGCCAAAGAATTTTGTAGATTGGTAAGGGTGCACATGCAAAAGATCTTTGTTCAATTTCCAAGCAAAGAAAGATTTGAAGTTTTAGCAAGTGAGTTTGAAGCAATTGATGGCATCCCACATATGATAGGTGCCATTAATTGATGATAGCCATATATCAAATTGTGTTCCAATAACTAGCGAAGAATAATGTTATTGTCAAAATCTTTTCATTCAATTTTACTCCAAGGGTTTTTAATACTAGAAGTGTGTTTTGAGACTATAAATTTGAATGAATAAGAAACATACATGATTGAACAATTTTCCAATTGATAAAGGCACAATAAACTTACATTAAAAAAATATATTTACCATAAAAGTTGATTGGAAATGTAGCTTACCCAATGTGTTCATGGATGATTTACTCATTCAAAGGTTGTGGAAATGTATTGGAGCCTTACAAGGTGATTTGAAATTTCATACAAAGTTCCACATGCATATGTGTGGAAAGAACATTTGGCATTTGAAAGGGGTTTGGAGAATCATAATGTGACAAACAAATGTACCATTGTGATTAATGGCCAAACTTGTATTTATTTGCATTGTATCATATAACATATGCGAATTACAAAAGGACGTATTTGACACAAAATTGATAATTGAAACTAAAATGCAATTACAAAATAATTGATGAATTGAAAAGAGAATAAGAATTTAAAGGTGACAAAGATGTCATACTTGAAATGAGAAGTAAAATTTGTCATATGACAAAAGACATTTCATAGACTATATATTAATTGGTAAATTGCATGTTTGATGAAAGAAAATGAGAAAGATGGAGATTCATTGAGAAAAAAATTCAAACACATGAGGCCATTGCAAAATCACCATAGCATTACACAATTAGAAATGACAATACTCTAGCCTTCTTATATCCCAATAGTGAATCTAAACGTATGAGTGAATAATTCTACATTTTTTATTATAATACAACCAAGTCTACATCCATGTATTCAATAAAGTTGTGGTCTTTTGAAGTGTAAGAATATTGAGTTTGTAAAATTCCTTGCCATTCTTTCTGAAAACCTTTCAAATTAATCTTGAATTTTTTTTCACCCTTTGTTTTGTTCCATTTGGTGGAGCAAAATTAACATGTGTAAATTGAATTGATTCTTGGTTGCCTTGGTTATCATTTCCTTCCATAATCAAGGTTGGCATTTGATTAGTCACACTTGCCCAAATGTAATTCCACAAGTCCATTTCATCAAAATATTGACATTCATACCTATTTTTTTATTTTTGATTGGCCCTCTTATCATTTTTACATTCAACATGAAATATTTCAAACTTATGTTTACAAATTAACCATGTGTGGTGGAGCTTCAATCAGCACAATTAAAAAAAGAAAATCAAAAAATAAATTTTGGATCATCCTATTTCATGTTTGGCCAAATTAACTTCTAATTCATTTGTGCCACCCTTTCCAAATAGGCATCACTAGAAGGTACCCTTAAGTGTTGAATATTGAAAAGTAGGAAACAAATTGAATTGCACTCAAATTTTGTGGGAACCAAAGAAGATCCATGCAAAAAATGAGATTAAGAAAATGTCACCCAAAGATAATTCTAACTCCATTGTTGTGATTAAGAAAACACTTCAGTTTGTGATAATACATTCTATTGTGAAACAAACTATGTAAAGAAATTTTTATTAACAAAACAACCTCATACCATGCATGTGAGAGAAAAGCTTAGGAATGAGCTTGAGATAAGATTACAAAATGGGAAAGTTGACCTCTACGTAATTTATAGGGTAAACAAATATAGACTTGGCAACATTCAAAATCCCCCCCCTTCCCACCCCCCTCCCAATTACTTATTGCTTTTAAAATGATTAAAATATTCTTTGCCAAGCAATTGTTGAATTTTGTATATGGTCTCCCCAAGAATTTTGTCAAATTCACTTCTTTGGTAATACCAATTCAATTAACCTAATACCGATATTAATCAATTTGTTCAAAACTTAACACCCACCTAGCACTAGTTCAAACCAATTCTTTTCTCAAGTGTTATATATGATTAATCAATTGTTATTATTATATAATTACTTTCGAACTTTCTTTCTTTTTGCATTAATATCATGCAAAAACATGATATATGTATTACTTCACATATGTCTACATTTGTAATAATATATAACATTAGTGACTACACAACTATATATATTATATGTAATAAAGTCATACTCATAGCTTTTGCCAATAGTGATATTTTTTGTTGTAATAATTTATGTTATTTTCCATGTGACTTCTATCACCATGTAATCAAGAAAGACAATGATTTTTATTATTGCAATCAAGAGATGTAATTAAATAATACATATTTATTGCATTATGAAATGTAAACACATGTTTAACCATAGTAAGGCCATGTGGACAATATAGTTAGACCTATTTATTAACCTAGGACCAAGTAACTTAGGCGTCTAAGTAGGTAGGTAGGCATGTGTAGATAAATATGCAAGTTTATTCGTGGGTACGCTTAAATAGGATCCTATTGAATTTGTTGGTCACAAGCATTTTTTATTCGCTCATCCAAAATGGTATCAACATTTTGAATATTTGCAGTGCATGTATTATGTGTAGATTTTTTATGTCTATTTATATAATTTATGAAGTTGAATTTGTTGACAAAAGATATAGAATAAATCTCATGAAAGGGAAACATTACAACATTATCCCACACCCTTTGTCCCATACAAAAGTAGCCTGCTTATTTGCCCATTTCTTACTACCTATTTTCAACCTACCTAACTTAGGTTAAGCTTCTTTAATATATATGTAGGTAGGTATAAACATGTAACCTAACTATTTTACCTTACCCTACCCTATAACATGCCTACTTACTTAAATAACCTAACTAATTACCTATTTAACATAGGTTATATTAGTTGTTACTTACCTAATTACATACTTAAATTATCTACTTAAATAGGTAAGTAAGTAAGTTAGGTAGGTAATAAAGTTAAATAGGGAGATAAAATAGTTAGTTAAATAGATAGCTTAAGTTAGGTAGATAGGTATGTTACATAAGTATGTAGGTAGGTGGGTAGGTAAATAGCCTAGATAAGTAGGTAGGTAAGAAAAGGTGAGCAAATAGGTGACCTACATTAGATAGGTAAGGATAGGTGGGTAAGTTAGGTAGGTTGATAAGTTAGGCAAGGAAATAAGTAAGTGAGTAAGTAGATGGGTAGGTAAGCAATATAAAATAGGCAAATAGCCTAAGTAGATAAGTAAGGAAGCATACTTACTTGTTATTAGTCCCAACTTACACTTATATCTTCAGATATATACCTTTAGACAATATATTCCTAATATATCTTCAATATATATCTAGAGACTCTATGTCAATGTCATCATTGTGACCAATATTTTTTAAATTTATAATTAATGTGATATGTTATGGGGTAGGTGAATGAGAAATCATTCACAATTCATTCATTCAAAAAAATGAATTGTCATTAATTGCATCTCATGTTGTAAATATGACCAATGAAAGAAATGACTATAATCATGTATTCACTATGATAATTAGTACAAAACATTTTACATGTCACATACAATTACATGATAGGTTTGAACATTAATAATAAAATGAGCAAGTCGTGATACCATGTTTGGCATAATGTAATGTTATAACTATTACGCACTTGCTTCTAATTCAAAAAACTTACTACTATAATACCCAAAATTTTGTTAAGTTTGTTATGTCCATGCCATTTGCCAAGGAAGTGTGTGCCACCTATCCTTGTCACCATGATATCTATATGAAAATTTAAAACAAAACTAATGAATGAGGAGAAGGGGAAAAAGCTGAATTCACCGAATATGATTTTAAAAAGATATTAAAGCTTGAACAAATCCTTACTAATAATCTAAACACTTGATTTTGTAATTTTTTTTCATGATGTCACTGATTTGGGAAGGCCAAAAGATGGGGAAACCTTTTTTTTTCAATAGTGTGAAAAACAAAAACAATGAAAGACATTCCAAATGTAGTGGTCTTCTAGTATGTGTTTTACTTGAATTTTGACCTTGAGAAGACCCTCAAAGAACAATTTTCAATCCTTTGGCCCCATCATTCCTATCTTCCTAAGATGGGCTCTCTATGAGTTTACACCAACATTATTAACCCAACAAAAATTGTCGGTTGTTCCAACCTATCCAACATGTCCTTCAAAAGATTCACCTTAAGCAAGCTCCATGAAAGTTCAAGCTCTCAACAAAAAGAAATATAAAGTATAAATTGAGTTTGTGGTGCTAAGGTAAAGTCACTAGTGGCATAATTTCACGTGCAGTGGTTGTTTAAATACAATATCATGCAACTCATGTTTTAAAACTGTGAACATCAAACCCCCTAAACCTATTTTTTGGGTTTAGGGTTTGACATAATTCCTTGTATTTAAGAAAACCCAAAAAAGAAGTTGGAAAATAATCAAGTATGCCAAGAATTTTACAAGTAACTTGGTGATAGTTATTTCCTATTTGGGGACATTTGTCAAATATTTGGGTGCTCAAATATTTCTTAAGCATTTTCTTAAATATTTATTATGGATGAAAAAGTGGATTGTATTGAATCAAATCCATAGATGAAAATTGGATAATGATTGATGAATTTCATTCATTGGACCAAAATTACACAATTATGGATTGACTTCATCCATGAACAATGAACTCGGTAATGCTGATGAAGTTCATCCATCATGAATGAAAAATGAACGCTCATGCATAAACTTGTCCATGAAAAACAAATTAAGTTACATGACTACTTATGAAATGCCTTTTTGCAGTTGATTATAGGATTATCAATAGATATGTTTTTCCAACTATGTTGGAGTTGGTTGTTGCATGCTATTTGTGATGCTTATTATAGATTATGAATCATATCATGAATCCATATGTTATATTATTCAGCATTCCATAGGCTGCATAGGTAAGAATGGACTTCAATAGAATATGTAAAATTACATCCAAAATTTTATGACAGCAACCAAATGAGTTGACTGTTGCCATCCCCTCTTCTTGCATAGTTCTTTGTTATCAAATCTGCACTAATAAAATGTCAGAAAACAACTGTTGCTTAATCAACAAACTTGTGGGCCATGTTAAAACTTGTTCTTGAAGGTATTTCATTTACAACTTGCTAGCATATGTCTTGGACCCACTACTAAGAAACATCTTTTCTTTGTTTAAAATAATTTATTATTTTACAAAGCATGTTCAATAATCATTTTTCAAAATTCTGAAGGCTTTATGATTTCCTAGACTGCCTTTGCTGGGGGTTACTAAACACCGAATATCATTGAAAGGTGGAGCAATTCGTTCTAAATTTACATGCGCTTTGTCTGATACACTGAGTGATAAGCAATGCAACCAGTGAACACTAAGGGATCTCAACAAATGGCTCTTGTGTAATCTATGTATGCAAGGTCATCAAGATCAACACAATTAAACCATTCAGCAATGTATTTTACCAAAGAAGATTTGGAAAACTGCATAAATAAAGTGGAAGCTAAAAGTGCACATGGTGATTGGATTGCTGACAAGTTTGAGAGTTATTTCAACATCAATAACTTAACTCTCCAGATGCACCCAAAAACAGCCACCCAGTTCTATGGAGGGAGCTGTTGCAGTCAGCCTTCCCTTCAGGCATTGGATTCCTGGACTAGAGCGGGAACCTGTAAGCCCACAAGGAGGGGCAGGATAGCAATACTAAAGGCCACAGTTAACCTTCCTTTCATGAGTTGGATTCTTCAAGTAGAGCAGTAAGTCCCCATGGCAGGTGGGATAGCAGTACCACAGCCTTACAGGGATTCTCCCAACACAGCAGCAATCGCTTTCCGATTCTAGAAGTCTAGCCCAAGGAAAATATTGAACTAATGATTTAATTTACACACCACTAGAGCCTCCTACAGAACCGTCAGCAACTGTACTTACCTCCTCTTTATTCTCCTGATGTTTGTTGTCTGTAAGTTCCTGTATTGTTGGATCAATCAACAAGCGCACAGACTCCTGTTGAGTATCTGCACCCCAACAAAAGAACGTTTAAATGCAAGAAACCTCAAGCATCCAGATAGAAGAAATAATGCCACCATCCACCATCCAACCTGTGCAATTGCTCGTATTCAGTGCCAGATCATATCCTACAGAACATCAGCTAACTGTCATAAAACTGATGGGATAGTTATACTGTACCAGCTGCAATATTTGCACCTTCCATGGTAACCTGCCCTTCAGGTTTGATCAATTCACCATCCCTTCCACTATCTTGGTTGTTTTGAGAATCCTCTGATTGGGACACAACTTGCAACTTTGCAGTAGACTCTTGAGTTTCCTGCACTTCTGTATTCTGGCTGGAGGTCCAGTCAGAACCATCCCTGCCCTGCCCAATATCTGTTTCATGGGAGTCCTTCACCTCAGCACCAGCACTGCCATCTGCAGTGGTAGATGATTGATTTTCTTGAGGACTTCTGTCACCTTCCTGTTCTTCTGATGTACTCTCCTCCTTATCCTCCTTTGTCCCTTGAGAGGCCTGAGTACCTCCATCCTTTGAACTTAGTTGTGAATCAGCATCAACATTGCCTATTTCATCCTTTTCTTTTGAGAAACCCTGAATAAGTTTCTCTGTCTCCATCCGTTGCCTTGTGAACTCATCACGCTTGTCTTCCTCCTCTTTGCTGGCTAGAACATTCTCTGAATTAAGAGATTCTGCCTGTTGCTGGGACTCAACATTCTCATTACTGTCATTTGTTCCTTCTTTATGCCCATCACTCATCTGGTACTCCTCCTTTCTTCCCTGAGAACCATCCCCTACATTCTCAAGTTCAGTTTCCTTCTTGGGCTCATGATTCCCCAGCTCTTGAGAGCTATCCTCACCTGTTCTCAACTCAGTCATCTCCTGTGAGTGACTCTCCCCTGGCAGAATCACATCTTTTGAGGTTTGGTCATTACTTTTATCAGAATCCTGACCCAGCTTCTCTTCCACCTTCATCCCTTCAGACTCCAAATTCCTGTTGTCTGTTTCTGGTTGTTTGCCCAACTCCTGACTGCTTCCCTGTTCTTTGTTGGAAGTTGTG
Source organism: Sphagnum tenellum (assembly GCA_963921925.1). Classification (NCBI taxonomy): domain Eukaryota; kingdom Viridiplantae; phylum Streptophyta; class Sphagnopsida; order Sphagnales; family Sphagnaceae; genus Sphagnum; species Sphagnum tenellum. The sequence continues at coordinate 18,361,165 of OY998145.1, forward strand.
GAGCCCTCCCACTTATTTTCCACCATAGACTCAGAGTCGATTGTCCTCAGAATAGTAGTGTTTCCTGCCTCTTCCACATAAGAAACCTGATTTTCTTTTGGTTTCTCCTCCCCATCCACCACAGTAGACAGATTCATCATGGAATCTGTTGATTTTGTCTCAATCTTTTCTGCAGGCTGCTCAGTTGTAGTCCCACCTCTTGAGCCATCGTTGAATTCTACGTCCTCATCTCCAGAATCCTGTCCAGACTTCTCCTGATTGTTCCTCTCTTCTTCATTCTTGAGATCCGTAAAGTCTGTCCCAACATCTTGTTGCAGATCTGCTTCGTCTTGTTGCTGGTCTGTAGCCACAAACACAGAAAGAAAGGTCAGAACCATATACATGCAAGCCACAGTGGCCAAATCAACTCCTTTCTCTTGCAAATGAAAAGGGTCATTCTAGACAAGAACAGACATTGACTGGTCTGTGAAACTCCTTTTCTGCCTTCAGTTCACTTTAGAGATCACATACTGGAAGGCCCACATGGTTCCACATAATTGAATCACAGGCAACAGAAATGCAAGAGAAGTGAGGAAAACCTAGATCACTGGCATCTTGGTCACGGGGTTTCTCATGAGTTTCAACAACTTCTACATCTTGGTCTTCTTCCTCATCCTGAAGATCAGCACCATCCTTTGCTGTGTGCTCCACAAAGTCCAGATCATCCCTTACTGACTCCTCCCCAGTCCCTACATTAGCAAACCTGTATTATCAGACATACAGCAACTCCCAGCTCTCTTGCATCTGTGAATCAGAAGAATTGTGCCAGGAAGTGCAACTACTGGCAGGAAAAAGGCTGACTTTCATGTACATGAAAGGCATGAGCATGAACTCAGCAAACCATGTTGTTGTCAAGCATTCATTGTGCAAGGCCACAAAAAATGCATAGCAGGGCCCCAGGATATGGTCCTTGGCAACCTACACCCTTCAAACCTCCTCCTAGAAAATATGCAATGAGAACTAGTTCCTGGTGAGGTATGCCATACCTTCAGCAGCATCAAATGCATTTACTTCATCTTTTTCTTCTTCTGCTGGCTCATCCCTCTCCACTTCTTGTTCCCGCTCCTGCTCCTCCTTTGCCACTTGCAGATCTGGTTTCAACCCCTTCCGACCAAACAGGACCTCTGTCCTGGAATTCTGAAGTCCACCAACTTGATCCTCATCATATGATGAGTGAGCAGGTCTCTGTGCATGGTTAAGTTGGTAGATTATCCATGTCAACACCAGAGTGATCATGGCAATCTGCACCACATGCTTCACCTTGAACCCCTTGGACTTCTGGTGTCGCTGTGCTGGGAACATTGTGGAGGCCCAGATTGGAGAATACATTGGTCTCACAGCTCCTTTGCCGTCCCTCAAACCTTCTTCATTCGATTTTCAAAGTCTCTGGCCCTTCCACTCACTCTCTCAACCTTCGTGCCTGCACACTTCGAAATTAAAAGAAAAAAAACTTGCTGCATCCTCGGTCCATTAAAAAGAGTTACATCCCAAAACTAAACTGCAGAAATTAGAAACATGGAGAAAACAGCTTCCAGGATCTGAAGTTTGGGATACTTTAGAATCTGGAAACTGAAATTTTATGTATGATTTCCCTAAAAGAATTTAAGACTGGTTGCTGGGACAATCCACGGTGACCTAATCGCGGAGATTGTATCCACATAACACTCAATGTTGGGCCACACTTCTAAGAGCTACTCACAGGGGAACCAAAACCAAAACCCTAGTCCTCGAGAGATAACAAAGATGTTGGATTTCGCTACTCACAGGGATATGTATGTATGTACCCCTGGCACACTTCACAACGTAGTTTGACTACTGACGAAATAGTGAAATGCACCAGCACCAGCTCAAAATAACAATGCAACGAGATCTTAACAAATGCAAGCCATCACTCAATTCCATAAGAAACACACGCACGCACAGATGGAGCGAAAAACTCACATGAACAAAAAAAAACGAATTCGTCGCCACGTTGTTGATGGAATCTGAGAGAAACAATCCTGAGAGTATTTCCGGATCAGAAAACTAATACCTTAGCGCTCCCGTAACTCCGCATTCTTCAACACAAAAAAAAAAAAAAAAACATCACTGATGAAGTGGGAATCAAAACACTAGTATTCAAGGGAACAAAAAAGGGAGGACTTTCGAAGGGGCAAAACAAGCACAAGAATTTATTAAAAAACACAAACACAAACAAAAGGATTTTTTCATTTTTTTCAATTTTAAAAACGATCCCCCCGAGCAAGTAAGAAGACTAGAAAAGCTACGACACGGGATGCACCAGGAATTCTTCGAGGAGTGCTGATGTGCGCGAATCTGGTTTCTACATCTCTCTCAGTGGATTACGAAGCATCTATTTGCCACACGCGATGGAAGCTGGAAATGCGCAAAGCTTTGCGCAATCTTCCGTGTTCCTTTCTTCGTATGCCCTCCCGACATAAGAGTCCTTGGCTTTCGTGGACTTGTGAAAGTTCGCGGGAGTCGTTCCCAATTGGCTGGACACCCAAAACTTGGAAGGGGATTGGTCAATAACTAATTTCTGAAAATTTGATTTTTTTTTTTTTCCTTTTTTTCGCTTGTTGGTAGGAAATGAGTTCAGCTGAGATATCTAACAGTAGTACCTACTTTGAACCTACCTAGTACCTACCTACCCACCTACTTACCTACCTCCCTACCTACCTAGTACCTACTTTGAATGGCTTCCCCTTTCTTTTTTCTCTTCTTCTTTTCTTTTTTTTCTTTTTTTTTTGGGGCTTGAAAAGAAAAGAAAAAGAATCATAGCATTAAAAGGAAGGGCAAAAAAACACAAACCCAAAGGAGCAATTAGGTACATCCCCCAAGGGTCAAAGTTTGCATGACTTTTCCCTTTTTTTTTTCCCCCTTCTTTTTCCCTTCTTCTTGGGTTCAATGTGGGGTGAGGTATATGTGTTTATGTGCCAATTTTTTGTTTGTTGCATACTTACTTGTGTGTGAATTTTTGTCTCTTGTGTGTTTTTTTTTTGGTGCACATTCTTAACTTGGTTTCAATCTTGGCTCATTTCAAAGTGTCTTTTTTGGACAATTTTGTTTTTTAATGTAGAATGTCATTGGACTGTATTAAATTATGTTCATTTTTTTGGGTTGGAATTTTAGGGTACATGTTTTGATGTCCATTTGTTTGGCTATGTAGTATTAATTAATAGCCTCCAACAAAGGATTTTGGTCATACTAACAAATAATGAGCTTACATTTTTCATGAAAAACTGAGTCAAAAGTTATATAATAAAATTTAAGCCTTGATGAGAACTTGATTACTTATATATATAATTGGATAAGAACTTGGAAGGGGATTGCCAATATTAAATGAAAAAGTTTCTCTTTTTCTTTTTTCTTGTCGGGAGGAAATGATTTAAGCTGTTATGACATGAGTAGTTTGACGACTTTTCTTTTTTCTTTTGAGTTTTTTGGTTGGAGTTTGTGCTTGATGTATACTTTGTGTGAATTTTTTGTTTGATGTATAAATTGTGTGCAATTGTTTTATCTTGCATGCATTTTTTAATGTACACACTCTCAACTTGTTTTCAATCTTGACTCACTCAAATATTTTGAACATTTTTTTAAGTTAAATGTTATTGGGTGAAGCGTTGTTATATTTTATTTTATTTTCACTTGTGATTGTTAAGGAATTTTTATTTTTTTTTAAACAAGATTCTTTGAAATATTTATTGTCAAATCATGTTATTTATGATGATTGTTTTGTGTTCCATAATGCAATTATTTGTGTTTGTGAGAAACATTAACCTAACATTCATGTTTCATTAAGTGCATGTTGATGGGGGAGAAATTGAATTATTAGTACACAAAACCTTTTCATATGAGAAGGTGGGTAGGTGAAAGAAAGGAGGCAAGTTTGAATGACTCAAACATACGGAGCAACAAACATCACTAATTGTAATATTATATTGATTAAACATGAGATTTTCTTATGGGTTACTTTCATCCCAAGTCAAAATCTACCATATTGAAAAAATGGGAAAACAAAGTGATAGGTGTTTGTGAACTATACATTATTGACAATGCAAAACCAATTTGAATCTCTAATCAATTACAAGCACATTGATCCTTTCCAAGTTTAATCATAATAGGTGTGCATCCTCTTTGGAAGGGATATTATGGCCACTTTAGATAAGGGTCCAAGGAGGAGGATCCAATGAAATCAAAAACCCCTATTGGTCAACAGCTTTAAATTGGTTTGAAGGTCTTTAGATGAGGGTCCAAGGTAAAGACAAATCAAATTGTGATTTAACATACATGGCATCATTTTGGAAGGAAAATTAATTAATCTTGACAAAAAGAAAAACAGCTTAAAAAAGAGCTCGTGGTTTGGAGAACTAAGTGTAAGCTAACATTCAAGATTATTTCTTTTTTTTTTATTCTTTTTCACTATTTCTTTTTACCTTTTTTGATCAAATTCTTTAAGAATGGGAGACATGTTATGGATTGAAGACATTGTTGATAGTGCACCAGCTTTCCCATTTTTAACCAATTTTTAAATGGACATGATTGGTTTTGTGAATCTTCAAAAGGTGGTTGCTAGAAGTTGGAATATATTTTCAGCCTTTCCAAGTGGACAAAACGGAAGTGAATCGAAAGGTGGGGCAGAAAATGTAAGGTTGAAAATGCCAATTTTCACAAGTGGAAGGGGATTTGCATTTTCAAACTCCATGAAAAATAACATTACACTCATCATATTTCAATGTTGTCCAATAGTTACTCGATGTAATGCAACCACTTGTGCAATCACTTTATGCATGGCCATAGTAAAAACAAAAGCCAACAATATCTTGTGCCTACATTAATCCATTGTGTGTAATAAAAGTAAAACAATAATAATAATAATGAAATATAAAAAAAGTAGAAGAAAAAAACCTAATGCCAATCCTCTCACATGTTAATCACACATTTTTTATATCGATCCCTCAAATTGAACCCCCTACCTTTAGACACATTCCTTGTATCTTAGGAAAAAGTTTTTTTAATTTAAAAAAAGGTCCAATTCAAAGTTCAATTTGCTTCAAATTGGTCTTTGCACCTTTGTTTGAAGTGGTCTTTACAACACAAATTTAACATTTCACAACTCAGTATTGGAAACATGCAAAATTTGTTCATTCGTAATTTGTATATTTTATATATTGATATTGTGCATTGAAAACATATTTGACACATGAATTTTTTTTTAAATACAAAAATTCATTTGACATTTGTTCATTCATAAGTTCATATTTCATCCATCAACACATTTATTTATGTGTCAAACATATTTTTAACACATGATATTTTTATGTAAAATTTATGAACCTATGAATAAACGAACTTAATTCACACGATTTTCATTATTAATTCATCGCATGCTAATGTAATTTAGACCCAAAATTGGTCGGAATAAAATTTGCATGTATCTAATGAGATGGTTGAACATGCATTCAAGAGGGCACATGTGTGAACATATTTTTCTTATTTGTGGGTTCCCACCATGTTCCCTTTGATTTTCCTCAAGTTTTTTCTTTTTCTTTTACAATAAGCCATTTTGATGGACCCATCACACTAAAATTTTAAAAAATAATTGAAACTTTGGATGCTTTTGAAAATAGAATTTTAATGTGAAGATGTATGCCTCCCCTTTGGCCCACTTGTATAGGCCTTCCACACTTAGAACTACAATTATTGACATGCAAGATGCATTTTGAACTTGTCCAAAATATTTCATTAAAAACATTCATTTAAAAATATTATGTTCATGTCCATTGGTTTTTTTTCAATTTTTTGATGGAACATCATCAAGAGCATCACAAGGAAAACATTAATTGGTGATAATGTTTTAGAAAATTGTCCAAAAAATAAAAAGCTGGAAATAAATTTCCCCCTAAACAAAAAGTTTAATCAAAATGTGGCAAAAACTAGTTTCAAAATTTTGACATTTAACAAAAAAAAGAAGGAAATTGCAGCAAAATACATCCAAGATTAATTGTAAACATATTTAACATGGATTTTTTTGCATGATTTCAAACCATGATATATAGATTATTGATAAGCCATTGATTTTCATTGAACCATGTAATTCAATTCTCTTTATCACGTTGCAATTTTAAATATGAAACATTTTCATCCCATTGTTTATTTATTTGTCAAAATTGCAACTTTTTCAGTTTCAATAAATTCACTTATATCAACATTTTTTGGGTGAGAAAATTTCCTAAAATGATAAGATTAAATATATAAACGAATATTTTATCATAATATTTTTTTTTTCAATTTTTGTCACAATTGGATTATGCTTTTAATTTGGTAGTAGCTTTTAAACTAGTGTTTTTTCTATTTAGACAAGGTCTTAAAACATGTCACCATTTAATTCTAAATCTCTCTTGGGATGTTAGCTAATAATGCAACATTTGAAATATGGAAAAATGATTAATATGGAACAATTTATTACTATAAATGTAGGCCAACTTACAATAAACTTGGATGAAATCATCATGTTTTAACTACTTATGTTGAAATAGGGTAATGCCTTGTTATTCCATTCATTTTCAGATGCAAAATGTTGTTCAAATTTTTTTGAAAGCTTGGTGCATTTTTGAGAATAAAACAAGCAATGAAAGTTAAGTTGACCTCTTTTTAATCCTCATTGTTGGTCAAAGAAGATGAATTGATTTCCACATGTCTTCCTTTTTACAAGCATGATTCCAAGTCCCACCCTCAACACATAATTTTTTTACAAATCCACATACATTTAAATTTGACCATACCATTATCTATCATCATCCCCAATATATGTAAACTTCAATATCAAGCTCCTTTTACATGTCAATTCACATAGCTATCACCTCTCTAAAACCCCTTCCCCACATTTCCTTCCCCCATCCCCTTCACTATTATTGTACATTGATTTAAATTTGATTAAAATGATTAGTATAAAGCCCACCTTTGATTTGGGGCAATAACCTTTTGGTGAAGAAGCTTTTATTTACAAATGCTAACTAAAGCACATGCCTTCTTTCTCTTTACGAAAGATGATTATTTTTTAAAATTTCATATTCATGATTCCCTTTATATCAACTATCATGAAGTGGTGTGGGGATGATCATGATTGTGTGACCAAAAAAACAATCAAGTTTTAAAGGAATCATTTTCTAAAAAAACATTTTTACCAAGTGGTTCAAGGAATTTTTTTAACTTTTCATTATGTTACATTCCATATATGGATATGCATGACCATGTGGAGAAATGAAACACAATTATGATGTTTGGATGTTCATGGTGTTGACAAGGTAGATGCAATTTAATTTGATTTGATAATGGCTATGAATTGTGCAAGGACTTGAAGATCGGACTATAAGTTTCTAACAAATTGTATTGTTCTAAGGCTAGATGGGAAAATGGTTATTCTATGTTATAGAATGTCTTTAAATGAAAGAAAGAAAAAACTTTATGATTAAGAAACATTCATTGATACAATTTATTGAGTACTATGGCCAATTTCAAAACTTGGTGAATTCAAGGGGGATTGATGTGGAGTAAAGCACAAGGACAAGGGAATTAATAAAAGAAGGGGGCCTCATAAGGTGTGGCGATTTCAACAATGTTTCATGCTTTTGTTCTTGTTGAGTTTGAAATGAAAGTTGTTGAACATCAAGATGCCAAAAGCTATGCAAAGTAAGTGTTCATATTTGGCTTCTTATGTTTCTTTAGTTTTAATATGTATTGAGTTTTTGGGATTTGTTGCATGTATGACCAAACTAAACACAAGCTTTGAAATTAGGCCATATAAAACACAATTTTTAACAAAGACATTAAATTCTTTTATATTTTTCTAGGTGTTGAATGGACAATAATAACCTTCAAATAGCTTAATTTAAATATTTTTGGAAATGTCTAGGATAGATTTTTCATTTTAATTTTAATTTTTTTGGGGGTGCTTCATTGGTTTTTATATTTAAAGCTTCATGTCTAATAACATTGGACTGTGAACATTCTACTAATAAGGAGAACACCAACCCAAAAAAGGCTTATGAACTACCTAATAAACAATTGAAATTTTATTACTCGAATATCATTGTTGCAAGTTGCACAAATATATGGAAATTTTTTTTAATCAAAGGTCATGTTGAAATTGCAAGATCATGTTTTCTATCGTAGATTTGAGTGTTGTAATTGCTCTCCTATGCAATATGCAAGGTTTCAACAAGGAATCATTATTTTGTAGATTTTAGTATGTTGTTCAATAAGATTTGTGTTAATGTAGCATCTTGACATTTTGTTTGTTGTATTTATAAGCCAAAAAAGAGTTGATGGTTGATATTATTGTTTGGATAATAGAATTTGGATTTTGATAGTATTTCACGATATAAGTACATACTATTCATGGATTGGTTTCTAACATTCAAGTAGAAATTAATGTTGATATCTTTTTTTTAAAAACATTTGTATTCCAATGGAATTTAGCAAGGCAAATCTCATTTACTTTTTCTTCATGTCCCATCATTTTGATTTGTGATTAGCTATGATTTTTATTTGTGAATTGTTTTCATATGATTTATTATTATTTACTATTCCATGCATAGTTTCATAAGGATGCATGAGTCAACATCTTGGGGGGTGGGGAGGCGGGGGGGGGGGAGGGGAGGCGGGAATGATTGAATAGATGATTGAAGTTTTTTAGTCATCAATCATCTATTTAATTTGTTTAAACTATGACAATCCTAGTGTGACCTTGGTCTAGATATTTAATAAAAATATTTTTAAATATAACACCTTTAAATTACAATGGATATGTAAATAATATGATTTAAATTTTGATTTTGGTCTAATTTCGAATTAATTTTGACTCAATTCATTTATATTTTATTGAAATTTTCATATCTATCATTTTAGTGATCGTTTGGCTAGGTCATGTGATCCAATCCTACACATCCATTCTAGTTGGTTGTTGGTCTAAATGTAAAAAATGTAGATCCAAATGACTTTCAATGAAAATTTTAAAGGCTAAGTTAATCTTGTATTCATGTTTTTCATGTCATTTCAATCATGCTCCTCCTCACATATGCAAGTTTGAATATTAGGTTTGCAACATTTTTTATAAAAAATTTAAAGTTGTCAGGAAAAAAAAAAAAATGTGGAAAGGAAAAGTTGGTTTAAAAATAGAAAAACTTGTTAGAAAATAAAATTGTCAACAATGAAAATGAAAGGGTCCACCATGGAATGAAAAAATATTTCAACACCCAAAACAAAATAACATTGTTATTGGGGTGATCAAATTTCAATTTAAAACATGCACTTAAGGAACATTAGAGAATGATCACCCCCAACTTGGTGGATGTTATCAAAACTCCAAGGTTACACATAATAATCATCTATGGTCTGGGAAATAATTTAAACTGAACAAAACATGTTTATAAATTGGCATACACATGAAATGAAAGGTAATGTATGTAATTTTTCTTATAACAAATTTTTTAATGTTGGCGGTAAAATTTTGCAACATCATGTTATGAGGATGTTATGTCATGTATGCTTTTAAAAACATTGACCAAAAATGATGATTTCAAATTTAATGAAACACTTTCAAGATTTTTGTCATATTTTTGACTAGGTGGTCAAATTATATTGATGCAAATGGAAATTATACTTCATTCTTTTGCATTAATATAAAAAGTGGTTCCATCTTATTATGGATGATTTCAATTCAATCGATTTAAAAAGTTTGAGAAAATATAACCATGTTTGTATATAACTACACAATTCAAAAGTTTATAGGTCATGGCCTAAGCTTCATGACAACATAAACAAATGTTTTTGGAAATATTATTTCAAATTGTGTACTTTTCAAGAAATTTTCAGCTTTTATTTTATTTCTAAATTTGAAGATATTTTCCAATTTCAATTGTCAATTGGGAATTTAATATTTGGTAATTTTCTAAAATTATAGTTAAATTGCTAAAAGTAAATTAATAAATTTCTTTTTGTGGAATTCACTAATAGTTAAGGATTCCATGTTTAGATTATTATCCAAAGAGCATAAATTTTAAATGTTTTATTACACTTTCATACACTATAATGACATCCAAGTTTAAAATGAAGATGAGATCTTAAGGCCACACCTTGGGGCTTACCACTATATCAAAATGTGGAAACCTTATTCACATTCAATAGGTTCTTCAAAAGAAAATTTTAAACATAAAATATGACATCATGTCAAATGTGCATGCTTGGTTCAAAATATTATAGTGTGCATCATATGAGTGTTTTAAAGGATGAATATTTATTTTTGAATATATATACTTTTTCGCTTCTTTTCTTTTTGTATCGTTGACAACCATCCCAAGAATAATGTAGCATTAAATGGTAACCAATGTTTTAGCACATGCCTAAAAACTAAAAAATATTTTGATAATTTGTGTATTATAACCATAAATAGAAGTATGGTGAACCTAGCCCAAAAATATTCAATTTTTGGTAGAATTGTCTAGGAAATTGTCTATTCATAAATACATGATCATAAATGCACTAAATGAAATTCACCTAAACATTTGTAAAATATTAGTGGTTTTTTGTGCCGTTTGCCCAAGTATATTGAACTTCTTGTGAGGTCACCCATGCCAATACTATTCAAGTTGAAGAAGGTTTAATTTTACAATTCTTATGAAAAAAATCATTGTAAATTTCCAATGGCAAAAACCATTCCAAAGTCAATAACTTTTCTTCCATTGGTCATAAAATTGTGAAATGAAAAACTTGCATACTACCTTGTGGAGGGTTTTCTCAAGATACTAGAATGGCTTAGCCCCATGATTTGGGAGAGTTATGGCATGGTTAGAAAACATAATGAACTACCTAAATTTTGTCTTTAGAAGTTTAGGTTGGTTTTCATATGCAACTTTGCACTAGATTCACGACATACATAAGATCCCAATCAACAAGTCAATAGGACCTTACAACTTTATAAGAATTTTGTTTTCACATCTTCTGTTAACATTTATTTATAATTATTATTTTCACATTTAAATAAAAAATATCAATGAATTGTTTTCATGGGTAGTTTGGTGAAGAACAAACACATAGAATTTGTAGGTAATCATTGCGGGTTTGATCATGTTTTGGAAGCAACAAACAAGAATTGCATGATAGGTTGTGTTTTGCGAAAAACCAAACACAAAGTATTTACTAGAATTGATTGCAAGTTCCATTGTTTTGCGAAGAACAAGTAGAAAACATTTACTAGAATTGATTACATGTTCTATCATATTTTTCAAAGAACCAAACACAAAACATCGAAGGGAATTGATTTTAGGTTTCATTACATTTTGCAAAGAACAAACACAAATAAAATTACAATAATGCAATGAAGAAGCTTTTGCACAACACAACCCAAACATAGAAAAACTTGCAAAAGAACAACAACCATATAAACAGATAAAAAAGATGTAACCAATACTTGCATCAACATGCAAAGGGAATGAAGAAACACGAAGAGATAGAGGTGATTCTTGCGTTGGCATGAAACAAGGAAGAAACACAAAGAAATGAAAGCAACATACTCTAAGAAACTCTTGATAACAATCATGGCAACTCACATAGCAAGCACATTGGAAAAAAGCTCACAAACCATACTCAAAATGCTAAAATGAAGCATGATAAACAATTTATGGCAAAAACAAGAAACTAAAAAGAAAATCTTTTTGGTTATTTTACTTAAGTGAAGGGTCTATGTTTAGACATTAGATGAAATTTTGACACCTCCATTCAGCCTATCAGCCTTGGGACAACACCTCGAATTTGTGAAGGTAGGGGTCTAAAGATAGACCCTTCTCCTATGCAAAACAAGCACCTATCTTACTCAGCATTATGATTGGTTGAAGTCTTGCATTTTTTGAATTGAAAAATATGATATCAACACATAGAAATGATTTTTTGGGAAGAATGCCAAATTTCTAGAACAGGTTCCAATAGGTAGCCAAAAATAATAAATGTCCAATTTCAGTTTTACAGAATTAGGTGTAATTTTGTAATTACCTTTAAAATTTGGTAAAGAGAAAGAGAAATGTAAATTAGCAACTAAAATATTTTAAAAAACAATGGAGAGACAGCATTGACTGGGCTGATTCCATCTTTGCATAATTGGTCGCACCTGCTGATTCTGCCACCGAACTCTTCTCAGTCCGATTCTGCGATCTATAAGGACCTGAATTTCTGCGGAATATGTAGTTGGTACCTATGCTTATTTTACTTAAAGGTAAACCCATTGCGTTCATAGATGAAAGTTTACAAGTTTAGGTATTCTGTGTGTTCATGGATGAAAACATACAAGAGGAAGCACAATTGTCATCCAAGAGGGGGCCTCCCATCGATGGTTTAGGGTTTGGAGCTCCGCGGCGGAATGTTCTCTCTCGCGCTCTTCGTGTGTGCGCGCGCTGCCGGTGCCACGCTCTCTCTGGGAGCAGTTTGACGCTTCCGTTTGCTGCGATGGCGCCTGCAGCAGTGGCGAAGAAGCCCGCCGGAGGCGCGAAGGGAAAGAAGAAGGCGCAGACGTTCACCATCGACTGCGGGAAACCTGTTGAAGACAAGATTATGGACATCGCCTCCTTTGAGAAGTTTTTGCAGGATCGCATCAAGGTCGCTGGTAAGGCCGGCGTGCTGGGGGATACTGTTACTATTGCCAGGGAGAAGAACAAGATCAGCGTTACTTCGGAGAATGCTTTTTCAAAGAGGTGAGTTGACGTCTCTCTGTCTCCCAAGAAGCACTGGCGTATCGAGTTTTACGTATGTCTTTGGAGGTTGGATTGTTACGTTGTTCCTTGAGTCATCTTTCCGCAGAAACGCCACATTAGATGGCTTCGAAATGGGGAATATTGTCAAAGTGACTGGATCTGCATCCAGGAGTTTAATAGCCTATTCGTGTTCTGTGGATCATCTTTTGTCCTTTTGTCGTTGTCGTTGTCATTGAGGTCTTCCTCGAAAGACCCTCGTTGGAAATGGTCAATGTTTCACGGCTTGCAATTAGCGTCTCATCCTACCGTTTCTGTTTCCTTTGTCCAAAAGATGTTTCGTTGATCAATGGATCAGCAGGTTTGTTGCTCAATCTGGAGGTGGGTTTTTTTCTGTTTCTGGCAAGTCGCCAATGCCTGATTCCAAGCCATCATAACATATCTGAAATCTTTACTGATAGCAGTGAGATTCATCTCTAAAGTAAAATATAAGAAAAATTCAAAGGAACCCCACCTTGCCCCTCTGGTAGTTGTTTGTTTGAGAGGTGGATATTCCCACTGGCAATGCTCATGAAAGGTTGCTCTTAGTGACAAACAACTCTGTGCTAGCAAGTTTGATGTTGTTGCTAATATCCTACCCACCGTGTTCTGTCTTAATTGTGACCAAGGTGATATTTTGAAAGATATTGGGGCTTGGACAACTGATGAGACTTGAATCTGAGATCCAAGGCTCAGTGTTTGTTTAACCCAAGATTTTGCACTTATGTCTCTTCAATGCAAAGAGTCTCCAGTAGTTTGAACTCTTTCTGCACATATGCTTCCTTTCTAAATGTAAGCAAACTTCTCTGAGATGAGTTGTGTGTGAGGGCCTGCAGGTATTTGAAGTACTTGACAAAAAAGTATCTGAAGAAGCACAATGTGCGTGATTGGTTGCGTGTCATTGCTTCCAACAAGGACCGTAATGTCTATGAGTTGCGCTACTTTAACATTGCTGACAATGAGGCAGAAGATGAGGATTAGTTCATTAAATTTGGCAAGAAATATAACCAGGCCATGCTTTAGCTCATGTGTAACAATGCATGGGCATTTTCCACATACATTCTTTACAATGAAAGTTGCATTTGGAAGATTTCTTCAAATTTATTGTTCTACTGCACCATGTCCTCAGTGCATCTCTTTATTGTAAGCAGGTAAGTGGAATTTTGTCACTGGCAGAAATATTCTATGCTCACTATGGTTGATTTATGCTTCATTGGGTGGTATTGGTCCAACTAAATTGCTTGTGGTAGGATTGATTTCTTGTCTTTGTTGTTGCACACTACTTACATGTGTATATTCTTTCAAGTTGCAGACACCATGGCCACACAACTTACTCCCCTGAGAAAATTCTGCTAGTACCTTCCTAGATCTCTTACTTTTTTTGACTTCAGCCAACATGGTTCACAAAATATTTAGAAGAATGTTTGATTTCCTGCTATGCTATCACTCAGAATATTGCTCAAATTTCTCTTAGGTTTTTGGGGAAAGTACCAAACACAGCAAGATAAACTTCACCTGGAAGATTACTATGGTCTCCACCAGCATTTAAACAACATGGCTCAAAGTGATGGAAAGTTAAGGAACTCCAATGCTTCACCTGACAATTGTTGTTCTGGCTGTTAGAAAATGGTCAATGAACCAGATTACCCAAGCATTTTTCAGTTCCCAGAAATTTATCAAAATGATAGTATTGTGCATTATCACTCCACGGCAGTAATGGACACAGGAGGACCAAGAGCAATGGCATAACTCTTGCTTACATCCCTTTTAGTACCTAGAGGTTAGTTGAGCAACAACTTTCAAATTTCCATAAATTTTCCTTGATGCCATCACTGTATTCAGGGCTACTTCTGATGAGTGCTGGTGATCCCTTGGAACAACAGTTTCTTAAAACAGAAAGGTACTGCAGGTACAAAACAAATGGCAGATCCTACCACCAGAGGTGTTGCTGAGGGCCTTGTTGAGAGTAAAGCATCTCCCTCCCTGTTATTTTGTACTGATGAGCATTTCAATACAAAATGTGCTTCCTTTAAAAGGTAAGATCCCTCCCATGTAGCCCATTGAATCTTAACTTTCTAAGGTGTGCTCCAAATACACTGTGAAACTTCTGGCAATGCCTTCTGACTACTGAAATGTTCCACGAAGTTCAGAGCTCATGAACTCACCATTCACAACAACACTTGGTGAACATTCCTCAAAATGTGAGACCAAATGAGAACTACATTTTAAATTGGAAAAACGTTTCATTAAGTGCAGGGTAAGTGTAGGGTAAAGCCTGAGGCCATGGGCTTTAGATGGGCTTGAGCTGAATAAGGGCCCATGCGAGGTGGAGCTGAGCACAAGCTCCATTCTGGTAAAGCCTGCGGCTCTTTACTGAGCAAAAACATTGCCATTGGATTTTTTAAAAATTCCACATGAAAAAAGAATTGATGGGGGGCATTTCAGAAAGGCCATTGTGGAAAATGGAATGAGTGTTTTCTGAGATGCCCCGTGAGTTTTTACACTCTGCAACGCGCTCTCTATATACACTGGAAAAATCTAAGGTCTTTATGCACTCAAAAAACGAACTCACAATTTCTTGCAAATGTGGGACCAAATGAAAACTTCATTAAAAAAAGAAGAAGAAATGTTCCATGAAGTTCTCAAAAATGAACTCACAATTTGCAGAAGCAACACCTGGTAAACATTCCTCAAAATATAGAACCAAATGAAAAACTACAGAGTTTCCGTAAGACTCTCTCACGTACCTACACAGGGCTGATGAGCAAACAAAATGCAAAGAGCGACTAGGTATGCAGGATGAATTTTGCAAACAAAGAAGTTACTGAGTCTAGAGCACACAGACAATAGGCAGATAAGTCTTGCACGCAATCTGCAATTTTTAGCGAAGCTCATGAACATAAGCGATTTCAACTGGCGAAAAGATTGTCGCAGAAAGCATCTTGCATTTGAAGAGCTCCATAGTTTCCTAACTCCCCCTCACAACACCCATCTCTCCCTTTTTCCCACTTTCCTTCTCTTCTTGTAGCTCCCCTTCTTGTGGAGTTGTTGTGAATTTCGTCTTTCACCCAAACACCTAAAAACAAAATTTGAGATATAGTCCGAGCAGTGGCAAGAAATCCAACTTGCTTCTTGAAATTTTCTGGGGCGGTTTTTTTGCCGTTGTCGGAAACAGACCGGGCGATTCTTAGAAAGCTCACTTATTGTAAATTGTCGCAGAATTTTTTTTCTTGTTTTTTTTCCTCGCGGGGAGCAAGTTGTGTGGCCATGGCATCTGCAATTTGTTCTGTCGCATCAGCGTCTTCGTTCACTAGAATGATTTCGGTGAGTTCTAAAGCGAAGTCTGGACATGAATCTAGAATTAGGTCTGATGCAAGAGTATCGTTTGTACGACGGCGTTCAATTCCAACTTCTTCGGGATTAGGCTGCTGCAGTCTTTCTTGGAGAGTAGGAAGAAAGTCTTACTCCGGATGCTCCTTTTCTGCTGGAAAGTACGATTGTGGAATTGTTTGCTCGGTGAGGAAGCTAGCGGATGTGGAACATGTAGAACTTCCCCCCAAGGATACGACATTCCCAGCTGCACCGGGGATCTATGCGGTGTATGATAAGGAAGGGGACCTTCAATATGTGGGTCTTACGCGTCGGGTTTCCACCAGCCTTGACATCCATTTGAAAGAAAATTCTGAGCTTTGCGGCTCCGTGAAGGTTCTCTCTCTTTCTCCCCCTCTCGGATTGGTCTTGTGCTTTGAGCTCAGTTTTGTCTTTGACGAGACAAAGAAATGCCTTATTAGCAGTTGGCACTAAAGTTCCAGTCCCTCCAAAAAATGAATTGCGACTTGGTGTGCATTTTCATAGATATGCTCATGAGAAGCCGTCCTCATCACCATGTCTTGCACCCTCATCTGTGCTCATCGCAAGGGCTGCCCGAACTGTTTTTGAGTTGGCATACATGGTGTGTCACATGGAAAGGAGAGATATGTTTGTGTCTCGCAGTTCTAATTGCTTGCTAAGGGGAATGATCCATGATAACTTGGATTGATCAAATCATGAGGTTCTGATTGCAATGTTACTAATCGCAATATGGCAGCTTCTTCCTGTTTAGGTTCTTGCTCTCACAGCTGGAATCTCCAAACACCACTATGAAGGGTATTGATGTATACCATTTCAGTGTGCCTAAAGGATGTGTTCAGGGTGCAGGAGGCCCCCGTCACTACCTTCTATGTAGGTCTCTCTATGCTTTAGGTTTATATGCTTGCTTGCACAGGGACAAGCTCAAATGACATGAAACTTACCCTCACAAGCTTGTCGTAGCCTGAATGAGCAGACTATTGACTTTTTATTTCATGGGCTTTGTTTCTTGTCTTTGTGGTAGCAATATCCTGACTGAGTCTAACTGTTGCTTCTGAAAATGCAAAGTAACTCAGGACACAGATTTGCACAATAGTTTACCCTTGTTTTTGGGCAGACTCTTATACACTTATCTACACCCTCTGTCAGGAGCTGATGAAGTCAGTGGGTAGTCATAGCAGCTAGTGGCTGCTGCTACTCCTGATGAAGGTGATAGTCTGACACTTTGTGAGTTACTCTCATAAGGTTATGACTGCAGTGATTGTTCTGTTACCTTGAAAGTGTTGTTTTGAGGAGGTTTCTCTGCAATCTCATAGATATTTGAACATTTTTATTCCTTCCAATAGCAGGGTTCAGTGAGAGGTTTTGTCAACAAGATTATGCACTACAGAATTGTTGTAGGAAGAGGGTTCATGTTGTCCACCTTCCTCAATGCTCTCTACATCTGCTTTTGCATCTTCTGCTTGTCTACAGCCTTGATCTCTTCTCACCTAAAGTCTATGACCACTGAATTTTCACACTGTCTTTTGCACAGTTTGAAGTGATTGATGCTCCGGAGCGTGCAGCCCTTACAGATGCATGGAAGGTCTGGATGGAGGAGCATATCAACATAACTGGAAAAGTTCCACCAGGCAATGTAAGTGGTAACACCACTTGGACTGCAAAGAAGCCAAGACGAGCAAAGCCTGACATCCTTCTCACTCCTGGAGCTCATGTGAAGCTCAATGTGCCCATTGAAGACCTAATTGACAAAGTTGTGAAGGATTGCAATGTTGTTGCCTTTATTAAAGGCACACGGACAGCACCACAGTGTGGCTTTTCACATAGGGTCTTGACAATACTGAATGATCTTGGTGTTGATTATGAAACTCTAAATGTGTTGGATGAGGACCATAACCCAGGTGTCAGGGAGGCCATCAAGAAGTATAGTGAATGGCCCACCATCCCACAGGTGAATCCTTTCTGACAAGCAATCTGGATCTTATCTTGACATATCTGAAATACATGCGGTACAGTTATTCCAGTCAGGCCAATCATTCAGGACAATGGAGTTTGTCAAGTCACTTTGTTAGTAGACATATGCACTAAAAATGAATTCTTGATTGCAGGTTTATGTGAAGGGGGAGTTTGTTGGTGGTGCAGATGTGCTTGATGAGATGGTACAAAGTGGTGAAATCAAGCAGTTGTTGAATTAGGTTTGGTTATCTGATCGTAGAATCAAAAAGAACAATTTTCACTGTAAGAAGGATTGCACAATTGCGAAGGATCATGCTGCAATGTATTTAGATTTCAGTCAGCAGAAGGGGCTTCATGGCTAGACATCACCACAGAATTTTTCATGCAACTTTGACAGCAGGTTTGAAAGAAGATAGTTAATGAGAGGAGACACAATGTGCCTGTGTGAGACTTCTACTGCATTTGTATGCAAATTCAGTAGTATGGTGTTGATTGCATTGATAGGTAGAATACAGTTCAAATGGATTTTCATTATTTTGCTCTTTTCTTCTCTGTTTGCTTGGCATATTGGTTCTCTCCAAGTCAAGGTCATATTTGTTTATCGTTTCAGCTAAATCCAAGGTTTGAGTGTAGGCTTTTCAGTCTAAGTTTGAGGTGCTGATGTATGCAGCATCCTATCAAACCGGTGAAAATGGTTGTACTGTGTATGCAGCTGCACAGTTCTTTGCTGTCGGTGGCAAGTTGAATCTGAGAAAAGACATGTGAGGAAATCTCTGGTTTACAGACAAAGGCACAAAAGATGCCTATGGGCACATGGACACACAAAGTCACAGTAGGTGAGAGTAGACAGTGTGCATTTGGTGGGGCTGGGTGGAACAATCAACAACTAGTTAGCTTTTTGTGGGGTGTGTAAACTAGGGCTTGTGTGTTGGTAGTGAGTCCTCAATTGTTTGAAGCAGCAGAATATCCCTGCAAGACTCCAGATGCTTTGGTTTTGGTAGCAGAGAAACCTTGAGAGATTTGAATACATGCTCTGGTTGGCAAGCATTTAGGCTGATCACTTGGACCAATGATTCCATAGTTTGTATCATCATTTGATACTGTTGTGGGTTTAAAATACTTTGGGAGTAGCTTCAAGACTCGTATCACTCATGTTATGCTACTTTTTTCGTTTCATGTCCAGCATGCCATGTTTGCAGATCCTTTATGTTCTGGGACTTTTACATTGTGATTATTTGATGAATCTAGGTGTATTGTATTTCCAAGCAGCAAGCTGCGATCTAGGCTTCCTAAGTTTAGTATATGGGGCATTGATAAATTGCAAGAGCCTGTTGTGTTTGCCTTCTGTACTCAGCACTTTGAGAGTTGGTGCCACTTTAGAAGACTTGTGGAAGGGATGCGAACTAATTAATGACAGCTGAACAACAAGGCTCATGTTGCATTTGAATATGTAACAAAAAAAGAGCCATGCAGCAGGCCAATATTTCTGCACCTGGATTCTGGAGCAATTATTCTAATGAGAAACATCCTAGTGCATGTGGAAGGCAATTTGTAGTCATAACTATCCTTCCTGGAAAAGAAGATATCCCTTCCACTCTTAAGAAGTAAGTGCCTCCGCCTATGCCTCATGATCTATGTATGTTTAGGTTCATGATAACATTGGCCTTGTGCTTTATAATGGGTGAATCCCATGGGTGGCAAAATTTGGGGCTAGACTCAGGTACTGGTATTGTACACTTTTAAAAAACTTTCATACTAGTTTGGTACTGGTATTAGATCCAAGGCTGATTTTTGCCTCATGCAAACCTGAATTAGTAATGCTATAAGGCAGGTATATACCTGGTATTACCTCAGGTCCCATACCAGACTGGTAGTTATATAATGCTGGTACTGCCTCATGCCATACCTGACTGGTATGTTCTTCAATTAGCAGTACTCATATGAGTGCCATGTACCCAAGTTGCACTTCATACATGAGGACAACACTAGAATGTACCATTTTTGGCTGGTTATTGAGAAAACACTTGTTTACCAATAATGTACCATCCTATCATTTGTTTTTTTTGAAAACAAAACAAAACAAAACCTACCCAGCCAATCTTATATATTAATTCATTTGATTGTGCGTCTGTCTGTCGAGGTCCTGAAACCCATATCATTTTAAAAACTGTCCCCCCAGGGCCCAAAAACTATTCCGAACCTCAATCACACACTTTTACTTCTTTACTTACCGAGTCCCCAGTCTCGAGTCCTGAGTCCCAACCAATCCAGGTCCCAAGTCCCAACACCCAGGCTTCAAATTATTTACTGGGGTGCCTACGGTCAAAGAGCCAAACGGTAAAAAAAGACCTGGCGCGGGCCGAGCGGCGCCCAGCCGTCGACCGCGTTATTAATAAATAAATAAAATGAAACAAAGTTGTAACAAAAAAGAAAATATATATATATATATATATATTTTTAAAAGGGGAAAAACTAAAAAAAAACAGAAAAACACTTTAACAATTAGAAACTTTTTTTAAACACTTAAAAAATGAAATAAATATAAAATATAATTAATATAAATTAATAATATAAACAGAAAACACATTAAAATAAAAAATAAAAAATAAAAAGTTTTTAAAAAAAACTAAAATATGAACCGGGTTTAAAGAAAACGGGGGACTTCACAGTGTCCGAAGATCAGAGGTACCCATTAGTTATGAATAAAAAGCAAAACTGGCCAGCACTGAACACACCCATCCTGGCTTTTACTGTAGACATAAATCAGGGAACTGAAGCTTGTGGAAGAAGCCAACAAAAGATGGAAGTATGGAGAGCTTGTTTCATCTCACTTCAGAAGATGGGGGCTACATACATTTGTTACCTGATTAAGCACATCCCAAATTTTCAAATGAAAACACAAAGGGCTCTTTCTCAATGAAGTCAAACAGTACAAATACAAAACTTCTCACTTGATTTTTGGTGTGTGGACAGAGGGGGTGAAGTTTAGATATTTGAACTTAGGTACTTATCTTAGAAGTAGTCAGAATACTGTGATTAATGCACAGGGTGGGCACATCATAGTGTTGGATACCTTCACGAAGTCCACACAAATACTAAATTACTTAGTCTTTAAATCCAATCATTCAAATGAACAATCCAGACATAAACTATGACACTTGGTAATGCATTCTGCCAAGGTTTCTATTTCTTTTGAAGTCTGAACGTCTGTATCTCCATAAGCCATGGTATATTGTCGACTATAACACCATAATTTGGATGAAGTTTTAAGCTTTGAATATCGTAGTACCTTTTCAGGTTCAGCACTTGGGTGCTGAATAATTATTTTAATTTTCAAAATCCACTTCAGCAGTAAAAATAATAATTTATGGAATTTCAGCAATAAATATAGGGAGTCAAGATTTCTGGACTTTGAATCTTTAACATAATGAGACCTTTTACAACAAGTTTTGTTGCTTCTTTTTTTGCAAAAATGGGGAGACATAATAGAGTTTTTCTTAATGTCGTACCTTGTCTAACACATTTTTGGTACTCTCTTCATTTTGTCACCTTTTCTATGTTGTTATTTATAAAGATCAATTTTCGTTTCATCAAACAACAAAACTCAACATGAAATTGTTGAATTGTGCTATGATTTGCACTTAATGCAATTGTGTTTGGAAGCCATTTTTTGGTTTCCCATCTCAAAAAAATTATTTGTGTATCACACCTACGATCAAACTCCTTTTAGCACTTTGGTGCAAAAGATAGTTTGGTGTTGTCATTGGCACCCAATGCAAATTAAGTAGGCAATTTAATATTCATCTAACCATTTTCAACCTGTTTTGGACCCTTAATGAACAATTCTTAGCTTGGGATATTTTATGAAAAAATTTAGTGCTCCACTCAATTATATAATTAAAAAATGTCATTAGTTATTGGATATTTGTTTTCCAATGGTGGACTAACCTAAAGTAAGATTTTTTTTGCATTTTTCCTTCCCATATAAATTTCTTAACTTCCAACATTGAAAACAAATAATGTCTAAAAAAATTAACCTTTCCAAAAATATTGTAATTATCATTGAACCTAAAAAGGTATTGTGATATTATAAAATTGAATTAAAATGTTTAAACTTGTAAACATATGGGCATTTGAAAAGGTTCAATAAATAAATATGATTTTTTTAATTGATTAATCACAATGACTAATTCATGTCATGACATTTAATTGATTCCTCACTTTACATTATTCAAAGTTTCATATCTTTGGTTGGGGATGAAGAAACAACTAGTGTGAGGTGGTACCAAACACCAATTTATAACCAATTCAATTTTTAATCGGCTCTCAGGCAAAGTATCAATTGGGTATAATGTTGGGTGCTACCTAGGTCAATACTCAAACTTTTGGATATGAAAATTAAAATGTCCAATTCATTAAGAACCGGGGGTTTTTTTTAATTTTAAAAAATTGATATTTAGGTAGGTTCTATGAATAACCTCAAGTCTAATTCTTAGGAATTTGGGGATAGAGAGTTCAAACTTAATCAAGTTTAGAATTTTAGGAGGCAAGGTTTAGGTTTAAAGTTAGGAATTAAGAGATGCATTTTGGTTTAGTGTTAAGAGGTTTTTTTTTCATGTGACAAGCGAGATTATATGTTGTTCATTGTTGAAGTGGGCATCATGATTTAGGTATGTTTTTTTTTTTTCCTTTTTTCTTTGTGTTTTGGTTGGTGTTAGGTGTTCAATGTGTTGTTGTTGCTTAATGATTATCATGTTGTTATTTGTGTTTTGCATTCATCATGTTTTTGCTATTTCTTAGTGATGTGTTGCTTGTGCCTAACATTCATGGTGTTGGTATTACTATATGAAATTCATCATGTTTTTATTGAAGCTTGGCACTCACCATGATGTTAGTAATCAATGTTCACTCTGTTGTGACTTGTTACTAGTACTTTGTATCCATTATGTCGTTTTGTTGCCTAACATTCACCATATATATGATATTTTGAAAATTAACATAATAAAATAACTTACATTTTTTCATGTTTTGACTATTGTGCTCAACATAAATTGTTTTTACTCTCTAACATAATAATATGTTAAAAACATTTACTCACTTATATATCTTGGAGACACTACCTTTTAGCTAGACATATAACGTAATATTTTTCAAGTTCGTTAGAAATTAACTTATTTTTGAAAATTTAGAAAATTATTTACAATTCTTATTGAAATTCTTTGAAATACTTATCTATGTTGAAATTACATAGGATTCTTAAGATACTTAATTTAAATTATTTTCCTTTGTCACATTTTTTTTAACAAGCTTTTAATGCATCGTTTTCTTGTAACTTTCTTCAATACATTCATCAAAGGAAATTAATGACAATTAGGCATGGTTTTTTCCCATGATTTTTTCTTCTCATCAACATCCTTGCACTTGTTGGTTTTCCCTTGAACTTTTGTTATTGCTCCATTGCTACCACAAACCAAAGTTGCATGTTGTTGGCTTTGATTTTGTGATCTAAAGAACATTTTGTTATCATAATTTTTGGTTTTGTAGTAGATACCATCCTTCAAGGTGTTTGGCATGCCTGCATGAATTTTTGAATAAACTTTGGGTGAATTGAAATTAGTTGGTTAAAAAACATAGAGGTTGAGATTTGAATGTTGAAGAATTGTTTGTTGAAGTCTATCTTAAGTTTTAGGTCATGTTATTTATTTTATTTCTTTTGTCTTTACTTTGTTTGAGTTTTCAATGTGCTGGAAACCATTCTTTGTTGCCTTAGGATGGGTGGTGAATTCAACATTAGTTGGTGTGTGTCACCACATAATTAGTGGGTGGGGTATTTTAAAAAATATGATGAGTTCATTTTTCAATCTTTCTCATAGCTCTTTGATTTTTAGCCACTTATGCACATGTTGCCTTTTACATGTTTGTAGAACATCTTGTGATGATAATTGTTTCCACCTAGACATTCAAGTTCCAAACCATTTTTTCTTAGTCCAAAAAAATTTATTACAATATGTATTCACCTTCATCAATCAACGTTTTTCATATTAGAAAGAAAAAACACATTGTTGTTAATTTTTTTGTTTTGTGGATTCTAAAAGGCTTTTGTTCTATGGATGCCACTAGTAAGGATGGATCTAAATCTAATTTAACAAGAAAAACCTAAGCAAAAAGGCTAGACAAAATTATTACAATTACTAGAGGTGAATACATCATATACAACAAAATTGGTGTGTGACCTAATTTGAAATATTATAATGATTTCAAAATGTCCTAGTTTTTTTTGCTTTGGTCTAGTTTTTTTTGCTTTAGTCTAGTTTGTTGTTTCAATCTAGACATTTTTACATTACTTGAAATTGATGCACATCCAGTTGCAATTGCCACTCCAAGTGGAGTGGGACTAGGTTGTAAACAATTATCAATAACTTCTATAATGGAATTTGTTGGATTTGTTTCATTGTCATTTTCATCATTGCACTTTTTACCTTTTGGAGTAAATGTGAAAAGAGGGGTCAGTGCAATAGCCTCCATGGCTTCTTATTGGAAATCATGTGTGAAAGCCTTTGTGATCCCTATTTTCTCACAACCTTTGGCAATCATTCCATCCATGCCCTACACTTATGTCCATGCAGAATGCAACCATCCACAAATTTGAGGAGATTGCTCATCTTGAAATCAATGAGTGGTTCCTTCCCATCACAAATTTGCTATTTGGTAACATTTATAGTCCATTTGTGGAAATTGAATTTGAATGCATGTTTCAAAGGTTGTTGGATAATAACATTTGTAGACTACAATTCACTGGTACAATTGGCAGGAACAAACACAACATGTATGTTTGGGTGCTCTTTCTTGATCCAATTAAGAAATTCCTTACTCTTATGTACACTCCAACAATCAATCAGCCATTGCTTGTAAGTCAAGTTGTTGAATTTGTTTGTGCAGGTAGGCCAACAGAACCTTGTGAACTAAATCCTTTGTTGTCTCGAACGTGGACCAATGATTTTTGCTAAATGTAAGATCCCAACTTGAATTGATACATTTTAGGTTTCCTTCGTTTGAAGGAGGTAAATACCTATGTGTTGTACATGTGAAAACAACTTGTCTAGGAAGTATTTTTCCATTTGTTGTAGAAGATACCACAAGAGTTATTTGTTTCTTGTCTTCCACCCCTAATACTTGAATGTGTTTTGAACCTTTGCTTTCTTAGGTTCTTTCTCTAGCGATTGGAACAAGATGAACAAGATGGAACCCAATTTGGTCGGTGTTAACCACAAGGCATGGAGGAATCAAGTAAAATTTCACTAGGTAAGCTATTCTGTACACCATGTTGCATCCTCGTTTATGCCAATTTGCTAACATTTTGTTGGTTGTTGTTGTTGCCATGTGAAAAGACCAATTCATGTAGTGTTTTAAATAATGAATAACATCTGAATTTGCTCCATATTTACGGATGATTGCTACCATTATGGGTGTCCATAAATGTGGTTAAAACCAATTTGTGTATTGTCCTCTTGATTTTTGATGTTTGGGCTTGCTGCTTTCTTGATTGTTTACATTTTCCTCGTTGTTGGCCTCTTTCTTGATCTATCTTTCAAATTGTAAAGTTGCAACAAACTTTCTTAAACAACCAACAAGGCGTTTCTCTACACTCTTTGGCAATATGGAATAGTTTTGATTACTACTCTCATTGTAAAATTCTTCAACTTCTCTTTGCAGAACTTCTCATTCTTCTCGTGATAATTTTGAACAAATTAATGAACAAACTTTGTTGCAATTTTTTTACACCCACTTTCACTCTTTAAGCATGGACATAAAACAACATATGACAAAAACTTCTATGATTTGCTTTCCCTCCCTTTTCATCATATTTACAAACAAGTCCTCCCACAAAATCCACAAAATGTCAAAGTTAAGGATGAAACCTAAAGAAACAAAGAAACCACAAATTTTCAAATTTTTTTTTTTTTTTCAAGAAAACAAGAAGTTGTTGAATTTGGAATGTATTTTCAATATGTATTGTATATGAATTATACATGTATTATACACAATTTTAAGTCTATCACTGAATTTTATAAAATTAAAACATTAATTTGCCAAAAATTCAAAAAAAGTAAATTGGGGTGGAAAATCATTTTGCAAAATAATATAATGATTCGACAAGCACATGTTGACCTTGAAAAGGTATTACGATATTAGGGACTATAGATTCTCAAATTGAAATTGACTGGATTTAGCTAGACATATTAGGGACTATATATTTTCAAATTGAAATTGAGTGAATTTTTAAAATTTAAATTTTCATCAATTTGAGGAGATTTCTTACCTTCAGAAAATTTTGAAAAGTTAATTTTTGTGAGTAAAAATTGACCAAATGATACAAGGGTGGGTTGTAAAGCTCCTAGTAATTTGGCAGAATTGATAGATTCAAAATTAAACTTAAGAATTAGATGAATTTGAAGTTTCATTTGAATGAGATAAATTGAGGACTAATTTAAAGTGTGTGTATTTTTTTTTTGGTATATCTTTGAGATGTGATCACATATTCTAGAAATAATTATAACTTTGTAATGAACCTTGCTAATTTATTTTTGACCTATGATTTTTTAAAAAAATGATCATAATCCTGAAATCTTTTTATTATTTATTTTAAGAATCAACATAATATAACTTACTAATTTAAATGAGTTAAGAAAACTGGTTGGGAGAGAATATGCCGAGCATGAAAAAAGAAAAAAGAGAAAAACCAGACATGGTATGAAAAGAAAATTAAAGAAAATTGAGAATAATCTCAATTCTTTAAATTAAAAAAAGCAGGACCAGAACCCGCGACTATGAAAAAAAAAGTTAATAAATTTAGGGTTTGGGGTCGAGGACTTTCCGGGGGTTTCGTGTTTGGCGTATCAATTACTGGCCTCTTGCGGGCGGGCATTGTGTGTTTGTTTCGTGTTTTTGTTTTCTGAGAAAGGAGGAGGGGTCGTGATGGCGAGGGAGAGGAAATCGGATGTTGCGGCGGCTTGCAGGAAGCTGATGAAGGAAGAGACGGCGGGTGAGAGGTTGGTGAGGGTTTGGATATGGGAGTATGTTTTGAAGTTTTCGTCCGACGTGCGTTTGATTCGAGAGCTCATGGATTGTCTGGCATTGCCCAATGATGTGCCCCGTTTGAAGCAGATGGTTCTGCTCAAGGAGCTTTCCGGACAGATCGGTAGGGGTTTGGTTTTACAGAAAACGTTAGATCTTCTCGAAGGAATGCGTGAGGTTATGTGTGATGCGAGGAGAGTGGCGGATTTGGGAGCTTTGGTTGAGGATGAAGTGCGGCAGGAGAGGAAACGTGTGAAAGGGCCGACGGACGGCACTCGCATTGCGGGAGCGGAATCGGATTGTGGCGTAGCAGGAGGAAATGGTGTTGATGGAGGGCAAGAGAAGGATTGGGATGATCTTGTAGATTTGATAACGGAAGTGCGCGAAGAGGTTCAGGATGAACCAGAGGTTGAGAGCTCGGTTGCCAGGAAGCGAAAGTACAAGGAAGTCGAGAACAAGCTCAAGACGTTCATAGCCAAAGCTTGGATAGAGCTTGGACCCGTGTTTTTAGAGAAAGTTGAGGTGGCCGTGGTCAGTGGATTGTACAAAGGAGTGACAGGGAATCATCTGGAGACGGTTCTGTCGAAAGGCAAGGCTGCAGCCACGGCAGTTGACGAGGAAGAATTGGCAGATAAAGTGGTTGAAGAAGTGGCGAACAAAGAAGTTGTCGAGGTGAGAGCTGCCGATTTGGAAAAAGGAAGGCAAGGGTTACAAGAGAGTGTTGCCCAGCTTGAAAAGCTCGTGAAAGACCCATTGCCTGCGGTGTTGGAAAGGACCGACGCAAACGGAGGAAATGTTTCTACTCAAGTTCCAGCAAGCACCTCAGGCAGAGAAGAACGCACTGCAGCACGAAGCACAAGGCGCAATTTCCTTGATCCTCATCCCTCTGCACGCTCTCATGAATGGGGTGATGATGAGATTGCTGAGAGCCCTCCCACTGATTCTCCATCTGCATCAAGACGAGTACGCTTGCCTCCCTTAAACAGCGCTCCACGGATGTCACCTCTGGTAGAAATACAAACAGCGAATCAACCGAGGGGTGCAACATCAAGAGGTAACAGACGCCGACGGAAAAACCACAAGTGGTCAGAGGAGGAAGTCGAGACTCTGAAGAGGGAGGTTGGGAAGTATGGCAAGGGTCGTTGGAAACTAATTCTTCAGAAAAACTATGATGTTTTTCAGGATCGGACAGAGGTACACCTCAAGGATAAATGGCGCAACATGGAGAAATATGAAGGCATCCGAGAAGACGACCTGGACTAAGGTTGGCACTTTTGTTCATATTGTACAGCCATTAGATTGATAAAGAATCAGCAATTCACTCTTCTTCCATTTTTGAAGAAAAACCAGGAAAATTTGTTAAGAGGAGTCACAGATCATAATACCGGTGATAGGAGTGCTGCTTCTGTTGGATATGATAAGGATTTGTATCAGTGAATTAGGTTGCAATACCACACTTGCAAAAATCTGGTTGCAATGGTGCTTGCATGTCCAAATCTGTGATGTCCAGCTGCCACCAATTGTGGTGTGCATTTTTGCCCCACAATATGGTACCTGTACATCAGCTCCTTTTCCTCCATGTCTCTCAATTCTTCACATGTGCTCTTGCTTTGCTTTGCTGTTATTCATATATTTCCTGTCAGAATCTTCAAACTTGATCCTCTGGATTGGAGAGAAGCCTGAGCTTGAAAGTGCCTGTGCAGTGAGTGATTGCTATTGTGTATTGTTCTGAATGCTGTGGCTACAGCTGAGACACAGGATCTAGTGCAAATGCGCAGATGTTAGTGCTCTTAGATTTTTTATAAATCCAATGTCAGGTGTCTTAAGGTACACAGTAGGACTTCTTCATATTGAATGTGATTCTTGTCTTGTTCAATTTAGTTTTCTGGAACTGACACAATGCTTACCAACAAAGCATTGTTATGGGAGTTTTTGCTGCAACCTCATAGGTGTGATTGAATGTGGATGCTAGATTATACATGGGTGGCTTTACTTGTGCATAATTTGAGAGTATGTTTGTCATTTGTTAGAGCATTTAGCATAGTTCTGCTAAACTTTGTAGCAATGGGAGAGTAATGTGTGGTGCTTGTGATTGTAGTCATGCAGAAACACATGGTTGCCATGGTACCATCACTTTTCTTGGCTATGGGTGTAATTGTTGTCGTATTGGTGTACATCCTCTCCACAAACTTGATGAGTGGTTCAAAGAAGCAAGGCTTCTTTGCTTTCATTCTGTAAAACTCAAGCAGACTCTTGAAAGCCTCAGGTACATAACCATTGTCTACTCCTTTTTTTGCTCCATAGGAATTATATTTGATACTGCAAGCAAGTAACTAGTTGCCAAACTTCTGTAGGGATAAGGATGCAAGGCATGGACATGTGAGATCTGGATAAAGATAGAAAGCAAGGGGGAGTGCAGACAACAACAGAGCAGATTTGAGGTTTTACCTATGAACCGAGTTTGTGAAGCCACACTAACAACTTATTCCTTGACAGACAGAATGTCTCACCATTGCAAGAGATGCTCTGCAGGAGTGCAGGTTTGCTCTTTGATCAAGATCCAAAGCTATGTGAAGACTTTGACTGAAGATTGGCTTTCAGAGGATCTGGCATGACAAAAGAGTCTGGGTTTGCAAATTCTGGCAGCTGTTCTGAAACTACATTGGCCACTACCTGTGTGGCTGTATCAAGTGATTCAGGCCTTTGATTCAACCAGGTTTCTGAGACCCCATTGACCACTGGCTGTACGGCCTTATTCATGTCTTGAATTTGACAGAACGGGTGAACCCAAGTCAATGCAATCTGTAGTGTCAAGTCATCCTGACACAGTTGTTATAGAGGCAGATCATATCACTCCTGTGACTATGGAAATTATGACATACAAGGAGTATTAATATGTACTTATATACAGATTGGCACTGGGAGAATCGATCATTTTCTATTGGTATCTTCTTGCCCTAATCCCACCCGAATAGATGTCACATGACATTGCTTCCAGAAGCAGTAGGATTCTTTGCAGTTGCAATCATCAAGACCTAAGTCCAATGATGCTCAGAGGAGCAGGGGCGGCAAAATTTTGGTTTTGGCTATAGAGGAAGATTTTATTCCCCTCCTTATATGCCACTGGGGATGATGTTGAAAGCTTCTCCATTACAATGGTGGCCTTAAGCATGCAAGGGGCCATGGTTTCTGTGGATGCAAAACAGGAATGTAGTTGGAGATATCCATCATCTTATCTCTATATGAGCTTAAACTAGTCTGCAGAGGGAAGAGAGAGATGCTATGGAGAGCGAGTGTACCTGTGTTTTAGTAGTTCCTTCAATTCAAAAAAATTATATGCTATAAATGTCAGGACTGAAGTACTGCCACAGAGGAGGCAACAAGAGAAGGTATCGTGCAGTTGCCATTCATTCTTGTGAGTAGATGTAGACCTACGGTTAAAATGCTCAGGTTGAAGTTTTGTAAAATGCAATAGATGGATGACAGCTACATGCCATAGCTTCCAGTTTAAATTCTTTAGTAGTTGAATCTATGTGCAGAAAGCCAGAGTCCATCTCAAGCCTTTAAGGGGGTGTGCACTGACCTGTAAAGTTTCAGTGTTGCTGCAGACCTCTACTTCCTCATGATGGCAGCTTTGTCCATTTCCAATTTCGTTGATGTTCCTCAAACTGCTCCTTGTTCTTCTCTTTGTTTTTGAGTGTGGCATCTCCTTATTCTTGTTTTCATTTTTCTTGTTCCTGTTGACTGATCTGTTGTAAAATCTCATATATCTATAACCTTAGTTTCAGGTCATCTCACAACTCTATTTCATGTTATGCATGTACAAGTACCTGATGTTTATGAAGATATGTTGGCCATCTCAGCTAGGTCAATCTGTCTGTTTTCTCATCAGATGCTAATATGTGAATGGTTGATCAATTGCAGAAACCAAAACTGCAATTGATCTGTGGTGAGACTGTCCTTTTTACGGTCAGTCATCAGAACGAATGTTATTAGTAACTGCAAAACCAATTTTTTTAGATGGAAAGGGCACAAGGTGTTAGAACTCTTGATTCTTGATGTCAAGTGGCAGCCTCATAAGTGCAGGAAATCTGCAGGTTCAACCAAACAGCTTTTCCATGTAGAAAAGTTTTCTGCATTATAGACCAACTGTCAAGTGAAACCAAGTGAACAGAGGATTGTGTTTTGCAGACCACTTTCAGTCAACTGAGAAGATGAATGCACCAAAAGCAACAGATGACTAAGGTGACTAACTGAAAAGCAAAGGAAAGACAACCAAATTGGAATGAGATTTTGAGAAGATCTTCATAAGGGCTGCTACAAACAAGCACTCCTTTTGAGCTTTTGCCTAAAGAAGTTGTTGCCATACCTGCTACAACACGTTTGCAAAAACAGATTTTGACACACAGACCAACTACCCAAGATGTGATATGTCAACTTTTCTTTGTTGTGGTTTTGAACTGCAACACACTCATGGCTGCTCCAATTTGAAGCTCTGTACTCCGAGTTCTTTGTAAGTAAACGAATGTGTGCATGGGGTGTTGCAATAGAAGGTGAAATGGTGACTTTGAAACTTGAGCATGGACTGGATGGTTGGTGTTGAAGAAGCTCTCTCTTGATTGTATGCCTTTTCTGACGTTACCATTCTGTCAAGTTTTCTATCATGCATTTGAGGCATTTTCAGTAGATTGCCATAGACATGGCCTCAAGCAGCAGGTTGCTTCACCTGCAAAGCATATGGGTGAATTCCAACTTCTGTAGGACCATCTTTTGCAATGACAAGAAGGCCAATTCAGAGTTTCAGTTCAAGGTGTGCATCCTCTTGTGATTCCTCTCTTCATGGATGCTTTGCGATCTCAAGCCTGCACTCTCAAGTTTGCAATCCACTGTATTGTTTTGAATGGGTTGGGATGAGGGTTATCCCAGGTGGGTCTTTGTGTTTTGCACTTGCAGATGGGTTTTCCAAATCCTATTGACATGTTGGATGGTAGAAAGAATTAATATTGGATGAATATGTGTATGGGGAGGATTTTCAGTGTAACAGAATTTCCACCACCAAGTTCAGCCTTTTCTCATTTCTGCCAAAAGGCTTATTTGAGCAGGTGGGTGAATTGATCGAACTGAATTTCTTCCAATCCCTTTTGAGTTGTAGAGTGTGTCTCAGATCATGAACTCAGCAATCTTAGTCTCTGTAATTCTTTTTGAGGAGCAATTTCTTTGCATTCACTGTCTGATTGTTGTCTTTTCAGACCTTTTATGGACCTTGATAATCATGACTGTAGGCTTTGTCTGTTTTGTTGACCCTCTTCTTTACTTTGTTTCAATTGAATAAGTGATGTTCACCATGTATTATCAATTGGATATTTACTTGGATGTTGTGGTTATCACCATAAAAAGCTTTGCAGCCCTTCTCCATGATTTATCTAGGTTCGATGATCTGTGCGGTTTCGGCATGCTGCAAACCTGTACTTTCCTAATGATAGCAGTCTTGTCAACCACGCCAGTTAGGTCAATGCTCTCTCTTCTGTCACCAGATGCTAATATTTGCAGGGCATGAGAATGACATTATACAATCAATTGCACAAACAGATAATGCAGTATGTTGATCAACAGCCATGCAGCTGTTTGGAAGAAAAATGAAGTTCGAGATAGAGTGATGAGGCCTTGATTTGTTGGCAGACTTCTTATCAGCCTCATTGTTGACTGATTGCTTTGTTTCTGTTCTGCAGCCCTGTTCATCCAGTCACAAATGTTGGTCCATTGGTGGTGGTGCTGACTGTGTCACTGATGAAGCAAGCTTTTGAGGATTGGGTGTGCTACAAAACTAAGATATCATCTACACCCTCTTCTGCATAGAATTGTTGTGGTTGTAGATAGAGATAGGACCATACAGTGTTAATCATTCATATGAATGCAGCCACCCAATGCTTATAAGTACAGAGTGGGTCTTCTGTGACTGCAGATTTGGTTTCTCAGTGACAATGTGATCAATTCAAGCCTTGTTGCAGCCTTGCACTATGGTGATTGGGTGGAGATACCATGGAGCAATCTCATGGTGGGTGACATTGTCAAGGTATGTAAGAGTTATAATCCTTGTTGAATTTTCTGACACCATGTACAGTGGAACTTGAATTAGACCGTGTCTGCCAGGTGCACATGACAGATGCTGATGACTATCAACAGCAGACTGAGATGATGGCTGTGCTTGATGGTTCAGCTGAAATATCAGCAGAGGAGGAGAGACAACTGGGTATGGGTCAATTTCCAAGAGAGATGTCCAAGCACACAGGACTCATTTGATTCCCCTGGGTTTGAATCCTTCTTTGCCATGCAAGAGGTTGTGCATGCTCCTGCCAGATCATGGGACATTGCAAGAAGTGCAAGCATGAGACCCCATCGTACACCCCAGATCTATGCAGCTAAAGCACGGAGAAAGTCAATGTTCTTTTGAATTTCATCCAGTCTGCTATTGTACATGGGGTCTGGTTGAAAATGATTCAGAGTTTTGGTTGCTGAATGGAACAGATTGCTGGTATGTTTCTTTGCTGGAATCTGGAATTGAGGCCAACCGCCATTCAAGCCACACCACAGCCTTCTGATACACAAGTTGCATTTTGTTATACTCCTCCACTTACTGTTGAAGTTCTGTATATCAAAGTTAGGTTGTTGAACCTTATTTTGTTCCAAAGAGTACTTTAGGGATGTACATGCATGCCAGATTGCATGGGCCTCTATAATTGTAGTTTACTTATCTGTTTGATTGTAGATCAGAGTGATGGATGTAGCATTTTCAGACTCCTGCAAATGTTATTGAATGAATTTGCAAAATTGTTCTTCAGATGGGATCAAACCAATTCTTTTCATATAATTTTCTCAATTACACACAGGCTTTACTTTAAGTAAATCCCAGATCCTTCAGTCCATGGAGAACTCCACAATTTCAGTTAGTCCTATTTCTAATGGAACTTACACAAAATGCAAATGCTTAATCTACACAATAAACACAAAATTTTCACTTTGCAAGTGCACGACCTTCTTCTTCTTCATTTTCTTGACATTGGAATGCAGTTGAGACTATTGTCATCTTATGGACAAAAGTAATATCCATAGATGATGATGATGAGGTACAGTTTTGATCAAACTAATTTTTGGTCCTCTGTTGGACAGACTGGCTAGGTTTGCAGGAAAAGGTAATTTTATCTTAGAAAAATGTCTGCTCTAGCTATCTATTTGACTTCATAGCATCCAGGGTAAAGCAAAGCAGGGAGAGACAGTGTGTGTGTGGCATGGGTGTGCCATCTCAGGCTAAAAGAAAGAGAGAGAGAGAGAGAGAGAGAGAGAGAGAGAGTGCATGTGATGTGTGTGTCTAGCTTTTGTTGACAAACTTAAGCTGCTATGATGTGTGATTTTGATGCTGCTGAAACCCAGACACACAACATGATGGTCACCTGATGGTATATGTGACTGATGAGGAAATCAAAGGTCCAATCAACAATGTGAAGAAATTAGATCACGTCAAACAGCTGCTGTTGCAAGTCATGAGAGGTGATGATGATTTCGAGGGAGTAAAGATGAACTTTTTGAAGACTACATCAACTCACGAGTGCTGATAAAGATTATGAAATGATGATGTGATGTCAAGAAATCTCAATGATCAAAACAAGCACTTATTTGTTGTTCAACATTGCAATGAATAGGGTTACTCAGTACTCACTGTCTGGTGTGAGACTGACCCAAGCTGCTTGTTACAAATTGATGGGCATGCAGGTTGTGGTTTTCCATGCCAATATCAACTCTTCAGCAGCTCATATTGTACAAATTTTGATTCTGACAATCTGGATATTCTCTTTTGGCTACTTTCCCTCACGGCATGGGATGTTTGGTGTGTTCGGTTAAGTCCTACCATGTGCTAATAAACATGGAGTGGGGATTCTATAAAGGTTCTGTTTTTGCAGTCCACACCCATGGCTTAGGAGTATTTATTACATTTGCCATTTGGATGGTTGCATACGTGATGACCAAGTTGAACAGTGTATCAAAAAGTGCCTGGAGGCTGCTATTGAACACAGGTCAAATGAGGTACATCTTATCTCCTGTCTTCACAGTTTACAAGCATTAATTTGTGATTGAACAGCAAAGGTTTTGTATGGTAGTTTGATACTATTTTGGAGATGCTATTCTCACTGACAATTTTTGTCCTCTCTGAGTAGCAAGAACATCAAGAAAATCTAGAAATTAGATTAATCCCATGAGCAGGTCTTTGTCTTTCAGAGTGCTAAATAAAAACAAACTGCCTTGGACTTTCATCAGGATTCAACTCATGGTACACTTATATGTTAACCAGAATTTTGTTCTTCAAACCACCTCCACATGCTGATTATGTGGTTGCTGCAGTAGGCCTAAGATTACCAAAGAGTGGTCATTGACCAGCTCATCACAATCTTTCAGGTTAATCTGTTGCTGCTTAGCTGTGCAACTTCAAGGAAGACTTTGTGAAGTGATAGTGTTTTTGAAAAGAAAGGACAATGATCACTGCCCTTTAAAGTGAAAACCTTCTCTGGAGGATTCTGCTTGATGATACTTTTTTGTGCAGTTGGAAGGAGTGCTTGGTCATGTGTTGTCTCCACAAAGAAGCGCCGCACACTCCCATAATTCTCAGCAGTCAGTACCAGTTTTTCCATCAGTGGTCCAAATGGAACAGGCCGCATTGAAACTTCTGCTAAGGCAATGTCCTGTCATCACTCCCATGGTATAACCAGATATGCATTCTCAAAACCAAGAGAAATATCAAAGGGAAAACCATTTAAAGATCCTGACTTCAATAGAGATGGCAGAAATGCAGCTGCAAATGACAGTGTTTGTACATGCAATCAATCCTACAAATGCCCAACAGAACTAATCAAGATGTGTAGCAGTCACCTTGGATGTGGTGGTATTGAAGAACAAGCTCCTAAGTGTGCTCTTATCAAGTTTGAAAGCTGTGGGTGGACTTGGCAATCCATTCCCATATGTGCAACTATTGGGCTCAGGCATCAAATTGTCTGCATTCTTCTCCTGTTCCATTACAATACCAGCACTCAAAAGTCTGATGAACTCTTCATGTAAACAGGTGTTCTCTCAAAATAATAACAGGAGTGTCAATTCCCGCAAATGTGTACATGATCAATTTTCATGTAATCAGCCCATCTGAACTGATTGAGTTGTGCTAAAAACAAAAATTCAAATCAATTTTTCACCTTTCAACAACCTGGTGCATACTCTGCACAGACCCAAGAGTTTTGAAGCTATGAGAGAAGTCAGCAGCTCCCTCAGGCATTACTCTAGTATGCAGAATTCTTCAATTTGAACATGATGGGTTTTGTTACAACAAGAAGCTTTGAATTTTATAGCTTAACCCCTTCATTTTGATTAAGTCTGCTGATTGATCATGAAAGGAAAGGAATGATAGGGAAGAAGAAAACATTGCTTACCTGTTGTACTGCAAGGAGGTCAAAAGCTCGCTGACCATCTGTAAGCATGGCAGCGGTTACAAATACTGCCTTTGCAATTTGATTGGGGAATTTTTCCATGGCTAATGAGATGCACACACCTCCTATATCATGTCCCACCAAAATCACCTGAACACAGGAGAGAAGCTTGCTACATTAAGCATTAGTTGTGTGCACCACAAAACAAAACTCTTGCTTGAAGAGTTCCCATTCATTGCAAGAATGCTATGTGCATGCTTAGAAAGCATCAATTGTCTGGACTCACAGCAATAAGATGCATATCTTGAACAACATTCCTTCTGTCAGTGGATTAGTGTAGATAAGAACTAATAATGTTTGTGGATCAGTGCAGATGAGAATCAACATGTTTGTGTATTAGTATGGATCAAAACTGAGAATCAATATTGTTTTGGAAAAGGAAAGAATTTGACTGCAGAGTACTTGATCTGCATGGAAAGTAAAACTGCACACTCTGTGCTGCTTTGCAACCAGTGTGAGAGAGAGCTTTAGATAGCTATCCTACTCTTGTGTTTACAGGTATAGAAGATGCTTAATTTGGTAGTCCAGAGTTGGCAATGAGTGCTGGGTGTTTCAGCCATGGCTTGTACAAGTGTATGCAAGGCAAGAGAGGAGGCGGAGATCAAGGCCTTTATGGTGTTTGCCATCGATGGGTGGATTAGCTTGATTGAACTGAAAGATATTTTTCTTTATGATTTTTTGCTGCTCTTGCAAACTTTGTGATCTGCAAACACCATGGAAGGTCACGAGGATGCTCCTGAGTCCTCATCCCGGGGTCAAAACGTAGTTGTGATTGAGAAGATATTAGGAACTAGAACAACAACAACGGATTTTGTAACAACAACGGCAACTGTCGCCGTATGTAGTCTACAAGTTCATGGATTCGACAATAGGTCACAGGCAAGTTTGTAACCATGCAAGCATTGCTGGAGCACATGCATTAGTGGCGAGGGTACGGAACCCAATGATCAATTTCTTGTTCTTGGGTTGATTGCCCACATGAGAAATTTCCCTGGTATCCAATCGGACTTGGATCCGGACATGCATCTCTTTTTCCATCTCCTTCTATGGTTTCCAAAACCATTACAGAATACGAGAGGAAAAGTTGCAGGAAAACAGGAAGGTCGGATTCCAGAAAAAAGTTCTTTCATCGTGTGGACAATCGACCCGAGGACAGGAAAGTTTGATCAGATTCAGGAGGAAGCAACTCGAAAGATTTCTCAAGACTGGGCGGATTATAAAGTTTCCTTGGATGTTGCACAAGTGATCGAGTTGCATGTTGCACGTAATCTGTCGCACGTAAGCTGGAGCAGAATTTCAGCAGCTTGCGAGGGCAATCTACTATACCGGGCTTTTGAGGGGTAGAAGGATTCATTCCACGGATGTTTCCTCTTCTAACAAGAATGGAAAACAGAAACAACCTGAATCGGAAACAGATTTGTGTCTAAACTGGGAAGAACACATCAAATCCCAACTGAAGTTTGCCGAATTGAAGCTACAACCGCTTGCAAGATCGCCATCACGAATCTTGGTTTGAAGGAGAGTGCAAGCACAGTTAGGCGATGGCGGTACTGACCTTGCTGTTGCTTGCGGCTTTGAGCTTTAACAATGCCAGCAGGGGTTCCGCATACTGCTCCAGTGTTGCAACCTCGTTGGGATCCGCGGAGTGCCTGCCCGAGCCTGCTAGATCTATCGCCACGGGTTCCAACCCCGAGTCTTGCAGCAACGCCAGGCTCTTATACCAGCACCAGGCCCCCATCCCCGCTCCATGCACTAGCACTATGTCTTTCGTTTCCAACGAGTCGACGCCTACCGCCATCAGGTGCACAGCTCCTTTCTGGAAGCAAAATTGGAAACAAATATTTAATTCTGAGCTTGCATACCCTTGAGCAGCAGGAATTCATGTTCGATTCTTTCGACAGTTGCAAGCTCCTGCACGTAGCAAGAGAGGAGGAGAGACAGAGAGACAGAGATCAGAGAATTTTATTGCCTTTGTGCCATTGGTGACATGGAGAAGCTCTTGAGGTTTGAGAACAGCATCGTTGCCTCGACGAGGTCGAGCGCTGGAGCTGCGCTTGAACTCGAAGTTTGAGCCATTATCGCCACAACTTAGCTTC
Organism: Sphagnum tenellum; assembly: GCA_963921925.1. Taxonomy (NCBI): domain Eukaryota; kingdom Viridiplantae; phylum Streptophyta; class Sphagnopsida; order Sphagnales; family Sphagnaceae; genus Sphagnum; species Sphagnum tenellum. The sequence goes on from OY998145.1 coordinate 18,399,985, forward strand.
CCTTCATCGATTGACTCTAATGTCCGGTCTTGAATCCTTGTGGAGGGAATTAGAGGAGAAGGATTTGAATTCGAACGAAACTCTTGTTGCGACAAGCTGCGTTGGAGCTTCCTCATCTGCGCTTTCTGCTGATGGTGCAACGCCATGGCCAGCGCTTGCTGCTCTATGATCAGCTCGTCCTCCGGAGCTCCTCTTCTTCGCATGCCATAATTGATTCTGCCCGACGACACCTCATCCCAAATGCCGGTACCCAGCTTCTTCTCTTCCTCCTCTTGATCCGCTGCAGTTCCCATGCACGCAATTGACAGCCGATTCCCCATAATCTGCAAATTAGCTGGGTGTTGCAAGACGTCGACAAGCTTCCTCCTGATGACCTCCGATATATCCTTTAAAGCAGTTTGATGAATCTCAAAACTTCAATTCCACTTCGATTCGGTCTTGACTTCATCTGGGTGCTGGAATTTGAATGCTCATCACTCTCAGACTGATGATTTGTTTGATTTGTCTCTCACATGGCTTCTCACATTTTCTGCACCAAGCTGTCGACACAGGACAGCATCAGCACGAGAAGCAGAAGTCCAGAGCACCGCCAGTACTTGTGATTGTAGCTTTTCGGAAGTTCCGACCACCCTCTCTGATCAATTTGAAGTTCGTTGCTGTTACAATGGGCTTCGACAAAACCCACAGCAACCAGCTCTGAATTCTACACAACTGAAATTGCGAGGATTTCAGAATTCTGCTCCAACAAATACCAATCCCAACAACCAACACTGTGCGACGCTTGAGCAGCAATTCATGCTTTTCAACTCCTCAACAACATTGCATGGTAGGTTTGTCCATTTCATCAAACACAGTCGTGATCCTTTCGCTTTTGTGCGCAAGATTCAATGACAGGGATCATGGGCGTTTGTATACATTAACCGCAAGCAGGATGAAAATGTACGAGCGAAGATTTCATTGACCCCACATCAAAAGCTGTTTCTCCAAGGAAATAAAAGCTTTCAATTATGAACTTGGGGTTGTAGGAAAGATGTGAGAACAATCTGCTGACCAGGATTTCAACAGCAACAAATTATCACGAGCTTTCTTCTTCTCCTATTGCAAAAGTGTGGAGCCCTCTGCTAACTGTGTCTCCTTGGACTTTTGTACATATTGTGGAATGATGGGGGGAGCTTTGAGGGGCCCCTTGTCCTTGAGGCCCCAGGCCCCACACCATCAATCCAACAGTATTTTGTATTGATGATCATCTTCTAGTCTTTCAATCAAGCTCAAGAGGAATCTGTAGAACATTTTGGAGCCTGAAATGCAGACAAACAGAACAGGACAAAACTAAAGACAGAAATGTTCTACCTAATCCTCATGCATCGAGAGGATTCTAGAAGCATTTCCTTTTTTTGACCTCTACTGTTGAAGAAGCTTGGTGGTAAAGGCCAATAAATGTCAAGATTTTTGTCTGTCCATCATGTTTGCTTTGCACTGTGTAAAGCTTAAGTTAAAGTGGGAGCTATTGTCAGCATCTCACAAAGTGTTATGTCCGCAACCTTACAATGAAATTCTTGGAGTATGCAAAGAAACTTTGAGAAGTATGGCATACTCGTGTACTCAATCTTGAGACTTGTAGAATGTTCTGAGTACGTAGTGCTATGATAGTTCTGAGCCAAGTTCCTAATGCATGTGCTTGTGGAGTTGTTGCACTAAGTAAAGTTGCAGTTCTTTTGAAGTTTTTCTGGTTTAGGACATTTTAGAGTTTTCCCGGAGTTCCAAATAGTTCCAGATTCTTTTTTGGGTTGCAGAATCACTTATTTGACATACTCAAACTTTTGATACATCTCGCATTCATGTACTCGGGGACTGAAATTCTAGTACACATAAGTACTCTGTTCTCTGTAACCTTGAGTTGAAGCACTTGATATACATTCTGCTTGTATGCTCTCCTCCATAGGTCAGTGGAAGGTTATAGTACTTAAGAATTTCCTACTACAAGCAATGCACCCAAAGAAAAAAGGATTGTGGGAGAAGAGAGACACATAGCAGTATGTGAGGATTTTTGCAATCTGATGTCCAAGATCTTCAAACAGTTCACTCATTCGCATATTCAAAACCATCTTGCAGAACTTGTGGAAGTCACCAAAACCCACTCCCACATTGAACAGCCCTGTGATTTCACAGGTAATTGCATTCTATGATTGCTTCCATGTACAAGAACAGTACACGGAGTGCTTCAACTGCAAGGAGCCCAAGCATTTATTGACAAGCAACACCTGGGAAAATGAGGACATGTCTTACAAGCACTGTGCTTTTAAGAAGGTAGGAGGAGTGTTCTTGAAGCTGTTGCAGTCATTTGTTACAGCATAGAGCAAATCGTTTGAAGGCTTGCTGAGGCCACTCTGGTTGATTATATTAGTTGCATACTCTGCTATTGAATGCATTATCTAATGTTCACTGCATCATCCAGGTGTTGAACATGAATAAACAGGTGTTCCATCATATGAAACTCCAGACTCAAATCAGCATGCTAACAAGAGACCAACCACGCATGAGTTCCAGAAGAAATCACACAACATGAGATTTGAGGGCTTGGGGAACATTGCTTGGAGGATATTGAGTTGTTCATTATGTGAAGAATCGCTGTAAGTTTTTGTGGGATTGTTCCATATCAATGCAGAGGTACTTGCTGAACTCTCAAGTTTCATGGCAAACATTCACACTCTGTGTCTGGGCTGGTGTCAGGTCTGTCTGCAATCACTAGCACATTACTATGTGACCATCTTGCTTAATTGGCCATGTCATGAAAGCACCACCTTGTTTTCTCCCTGAGTTTGATGTCCTTGCTTGTCTACTGGGTTGCAATTGGGAAACAATGAGGGTTCCTGAAACAGCCTACTTGATGACCATAGCGTTAAACCATGCAAGGCTTCCTTGCAATAGTAATAACTTGGATACGATTGCTGCATATTGTAGATTTCCTGTGAGATTTTTGGAAGATTTTACATTTTGACATTCTGGTATTGGATTCAGACAGATGGCATCAAACACAAGCCAAGGAGCATGTCAGTGAGATGAATGATGGCAAGGAGGTTCATAGTAAATTCTATTATTGATTAGCATGATTTTAAAATACTTCAAATATGTAGTGTGCAGAAAGAAAGTGGAGTCTACTGTGATTTGAGTAACATGCATATGCTCCTTCTGGGATTCTGAGTATCCTTGAAAGATAATTGAAGAAGTTTTGACATCTACCCTTCTGTTGAACCCTCATAATCTATGCAGACTAATTATTTGCATAAATTTTGGAACTTGTCCACCTTTGCACACGAGGCAATCAATGCTCAGTTACTCTCACTCTTCATAGTTGCAATGTATGAGTGTGACTACACTTACCCCAAGCTACTAGGTATCATCCACTCTTTTCCCTTCCACTATGACTCAGCATGAACTCAAAGTTTAGCAAAATGCAGACATATATTGTCTCACATTCATCTACACGTCTCAAGGTGTATTTGAAACGTAGACCAACTCAGTGATATTCTTCCAGTATACAACTGTAAGCACAAAATGTGAAATTGTACAAAACCCTATGGTGAATTGTATTGTAAAGGAAAGCCACCACCACACCATATTGCCACCAAGTTCTAGATCAACCAATTTTGCAATACCTTGTGAAACACTGAAAAGTGGAGAGCTTGTGACTACATCTCTTGCATGCACTACATGTACAGGCAGTAGTCCTACTTAGCTGAATTTGAATCTGAAGACCAGCAAACACCATCTTTGTGGAATGTGGTTTGACTTACATTTCTACATGGCTTATCTATATCCTGACTGAGTCATTCCTTGTTTTGAATCTCATCTCTTCATATACTTGAAAGCAATGGAATTGAAGATCCACATACTGAATTGTTCTTTGTTACCTATAACTAATTGCCCATCATGAATGCACATTTGCAGTTCTCTCTAATTCAGATACCATAGGATTTGTGTGGCAAGCTGATCAAGAGATGTTTGTTTTGTGTGTCCATAGCAGTAAGCATATGCTAAGGAATTCATTCTGGGAGACTTTCCATAGTTGTTATAGAGGAGGCAAATTCTACAGTGCACATTAATAAGAGATTCAAAGATTAACACACTATTCGCTCAAGGGCTACAAAATTTGTATACAATGACAACAAGATAGAGATATGACTACAACAATCATGAAATGAGTAAGGCTTTAGGGATCCTATACGAGTTGCTGATCAATCCAATTGCAATATATCTGGCCAACATGAATCCACACAGAAAATTCATATACCAACCCACATAAGGAGTTGCATGCATGTTGTGACAAGCCTCTTTGGTTCATAGGGTTAGTGTCTAGTGACATATTCTAACTCAAAGTATTGCAACATTCAAATTAGAGTGTTCATTCTGTTACAAATCTCATCTTACATGGAGAAACTTCTTTTAGCTTATGAGCATGTGTTCTTGAGGAATTGTCATCTCTCTTATACTCCTAAATCTCCCCTGAAACATGTGAGTTTCTGAAAATTCAATTATTGTTTTCCTAGAGGTTTTTTACTCGACTAAAAATTCAATTATTGTTTTTCCTAGAGGTTTTTGGAGGCTCAAAGTTTTTTCTTAAATTAGGTGTATTCTATTGTTGGTGGTTGATCTCACAGGAGCATGCAGCAAACTAAGCAGCTGCCGCTAGTAACAATAGTAGGTCAGTAGATGTTAAAGATTGTGCACATACATAATTGTATGAATGGAAAGTAGAGAACTTGAAAATAGACATAGACTGAGCTGAATTGTTTACCAACATGCACCAAGTCACAGATTGAAAACCCATGATTGAGAATTAACATAAGTATGCAAGCCTAGCTTTAATAGATCATGTTCTTAAAATGTGTGCAAATTTGATTTTCAAACTTAGGGAGATTGGCATTGTTGGCATTAGTAATGGGAATGTAGCATCAATAAAGGGGATGTGTTGGAAATATGCAAGGACCAGTTACAGTGGAGAAGAAAGACAATGTGCAAGTAATGCACTCCTAAGATATGAGGGTACTTGCAACAACAAACACCCAACTATGGAGCATCTCAGCATAGACCAAAAAGATCCGAAAGGTGTATGTTGTAGATGAATCCACATATACATAGCTCAACATGGAAGAAATTTGAAAAGCTTATACACATGCAGATGACCCTACTAAGGTAGGCATCAAGTTCCACAAGTTGAATTATGCAAATCATAATTCAATGAATGTCTGTTACGTAATAAATGGTTTCTTCACCAAAATTTGAAGTTCAGTTAATATCACAATTACCTTAAAACCCATATAGTATCTCCATAATCTAAGATTCAATGGTATGCAAAAAAATTGAATGAAGTCAAAGCACTTAAATAATTTCAATTTGAATTACACACATCATGTAAACTTAGGATATTAAAGGCCATAGGAAGATGTCTACACATGATGCAATGTTGAACTGAAAAACTTAACACATGGATCACTGGCAATTATTGTCCAATGTCAATAACTACAAAAAAGGGAACACATGTATCACTCCGGGTTCCTCTAAATTTTGTTTCTCAAGAGTAATGCTCTTATTTGACCTCAAACCATCCAAATGCGTCATTGCAAGATTGATGTACATTACAAGCACATAGTCTTGCAGACGTCCTCCTCCATAGTTCCCCTCACTTGATTTGAGGTTCCTTTCAACATTAAAAGTGAAAGGGGCTGTAATTGAGTTGTTTTCCTCGGAAACACACCAAGTGCCAACAATTTTTGGTGTGAAAGAATGGCAATATCGCAAGAGCCTTACAGGGTCCTTACTGTTCTTAATACTTTTTGGAATGCAAAACTTATAAATCAAATCCTCTTCAAAATCAAATTTGCAGACAATGAAACCTTCAATTTGTTTGACGTTTTCTTCTTGGGTGCAAGTGATTGAAGACCTTCCTCCACTTGTTTTTGTTGTGTCTTGATGATGTTGAACTTGGCCTCCAGAACCTGCAACAAGAACTTGACCTAAAGCCCCACTGGACTCTAGGTGAGCAAAACTGGTAGACTCCTCCAAAGTGTAGTTAGTTGTGTCTTTTATGGTTTCTCCCTCATTATTGTTTAGATCAGATGTAGTAGAACATTCTAGTCTAGTTCCTCTACATTCTGGTAAAGTCCCCTTGAAAGAAATTTGAATATCATCTTGGAACCACCCGAAATCATTTTGGGTAGCAAATTGACCAAGATTGCATTGTGTTTGTGTTGTGACACGAAGGAATTTAGACAAGCTTTTGTCTCGAAAAAACTCAATCCTCATCTTTGGCTTGATAGATGCTGTCCTGATTTGCGGTGGAATTTCAGCAGCATCACAGAATCTGCGCCCTGCCTCTGGATAGACATTCACTGTGAATATAGGAGGAACCTTCTCTGGTTCACATGAAGGTCCAGAATCAGGTGGTGGATCCCCACCTGGTGGTTTGTCTCCATCATTCTTTTCATCACCTTTCCCCCATTTCCACCGAGTTGCTAGCTTGAATATTGACCGACCTTGTACACTTTCACCTTCCTTTTTTCCTTGTTGAATGCTTCCACTTGATGAAGCTCCTGAAGATGATCCACCTTCTGAAGGTTGTTTGGTCACATGAAGATTAACATGTTTGAATGCCTTGTATTCTTTAGCCACCTTCCATATAAGAGGAAAAAACATGTTGCTTTGTTCCTTCTCATTCACCATAATGAAGTGATCTCCATGGAAGTCTTTCAAACCCACTCCAAATTGTTTTGCAACTTGTTCTGCTGACAAGCTCATGGATTGGAGATTGTCCATTTCAATCTTTGGCATCTTGAAACTAATAAGTTCAAAAGCTCCCAAATTTGGGAATTCCATGAACATAGAGGCCAATGAACTTTCCCAAGCACTTTGACTTAGGGTCTCCACTTTCACATCATTAGCATTTGTGACTGTAACCAAGGATTGCTGCAGTCCCACTCCCACCACCTTGCTCATACATTTTGCATCCAAGAAGAGGAACTCAATGGAATCCATTTCAACATTTTCTCTCGCAGCTGCAAAAACAAATTTGTCCTCCAAAAGCTTTGAATGAAGTTCATGAAGGTTTGGAAAAATTGTTGAACCTCCATGGCTTTGAGCCATTCCAATTTTTTGGTGTAAGTATGTTTGCAACTTGTGGGCCTCTCCAAGAAGCAAATCACCATCTTGATCAACATTGACAACACATTGTAGTTGATCCATTTCCTTGTCCCTATTTCACCCAACATGATGTAAATAGAAGATTGACTACAGATTAAAGAGAATAGAATGGAACCCAATGCAAGCACAAGTTTCATTTGTTATATTCAAATGTGGAATGTATCTACATAATGTTTAAAAAGTGAACTTCATCAAATGTTTAAATAGAGTTGACAACTAATGCAAAATATGACACACATGTTGACTTGAAAAAATGAATGCACAATGACTTGGATATTTTTTCATCATGTAACAACTTGACATTGTGTAACAAAATCAAGCCATGAACTTTCAATACCTGTTTTCTGTTATTGATGTGCTAGCAATTTCGATGTCTCCCAATGCCTTTTCATCTTTTGTTTCACTTAATATGAGTTGAACTTCTTGACCCTGTGTACATACCTATGTAAGAGCTAGAATACTTAAATTTGATATAAGACAAGTCCTAAATCCATGTTATAAATATATAAAGGATGTCAATAACCGTGTGTAAAATAGCATAAGTTGGATTATAAATTCAAAGTTTAGTTTGGAAAGATCATCACCTTCTTGTCATCAATAATTTGATGTAGATCCTTTGGCAAAAACTGTTGCAGGAACTCCAGTAGTATATAATAACTTGGGTCTTCCTTGGATGTAGGTGTGCAAGCATCATCCATATCCACCACAGATGTAAACAGGTGTTCCAAATCAACATAATCTTTGATTTCCTGAACCAAACCACACTCACCTATTAAACAATGGACTAACTCACCAATTATTCCTTCCACCAAACATTGTTGAACATGCTACACATAATTTCCCCAATTCAACTTCAAGCACAATGATTGCCAGTATAATATCCTTCTAGCTAACATTTAACTACTTGACTAAAATATTGCAAACACATGGAAGGTCTCCAAAATAGCTCAAGGAGGTGGGGAGGAAATCGTAAATAAAAGTACAAACCCAAGCTATTATTCAACAACTATAACCTCCAACAAGGATACTTGTTATATCATAATGAGGTATAGGTAACAAAATGCACAATCCTTAGTAACTACCTTTAATCTCCAGATAAATAGATCAAATTCACAAAAAAGAAAATAATTTACAATTCAAAATTTGATATGTTTCAACTACAATTTTGCCACTATGGGAGCAATTGGATCCTAAAGTGGTTGTGCTTAGACTATTTTGGGATGGTTTTTCCAAAAGACAAAGAAAACTTATATCAAGTAACGAACTCCACCTTCCACGAAAAGTTGAAGATTTAAATTGGAGAGGGCATCCTAATCAATTGATGTGGCCTTTATGAGGAAAGGCTAGTGATGAACTAATTTGAAACTTGACCCACTCTCCAACCTCAATGCAATAATATCTATTGACCTTACACAATACACATAACGCATCATAAGCAACAAATTGGAGTATGGATAAAACATGCAAACCTCTAAATGTGACTTGTTCTTGTTGACAACACACACTTTGACCTTCTTCAAATCCAAGGCAGCTTCAAAGCGTTTAGACAACTCCGACAATAGCAATGTGCATTGCAAGCAAGTAGTGTTCAAACCATGTTTAGTTGTGGGCTCAGTATTGGTTGCATGATAAAACACTATGCCACGCAAATTCCTTTGTAAGGCTTTGAATTCCAGTCGAGCATGAAGCTCGACCAATACTTGTTTGAGCACCCAACCTCCATAACCATGTCCCACAAACACCAATGGGCACCCTTGTCCATCTTTGTTTTGCTTACGAATTTCCCAGCAGAAGTCAAGAAGACTGAAAAAAGGGTGACACACCAAAAAAGATGTAAGAAAAAAATGATGTCACCTTTAATGCATGGTTATCATCCATGGCCCATTTTGAAATGACACGTTGTGTAGAAACAAAAGATAATTCTACACCTAACTATTAGAGTTTGTTGTCACATCATATCTTTCACAAGCAAGGCTTTGGAAAATTTAAGAAATCTTGAAAAGTGACTTTGAATGCATGACTTGTTAGCGCCCCCCACCCCGCCCAATTTGCACAAACAACACACAGCTACTTACCTCAGTCTGGCAACGGTGTCCAATTGTTGGAGCGCTGCTTCTTCGACGCTGTGGTCGCGAACCCTCTTTGGCCAGGGATAATAAAGAGGTAGAATTTCAAAAATTCGCACATTGCTGCCGAGGTCTTCCGGTAGCCACTGTTGGGGCCAATACACCTCTTCTACCCCTCCCTCTTCCACTGCAGCATCCCCTTCTTCGAGTTCGCCGAAGAGCCATTCTACTGCAGCCCCTCGCTCTTCGAGATCGTCGAAGAGCCAGTCTACTGCAGCCCTTCCCTCTTCGAGGTCGCCGAAGAACACGACGTCCATGTTTGTGACCCTGTTGTCGCCTTGTGGAGGCCATAGTTTGCGGACCAATGGCTCGATCTGAAACCAAAAACACAAAGCTTTGCCAAATCTGATCATCACCTCAGTTCATCTTCCGACCATCCATTATTCGTAACACCACAACAGCTGTGCAAAAGCCCCAAAACTGTCGGAAACAACAAGAGCCCATCTCGGCCGTGTAGGACAGCTGAACTCATTAGTCTACGCGCTGTTGAAATCTCCATACCGAAGAGCGGATGGACGAATAATAACTCCACATGGACTTGTTCAACAATCCGAAACTCACAACAAAACACTTTGCAAAATGGAGTCAGAACTCACTTGGCAGAGGCCGCTCATGATCGCGCAATCAGTTGGCACGCCTTCAGCTTAGAACAGCTGATCCCGAGCGAACTGCCGAAACCACACCCTTCCGCCTAGACTGAACCTGCAAGCAACTACTGAGGATGAAAGATCTCCGAGGGATCGAATGCTTGGCTGCCAATAAATTTTCACTCTCGATCTCTCTCACACAGAAGGTCGGATGATGTCTTAACGAAAAGGCTTGGAAGAAGATGGGGGAGGAAGACGGTGGCTCCAAAAGACCCAAAGTAAACAATTCAGCGACCAGACCCAAAGTACATGCCGCTTGGACTCTACAAGATTTTACGAAGGGGATTTCCGCAGGACGGCCCCAACTATTTTGCTAGTGGACTCTTTGCCCAGCAATTTGCACAAACAATCGGTACCATATGTAATCGGTGTAACCTAAACCCAGCAATTGCCAAACTGGCCTAACGCGTTGCTCGCAGCATTAAAGGAATAAAATACGAGAGAATCGCCATAGCACACAGCACCCAATAAAAGCCTTAACTTTCGGAAACTATCTCCCCTTAGATCTAGAGTAAGGGCGACTGTAGATGAGGGTCCAAGGTCCAGGGTCCACTGAAATAGACCAATTTTGTTGAATGAGAACCATAAATTGAACTCATTGCCGATGAGAGTCCAAGACCAAAAAATGGCAAATTGAGGCTAAATGTACATGGCACCATTTTGGAGGGAAAATTAACTGGATTCAGTGAAAGCTAAAAAGGAGAGGTCATGATTTGAAGAACCAAGATGCAAGCTAGGGTCCAAAGCAGGGTCCAACTCAAGGATTCAATTTATTTCAAATGAGTCCAAATTGGTCCTTACAAATTAGTCCAAATTGGTCCTGGACCCCATCTAAGGTGGGCTGAAGTAGCATTGTTTATAGGGAGAGCTACTTAAAATTTGCTTGTGGAGAAAGAATTTTGCACAAAACACATGCAATTTTAGAGATTCATCTTCAAATTCAATTATGGAGCATCTAGATGAAGCTCTTATTTAGACAAGTTTCTTGATGAGATAGGTTGTATTCATTGCTGCACAGAATTGTGCATACAATGAAGGCATACAAGAAGAAGACTCTTCATTTCAATCTAATTAAAGGTCTTCCATTTTCTGGTACTCTTCCAGAGTAAACACCATACTTGGGTCGTGTTGGATTCTGAACCAAACCCCCACCAGGCGTCATACCAGGTACAAATCATATGGCAAGTGCAGGCCAAATACATGGCCCCAGCATTGGGGAAATAGTCAAAGAACCAGAAACAACCAAGGGTTCTTTCTGGTTTGAGGGTTGTGAAATAGCCAGAACCAACCTGTCCTTTTATTCTGATATTTCAAATACCTGGAACTGGTGGTTCTATGAAAAATCAAAAACCACACCCATCTAAAATCAGAAACCACACCCATCAAAAATCAGAAACCACCAGTTCTCTCTTGATGCTTTCATGAGGCCTACCAGATCTTGGAGGTTTATAGAAATAACCAAAACCAGTGGTTCTTTTATCCTGGTTTTCTTCGCATACCTAGAACCAATGGTTGTTTAACACTAATTTTTTAAATACCCAAAGCTGGCTCCTTGATTCTGAATTTCTGAACTAGGTACCCGGAATTGGTGATGATTAAAAAAATCAAATGCCAACCCAACACAGGTTATTAAACCACATTTCATTTGCACACCTATACAGAGAGCTCTAAATTATCATACTGGAAACCAATACCATGTTTGGAAGAGTACCCAACTTTTCAACTATGCACCCCACTAATTAGAAAGATATGAATAGAAGATAAGCTTGATTGGATCATGGTTGTGAAATGCACTAATGGGTCCTTCAGATCCTTGAGGATATTGGCATGAGTAGCTCAGATATGGAGCTCGCAGGTGCAAGGCCTAACCTTACAAGCCACAGAAGCAGAGCTTGTCAGAATTGTGCTCTGGCCAGATGCTGTAGACAAAAGATTGAAGACCCAAGTCACTGGTGAGTCTCTAACATGTTGTGATGCCTGAACACTGGTGCTTCTCTGCAAAACATTCAACAGGGTTTTAAGTTGTCATCCTACATTCTGCCTAAACCAACCAATATGTGCTGTGTGTATAGTAATTATTTGCTGACGTGATCTGCTCTCTGTCTATCCTACTTTCTGCTCTGGTTGAGATGCAGCTTCTCCTTCTTGTCCAATCTTGGGAGGTGTCTCTGAAGGGGCATTTGTCCCTGTTCATAATTTTGGCTCCTGTGCCAGTATGGTTAACAGGCATCAATAGATAAATCAGTACAGCTCCCGTCTCAACTTTTGATTTGTCTTCAGGTGTTCAGCTCCATTGCGCAGACAGAGTTCTTCTTGAACTACACTGTTGGCTCAGTCTGCAGTCACCTGTAGTTAAGCACTGTGGCAGTGGACACCTTCAATTCCTTACTGTGCTTACATTGGACTCAAATGGCAGCTGGATAGGGAATGATCTGTGGAATGATCTGAATGAAAGCCAGAAGGCTTATTTTTACTGACTTCTTGCAGATCTCACTGTTGTCAACCTGGCAATTCATATGCTGCTTGCATCTCCAGTACTTACAAGAACAATTCATCTGCAACGGTTGAAGGGCTGGCTGATTCTGATTCAAGTGGGCCTCTCCCAACAAGTTTCGGTGTGCCTCACAGCATCTCACCACTAGGCTACAAGGAACTTATCTAAAAAAAAAATTAAAATCCTTCAAAACAAGCAAAAGTGCATCCCTACGACATTTTCCATACAGGCAGAGCCGACTTCTTGATAGATGTCCAATACAGCTAGCTGCCTGAAATTGGAAAAACTTCATTCCTAGCTCAGGATTGCAGGGGTTGCCCATAACTCCTAGCAGTGATCAATTCACATGCATGCTTGCATTTGCTACACCAGTTTCCAATGCAGAATTACAACTTTATGAAACTAGATTATAGGCTACATTAATCTGCAGACACCAGATGGATGTGGAGCCTATTCCTCAAAGCTGGCCATCATAGCAGATTGGGCTCAATCCAAAATCAGCAGGCAAAAGTTCTCAGATGGTTTTCAAATGCACTAATGGTGCTTCAGATCCTTGAGGATATTGGGCGTGAGTAGCTCAGATATGGAGCTCACAGCTGTAAGGCCTAACCTTAAAAGCCACAGAAACACTCAATTCTCAGAGCAGAGCTTGTCCAAATTGTGCTCTGGCTAGATGCTGTAGCACAACTTGTGGTATGTTCCTCATTGTGTTATGAAGACCTGATGTGCTCATCTTTCTTCAAGGCTTGTATGGAATCTGCACTCATCTTGATACAATTTTCAGCAGTGGAATGCTGTTCAGTGCCAGCCTACCTCTTTGTATGGTGACAATCCTGGCTTCATTCAACACCAAAAGATTTGAGACCCAGGTCAGTGGTGAGTCTCTAACATGTGGTGATGACTGATCTCAAAATACATTCGTGCTTTTTCGCAATACAATTCCCCAAGGTTTTAATTTGTGATGCTACATTCTGCCAGAACCATCCAATATCTGCTGTGTGTCTAGTAATTATTTGCTGACATGATCTCCTCTGTGTCTATCCTGGTTTCTGCTTTGGTGGAGATGCACCTTCTCCTTGTTGCCCAATCTTGGGAGGTGTCTCTGAAGGGGCATTTGTCCTTGTTCATATTTTTAGCTCCTGCCCCAGTATGTGTTAACATGTATCTATCGATAAATCAGCACAGCTCCCATCTCAACTTTTGATTCGTCTTCATGTGTTCATCTCCATTGGGCAGACAGAGTTCTTCTCGACCTACACTCCTGGCTCAATGTGCTGTCACCCTGTAGCTCCCCTGTAGTTAAGCACTGTGGCACTGGACAGCTTCAATTTTTACAAAGGTAACACAGGACTCAAATGGGGAATGATCTGTGGAATGATCTGAACAAAAGCCATAAGGCTTATTTTTCCGGCTCCTTGTAGATCTTGGTGTTGTCAACCTGGAAATCATGTTCTGCATGCCTCTCCTGTACTTACAAGAACACTACATCTGCAACCTTGGTTTCCAATGCAGATTTATAACTTTACTAAACTAGTTTATAGGCTGCATTAATCCACACCCACCAGATGCATGTGAACCACAGCAGAAAGTTGGTGGTCATAGCAGATTGGCTCAATCCAAAATCGGCAAGCAAATGTTGTCAGATTTACTAAAGATTTACATTAAGTATACACTTTAAATTCATAGCATCCAAACACAAGCAGGATGACTTGGGATGAGACACTAATGCAATTTTATTTGAGGCCAAAGTTCTAAGAATGCAATAGAATTTATCACACATGCATACTATTTAACTTGAGAACTTGCAACCCAACATGGTAAAAGATCGTCCTCAGCAGTTTGTGAGTCTATGATGCAAAGAAACTATACTCAACAGATTCTGGCTGCCACAGCCTCATGGCCATACACCTCAGATACACATCAAGACACAGAGGGGAATTTGTTTTCAGAGAGACTAAGGTTCATCTTCACCTTCCTTTGCTTGCACTGGCGCTCTGCAAGACAACCCTCACTTTATAGAGATATACACATCTGGAGGATACATAATTTAAGAACAGCTGGATGGACAAGAAAATCCAGAAGCACTTGCATTTCAAAAACATTTGTGCAAAAGCACAACCTCAGGTTCCTTTCAATAAGATGAGATGCTTCAATGTCCTTTGAAATTGTCCTTCATGTGCCGCAAACCTGCCAGAACATCAATTGGTGATTCTTTGCCTGTAGCAGCCTGTTGATGGACACAAGCCCCAAGAAATGTTAACAGAGATGGGGGACTCAGGGATTGATGTCAGACAGGCTCTAATGCATGCAAAGGTCTTGACTCCCTCCAAAGAAGAATGCAAGCAATCTACACCTGGGGTCATAAGTGAAGTTAACCTGTAAAAACCTTCATGTTGGAACACATTCCAAATAGAGACTAGTGTTCTGTTCCTTCAATAAATGCTAATCCATCATTGGATTTACCAGTGCCTCTGATCCGGTCTTTGCTAAAGAAATAAAACTCCAGATAAGCTCAGTAGGAAAATATTAGGAGAAACTACAGACCAGGAGTGACTCATTGTCCACTACCATGAAGGGATTGAATTCTAGCTAATCCCAATTGTTGATGCCACAGTTGTTTTATTTGTCTTTCCTTTGCTGTTGCACCCATGTCATCTTCTTGACTAACTGCCTCATTCTTTGGTTCTCATAGTGAGTGCAAACTTAATCTTCTTCTGGGTATATTTTGACAAAAGAAAAAGCAACATTGCTTCCACTATAAGAAAGACTAGTGCATGCTTCGCAAAAACAAAAAAACTGATCTATCTGCACTAGTGTTCACAAGTCTTTTGTGTTTGAAAAATACAGCAAACTAGGCACAAACTAAGGCATCGCCCAGCAAATCTCATTGTCAACTTGAAGGTCAGACCAGCAAATCTTGCAATCCAAAATAACTTACCAAGAACCCCTTCAGTCAACAGCATTCTCCAAGGGAAAAAACAGAATCATGAGTATGAAGAAATAAAGTTTAAAATCGTGTGACAATTTTTTCCGAGGGAACTAATAAATTATAGCAAGTTCCTCAGAAACTGGGTTTGCAATTCTGAGAGAATCATTTCTTTGCACTAGGCCTGGCTGGTTCCAGTAAGGTCAATAGTGGGGTCAGACCTCCCGGGGACCTCAAAGAGGAATGGAAGGCATAGAATTATGCAAAGCTTGCTTGTGGTACTTACTCTCATTTCCATTAACATCGGATCCCACTTGTTTTACATACATGTGTTAACCATTGTGCCAAGTGTTGCACCATCAAGTTACAAACCAAGGACCTCATTGAAAGGCATACCATTAGCCTTACTATTTCAATATCCATGTTGAAGGTGTTCCTCCTGCTATAGGCCATGATGCAGTACTTGCACTTTGAGACCCAGCAAACAGATATGGAAAGGACATGAGCCTACTAAAACTGAAGGCAATTTTGGCAAAGGTGTGAACTTCATGAAGCTTTTATTCTGTGAATGACATGTGGTGAAGTTCTTGGGAACAAATTTTACTCCAGTTGAAATTCACATGTGAGAAATGAATGTTGTGTAAGTGTATGCTGCCACTAGTGGAAACTAGAACTGGCCACCAATTTTAGTTTCAAAACCTTTTTCATCTATTTACCTTACAAGGAGTATGCTACTAAATACCTTAATTGAACATGTATTGTGTGTACAAACAAGCCCAAACCCTTCTGAGTAGAAGAATTTCACCTAAAGTCTTTCAATCAAGGAATTACTGGACCCTAATTAGTTCAAAGATACATGATGCAAATATTGAGAGATATGTACTTAATGTGAAACTAACCTAAAATGTTGCAGGAGAAGTTTTGTCACCACTCATCAATGTTCACATGAGTCCAATTGAAATGATTGGTAGTTTGTGGTTGAAGAATGTCATTGTTATACTTTTGAGATTTTTTTTTTAATTAAATAGATGTACTTATACTTTGCATGGAAATTAGTTTGTAGTTTGGAGTGACTATTGTGATCTCATCCATTTTCAAATATGCACTAGTTTTGTATTTGTAAGTATTATTGAACTTCCATATTGACATGTTACAAGAATTTCAAAGATTTCATGTTGTCACTAGCCAACCTTCCCATCAAAACTTCTTTGTTTTGCATTGGACTCTTCTCAAATTTATAATGTTCTTGAAAACTTTAGCTCATCCCCATAAAAAATGTTTTGGTAGAGTTGGAATTGAGTGCATAATCTTGGGTAAACCAAATTTGCATGCTATAGTATTTCTAGATGTTGGCCAAAACCATCTTAACTCAATACCATCACATGTCTTGTCAAAGAAATTCACCTATGTGTTCAAGCATGAGGGCCCAACATTATCTTTGTGGGATATAGGTTAAGTGTCATTTCTACCTTGTTCAGTTATCACAAATTTGGTTATGAAAAATATTTGAGTGACCCACATAGAGTTAAGAGTTTGAAAATTGGTTTGATTTCTAGATTCAAGCTTTGTATTTTTTGTAATATCAATAATTTCTATGCTTTATTTTTACAGATTGAACTTTTTCAATCTCTTTCAAAGTCTTTCAACAACACATAAATGTGAGCCAATATCAATTTCCATCTATTACATCAATATGCTTAGTTAGTGGAGGTAGGCCTAAGGGCTTAAAACGCAATCTGAAACTTCAAAATGCCCATGTGGTCAAAAGCACCTTCACAATAATTTTTTTTTCCTTGCTACCTTCCTTTCACATCCTTTGAATTATTGTGACAGTCATTAATTAGATCAACAATAAAAGGAATTCAATACCTATTCATTTTTTGGTGTTGTCATAAATACAATAGCTGGTTGGGGTGGGCTCCTTTTTTCTCGTTGCCATAAATACACTAGGTGGTGGGATTTATTTGCGTTTTTTTTCATGGTGCAATGATGAAGAAGAGCAACAATTTTTTCACAAACGATGAAATTTTCGCATTTTGGAACTTGCTTATTTGTTGCACAAGCATCACGTCCTTGTTATCATCATCCTTGTTGTCATCATCATAATAAGGGAAGGTTTGGATTCATTTTTTCTTGCTACCATAAGTACAATAGGTGGTGGGATTTAATTATGTTTTCTCTCAGGATGCAATGATGAAGGGGAAAAATAGTTCTTTAACAAAGGATGAGATTTTAGCAATCTAGAGCTTGCTTGTTTACTATACAAATAGCCTTTCCAAAGGTTTACAAAAGGACTTAAACAAATTCGAGCAACTATTATTATGCTCATTAGATAAATGAGAGAAACTTTTGGAAGTAAAAACTAGGCTGAAATAACACAATTCAAGATAAACCCTTTGATTTTATACATGATTCTTTACATTTGCAATGTAATGCTCATAACTAATTTATGTTTGACTCCATGACTACATGATGGATAAAATGGTGGTGGGTCAGCATTATCAGTAACAACAATAGTTTTGATTCAAGTGCCAAAACAAGCAACAAAGGAAGTACAACAACGCACTACAAGCAGCCCAAATTGGTATGTTTTATGAACCATTAGAACAAAACAATTAAACAACCTTCCTTGATGTATATAGATGTTTTAAAAATTCATTTGAACTTTTATTTGCTCATGATTGTTTCAAAGTTTAGATTTTTTATGAATTAATATGAGATGTACCCACATCTAATTAATAGAAACAATAATAGGCAATCCAAATTGCAATGAGTGTTAATAGATTTTGGTGTTTCAATTTCCAAAACCAACCACAATATTAAAACACACATTACTTTTGTAATCATTACACACCTTATAAATTTTTGATTTTTCATAAAAATATGAATTGAAATGCCCTTCACCCACTTTGCATTATTTATTATATTTATTAAACATCAATTTAAAAGGGTTTTGAAACAATTTTTTTTTTGTTCCTCCTTGATTATGACCATGCATTGCACATTCGATTTACTTGGTAGAAAAAAGAAAAAAATGACCCAACAATCGAAAAGGGAAAAATATGAATACCCTTCATAAAATTGGGCCTTAGGCCTACCTCCACTTTAGGTCCCAAAAGGGACCAACAAGTTGTTTTTCACTAATCCATGAACATTACAAAAAGTTGATAAAAGTTGGTGGAGAATGACCTTTCCAGTTTGTTGCAAGCCTACTATCCACAAGACTTTGCCTTTTGGGAGGTTGGAAATTGTTTCCTTATAGTGGATCAACACCCACCAATACAGAGATACACACATCTGGAGGACAGATAAGGTAATAACAGTGGTTGGTTCGACAAGAAAATCTAGAACCTCTTGGATTTCAAAAACATTTCTGTGAGAGCACAACCTCTGATTCCTTTCAATAAGACAAGAAGCTTCAATACCCTTTGAAATTGTCATTGATGTGCCACAAGCCTCCCATAATGTCCATTCATGATTCTTTGCCTGTAGCAGCCTATGGAGGAACACTGGACCCAAGATCTGTTAACATGGATGGGGGACTCAAGGATTGATGTCAGTTAGCCTCTAATCCATGCAAGGTGTCTTGAGTCCCTCCAAAGAAGCATTTGAGCAATCTACAGCAGGAGTCATAGGTGAAGATAACCTGCAAAAGCCTTCATGTTGGAACAAATTCCAAAGAGAGACTGGAGTTCCGTTGTGTCAATAAAGATAAATCCATCATTGGATTCACCAGTGCCTTCGATTCAAATCTTTGCTAAAGAAGAGAAATCCAGAGAAGCTCAAGCAGGAAAATATTAGGAGAAATTACTGACCTGTAGTGACTCCTTCCACCCTCCTGAAGGGTTTGAATTCTAGCTATCTCCAATTGTTGATGGCACAGTTTCTTTTTGTCTTTTATTTGCTGTTACGCATCCATGTCATCTTCTTGATTAGTGCCTCATTCCTTGGTTTTTACACTGAGTGCAAACTCAAGCTTCTTCTGGGTATACGTTGACAAAAGAAAAAGCAACATTGCTTCCACTATAAGAAAGACTAGTGCATGCTTCATAATGAGGGAAAAGCTGATCTATCTACAGAGGTGCTCACAACCTTTTGACAAAAATTGACAGGAACTGCCCCTGCAATCATCAGTGCCTATGCCTTGTAAGATCAATCTGGAGCACACCAACTGGCCTGGCAAACCCAAAATTCTCAGAAATTTCATAAACTTCAATCATTTGTGCTTAAAAAATACAGCAAACTGGGCACAAACTAAGGCATCCCCCACCAAATCTCATTGTCAACTTGAAGTTGGACCAGCAAATCTTGCAATCCAAAATAATTTGCCAAAGTAAGACAACAGTCCCAATCATGAATAATATATGATCCAAAGCCACAAACCCAACTGGAGTAGATGTTTAACTTTGCCATTCAGTCACAAACCCAGCAATCTTGCAAAAGTAAAATCTGGTACATAATCTACGACCATTTTACAAGAAAGGACTCAATTTGGATCCAGTACACAATCAAGAACCCCTTCAGTTAACAAACTCTCACAGAAAAAACAGAATGAAGTAAATAACAAAACCATAAGGAGTATGAAGAAATGCAATTTGAAAATCCGGTGACACAAATTTTCAGAGTCAACTGAGAAATTGTAGCAACTCTCCTCAGAAACCGGCTTTACAATTCTGATAGTTCCAGTAAGGTAAATAAGGGGGCCAGACCACTCATGAACCTCAAAGAGGACTGGAAGTCATAGGATTCAACCAACACGACCAGGAGTTTCAAAAGCATGTACTAATTGAGATAGGATTATGCAAAGCTTGATTCTGATACTTACTCTGATCTTGATTAAAATGAGATCCCACTTGTTTTGCATGCAGTTGTTAAACATTGTAATATGCATCATTTGAATTGCACTATCAGGTAGCCAACGAAGGATACCTCATCCAAAGGCATACCATTAGCCTTACTCTTTCAACACTCGTGTTCAAGGTGTCCCCCCTGATACAGGCCATGGATCAATACTCACAGTTTGAAACCCAGAATATGGATGTGGAAAAGACATGCTAAAGAGTCTGAAGCAAATTTCGGGAAAGAGGTGCACTTCAGAAGGATTCATTTTGTGGCAAACATGTGGTGAGGTTCTTGGGAACAAAGTTGATTGCAGCTGAAATTCACATGTGACCAGTGAATGGTGTGTAGGAGTATCCTACCCCTAGCTGAAACTGGAATTGGCCACCAATTTTAGTTTCAAAACCTTTTTCATCTATTTTGCCTACAAGAAGTACTCTACAAAGTACCTTAATTGAACACTAATGTGTGTACAAACGAGCCCAAACCCTTTTGAATAGAAGAATCTCACCTAAAGTCTGAGCAAAGAATTATTTGTGATCAGCTCAAAGATACATGATGCAAATACTGAGACAATTTTACTTAGTGTGAATCAAATGAAAACTGTTGCAAGAAATGTAAATTGCCCCCACTCCTCAATATCCACGTTTATCCAGTTGAAAAGATGGGTACTTTGTGGTTGAAGAAGGCCATTGTTATACTTTTCAGATCTTTTCTGCAATTAGATAGAAATATCTACTTTGCATGGAAATTAGTTCTGTATTGACCATTGCAATCTCATCCATTTCCAGAAATGCATTAGTTTTGTACTTTAAGTATTGCATTTTAATCTTGACAGATTAGAAGAATCTCAAGGATCTTGTGTCACTAGCTAACCATTCCACCAAACTTTAATTGTTTTTTTGGTTGGACTCTATCAACCCTATAATGTTCTTGAAAACTCTACTGCATCCCCATAAAAATTATATTGCTGGAATTGAGTGCATAATCTTGGGAAAACTTAATTTGCTTGTTGCAATATTTCTGGAAGTTGGCAGAGGCCATGTTAACTCAATACCTTCACAGGTCTTGTCAAAGAAATTCACTTGCATGTGCAGCTGTGAGAGTGCAACATTGTTTCTGCGGAATACAGTTTGACTGACATTTCTACGCTGCTTATTTATCACAAAATTGGCAATGGAGTATATTTGAGTCACCCATGCAGAGTTAACTGTTAGAAAATTGGTATGATTTCTGGACTGTAGCTCCACAATTCCAGTAATATATATTTCCTTGAATAATTTTTGCAAATTGAACTCTTTCAAAGTCTTTCAGCAACTCAGAAGTGTGAGACAGTATCAATTTTCATATACTACTTCAGTGTACACCTAGTTGCTTTACACTCATCTATGGACATTATAGAGAGTTGATGAGTTGGTCAAGAGGGATCTCCAGTTTGCTTCAAGCCTATTTTCAACTAGGCTTTGGTTTTCTAGAAGCCAAAAACTGTTTCCTGACTTTAGGTGGATGCTAATGTTGGGTGCAGGTTGATTTTGCAGGATCATACAACATACTAAGTAGCTTGCACTAGTAACAGTAGCAGTTGGATACAGGTTAAAAATTCGAATGGACAGCAACCTGGATAGAGGTTTGAATAGATTCAAATTTTTTTCATAACGTCCACTAAGTAACCAATTGAACACCCAGAAAAAATTAAGATATGGATGGAATCCTAGCTTAAACAGATCATGGTAACAGGTATACAGATCAATTATGGGGATGTGCAATGGTGAACAGAATACGGCACCCATGAAAGGGATTGAACCCAACTCCAAAAAATGCAAGGACTACTCAGTGGAGATCTAAGTGCACATAAAGGACCAAGATATCCAGTACTCATCAACAAATACATTTCTGAATGGAGCATCTCAATGTACACCAAAACATCCTAAAGTTGTAGGTTGTATGAATCCATATACTCATCACCTCTGTGTGGAAGCAATTTGAAGGGATTATTCACATGTAAATGACACTACCAAGGAAAAAATTGGTTACCATGCAAATTAATTGGCCTATCTGAAGCATAATATCAAGATTCTCAACAACCCATGAAACAGTAGTGGACCCAAAAGCAAATGCTACTTTGAGTACTTGGTGCTAAATGTTCAAGTGTCTATTACCAAGCTAATGGAATTTCATTACCATAACTTGAAATTAGGTTGCTATCACAAGTAACTCAAAACCCGACTATTATGTTTCGTTCCCAAAGACTAGGATTCAAAGGCATGCACAAAAGTTGGCTGAAGGCAAGCACCTAATATCCTTTGATTAAGGAATAATCCAATATGGTTTAAACACATTAGACACTTAGCATATGAAAATCCATAGGTCTTCCCAGATAGGGTTGTCAGTATTCATTGTCCAATGGCAATGTTTACCAACTAGGAAACACATGTATCGCTGGTCCAACAAAGTGTCGCCGACGAATTTCAATGGTTTCATCTGAGCGCAAGTCATTCAAATGTGTCATTGCAAGATTAATGAACATACTTAGCATATAATCTTGCTGACATCTTCTTCCAAAAGTGACTTCACCTTGTTCAATTTCAAACAGGTACCTTTTCACCTCGAACTTGTAGGGTGCTAACTGAAAGGGATTATCCTTGGATACATCCCAACTGCCAATAATTATTGGTGTGAAAGTATCACGGTATCGCAAGAATCTCATAGGGTCCTGGCTAGTCTTAATGCTTGTTGGAATGCAAAACTTATAAATTAGATCTTCTTCAAAATTACGTTTATGGATGTTGAAGCCATCAATTTGTTTCACACCTCTTATTTCTTCAACATCAGCCCTTGAAGAACTTGCCCCCAGAGAATCTGTTGTGTCCTCTCGACCTTCAAGTCGCATTCCAGAACTTGCAATCATACCTTGAGCAACTATCCTCCTTGACTCAAGGTTAGCAATGCTTCTAGCCTGCCCCAAAGATACGGTTGTTGTTTCTCTTGTGAATTCACCCTCTTCACCCTTTTGTGCACTTGCAAAAAAATCTTTTAGATCTGTTCCTTTGCATTCTTCTGAAAGCCCTTGAAAAGAAATCTTGATATCATCTTGGAACCACCCAAAGTAATGTTCAGAGTCTACATCACAACCAAGATTGCATTGTGTTTGTGCTGTCACATCTAGGAATTTAGCCCCTGTTTGGTCTCGAAAAAACACAATCATCAATTTTGGGTTCATAGATGCTGTCCTGATTTGGCATGGAATTTCACTAGCATCATGGAAACTCCGCCCGGCCTCTGGATAGACTTTCACTGTGAATGTACGAGGACCCATTTCCGGTTCACTTGAAGGTCCAGAATCAGGGGGTGGATCCCCACCAGGTGGTTTGCCTTCATCATCCTCTTCATCACCCCTCCCATAGTTCCACCAATGTGATGGCTTCCATAGGGACAACCTTCGTACACTTTTACCTTTGTCCTTCCCCAGTTGACTACTTCCACTTGATGAAGCACTTGATGAAGCTCCTGAATCACCTGAAGCATGGGGTGTAGATGATCCAACTCCTGAAGATCTTTTGGTCAAAGGAGGATCAACCTGTTTGAATGCCTTGTATTCTTTGGCCACCTTCCATATTACAGGAAAAAAGATGTTGTTTTGTTCCCTCTTATTCATAGTAACAAAGTAATTTCCATGGAAGTTTTTCAAACCCAATCCAAATCGTTTTGCAACATCCTTTGATGGCAAACTCGTGGTTTTGCTTTTGTCCTCTTCCATCTTTGGCATCTTGAAACCAATAAGTTCAAAACCTCCCAAATCTTGGACTTTCATGAACATAGAGGCCAGCAAACTTTCCCAAGCACTTTCACTTAAGGCCTCCACTTTCACATCATTATCTTTTGTGACTGTAACCAAAGACTGTTGCAATCCCACTCCCACCACCTTGCTCATACATTGTGCATCCAAAAAGAAGAACTCAATTGAATCCATTTCAACATTTTTTCTTGCACCTGCGAAAATTGATGTGTCCTCTAAAAACATTGAATGATGTTCATGGAGGTTTTGAAAAATTGTTGAACCTCCATGCCTTTGAGCCATTTCAATTTTTTGGCATAAGAATCTTCGCAACTTGTGGGCCTCTTCAACAAGCATATCGTGGTCTTGATCAACATTACCAACAAGATGTTGAACAACACATTGTCTTTCATCCATTTCCTTGTCCCTATTTCACCCAACATGGTGTAGATATAAGATTAGCTACAAATTAAAGAGAATAAAATAAAACCCAATACAACCACTAATTTCATTTGTTATATTCAAATATGGAATGTATCTACATAACACTAAAAAAAGTGAACTTCATTAAATGTTTAAATAGAGTTGGCAACTAATGCAAAATACTACACACATGTTGACTTGATGAAATAAATGTGCAATGACCTAAATCTTTTTTTCATCATGTAACAACTTGAAATTGTGTCACAAAATCAAGTCATAAACTTTTAGTACCTGCTCTTTCTTGTTGATGTGGTAGCAATTTCCATGTCTCCCCATGCCTCACTCAATCTGAGTTGAACTTCTTGACCCTGTGCATATATTTAGGTCAAAGTTAGAACACAGATTTGGTTGGCTAATGTGGCATATAATTCAAGTCCTAAATTTGTGTCATAAATATATAAAGGATGTTAATAAGCATGTGTAAAATAGTATGAAGTTGGATTAAAAGTTCAAAGTTTGGTGTGGAAAGATCATCACCTTCTTATCATCAATAGTTTGATGTAGACCCTTTGGTAGAAATTGTTGCAAGAACTCCAGTAGTGTTACATAATTTGGGTCATCCTTGGAAGTAGGTGTGCAAGTGTCACTACTATCCATGACATTAGTAAATTGGCGACTCAAATAACTTGGGTCATCCTTGGAAGTAGGTGTGCAAATGTCATTACTATCCATGACATCAATGAATTGGTGTTTCAAATAACTTGGGTCATCCTTGGAAGTAGGTGTGCAAATGTCATCCCTCTCGATGCCATCAAGAAACTGGCATTCCAAATAACTTGGGTCATCCTTGGAAGTAGGTGTGCAAATGTCATCCCTCTCGATGCCATCAGCAAACTGGCATTCCAAATAACTTGGGTCATCCTTGGAAGTAGGTGTGCAAATGTCATCCCTCTCGATGCCATCAGTAAACTGGCGTTCCAAATAACTTGGGTCATCCTTGGAAGTAGATGTGCAAATGACATTACTATCCATGACATCAGTAAACCGACGTTCCAAATCAGAATAATCCTTGATTTCCTGAACCAAAACACATTCACCTATAAAAAAGAAGGCTAAACTCACTAATTACTCCTTGCATTGGACATTGTTGGAAATGCTACACATCATTTCATTAATACAGCTTCAAGCACAATGCTTGCCAATATAATATCCTCCCAACTAACTAATTATTTGACTAAAATATAGACTAATTGCAAATACATTTAAAGTTTTCGAAATAGCCTAAAAAAATGGGGACAAAATGGTAACTAAAACCACAAGCCCTACCTATTAGTCAACAATTGTAATGTCCAACATGGATACTTGTTTACACAAGGCATTTTTGACCATCATAGTGACATATAGATAGCAAAATGCACAATCCAAATAAATACATCCCACTCATGAGGGGAAAAAAAGATTACAAATCAAAATTTGATGTGGAACAAGAATTGGGTCCTAAAATGATTGTGCTTACGATATTTTTGAATGGTTTTTCCAAAAGACAAAAGAAAACTTATATCAAGGGGCAACACCTTCCAAAAGTGGCACATTTAAATTGGACAGGGCCTCCTAATCAATTGGTGTGGCCACCAAGTTTATGAGGAAAGGCTAGTGATGGCCTAATTTGAAACGTGGCCTGCTCTCTAACCTCAAGGTTCCTTTGCAATAACGTGTATTGATCTTACAAAGTACAAATCGTATCATAAGCAACTAATTGGAGTATGGATAAAAAATACAAACCTGCAAAAATGATTTGTTCTTGTTAACAACACACACTTTGACCTTCTTCAAATCCAAGGCAGCTTCAAAACGTTTAGACAACTCCAATAAATGATCCTCCAACCACCAATCTTCAAGCTTTGTGAGCTTTGTGTTGGTTCCACCATAAAACGCTATGCCACATAGATTGCTCTTTAAGTCTTTGTATAAACCCGATTGAGCATGAAGCTTGACCAATGCTTGTTTGAGCACCAAGCCGCCATAGCCATGTCCCACAAACACCAATGAGGAGCCTTGTCCATCTTCATCTTGCATCAAAATTCTGTTGTGCAAGTCCTCAAGACTGAAAGAAGCATGACACACCAAAAAAGATGTCACCTTCAATACATCGTTTTCATCCATGACCCATTTGGAAGTCACAAGCTGTGTAGAGACAAAATGCGTAATTCTTATCACATCATATCTTTCAGAAGCAAGGCATTGGAAAATTTGGGAAGTCTTGTAGCGCGAGTTTGAATGCACGAACTCGCTACCCCCCCCCCCCCTCCTCCCCCCGGTATTTTGCCATCAGGGGCGGATTGCTTTGGGGTTTAGGCTAGAAACTGGGTGCACGCCTTTTGGAATAAGTCTAGCCCAATCTTCTATGCTACTCAAATTAACTTGCAGCCAAATTCATCACATTTGCACAAACAGCACACAAGCTACTTACCTCTGTTCGGCAACATTGTCCAATTCTCGCATCGCTGCTTCTTCGCCGCTGCGGTCGAGAACCCCCGTTGACCGGAAAAAATAACAAGGTCGAATTTCAAAAATTCGCACATTGTTGCCGAGGTCTTCCGGTAGCCATTGTTGGGGCCAACACACCACTGGATACCCTTTCTGCACCCATATCTGCACCCATCTCTCCCCGGGCTTCCAGGGCGGTCGTGTAGTCCTTCCATCTGTGAGGTCGCTGAAGAACACGACATCCATGTTTGTGACCCTGTTGTCGCCTTCTGGCGGCCATAGTTGGTTGACCCACGGGCAGATCTGCAACCAAAAACACAAAGCTTTGCCAAATGGGATCATCAACTCAGCTCATCTTCCAACCATCCATTATTCTCAACACTACAAGAGCTGTGCCGAAGCCCTGAAACTCTCGGAAACAACAAGAGCCCATCTCGGCCGTGTAGGAGAACTGAACTCATTAGTTTACGCGCTGTTGAAATCTCCACACCGAAGATTGCATGGACGAATAAGAACCCCACATGGACTTGTTCAACAATCCGAAAGTTACCCAAAAAAAACACTTTGCAAAATGGAGCCAGAACTCACAAAGAAGGGTTCGCTCATGATCGCGCAATCGGCTGGCACGCCTTCAGCTTAGAGCAGCTGATCCCCAACGAGCTGACGAAACTTAATCCAATCCCGCCTAGACTGAACCTGCAAGCAAGTACTGAGGATGAAAGTTTGTCAAGAGAGCAAATGCTTGACAGCCGATAAAATTAGTCTCGATCTCTCTCACACAGGGTGGGATGATGTGACAACATAAAGGCTTGGCAGAAGATGGGGGAGGAAGACGGTGGCTCCGACAGACTAAGTCAACAATTCAGCTACCCGACCAAAAGTATATGCCGCTTGGACTCTAAAACAAGTGGAGGAACGGGTCCGCAGGACGGCCCCAACTGCTTTGCAAGTGGGGATCTAAAAAGAGTAATTTCTTTTGCTTGCCTTCAATAATCAAATACCCTACTGTGATATATACCACCTTTCTCATTCTTTGACAAAGTCAAATAATTGCCCAGAGACCATCAATTCCTTTCCAGTTCTTTCATGAAACCCAGCAGTTCTTTGAGGTTTTCCAAATAACCAAAACCAGTGGTTCTTTCATTCTGATTTTTTTTCACATACGCAGAACCGTCGTTGTTTGGTTCTGATTTCTTCAAATTCCCAGAACCGGCTCCTTGCATCTGAATTTCTCAACTACCTGGAATTGGTGTTTATTAAAATAAAAAAAATGCCCACCCAACACTGGATTTTAAACCACATTTCATTTGCACACCTATATGGAGAGCTCTAAATTCTCATATTGGAAGCCATTGCCATGTCTGGAAGAGTACCTACATTTTGGACTAAGCACCTCACTAATTGGAAGCATATAAACTGAAGACAAGCTTGATTCTAATCCTGGTTGTGAAATGCACTAATGGGTCCTTCAGATCCTTGAGGATATTGGCATGAGTAGCTCAGATATGGAGCTCACAGCTGTAAGGCCTAACCTTACAAGCCATAAATCACCCAATTCTCAGAACAGAGCTTGTCAAGTGCTACGGCCAGATGCTGTAGCACAACTTGTGGCATGTTCCTCATTTATTATGAAGACATGATGTGCTCAGCCTGATTTCTTCTCTGGTTGAGATGCACCTTCTCCTTGTTGCCCAATCTTGGGTGGTGTCTCTCAAGCGGCATTTGTCCCGGTTCATAATTTTTGGCTCCTGCGCAAATATGTATTAACAGGCATTTATAGATAAATCAGCACAGCTCCCATCTCAGCCTTTCATTTGTCTTCAGGTGTTCATCTCTGTTGGGCAGACAGTGTTCCTGAACTACACTCCTGGCTCAATGTGTAGTTAAGCACTGTGGCAGTGGACAGCTTCAATTCTTTACTATGCTAACACCGGACTCAAATGGCAGATGAACAGTCAATGATCTGTGGAATGATCTGAACAAAAGCCATGAGGGCCCCAGCTGCTTTGCAAGTGGACTCTGCCCAGCAATTTACGCAAAACAATCGGCTTCAAAGAACTCGTTTCTGCACCCTGGCCACGCGATCTCCAAACTGAGCTAACGCGTTGACGTTGACAGCATCAAAAAAATAATATAAAATGCGTAAAATGCTCTTCTTGAGTCCCTATTTTCTTCCTGGTAAAGCGACAATCCTCGTAGCACACGCCAGCCCACGAAAGACCCTTAATTTAGGAGCCTATCTGGCCTTTCAGCTCCACTACGCGGTATTGCATGCAAGGAGAGCTGCTAAAAGTTGGCTTGTGGAGGAAGAATTCTGCACGACACCCAACTATGGAATTTTAACTCTGGAAAAGTACCAGAAACTGTAAGAGTTTTAATCAGAATGCAATGAAGAAGCTTGTTGTTGTATGCCTTCATTGTATCCGCACTTTCCTCCAGCAACGTGTAACATATCTTATCAAGAACTCTGGACCAAACCCCCACCAGAGGTCACACCAGGTACAAATCCATATAACCTGTGGAGGCCAAAAATTCCGAAGAAGCACAAAGAACCCGTGCCTCCTTCTGAGTTGTGAAATACCCAGAACCATCAGTTCTTTGGTTTTGATTTTTTCTCCAAATACCCAGAACCATCAGTTCTTTGGTTTTGGTTTTTTTTTCAAATATCCAGAACAGCTGGTTCTTTGAAAAACTTCAAACCACCCATCACTGTTTACAACTGTCTAACCAGAGACAGGTGGGTATCCACTTTTGAGGATACCAGCTGGTATTGGATGTTTGTTTCCAAAATTCATACCAGCCCGGCACTGGTATGGGATCTTTTCCAAAAATTTCATACCAGCCTGCTACTGGTATTGGATTTTTAAAAAACTTTCATACCAGCCTGGTCCTGTTATTAGGGTCGCTAAAAGGGTGAATTTGTTTGAAAGGCCTTCAAAAATCAAATACCCTGCTGTGATATATACCACCTTTCTCATTCTTTCAAAAAGTCAGATAATTTCCCAGAAACTATCACTTCTTTTCCGGTTCTTTCATGAAACCCGGCAGTTCTTTGAGGTTTTTGAAATAACCAAAACCAGTGGTTCTTTTATCCTGGATTTTTTTCACATACCCAGAACCGTCGTTGTTTGGTTCTGATTTCTTCAAATACCCAGAACCGGCTCCTTGAGTCTGAATTTCTCAACTACCTGGAAGTGAGCTTAGTAAACACCAATTTCAGCACCCTGGCCACGCCATCTCTAAACTGAGCTAACGCGTTGACGTTTACGGCATCAAAACAATTATATACAATCCGTAAAATGCTCTTCTTTCTTGCTGCCCTCTTTTCTGTCTGGTAAAGCGAGAACCCTCGTAGCACACGCCACCCTACGAAAGACTCTTAATTTAGGAATCTATCTGGCCTTTCAGCTCCACTACGCGGTATTGCACACAAAGGAGAGCTGCTAAACGTTTGGTTGTGGATGAAGAATTCTGCACGAAACCCATGCAATTTTAGACAATCCTCTTCAAATTCAAGTATCTAGTATCTAGCTCAAGCTCCTATTTAGACGACTTCTTGATGAGATATGTTACACGTTGCTGGAGGAAAGTGTGGATATATTGAAGGCATACAACAACAAGCTTCTTCATTGCATTCTGATTAAAAGTTTTACATTTTTCTGGTACTTTTCCAGAGTAAAACTCCATAGTTGGGTAGTCTTGCATTTTGGACCAAACCCCCACCAGAGGTCACACCAGGTACAAACCATATATCCTGTGGAAGGCCAAAATTCCGAAGACCCAGCCTTGGAACAAAAGTCAAAGTGTAACCAAAAAGAACAAACCTAATCACATACAATAGATCTAAACAGAATTAGAATTTTTGGCACCCTTCAACAAATAACATTTCTTGATTTTTGTTATACCAATAAAAGAAGGCTTCTGTTGATATTCACCGATTTTAATAAAACCAACTCTTGTATCTACTAATTAGCAAACTTGTTACAAATGTCTGAATCTCCAACATACATCTCCTTAGTGGCCATGGACTATTAACTGCCCAACTTCAATTCATATTACCAAGAATCAAAAATTTATCGAGGTATGGCCTTTGAGGTCAGAACTCTCAAGGTTCATTCGGTCCATATGAGCTGTTAACCACTTTCCCACTAAATGCAACAATGTAGTGTACCTCCACTTCTCTTATCTGAAAACCTAAAAACCTAGAGACCTTTGGATCTAAATGTTTTTGAAGAACTTGACTTTGAGCAGTACGTACCAGGCTCGTCTAAAGCCACTCAATAGGACAAATTCTTATGGAAGAATGCAAGACAGATTCTTATCTTCAAGTTTCTTTTTTTCACTCTTGATCTTGTTTATCTCATTCTACCCACCCTAAGGACACCCCTTTGAGGTTTCTAGCACTCGCTCTCACAGTTGTCTACAACATGGATCTAAAGTATTACAACACAAACTCCCCATTCTCAGATGCTCCTTGACTTCTAAATGCCCCTTTGGATCTATAACTCGAACCTTTCAATTCTTCATCAACCCGTCATATATATCTATCTTTACATTGATCTACACAACTACTCTGCTAAGTCATTAGTGCAACGAAATTCATCAACAACTAACTTAGTAGTTTGAAAACTACAACAACAAGAAAATTGCATACCAAAAAGAACATGCCACCTTTCTCCTTAATATTGTCTCTTATTCTTACTTCCTACCGTCCATTCCACAAACCTTCTTCAATACAATCGCTCCCTCCACCATCCATCGTTCGATGCAGCTCCTATTTTCCATAACACACAAACAAACAAGGTCACCTACCCATGCATTCCTTGTTGCAACAATAGAATAATTTCCATTGCAAGTGCGCAAAAAGTTGACAACCATTGACAATAATCAACCAAAAAAACAAAACCCTAAAACCTGTTGCGTTCACACTATTAAAGTGAATTTTTGTCCGGTCACATATGTAACCCCTCCATTCTTTAAAAAGATGAGTCCCTCAAGTTCATCATTCCTGTAGAACATGATAGATTTGAAGATCCCTACATGATCTTTCCCATTAATGTCCATCAGCATCTTTGATGATGCATATTCTTCTGCCTTCTTCAAAATCAAAGTTCCGATTCCCATATGCATGTCCAATGAATTGGTATGGACCTTCCAAACTTGAAGTTAAAGCTTTCTTCTTCCTAGGTTTCTTCATTTTAACCATTTTCTCTCCGGCAACCAAACCTTCAAAAGTTTGTTTACCTTTTCTAGTAGCATTGGTCTTCCTCTGTTTCTTTTGTATTTGCTCCACATTGAGCAAGATATTTTCATGGATGCTTGCTATCAGCTTCATCTTCTGTAGAAATTATGCTACAACAACTTCAACATCAATAATCATCAATCACAATAGTCAAAAAGTGCAAATAATTGTTAGCCATGAGACGTGGTGTGCGACTAGTCATAATCATGAAAGGAGAAAACTTAGTATTGGGCATGAATCCCTCACCTATACCCAAACATGACCTTGGCTAATTGCTCATCCTAACAATTTATGTTTTTTGGTGTTGCAAAAAGGATGGTGATGCCATGTTTGATAGTCTTGATTAAATGTTCTACCATCCCATTGCATTGGGGCCATTGGGGTGCTGTGTGTTGATGTTGGATACCGTAATCCTTACACATAACATCAAATTTTGCTACCCATTCCCCGCCATTATTAGTAAGCACAAACTTGGGGACTCTATATCTACATATCACATCATCCTCCAAGAATTTTGCTACCATCTTAACACCATGGTCGGTCACAGCCTTTGCCTCGCACCATTTTGAGTAATTATCAACAACTACAAGAATGGATTTGTTCCCTAATTTGGTTTCAAGCAATGGCCTTACAATATCCAGAACAACCTGATAAAACAATTCATAAACAGGGATGCTTTTCATTTCTTCGTCTTCAGAACACATGCTACCCATGCTTCTAACCATTTGGCACTATTGGCACATTCTCATAACTATTTTTACATCCTTTGTCCAATTATGCCAGAAGTATTTTCGACAAATTTTAGCCAAGGTCCTTTGTTCTCCAAAATGCTCCAAATTTTCATGCATTTGGATTACAAGTGCCATTCTGGTTTGGGCACAAATAGTCCCTTGAAGTAAAGCCTCTGCTTTGTCTAGTAATAATTGGTTATTCTTTTTTTAGTGCTCTTGTTTTCCTCAAGGTCCATTGTGTCTAGTAATATGTCTCCTTTCAACAACCCCAAGCCAGTTGCATCCTTCCATATGTCAATGTTCCTTGTGTCCATCCCGCATGTTCCTTCCTCATCATATTTTGTATGATAGAACTCGTGGTCACCAAACTCAAATAATTCATGATTAACCAACACCAATTCTAGTTGTTGTTGTCTATCATAATAACTGGGTATCTTCCTCTTTAATGCTTGCTTACCGTCAATGGTTTTCAATTTTTCATTTTTTTCATTGCCTATTGCACCCACATCCTCCATAAGTGAGTCGATCTCCTCATTTGGGTTTACTTTAGTTACAACATCAAGCATAAATAGTTGATGGTCCTCTAAACAACGTTAGTGGTTGATGCCAAAACATCTTTGGTGTTCTATCAATTTCCTTGCCTATTTCTTGAAACCAAACCAACTTTAATCCTCACCACATTGAACACAAAATATCTTCTCCTATGTTTTAGGTGTGTCAACTTGTACAGTCCCAATTTCTTGGATTTCTTCATTAAAATCATCATCATCCATGGTTTGCCCCACTAGGTTTCTACTTAAAGCATCAACATTTGTAGTCTTGGTTAGTGTAGTATCTTAAAACTAAAATCATGTAGCATATCAATCCACCTAGCTCTCCTACCATGTGCATTTAACACTATTGCTAACCATTCAAGTGGCTTGTGACCTGTTCTTAGAGTGAAATGGTTCCTATGCAAATATTGTTTGAAATGCATAATGCCCCATATAGTGCATAGCATTCCCCTTCCAGGGGTGGAATTTCCTTTATGCTACTATTAAACTCTTGTTGGCATAAGCCACCACCGTCTCAAGTTTGCCTTCCTTTTGAGACAAGATGACACCAATGCCTTTTGGTGACCAATCAAAATCAAGACAAAAATGGTTTCTTGAAGTCAAATTGTACAAGCACAAGAGCATCTAGTAGTTTTAGGGTGGTACAAGTGGTGAAGGTGCTAGTTGCATTCTTGAGACCAAATGGCATGATTGTCCAATCATACAGTCCAGTCTTAGTAATCAATGTTGTTTTTTTCATATTTTCAAGAGCCATCTGAATCTACCAAAAGCCTGATGACAAATCTAATGCAATAAACTAGGCTAATTTTCCTAGCTGGGAAATCACATTGTCAACAAGAGGCATTGGAAATAAGTCTCAGCGAGTCTGCATGTTGAATGGTCAATAATCTCCACAGAAACGCCTACTCCCATCCTTTTTTATTGGTAGTGTGACACAACATGCATACTCATAATTTGTTGGGCTTCATCTTGCCCTAATCTACCAATACATCAATTTGTCTTTTTATTTCTGCCTTTTCCCAATAGGATAATTGTCTAAGAAATACTCTACAAAGTGGGAACCCTTGCATATCCACGGAATGTGTTTCGATGGTACAACAACCTAATTCACCTTTGTTCCAAGCAAAAACATCTTAGTAACACTCTAGTACTTTCCAGAGCTGTTGTTGCTTCTCTTCATCCAAGTTAGGGTCAACCTAGATTCGCTAGCAAATCTCCCTCCATTCGGTGTTCGTTTCATCATTATTAGATGATGCCAACTGCTCAAAGGAATTGTTATTAAGGCCACCACTTTCTGTGTGTTAAACATATAGTAGTACTAGAATTTTTGCATGGTGTGTGGACTCAAACATGGCCTGTTTACTTCTATCTACATTACACACCCATTTAAGCCAATCTACATAGTCATCTGCATCTATTATTTCATCCTCCATGAACCCATCAACATGTTCTTATAGTATCAGTTGCAGAATCTACTACAAACCTTCTGACATTACCAAATCCTCTAACTCAATATCTCTAAACTCATTCTCATCATCAATTTGTTCAAATTGATGAGGTTCTCCATCACAATGCTCTACTACTAATACCAACATCTGAATCTGAAGTAGATGCATCTTCACCTTTGGTCATAACAAGACTATGTTGATCCGGTCTCCAATCAGTAATGCCAAAATCATCACTGATGCGTGTGTTCTCCAAAATAGTAACAACATCTTGCATCAATGTTTATGGGTTCCTGGTTCATTCTTTGTAATAGGTTTACCATAATCAATGGCAACACCTCCACATTGGCCCCTAGACCATGTCTTACTTGGATTAAGCCTCGTTCTACATCCACGATTGCACCAACTTTTATCAGAAAATCAAGACCAAGCAATACATCATAATTGTCTCTATCTACCACCATGTAGATCATAGTGCACTATACGCTTCTGACCTTGACAGGTATTTCATCAATCCTATTTAAAGCATGTGTAACGACTCTTGATGCAATTTTATAAGTTTTAGAGCTAGTAACCAAATGCATTATGCCTAATTCTCTTACTACAACAACACCCATAATAAACATGAATGCACCAGTATCCACTAGTCCTTCAATAACATAATTGTTTATTTCCACAAGTAAATGCAGAATTTTAGTTCGATGTGTCTTATTGATGTAGATCTTCCTTAGTGTTGGAACTGTAGAAACCATGGAAACTTGATTTTTAATTGCCTCTGAGTCCTTCTTTCATTTCGCCAACCTTACCAAACTTTCAATGTGTTCCAATTTTCCTAGAATCATGAGTATTATCTCCATAGGTGAAAGTGAAATCTTTCCTTTTATGAAGTGGGAAAGAATTTTGGACCTGACTATAGTGTTTCAATTTACACCTGTCCCATCTCTTGCAACTTCAAGGGTTTGTACAACTCCTCTTGGTGCTATGTCAACAAGCATCCTCCTCCTAGGCAGTCGAATATAAGAGAATAGATTCTCATTCTTGTAGAGCTTGTTGACCTATTGTATGGTCGCCTCTTCATCATTCAACAACACCTCCAAAAAGTTTGTTGCTCCAAAGTGGGGCTTCCCATCCTTGGGTTTCTTCCAACACATGTCCTTAGAATGACCTAAACTTGAACAAAAAGAACATTTTACTCCACAATTCTTTGTCCTATGAGACATGCCACACTTGGCACATTTTGGTCGTGCTTCATTTAATCTCGGACAAATAGTTGCCAAATGGTCCCTCTTTTACATATTTGGCATCTTCCATACACAATGGAAGATGATGCCTTTGGATTGTGCACAATCTCCTTGAAGAAATTTATAAGTGTGTTGTTTAAAGCAGTGACATGTTTTTCCATCATGGACTCTAAGGCTCCATCTTTTTGTTCCTCTTTAAGAGATTCATATGGAGTCTCTCCAAGCTTGCCCAACACCCACTAA
This sequence comes from Sphagnum tenellum, assembly GCA_963921925.1. Classification (NCBI taxonomy): domain Eukaryota; kingdom Viridiplantae; phylum Streptophyta; class Sphagnopsida; order Sphagnales; family Sphagnaceae; genus Sphagnum; species Sphagnum tenellum. Next base: position 18,436,355 of record OY998145.1, read on the forward strand.
TTCTTCAATATTTGTAAACGTCCTCACCACACACAATTTCGGAATTTATGGCCTTAATTTGGCCAGAAATCTTCTTTTCTACTCAACATCTTGTATTTTACCCCTTTGAAACAGTTTGTCGAAACATTCAAAATATTTTTGAACTCTCTCCTTGGGTTTTTGTTTGATGGCATCAACCTTCATCATGATGTCATCAACATCAACGTCTCCATACTTCTATACTATTAGAGTCTTTAATTCAACCTAGTTAGCTAGTGTTGGTTGCAACCTCCTAAACCATTATTTAGCCTTCCTTCTCAAATTCAGCTTTACAATTTTGAAGAGTGTATCTACATTCAAATCTCACACTTCAACAGCCATGGTGAGCCTCTCTACCCAATCATTGACATCCTCATGGTCTTGCCCCCATAACAGTTCATCCATCCCCTGTGGGCTAGTAATTTTGCAAATTTTCAACTTCAATCTAAAATTGTAACATTTTTTGCTACACAAATGTCTACCTTCCTTCAAGTAAACACAGTCTTCTTTAGCTTCTCATACTCTTTTGCTCCTGTTGAATCAAAAGGACCCAATTTTATTGGGATAGGGATGGCACTCACTGAGTGCATGAAGTACCACTAAAAGATCCTACCCTACCCTTCAATCACACTATTGTTATGGAATAGGACATAACAACACTAACAACCGCCTTACTTATGCTTCAAAGGAATCAAAATATTTCATTTTTAGATCTACAAACCTTAAAGATTTCCATTGATTGTTGATTTTAATTGTGACTCCATCAGACCCGGGATTGCCAGGTGTGACGAACTTCCTTTCAAGAAATATCAATTTGTGATTCAATTTAAAACTTCAAATTGGTCTCCCTCTCGTACTAGCCTTAAAAGTATAACATCAAATGGTAGAGTGGAGAAACTTTATTCATATGTGGATTCTTGTTGGAACTGCCACCTTTCCTCTAGATTTTGCCATATACTGCAACTGATGATGTAGGATCATGATCCATAATGCTTCACCCTAAGAATGTGATCTCCATTCTAAAACAAGTCTTTACACCCCATGGATGTACAATATGATAAAGTGGTTAGGTGAGGCAAAAAGTTTAGGAACCCAAATGTCTCCTATCCTAGGTACACTACACTACCTTTTAGTAATTGAAGGTGAAACTCTATGCAAGGTATGAAGTGTAGTGATATTACTTTTATAGCTCTAATGTTGACCCCCATCCCCTTGTTCCATTTCTTAATTTCAACCAAACTTGAATGCATGTATAAAAACCATTATGAGTTATTTCTATTACCACATCCCCAACTTGAGCTTCATCACGATTTCTACCTACAAATGTTATTATTCCAAATTCCACCAAATGTAGAATTACGGCTCCTATCTAAGGTCCATCTTGCCTCCTTGGATAATCGAATCTAATGACTATTTGCTACTCCATAATTTCCTATGTAACTTCATCTACATAGCCTCATCTACGCTACATGATGACATATTATCTTGACTACCGTAATACCCAACCATACATAAGTTTAAATGATGTCATCAAATCTGACCGAACTCTTATACCAAAAGAAAGTGGAGGATTAAAAGAACGAACCTAATTACATACAATAGATCTAAAAAGAATTAGAATTTTTGGCACCCTACAACAAATAACAATTCTTAATTTTTGTTATACCAATGTCAAAGAAGGCTTCTGTTGATATTCACTGATTTTAATAGAACCAACTCTTGTATCTACTAATTGGCAAACTTGTTACAAATGTCTGAATCTCCAACATACATCTCCTTAGTGGCCATGGACTATTAACTACCCAACTTTAATTCATATTACCAAGAATCAAAAATCTATCGAGGTATGGCCTTTGATGTCAGAACTCTCAAGGTTCATTCGGTCCATATGAGCTATTAACCACTTTCCCACTAAATGCAACAATGTAGTGTACCTCCACTTCTCTTACCTGAAAACCTAAAAACCTAGAGACCTTTGGATCTAAATGCTTCTGAAGAACTTGATTTTGAGCAGTACGTACCAAGCTCATCTAGAGCCACTCAATAAGACAGATTCTTATGCAAGAATGTAGGACACATTCTTATCTTCAAGTTTCTTTTTTTCACTCTTGATCTTGTTTGTTCCATTTTACCCACCCTAAGGACACCCCTTTGAGGTTTTTGGCACTCGCTCTCGTAGTTGTCTACAACATGGATCTAAGGTACTGCAACACAAACTCCCCATTCCCAATTGCTCCTTGACTTCTAAATGCCCCTTTAAATCTATAGCTCGGACCTTTTAGTTCTTCATCATCCCCCAACATCAACCCTTCATATCTATCTTTACATTGATCTACACAACTACTCTGCTAAGTAACAACAAGAAAATTGCATACTAGAAATAACTTGTCACCTCTCTCCTTCATACTGCCTCTTATTCTTACTTTCTACCATCCATTCCACAAACCTTCTTCAATGCAATCACTCCCTCCACCATCCATCACTCGGCGTAGCTCCATAACACACAAACAAACAAGGTCACCTACCCATGCATTCCTTGCCGCAGCAATAGAATAATTTCCACTGCAAGCATGCAAAAACTTGACAGCCATTGAGAACAATCAAACAAAAAAACGAAACCCTAAAACCTGTTGCATTCACACTATTAGAGTGACTTTTTGTCCAGTCACAAAAGAACCCATGCTTCCTTCAGAATTGTGAAATACCCAGAACCAACATTTCTTTGATTCTGGTTTTTTTTTTTCAAATACCCAGAACAGGCAGTTCTTTGGAAAATATTGAAATCACTCCGCACTCGTTAAAACCATCTAACCATCTAACCCCTGATGCAAGGGTATCTACTTTTGAGCATACCAGCTACTATTGGATGTTTGTTTCCAAAATTCATACTAGCCTCGCACTGGTAAGGGATCAATTCTAAAAATCTCAATGGATTTTTAAAAAACTTTCATGCCAGCTTGGTCTGGCAATTAGGGTCTAAAAGGGTGATTCTATTCCTGGCCTTCAAAAATCAAATACCCTGCTGTGATGTATGCCACCTTTCTCATTATTTGAAAAAGTCAAATAATTGCCCAAAAAACACTACTTCTTTTCCGGTTCTTTCATGAAATCCAGCAGTTCTTTGAGGTTTTTGAAATAACCAAAACCAGTGGTTCTTTCATTCTGATTTTTTTTCACATACCCAGAACTGTAGTTGTTTGGTTCTGATTTCTTCAAATACCCAGAACTGGGTCCTTGAGTCTGAATTTCTCAACTACCTGGAATTGGTGTTTATTAAAAAAAATCAAATCCCCACCCAAAACTGGTTTTTAAACCACATTTCATTTCCACACCTATATGAGAGTTCTAAATTCTCATATTGGAAACCAATGCCATGCTTAGAAGAGTACCTACATTTTGGACTAAGCACCTGACTAATTAGAACAATAGGAATGGAAGGCAAGCTTGATTAGATCCTGGTTGTGAAATGCACTAATGGGTGCTTCAGATCCTTGAGGATATTGGGCGTGAGTAGCTCAGATACGGAGCTCACATCTGTAAGGCCTAACCTTACAAGCCACAGAAGCACTCAATTCTCAGAGCAGAGCTTGTCAAAATTGTCCTCTGGCCAGATGCTGTAGCACAATTTGTGGCATGTTCCACATTCATTATCATGACCTCCTGTGCTCATCCTGATTTCTTCTCTAGTTGAGATGCACCTTCTCCTTGTTGTCCAATCTTGGGAGGTGTCTTTGAAGGGGCATTTGTCCCTGTTCATTATTTTTGCTCCTGTGCCAGTATGTGTTAACAGGCATCTATAGATAAATCAGCACAGCTCCCATTAACTTTTGATTTGTCTTCAGGTGTTCATCTCTGTTGGGCAGACAGCATTCTTGAACTACACTCCTGGCTCAATGTGTAGTCACCCTCTAGTTAAGCACTGTGGCAGTGGAGAGCTTCAATTCTTTACTATGCTAGCACCGGACTAAATGGCAGCTGGATAGGAAATGATCTGTGGAATGATCTGAACCAAAGCATTAAGGATTATTCTTACTAGCTCCTTGCAGATCTGTGTTGTCCACCTTGCAATTCACAGGCCGTGTGTATCTCTTATATGTACAAGAATACATCTGCAACAGTTGAAGGGCTGGCTGATTCTGATTCAAGTGGCCCTCTTCCAACAAGTGTCTGTCTGCCTCATAACATCTCACCACTAGGCTACAATGAACATATCTTAAAAATAAATTAAAATCCTTCAAGTGAAGTGAAAGTGCATCCCTAGGACATTCTCCATATAGGCAAAGACTGCTTCTCGATAGATGTCTACTACATCTAGCTTCTTGAAATTGGAAAAACTTTGTTCCTAGCTCAGGATTGCAGGGGTTGCACGGAACTCTTAGCAGTGATGAATTCACATGCATACTTGCATTTGCTACACCAGTGTCCAATCCAGATTTACAATTTTACAAACCTACATTATAGGCTTCATTAATCTGCACACACCAGATGGATGTAGAGCATATTCCTGAAAGCTGGCCATCATAGCGGATTGGGCTCAATAAAAATCAGCAAGCAAAAGTTGTCAGATTTATTAGAGATTTACTTGACATTTGCAGTTTTGCACTTCAACTTCATAACATCCACACACAAGCAGGATGACTTGTAATGAGACATTCAAGCAATTTTATTTCAGGCCAACTAAGAATGCAATAGCATTTATCACACATGGATACTACATACCTCAAGAACTTGCAATCCAACATGGTACAAGATCCTCCTCAGCAGATAGTGAGTGTCTGATACAAGAGACTGTCCTCAAAAGATTCTGCCTTCCATAGCCCTGTGGGCATAGACCTCAGATACACATAGAGACAAAGAGATGGGAATTTTTTTCACAGAGAATCCTGATTTCACCTCGTTTGAAGATGTAAACAGCAGTGGCCCTCTGGAAGACAACTCTCACTTTACAGAGATATACACGGAGGATGCATAAGTTAAGAACAGTGGTTGGTTGGACAAGAAAATCCATATGCACTTTCATCCCAAAAACATTACTGCCAGATCACAACCTCTGATTCCTCTCAATAAGATGAGAAGCTTCAACGCCCTTTGAAATTGTCCTTCATGTGCCGCAAGGCTGCCATAACATCAATTGGTGATTCTTTGCCTGTAGCAGCCTGTGCATGGACACAAACCCCAAGAACTATTAACAGAGATTGCGGACTGGGGGATTGATGTCAGACAGCATCTAATCCATGTCCAGGGTCTTGAGTCCCAGCAAACAAGGATTTGAGCAGTCTACAGCAGGGGTCACAGATGAAGATAACCTGCAAAAGCCTTCATGTCGGAACAGATCAGAAAGAGAGATGACTGTTCTGTTGCTTAACAAATGGTCCATCATTGAGTCTAGCAGTGCCTCTGATTTAGTTCTTTGCTAAAGGAAGAGAACTCCACAAAAGTTCAGCAGGAAAATATTGAGAGAAACCAGACCTGTAGTGACTCCTTGTCCACCCTCATGAAGGGATTGAATTCCAGCTCATCTCCAATTGATGGAACTGTTGCTTTTTTGTCTTTGCATTGCTGTTGCACCCATGTAATCTTCTTGACAAGTACCTCATTCTTTGGATCTACAGTGAGTGCAAACTCAAGGTTCTTCTGGGTATACTGTGACAAAAGAAAGACCAGAATTTCAGCAAAACTAGTGCATGTTGCACAAAGAGGGAAAGCTGATCTATCCACATTCCGTTTATAACTTCCACAATGTGTTCACAAAGTTCTCATCCTGGATGACACAACAAGCACTTTTGACATCATGACCTATGCACCTCTGTAGACTTGATCAAAAGAAACCCATTAGAATCAGTTTAACAAACATTAGCCTCATTACCAGTGGAAATGGTATAAGAGGTTTGCACGTGTTCAAATTCACAAGAATTTCTTATCACTAAAGCTTCTAGGTTCAAGGTATGAGCATCTGGCAAATAACTGAATACATTTAATGTTTACAAATACATTTCAGGATCCAGAAATGTGATTGAAAGTACCTCATGCCCACAGTATAACTGAGTATCAGGTGGCAATGAAGCAAGAGTCACACACAGTTATTTGTACATCTGGTCCGGCATTCCTTCAAAGAATCTACCACAACCCCCTATAAACTGTGGACATAGAAAACAAACATCATGCACTATGAGTAAATATGCACTTGGGAAGATCCAGAAAAACCTGGCAGTCAGAAAATATTGATCATCCTCCTTACCATGATCCCCTTTGTTCTCTCTAGAACCTGGGGGAATGATGCCTGCCGATATATGCACTTCAATATTTCCAATAAATGCCCATTTTGATAATCAACCCATCCGACTAAAGTATGTTCTCCAATCCCAAACAATTTCCAGCGTTATTCACACAGAAGTGGGGCAAATGTGATGAGTGATGACAATTCACTATTACATTGAGTGATATATGCAATCAAAAATATACCAGTGTGTCACCAGTGAACACAGCAGGCTTGTCATCAGAGCTTGTTACAAAGTAGCTGATGTGCCCCTTCTTAGTATGACTGCCTACATCCACACCAAACTGTCAAAAAGCAAGTGAGGCCTGAAAAAGATTAGACCACAAACACCCCACAAACACCCGTGCTGTAAAGGGACAAACCATTATGTGGGGTCCAAGGAAAGAAGCTAACATACCAAGAAGTCTCAAGTGCTTTAACCCGGATGTTGGAACTTATTGGAAACTCATCATAATGCTGTACTAGATGTGTGCATCCCTGCACTTTGTCCTTCACAACTCCATATACTTTCACATCCTTAAGCAGTTTCTTCATACCATTGTTGCCTCCAGCATGGTCCCTGTCCAAAGTACCATGGATTAGGTTAAGAGCCGTGCCAAATGCTGTGTCTACAGCTATTGTACAGATTTTGGGTATCCTGCTAGTGGTGGATTCTGGCAAGAAAAATGGAGATTATTTATTTATATATTAAATGACTTGTTGATAGAAATAAAGTAGTTTATAATCAACTAACTATTATTTCATATTTCTTAATTAATCAAGTAATTAATATGAATAATTCATGAATAATGTTTAACTATTGTATCAATCTATAATTTAATACCTAATAATTCAACAAAAAGTTTTAACATAACTAATAAGTAAAAACTGATTATCTAATTGGTTGGTATTATTTTTAGTGTAGTTAAATGATTAAATAAAAAATTTAGTTCATACTTTATATTAACTAATGAATTATTTGAAAATAATGATTGTTAAATAACTAATGTTCAGTTAATACAGCAATTATATCATATTAATATGACCTTGGTAATATAATTTAATTATGACTTAACAAAGATGGTATTTTTTAAATGAACCATACAAAATGAAAATGAAATTTTTTCCAATTCAATATGCCCATAATATGGTCAAATATGCTTAATATTCCTTGAATAAAATTTGTACTGTATACTTTTAATGTAGTTCACAAAACCTCAATGTACATTAATAAATGTATAAACACACCATAATAACTAAGTTGCAACTAAATAAACATAAGAGCCTATTTTTGGATGCAAAATCCAATACAATACTCAATATGGAAAGATGTGTAATTTAATGGTCGCACCATAGTCACAAAAATAATTGTAAGTTTAAAATACAATGACTAGTTGTAAAAATGATAAAATTGAGTTGCAAAGGATAGGTAGTTTACATGGAGTTGCATGTAGTTGCAACTTCAATGGTTACATATGACAAGATTTCCTTTAATATGTACACTTAACATATGAAAATCCATAGATGTCTCCACATAGGGTTCTTGGCATTCATTGTCCAATGTCAATGATTACCAAGACAAGCACTCCAAGTAAGTTTTGTTGACGAACTATATTTGACACACTATAGAACTACTAGAAATTTGTGTTGCGGTCCTTACACCATATGAAAATCCGTTGAAATTTTTTATAAGTGATTCATTTAGAGTAGACACCTTCTTTTCCAATCCTATGTCAACAATCATACCTTCTTCCTATTCCTCTTTGAGAGGTTCAAATGGTGTCTCACCTAGCTCACCAAGAACCCTCTCCACCTCCTTGGTAGCTATAAGCATTTCCTCAACATTGGCATACATCTTCACCACAACAAGTCGCATTTATGCGCAAGGAAACACCTCCTTTGCTCATCATCCTTTGTCTTCCCTTTTCTAAATAACTTATTCAACCAATCAAAGTACAATTGGATTATCTATTGGGGCTCTTACTTAACAAAGTCCATTTTCACCCATAATTCATCAAGGTCTACATCACCAAACTTCTATTGCATGTCTGTTTTCATGTCATTCCAATCTACAAGAGTAGGTTGGAGCTTTTTGAACCAATCTTTAGCTTTACCAAGCAAATTAAGTTTTGTAATCTTTAAAAAATTTACTTTGTCATAATCTCAAACCTTGGATGCCATTTCTAACCTCTTTGTACAATCCAAAATATTTTCAAACTCCTTTCCCTAGAACAATTTGTCCATTCCTTTAAGACTAATCATGATGCATTCATTGGTTAGTCCTAGGATTATAAACTATTGCATAGATCTAAATCGTAATTAGGAGTAGACATAGAAGTCTATGTGGTCTTCACTCTCCTCCACCCATTAATGCAACCCATTTACATCAATTTCCAGCATCCAGCTCAATAGTGGGGATGTTACACCAGCATGTTCAATTCTTATTAACCTCTCCTTGGGTTGAAACCATTTTCCCATCCTAAGTTTGAAGATTTTCAGACATCTATTAGAATTTATAGGTAATGTTAGAACCCAAATGTTTCTAGCATATGGTGGCAGTTTCTTAATCTTTAAGTGACAAAAGGTAAAAAGGTAAGAGTTAAAAGGTTTATTTACAATAGGCCCTTTCCTTGTGACTAATAACTACTTTCCATGCAATCTTTTAATCATGCAAACTTTTATCCCACACCTTAGATTGCAAAGTTTATTTTGCATTCCTCCTCCTTTCTTGCTCCTTTCAATCTTGCTATTGAAACTTCTCTCATTAGAACCTACATTACCCCAACTCAAAGCCCTTTCTCTAATCCAACATAACCTTTAGCTTAGTATATAAACAACAAATCTAAAAGTTCTACTTCAATGATTATGTTTCCCTCCTTGAACTCATTATTACATTCAGGCTTGAAGAATTTAACAGATGCTCCCAATGGTAGTGGATTTATAAGTATCCAAATGTCTCATAATCTAGGTATGTTATTAAGATTCTCATGAAGCTTTCCAAATTTCTCACTTTGATTGATAAGGCTATTTAGAGATGTAAAAAAACTTGGAGCTACTTGTGTTGATGAGGACCCAACTTTAATCATCATGTGCAAAATTTTCAACCATATTGTTGTTCGGATGAAAAACCTTGATAATGTTACTCCAATTGCAATATCCCCTTGTCTTCCTTCTCTAGGATCAAACCCTACAATTTTGATTGTAGAAAAGCTAGAAATATGTATTACCAATATACTTGGAGGTGGATGTCCCTCAAAGTGACGTTATTCAAACTCGAAGATGGTGATTTTGTTACTCATCCTATTAGTAACAATTCACCATTGCCTTATATTTATGCATCAACTTCCACTAGATTGAACCTACTATGATACCGAAAGCAAGGCCACATACAATGCCTAATAGATTAATTCAATGTGAAACATGCACCTATGTGGATATGATTATAGCCCTATGTTTAAGCAACATCAATATTATGCTCTAAATCTAGAAAAATTCTTATTATTTACACAAAATTTTAAATTGATGGTCTCTAATGGTGAAATCACTCCAATCTCACTATCTTGAATTCAACTAGTCATGTCGAGATTTCTCATTAATAACAAACCATAGCAACCCATGTTGAGTACTTCCCTTCACAAATTCCACATTGGAAGTAAAATGGAACACATTCCCTTGAATCCCCTAAACACATAAGCTCCTATGACTTTTTCAACATTAGGAACACAACAACTAAACCATGAGATACAAACAATCTAAAGACTCCCATCCCACATAAACTTATTCATGAGTTTGACAAAGGAGAACCTAGTCCCTCAAACAACCATCACCAACAATTATGGACCTAAATGGACACAAATATTCTTTCAAAGTTCCCAATCTTGAGGGTACTTTCTCATGAAACCAAAACTACCACACTAGATTTAAACACAAAAGACACTACAACACACTTTGAGAATTTAGGATGACCACTCTCAAAATCCTTCAAAGTTTTCATCATCCCCTTGATCATCAACCTTTAAAGTTATTCCTACAACTAACTTCTAATTGTTGAAGCACATGGCGCAACAAAGATTGCATTGCCTTAACACAAAGAAGCCACATTGTACAAATTTACACTCTATATTTGTCAAAATGCAAGAAATTGCCACTTATCTCTCCACACATCCCAAAAATTTGTAAAAGAAAAAGCCCATCCACTCCTCCTAACAACTCCTCCTTTTATCCTCCTTATCTCTTCTAGATCCTTGATCGAGGTCCATCAAGACACCCACACAAACAAGAAATGCACCGAATGAAAACACAACAACATAATAGGCACCATTAAAAATAAAAGCACATAGTGCACATTATGGGTGCAAACAAACAAATATGCGTAGAAAATATCCACAACACCAAAGATATTTTTGGTACACTTTACCATCAACCACCAAAAATATGTTGTTTTCTACTTTTAGCAATTGACAACACTCTTCCATCCACATTAAGGTTTCATCCCATATGTCTTCATCACAAGTATGTTGCATGACAATACCATGTAGCATTGTAGTTAAACACATTGCAGTTTCCATGGCGATAATCTCCACTATACAACATTAATGAAACGTTGAATGTATTTGCAAAGAATACATATTACCAATTTGTAAAATACTTCCATATGGTAGAGTGGCAACATATCTCTTGCGATATCATAGATTTGAATACCAAAAATGTACAACACTATAACTAGCTATTTGAAGTTGATAATACAATAGGGTTCAATGGTCAAACTTTCATCAATGAGAGTGACCAAGTTTTGAGGATTATAATATTGAAAGATGAATTTCATAGCTCCAATTAAGTACCCACACTATAGGCAATCACAAGTCCCTTTCAAGAGATAGAATGTGAGTTTCTTCAACAAAAAATATTCTTTTTATCTCGAATTACAAGTTTTGTTTGTTGAAGAAACACACCCTACTTACAAGGTCACAATTTCATTAATGTAGAAAAATCTAAAACCCTTGAAATAAGCTTTTGTTAAAATAAATTATTGGTGAACTACCTTATACTCAAATTTTGGCAAAAGACAAAAGGATTCAAAACTTGTTGCAAGTTAATTGTAATTTTTGGACTTATTTTAAATTAAAAATTTATTGGTAGATATCAATTGTTAACGTAATTTTGACACTGGCCTATTGTGTGAACCATGTTTTTATCACCCCTAATCATTCATTGTCATTATCTTAACATGGAAAGGTTGACTATGTCATTAAAATAAAACCAATACCACATGTGTCAAAGGTTATGTTTTATGTGACATTTATTCATCACCATAAAATGTGTCAATTCTTTCACACGTGAAAAACAGAAGGACAATGACAAATTTATGTGCTTCTACTTACAGCCTAGTTAATCTTGATATTAACTTAGCTTAAGATAGGAGATATATTATACCCCTATGAACATGCTTTTAAAAACCTAAACCTTTATTGTCATTATCTTAATGAAAATAAGTATTTTCATTAAAAATCTATGACACATGTGTTAAAAGATTATATTTCAAGTCAGATCAACTTGCCATAGTAAAATGTTAATCATTCTTTGAGGTGATGGGGAGGATCTTAAAAAAAGGTGCAAATGAGATAGATGTGATGGAACATTTTGAAATTGAGATATAATTTCAGGGGACACAAGTAAGGGGGTATAAGCATATATAATGATAATTCAACTAATGAATACTCTTACAGAAGAACTAATCAATTTTACATTCAAGGACAACCTCATGGTTCTTGTCACCTAAAGGCAAGAAGTCACAAAACACACTACAATCAAGGAGAAGTTGTTGTAACTTGGTGAGGATCGTTTGGCTCAGTAGCAATTAGGAGGAAATGGTTTTGGTGACAAGGGCTTGTCGATCAAAATGGTTTTTCAACAAAAGGAATAGCTCTAGGTGGTGCTCAAAGAATTGTAACTCAATTTTGTTAATTTACTTCAACACGACAAGGAAAGGGAGGTGGATTTTTTCACCTTGGTCTAAACAACTCAATTAAGGCAACTAGAGTGTTAAAGGATTTGAATGGAATAAAAGAGACCCAAAAGCAAAAGCTCTGACTGTTGGATTCATTTGGAGAGGGTGTTGGAGGGAACATGATTACAAATAAGATGAATTAAGTGAAAAACATGAAAATAGTGGCAAGAGGCAACAACTTTTTGGCTCCATCAAGGTGAAAATTAATCTTTTCCCCTAGTTCATTCTATGATATTTGGGGTTTTGGGAAGAATGTTTAAGAGCCTCAACGGGAAAAAAATTCGCATATTAACTCCCCACAAATGTAAAAGCTAAACATGAAGGTACACATGTTGTCCTATAATATTAGAAGGTTCAATATCAATGGGGAGGTTCACAAGTTGGGCAATTATGTTAGAGGGCTTGTTTCACATGTGGACTTCATTTGTCTTCAAGAGCACAAACTTCATAAAAATAGGGCAACAAGAATTGGGAAGCAAATTTGGCCTAGGGCACGCATGTGGGTGGTAGAAACAAAGGAGGGTTACTTTTCAAAGCTCCAACAAGGTAAAGTTGGTAAAAGCAAAACTTGATCTTGATTGTGCCCAAATGGGAAAGAATTGTAGTTGAGTACAAAGCCAATGGGGAAATAAGGTGCAAATGTTGAGATCAAATGGTCTTCCATGTGGGAACTTAGGTATCCTCAACATATATGCACCAAATAATCCAATTGATCATTGTAACCTATGGGAGCTAATGAAAGTTGAAATTTTTGGTGATTCCAACTAGTTATTTTGTGAAGATTTCAACATGCTAAAATAGGTTGCATACAAATCATCAAGTTGTAATAGGTTCATTTCTGACAAAGAAAGGTTCTTTGGGAAGCGTTAAAAGTGGTAAATTGGGAATCACAAAGTGATCAACAAGCTCCAAAGAGAATCTCAAATACTCATGAAACAACCAAATATTAGGGAATAAACAAATCATGGCAAGGCTAGATAGGGTGCACATGCTTAGTAACCTCCAATGGCGTCAATCATGTAACTTGTTGCAATACTATTAAAGGGGATGGAGTTAGGTCTGACCATCATCTAATCTCCTAGGTCACAAATCTAAAAGCTACCCCAAAGTGGCCTTTTAAATGGAAAATGAACACTTTGCACTTTGAAAAAACTAAAAACCAAATCTACAACATATGGCAATCACATTTAGTAAGGGTTAGTTTCTTCACAAAATGAGGTTTGTAATTAGATTTTATAAAAAACTCTACAAGCATAAAGTTAAAAAGTTGTTTGATGGGAAGAAAGAATGTTAAGGCAAGAATTGGAGCCAGGCGAAGGTAAGTTTCAAAATTGTGTGCATGATAAAAAGTTGCAAGAGAAAGTAGGGGGCTTGAAGGGTCAAATTCAAACATTTGAAAAGGTAAAAACAATAGGGCAAAAAATTCATTCTCGGATTAAACATGGAAACAATGTGGTAATTATATATCCAAAGAATTTTTCATGTAGTAAAATTAAAACCCAATAGGGCTGTTTGTTGCTAATTCTACAAAAAAATGTATAAAACACATAGGAGTCACATGAACAATGCACGTTCAAATCAAGAATCTTGGGTGCTATGCCAAGAAGATTCATGGATGCAATGAATGACAAATTGTTTGCCCCAATCTTATTAGAAAAACTACATAGAATTGCAAAAGATATGGCTAGAGGTAAATCCCCAAGACCAAATGGTGTAGTTATTGAATGATCTACACCACATTTTGGGACATCATTAACATTGTGATGAAGGATGGTCAACTACTAAAGGTGTGAACAAAGGCATGACCAACCTCCTCTTTAAAGTTAAAGCAAAAAAGGATTTAACTAATTGGTGCCCTATAACATTATTGAACACGGCTACAATTTTTTTGGTTATAGCTTTGCAGCTAAGGCTCCAACCAACCTTCATGGAATTAGTGCAATAGGTTAGACAACCTTTCTATTGTTAAGGTACATTTTAGACAATGCATTTTTTATTCATGAAATTCTAGATTAGGCTAAATGATCTAACCAACTGATGGTCCCACTTAAATTAGACTTTGCAAAAACATATGACAAATTATGTTAGGATTTCATGCTTTAAGCCTTGGAGCAGTTAAGCATGGCAAAAATATTCATAGGAATGGTGATATTGTTTTTCAAAGGAGTTGAAGTTATGGTTTGCCTTAATGGTGGCATCTTGAAATCGTTTGAAGTATAAAGGGGCTTATGTCAAGCTTGCCCACTAACCTTGTATCTATTCCTTATAGGAGTATGTGTGTTAAATCATATGTTGAAAATGGTTAAATCAAATAGGGTAATTAAAAGGATTCGTTTCCCTAGAGGTTCCAAGTTTCAGACCATATCATAATATGCTTACAACATTACCCTTTCCATCACCGGGAAAAGGACAACCTATGCAAGATTGTAAGTTTTTTGGAAGACTTTTTATTCATTAGTGGGCTTGAACTCAATTGGGGAAAATCCCTAGCATACTGGAACTACAATAAGGTGAAGGAAAGGCTAGGTTGTATAAACACCTTCAAGTGGAATGGGATAAAGAAGGTGAAATGTCCAAACTTTTAAGGGTCCCATTCGGACTCAATCCAGATGTCAAAGGATGCGAATGGATTTTTGGTGGAAAACTATTGCACAAATTTCAATTTTGGAGTTCTTTCCAACTTCCCTTAGCTGGTAAAGTAATGGATGTCAACTTTGTGTTGGCTCCCACACTTTAGTTTTTCATAAGGGTATGGGGGGGTTACAAAAAAATAGTGGCAAAATGCAAATCCTTACTAAGAAATTACCAATGGTCTCGGAATGAACACCACACCTAAGCTAGGGTGAATTAATTTAATTGTTGTGCATATAAGTGCATTGGTGGTCTCGGAGTTAGAGATCCAAAGGATGTTCTTTCAACCATACTACGTAAATGGGTGGTTTCAACATTGGAACTCGGCAAGTCTAACCTTAAGACCTTATTGCAATTCAAAATAATGAAATGAAAACCTTCACAAAATAAACAATGGACAATGGACTTGACCTAGGCTTTGGTAAAAGGCCATGTGTAAACCCTAAACCCTAAACCCATGTTCAAGGGCATGAAGACAGACAATGAGGGCTTGAAAATGCATAGTGGGCATTTTACAAATCACACCACCACATTTGGCCAAATTGATTAGGAATGTCAACTTATGGTGGGGTTCAACATTTAGAGGAGGGGAATTTGGTCTTTCAATCTTGGGGGCACAAAAACTCCATAAGGTGGGTTTATGAAAGGTTGAAAATTTGTGGGATATAACACAGTACTAGAAAAAGTGGTTTTTCAAACAGTTGGAGTTGATTAACCGGTCTCTTTTAACTAATGGACATGTCCATTTTCATTAAAGGCTTGAAGCACATTTTTTGACCAATGAATTTGACTATAATGATTTATTTGACTAATATATCTAGTCAAGTTAAACCACCTTGGTCAAAATGGCCAATGGGTTTTAGTCAAATTGCATATTAAATCAAATTGATCAGAAGAAATTGACATCCTTAGTCAAAATGACCAATTTTTTTAATCAAATGGGACATTTTATGATTATTACATACCTACTTCCTACTTCCTACCTTCCATTTACAATTTTACAACCTACCTACCTACCACTAACCCACCCACCTAGATGTAGTACCTATTTACCCACCCATCCACTCACCTAGATGTACTACTTAACTATCCACCCACTTATAACCTACCTACATATTAACTACCCACCTACCCACCCACCTATCTAAATGTACTACCTACCTATCCACCCATTTATAACCTACCTACATATTAACTACCTACCCAACCACCTACTTACCCACATACCTACTTACCTACTCACCCACCACCTACCTACCTATGCACCCGCTTGCCCACCTATTTCCTACAACCTACCTACCTTCATACCTCATGGTCTTGTACTAATGTGTTGAAATAAACACATGAAAAAAAAAATTGACAAAAATTGAACACATTTTGATGGTGGGGTCCATTGGTTAAAGACTTGGTTTATCATTAGGGAGGTCACATGTTCAATTAACCTGTGTACATGCTTAAGGGGCTAAGGTGGGTAGGGTAGGTTAAATAAGATATATTAAGTTAAATTAAGGTAGGTCAAATAAGATAGGTTAGGCTAGGCTACCACTTACCTACTTACCTTTTTATGAGTTGCCTACCTGCCCACCTACTTGCCTTTTTACAACCTACTTACCTACCTACTTGCCACAAATTTGTCCTTTTAATATGGACAAAAATTTGACCAATCAAATGGTCCATGCCCTACCAATAAAAAAAACCACTCCAATCACAATGGACATGTCAAAATTGATTTGTCCAAAATGATGGATTGGTTTTTTTTACCCTTATTCAAATTGGGTATATTTTGACCAACTTTTCTAATAATGGCAATTGGAAATTTTCACCCTTCAAAAATAGCTAGGTTTTAATTTCAAATGAAGGATGAGGAAGAATGTGTATAGACCAAGATGGTGAATAGCATCCCAAATAATTGGGTTATGGAATTGTTGACACCTATGAGATCATTCAATAGGGATGAATGGTTGGGCTTGTTTGAAGAACAAACAAGGAACCACCAAGGTTACCAAACAATTTATGAGCTCAATGTGCAATCTAAATTGCTTCATCCTTGTTTTGCACAATCAAGCCTCACATGCACTTTCAGACATGTCAAGTTGTGTGTTAGGCAACACCTTAGAGGGGCAACCTTCAAATTGTTTTATGGAGCAATTGAGATGTATTTTTCGACCTTGGTCAATGGAGTTGGAATGGGCAAAAGTAGTTTACAGGGTATAGCTCAAAACTAAAGAGGGAATTGACCAAATCAAGAGATACCTTCACATGAAATGTGATGGAAATGTGAAGTTTTACACTTTCACAAAAATTTCAAGTTGTGATGGCGAGAGGTATGGTTGAAACATTGAGATAAAAAGGATGTCGATTTCATGTGGGCAGTTTGGCATCAAGCCTTGGTTGTTAATTCATGGAAAAGGAAAATAAACAAAAACAACATAATTGAACACCCTTCATGTGATTTAACATCTATAAAAACAAATATCCATAAATTTTAATCGTGCCCAAGAGTGAAAAAGACCTGGGAACTAGCTTTTCCCTTTTTATTCAAACTCAAAATGCTTGTCATTGAAGACCAACCTAGGAAAACATTGAGCTTAAAACAATGTCTTTTCAATTGTAGACTCCCCAATAGTCTAAAAAGGTTCAGCTTGGTGTGGGCTTTATTGTGTGGCATTGTTTTGTGGTCCATTTGGATTGAATGGAATGACCTAATCTTCAACTTGGTCAAGTGGCAAGATGTTAGACTTAGGAAAGTGATGTGGGATAGTTTATTAAATTATGATAGAATGGAGTGGAAGCACACATTGGCCATGATCCAAAAATATCTAGAGAAAAAAGGTAAGCTCCTCGAGGTCTTTGACAAAATTATTTTGCTTGCATTGAATTATTTGTATTAAGGATGGAAGGAAGATTATGTGGTGTTACCAATCATCAACTTGTTGTAGTATTTTATGGTAATTGTTAAGGTTTTAGGTCCCAGGGTTGGATGCCCTCTCAAATTTGTTGTATACTGGTCTTTTCTACAATGGATTTTTCCATTTGAGTCAAAAAAAATGTTAATCATTCTAACTATTATATAAAGTGATGATCAAATACCACCATCGGTTTTAATTTTGGGTACAATGATGGTTTTAGGTGTTTTGACCTTGGGACATATGGTAGTTAAAGTTTCTTTTTTTCAATAACAATAACAACAAATTGACATTTGCAAGTCTAGATTTGATGGATGCATAAAACTCAATAGAACATTAAAAATAAAATGCAAATAGATATCAACCATGTGCAAATATGTGAGATAATAGTTTTAAACTACCCAACTGCCTATATTGTTAGGGAGTTTCAGCTAGAAACAAACATTTAATTTGTAAAGCCCTTGTAAAAGCATTACATTCTAAAAACTTAATTCAAATTTGAAAGCCCACACATTATTCCCCTACATCACATGCCATAACCTTGCACTTTTAAATGTTTCTTATGAAATAACAAACAACGGGACCTAAGACATCAATCCACAAACTCCACAAGAAGATCAAATATTGGGGATCCGTGAATAAATATGTGTTTCGATCTTTGAAATAAATGAAGTTTTACATTCCACACATTTTAAGATTGCTTGAAAATAGCTTGCTAATCTTTTACTCATGCCTTGGAATTGTTGATCCATCATGGCATAAAAATCCAATTTGTGACAAATGTCGTAGCTTCAACAAAATGCAGCTTTTTTCATAAATAAAATTAGATGATTAGTATCATATTAATATCATGTGAACTCCAAATTTCAAAGAGTGCACCATAGAGAATAATTAAGGCAAGAAAAAAATAACTTTTTATTGAACTTTGAAACTCACCAAATTATAACACGTAGTTACATACACACCAAAAACAAAAACAAGAAATTGTAAATCAAACAACTATCATAGTTTTTGTCAAACCAAATATAATTCCTTGTTTTTTGAAATCATATCTTGAACAACTAAGTGTATTTACCTTATATGAATTCCAAGTGAACAATGATTGAATATTTATTGTAACTTGTGGAATCCAACTTCATTTATAAAAAAATTGTGAAATGATCTATAGACAATTGATTGCAAACAATAATATTTTACAACTTTGAGTCCTCTTCTCTTGTTTCATCTTTCTTACATGCACCCTTGTACACACACTTGTTCAATTTTTGCAACCCCAATTTCATCTCACTTAAGAATTAAATTTTTTCCTCTTTAATCTTATCACATCCAATTTTCAACATTTCATTGATTGTTACACCACTAGTGTCCCAATTGCTTTAGTGTTTTACTAAGGTTGGGAGTTGCACATTGTCGTTAACATTTATATTTTAATAAATATTGAAAACTTACAAGCTTTGGATATCACATTTTTAAAAGGAACATAATATTACTAACATTTAAATCTGATGAATGTTTAATAAATTTCAATTTTGGATATTAAATTCTTAGAAGTAAGACATTACACATTTAAATCTTATTAAATATTTAGAAACTTTCAAAGTTTTGGACATCAAATTTTTAGAAGTTTCTTGTATTAACTTGTGATTTCACTTCATACAACTATAAATCCTTAAAGTACCATGTAAATTTCATGACCTTTGGCACATAACCCCTACAACCATTTGGGAAATTAATACATGTGGATTTATATCCCATTCTCCCACCAACAACATCTATATTCAATCATGATTTCGTCAATTGATTACAACCATTGTGGTAAAAAAAATCATTTCAAAGAATGATTGATTGGGATATAACTCTTGTGAAGGAATTTCTGGTTATCATATTAACAATAAATATAATAAAAAGAAGAAACGTAGTTGCCTTAGATGTTCCTTCACATTTTATTTCACACCTTATTCAAGATTTAAATAAGATAATTTTTTATAAATTTGCAAATGCTTTTTACAAATGAGTGTATAGAATTTCAGCCCACATATGATCTTGAAAACATTCAATCAAAATATGCTCGTGAAAATATACTTAAAGGATTTTTTCATTTACAAAAAATAAACATATTTATCAATTGCCAAATTTTACCATATTAAATATAAGCAAAGAATAAACATTGACTTTTATCCCATCTAGAAATAGATAGCAAAATAATTTCCTTTGAACTCAAACCTACACAACAAATACAAATAATGATGCCCCCTCTCCTCGAAGGTAAAATGTAATTGATTTTTTTATTGATGATTTATTTTTTTAATGTGATTATTTCAAAAGCATTAGCCAATGTGATATGTTCATGGTCAAGCTTGACATTTTCATATGAATTACAATATGTTGACCTCATTGCCTTTTGATCTTAATTAAATCATTGTTCCCTTTGGGTGCATGGGCATTCAATCTTTTATTATTTCAAGGATTTGATTTCAATTTTGGTATTGGGGGTGCTCGGTTTGATTAAAGACATCCTACCAAACTAGAAAGGAGATGATTTTATAATGGCAACTAATTGAAAAATGATAACTTCTTTTATACTTCTCTTGCATGTAAACCTTTTCTTAGGTCTTCATTGATGGGATTTTTATGAAGTTGCTTCACACATACATTTCTTCATATTGCACATTAAAAGAAATTGCAATTAAGTTACTCATCCATAATCATGAATGTTAACAAAATATTCATAAATATTTTCATTTTATAACCTTTACAAGGACTCTTGAATGATATTCTTCAACATGATTAGATCCAAGTCTATTATGATTGAACTCTTGTACACATGCATTATGCACATCTATATTAGCATAAAAATTTAAGATTCATTTTGTGTCATGTATATATGTTGTAAATACATTCAAATTATGTTGACTAATATGAAATGTACACAAAATGAATTTCTATTTACTTGAATAATATTGGATAGTGATAAAAAAAATATGCAAGGTTTTTACAATTTTCAAGTGTCATCTACAACATCAACAACATGTAAACATGTAAAAGCATGGTAAAATGAATCACTTTGACATTTTCAAGTTCTATATTTTACACTAGCTAAAATTCTTGCAATTACAATAATTATGAAACTATTAACCCCTAGTATATTTTTGATCAAAAATATTGGTAGACCACCCCTTAAATATCACGAGAGTCTTGAAAGCATTTAGTGTGTAAGAATCTTCTCTTGTCACCTTTGTTCCTTGATTTCCTAAGTTGGCTCCTTCTCCAATGCCTATAGTTATAAAATATACACATATTTGGTTAATGCACTACAACAAAAGATGTCCTTGTATGCCAAATGATTTCACTGGATGTTGAATAAATTCACTGGTCATTGTGAATGAAACTTAATGAAGAAGCAACGAATTCACTAGTCTAATGAATAAGGACTAGTGAATTGCACCCGCATTTTGTAGTGGTGATGTGATTGGTTATAATCAATCTACTCGTGTGGCTATTTGCCATTGTTCCTCATTGTGGCAAATGTCTACATACCATGGGTGCCAAACTTGTGCAAGGGACTAATTGTCTTCTTAAAAATATGGAATATCCAAATATCACTTAACTACTAATTCATGGTCCCTTTGTGGTTTGTAGTTGTTTATGATAAAGAAATCAGTTAACATTTTATGTAATAGTTGCATTATGGGGCAAAATAATTACAATATAATGAACCAAGGATGCCAAGATTAAATTAGTTATTTTCCAAGGATCACATTTGATGTGTGACATTCATGTGTTGGTCTATTGTTTCAAATTTTACATTTTTCATACCAAGTTTACAACTATCTGTTAGATGTACCTGCTTTTGATTACATCTAAATCATACATCATATATTTTTCATCCATGTTTTATACCACTTAAAAATGGAGAAATTTTGCTTAAAACACATCCTCAAATTTCATAAATTTTGAGGCCAAAACACATTGATCCAAAAGTGCCAAAATGTGTTATAAACAAGAATTTTGCCACTTTCAATTCATGTTATTCTTTTAATTATCAATATTAGAACCCTCTCCAATTAAAAAAAGGAATGGTGCGCATTTGATATAGGAAAAAGACATTTGAAAAGAAAAAAAATGTTCATAAGCATATTTTGAGTGTTTTGAATATGTAAAAGGGCTCTTGAAACATCATCAATTTGAGTTAAGTTTTGATAACTAAAACTTTTCTATTAATAAAGCTTATTCCACACAAACATTTGATAGTCAAAATTATTGAGCTCCCTTTGTGATTTTTCAAAGATTCAAGAATATAGTTAGAAGCGTTGTCCACATCCCTTACTCATGTCCTTTTTTGGGAGACATTCCTACAACCTAAGGGATGTCTCTCATAATTTATAGGTTTCTAAACATCTCATAAAGGTTGAATGGCCAAATCCCTATATTCCTAAACCCTATCTTTATGTTTTTTTTCTCAAAACTTGTTCAAGGCTTTGTTTACCCAACTAAGCACCATCACCTTGTTTGGTTTAAGGTATAATTGTTTATAACCATGATTTTGTTTTGCATATTCCTAAATGCAATCTTGAGTGGTTTGAAACAAGCTACACCCAAAAGGTTGGAGGGCATGCCTTAATGTGTGCTAAGGAAGAATAATTCCATGTCTAATCCATAGTCTTGAGTTTATTCTATTGTTTTTACATCACAGAAGTGAGTCATGCCCATCTAAAATCAAAAGGTCATAATTGATTTGAAAGACTATTGAAAAATATTTAGCTATACCACAAAGCATACTACCCTTTTTCAATGGTATGTAGCAAAACCACTATACAATGATTTGTGATGTTCCCTAATGGTGGATCCTATGTGGCAAAGGACAACCACTAAAACATGGTTTCAATGGGCACCATGCTATTTATAAACAAGTGGGGATTTCAATATTTTTTACAATTACAAAAAAGAAGAAGCAAGTGGGGTGCGGGGGTCAACAATTGTTGTTCATGAGCCAACTTTTCGTGGTGGAATTTGTTGTCATAGAAGGGTGGTTTGTAAATGGGTATTGGAATAGTTTGTCAAGTGGTTGGCAAGTTGTTTATTAGTGGGTGATTGAGTGGTTTCATGAATGGTCTAGGAGTTGTGGTTTTTTCAATGGTTTCATTGGTGGGATATTTGTGAATGGTGAATTCATAGGTTTTAGTGGTGGGGGTATGTGTAGGGTATTGGTAAGGTTACAAGTGGTTTTGTGGGTGGGGGTATGGTTGGGTTTATGGTGGTATACATTGTGGTAAATGTATTTTACAATCTTTAGCTAAAAATGGTATTGACCCAAAGGTAATCAAATGCATGAGAATCCCACATATAAGGCCAAAGTGCCACACCAACACATATGGTTCACAATTTTACATGTTCTATAAATCAACAAACCAATATACCGTGAATGAAATGTTGTATTACATACAACCATGAAAAAAACCCAACAATATTATTTCTTTGATGGAGCTCCATTGAATGTCATTTTTATGTTAAGGGCATATTCACAATCAAGGTACTTAAAAGGATAGTCTAACAAAAAAAAGGATTACAATGGACTATTTTGAATTTTTATTACATTTACTACCCTAGTACTTTCGCCAATTCAACATTAATTATATTACTTTTAAGAAATTGAAAATTTCAAAAATTAATTCATTATTTGACGGACATGTGTTGAAATGGCCCAGGTACTATCGTATTTCATGATTATAATGGATTGGTATATGATTATAACTAAAATGATGTCATGTTAATCTTATATATATATATAGAATGTTGATGTCCTTTTGAGTCCTTTTAAATAATTTGAATCCTTGTTTTAATTATAATTTTCATCTTAAAAGAATCAAAAGGAATGTATTAAATAATGGAATTGACTTCAATTTTCTTTCATGGATAAATATTGCATACATCTATGTTTAACAATGTTCATACAATGCATTTGAATAAATAATATATGATAAATGTATTTTGAGAGGGCAACAAGGAAAATGATGTTCATTTTTTATTTTTCTATTTGGTTGATGTTTTGTATTCATTATGTTTAGAATTTGTGGCCCCAAATGTCGGCAAAATGTGTAAGAAAGTTTCATGTAAGAAAATATGTTAAGTTGCATATAAAAACTTATATACTCATTTTCTGCATTTCTAATTTTAAACCAAAATATTTGTGGATAGTTACATAAGCATGTGAAAAATCACCACCACGAAAATTATCATAATTTGAATTATTTAATATCTCCATTTAAATGTATTCCATTTAGATTCTATATTTGGAAAATAACAAAAACAAAGTCTTTGAATCCTATGTCCAAAAAATGGTACCTTGATTGTGAATAGGCCCTTAAACTACAAATAACCTCATAAAGGAGCCCAAACATTACTTCGTTGGATTACCCATGATTTTTTACTATACGTTTTTGGAAATCTCCACACTTCATTTCAAAACTCCTTCCATACAATACTTAAGCCACATCGTCCATCAAATTAAATTATTAAATATAGTAAAAAAAAACTTGCAAATCTGAAAAGAACTTCAACTCGTGATCTTTCAAATAAAAACATGTTAAACAATGTGTTTCTTTCTTTGTTGACAACATACACATTGTATAGGCACCTAGTGGTGCATTCTTCTCCTTAAATAAACTAACATCAAATAATGGATGGACTTTTACTAGTCACATATGTATAAGTACTTAAAAGAAAAATTCAAACTAATTAAGACCCCACTTCAAGTTAATTGAATTGTTTAGTTCAAAGTTGAAATTTGCAATTTGATGTACGTTACTTGCAATGGAGCATGAATATATTATGGGAGAGTCAACATGTTTGAAGACATGAAACTCTAGACAAAATTTGATGCCTCCAATTAATTTGAATAAGTTAACATCAAATAGTGGATGGATTTTTACCATGTATGTACTTACTTTTTAGAAAATTAGACCTAGGACCCCACTTCAAGTTAGTTGTGTTATTTAACTCAAAGCCGAAATTTGCAATTTGACATCATGTCATTATACTTGCAAAACATGAAGCATGAACACACTACAAGACGCCTAAAAGGTCAACATGTTTTATAAGCTATGGATGGACACACAAAATTTCATGCATTTAATTAGTTTAAATAAGCTAGCAAATTGATAATTAGAGCTTGTTGCAACACCATGTTGTAGATGTTGGTGTTCCAATAATTCCATAACTTGTTGCATAATTAGGACATGTAAAACATAAACAGCAAACACATTAGGTTAAGGAGTAATTATTAATCATCCAAACTTCAAATAGTGCAAAATTCAAGCATTCACATGCCATTCCTTTCCATGGACAACAAAATAGATCTCAAGTGCATGCCCATAATAGTACCAAAAATTATACCCAGACTAATGTAAGGGAAAAATATTAGAAAAAAATGGAAAATTTTCAAAAAAATCAACACAAATTTGAAAGAAAATTAATTGATGCACATGTTAAAACCTTAATTTGTAAGGTTATGCCATAAACACTATGAGAAATTATGTCCATCACAACCACACTACCTTGCAACTAGAACTCCAAAACAACTAATCTACAACTATATTGTAATTATCCATGAAAATACGAAGAATCAATAAAATAAATTCCACGTTAGAAAATCAAGGAGTTGTATTATAGTTGCAAGTTAATTGCAAGAGATACTCTATACAATTGAATATACACATTGTATATATGGTTATAGTCAACCATGTTTGATTTTTTGACGAGTTACACTTTAATTGCATGTGATAACTACATTACAACTAGTGTAAATGTAGCTCCTAATCAATAACTATTTTGCAATTAATGTTGCAACTAGTGCATGGCCTTGAGACATATGATCATGCCACATGTGTGCATTTCCACCGCCCATTACATATGAAACTTGCAACTAGTTTCAACTATGGTTCCCATTGGTACAACTAATTGTGCCACTAGGTTCTCACTATGTAAATATTATAGTCCTATATTTTGTGAATAATGTTCAATTGTTGTATTAATGATATTCCATTACATTGCAATTCACAATATCATGTTGGTATACATACATATCAAACCATAAAATTTCATACAAGGTGAAAGTCTACTTTTGAATTGAAATTAAAAGCAATGTATATATTCCATTAAACATTCAATAAGGGTATACATATGGATATGTCTCTTTACATCTCAATGTTTTCTACTCAAATTCATGTTTATTATTTAAAATTTAATATTAATAATTTTGATAATGAATTTCATCAATCTAGGTGAATAATTATTGAATTTTATTTGAATTCAGATCATCAAATATCAACATAATTATTTTTATAATTAATTACCTGATATTTATTTCATAAAATTAAATTTCAAATAATTATGTCAATTGATTAATTATAAAATTCAGATTAATTATGCTGATATTGAATTATTCTAATTTTTTAAATGAATTACAATTAAAATGATTTTTAGATAATTATTTATTTGATAAATAATTTACATATATAAATTATCAAATAATTATCTCATTAGTTGTATAATTTACAAAATTAAAATCAAACACAAAACATGTGGGATTTTTTTATTTGTAGCAACAACTCAATTTGCAACTAAGGTACAACTAAAAATTTAACTCATATGCTTTGTCTTCAATATCTCATCTCACAAACTATATAATGAGATGCTTTCTTTTGCATTTTCACATTATGTAGGTGCCATTTTGGGATGAACTCATAAAAGCTTAACCCTGAAGGAAAACACATAACAAATAAAAAATTTATGTGACTACTCTTTAATTCACTTACCCTTTTACTTTCCTACTTATTTGCTTACCTAATTAAGTAAATAGGTAGGTTGGTATGTAGGACCTTTCAACTTACCTACCTATGATTATATACCAACCTATTTAGGTACTTAAATTAGAAGAAGATTAAGCATTTCTGCAGTTTTGTGTTAATCTACATGTGCATACTATTCTCAATTCATAGTAGATCTTTTCCGACCACAGATTCATCATACTGTACTCAGTTCCTATTGAGTTCCTAGTTATGGTAGACATGCATGGTGGTGTACATACTGATAATTTTGGTCTGAAATGAAACTTTGATTTTTCTCACTTTTGTTAAATACAAATTTGCTGTTCTTTACAATGTATTTTATTAGTGGAAATGCATGACATATTTGGTCTTGTTCCCACATGTGAATTCACATATAATTCAGTTACATGGGAAATTATTATCAGTCTGTCCTATCCCATTGCAAATGTCAATGGGAAACGACATGGGACTGTGCCATTATTCCTTTATGGTCTGCATTTCTGATTAGTGTAACTGAAATCTAATGGGGAACCTCTTTATCCTAGACCTTGGACCCTCATCTAAAGCAGCCCTAATAGAACAAAGCTCCGAGCACATCGTTTGTTCTTATGCCGCTTTGTGATCCACTTTGGGGTTTGCTCTTTTGGTTCTGACTTGAGTCCTCTGTCTTGAGTCCTCTGTGTTTGTTCCTTCTTCCCCCAACCCCCCCTCCTCCCCTTTGCTGGGTGCTTTTTTTATTTAAGTTTGCCAGGGTTTCTCATCTTCTTCTTTTTCCCGCAGATCACCAACACACACACACCCATTTCAGAAAAGCCATGCAAGAATTGCAAATTCTGTTTTGTTCCTCACCATGTCAGGTCGTGTGTTGAGACCAGGTCCAGTAGGTACGTCATCGGGCTTAAACGGGTTCAGTATGGTGGTACTGTAGTGTGTTCTACCTAAGCAGGGCCTGTTCATGAGTGTACACTGTGTTGGTGACAGTTCCATTAGGTGGTAAACTATTCACCGAGGCCGAGTTTGCTGGAGTGTCTAATTCGTTTGGCCACTGAAGCCCAGTTTCAGTCCTTACCGACTGGTATCAAAGCTGTTTAGGTCATGGATTCAACTCCAACCTGGTCCAGAGTGTAAAACCCATGTTTGGCCAATGTTAGTTCATGTCACGTTTGGTCCTGTCAAACGTGGAACCAATGAACCACCTTCGGTAGCCTGGGGAAAAAATAAACTAAAAATTTCAATAGTAATAAGACATGGGTGATTGAAGATGCTAAACACCACTCCCCTCGCCCCCTTTGGCAAAGAAGCTCCATCCTGTCTCAAGACTTTGGGTTTTTCTTACCTTCCTAATTTGCAGTCCATTGTCCCAAAGGATATTTTTCAAGAAGTAAGACATATCTTATGTGGTCCCCTTCAATTTGAAATGAAAAAAAGAAGGAAATGGCATTAAACCAACCAAGATGACGAATGACCTCAAGACTGGTGCTTCTCATATCGAATATATATTTGGAAACAAAAGATTTCAAGCATGTGTCTAGAGTCTAGACTCTGCATCACTCTAGCAAGTTTGAAAATTTTCAAGGTTTTTCAAACAATATTATTAAGATCAGGGCTGTCACTGATTTTCCAACTCCTGTCTCTGTCTCTAAAAAATTCTAGGTTTTCAGCTTGCACAAGGGCCTATGAGGAGCTCCCACATGTGAAAAATAAAGAGATTCCCTATCAGATTTCAGTTTCAATTGCACTAATCAAGCTTATGGGGGAACTGATAGTGATTTACTTGGATAAAAGGTGACCCATAATAACCTCTAGGGTCCTGTGCAATATAGTCCATCAAATTTAGGATGTACCCATGTTGAAAGCAGGGTGTTTTCTTTTCAATTTATGATATTCATAATTTGGTGAGTTTTTATAAATTTTTTGCAAAAGTAGTTGAATTTTCACTCGGAAAACAACTTGATCCAAAATTTTCCCAATCTTATTAAAAAAAAATGAAAACACTTCTCCCAAAAAGAAATCACAGGTTGGAAGTAACTACCTCGTAGAGGATGGATGAGATTACAAACCTACATATTGGATGCACTCTGGTTGACAACACAGACTCTGATCTCGCTCAAGTCCATGGCACTAGGGTAAAGCCCTAGGGTGGGGGCATTCTCAAAATAATGGGCCTAGGATGAGTCTGTGTTGTCAACCAGAGTGCATCCAATATGTAGGTTTGTAATCTCATCCATCCTCTACTAGGTAGTTACTTCCAACCTGTGATTTCTTTTTGGGATGTTCCCCACCCCACCACCCATGGGCTTCACCTATCATAAAGCAGGAGGCAAAATTTACCATGAACCAAAGCTTTGTAGATCACCAGGCATATGAATGGGAGGGTTGTTTTGAGAGCCTGGAGAATTCGTTCGTAAGTGTGGAACTGCACCATAACACTGTGCCACACAACTGAACTCGTTAGTCTATGCACCGTTGTAATCTCCACCCCTAAGATCGCATTGCCGAATAAGAACTCCACCTGGACTCGTTCAACAATCCGAAACTCAGAAAAAACACTTTGCAAAATGGAGCCACAACACACAAGGACGCGGACGCTCATCATCGCGCAATTGGCTGGCATGCTTTCAGCTTAGAGCAGCTGATCCCAATGACCTCACAAAACAGAATCCAATTATGCCGTCTAGACTCAACCTGCAACCAAGTACTGAGGACGAAGGTTTGTCGAGCGAGCAAATGCTTGACAGCTGAGAATCTAGTCTCGATCTCTCTCACAGCTGGGATGATGTGATGACGAAAAGCGTTGAAAGAAGATTGAGGCGGAAGAGAGTGACGGCGAAAGAACAAAAGTAAGGGTGTTTTTCCACTGAGTAGCTGCACCTTCAGCTTTGAATGGTCCATTTACTTTCCATTATCGTTAAATTCTCAAGCTGAAGGTGCAGCTGAATGAGTCGGTACGGTTCCTTTCAGTTAGTCTCAAAAATAACATTTGTCACACATGGATACCACCTAGCTTCACAGAATTCTGGCTCCTGCCTTAGTATGTGTTAACAGGCATCTATGCATAAATTAGGCCAGCTCCAATCCCAATTTTTTATTTGTCCTGAGGTGTTCATCTCCCGTGGGCAGACAGAGTTCTAGACTACACTCCTAGCTCAATCTGCAGTTACCCTGTGGTTAAGCACTGCCACAGTGGGCAGCTTCATTAGCAGTCTTTCTGTCTCGATTCTTACTAAGGTGGCAACAACTCCAAATGGCAGCTGGATAGGGAATGATTTATGAATGATCTACAGATCCCAGTGTTGTCAAACTGGCCATTCACATCCTGCATACATTTCCTATACTTACAAGAACAATGCATCTGCAACAGTTGGAAGGGCTGGCTGATTCCGATTCAAGTGGCCCTCTCCCAACAAGTCTCTCTGTGCCTCACCGCATCTGACAACTAGGCTACAATGAACTCATCACCTAAGAAGAAATTATGATCCTTCAAGTGCAGTAAAAGTGCACCTCTAGGACGTTTTCCATGCGTGCAAAGATTGCTTCTTGATAGATGTCTGATATATGTCACTGCTTGAAATTGGAAACACTTCACTCCTCACTCAGGATTGCAGGGCTTGCCTGGGGCTCTTGGCAGTTATCAATCCACCTGCATGCTTGCATTGCTACACCAGTTTCCAATATTGCAGATTTACCACTTTAAAAAACTAGATTATAGAGTGCATTAATCTGCCAGATGCAAGTGGACCATATTCCTGAAAACTGGCAATCATAGCAGATTGGCTCAATCAAAAATCACAAGGTAAAAGTTCTCAGATTTATTAGAGCTTTACTTGATGTTTGCAGTTCGCACTACAACTTCATAACATCCAAACACAAGCAGATTGACTTGAAATGAGACATTGACACAATTTTATTTCAAGCCAACTAAGAATGCAATAGCATTTATCAGACATGGACAATAGATAGCATGAGAACTTGCATCCAAAATGATACAAGATCCTCCTCAGCAGTTAGTGAGTGTACCATACAAAGAGACTGTACTCAACAGAGTCTGCCTACCGTAGCCTTGTGGCCATAGATCTCAGACACATGTAGAGACGAAGAGATGGGAATTTGTTTTCAGAGAGACTCCTAATTTCACCTCATTTTACAATGTAAATAGCAGAGGCGGAATTCTTCCTTTGCCACCAGCCTCTACAAGAAAACTCTCACTTTACAGAGATACACACATCTGGAGGATGGATAAGGTAATAACAGTGGTTGGTTGGACAAGAAAATCTAGAACCTCTTGGATTCCAAAAACATTTCTGCCAGAGCACAACCTCTGATTCCTTTCAATAAGACGAGAAGCTTCAACACCCTTTGAAATTGTCATTCATGTGCCAGAAGTCTGCCATAATGTCCATTGATGATTCTCTGCCTGTGGCAGCCTATGGAGGGACACTGGACCCAAGATCTGTTAACATGGATTGGGGACTCAGGGATTGATGTCAGACACCCCCTAATCCATGCAAAGTGTCTTGAGTCCCTCCAAAGAAGCGATCCAGCAATGTACAGCAGGAGTGATAAGTGAAGATAACCTGCAAAAGCCTTCATGTTGGAACAATTTCCAAAGAGAGACTGGTGTTCTGTTGTGTCAATAAAGGTAAATCCATCATTGGATTCACCAGTGCCTTTGATTCAAATCTTTGCTAAAGAAGAGAAATCTAGAGAAGCTCAAGCAGGAAAATATTAAGAGAAACTACTAACCTCCAGTGACTCCTTCCCCTCTCATGAAGGGTTTGAATTCCAGCTATCTCCAACTGTTGATGGCACAGTTTTTTTATTGTCTTTTATTTGCTGTTACGCACCCATGTTATCTTCTTGATTAGTGCCTCATTCTTTGGTTTTTACACTGAGTGCGAACTCTATCTTCTTCTGGGTATACTTGACAAAAGAAAAACCAACATTGCTTCCACTATAAGAAAGACTAGTGCATGCTTCATAATGAGGGAAAAGCTGATCTATCTACAGAGGTGTTCACAACCTTTTGACAAAAATGACAGGAATTGTTCCTTCAATCATCAGTGCCTATACCTTGTAAGATCAAGCTGGAGCACACCAAGTGGTCTGGCAAACCCAAAATTCTGAGAAATTTCATAAACTTGAATCATTTGTGATTAAAAAATACAGCAAACTGGGCACAAACTAAGGCATCCCTCACCAAATCTCATTGTCAACTTGAAGTTGGACCAGTAAATCTTGCAATCCAAAATAACTTGCCAAAGTAATACAACAGTCCCAATCATGAATAATATATGATCCAAAGCCACAAACCCAACTGGAGTAGATGTTTAACTTTGCCATTCAGTCACAAACCCAGCAATCTTGCAAAAGTCAAATCTGGTACATAATCTACTACCATTTTAGAAGAAAGGACACAATTTGGATCCAGTACACAATCAAGAACCCCTTCAGTTAACAAACCCTCACAGAAAAAACAGAATGAAGTAAATAGGGTCGTTGGCATTCATTGTCCAATGGCAATGATTACTAAACAGGAAACAATTGTACTCCTAGTCCACGAACGTTTCCACCAGACTTTTCCTGATGAATTTCAATGGTTTTATCTGAGCACAAGCCATCCAAGTGTGTCATTGCAAGATTAATGAACATTTCTAGCACATAATCTTGCGGATGTCCTTTTCCAAAAGTGACTGCACCTTGTTCAATGTGAAACAGGTGCCTTTCCACCTTAAAAGTGTAGTTTGCTGCCTCAAAGGTATTTGCCATGGATACCTCCCAA
Organism: Sphagnum tenellum; assembly: GCA_963921925.1. Lineage (NCBI taxonomy): Eukaryota > Viridiplantae > Streptophyta > Sphagnopsida > Sphagnales > Sphagnaceae > Sphagnum > Sphagnum tenellum. The sequence continues at coordinate 18,468,777 of OY998145.1, forward strand.
TTGCCAACAATTATTGGAGTGAAAGTATCACTGTATCGCAAGAATTTCATAGGGTTGTTGCCATTCTTAATACCTGTTGGAATGCAAAACTTATAAATCAAATCTTCTTCAACATTGCGGTTATGGACGTTGAAGCCTCCAATTTGTTTCACACCCAATACTTCTTCAGTGTCAGCCCTCGAGGAATTTTGCCCAAAAGTCTTTGTTGTGTCTTCTCGACCTTGAACTTGGATTCCAGAACCTGCAACCATACCTTGACCAAACATGCCCCTGGACTCTAGGTTAGCAACACTTGTAGAACCCCCCAAAGTTATGTTTGTCGTTTCTTTTGTGAGTTCGCCCTTCTCACCCCCTTGAACACTTGCACTAAAATCTTTTAGCACTGTTCCTTTGCATTCTGGTGAAGACCCTTGAAAAGAAATCTTGATATCATCTTGGAACCACCCAAAGTAATGTTCAGTATCTGCATCACGACCAAGATTGCATTGTGTTCGTGTTGTCACATCTAGGAATTTAGCCCCTGTTTTGTCTCGAGAAAACACAATCATCAAGTTTGTTGGCTTCATAGTCGCAATCTTGATTTGGGGTGGAACCTCTCTAGCAACACGAAATGTGCACCCGGCCTCTGGATAGACTTTCACTGTGAATCTACCAGGAACCATTTCTGGTTCACTTGAAGGTTCAGAATCAGGGGGTGGATCCCCACGAGGTGGTTTGTCTTCATCATCTTTTTCATCACCCTTCCCCCGTTTCAAGCAAGTTGGTCGCTTCAATAGTGACCACCTTCGTACACTTTTACCTTCCTCCTTCCCTTGTTGATTGCTTCCACTTGATGAAGCTCCTGCAGCACCTGTAGATGATCCAACTCCTGAAGGTTGTTTGGTCACATGAGGATCACCCTCTTTGAATGCCTTATATACTTCGGCCACCCTCCATATTATAGGAAAAAGCATGTTGCTTTCTTCCTTCCGATTCATTGTAACAATGCGATCTCCCAGGCAGTCTTTCAAAGCTACTCCAAATTGTTTTGCAACTTCTTCTCCTGGCAAATTCATGGTTTGGATATTGTCCACTTCCATCTCTGGCATCTTGAAACCAATAAGTTCAAAAGCTCCCAAATCTTGGACTTCCTTGAACATAGAGGCCAATGAACATTTTCAAGCACTTTCACTTAGGGCTTCCACTTTCACATCATTATCACTTGTGACTGTAACCAAGGCTTGGTGTAGTCCCACTCCCACCACCTTGCTCATACATTGTGCATCTAGAAAGAAGAACTCAATGGAATCCATTTCAACATTTTTTCTTGCACTTGCAAAAATTGATGTGTCCTCCAAAACTTTGAATGAAGTTCATGGAGGTTTGGCAAAATTATTGAACCTCCATGCCCTTGAGCTATTTCAATTTTTGGGCGTAAGAATGCTTGCAATTTGTGGGCCTCTTGAACAAGCATATCATGGTCTTGATCAATGTTGCCAATAATATGTAGGACAACACATTGTTGTACATCCATTTCCTTGTCCCTATTTCACCCAACATGATGCTCATAGAATATTATCTACAGATTAAAAAGAATAGAATGCACACTGGTTCAACTGCCACGGCATCTCCAGTTTCTTCATCAATAATCCTGGTAGCAGCATCCCAAAACAAGAGTCCAGGAAAATTCAATCCCTGCACCTCAAAGATTTAAATTTCTTTGGGACAACTGAGAAACCCTGATAAAACCCAAGAACAGAGGATACCAAGAATGGCAAGAAAGCTCCTTGTCAGGACATACACACAATCTTGCAACCTAAAAGCCAAATAAAGCACAGCAAATGGCCCAATAAATCCAATTCTGAGACATGTCACAATCTTGAATCATTTGTGCTTGAAAGTTCAAATTGCACTCTTAACACCAACACACCAAACCATGTTCTGAACTTGAAGGTTCAACTAGCAAAATCTTGTAATATAAAGAACTTGTGAACATAAAACACATCATTACAGCCCCAGTCTTCAATGAGCGATAAGGAGAAAACCAATTGGGTTAGATGTGAAACTTTGCCATCGAATCCAAAAACCCACCAATCTTGCAAATTAAAATCTGGTAAATAGTCTAGCACACCCGTATAGAAAACACAACCCTAGTATGTCAAGAAAACCATTGGACCCACATCAGGTGCAGTAACACAGTTCTCAATCATGGTACCCAAAGAATCCCTTCACCCAAGAAAATCCTCAAATTGGGGGGGTTGAAAAAACCGAAGTTTCATAATCCCCAAGCAAAAACAAAAAAACAATAGAACATCTTTTGAACCTTATTCTTGAACCCTTGATAAAGAAGATTCCGAAAATAATAAAAGACCGCTGAAAACAACTGACTTGTTCCCAAATATACATATTACAAAAGCTTCCTCCTAAAAAACTAAAACCAATGCGTCCCAACACCCACAAGTGCAGATACGAGGAAACGCAGCAAAAAAGAACAAAACATGCAAAAGCGATGGCGAATTGGGGAAGCAGCAGCGACAAATGAGTGACGAGAAAAGCTCACAGATACGAATAGTTATCTTCCAGGCATGGCACTGGCAAGATCCGTACGATGCCACAGCTCCCTATGTGCCTTGATCTGCCGATTTGCTTGGTTGCTTGCTTGAGCAGCGTGGAATGGCAGATATGACGTTCCAAGACGCTGTGTGTTTGGTTGCATAACCGGGTCTGACCCAGAAGCCACCACTCAGATTAGCTGAACCCCAATAGTTAGTTCCAAAATTAGTACCTCATTACCTCATTAACTAATTTTGTACCTAATTAGGTACAAAATTATTACCTTCTTTGTGGCTTTATCCACCTATAAATGGCCATCTGATTAGTTGAGCGAAACTGACAAAATTACGTTGAATGTTTGGATTCAATATTTCAGGGTTGTTTTCCCCAAATTTTGTGATGTAGATGGAGTGGCAATCCTCCATAATGATTTAGCCAGATTTGGTTATAGACTAGATATGAAAGTAGAAAACAAATAGAACCCTTCTATATTCTTGGTTAGCTACTCAAACTTATCACAAAAGTCTAGCGAGTTAGGTTTTTTTTCTTTCTTTTCCTGAAACTTGCAAATTTGGGTAATTTTTTCCATGAGAAATCCTTTGTATAGGCTGAAATTCTATTTTTCAGGTCGAAATTTGGCAAAAATTTGCCCTAAAAAAAACACTGAATCAAATGGGCTCATTGTGTGTGGGTGGGGATCAAATTGGGCAGCCCAGATCATTTTAAGCATTGGTTTGCCCAAATGGGATATATATCACCTGGATATCAATTTTAGGGATATAAATTCTTAGGTCTTTTAAACAAGATGTTATGTATTATGGAACAGCCCAACCCTTGAGTACAAGCTGCCATTCCATTATGTTTTATTGGGGTTCTTCTAGGACATGTTCCAAACCATAATCAATTTCTTATTGCCAATTAATATTTTGAGCACCCCAATTAATCATCAATTTGTATTAAAAATTGACACTAACATCATCAAAAGTTGCCGAGCTGGTAATGACTACCTATCTTGCCTCCAAAAAATGTCTCCAAAACTTCTTGAATCATGAGGGCATTGGGGACGTAATCTCGTCATACCCCACGGGCCCTAAAATCCTTACACTTCTTTAATAACCTATTTACACTAGTTTAAAGTAGTAAACTCTAGCTTTCAAGGGGGGCCTTAAGAGGCATTATATCCCCCAAACAAGTAGGTTAGACATATAATGCCTCCTTCATGCAATGCTCAAGATCAGCAAAATTCTGCCCCGCAGTTGCCCTAAATAACAAAGGCAAACAGTAGCAGGTTCTTATGTACAGTTCGGGTTTGATGTACAGGAGAAGTGCCTGAGTACAAGCCCTTCTGTGATTTGAGATCTCTGCAGGAGGCCGGTAAATTGGTTTGATACTTGGAAGTTGGGTTGATACCTTGTTATACCATAATGGAAATTTGAGAAGAGAATTGAACATTTTATTTTCACCACAAAGTTCTTGCTCTAAAGTAGTTGAGGTTGTTGCCCACCGAGGTTGGCTTCTTTAGAATACTAGTTTAGCCCTGGTTTCTCATTCTTTCAGAAAGTCAAATAATTGCCCAGAAACCACCAGTTCTTTGGTGATGCTTTCATGAGACCTGGCAGTTCTTTGAGGTTTATAGAAGTAACCAAAACCAGTGGTTATTTTATCCTGGTTTTTTTCACATACCTAGAACGGATGGTCCTTTGATTCTAATTTTTCCAATTCCCACAGCTAGCTCCTTGATTCTTGAATTTCTGAACTAGGTGCCCAAATTTGGTCATAATTAACAAAATCAAATGCCCACCCAACACAGATTATGAAAAATCACATGTCATTTGCACACCTATATGGAGAGTTCTAAATTCTCATATTGGAAAGCAATACCATGTTCAGAAGAGTACCTAACTTTAAAGCTATGCGCCCGACTAACTAGAAAGATATGAATAGACGACAAGCTTGATTGGATCATGGTTTTGAAATGCACTAATCGGTCCTTCAGGTCCTTGAGGATATTGGCATGGGTAGCTGAGATATGGAGCTCACAGCTGCAAGGCCTAAACATACAAGCCACCGAAGCACTCAATTCTCAGAGCAGAGCTTGTCAAAATTGTGCTCTGGCCAGATGCTGTAGCACAACTTGTGGCACCTCATTGCATTATGAAGACCTGATGTGCTCATCCTTCTTTCAGGCTTGGAATCTTCATTCATCCTTCTAGAATTTTCCGGAGTGGAATGCAATTCACTGTCGATGTACCTCCTCATGCGGTGACCATCATGGCTCCATTCAAGACAAAAGATTGGCGACCCAAGTCACTGGCGAGTCTCTAACATGTTGTGATGCCTGAACACTGGTGCTTCTTTGCAAAACATTCAACAGGGTTTTACTTTGTCATCCTACATTCTGCCAAAACCAACCAATGTGTGCTGTGTGTCTAGTAATTTTTTTTGCTGACATGATCTCCAATCTGTCTATCCTACTTTCTTCTCCTTGTTGCCCAATCTTGCAAGGTGTCTCTGAAGGGGCATTTGTCCCCTTTCATAATTTTGGCTCCTGTGCCAGTATGTGTTAACAGGCATCAATAGATAAATAAGTGCAGCTCCCATCTCAACTTTTGATGTGTCTTCAGGTGTTCAGCTCCATTGGACAGACCGAGTTCTTCTTGAACTACACTCTTGGCTCAGTCTGCAGTCACCCTGTAGTTAAGCACTGTGGCAGTGGACACCTTCAATTCCTTACCTTCCTAACACTGGACTCAAATGGCAGCTGGATAGGGCTTATTTTTACTGGCTTCTTGCAGATCTCACAGTTGTGAACCTGGCAATTCACATGCTGCTTGCATCTCCTGTACTTACAAGAACAATACATCTGCAACGGTTGAAGGGCTGCCTGATTCTGATTCAAGTGGGCCTCTCACAACAAGTTTTGGTGTGCCTCACAGCATCTCACCACTAGGCTACAAGGAACTCGACTAAAAAACAAATTAATCCTTCAAGACAAGTTAAAGTGCATCCCTAGGACATTTTCCATACAGGCAAAGACAGCTTCTTGATAGATGTCTGATACAGCTAGCTGCCTGAAATTGGAAAAACTTCATTCCTAGCTCAGGATTGCAGGGGTTGCCCATAACTCTTTGCAGTGATCAATTCACATGCATGCTTGCATTTGCTACACCAGTTTCCAATGCAGATTTACAACTTTATGAAACTAGACTATAGGCTGCACTAATCCACAGACACCAGATGGATGTGGAGCATATTCCTGAAAGCTGGCCATCATAACAGATGGGGCTCAATCCAAACTCAGCAGGCAAAAGTTCTCCGATTTATTATAGATTCCCTTGACATTTGCAGTTTGAGCACTTGAGCTCTGTAACATCCAAACACAAGCAGGATGACTTGTGGGACATTCATGCAATTCTATTTGAGGCCAACTAAGATCACACATGGATACTACATACCTCAAGAACTTGCAGTCCAACATGGTACAAGATGCTCCTCAGCAGTTGGTCACTGTCTAAACAAGAGACTGTCCTCAACAGATTCTGCCTGCCGTAGCGTTGTAGGCATAGACCTCAGATACACATAGAGACAAAGGGATGGGAATTTGTTTTGAGGGACTCATGATTTCACCTCATTTGAAGATGTAAACAGTAGTGGTCCTCTGCAAGACAACTCTCACTTTACAAAAATATACACAGAGGATGAAGAAGTTAAGAACAGTGGCTGGTTGGACAAGAAAATCCAGAACCTCCTGGATTCCAAAAACATTTTTGCCAGAACACAACCTCTGATTCCTTTCAATAGGATAAGAAGCTTCAACACCCTTTAAAATTGTTCTTCATGTGCCCCAAGGCTGCCATAACCTCAATTGGTGATTCTTTGCCTGTCGCAGCCTGTGCATGCACACAAACCCCAAGAACTATTAGCAGAGATTGGGGACTCAGGGATTGATGTCAGATAGCATCTAATCCATGCCAAGGGACTTGAGTCCCAGCAAACAAGCATCTGAGCTGCATACAGGAGGTGTCACACATGAAATAACCTGCAAAAGCCCTCATGTCAGAACAGATAATTGGAAAGAGAGATGACTGTTCTGTTGCTTAACAATTGTTCCATCATTGAGTATAGCAGTGCCTCTGATTCAGTTCATTGCTAAAGAAAGAGAACTGCACAGAAGCTCAGCAGGAAAATATTGAGAGAAACCAATGACCTAGAGTGACTCCTTGTCCACCTTTATGAAGGGATTGAATTCCAGTTTATCTCCAATTGTTGATGGCACTGCTGTTTTTTTGTCTTTGCGTTGCTGTTGCACCCATGTCAGCTTCTTGACAAGTGCGCTGTTCTTTGCATCTACAGTGAGTGCAAACTCAAGGTTCTTCTGGGTATACTGTCACAAAAGAAAGACCAGCATTTAAGAAAAACTCGTGCATGCTGCACAAAGAGGGAAAGCTGATCCATCCGCATTCCATTCATAGCTTCAGTGTGTGTTCAGAAAGCTCTTGTCCTAGATGACACAACAAGCACTTTTGACATCAAGACCTTTGCACCTCTGTAAACTTGATCAGCAGAAACCCATTAGAATCAGTTTCACAAACATAAACCTCATTATCAGTGGAAATGGTATAAGAGGTCTGCACATGTTCAAATTCACAGAAATTTCTTGTTACTAAAGCTTCAAGGTATGAGCATCTGGAAAATAACTGAAGACAAACACATTTCAGGATCCAGAAATGTGATTGAATGTACCTCAAGCCCACAGTATACAAGAGTATCAGGTGGCAATGAAGCAAGAGTCATACACAGTGATGTGTACATCTGGTCTGGAGTTCCTTCAAAGAATCTGCCACAACCCCCTATAAACTGTGGACATAGAAAGCAAACATCATGCACCATGAGCAAATATGCACTTGGGAAGATCCAGAAAAACTTGGCAGTCAGAAAATATTGATTGCCCTCCTTACCATGATCCCCTTTGTTCCTCTCTAGAACATTGGGGAATGATGCCTGCAGATATATGAACTTCAATATTTCCAGTGAATGCCCATTTTGATAACCAACCCATCTGACCAAATGTCTGTCTCAAATGATTCCAGCATCATTCAGACACAAGTGGGGCAACTGTGGTGATTGATAACAGTTCACTATGACATTAAGTGATATATGCAATCAAAACTAGACCAATGTATCACCAGTGAACACAACAGGCTTGTCATCAGGATCAGACCTTGTTACAAGTAGCTGATGTGCCCCATAGTATGACTGCATGCATCCACACCAAACTGTCAAAAAGCAAGGGGGCCCTGAAATAGATTATAGCACAAAACACCAGGGCTCCAAGGCAGGGTCCAACTCCAGGATTCAATTTACTTCAAATGAGTCCAAAGTGGTTCTTACAAATTTGGACGAATATTGCACAAACCACTTGCAATTTTAGAGATTCATCTTCAAATTCCAGTACCGAGCATCAGGATCAAGCTCTTATTTAGACAAGTTCTTGATGAGATAGGTTGTACATTGCTGGAGGAAACTGTGGATACAAGGATGGCATACAAGAAGAAGATTCTTCATTGCAATCTGATTAAAAGTCTTACATTTTCTGGTACTCTTTGAGACCAAAAGCCATAGTTGGTAGTCTCTGAACCAAACCAGAAGTCACACAGGTACAAATCCATGTAACCAGTGGAGGCCAAAAATTCCAAACACCTGGCCTTGGCTCCAACCCGGCATTGGGAAAATAGTCAAAGAACCACAAAGAACCACAAAGAACCCATGGTTCTTTGAAGGTTGTAAAATACCCAGAACCAGTGGTTCTTTGATTCTGATCGTTTCAAATATCCAGAACTGACCCATTCTTTTATTCTGATATTTCAAATACCTGCCTGGTACTGGTAGGGTCTAAAAGGTTGAATTTTGGCTGGTCTTCAGAAATCAAACACCCTTCTGTGATATATAACCAAGCACTCTTTTTTTGAAAAAGTCAAATAATCGCCCAGAAACTACTCCAGCTCAAGTTCTTTGCCGGTTCTTTCATGAAACCCAGCAGTTCTTTGAGGTTTTTGAATAATGAAAACCAGTGGGTGTTCCATTCTGATTTTTTCCACACACCCAGAGCCAGTGGTTGTTTGATTCTGATGTTTCAAATACCCGGAACCGGATCCTTGATTCTGAATTTCTCAACTACCTGGAATTCGTGGTTATCAAAAAAAAAATCAAATGCCCACCCAACACTCCGTTTTTAACCACATTTCATTTGCACACCTCTATGGAGAGTTCTAAATTCTCATATTGGAAACCAATGCCATGTTTAGAAGAGTACCTACATTTTGGACTAAGCACCTGACTAATAGAACAATATGAATGGAAGATAAGCTTGATTAGATCATGGTTTTGAAATGCACTAAATGGTGCTTCAGATCCTTGAGCATTGGGCATGAGTAGCTGAGATATGGAGCTCACAGCTGTAAGGCCTAACCTTAAAAGCCACAGAAGCACTCAATTCTCAGAGCAGAGCTTGTCAAAATTGTGCTCTGGCTAGATGCTGTAGCACAACTTGTGGCATGTTCCTCATTGTGTTATGAAGACCTGATGTGCTCATCTTTCTTCAAGGGTTGGATGGAATTTGCACTCATCTTGATAGAATTTTCAGCAGTGGAATGCTGTTCAGTGCCAGCCTACTTCTTTGTATGGTGACAATTCTGGCTTCAATCAAGACCAAAAGATTTGAGACCCAGGTCAGTGGTGAGTCTCTAACATGGGGTGATGACTGATCTCAAAATACATTTGCACTTTTTCACAATAACATTCCACAAGTTTTTAATTTGTCATCCTATATTCTGCCACAACCAACCAATATCTGCTTTGTGTTTAGTAATTATTTGCTGACATGATCTTCTCTGTGTCTATCCTGGTTTCTGCTTTGGTGGAGATGCACCTTCTCCTTCTTGCCCAATCTTGGGAGGTGTCTCTGAAGGGGCATTTCTCCCTGTTCATAATTTAGCTCCTGTGCCAGTATGGTTAACATATATCTATAAATAAATCAGCACAGCTCCCATCTCAACTTTTGACTTGTCTCCATGTGTTCATCTCCGTTGGGCAGACAGAGTTCTTCTCGACCTACACTCCTGGCCCAATGCGCTGTCACCCTGTAGCCCCCCTTGTAGTTAAGCACTGTGGCACTGGACAGCTTTACTTTTTACAAAGGTAACACAGGACTCAAATGGGGAATGATCTGTCAAATTATCTGAACAAAAACCAGAAGGCTTATTTTTCTGGCTCCTTGTAGATCTTGGTTTTGTCAGCCTGGCAATCATGTTCTGCATGCCTCTCCTGTACTTAGAAGAACACTATATCTGCAACCTTGGTTTCCAATGCAGATTTACAACTCTAGTAAACTAGTTTATAGGCTGCATTAATCTACACCCGCCAGATGCATGTGAACCAAAGCAGAAAGTTGGTGCTCATAGCAGATTGGCCCAAGTGAAAATCGGCAAGCAAAAGTTGTCAGATTTACTAAAGAATTACGTTAAGTATGCACTTTAAATTCATAGCATCCAAACACAAGCAGGATGACTTGGGATGAGACACTAATGCAATTTTATTTGAGGCCAAAGTTCTAAGAATGCAATAGAATTTATCACACACAGATACTATTTAACTTGAGAACTTGCAACCCAACATGGTACAAGATCATCCTCAGCAGTTTGTGAGTCTACGATGTAAAGAAACTATACTCAACAGATTCTGGCTGCCACAGCCTCATGGCCATACACCTCAGATACACATCGAGACACAAAGAGAGGGGAATTTGTTTTCAGAGAGACTAAGATTCATCTTGACCTTCCTTTGCTTGCACTGGCCCTCTGCACGACAACCCTCACTTTATAGAGATATACACATCTGGAGGATACATAATTTAAGAACAGTGGCTGGTTGGACAAGAAAATCCAGAAGCACTTGCATTTCAAAAACATTTCTGCAAAAGCACAACCTCCGGTTCCTTTCAATAAGATGAGATGCTTCAATGTCCTTTGAAATTGTCCTTCATGTGCCGCAAGCCTGCCATAACATCAATTGGTGATTCTTTGCCTGTAGCAGCCTGTTGAGGGACACAAGCCCCAAGAAATGTTAACAGAGATGGGGGACTCAGGGATTGATGTCAGACAGGCTCTAATGCATGCAAAGGTCTTGACTCCCTCCAAAGAAGAATGCAAGCAATCTACACCTGTGGTCATAAGTGAAGATAACCTGTAAAAACCTTCATGTTGGAACTCATTCCAAATAGAGATTAGTGTTCTGTTCCTTCAATACATGCTAATCCACCATTGGATTTACCAGTGCCTCTGATCAGGTCTTTGCTAAAGAAATAAAACTCCAGATAAGCTCAGTAGGAAAATATAAGAGAAACTACAGACCTGGAGTGACTCATTGTCCACTAGCATGAAGGGATTGAATTCTAGCTAATCCCAATTATTGATGCCACAGTTGTTTTCTTTGTCTTTCCTTTGCTGTTGTACCCATGTCATCTTCTTGACTAACTGCCTCATTCTTTGGCTCTCATAGTGAGTGCAAACTTAATCTTCTTTTGGGTATATTTGACAAAAGAAAAAGCAACATTGCTTCCACTATAAGAAAGAGTAGTGCATGCTTCGCAAAAACAAAAAAACTGATCTATCTGCAAAAGTGTTCACAAGTATATGACTAGGGTAACAATGTCATTATTGTTCAAGGTAATGGAACAATCAGAACAATATTAGTTAACAGGAAATTGGGAGTAGAACCCAAAAGGCCCCAAGTACTTGTTTCTTATGACTTGATGGAAGGGTTAACAAATGATGAAGAAGATCTGATCTTTGAGAACTGTTATTAATTGGCACAATTACTCTCTTAGAATAAACGGTTTCATTGTCGAGTGTTGGAGTGTCAAAAATTAGAACCATTCAGGATTATGATCAAAAGCAAAGGACATTAAATCAAACAACTAAAGAAGTGATGCATTCAACAATGAAATCAAAAGACTTTTGTGTTAGACTTGAGGTGTCATTGGAAGACAAGGTTTATGGAAAAATCTATTACCATCATAGCTAGGATGATACTCAAATGGATGAAACACCAACAAAAATAAAATTACAAAATATTTAGATCGTAGGTTGGTCTTTGACTAAAAAACAACAACTTGTTAAGCTGAATTTTGGCACAAAAGCAAATCCACAATACATCAAGGTTAATTCACAATTGACAAAAGACAAGACTGAAGAGCTTCAAATGTTATTTAAGGAGTTTAAGGATGTGTTTGCCTAGACATAAAAAAGATCTGAGAGGCATACCTTCAAAATTGGTTCAACACATAATTGAATTAGATACTTCAATTCCACGAGCACATCAAGTAAGGTACAAATTGAACCCTAATTTTGTTACAATTGTTAAAGAAGACATTGACAAACTATTAACAGTTAGATTTATTCAACCAATAGAGGAGGCTACATGATTATCACCCATAGTAATAATGCTTAAGAAGAATAGCAAATTGATAATTTGTGTGGATTTTAGGAAGCTCAAGAAAATAATCAAAAAAATCCTTATCCTTTGCCATTTTTTGATGAAGTACTAAACACTATAACAAAGTATGAAGCCTACTCATTTCTAGATGGATATTTAGAATACCATTAAATTTCTATAACCCCGAAGGATAGATTCACAACAACTTTTGTGACAAATTGGGAAGCTTTTGTTTAATTGGTGATGCCATTCGGTGTCAAAAATGGGCCACCAACTTTCCAAAAAACAATTAACAAAACCTTCATAAAGTACTTAAACTAGTTCATGAAGATACTTTTGAAAAAATGCAAAGAATATAAAATCAATTGTAACCTAAATAAATGTGCTTCTATCCAAATTGCCAGACAATTCAAAACCATTCGGTGTCTTAGATCAGACTATGGATGCATCATTATTTTATGTAGAACCTATATGGATGCACAAAGTAAAAACCTATTTAGAGAGAGGTTGGATGTGAAAAACTTTAAACCTAGCTCAAAAATAGAAGTTGGCCATAAAACCAAAACCTTTTATTTCAAAAGAGGGAATTATGTACAGGGTGAAAAAACAAGGCACAAACTAAGGCATTGCCTAACAAATCTCATTGTCAACTTGAAGGTTGGACCAACAAATCTTGCAATCCAAAATAACTTTCCAAGAACCCTTTCAATCAACAACATTCTCCAAGGAAAAAAATAGAATGAAGTAATTTTTGTAAGAGTTTAGGATTTGTAATTGGACGTGTGAGTAAATAAAAATGATTAAGCTAATAAAAGTCACAATATTATATTGGTATATATAATATAATCGCATTGTATGAATTCTTTTGGAATAGTTTTTCAATTGTTATAATATAATGGACTTTTTAAAAAAGAATTCAAAAACTTGTAACAATCCATATTCAATGAATAAGGACTTAATGCACCTTCTTATAATTTTTATTCATTGAATAGAGGACTCAACATTAATATGGTGTGGTAACATTAATATTAAATAAGATTTTTTGAAAGGATTTTGATGATCAAATTTTTTTATGTATATTGAAAATTATGTTTTCTTTTTTCTATTCATGATTTCTTTTTTGAAAATCATAGTTTAGAAGGTCATATTTCATATTTAAGTTTTCCATAAGATAAACTAAGGTTGAATTTTTTTTTTTAATGAATCTTTAATGATAACTTGCAAACTGATTTGCGTGATTCAAGGTATCTTACCTTCACACTGCTTGTGCAGTGTTAATTTAAGTAATTATGGACTCCCATATGTGCTTAAAACTATTACACCTTAGTGTGTTTTCATCCAACATGTTAATTCAAGCTAAGCCTATTGCACTTGAGAGTTGTTGCCATGGGAAAATCCAACGGTGTTAATAAAATGTGTTGTTTTCTTGACAAAATCATCATTGTTCCAAATGTGGCCAATCCTTGCCACATTTGTGTTTTCAAAAACATTAGAAAATTAATATTTGCAAAGATTTTTCCAAGCATACAATGGGCACTAAAAAACTTTAATGTTAGATTCCAAAACTAACATTTTTAACATTAAGCCAAACAAAGACCATAAGAGTAAGAAGTAAAATTTGTTCCCAAGAACTTCACCACATGTCATTCACAAAATAAAAACTTCATGAAGTTCACACTTTTGCCAAAATTGAGTTCAATTTTAGTAGGTTCACGTCCTTTCCATATCGGTATGCTGGGTCTCAAAGTGCAAGTATTCCATCATGGCCTATAGCAGGAGGGACACCTTCAACATGCATGTTGAAACAATAAGGTTAATGGTATGCCTTTCAATGAGGTCGTTGGTCTATAACTTGATGGTGCAACACTTGGCACAATGGTTAACACATGCATGCAAAACAAGTGGAATCTCATGTTAATGGAGATGAGAGTAAGTACCACAAGCAAGCTTTGCATAATTCTATGCCTTCCATTCCTCATTGAGGTCCCTGGGTGGTCTGACCCCATTATTGACCTTACTAGAACCAATTAGGCCTAGTGCAAAAAAATGAATCCCTCAAAATTGTATACCCAGTTTTTGAGGAACTTGTTATAATTTCTTAGTTCCTTTGCAAAAATTTGTCACAAGAGTTTAATTTCATTTCTTCATACTCCTTATGATTCTATTATGTGACAACAGTTTATGGACAATGTAATGTGCATTCACCTTGTTCTACATTTAGAAAAAGATTATGCATTTATGCAGTTTTGGTTAACCCATAGGAGCATACTATACTCAATTCACAGAAGTTCTTGTTCGACCACAGATTCATAGTATCGTATTCAGTTCCTACTGAGTTCCTAGTTATGGTAGATGTGCATGGTGTACATACTGATAATTGTGGTCTGAAATGAAACTTTGATTTTTCTCACTTTTGTTACATACAAATTTGCTCACATTCTGCATACATTTCCTATACTTACAAGAACAATGCATCTGCGACAGTTGGAAGGGCTGGCTGATTCTGATTCAAGTGGCCCTCTCCCAACAAGTCTCTTTGTGCCTCACAGTATCTGACAACTAGGATACAATGAACTCACCATCTAAGAAGAAATTATGATCCTTCAAATGCAGTAAAAGTGCACCTCTAGGACGTTTTGCATAAATGCAAAGATTGCTTCTTGATAGATGTCTGATATATGTCACTGCTTGAAATTGGAAACACTTCACTCCTCACTCAGGATTGCAGGGCTTGCCTGGAGCTCTTGGCAGTTATCAATCCACCTGCATGCTTGCATTGCTACACCAGTTTCCAATATTGCAGATTTACCACTTTAAAAACTAGATTATAGAGTGCATTTATCTGCCAGATGCAAGTGGAGCATAGTCCTGAAAACTGGCAATCATAGCAGATTGGCTCAATCAAAAATCACAAGGTAAAAGTTCTCAGATTTATTAGAGCTTTACTTGATGTTTGCAGTTCGCACAACAACTTCATAACATCCAAACACAAGCAGATTGACTTGAAATGAGACATTGACACAATTTTATTTCAAGCCAACTAAGAATGCAATAGCATTTATCAGAAATGGACAATAGATAGCATGAGAACTTGCATCCAAAATGATACAAGATCCTCCTCAGCAGTTAGTGAGTGTACCGTACAAAGAGACTGTACTCAACAGATTCTGCCTACTGTAGCCTTGTGGCCATAGATCTCAGACACATGTAGAGACAAAGAGATGGGAATTTGTTTTTCAGAGAGACTCCTAATTTCACCTCATTTTACGATGTAAATAGCAGAGGCGGAATTCTTCCTTTGCCACCAGCCTCTACAAGAAAACTCTCACTTTACAGAGATACACACATCTGGAGGATGGATAAGGTAATAACAGTGGTTGGTTGGACAAGAAAATCTAGAACCTCTTGGATTCCAAAAACATTTCTGCCAGAGCACAACCTCTGATTCCTTTCAATAAGACGAGAAGCTTCAACACCCTTTGAAATTGTCATTCATGTGCCAGAAGTCTGCCATAATGTCCATTGATGATTCTCTGCCTGTGGCAGCCTATGGAGGGACACTGGACCCAAGATCTGTTAACATGGATTGGGGACTCAGGGATTGATGTCAGACACCCCCTAATCCATGCAAAGCGTCTTGAGTCCCTCCAAAGAAGCGATCCAGCAATGTACAGCAGGAGTGATAAGTGAAGATAACCTGCAAAAGCCTTCATGTTGGAACAATTTCCAAAGAGAGACTGGTGTTCTGTTGTGTCAATAAAGGTAAATCCATCATTGGATTCACCAGTGCCTTTGATTCAAATCTTTGCTAAAGAAGAGAAATCTAGAGAAGCTCAAGCAGGAAAATATTAAGAGAAACTACTAACCTCCAGTGACTCCTTCCACCCTCATGAAGGGTTTGAATTCCAGCTATCTCCAACTGTTGATGGCACAGTTTTTTTATTGTCTTTTATTTGCTGTTACGCACCCATGTTATCTTCTTGATTAGTGCCTCATTCTTTGGTTTTTACACTGAGTGCGAACTCTATCTTCTTCTGGGTATACTTGACAAAAGAAAAACCAACATTGCTTCCACTATAAGAAAGACTAGTGCATGCTTCATAATGAGGGAAAAGCTGATCTATCTACAGAGGTGTTCACAACCTTTTGACAAAAATGACAGGAATTGCTCCTTCAATCATCAGTGCCTATACCTTGTAAGATCAAGCTGGAGCACACCAAGTGGTCTGGCAAACCCAAAATTCTGAGAAATTTCATAAACTTGAATCATTTGTGATTAAAAAATACAGCAAACTGGGCACAAACTAAGGCATCCCTCACCAAATCTCATTGTCAACTTGAAGTTGGACCAGTAAATCTTGCAATCCAAAATAACTTGCCAAAGTAATACAACAGTCCCAATCATGAATAATATATGATCCAAAGCCACAAACCCAACTGGAGTAGATGTTTACCTTTGCCATTCAGTCACAAACCCAGCAATCTTGCAAAAGTCAAATCTGGTACATAATCTACTACCATTTTAGAAGAAAGGACACAATTTGGATCCAGTACACAATCAAGAACTCCTTCAGTTAACAAACCCTCACAGAAAAAACAGAATGGAGTAAATAACGAAACCATAATGAGTATGAAGAAATGCAATTTGAAAATCTGGCGACACAAATTTTCAGAGTCAACTGAGAAATTGTAGCAACTCTCCTCAGAAACTGGCTTTACAATTCTGATATATTCATTTCTTTACACTGGGTCTGGCTAGTTCCAGTAAGGTAAATAAGGGGGCCAGACCACTCATGAACCTCAAAGAGGACTGGAAGGCATAGGATTCAACCAACAGGACCAGGAGTTTCCAAAGCATCTACTAGTTACGATAGGATTATGCAAAGTTTGATTCTTATACTTACTCTGATCTTGATTAAATTGAGATCCCACTTGTTTTGCATGTAGTTGTTAAACTTTGTAATATGCATCATTTGAATTGCACTATCAGGTAGCCAATGAAGGATACCTCATCCAAATGCATACCATTAGCGTTACTGGTCAACACTCGTGTTCAAGGTGTCCCCCCTGCTACAGGCCATGGATCACTACTCACAGTTTGAAACCCAGAATATGGATGTGGAAAAGACATGCTAAAGAGTCTGAAGGAAATTTTGGGAAAGAGGTGCACTTCAGAAGGATTTATTTGGTGACAACCATGTGGTGAGGTTCTAGGGAACAAATTTGATTGCAGCTGAAAGTCATATGTGGGCAGTGAATGGCGTGTAGGTGTATGCTACCCCTAGCTGAAACAGGAATTGGGCACCAATTTTAGTTCAAGAACCTTTTTCATCTATTTTGCCTACAAGAAGTACTCTACAAATTACCTTAATTGAACACTAATGTGTGTTCAAATGAGCCCAAACCCTTTTGAGTAGATGAATCTCACCTAAAGTCTGAGCAAAGTATTCTTTGTGATCAGCTCAAAGATACATGATGCAAATACTGAGACATTTTTACTTGTGTGAAACAAATGAAAACTGTTGCAAGAAATGTAAATTGCCCCCACTCCTCAATATCCACATTTATCCAGTTGAAAAGATGGGTACTTTGTGGTTGAAGAAGGCCATTGTTATACTTTTCAGATCTTTTCTGCAATTAAATAGAAATATCTACTTTGCATGGAAATTAGTTCTGGATTGACTGTTGCAATCTCAACCATTTCCAGAAATGCATTAGTTTTGTACTTGTAAGTATTGCATTTTGATCTTGATAGATTACAAGAATCTTAAGGATCTCCTATCACTAGCTATCCATTCCATCAAACTTTCAGTATTTTTTTGGTTGGACTCTATCAACCCTAAAATGTTCTTTGAAAACTCTACTGCATCCCCATAAAAAGTATATTGGTAGAGCTGGAATTGAATGCATACTCTTGGGTAAACTTAATTGCCATGCTGCAGTATTTCTGGAAGTTGGCAGAGGCCATGTTTACTCAATACCATCACAGGTCTTGTCAAAGAAATTCACTTGCATGTGCAGCTGTGAGAGTGCATGACTGTTTCTGTGGAATACAATTTGACTAACACTTCTACGCTGCTTATTTATCACAAAATTGGTAATGAAGTATATTTGAATCACCCACACAGAGTTAACTGTTGGAAAATTGATATGATTTCTGGATTGTAGCTCCACAATTCTAGTAATATCTATTTCCTTGAATTATTTTTGTAGATTGAACTCTTTCAATCTCTTTCAAAGTCTTTCAGGAACTCATAAGTGTGAGCCAATATCAATTTTCATCTACTACTTAATTGTACACCTAGTTTTTACACTCATCTATGCCAATTATCGAGAGTTGATGAGTTGGTCAAGAGCAATCTCCAATTTGCTGCAAGCCTATTTTCTACTGGGCTTTAGATTTCTAGAAACCAAAATATGTTTCCTGACTTTAGGTAAATGCTATTTTGGGGTGCAGGTTGATTTTGCAAGATCATACAACGTACAAGTAGCTTGTAGTTGGAAACATGTTAAAAAAAGCACTTGCATAATTTTAGGAATGGACAGTGGACAACCTGGATAGAGGTTTGAATAGAGCCAAATGTTTTTCATAACATGCACTAAGTAACCAATTGAACACCCAAAAAGAATTCAGCTATGGATGGAAGCCTAGCTTTAACAGATGATGGTCACGGGTATATCAGATCAATTATGGGGATGTGCATTGGTGAAGAGAATATGGCACCCATGAAGGGGATTGAACCCCACCCTAGAGAATGCAAGGACTACTGAGTGGACAACAATACATAGGTGCATGTAAACGGCCAGGATATCTAGTATTCAGGCAACAAATACCTTTCTAAATGGAGCATCTCAATGTATACCAAAATAGCCTAAAGTCATAGGTTGTATGAATATACTCATCACCTCTGTGTGGAAGCAATTTGAAGAGATTGTTCACATGTAAATGACACTACCAAGGCAAACATTGGCTACCATGCAAATTAATTGACCTATCTGAAGCATAATTCAACACTCTCCACAACCCGTGAAACAATAGTGGACCCAAAGGCAAATGCTACTTTGAATATTCAGTGCTAAATGTTCACGTGTCTGTTACCAAGCTAATGAACTTTCGTTTCCAAAATTTGAAATTAGGTTGCTATCACAAGTAATTCAAAACGCAACTAGTATGTTTCGTTTACAAGGACTGATTCAAAGGTATGCACAAAAGTTGGCTAAAGTTGGGCACTTAATATCCCTTGATTAGGGAATAATCTTATTTGGTTTAAACACATTAGACGCTTCGCATATGAAAATCCATAGATTGTTGGCATTCATTGTCCAACGGCAATGATTATTGAACAGGAAACACTTGTATTGCTGGTCCAACAAAGCTTCGGTCATGAATTTCAATGGTTTCATCTGAGCTCAAACCATCCAAGTGTGTCATTGCAAGATTAATGAACATTTCTAGCACATAATCTTGCAAATGTCCTCTCCCAAAAATGGCTGCACCTTGTTCAATGTGAAACAGGTGCCTTTCCACCTTAAAAGTGTAGTTTGCTGCTTCAAAGGCATTCTTCTTGGATACATCCCAATTGCCAACAATTATTGGTGTGAAAGTATCACTGTATCGCAAGAATCTCATAGGGTCGTTGCTGTTCTTAATACCTGTTGGAATGCAAAACTTATAAATCAAATCTTCTTCAACATTGCGGTTATGGACATTGAAGCCTCCAATTTGTTTCACACCCAATACTTCTTCAGTGTCAGCCCTCGAGGAATTTTGCCCAAAAGTCTTTGTTGTGTCTTCTCGACCTTGAACTCGGATTCCAGAACCTCCAACCATACCTTGACCAAACATGCCCTTGGACTCTAGGTTAGCAACACTTGTAGAACCCCCCAAAGTTATGTTTGTTGTTTCTTTTGTGAGTTCGCCCTCCTCACCCCTTTGAACCTTTGCAATAAAATCTTTTAGCTCTGCTCCTTCACATTCTGGTAAAGACCCCTCAAAAGAAATCTTGATATCATTTTGGAACCACCCAAAGTAATGTTTAGTATCTACATCACAACCAAGATTGCATTGTGTTTGTGTTGTCACATCTAGGAATTTAGCCCCTTTTTTGCTTCGAGAAAACACAATCATCAACTTTGGCTTCATAGACGCATTCTTGATTAGGTGTGGAATCTTTTTAACATCACAAAATTTGCGCCCAGCCTTTGGATAGACTTTCACTGTGTATGTATGAGGAACCATTTCTGGTTCATTTGAAGGTCCAGAATTAGGGGGTGGATCCCCACCAGGTGGTTTGCCTTCATCATCCTTTTCATCACCCTTCCCATATTCCCTCCAAGTTGATGGCTTCCATAGTGACCAACTTTGTACACTTTTACCTTCCTCCCCCCCCCGTTCACTGCTTCCACTTGATGAAGCTCCTGAAGCACCGAAAGCACTTGCAGATGATCCAACTCCTGAAGTGCCTGAAGCACTTGCACTTGATGAAGCTCCTGAAGGACCTGAAGCACTTGCAGATGATCCAACTCCTAAAGGTCGTTTGGTCACATGAGGATCACCTTGTTTGAATGCCTTGTATTCTTTGGCCACCTCCCATATTACAGGAAAAAGCATGTTTTGTTCCCTCTTATTCTTGGTAACAAAGTGGTTTCCATGGAAGTCTTTCAAACCCACTCCAAATTGTTTTGCAACTTGTTTTGCGGGTGGCAAACCCATGGTTTTGATATTGTCCTTTCCGATCTTTGGCATCTTGAAACCAATAAGTTCAAAACCTCCCAAATCTTGGTCTTCCATGAACATAGAAGCCAACAAACTTTCCCAGTCACTTTCATTTTGGGCTTCCACTTTCACATCATTATCATTTGTGACCGTAACCAAAGACTGCTGCAATCCCACTCCCACCACCTTGCTCATACATTGTGCATCCAGAAAGAGGAACTCAATGGAATTCACTTCAACATTTTCTCTTACACCTGCAAAAATTGTTGACCTTCCATGCCTTTGAGCCCATTCAATTTTTTGGCACAAGAATTTTTGCATTTTGTGGGCCTCTTCAGTAAGCATATCATGGTCTTCATCAACATTGCAAACAACATGTTGGACAACACATTGTCTTTCATCCATTTCCTTGTCCCTATTTCACCCGACATGATGTACATAGAAGATTAGTTACAGATTAAAGAGAATACAATGAAACCCAATACAAGCACAAATTTCATTTGTTATATTCAAATATGGAATGTATCTACTTAACGCTAAAAAAATGAACTTAATTAAATATAGTTGGCAACTAATGCAAAATATCACACGCATGTTGACTTAATCAAATAAATGTGCAATGACTTGGATGTTTTTTCCATCATGTAACAACTTAACATTGTGTAACAAAATCAAGTCATGAACTTTCAATACCTGTTTTCTCTTGTTGATGTGCTAGCAATTTCCATGTTTCCCAATGCCTTTTTATCATTTGTTTCACTCAATCTGAGTGGAATTTCTTGACCCTGTACATATACTTATGTCAAAGCTAGAACATATAGATTTGGTTGGCTCATGTGACATATAATTCAAGTCCCAAATTTATGTCATAAATATATAAAGGATGTTCATAAGCATGTGTAAAATAGCATGAAGTTGGCCTATAAGTTCAAAGTTTGGTGTGGAAAGATCATCACCTTCTTGTCATCAATAGTTTGATGTAGACCTTTTGGTAAAAAATGTTGCAGGAACTCCAATAGTGCATAATAACTTGGGTCTTCCTTGGAAGTAGGTGTGCAAATGTCATTACTATCCATGACCTCAATAAAGCAGCGTTCCAAATCAGAATAATCCTTGATTTCCTGAACCAAACCACATTCACCTATTAAAAAATAGGCTAACTCACCAATTACTCCTTATATTGGACATTGTTGGAGATGCTACACGTCATTTCCTCAATACAATTTCAAGCACAATGCTTGCCGGTATCATATCCTCCCAACTAACTAATTATTTGACTAAAATATAAATTAATTGCAAATACATGTAAGGTTTATGAAATAGCCTAAAAAATTGGGGACAAACTAGTAACTAAAACCACAAGCCCAACCTATTAGTCAACAACTATAACCTCCACAAAGAATTTTTAACCATCATAGTGACATATAGATAGCAAAATGCACAATCCTTAATCTCCAAATAAATGCATCCCACCATTCATGAGGGAAAAAATATTTACAGATCAAAATTTGATATGAAACGAACAATTGAGTCTTAAAATGATTGTGCTTAGGACATTTTGGAATGGTTTTCCACACAAAAGAAAACGTACATTGAGTAAGGGGCAACACCTTCCAAAAGTGGCAGATTTAAATTGGAGAGGGCATCCTAATTAATCGGTGTGGCCACCAAGTTTATGGGGAAAGGCTAGTGATGGACTAATTGAAAACATGGCCCATTCTCCAATCTCAAGGTCCCTTCACAATAATATTTATTGACTTTAAAAAGTAAACATATTGCATCATAAGGAACTAATTGGAATATGGATAAAGAATACAAACCTGCAAAATTGACTTGTTCTTGTTGATAACACACACTTTGACCTTCTTCAAATCCAAGGTAGCTCCAAATTGTTTAGACAACTCCGACAAGGTATCCTCCATCAACCGATCTTCAACAGTTTCAAACTTCAAGTTGGTTAAGTTTTTCGAAGACCGACCTTTATTCTCCATTAACAACAGACCATGTTTGTTTGTGAGCTTTGTGTTGGCTCCACCATAAAACACTATGCCACTTAGATTGCTTCGTAAGTCTTCGTATATATATGACTGACGATGAAGCTCAACCAATGCTTGTTTGAGCACCAAGCCTCCATAGCCATGTCCCACAAACACCAATGGGCGGTATCCATCTCCGACTCCAATGAAAAGTTTCCGACACAAGATGCGAAGACTAAAACAAGTGTGACATACCAAAAAAGATGTAAGAAAAAAAAGATGTCACCTTCAATGCATTGTTATCATCCATGACCCATTTGGAAGTGACAAGCCGTGTAGAAACAAAAGGCTTAATTCTTACCACATCGTATCTTTCAGAAGCAAGGCATTGGAAAATTTGGGAAGTTTTGAAACGCGAGTTTGGATGCACCCCTCGTTACCCCCCCTCCCCCTCCTCCCCCGGTATTTTGCCATCAGGGGTGGATTGCTTTGGGGCTTAGGCTAGAAACTGGGTGCAGCCCTTTTGGAATAAGTGTAGCCCAATCTTCTATGCTACTCAAATTAACTTGCACCCACATTCATTACATTTGCACAAACAACACACACCTACTTACCTCACTTGGGCAGCACCCTGCAATTGTCGCATCGCTGCTTCGTCGACCCTGCGGTCGAGAACCACCGGTGACGTAGGAAAATAAAAAGGTCGAATTTCAAAAATTCGCACATTGCTGCCGAGGTCTTCCGGTAGCCATTGCTGGAGCCAACACACCTCTGGATGTTCTTTCTGCACCCATGCCTCCCCGGGCTTCCCGAAAAGTTTTCTCGTTTCATCTTCGAGGTCGCTGAAGAACACGACGTCCATGTTTGCGACCCTGCGGTCGCCTTCTGGCGGCCATAGTTGTTCGACCCGCGGGTCGATCTGCAACCAAAAACATAAAGCTTTGCCAAATGGGATCAGCAACTCAGCTCATCTTCCTAACACTACAATAGCTGTGCCAAAGCCCTACAACTGTCGGAAACAACAAGAGCCCATCTTCGCCGTGTAGGAGAACTGAACTCAATAGTTTACGAGCTGTTCAAAATCTCCACACCGAAGATCGCATCGATGAATAAGAACTCCACATGGACTTGTTCAACAATCCCAAAGCCATAAAAAAAAACTTTGCAAAATGGAGCCAGAACTCACAAAGTAGTCTTCGCTCATGATCGCGCAATCGGCTGGCACGCCTTCAGCTTAGAGCAGCTGATCCCCGACGACCTGACGAAACTTAATCCAATCCCGTCTAGACTGAACCTGCAAGCAAGTACTGAGGATGAAAATTTGTCAAGAGAGCAAATGCTTTACAGCCGATAAAATTAGTCTCCATCTCTCTCACACAAGGTGGGATGATTTGACAACGTAAAGGCTTGGCACAAGATGGGGGAGGAAGACGGTGGCTCCGACAGACCCAAAGTCAACAATTCAGCTACCGGACCAAAAGTATACGCCGCTTGGAGTCTAAAACGAGTGGAGGAAGGGGATTTCCGCAGGAGGGCCCCTGCTGCTTTGCAAGTGGGGTCTCGCTACAAAGGGTGATTTTTTTTGCTGGCCTTCAAAAATCAAATACCCTGCTGTGATATATACCACCTTTCTCATTCTTCCACAAAGTCAAGTAATTGCCCACAAACCATCACTTCTTTTCCGGTTCTTTCATGGAACCCAGCAGTTCTTTCAGGTTTTTGAAATAACCAAAACTAGTGGTTCGTTCATTCTGATTTTTTTTCAAATACCTACAACCGTCGTTGTTTGGTTCTCATTTCTTCAAATACCCAGAACTGGCTGCTTGCGTCTGAATTTCTCAACTGCCTGGAATTGGTGGTTATTAAAAAAAATCAAATGCCCACCCAACACTGGTTTTCAAACCACATTTCATTTACACACCTCTACGGAGAGTTCTTAGTTCTCATATTGGAAACCATTGCCATGTCTGGAAGAGTACCTACATTTTGGACTAAGCACCTCACTAATTGGAAGGATATGAATGGAAGACAAGCTTGATTAGATCCTGCTTGTGAAATGCACTAGTGGGTGCTTCAGATCCTTCAGGATAGTGGTGTGAGTAGCTCAGATATGGAGCTCACAGCTGTAAGGCCTGAACTTAACAGCCACAGCCGCACTTAATTCTCAGAGCAGAGCTTGTCAAAATTGTGCCCTGGCCAGCTGCTGTAGCACAACTTGTGGCATGTTCCTCATTTGTTATGAAGACCTGATGTGCTCATCCTGGTTTCATCTCTGGTTGAGATGCACCTTCTCCTTGTTGCCCAATCTTGGGAGGTATCTCTGAAGGGGCATTTGTCCCTGTTCATAATATTGGCTCCTGCACCAGTATGTGTTAACAGGCATCTCTAGATAAGTCAGTACAGCTCCCATCTCAACTTTTGATTTGTTTTCAGGTGTTCAGCTCTGTTGGGCAGACAGAGTTCTTGAACTACACTCCTGGCTCAATGTGTAGTCACTTTCTAGTTAAGCACTGTGGCAGTGGACAGCTTCAATTCTTTACTACACTAACACCAGACTCAAATGGCAGCTGGATAGGGAATGATCTGAACAAAAGCCATAAGATTTTCTCACATTCTAGTTAAGCACTGTGGCAGTAGACAGCGTCAATTCCTTACTACACTAACACCCGACTCAAATGGCAGCTGGATAGGGAATGATCTGAACAAAAGCCATAAGATTTTCTCACATTCTAGTTAAGCACTGTGGCAGTAGACAGCTTCAATTCCTTACTACACTAACACCCGACTCAAATGGCAGCTCGATAGGGAATGATCTGAACAAAAGCCATAAGGCTCATTTTTACTGGCTCCTTCCAGATTTATTAAAGATAAACTTGACATTTGCAGTTTCGCACTTCAACTTCATAACATCCACACACAAGCAGGATGACTTGTAATGAGACATTCAACCAATTCTATTTCAGGCCAACTAAGAATGCAATAGCATTTATTATATGTGGATACTACATACCTCAAGAACTTGCAATCCAACATGGTACAAGATCCTCCTCAGCAGTTAGTGAGTGTCTGATACAAGAGACTGTCCTCAGCAGATTCTGCCTTCCATAGCCTTGTGGGCATAGACCTCAGATACACGTAGAGACAAAGAAATGGGAAATTTTTTTCACAGAGAATCCTTATTTCACCTCGTTTGAAGATGTAAACAGCAGTGGCCCTCTGTAAGACAACTCCCACTTTACAGCGATATACACAGAGGATGCATATGTTAGGAACAGTGGCTGGTTGGACAAGAAAATCCAGATGCACTTTCATTCCAAAAACATTACTGCCAGATCACAACCTCTGATTCCTTTCAATAAGATGAGAAGCTTCAACGTCCTTTCAAATTGTCCTTCATGTGCTGCAAGGCTGCCATAATGTCAATTGGTGATTCTTTGCCTGTAGCAGCCTGTGCATGGACACAAACCCCAAGAACTATTAACAGAGATGGCAGACTCAGGGATTGATGTCAGACAGCATCTAATCCATGCCCAGGGTCTTGAGTCCCAGCAAACAAGCATTTGAGCAGTCTACAGCAGGGGTCACAGATGAAGATACCCTGCAGAATCCTTCATGTTGGAACAGATCGGAAAGAGAGATGACTGTTCTGTTGCTTAACAAATGGTCCATCATTGAGTCTTGCAGTCCCCTAAAATCCTTACACTTCTTTAATAACCTATTTACACTAGTTTAAAGTAGTAAACTCTAGCTTTCAAGGGGGGTCTTAAGAGGCATTATATCCCCCAAACAGGTAGGTTACACATATAATGCCTCCTTCATGCAATGCTCAAGATCAGCAAAATTCTGCCCCACAGTTGCCCTAAATAACAAAGGCAAAACAGTAGCAGGTTCTTATGTATAGGAGAAGTGCCTGAGTACAAGCCCTTCTGTGATTTGAGATTTCTGCACGAGGCAGGTAAATTGGTTTGATACTTGGAAGTTGGGTTGATACCTTGTTATACCCTCAAGGAAATTTGAGAAGAGAATTGAACATTTTATTTTCACCACAAAGTTCTTGCTTTAAAGTAGTTGAGGTTGTTGCACACCGAGGTTGGCTTCTTTAGAATACTAGTTTAGCCAAAGGAAAAATTTACAACGCAAAATGGTCCAAAATACAATTTTGCACAAACAGAAAAATTGATCTTAGTTCACTTAAGAAACCTAAACATGTTTTCCCAAATATGCTTTTAATATTAAATAGCGGTCTTGTATTTGGTGGTTTTCAATGTTCTCATTTAGATTGCCCCAAATGTTATTGAAGTATTTTTCAGTTTTTGGTTTCTCATTTCCGAAATTTAGCAATCAGCTCACAATAAAATGAAGTGGGATTATTATCAAATATGTAATCACAATTAGTTTTATTTTTTAAGGAACTTTTGTTCACAATCAAAGTGGCAATCATCCCCAGGAAGATATAGCCAAATCCAACTATTAACCAAATAGGAAATAAAAATATCTAATCTTTCTATAATTTTATCTACACATTAAAATCCTATCATATTCATTTGGCTGTTTTTACCTTTTCTCAAAACCTCCAAAATCAATTTATTTTCAATATTTTATTTTATTTTTGGTGAAATTTCATAATAAAGAAAA
This sequence comes from Sphagnum tenellum, assembly GCA_963921925.1. Classification (NCBI taxonomy): domain Eukaryota; kingdom Viridiplantae; phylum Streptophyta; class Sphagnopsida; order Sphagnales; family Sphagnaceae; genus Sphagnum; species Sphagnum tenellum. Next base: position 18,496,128 of record OY998145.1, read on the forward strand.
GGTTGGTTGCAATAGGTTTATAATTTAATGAAAAAAATAAACATGAAAAAGAATACAACTTAAATAAGAATACAAGTTACAAAAAATGATGAAAATCATTAAACTCCTACAACTATCAACTACAATTCAACAAGTCACCATATGATGAAACAAGCCATTTGATATAAATCACAAACTATGACGCGCTCCCAAGTCACGGGGGTGAAACCCACTTGAGGGTCTCACCAAAGTCAAGTTGCGGAATTGAGACTTGGTAGCACGCTCCCAGCTTCCAACTCTAGAAAGGGGTAGAGGGTCGAGTTGGGAGCCCCGGGATTAGACTAGGACGAGATCAAGCTTTTAGATCACACGAACCTGCATCACAAACCAACACGAGTTGGTTAGAATCCATTTGCACTCTTTTGGTGTTGAGACAAGCCACGGGGACCCGGACTCACTTGGACTCACCACATCCTTGGCTCGGGAGTATGCCACCACCATACTCCCTATAGTATACTCTGCGCCACGTTGTGGGGGCTACACCCAAATGGCACAAATTCCCGGGACTCCCGAAATGGAGTCCCGGAGTTGTCCCGAAATCGTCCCGGCGGGACTCCCGGAACTTTAAACGGCCATAACTCCCGACTGCGGAGTTGGATCGCGACGAGGTCTGAACCAAAGTTGTAGCCCTCGTCGAGATCTTTCCAACGACGTATCGCACTCCCAATTCGGACTTCGGGAAGGGGTCGATTCCCGACTTTTAGTGGTCGGGAGTCAAACTGCCAGTTTGACTCCCGGCCCTTCTTTTGCCCATAACTTGGGCGACAGATGTCCAAATGACCAATGCGAGGCCATTTTCGATATCTACGCTTCAATACCTTTTCAATGACACCAAGAACACCCCGATGCGAGGTGTTTTGGGTCCTGCTGTCGAGCTCTAAACATTTGGGAGTCCCGGAGGACTCCAAATCCCAACTTTTCCAAGTGTTGGGCTTCACCCCCACACTTGGCCAAAGTAGGGTTGCGACAAACTAGTTGACCTTTTTGTCATGATTCATGGAAAAGCATCAATTACCACATTAAATAGAAAATTTACAAAGTTTCTTTAAAATTACATGCTAATTTACAAGAGTTAGGGTGGATTCACACCTAATATTAAGTAAGTGTTAGGTGAAAATCTAGGTGACATCTTAAGTGGCAACCAATGTTAAGTGGGTGATTGTTTAATATTAAGTGAATATTAACTTAACATAAAATGTTCATGGTAAATAGGTTAAGGTCCTAAATGACTAACTTGGGGTTAGGGTACTTAATACTAGAGTCCTTAACACCAAGTGTGAATACACCTTTAATATGTTTCAAAACCATAATAAAGTCATATGTTCCATGGACCAAGAATGTGTTCAAATTTTTTAAATAGTTATCAATTTATAATCATTTTATGAAAAATAATATATTATTGAAATAGTCATCTAGGCTATGCATTATGAATGGCCATAGATTTCAACACATACTCTAATTAGATTTTGACACTTGGTAAAACTTGGAATTTTTAATATAAGATTTTATATAATATATAATGAGGAAAAATTAATATTGTCCAATTTCAACTCTTCACATAATGACATTTGAACAAACTTTTTCTTTGACATGTAGCACTTGGAATTTTTTTTTTATGAAAATAAAAATTTTATTGAAATTTTGATCTCAACCATTCATTATAAGTCTTCAATTTCAATGTATTTATATTGTGACATGTGGCATATTGATTAAATTTTTAAAAAGAATACTAAAATAAATAAATACTAACATAGGTGGGTAAGTAGCTGAAACTATGTGCATAAAAAATGCCTACCTACCTAAGATACATACCTACCTAAGCTATTTACTTATTTACTCACCTAGATACCCAAGTAAGAAGATAGGCAAATAGGTAAGATTGTAGAAAGGTAGGTGAGTAAAAAAAATAACCATATAAATTATCTTATTTTATGTTTTGCCATGGCCATAGATTTCAGCACATACTCTAATTAGATTTTGACACGTGGTAAAAGTTGGAATTTTTAATATAAGATTTTATATAATATATGATGAGGAAAAATTAATATGGTCTAATTTCAACTCTTTACATGATGACATTTGAACAAATTTTTTTTTTGACACGTAGCACTTGGAATATTTTTTTATGAAAATAAAAATTTTATTGAAATTTTGATCTCAACCGTTCATTATAATTATTCAATTTCAATGTATTTATATTGTGACATGCGGCATATTGATTAAATTTTGAAAAAAAAATTAAAATAAATAAATACTAACGTAGGTGGGTAAGTAGCTGAAACTATGTGCATAAAAAATGCCTACCTACCTAGGATACATACCTACTTAAGCTATTTACTTATTTACCCACCTAGATACCCAAGTAAGAAGATAGGGAAATAGGTAAGATTGTAGAAAGGTAGGTGACTTAAAAAATAACCATATAAATTATTTTATTTTATTTTATGTTTTGTTTTCAAGGTTGAGCTCATCCCAAATGGCACATGATTTTGAATTTAAAATCCAAAGAGAAAACATTTTTTTGTAAACTTTGTAAGATGACATTAAAAGACAAAACATGTGACTCGAACCTTTTAGTTGCACTTTAGTCAAAAATTCAATTATTGTAATTTTTTTAAAGCCTCCACAATTGTTTTTTTTTTAATTTGTAATTCATACAACTAAATAGGTGAAAAATAAGTAACTAATTAACTAACTAATTACCTACGCACCCACTTACAAAACTATTTACTAAATATTACTGTTTGATTATTTTAATAATTTTAGAAGTAGCATTAATCATTATTCCTTCATGGTTTCCAATAACTAATTAATTGGTTCATAATAATAAATCAAAAATATTGATAAATTATTTCAAGAAATACCTATTTCATATCTAATTAATTAATCAAGTAAAAAATTAGTCATTTATTATTTTAAAATATATCTATTTTTTGGAAATTATTTTTTAAATTTTAAATTTGTATATGTTGAATTACTAAATATCAATATTAGTTTTACTTCTAAAAGTAAACATTTTAAATTACTAGTGATCAACTAATTAAATAGAAAGTAATTAGGTTTTAATCGATTCTCTAACAAAATAATTTATTAATTAATTGATAATTCTTGAATATTAACTATAAATTAATAAAGTATTAACTTATTGATTTAATTAGTAGATATTAAATCAGTTTTCATATATTCTTAATGTAGTTAATAAAACCTTAATGTACATTAGTAAATGTATAAACACACCATAATAAATAATTATATTGCAATTAAATGAACATAGGAGCTTATTCTTGAATGAAAATTCCAATAAGCTAATCAATTTGAAAGGATGTTTAATTTAATTGTCACACCATACTAGCAAAAATAGTTGTAAAGTTTAAAAGATGGTGAGTAATTGTAAAAATAATAAAACAAAGTCGCAAACGATAAGTAATTACATGGGGTAGCATGTAGTTACAACTTGAATGGTTATATATTATGAGATTTCTTCTAGTGTATACATTTAGCATATGAAAATCCATAGCTGTCTCCACATAGGGTTGTTGGCATTCATTGTCCAATTGTAATGATTACTGAACAGGAAACAATTGTATTGCGTCTCCAACAAAGTGTTCTTCATAAATGTCAATTGTTGTATTTGGGGGAAAGCGAACCAAGTGTGTCATTGCAAGATTAATGAACATTTCTAGCACATAATCTTGCCAACATCCTCCTTTAGCAGTGAAGGCACTTTCTTTCATGTGAAATAGATGTCTTTCCACTTTAAAACTGTAGTTGGCAAACACATTTTCAATCTCCTTGGCTACATCCCAATGGCCAAGAATCTTTGGTGTGAAAGTATTGCGATATCGTTTGAGTCCTGGAAGGTTGTCCTTGTTCATCATACTTGTCGGAATGCAAAAAAAAAAAATCAAATTTTGCCCCAAGTTCATAGGATTGATATTGAAGCCATCAATTTGTTTCACACCTGTTCTTTCTTCAATGTCAGTCCTCGAAATATTTCTCTCAACACTTTCTCTTCTGTTTTTAGAAAACACAGGTTGCACCCCCAAAGCTGGAATCCCAATTGAACCATGTATGGACTTTCCATGTTGGTCAGCAACATTTGTAGCCTCCCCAAAACCTTTTATATTCAAATATGGAATGTATTTACCTAACATTAAAAAATTGAACTTAATCAAATGTTCAAATAGAGTTGGCAACTAATGCAAAATATGACACACATGTTGACTTGATCAAATAAATGTGCAATGACTTGGATGTTTTTTCCATCATGTAACAACTTAACATTGTGTACCAAAATCAAGTCATGAACTTTCAATACCTGTTTTCTCTTGTTGATGTGCTAGCAATTTCCATGTCTCCCAATGCCTCTTTATCTTTTGTTTCACTCAATCTGAGTCCAACTTTTTGACCATGTGCACACATTTATGTCAAAGCTAGAACACATAGATTTGGTTGGCTAATGTGGCATATAATTCAAGTCCTAAATTTATGTCATAATATATAAATGATGTTAATAAACAAGTGTAAAATTACATGAAGTTGGATTATAAGTTCAAAGTTCAAAGTTTGGTGTGGAAAGATCATCACCTTCTTGTCATCAATACTTTGACATAGAGCCTTTGGTAAAAACTGTCGTAGGAACTCCAGTAGTGTGAAAGAATTTGGGTTTGGTGTGGAAAGATCATCACCTTCTTGTCATCAATAGTTTGATATAGACCCCTTCGTAAAAAATGTCGTAGGAACTCCAGTAGTGTTAAATAATTTGGGTCATCCTTAGAAGTAGGTGTGCAAATGTCATCACTATCCATGACATCATTACATTGGCGTTCCAAATACTTTGGGTCATCTTTGGAAGTAGGTGTGCAAATGTCATTACTATCCAGGACATCAATTAATTGGCATTCCAAATCAGAATAATCCTTGATTTCCTGGACCAAATCACATTCACCTATTAACAAATAGGCTAACTCACCAATTTTTCCTTATATTGGACATTGTTGGAGATGCTACACGTCATTTCCTCAATAAAATTTCAAACACAACGCTTACCGGTATCATATCCTCCCAACTAACTAATTATTGACTAAAATATAAATTAATTGCAAATACATGTAAGGTTTTTGAAATAGCCTAAAAAATTGGGGACAAACTGGTAACTAAAACCACAAGCCCAACCTATTAGTCAACAACTATAACCTCCAACAAGGACACTTGTTACACAAGGCATTTTTAACCATCATAGTGAAATATAGATAGCAAAATGCACAGTCCTTAATCTCCAAATAAATACATCCCATTCATGAGGGAAAAAATATTTACAAATCAAAATTTGATATGAAACGAACAATTGAGTCTTAAAGTGATTGTGCTTAGGATATTTTGGAATGGTTTTCCAAAAGACAAAAGAAAACGTACATCAAGTAAGGGCCAACACCTTCCAAAATGGGCAGATTCAAATTGGAGAGGGCATCTTATCAACGGACCATGTTTGTTTGTGAGCTTTGTGTTGGTTCCACCATAAAACACTATGCCACATGGATTGCTCGGTAAGTCGTTGTATGAACCTGATTCATCAAGAAGCTCGACCAATGCTTGTTTCAGCACCAAGCCTCCATCGCCATGTCCCACAAACACCAATGGGCGGTCTCCATCTCCGAATCGAATCCAAAATTTCCGACGCAAGAATTCAAGACTAAAAGAAGCGTGACAAACCAAGAAAGATGTAAGGGAAAAAAAAATGTCACCTTCAATGCATTGTTATCATCCATGACCCATTTGGAAGTGACAAGCTGTGTAGAAACGAAAGGCTTAATTCTTATCACATCCTATCTTTCAGAAGCAAGGCATTGGAAAATTTGGGAAGTTTTGAAACCCGAGTTTGGATGCACGACTCGTTACCCCCCCCTCCTCCCCCGGTATTTTGCCAGGGGTGGATTGCTTTGGGGTTTAGGCTAGAAACTGGGTGCACCCCTTTTGGAATAAGTGTAGCCCAGTCTTCTATGCTACTCAAATTAACTTGCACCCACATTCATTACATTTGCACAAACAACACACACCTACTTACCTCCGGATGGCAACAAAGTTCAATGCGCGTATCGCTGCTGCTTCTTTGACCCTGCGGTCGAGAGCCACCGTTGACGTGAGATAATAAACAGGTACAATTTCCAAAATTCGCACATTGCTGCCGAGGTCTTTCGGTAGCCATTGTTGGGGCCAACACACCTCTGGATGCCCTTTCTGCACCCATGTCTCCCCGGGCTTCCCGAACAGTTTTCTTGTATCATTTTCGAGGTCGCTGAAGAACACGACGTCCATGTTTGTGACCCTCCTGTCGCCTTCTGGCGGCCATAGTTGTTTAACCCGCGGCCAGACCTGCAACCAAAAACACAAAGCTTTGCCAAATGGGATCAGCAACTCAGCTCATCTTCCTAACACTACAATAGCTGTGCCAAAGCCCTAAAACTGTCGGAAACAACAAGAGCCCATCTTTGCCGTGTAGGAGAACTGAACTCATTAGTTTACGAGCTGTTGAAAATCGCCACCCCGAAGATCGCATGGATGAATAAGAACTCCACATGGACTTGTTCAACAATCCCAAAGTCACAAAAAAACACTTTGCAAAATGGAGCCAGAACTCACAAAAGCTTCGCTCATGATCGCAGAATCAGCTGGCACCCCTTCAGCTTAGAGTAGCAGCCGATCCCCAACGACCTGACGAAACTTAATCCAATCCCGCCTCGAGTGAACCTGCAAGCCAGCACTGAGGATGAAAGTTTGTCAAGAGAGCAAATGCTTGACAACCAATAAAATCAGTCCCCCTCTCTCTCACACAAGGTGGGATGATGTGACAACATAAAGGCTTGGCAGAAGATGGGGGAGGAAGACGGTGGCTCCGACAGACCCAAAGTCGACAATTCAGCTACCGGACCAAAAGTATACGCCGCTTGGAGTCTAAAACGAGTGGAGGAACGGGATTTCCGCAGGAGGGCCCCTGCTGCTTTGCAAGTGGGGTCTAGCTACAAAGGGTGATTTTTTTTGCTCGCCTTCAAAAATCAAATACCCTGCTGTGATATATACCACCTTTCTCATTCTTCGACAAAGTCAAATAATTGCCCACAAACCATCACTTCTTTTCCGGTTCTTTCATGAAACCCAGCAGTTCTTTTAGCTTCTTGAAATAACCAAAACTAGTGGTTCTTTCATTCTGATTTTTTTTCAAATACCCACAACCGTCGTTGTTTGGTTCTGATTTCTTCAAATACCCACTGGCTCCTTGCGTCTGAATTTCTCAACTGCCTGGAATTGGTGGTTATTAAAACAAATCAAATGCCCACCCAAAACTGGATTTTAAACCACATTTCATTTGCACACCTATATGGAGAGTTCTAAATTCTCATATTGGAAGCCATTGCCATGTCTGGAAGAGTACCTACATTTTGGACTAAGCACCTCACTAATTGGAAGCATATGAATTGAAGAGAAGCCTGATTCTAATCCTGGTTGTGAAATGCACTAATGGGTCCTTCAGATCCTTGAGGATATTGGCATGATTAGCTCAGATATGGAGCTCACAGCTGTAAGGCCTAACCTAACAAGCCACAAAGCACCCAATTCTCAGAACAGAGGTTGTCCAAATTGTGCTACGGGCAGATGATGTAGCACAACTTGTGGCATGTTCCTCATTCATTATGAAGACCTGATGTGCTCATCCTGATTTCTTCTCTGGTTGAGATGCACCTTCTCCTTGTTGCCCAATCTTGGGAGGTGTCTCTGAACGGGCATTTGTCCCTGTTCATAATTTTGGCTCCTGCGCAAATATGTATTAACAGGCATTTATAGATAAATCAGCACAGCTCCCATCTCAGCTTTTCATTTGTCTTCAGGTGTTCATCTCTGTTGGGCAGACAGTGTTCCTGAACTACACTCCTGGCTCAATGTGTAGTTAAGCACTGTGGCAATGGACAGCTTCAATTCTTTACTATGCTAACACCGGACTCAAATGGCAGCTGAACAGTCAATGATCTGTGGAATGATCTGAACAAAAGCGACGAGGGCCCCAGCTGCTTTGCAAGTGGACTCTTTGCCCAGCAATTTACGCAAAACAATCGGCTTCAAAGAACTCGTTTCTGCACCCTGGCCACGCCATTTCCAAACTGAACTAGCGCGTTGACGTTTACAGTATCAAAATAATTATATAAAATCCGTAAAATGCTCTTCTTTCTTGCTGCCCTCTTTTCTGCCTGGTAAAGCGAGAATCCTCGTAGCACACGCCACCCCACGAAAGACTCTTAATTTAGGAGCCTATCTGGCCTTTCAGCTCCACTACGCGGTATTGCATACAAGGACAGCTGCTAAACGTTTGCTTCTGGAGGAAGAATTCTGCAATAAACCCATGCAATTTTTGACTATCTTCAAATTCAAGTATCGAGCATCCAGCTCAAGCTCCTATTTAGACAAGTTCTTGATTGAGATATGTTACACATTGCTGGAGGAAAATGTGGATACAATGAAGGCATACAACAACAAGCTTCTGATTAAAAGTCTTACAGTTTCTGGTACTTTTTCAGAGTATAAATCCATAGTTGGTTAGTCTAGCATTCTGGACCGAACCCCCACCAGAGGTCACACCAGGTACAAATCCATATAACCTGTGGAGGCCAAAAATTCCAAAGACCCGACCTCGCCTCCAACCCTACCAAGGCACAGAAGTCAAAGAACCACAAAGAACTGGTGCTTCCTTCAGAGTTGTGAAATACCCAGAACCATCAGTTCTTTGAATCTGTTTTTTTTTCAAATACCCAGAACCATCAGTTCTTTGATTTTGGTTTTTCTCCAAATACCCAGAACCATCAGTTCTTTGATTCTGGTTTTTTTTTCAAATACCCAGAGCAGCTGGTTCTTTGAAAAACTTCAAACCACGCATCCCTGGTTACAACTTTCTAACCAGTGATGGGTGGGTATCCACTTTTAAGGATACCAGCTGGTATTGGATGTTTGTTTCCAAAATTCATACCAGCCGGGCACTGGTATGGGATCTTTTCCAAAAATTTCATACCAGCCTGCTACTGGTATTGGATTTTTGAAAACTTTCATTCCAGCCAGGTCTTGTTATTAGGGTCTCTAAAAGCGCGATTTTTTTTTGCTGACCTTCAAAAATCAAGTACCTTGCTGTGATATATACCACCTTTCTCATTCTTTCACAAAGTCAAATAATTGCCCAGAAACCATCACTTCTTTTCTGGTTCTTTCATGAAACCCGGCAGTGCTTTGGGGTTTTTGAAATAACCGAAGCCAGAGGTTCTTTCAATCTGATTTTTTTTCACATACCCAAAACCATCATTGTTTGGTTCTGATTTCTTCAAATACCCAAAACCGGATCCTTCCTGTCAGAATTTGTCAACTACCTGGAATTGGTGTTCATTAAAAAAATTCAAATGCCCACCCAACACTGGTTTTTTAAAACCACATTTCATTTGCACACCTATATGGAGAGTTCTAAGTTCTCATATTGGAAACCAATGCCATGGTTAGAAGAGTACCTACATGTTCGACTAAGCACCTGACTAATTAGAAGGATATGAATGGGGGACAAGCTTGATTAGATCCTGCTTGTGAAATGCACTAATGGGTGCTTCAGATCCTTCAGGATATTGGCATGAGTAGGTTGGAGCACAAAGCCGCCATAGCCATGTCCCACAAACACCAGCGGGCACCCTTGTCTATCTTGGTCTTTAGAAATTGTCCAGGACAACTCCAGAAGACTGAAAGAAGCGTGACACACCAAAAAAGATGTAAGCCAAAAACCCTTAAAATTTTTGAATTTCTGAACTAGGTGCCCAAATTTGGTCATAATTAACAAAATCAAATGCCCACCCAACACAGATTTTGAAAAATCACATGTCATTTGCACACCTATATGGAGAGTTCTAAATTCTCATATTGGAAAGCAATACCATGTTCAGAAGAGTACCTAACTTTTAAACTATGCGCCCGAGTAATTAGAAAGATATGAATAGACGACAAGCTTGATTGGATCATGGTTTTGAAATGCACTAATGGGTGCTTCAGATCCTTCAGGATATTGGCATGAGTAGCTCAGATATGGAGCTCACAGCTGCAAGGCCTAACCTTACAAGCCACGGAAGCACTCAATTCTTAGAGCAGAGCTTGTCAAAATTGTGCTCTGGCCAGATGCTGTAGCACAACTTGTGGCATCTCATTGCGTTATGAAGACCTGATGTGCTCATCCTTCTTTCAGGCTTGGAATCTTCACTTGTCTTGCTAGAAATTTCAGGAGTGGAATCCAATTCACTGTCAAAGTACCTCCTCATATGGTGACCATCATGGCTCCATTCAAGACAAAAGATTGGAGACCCAAGTCACTGGTTCCTTTGAATGAGATGAGATGCTTCGATGTCCTTTGAAATTGTCCTTCATGTGCTGCAAGCCTGCCATAACATCAATTGGTGATTCTTTGCCTGTAGCAGCCTCTTGAGGGACAGAAGCCCCAAGAAATGTTAACAGAGATGGAGGACTCAGGGATTGATGTCACACAGCCTTTAATGCATGCAAAGGTCTTGACTCCCTCCAAAGAAGAATTCAAGCAATCTACACCTGGGGTCATAAGTCAAGCTAACCTGTAAAAACCTTCATGTTGGAACACATTCCAAATAGAGACTAGTGTTATGTTCCTTCAATACATGCTAATCCAGCATTGGATTTACCAGTGCCTCTGATCAGGTCTTTGCTAAAGAAATAAAAATCCAGATAAGCTCAGTAGGAAAATATTAAGAGAAACTACAGGCCTGGAGTGACTCATTGTCCACTAGCGTGAAGGGATTGAATTCTAGCTAATCCCAATTGTTGATGCCACAGTTGTTTTCTTTGTCTTTCCTTTGCTGTTGCACCCATGTCATCTTCTTGACTAAGTGCCTCATTCTTTGGCTTTCATAGTGTCACTAGCCAACCTTTCCATCAAAATTTCTTCATTTTGGATTGGACTCTTATGGAATTTATAATGTTCATGAAAACTCTAGCTCATCCCCATAAAAAAATGTTTTGGTAGAGTTGGAATTGAGTGCATAATCTTGGGTAAACCAAATTTGCATGCTGTAGTATTTCTAGAAGTTGGCAAAATCCATCTTAATTCAATACCATCACACGTCTTGTCAAAAACATTCACCTGTATGTGCAGGCACGAGGGCCCAACATTATCTTTGTGCGATATAGTTTGACTATCAGTTCTACCTTCCTCACTTATCACAAATTTGCTGATGAAAACTATTTGAGTGACCCACATTGAGTTAAGAGTTTGAAAATTGGTTTGATTTCTAGATTCAAGCTCTGTATTTTTTGTGATATGAACATTTTCAATGCTTTATTTCTGCAAATTGAACTCTTTCAATTTCTTTCAAAGTCTTTCAGCAACTCAGAAGTGTGAGCATGTGACCTGGATCCAGAAAAACCTGGCAGTCAGAAGATATTGATCACCCTCCTTACCGTGATCCCCTTTGTTTCTCTCTAGAACCTGGGGAATGATGCCTGCAGATATATGAACTTCAACATTTCCAATGAATGCCCATTTTGATAACCAACCCATCTGACTAAAGTCTGTTCTCCAATCACAAACAATTTCCAGAATTATTCACACACAAATGGGGCAAATGTGATGAGTGATGACAATTCACTATAAAATTGGGTGATATATGCAATCAAAAATATACCACTGTGTCACCAGTGAACACAGCAGGCTTGTCATCAGGATCAGAGCTTGTTACAAAGTAGCTGATGTGCCCCTTAGTATGACTGCCTACATCCACACCAAACTGTCAAAAAGCAAGTGAGGCCTGAAAAAGATTAGACCACAAACACCCCACAAACACCCGTGCTGTAAAGGGACAAACCATTATGTGGGGTCCAAGGAAAGAAGCTAATATACCAAGAAATCTCAAGTGCTTTAACCCGGATGTTGGAACTTATTGGAAACTCATCATGATCCTGTACTGGATGTGTGCATCCCTCCACTTTGTCCTTCACACCTCCATATACTTTCACATCCTTATGCAGTTTCTTCATACCATTGTTGCCTCCAGCATGGTCCCTGTCCAGAGCACCATGGATTAGGTTAAGAACCGTGCGAAATGCTGTGTCTACACCTATTGTACAGATTTTTGGTTTCCTCCTAGTGGTGGATTCTGGCAAGAAAAATGGAGATTATTTATTTACATATTCAATGACTTGTTGATAGAACTAAAGTAATTTTTAATCAAGTAACTATTATTTCATATTTCTTAATTAGTCAAGTAATTAATATGAATAATTCATGAATAATGTTTAATTATTGTATCAATTTATAATCTAATACATAATTAATCAACAAATTTTTTTAACATAACTATAAGTAATAACTGATTATTTAATTAGTTGGTATTATTTTTAATGTAGTTAAATGATTAAATAAAAATTTTAGTTCATACTTTATATCAACTAATGATTTATTTGAAAATAATGATTGTTAAATAACTAATGTTCAGTTAATACGACAATTATACCATATTAATATGACCTCAGTAATATGATTTAATTATAGCTTAACAAAGATGGTATTTTTTAAATGAACCATACAAAATGAAAATGATTTTTTTTCCAATTGAACATGCCCATAATATGGTCAAATATGCTTAATATTCCTTGAATAAAATTAGTATAGTATACTTTTAATGTAGTTCACAAAACCTCAATGCACATTGATAAATGTATAAACACACCATAATAAGTAACTAAGTTGCAACTAAATAAACATAAGAGCCTATTTTTGGATGGAAAATCCAATACAATACTCAATATGGAAGGATGTGTAATTTAGTGGTCGCACCATAGTCACAAAAATAATCATAAGTTTAAAATACAATGACTAGTTGTAAAAATGATAATGTTGAGTTGCAAATGATAGGTAGTTACGTGGAGTTGCATGTAGTTGCAACTTCAATGGTTACATATAACAAAATTTCCTTTAATATGTACACTTAACATATGAAAATCCATAGATGTCTCCACATAGGGTTCTTGGCATTCATTGTCCTATGTCAATGATTACCAAGACAAGCACTCCAAGTAAGTTTTCTTGACGAACTATATTTGACACACTATAGAACTACTAGAAATTTATGGTGTGCTCCCTACACCATATGAAAATCCCTTGAATTTTTTTATAAGTGATTCATTTAGAGCAGACACCTTCTTTTCCAATCCTATGTCAACAATCATACCTTCTTCCTATTCCTCTTTGAGAGGTTCAAATGGCGTCTCACCTAGCTCCCCAAAAATCGTCTCCACCTCCTTGGCAGCTACAAGCATTTCCTCAACATTGGCATACATCTTCACCACAACAAGTTGCATTTATGCGCAAGGAAACACCTCCTTTGCTCATCATCCTTTGTCTTCCCGTTTCTGAATAACTTATTCAACCAATCAAAGTACAATTGGATTATCTATTGGGGCTCTTACTTGACAAAGCCCATTTTCACCCATAATTCATCAAGGTCTACATTACCAAACTTCTATTGCATGTCTGTTTTCATGTCATTCCAATCTACAAGAGTAGGTTGGAGCTTTTTGAACCAATCTTTAGCTTTACCATGCAAATTAAGTTTTGTAATCTTAAAAAGCTTTACTTTGTCATAACCTCAAACCTTGGATGCCATTTCTAACCTCTTTGTCCAATCCAAGATATTTTCAAACTCCTTCCCCTAGAACAATTTGTCCATTCCCTTAGGACTAATCATAATGCATTCATTGGTTACTCCTAGGATTACAAACTATTACATAGATCTAAATCATAATTAGGAGTAGACATAGAAGTCTATGTGGTCTTCACTCTCCTCCACACATTAATGCAACCCATTTACATCAAATTCCAGCATCCAACTCAATAGTGTGGATGTTACACTAGCATGTTCAATTCTTATTAACCTATCCTTGGGTTGAAACCATTTTTCCATCCTAAGTTTGAAGATTTTCACACATCTATTAGAGTCTATAGGTAATGTTTGAACCCAAATGTTTCTAGCATATGGTGGCAGTTTCTTAATATTTAAATGAAAAAAGGTAAAAAGGTAAGAGTTAAAAGGTTTATCTACAATAGGCCCTTTCCTTGTGACTAGTAATTACTTTCCATGCAATCTTTTAATCATGCAAACTTTTATCCCACACCTTAGATTGCAAAGTTTATTTTGCACTTCTCCTCCTTTCTTGCTCCTTTCAATCTTGCTATTGAAACTTATCTCATTAGAACCTGCATAATCCTAAGTCAAAGCCCTTTCTCTTATCCAACATAACCTATAGCTTAGCATACAAACAACAAATCTAGAAAGTTCTACTTTGATGATTATGTTTCCCTCCTTAAACTCATTATTACATTCAGGCTTGAAGAATTTAACAGAATTTCCCAATGGTAGTGGATTTATAAGTATCCAAATGTCTCCTAATCTAGGTATGTTATTAAGGTTCTTATGAAGCTTTCCAAATTTCTCGCTTTGATTGATAAGGCCATTTAGAGATGTAAAACAATTTGTAGCTACTTGTGTTGATGAGGACCCAACTTTAATCATCATGTGCGAAATTTTCAACCATATTGTTGTTCAGATGAAAAACCTTGATAATGTTACTCCAATTGCAATATTCCCTTGTTTTCCTTCTCAAGGATCAAACCCTACAATTTTGATTGTAGAAAAGCTAGAAATATGTATTACCAATGTACTTGGAGGTGGATGTCCCTCAAAGTGACGTTTTCAAACTCGAAGATGGTGATTTTGTTATTCATCCTACTAGTAACAATTCACCATTGCCTTATATTTATGCATCAACTTCCACTAGATTGAACCTGCTATGATACCAAAAGCAAGGCCACACACAATGTCTAATAGATTAATTCAATGTGAAACATGCACCTATGTGCATATGATTATAGCCCTATTTTTAAGTAACATCAATATTATGCTCTAAATCTAGAAAAATTCTTGTTATTTACACAAAAATTTTAAATGAGGGTCTCTAATGGTCAAATCACTCCAATCTCACTATCTTGAGTTCAACTAGTCATGTCCGGTTTTCTCATTAATAACAAACCATAGCAACCCATGTTGAGTACTTCCCTTCACAAATCCACATTGGAAGTAAAATGGAACACATTGCCTTGAATCCCCTAAACACATAAGCTCCTATGACTTCTTCAGCATTAGGAACACAACAACTCAACCATGAGAACAAATAACACTAACCTAAATACAAACAATCTAAAGACTCCCATCCCACATAAACTTATTCATGAGTTTGACAAAGAACCTAGTCCTTCAAATAACCATCGCCAACAATTATAGACGTAAATGGACACAAATATTCCTTCAAAGTTCCCAATCTTCAGGGTACTTTCTCATGAAACCAAAACTAGCACACTAGATTTAAACGCAAAAGACACTACAACTCACGTTGAGAATTTAAGATGACCACTCTCAAAATCCTTCAAAGTTTTCATCCTCCCCTTGATCATCAACCTTTAAAGTTCTTCCTACAACTAACTTCTAATTGTTGAAGCACATGGCACAACAAAGATCGCATTGCCTCAACACAAAGAAGCCACATTGTACAAATTTACACTCTATATTCGTCAAAATGCAAGAAATTGCCATTTATCTCTCCACACATCCCAAAAATTTGTAAAAGAAAAAACCTATCCACCCCTCCTAACAACTCCTCCTTTTATCCTCCTTATCTCTTCTAGATCCTTGATTGACGTCCATCAAGACACCCACACAAACAAGAAATGCACCCAATGAAAACACAACACAATAGGCACCATTAAAAATAAAAGCAAATAGTGCACGTCATATATGGGTGCAAACAAACAAATATGTGTAGAAAACATCCACAACACCAAAGATATTTTTGGTTCACTTTACCATCAACTACCAAGAATATGTTGTTTTCTACTTTTAGCAATTGACAACATTGTTCCATCCACATTAAGATTTCATCCCATATGTCTTCATCACAAGTATGTTGCATGACAATACCATGTAGCATTGTAGTTAAACACATTGCAGTTTCCATGGCGATAATCTCCACTATACAACATTAATGAAACGTTGAATGTATTTGCATAGAATACATATTACCGATTTGTAAAATACTTCCATACGGCCAAATTGGCAACATATCTCTTGCGATATCATAGATTTGAATACCAAAAAATGTAGAACACTACAATTAGCTATTTGAAGTTGATAGTACAATGGGATTCAATGGTCAAACTCTCATGAATGAAAGTGACCAAATTTTGAGGATTATAATATTGAAAGATGAATTTCATAGCTCCAATTAAGTACCCACACCATAGGCAATCACAAGTCCCTTTCAAGAGATAGAATGTGAGTTTCTTTACCAAAAAAAATCTTTTTATCTTCAATTACAAGATTTGTTTGTTGAAGAGACACACCTTACTTACAAGGTCACAATTTCATTTATGTAGGAAAATCTAAAACCCTTGAAATAAGCTTTTGTTAAAATAAAATCTTGGTGAACTACCTTATGATCAATTTTTGGCAAAAGACAAGAGGATTCAAAACTTGTTGCAAGTCTAATTGTAATTTTTGGACTTTTTCTAAATTAAAAATTTATTGGTAGATATCAATTGTTAGCCTAATTTTGACACTGGCCTATTGTGTGAATCATGCTTTATCACCCCTAATCATTCATTGTCGTTATCTTAACATGGAAAAGTCAACTATGTCATTAAAATAAAACCAATACCACATGTGTCGAAGTTTATGTTTTATGTGACATTTATTCATCACCATAAAATGTGTCAATTCTTTCACATGTGAAAAACAGAAGGACATTGACAATTTATGTGCTTCTATTTACAACCTAGTTAATCTTTATATTAACTTAGTTTAAGATAGGAGATATATTATACCCCTATGAACATGCTTTTAAAAACCTAAACCTTTGTTGTCATTATCTTAATAAAAACAAATATTTTCATTAATCACATTAACTTGCCATAGTAAAATGTTAATCATTCTTTGAGGTGATGGGGAGGATCTTGAAAAGGTGCAAATGAGATAGATGTGATGGAACATTTTGAAATTGAGATAGAATTTCAGGGGATACAAGCAAAGGGGTATAAGCATATATAATGATAATTCAACTAATGAGTACTCCTACACAAGAATTAATCAATTTTACATTCAAGGACAACCTCATGGTTCCTATCACCTAAAGGCAAGAAGTCACAAAACACACTACAATCAAGGAAAAGTTATTGTAACTTGGTGAGGATCGCTTGGCTCGGTAGCAATTAGGAGGAAATGGTTTTGGTGACAAAGGCTTGTCGATCAAAATGGTTTTTCAACAAAAGGAATAACTCTAGGTGGTGCTCAAAGAATTGTAACTCAATTTTGTTAATTTACTTCAACACAGCAAGGAAAGGGAGGTGGATTTTTTCACCTTGGTCTAAACAACTCAATTAAGGCAACTAGAGTGTTAAAGGATTTGAATGGAATAAAAGAAACCCAAAAGCAAAAGCTCTAACTGTTGGATTCATTTGGAGAGGGTGTTGGAAGGAACATGATTACAAATAAGATGAATTAAGTGAAAAACATGAAAGTGGTGGCAAAAGGCAACAAGTTTTTGGCTCCATCAAGGTGAAAATTAATATTTTCCCCTAGTTCATTCTATGATATTTGGGGGTTTTGGGAAGAATGTTTAAGAGCCTCAACGGGAAAAAAATTCGCATATTAACTCCCCACAAACTTAAAAGCTAAACATGAAGGTACACATGTTGTCCTACAATATTAAAAGGTTCAATATCAATGGGGAGGTTCACAAGTTGGGCAATTATGTTAAAGGGCTTGTTTCACATGTGGACTTCATTTGTCTTCAAGAGCACAAATTTCATAAAGATAGGGCAACAAAAATTAGGAGGCAAATTTGGCCGAAGGCACGCATGTGCATGGTAGAAACAAAGGAGGGTTACTCTTCAAAGCTCCAACAAGGTAAAGTTGGTAAAAGCAAAACTTGATCTTGATTATGCCCAAATGGGAAAGCATTGTAGTGGCGTACAAAGCCATTGGGGGAAATAAGGTGCAAATTTTGAGATCAAATGATCTTCCATTTGGGAGCTTAGGTATCCTCAACATATATGTACCAAATAATCCAATTGATCATTGTAACCCATGGGAGCTGATGAAAGTTGAAATTTTTGGTGATTCCAACTAGTTATTTTGTGAAGATTTCAACATGCTAAAATAGGTTGCATACAAATCATCAAGTTGTAATAGGTTCATTTTTGACAAAGAAAGGTTCTTTTGCGAAGCGTTAAAAGTGGTAAATTGGGAATCACAAAGTGATCAACAAGCTCCAAAGGGAATCTCAAATACTCATGAAACAACCAAATATCATGGAATAAACAAATCATGGCAAGGCTAGATAGGGTGCACATGCTTAGTAACCTCCAATGGCATCAGTCATGTAACTTGTTGCAATACTATTAAAGGGGATGGAGTTAGGTTTGACCATCATTTAATCTCCTAGGTCGCAAATCTAAAAGCTACCCCAAAGTGGCCTTCCAAATGGAAAATGAACATTTTGCAATGGTGGCATCTTGAAATCGTTTGAAGTTTAAAAGGGTTTATGTCAAGCTTGCCCACTAACCTTGTATCTATTCCTTATAGGAGTAAAAGTGTTAAATCATAGTAATGACATTCTTCATTTTGCACTTTAAAATTCGCGAATTTATGTGGTAAAGCACCTTGTCAAAACATTCTTCGACGCAAATGTTTACCAAATGTTCACCGGTTGATCTATAAAATTCCTTAAAATTCGTGCTTCTTTGGGCTTCCATAACATTCCCGCACCAAGAATGTCATAACTATGGTTGAAAATGGTTAAATCAACTAGGGTAATTACAAGGACCCGTTTCCCTAAAGGTTCCAAGTTTCAGACCATATCATAATATGCTTACAACACTACCCTTTCCATCACTGGGAAAAGGACAACTATGCAAGATTGTAAGTTTTTTGGAAGACTTTTTATTCATTAGTGGGCTTGAACTCAATTGGGGAAAATCCCTAGCATACTGGAACTACAATAAGGTGAAAGAAAGGTTAAGTTGTACAAACACCTTCAAGTGGAATGGGCTAAAGAAGGTGAAATGTCCAAACTTTTAAGGGTCCCATTCGGACTCAATCTAGACGTCAAGGATGCGAATGGATTTTTGGTGGAAAACTATAGCACAAATTTCAATTTTGGAGTTCTTTCCAAGTTCCCTTGGCTGGTAAAGTAATGGGTGTCAACTCTGTCTTGGCTTCCACACTTTAGTGTTTCATAAGGGTATGGGGGGGGGGTTACAAAAAAATAGTGGCAAAATGCAAATCCTTTCTACGAAATTACCAATGGTCTAGGAATGAACACCACACCAAAGCTAGGGTGACTTAATTTAATTGTTGTGCATAGAAGTGCATTCGTGGTCTCGGAGTTAGAGATCCAAAGGATGTTTTTTCAACCTTACTATGCAAATGGGTGGTTTCAACATTGGAACCAGGCAAGTGTAACCTTAAGAATCTATTGCAATTAAAATTAATGAAATGAAAACCTTCACAACATAAACAATGGACAATGGACTTAACCTAGGCTTTGGTAAAAGGCCATGTGTAAACCCTAAACCCTAAACCCATGCTCAAGGGCATGAAGATAGACAATGAGGGCTTGAAAATGCATAATGGACATTTTACAGTTCACACCACCACATTTGGCCAAATTGATTAGGAATGTCAACTTATGGTGGGGTTCAACATTTAGGGGAGGGGAATTTGGTCTTTCAATTTTGAGGGCACAAAAACTCCATAAGGTGGGTTTATGAAGGGTTGAAAATTTGTGGGATATAACACAATACTACAAAAAATGGTTTTTCAAACAATTGGAGTTGATTAACTGGTCTCGTTTAACTAATGGACATGTCCATTTTCATTAAAGGCTTGAAGCACATTTTTTGACCAATGAATTTGACTATAATGATTTATTTCACTAATATATCTAATCAAGTTAAACCACCTTGGTCAAAATGGCCTATGTTCTTTAATCAAATTGGGACATTTTATGCTTATTACGTACTTACTTCCTACTTCCTACCTTCCAACCTTCCATTTACAATTTTACAACCTACCTACCTACCACTAACCCACCCACCTAGATGTCGTACCTATTTACCCACCCATCCACTCACCTAGATGTACTACCTAACTATCCACCCACTTATAACCTACCTACATATTAACTACCCACTACCCACTACCCACCCACCTATCTAAATGTAGTACCTACCTATCCACCCATTTATAACCTACCTACATATTAACTACCTACCCACCTACCTACCCACTTGCCCACCTACATGGATGTACTACATACCTACCTACCCACACACCTACTTACATACATGTATTACCCACATACCCATCCACCTACTTACATACATATTACCCACCCACCCACTCGCCTATCTACTTACCCACATACTTACTTACCTACTCACCCACCACCTACCTACTTATCACTAGTAGAAATCAATCAAAATGTAACCAGTCCATTTACGACTATATGCGACTTGTAGTCATTTGCGACTATATTTCGAAATATTGCAACTACAAGATCAAATTTTAACTATTTTCGTCATTCTCACAACTATGATGCAACTATAAAAAATTTCATCCTATTGGTTGGATTGATTTTACATTTATTTTCATCCATTAATAGGTTGATATGTCCCATTAGTCGCAATAGTCACCAAATTATTTACATCCTAAAGGTATTCTACAATGACATAGGGGTGTATTTTAATGTATGTACTAAAATTATATATAATATGCATACGTATCTATACTATTCATAGAATGTGTACACTAGAAGAAAATTGTGTATTTTCGACTAGTGTTTGTAACTAAATTTTAGCCGCAAGAGACATTTTGCAACTAAAATCCCTATAGTCACCTAAGACAAGTCGCATAGGATAAATTAGTCGCAAATGACAAAAGGTATTGTATGAAAAAAAAGTCAACAAATACATTTCATCCTTGGACTACATTATATACGTATTGTCACATGCGATAAAGATGCAACTATTTTGGTAACAATTAAAGGCAAAATGATGTGTTGCCACGTGTTTTAATATTTGATTATTTAAAATATTATTAATATTATTTTGAAATAATTTAGGACGTTCAATTCTAATACTTGGATGATCTTATATTATGACATGTGGTCCAATGTAAGTATGCCACATGGCATTAAGAAGAAAAATATTAATATATTAATATTAAGTTAGTAGGTACCTAGGTAGGTACACAAATATGTGCCTACAAACTTAGGTTACATACCAACCTACCTATTTAGGTTAAAAAAATAAATAGGTACGTTCTACTTTCCTAGGTTAAATACCTACTCATATAGGTAGGTACTTAGATAAGTAAGTACATAGGTCAACCTAGGTGGGTAGGTCAAACTAAGTACCTACTTAGCTAGGTAAATAAGTAGGTTGGGAAGGTATGCACTATAAAAATGTGCATAATTTGTTTTTTTTTTAGGTTGACCTTTTTTATTAGTTCATCCCATGTGCACAAATTTCTTAATGTGAAATTGGATGATCACACCCCTTTGTTTATATAGTGTTCAAAATAGGAATGAAAAACAAACAATATGGGATAAGTTTTGAAGTTCCAACTTCCTCACAAACTAAGTTGTAATTTCAAAACTTTCTTCATGCCTTACTTTCTTAATTTTTAGGTTTCTAAACAATTCAAATGCTAGATAATTAAATAATCATTTAATTAATAATGATTAAATTTACATGAATTTAAATTATAAATTACACACTACAAATATTTAATATTCAGTATTAATTATTTAAATAACAATAAATTTTAAATATTTAACAAACTAACTATCTAGTAACAAATTATTAATACATAACTCAAAAATAATTAAATATTAAAAAAATTTAAAAAATTTTATTACTTTCTAGAATCTGTTCGAATTATATATAATACAATTAATGTAAAACTAATTTAATTATTATAATTTTAAAAATAACTATCTTAAATATTTATGTTAAAATTATAAATAATGGATTAACAAATACTATTAGAAAGTAAATTCTTACACGATTTTTTTAATAAATTTATTCAATTAATTACATTACTTATTGTATAATTACATTTAGTTTGTAAAAAAAATTATAGGTCAAGTAATTTTTTTCTTTTGCTAATTATTAACTATAAATAAAATAATTTGCAAAACATAATGTTAATTTTCATAATTACTTTAAAATTACTATAAAATACTTATCATAGATGATTAATCACAGAATTTAAAAATTATATATATAATTCATGAAATTAAAATCAGCAAAATAATTATTTTAACTACATTATAGGTTTTCCAAATTTTTAATTCAAGTTTGAAGTTATAAATTACAAAATGTGAATAATTATGTTCAATTAGAAAATAACTGTGCACATACTAATTACTTCTTGTATGAAGTACAGTAGAACCTGTCTAAATTAATACTTTCGGGACCGAGGGTTTTGTATTAATTTAGACAGGTATTAATAAAGAGAGGGTGGGCCTTGCCGCTTGTTTCTTGGCAGCTGTTGATCATGTGAACCACGAGACTGATCAGTTGCAGGTCGCTCTCTGTGGTCCGCAACAGTTAAGGGTGCTCTACAAATCCATGCAGATAGATGCTATCCCCGTGAAGCTGGAGAAGGTCATTCCAGCTTGGTTGCAGCAACTCATGGGAGGAAGGAGGGATCTACATGGAAATTGCCGACAAAAAACTGGCACAAAAGCAAGAATATAGCTTTGGGGCCACACAACCCGCGCAAGCTCCCTTGCACACAAGTCGCTCCAATTGGTCATCACAAGCTGCGCCCAACAACACTTTCTCTCTACTCGCAGACACTTCCGACATTATATAGATAATTCTCTGCTCGCGCCATTAGAGCTTCCATGATTTCTAATGTTCTTGTTTTGAGCCTGTGAGCGGAATCCTAGATGCTCCTGTAAACGGTGGCGAGAATTCTAGAACAGCTTGCTCAGCAATACTAACCAAACCTTTCTGCAGCCAAATCAGCAACTTCTTTGAAGCCAAATCTTGAGCCTGCAAGCATCTACAAAGATGCAGTAACTTGAGGGGGATTTGAACTTGCTGAAACATAAGTTCTAGCACGCTTCATCAGTTTGGTGAAGGTTTTGGCTCTTTTCCTTTCTTTTGTGGCTTTTTAATCTTGTTTCTTTCCTTGGATTCCTTCTCTTTTTGGGTTTTGTTGAGCTAGCCTCCCGTGTCACCATGGTTTGAATCTTTCCTATACTACCGGTTGATCTCATGTATGACATCTACTAGTACTGCCACCGCCCTCCACTCACTACACATGAGGTGATGAGTCAAATTTGGGGATGTGATGTTAGCTCGCTGGTCATTACAACCCATACCATGTTGTTGCTGTTGAAGAACACTCTGAAACATGTGTGTGACTGTTGTTTGCAATTGTTCAAAATTACTCTCTACCAAATGCAGTTTTCTTTTTCATTTCTTTTAGGGTTTTCATTTCCTCTTCTTCACTGATCTGTTGTGGGACTGGGTGGGGTGGCTTGCAAATCCTTGGGGAAACCTAAGCAACCAGCTTGCCCTTTAAGACCACAACATTTGCGAGTCGTGGCGTTCACATTGGGATAGCACCAACCCACAACCACAACTGCAGCCACAACCAGAACCACAACATAATGGCTTCAAAAAGGTCCACCAATACAAACATGACCAACGAGGTTCGGATAGCTCTTTGTGAGCACAAGAAAAAGCATCCATCGCTCACGCAAGCAGACTTGATCACGTGGCTTCAGGAGACGCATAACGTTTTTGTCAGTCAGGGAACGATTTCTCTGACGCTCAAACACTCGGATGAAATCCTTGCCAAGAAGGAGGATGTGAACCGAGCGGCAAAGCGACAACGGACCGTGAAGTACCCATTGATGGAGACAGCTCTGTACCAGTGGTTCATCACATACCAGGACCAAGTCAATATGTCAGGTGACCTCACCAAAGAGAAGGCTGCGTACTTCCTTGCCGAACTCTACCCTGACCACGGGGCCTTTGAGTTCTCAAATGGGTGGCTAGAGTCATTCAAAAATCGCTACGGCATCAAGTCCTATCGCCGCTTTGGGGAGTCTGGATCAGTCAACATGGCTATGATTGAAGAGAGCTTGCCGCAGATTCGTTTGACTCTGGATCAATATGAGCGGCGTGACATCTACAACATGGATGAAACTGGATTGTTTTACAGAATGCAGGTAAGTGCAGCATGATACTGTATGCCCACTGCCAAACCATCGACTTATTTTCACTAACACATGACATCTTAACAAGTGGACAATTCCTTGGCCACAAAGCAGCTTGAAGGACGCAAACAGAACAAGGACCGTCTCACGCTGGCTGTGTGCTGCAATGCTGATGGCTCGGACAAGCTTCCACTTCTTGTCATTGGCAAATATGAAAACCCTCGCTGCTTCAAACACGTCAATCGAGACAGCTTTGGATGTAAGTACCGAAGCAACCGGAAGGCCTGGATGACACAAGTCATTTTTCTCGAATGGCTGAAAATGTTTGATGCACGGATGGCAGGGCGTAATGTTCTTTTGATTATGGACAACTGCAACGCACATATCCCATTAATGCAGCTCGCATCTACACTCTGCAACACAACCGTGTTCTATCTGCCACCAAACACGACCTCGAAGATTCAGCCTTGCGACGCAGGAATTATCAGGAGCCTCAAGGCTTACTTTCGGCGCCGTTTCAATTGCCTCCTCATTCAGCGCCTTCAGGACAAGGTAGCAGACCCCGAGAAGATCAACGTCCTCGAGGCTATGCACATTGCTGTTGCAGCCTGGAGCATGGATGTGAAGCCAGAAACAATCCACAACTGCTTTCGCCATGGCCGAATTCGTACCACTGATGCTGATGTGACACCGGTCTCGGAAGAGTCGCTTATTGACCCTGAGGTGATCAAAGACCTCAAATAGCAGGTTCAAGAGCTTCGGTACCGAAACCCAATGGATATTCGCAATCTCATCGACTATCCTGCTGAACACGAAGTTGTTTATGTTCCGACTCAGGAGGAAATTGTGCAGGACCTCTCCAGCAATCCTGTGCCGGAAGATGAAGTGGAGGCCGACGACAGTCAAGAATCTATTCCTGTGAAGGCAACTGAAGCACTGCAGTGTGCAAGTTTGTTGCAGTAGTTCTGGATGCAGCAAAACATCGTCGACCATGAGATGCTTGCTGCCATCCAGACAATCAAAGAGAAGATCAACATTATGAGGTCTAGCAAGCTCGTTCAGAAGCCAATCTCGAAGTATTTCTCCAAGGTTTAGTTGCCAAGATGTAGAAAAAATTGTGTCAAACTATGTCTGCCATAGTGGTTATCAATATAAAAAAATTCGGGACCGCCTGTGGAGTATTAATTATTAACTTTTGGAGGTTTATTAATAAATGTACGGGGCCCGACTTGGGACCGGACCGCACATATTAATTATCACAGTTTATTAATTTAGGCAGTATTAATTTAGACAGGTTCTACTGTAATTGCAATGATTTTAAAGTAATGTCACATTAATTACATTAATTTCGTTAATTAATTTCTTCTAATATAAAAATATAAATTTAGAAAATATACAAATCTATGTTACAACAATTATTATTATGTGTAACTAAGGTTTAACAGAAATAATCATTTATAATCATTTATAAAAGCGATATACTATGGATAATACTACTAGAAAAAACCCTTAAAGCTCAATCAATAATTTCTTGAATTATAATATAAATTTAAGATTCCAAAATAGTAATTCAAAATTCAAATATCAAATTCTAGATCAAATAAGTTTTTTGAAGTTCAATAATAAATTTCAGAATTGAAATGTCAATATTTAAATTAAAACAATAATATTCAAAATTAAAATGTCCATTTTAACACTCAATTAATAATTTTCTGAATTGAAATATTAATTTCAATAATCCAAAACATAATTTGGAATTCAATTTTCAATTTTCAGGTCAAATAATTTCTTAAAATTTAAATTTAGAATTTCAATATCAAATTTCAAGCTCAAATAAAAGTATTTAAAATCAAAATGTCAATTTTTAGACTCAATATTGTTTTTTGAATTGAAATACTGATTTTTAGATTTGAAAATAATAATGTAAAAATCATATTTTAATTTTTAGATCAAATAAATTTTTTGAATTTAAATAAAAATTTCCAGAATTGAATTGTCAATTTTTAGAGTCAAATAAAAATATTCACAATTGAAATGTCCATTTTAAAACTCAATTAATAATTTTCAGACTGGAAGTATTAATTCTGAGAATCCAAAATAATAATTTGGAATTAAAATTTCAGGTTCAAATCAAATGATTATTTTAAAATTTAAATGAAATTTTTTCAGAGTTGAAATATAAATTTTAATATTTATTTTAAAATATTCAAAATTAAAATGTCCATTTTTATAATCAATTATAATTTTCTGAATTGAAATACTAATTTTTGGATTCGAAAATATTAATGTAGAATTCAAATATCAAATTTTAGATCAAATAAGCCTTTTTAAATTTAAATTGAAAATATCAT
Source organism: Sphagnum tenellum (assembly GCA_963921925.1). NCBI lineage: Eukaryota > Viridiplantae > Streptophyta > Sphagnopsida > Sphagnales > Sphagnaceae > Sphagnum > Sphagnum tenellum. Next base: position 18,522,905 of record OY998145.1, read on the forward strand.
GTTCAAATCTAAAATCTAAAATCCAAATAATGTTTTAAACAATTGAAATAACAATTTTCAGATTTGAATAAAAAATTCAAAGGTCAATTATTAATTTTGAGATTCATTATATGAATAGTATACATACGTATGCATATTATATATAATTTTATTACATACATTAAAATACACCCCTATGTCATTGTAGAATACCTTTAGGATGTAAATAATTTGTTGACTATTGCGACTAATGGGACATATCAACCTATTAATGGATGAAAATAAATGTAAAATCAATCCAACCAATAGGATGAAATTTTTTATAGTTGCATCATAGTTGTGAGAATGACCAAAATAGTTGAAATTTGATCTTGTAGTTGCAATATTTCGAAATATAGTCGCAAATGACTACAAGTCGCATGTAGTTGTAAATGGACTGGTTACATTTTGATTGATTTCTACTAGTGGTATATACCAAGATGGTGAATAACATCCCAAATAATTGGGTTATGGAATTGTCAACACCTATGAAATCTTTCAATAGGGATGAATGGTTGGGCTTGTTTGAAGAACAAACAGGGAACCCCCAAGGTTACCAAACAATTTATGAGCTCAATGTGCAATTTAGATTGCTTCATCCTTGTTCTACATAATCAAGCCTGACATGCACTTGAAGACATGTCAAGTTGTGTGTTAGGCAACACCTTAGAGGGGCAACCTTCAAATTGTTTTATGGAGCAATGGAGATGTATTTTTTGACCTTGGTCAATGGAGTTGGAATGGGCAAAAGTAGTTTACGGGGTGTAGCTCAAAACTAAAGAGGGAGTTGACCAAATCAAGAGATACCTTCACATGAAATGTGATGGAAATGTGATGTTTTACACTTTCACAAAAATTTCAAGTTGTGATGGCGAAAGGTGTGGTTGAAACATTGAGATAAAAAGGATGTCGATCTCATGTGGGTAGTTTGGCATCAAGCCTTGGATGTTAATTCATGGAAAAGGAAAATAAACAAAAACAACATAATTGAACACCCTTCATGTGATTTAGCATCTCTAGAAACAATTATCCATAAATTTTAATCGTGCCAAGAGTGAAAAAGACCTAGGAACTAGCTTTATCCTTTTTATTCAAACTCAAGATGCTTGTCATTGAAGACCAACCTAGGAAAACATTGAGCTTAAAACAATGTCTTTTCAATTGTAGACTCCCCAATAGTCTAAAAAGGTTCAGCTTAGTGTGGGCTTTGTTGTGTGGCATTATTTTGTGGTCCATTTGGATCGAAGGAATGACCTAATCTTCAACTTGGTCAAGTGGCAAGATGTTAGACTTAGGAAAGTGATGTGGGATAGTTTATTAAATTATGGTAGAATGGAGTGGAAGCACACATTGGCCATGATCCAAAATATCTGGAAAAAAAAGGTAAGCTCCTCGAGGTCTTGGACAAAATTATTTTGCTTGCATTGAGCTATTTGTATTAAGGATGGAAGGAAGATTATGTGGTGCTACCAATCATCAACTTGTTGTAGTATTTTATGGTAATTGTTAAGGTTTTAGGTCCTAGGGTTGGATGTCCTCTCAAGTTTGTTGTGTACTAGTCTTTTCTACAATGGATTTTTCCATTTGTGTCAAAAAAAATGTTAATCATTCTGATTATTATATAAAGTGATGACCAAATACCACCATAGGTTTTAATTTTGGGTACAATGATGGTTTTAGGTGTTTTGACCTTGGGACATATGGTAGTTAAAGTTTCTTTTCTTCAATAACAATAACAACAAATTAACATTTGCAAGTCTAGATTTGATGGATGCATAAAACTCAATAGAACATCAAAAATAAAATGCAAATAGATATCAACCATGTGCAAATATGTGAGATAATAGTTTTAAACTACCCAACCGCCTATATTGTTAGGGAATTTCAGCTAGAATCATTTATTAAAAATTTGCAAAGCCCTTGTAAAACATTCTAAAAAATGTTCAAATTTGAAAGCCCGCACATTATTCCCCTACATCACATGCCATAACCTTGCACTTTTAAATGTTTCTTATGAAATAACAAACAATGGGACCTAAAACATCAATCCACAAACTCCACAAGAAGATCAAATATTGGGGATCAGTGAATAAATATATGTTTCAATCTTTGAAATAAATGAAGTTTTACATTCCACACATTTTAAGATTGCTTGAAAATAGCTTGCTAATCTTTTACTCATGCCTTGGAATTGTTGATCCATCATGGCATAAAAATCCAATTTGTGACAAATGTCCTAGCTTCAACAAAATGCAGTTTTTTTCATAAATAAAACTAGATGATTAGTATCATATTAATATCATGTGAACTCCAAATTTCAAAGAGTGTGCCATAGAGAATAATTAAGGCAAGAGAAAAAAAACTTTTTATTGAACTTTGAAACTCACCAAATTATAACACGTAATTACATACACTCCAACAACAAAAACAAGAAATTGTAAATCAAACAACTATCATAGTTTGTCAAACCAAATATAATTCTTTGTTTTTTGAAGTCATATCTTAAACAACTAATTGTATTTACCTTGTATGAATTCCAAGTGAACAATGATTGAATATTTATTGTAACATGTGGAATCCAACTTCATTTATAAAAAAATTATGAAATGATCTATAGACAATTGATTGCAAACAATAATATTTTACAACTTTGAGTCCTCTTCTCTTGTTTCATCTTTCTTACATGCACCCTTCTACACACACTTGTTTAATTTTTGCAACCCCAATTTCATCTCACTTAAAAATTAATTTTTTTCATCTTTAATCTTATCACATCCAATTTTCAACATTTCATTGATTGTTACACCACTAATGTCCCAATTGCTTTACTGTTTTACTGAGGTTGGGAGTTGCACGTTGTTGTTAACATTTATATTTTAATAAATATTGAAAACTTACAAGCTTTTGGATATCACATTTAAAAAAGGAACATAATATTAATAACATTTAAATCTGATGAATGTTTAATAAATTTCAATTTTGGATATTAAATTCTTAGAAGTAAGACATTACACATTTAAATCTTATTAAATATTTGGAAACTTTCAAAGTTTTGGACATCAATTTTTTAGAAGTTGCTTGTATTAACATGTGATTTCACTTCATACAACTATAAATCCTTAAAGTATCGTGTAAATTTCATGACCTTTGGCACATGACCCCTACAACCATTTGGGAAATTAATACATGTGGATTTATATCCCATCCTTCCACCAACAACATCTATATTCAAAAATTGAAATTTATTAAACATTTATCAGATTTAATTGTTATTAATATTTAGAAACTTTCAAAGTTTTGGACATCAATTTTTTAAAAGTTGCTTGTATTAACATGTGATTTCACTTCATACAACTATAAATCCTTAAAGTATCGTGTAAATTTCATGACCTTTGGCACATGACCCCTACAACCATTTGGGAAATTAATACATGTGGATTTATATCCCATCCTCCCACCAACAACATCTATATTCAATCATGATTTCATCAATTGATTACAACCATTGTGGTAAAAAAAATCATTTCAAAGAATGATTGATTGGGATATAATTCTTGTGAAGGAATTTCTAGTTATCATATTAACACTAAATATAATGAAAAGAAGAAAACATAGTTGCCTTAGATGTTCCTTCACATTTTATTCACACCTTATTCAAGTTTTAAATAAGATAATTGTTTATAAATTTGTAAATGTTTTTTACAAATGAGTGTATAGAAATTCAGCCCACATATGATCTTGAAAACATTCAGTCAAAATATGCTTTTGAAAATATACTTAAAGGATTTTTTCATTTACAAAAAATAAACATATTTATCAATTGCCAAATTTTACCATATTAAATATAAGCAAAGAATAAACATTGACTTTTATCCCATCTAGAAATAGGTAGCAAAATAATTTCCTTTGAACTCAAACCTACACAACAAATACAAATAATGATGCCCCTTCTCCCCAAAGGTAAAATGTAATTGATTTTTCTATTGATGATTTATTTTAGGAAAATTCTATTTTCACACCTTTTTTGGCTAGATTCACACCTTTTTTGCCGGTCAGATTTTAAACAGAATAAATTTGACTGCGTATGACCACCTCCCTATGGTTGGCATCACGTCGACCTACGCGATTTATTCTGTTTAAAATCGGGCCGGAAAAAAAGGTGTGAATCTAGCCAAAAAAGGTGTGAAAATAGAATTTTCTTTATTTTATTAATGTGATTATTTCAAAAGCATTAGCCAATGTGATATGTTCATGGTCAAGCTTGACATTTTCATATGACTTATAATATGTTGACCTCATTGCCTTTTGATCTTAAATCAGTGTTCCCTTTGGGTCCATGGGCATTCAATCTTTTATTATTTCAAGGATTTGATTTCAATTTTGGTATTGGGGGTGCTCAATGTGATTAAAGACATCCTACCAAACTAGAAAGGAGATGATTCTATAATGGCAACTAATTGAAAAATGATAACTTCTTTTATACTTCTCTTGCATGTAAACCTTTTCTTAGGTCTTCATTGATGGGACTTTTATGAAGTTGCTTCACACGTACATTTCTTCATATTGCACATCAAAAGAAATTGCATAACCATTAAGTTATTCATCCATAATCGTGAATGTTAACAAAATATTCAAAATTTATGTTCATTTTGCAACCTTTACAAGGACTCTTGAATGATATTCTTCAACATAATTAGATCCAAGTCTATTATGATTGAACTCTTGTACACATGCATTATGCACATCTATATTAGCATGAAAATTTTAGATTCATTTTGTGGCATGTATATATGTTGTAAATACATTCAAATAATGTTGACTAATATGAAATGTACACAAAATGAATCTCAATTTACTTGAATAATATTGGATAGTGATAAAAAATATGCAAGGTTTTTACAATTTTCAAGTGTCGTCTACAACATCAACAACATGTAAACATGTAAAGCATGGTAAAATGAATCACTTTGACATTTTCAAGTTCTATATTTTACACTAGCTAAAATTCTTGCGATTACAATAATTATGAATCTATTAACCCCTAGTATATTTTTGATCAAAAATATTGGTAGACCACCCCTTCAATATCATGAGAGTCTTGAAAGCATTTAGTGTGTAAAAACCTTCTCTTGTCACCTTTGTTCCTTGATTTCCTAAGTTGGCTCCTTCTCCCTATAGTTGTAAAATATTCACATACTTGGTTAATGCACTACAACAAAAGATGTCCTTGTATGCCAAATGATTTCACTGGATGTTGAGTAAATTCACTGGTCATTGTGAATGAAACTTAATGAGGAAGCAATGAATTCACTGGCCTAGTGAATAGGGACTAGTGAATTGCACCTACATTTTGTAGTGGTGATGTGATTGGTTATAATCAATCTACTGGTGTGGCTATTTGCCATTGTTCCTCCTTGCCAACAAATGTGGCAAATGTCTACATACCATGGGTGCCAAACTTGTGCAAGGGACTAATTGTCTTCTTAAAAATATGGAATATCCAAATATCATTTAACTACTAATTCATGGTCCCTTTGTGGTTTGTAGTTGTTTATGATAAAGAAATTGGTTAACATTTTATGTAATAGTTGCATTATGGGGCAAAATAATTACAATATAATGAACCAAGGATGCCAAGATTGAATTAGTTCTTTTCCAAGGATCACATTTGATGTATGACATTCATGTGTTGGTCTAATGTTTCAAATTTTACATTTCTCATACCAAATTTACAACTATGTGTTAGATATACCTATTTTTGACTACATCTGAATCACATATCATATATATTTTTCATCCATGTTTTATACCACTTAAAAATGGAGGAATTTTGCTTAAAACATATCCTCAAATTTCATACATTTTGAGGCCAAAACACATTGATCCAAAAGTGCCAAAATGTGTTATAAACAAGAATTTCGCCACTTTCAATTCATGTTATTCTTTTAATCATCAATATTAGAACCCTCCAATTAAAAAAAGGAATGGTGCGCATTTGATAGGAAAAAGACGTTTGAAAAGAGAGAAATGTTCATAAGCATATTTTGAGTGTTTTAAATATGTAAAAGGGCTCTTGAAACATCATCAATTTGTGTTAAATTTTGATCACTAAAACCTTTCTATTAATAGAGCTTGTTCCACACAAACATTTGATAGTCAAAACTATTGTGCTCCCTTTGCGATTTTTCAAAGATTCAAGAATATAATTTAAAGCATTGTCCACATCCCTTACTCATGTCCTTTTTTGGGAGACATTGCTATAGCTACGACCTAAGGGATGTCTCTCATAATTTATAGGTTTCTAAACATCTCATAAAGGTTGAATGGCCAAATCCCTATATTCCTAAACCCTATCTTTATTTTATTTTTCAAAACTTGTTCCAAGGCTTTGTTTACCCAACTAAGCATCATCACCTTGTTTGGTTTAAGGTACAATTATAACCATGATTTTGTTTTGCATTTTCCTAAATGCAATCTTGAATGGTTTGAAACAAGCTACACCTAAAGGTTGGAGGGCATGCATTAATGTGTGTTAAGGAAGAATATTCCATGTCTAATCCATAGTCTTGAATTTATTCTATTGTTTTTAACATCACAGAAGTGAGTCATGCCCATCTAAAATCAAAAGGTCATAATTGATTTGAAAGACTATTGGAAAATATTTAGCCATACCACAAAGCATACTACCCTTTTTCAATGGTATGTAGCAAAACCACTATACAATGATTTGTGATGTTCCCTTATGGTGGATCCTATGTGGCAAATCACAACCACTAAAACATGGTTTCAATGGGCACCATGCTATTTATAAACAAGTGGGGATTTCATTATCTTTTACAATTACAAAAAAAAAGAAGCAAGTGGGGTGGCAGGTCAACAATTGTTATTCATGAACCAACTTTTCGTGGTGGAATTTGTTGTCATAGAAGGGTGGTTTGTAAATGGGTATTGGAATAGTTTGTCAATTTTTATAGTGGTTGGCAAGTTGTTTATTAGTGGGTGATTGAGTGGTCTCATGAATGGTTTAGGAGTTGTGGTTTTTTCAATGGTTTTATTGGTGGGATATTTATGAATCATGAATTCATAGGTTTTAGTGGTGGGGGTATGTGTAGGGTATTGGTAAGGTTACAAGTGGTTTTGTGGGTGGGGGTGTGGTTGGGTTTATGGTGGTATACAATGTGGTAAATGTATTTTACAATCTCTAGCTAAAAATGGTATTGACCCAAAGGTAATCAAATGCATGAAAATCCCACATATAAGGCCAAAGTGCCACACCAACACATATGGTTCAAAATTTTATATGTTCTATGAATCAACAAACCAACATAATGTGAGTGAAATGTTGTATTACATACAACCATGAAAAAAACCCAACAACATTATTTCTTTGATGGAGCTCCATTGAATGTCATTTTTATGTTAAGGGCATATTCACAATCAAGGTACTCAAAAGGAGTATATAATATATATATATATATATATATAATGTTGATGTCCTTTTGAGTCCTTTTAAATAATTTGAGTTGTTGTTTTAATTATAATTTTGATCTTAAAAGAATCAAAAGGAATGTATTAAATAATGGAATTGACTTCAATTGTCTTTCATGGATAAATATTGCATACATCTATGTTTAGCAATGTTCATACAATGCATTTGAATAAATAATATACGATAATGTATTTTGAAAGGTATAAAATCTATTTTGAAAGAGCAATGAGGAAAATGATGTTCATTTTCTATTTTTCTATTTAGTTGATGTTTTGTATTCATTATGTTTAGAATTTGTGGCCCCAAATGTTGGCAAAATGTGTAAGAAAATTTCATGTAAGAAAATATGTTAAGTTGTATATAAAATTTTATGTACTCATTTTTTGCATTTCTAATTTTTAACCAAAATATTTGTGGATAGTTACATAAGCATGCGAAAAATCACCACCACCATGAAAATTATCATAATTTGAATTATTTAATATCTCCATTTAAATGTATTCCATTTAGATTCTATATTTGGAAAATAACAAAAACAAAGTCCTTGAATCCTATGTCCAAAAAATGGTACCTTGATTGTGAATATGCCCTTAAACTACAAATAACCTCAATAAGGGAGCCCAAACATTACCTCATTGGATTACCCATGATTTTTTACTGAATGTTTTTGGAAATCTCCACACTTAATTTCAAAACTCCTTCCATACAATACTTAAGCCACATCGTCCATCAAATTAAATTATTAAATATAGTAAAAAAAAACTTGCAAATCTGAAAAAAATTTCAACTTGTGATCTCTCAAATAAAAACATGTTAAACAATGTGTTTCTTTCTTTGTTGACAACATACACATTGTATAGGCACCTAGTGGTGCATTCTTCTCCTTAAATAAACTAACATCAAATAATGGATGGACTTTTACTAGTCACATATGTATAAGTACTTAAAAGAAAAATTCAAATTAATTAAGACCCCACTTTAAGTTAATTGAATTGTTTAGTTCAAAGTTGAAATTTGCAATTTGATGTACGTTACTTGCAATGGAGCATGAACATACTATGGGAGAGTCAACATGTTTGAAGACATGAAACTCGAGACAAAATTTGATGCCTCCAATTAATTTGAATAAGTTAACATCAAATAGTGGATGGATTTTTACCATGTATGTATTTTAGTTTTTAGAAAATTAGACCTAGGACCCCACTTCAAGTTAGTTGTGTTATTTAACTCAAAGCCGAAATTTGCAATTTGACATCATGTCATTATACTTGCAATACATGAAGCATGAACACACTACAAGACGCCTAAAAGGTCAACATGTTTTATAAGCTATGGATGGACCCACAAAATTTCATGTGTTTAATTAGTTTAAATAAACTAGCAAATTGATAATTAGAGCCAAAGATGTCATAGGAACTTCTGAAATCTGGAAGGTCCCCACAGGCTGTCAACTAGGCCTTCCAGATTTTGGAAGTTCCTTTCTTAAAGAAAATATGAAACAAAAAATCAGGCATTTGTTTACATGTGGTCTAGCTTTAGATGCTTCAAGATTTCCAGCCCCTCCTCTAAGCCTACCGGCCTCATGACACGAGCCTCCAATCTGGAAGGGCCTAAAGCCAGACCCTTCTCCTAGTTTTGAGCATACATTTGCTTTTGTGTGGTTTTGATTGTTTCTTTTACTTTTTGACAATGGCAGTGACTTCAGCAATAACCCATATTCCCAACAGCTTTATCCAGCTTGGCTTAACCAGACAATGAAGCTGGAAACAATAAGAGTAGAACTGCCTTTGCTTCTTGAAAGCACTTGAACCAGTGTTGATTGGTTAAATCCTCCAGCTCTTTCATCATACTGTATGTGCTGCTGTTGCTGCTGTTGATGGCAATGTTTTTTATGTGTAGAATAATGGAGAACTGCAACTTAATTGGCCAACTTCCAGCAGATGTTCTAGGCTATCCAAACCTAGAGGTCTTGTAAGTATCCAAGTACCCCCCCTGAGTTTCTCTTTCCCTGATGAGATCTGTCTCTGGTATTTGTTTTTTCCCAGAAAAGCCATAAAAATCTCTATCTCAGAAGTCGTACAACTGAAAGTTTGAGTGATCTGCCTGCTGCAGTGTCCTGATGATCACCAAAGGAGATGTTGTAGGACCTGCGCTAGAGTTTGAGCATGCCATCAAGCAAGAGATGGACGTGAAGCCTACTATCAGACTGGAGGTGAAGCCAACCTTCCAAGTAGAATCCAAGGCAGGCAAGGGCAACCACAATTTCAGATCTGCTGGCCAGATTGTGCAGGAGCAGCGAGGAAACTAAGAATTTCTTCATTGACCATTTTGTTTGGCTGATGCACTGTCTGTTAGAGTTCCAGTTGAGATATTCAGATGTCTCTCAGGAAGTACCTTTGCAATCTTGCAGCAGTGCTGATCTGTCATTGAACAATGGGTGGTGCTTTGATGTGAATTTTATTGGTGATTGTAGTGCTGCACCTGCTTCGAGGATGGGTATCTCAAGGAGAATATACCCACAACACTATCTCTTAATCCATATCAAGGAAACTGGATATGGATTAAGAGATAGTGTTGCACCCATGTCATCTTCTTGACAAGTACCTCATTCTTTGGATCTACAGTGAGTGACAAAAGAAAGACCAGAATTTCAGCAAAACTAGTGCATGTTGCACAAAGAGGGAAAGCTGATCTATCCACATTCCATTTATAACTTCCACAATGTGTTCACAAAGCTCTCGTCCTGGATGACACAACAAGCACTTTTGACATCATGACCTATGCACCTCTGTAGACTTGATCAGAAGAAACCCATTAGAATCAGTTTCACCAACATAAGCCTCATTACCAGTGGAAATGGTAGAAGAGGTTTGCACCTGTTCAAATTCACAAGAATTTCTTATCACTAAAGCTTCTAGGTTCAAGGTATGAGCATCTGGAAAATAACTGAATACGTTTAATGTTTACAAACACATTTCAGGATCCAGAAATGTGATTGAAAGTACCTCATGCCCACAGTATAACTGAGTATCAGGTGGCAATGAAGCAAGAGTCACACACAGTTATTCATACATCTGGTCCGGCGTTCCTTCAAAGAATCTGCCACAACCCTCTATAAACTGTGGACATAGAAAATAAACATCATGCACTATGAGCAAATATGCACTTGGGAAGATCCAGAAAAACCTGGCAGTCAGAAAATATTGATCATCCTCCTTACCATGATCCCCCTTGCTTCTCTCTAGAACCTGGGGGAATGACGCCTGCTGATATATGCACTTCAATATTTCCAATGAATGCCCATTTTGATAATCAACACATCAGATTAAAGTCTGTTCTCCAATCCCAAACAATTTCCAGCATTATTTACACAGAAGTGGGGGAAATGTGATGAGTGATGACAATTCACTATTACATTGAGTGATATATGCAATCAAAAATATACCAGTGTGTCACCAGTGAACACAGCAGGCTTGTCATCAGGAAAGTAGCTGATGTGCCCCTTAGTATGACTGCATACATCCACACCAAACTGTTAAAAAGCAAGTGAGGCCTGAAAAAGATTAGACCACAAACACCCCACAAACACCCGTGCTGTAAAGGGACAAACCATTATGTGGGGTCCAAGGAAAGAAGCTAACATACAAAGAAGTCTCAAGTGCTTTAACCCGGATGTTGGAACTTATTGGAAACTCATTATGATGCTGTACTGGATGTGTGCATCCCTCCACTTTGTCCTTCACACCTCCATATACTTTCACATCCTTATGCAGTTTCTTCATACCATTGTTGCCTCCAGCATGGTCCCTGTCCAAAGTACCATGGATTAGGTTAAGAACCGTGCCAAATGCTGTGTCGACAGCTATTGTACAGATTTTGGGTATCCTGCTAGTGGTGGATTCCGGCAAGAAAAATGGAGAATATTTATTTATATTTTAAATGACTTGTTGATAGAAATAAAGTAGTTTATAATCAAGTAACTATTATTTCATATTTCTTAATTAATCAAGTAATTAGTATGAATAATTGAAGAATAATGTTTAACTATTGTATCAATTTATAATCTAATACATAATTAATCAACGAATTTTTTTAACATAACTAATAAGTAATAACTGATTATTTAATTAGTTGGTATTATTTTTAATGTAGTTAAATGATTAAAAAACTAATTTAGTTCATACTTTATATTAACTAATGAATTATTTGAAAATAATGATTGTTAAATAACTAATGTTCAGTTAATACAACAATTATACCATATTAATATGACCTCGGTAATATAATTTAATTATAGCTTAACAATATGGTATTTTTTAAATGAACCATACAAAATGAAAATGATTTTTTTTCCATTCAATATGCCCATAATATGGTCAAATATGCTTAATATTCCTTGAATAAATTTTTTATAGTATACTTTTAATGTAGTTCACAAAACTTGAATGTACACTAATAAATGTATAAACACACCATAATAAGTAACTAAGTTGCAACTAAATAAACATAAGAGCCTATTTTCGCAAATTGAACTCTTTCAAAGTCTTTCAGCAGCTCATAAGTGTGAGACAGTATCAATTTTCATCTACTACTTCAGTGTACACTTAGTTGCTTTACACTCATCTATGCACAGTATAGAGAGTTGATGAGTTGGTCAAGAGGGATCTCCAGTTTGCTTCAAGCCTATTTTCTATTAGGCTTTGGTTTTCTAGAAGCCAAAAATTGGTTCCTGACTTTAGGTAAATGCTATTGTTGGTTGCAGGTTGATTTTGCAGGATCATACAACATACTAAGTAGCTTGCACTAGTAACAATAGCAATTGGATACATGTTAAAAATTTGAATAGAGAACAACCTGAATAGAGGTTTGAATAGATTTGAATTTTTTTTGTAACATGCGCTAAGTAACCAATTGAACACCCAGTAAAATTTAAGATATGGATGGAAGCCTAGCTTAAACAGATCATGGTAACAGGTATATCAGATCAATTATGGGGATGTGCAATGGTGAAGAGTATGGCACCCATGAAAGGCATGAAAGGGATTGAACCCAACTCCAGAAAATGCAAGGACTACTCAGTGGAGATCTAAGTGCACATAAAGGACCAAGATATCCAGTACTCATCAACAAATACATTTCTGAATGGAGCATCTCAATGTACACCAAAACATCCTAAAGTTGTAGGTTGTATGAATCCATATGCTCATCACCTCTGTGTGGAAGTAATTTGAAGAGATTATTCACATGTAAATGACACTAACAAGGCAAATATTGGCTACCATGCAAATTAATTGGCCTATCTGAAGCATAATATCAAGATTCTCAACAACCCATGAAACAATAGTGGACCCAAAAGCAAATGCTACTTTGAGTACTCGGTGCTAAATGTTCAAGTGTTTATTACCAAGCTAATGGAATTTCATTACCATAACTTGAAATTAAGTTGCTATCACAAGTAACATAAAACCCAACTAATATGTTTTGTTCCCAAAGACTAGGATTCAAAGGTATGCACAAAAGTTGGCTGAAGACAAGCACCAAATATCCCTTGATTAAGGAATAATCCAATATGGTTTAAACACATTAGACAATTAGTGTATGAAAGTCCATACATCTTCCCACATAGGGTTGTGGGCATTCATTGTCCAATGGCAATGCTTACCAAACTAGGAAACACATGTATCGCTGGTCCAACAAAGTGTTGCTGACGAATTTCAATGGTTTCATCTAAGGGCAAGCCATTCAAATGTGTCATTGCAAGATTAATGAACATACTTAGCATATAATCTTGTTGACATCTTCTTCCAAAAGTGACTTCGCCTTCTTCAATTTCAAACATGTACCTTTTCACCTCAAACTTGTAGGGTGCGAACTCAAAGGGATTATCCTTGGATACATCCCAACTACCAACAATTATTGGTGTGAAAGTATCACGATATCGCAAGAAGCTCGTAGGGCCCCGGCTAGTCTTAATGCTTGTTGGAATGCAAAACTTATAAATCAGATCTTCTTGAAAATTGCGTTTATGGACATTGAACCCATCAATTTGTTTCACACCTCTTATTTCTTCAACATCAGCCCTTGAAGAATTCTCCCCTAGAGAATTTGTTGTGTCCTCATGACCTTCAACTCGCATTCCAAAACCTGCAATCATACCTTGAGCAACTATCTTCCTTGACTCTAGGTTAGCAATGCTTCTAGCCTGCCCCAAAGTTATGGTTGTTATTTCTTTTGTGAATTCGCCCTCCTCACCCTTTTGTGCACTTGCAAAAAATTCTTTTAGATCTGTTCCTTCGCATTCTTCTGAAAGCCCTCGAAAAGAAATCTTGATATCATCTTGGAACCACCCAAAGTAATGTTCAGAGTCTATATCATCACCAAGATTGCATTGTGTTTGTGTTGTCACATCTAGGAATTTAGCCCCTATTTGGTCTCGAAAAAACACAATCATCAATTTTGGGTTCATAGATGCTGTCTCGATTTGGCCTAGAATTTCATTAACATCATGGAATCTCTGCCCGGGCTCTGGATAGACTTTCACTGTGTATGTACGAGGAACCATTTTTGGTTCACTAGAAGGTCCAGAATCAGGGTGTGGATCCCCACCAGGTGGTTTGTTTTCATCATCCTTTTCATCACCCTTCCCCCGTTTCCGCCAAATTGATGGCTTCAATAGTGACCAATTTCGTACACTTTTACCTTCTTCCTTCCCCTGTTGACTGCTTCCACTTGATGAAGCTCCTGCAGCACTTGAAGATGATCCAACTCCTGAAGGTCGTTTGGTCACATGAGGATCACGCTCTTTCAATGCCTTGTATACTTCCGCCACCTTTAATATTACACGAAAAAACATGTTGCTTTCTTCTTTCTTAATCATTGTAATAATGTGATCTCCTTGGAAGTCTTTCAAACCCACTCCAAATTGTTTTGTAGCTTGTTTTGCTGATCGCAAACTCATGGTTTTATTATTGTCCTCTTCCATCTTTGGCATCTTGAAACCAATAAGTTCAAAACCTCCCAAATCTTGGACTTCCATGAACATAGAGGCCAACAAACTTTCCCAAGCACTTTCACTTAGGGCCTCCACTTTCACATCTTTATCATTTGTGATTGTAACTAAGGCCTGGTGCAGTCCCACTCCCACCACCTTGCTCATACATTGTGCATCCAAAAAGAGGAACTCAATGCAATCCATTTCAACATTTTCTCTTGCACCTGCAAAAATTGTTGTGTCCTTCAAAAAAATTGAATGAAGCTCATGGAAGTTTGGAAAAATTGTTGAACTTCCATGCCTTTGAGGCATTTCAATTTTTTGGCGTAAGAATGTTTGCAATTTGTGGGCCTCTTCAGTAAGCATATCATGGTCTTCATCAACATTGCAAACAACATGTTGGACAACACATTGTCTTTCATCCATTTCCTTGTCCCTATTTCACCCAACATGATGTACATAGAAGATTAGTTACAAATTAAAGAGAATAGAATGAAACCCACCACAACCACAAATTTCATTTGTTATATTCAAACATGGAATGTATCTACCTAACGCTAAAAAAATGAACTTAATTAAATATTTAGATATAGTTGGCAACTAATGCAAAATATGACACACATGTTGACTAGATCAAATAAATGTGCAATGACTTGGATGTTTTTTCCATCATGTAACAACTTGACATTGTGTAACAAAATCAAGTCATGAACTTTTAGTACCTGTTTTGTCTTGTTGATGTGCTAGCAGTTTCCATGTCTCTCAATGCCTCTTTATCTTTTGTTTCATTCAATCCGAGTGGAATTTCTCGACCATGTGCACATACTTATGTCAAAACTAGAACATATAGATTTGGTTGGCTCATGTGGCATATAATTAAAGTCCCAAATTTATGTCATAAAACTATAAAGGATGTTCATAAGCATGTGTAAAATAGCATGAAGTTGGCTTATAAGTTCAAAGTTTGGTGTGGAAAGATCATCACCTTCTTGTCATCAATAGTTTGATGTAGACCCTTTGGTAAAAATTGTTGTAGGAACTCTAGTAGTGTATAATAACTTGGGTCTTCCTTGGAAGTAGGTGTGCAAATGTCATTATTATCCACGACATCATTAAATTGGTGTTCCAAATCAGAATAATCCTTGATTTCCTGAATCAAACCACATTCACCTATTAAAAAATAGGCTAACTCACCAATTACTCCTTGCCTTGTACATTGTTGGAGATCCTACACATCATTTCCTCAATATAACTTGAAGCAATATGCTTGCCAATATAATATCCTCCTAGCTAACTAACTATTTGATTGAAATATAAATTAATTGCAAATACATGTAAGCTTTCCAAAATAGCCTAAAGAAGTGGGGACGAATTGGTAAATAAAACCACAAACCCAACCGATTAGTCAACAACTAAAGCCTCCAACAAGGATACGTGTTACACAAGATATTTTTGACCATCATAGTGAGATATAGATAGCAAAATGCACAATCCTTGGTCTCCAAATAAATACATCCCATTCATGAGATGGAAAAAAATAATTTACAGATCAAAAATTGATATGGAACAAGCAATTGGGTCCTAAAATGATTGTGCTTAGGATATTTTTGAATGGGTATTCCAAAAGATAAAAGAAAACTTATATCAAGTAAGGGGCAACACCTTCCAAAAGTGGCAAATTTAAATCGGAGAGGGCCTCCTAATCAATTGGTGTGGCCACCAAGTTTATGAGGAAAGGCTAGTGATGGACTAATTTGAAACGTGGCCCACTCTACAATCTCAAGGCTCCTTTGCGATAATATCTATTGACCTTAGAAAGTACATTTTACATCCTAAGCAACTAATTGGAGTATGGATAAAAACTACAAACCTGCAAAATTGACTTGTTCTTGTTTACAACACACACGTTCACCTTCTTCAAATCCAAGGCAGCTTCAAAGCGTTTAGACAACTCCAACAAGTAATCCTCAACAGTTTTAAACATGAAGCTGAATAACCTCCATGGCCAACCTTTGTTTGTGAACTTTGTGTTGGTTCCAGCATAAAACACTATGCCACATAGATTGCTTAGTAAGTCTTTGAATATATGTGAACGACCATGAAGCTCAACCAATGTTTGTTTGAGCATCAAGCCTCCATAGCCATGTCCCACAAACACCAATGGGCGGTATCCATCTCCGCCTCCAATCGAAAATTCCCAACGCAAGGTCCGAAGACTAAAAGAAGGGTGACACACCAAGAAAGATGTAAGGAAAACAAACTGTCACCTTTAATGCATCATTATCATCCATGACCCATTTGGAAGTGACAAGCTGTGTAGAAACGAAAGGCTTAATTCTTATCACAACATATCTTTCAGAAGCAAGGCATTGGAATATTTGGGAAGTTTTGAAACGCCAGTTTGGATGCACGACTCGTTACCCCCCCCCCCCCCCTCCTCCCCCGGTATTTTGCCATCAGGGGTGAATTGCTTTGGGGTTTAGGCTAGAAATTGGGTGCACCCCTTTTGGAATAAGTGTAGCCCAATCTTCTATGCTACTCAAATTAACTTGCACCCACATTCATTACATTTGCACAAACAACACACAACCACTTACCACTCCTTGGCAACACGGTCCCAATTGTCCCAACTCTGCTTCTCCGAGGCTCTGGCCGAAAACCGACGTTAAAGGGGAAAAATCACGACATCGAATTTCAACAATTCGCACATTGCTGCCGAGGTCTTCCGGTAGCCATTGCTGGCGCCAACACACCTCTGGATGTCCTTTCTGCACCCATCTCTCCCCGGGCTTCCCGAACAGTTCTCTCCAATGATCTTCGAGGTCGCTGAAGAACACGACGTCCATGTTTGTGACCCTGCGGTCGCCTTCTGGCGGCCATAGTTGTTCGGCCCGCGGGCGGATCTGCAACCAAAAACACAAAGCTTTGCCAAATGGGATCAGCAACTCAGCTCATCTTCCTAACACTACAATAGCTGTGCCAAAGCCCTAAAACTGTCGGAAACAACAAGAGCCCATCTTGGCCGTGTAGGAGAACTGAACTCATTAGTTTACGAGTTGTTGAAAATCTCCACACCGAAGATCGCATCGATGAATAAGAACTCCACATGGACTTGTTCAACAATCCCAAAGTCACAAAAAAACACTTTGCAAAATGGAGCCAGAACTCACGTCCATGATCGCGCAATCGGCTGGCACGCCTTCAGCTTAGAGCAGCTGATCCCCGACGACCTGACGAAACTTAATCCAATCCCGCCTAAAATGAACCTGCAAGCAAGTACTGAGGATGAAAGTTTGTCAAGAGAGCAAATGCTTGACACCCGATAAAATTAGTCTCGATCTCTCTCAAACAAGGTGGGATGATGTGACAACGTAAAGGCTTGGCAGCAGATGGGGGAGGAAGACGGTGGCTCCGACAGACCCAAAGTCGACAATTCAGCTACCGGACCAAAAGTATACGCCGATTGGAGTCTAAAACGAGTGGAGGAACGGGATTTCCGCAGGAGGGCCCCTGCTGCTTTGCAAGTGGGGTCTAGCTACAAAGGGTGATTTTTTTTGCTGGCCTCCAAAAATCAAATACCCTGCTGTGATATATACCACCTTTCTCATTCTTCGACAAAGTCAAATAATTGCCCACAAACCATCACTTCTTTTCCGGTTCTTTCATGAAACCCAGCAGTTCTTTCAGCTTTTTGAAATAACCAAAACTAGTCCTTCTTTCATTCTGACTTTTTTTCAAATACCCACAACCGTCGTTGTTTGGTTCTCATTTCTTCAAATACCCAGAACTGGCTGCTTGCGTCTGAATTTCTCAATTGCCTGGATTTGGTGGTTATTAAAAAAAATCAAATGCCCACCCAACACTGGATTTTAAACCACATTTCATTTGCACACCTATATGGAGAGTTCTAAATTCTCATATTGGAAGCCATTGCCATGTCTGGAAGAGTACCTACATTTTGGACTAAGCACCTCACTAATTGGAAGCATATGAATCGAAGAGAAGCCTGATTCTAATCCTGGTTGTGAAATGCACTAATGGGTCCTTCAGATCCTTGAGGATATTGGCATGAGTAGCTCAGATATGGAGCTCACAGCTGTAAGGCCTAACCTTACAAGCCACAAAGCACCCAATTCTCAGAACAGAGGTTGTCAAAATTGTGCTACGGCCAGATGATGTACCACAACTTGTGGCATGTTCCTCATTCATTATGAAGACCTGATGTGCTCATCCTGATTTCTTCTCTGGTTGAGATGCACCTTCTCCTTGTTGCCCAATCTTGGGAGGTGTCTCTGAAGGGGCATTTGTCCCTGTTCATAATTTTTGGCTCCTGCGCAAATATGTATTAACAGGCATTTATAGATAAATCAGCACAGCTCCCATCTCAGCTTTTCATTTGTCTTCAGGTGTTCATCTCTGTTGGGCAGACAGTGTTCCTGAACTACACTCCTGGCTCAATGTGTAGTTAAGCACTGTGGCAATGGACAGCTTCAATTCTTTACTATGCTAACACCGGACTCAAATGGCAGCTGAACAGTCAATGATCTGTGGAATGATCTGAACAAAAGCGACGAGGGCCCCAGCTGCTTTGCAAGTGGACTCTTTGCCCAGCAATTTACGCAAAACAATCGGCTTCAAAGAACTCGTTTCTGCACCCTGGCCACGCGATCTCAAAACTGACGCGTCGACGTTGACAGCATCAAAAAAATTATATAAAATGCGTAAAATGCTCTTCTTGCTTCCCTATTTTCTTCCTGGTAAAGCGAGAATCCTCATACCACACGCCACCCCACGAAAGACTCTTAATTAAGGAGCCTATCTGGCCTTTCAGCTCCACTACGCGGTATTGCATACAAGGACAGCTGCTAAACGTTTGCTTCTGGAGGAAGAATTCTGCAATTTTTGACTATCTTCAAATTCAAGTATCGAGCATCTAGCTCAAGCTGCTATTTAGACAAGTTCTTGATTGAGATATGTTACACATTGCTGGAGGAAAATGTGGATACAATGAAGGCATACAACAACAAGCTTCTGATTAAAAGTCTTACAGTTTCTGGTACTTTTTCAGAGTATAAATCCATAGTTGGTTAGTCTAGCATTCTGGACCGAACCCCCACCAGAGGTCGCACCAGATACAAATCCATATAACCTGTGGAGGCCAAAAATTCCAAAGACCCGACCTCGCCTCCAACCCTACCAAGGCACAGAAGTCAAAGAACCACAAAGAACTGGTGCTTCCTTCAGAGTTGTGAAATACCCAGAACCATCAGTTCTTTGAATCTAGTTTTTTTTTCAAATACCCAGAACCATCAGTTCTTTGATTTTGGTTTTTCTCCAAATACCCAGAACCATCAGTTCTTGGATTCTGGTTTTTTTTTTTCAAATACCCAGAACAGCTGGTTCTTTGAAAAACTTCAAACCACCCATCACTGGTTACAACTTTCTAACCAGTGACGGGTGGGTATCCACTTTTGAGGATACCAGCTGGTATTGGATGTTTGTTTCCAAAATTCATACCAGCCCAGCACTGGTATGGGATCCTTTCCAAAAATTTCATACCAGCCTGCTACTGGTATTGGATTTTTGAAAACTTTCATACCAGCCAGGTCTTGTTATTAGGGTTTCTAAAAGGGCGATTTTTTTTTGCTGGCCTTCAAAAATCAAGTACCTTGCTGTGATATATACCACCTTTCTCATTCTTTCACAAAGTCAAATAATTGCCCAGAAACCATCACTTCTTTTCCGGTTCTTTCATGAAACCCGGCAGTGCTTTGGGGTTTTTGAAATAACCAAAGCCAGAGGTTCTTTCGATCTGATTTTTTTTCACATACCCAAAACCATCATTGTTTGGTTCTGATTTCTTCAAATACCCAAAACCGGATCCTTCCGTCAGAATTTGTCAACTACCTGGAATTGGTGTTTATTAAAAAAATTCAAATGCCCACCCAACACTGGTTTTTAAAACACCACATTTCATTTGCACACCTATATGGAGAGTTCTAAGTTCTCATATTGGAAACCAATGCCATGGTTAGAAGAGTACCTACATGTTCGACTAAGCACCTGACTAATTAGAAGGATATGAAAGGAAGACAAGGTTGATTAGATCCTGGTTGTGAAATGCACTAATGGGTGCTTCAGATCCTTGAGGATATTGGCATGAGTAGCTCAGATATGGAACTCACAGCTGTAAGGCCTAACCTTACAAGCCACAGAAGCACTCAATTCTCAGAGCAGAGCTTGTCAAAATTGTGCTCTGGCCAGAAGCTGTAGCACAATTTGTGTCATGTTCCACATTCACTATCAAGACGTGATGTGCTCATCCTGGTTTCTTCTCTGGTTGAGATGCACCTTCTCCTTGTTGCCCAATCTTGGGAGGTGTCTCTGAAGGGGGGATTTGTCCCCGTTCATTATTTTGGCTTCTGCACCAGTTTGTGTTAACAGGCATCTATAGATAAATCAGCATAGTTCCCATTGATTTGTCTTCAGGTGTTCATCTCTGTTCTGCAGACAGCATTATTGAACTACACTCCTGGCTCAATGTGTAGTCAACCTCTAGTTAAGCACTGCAGGAGTGGACAGCTTCAATTCTTTACTATGCTAAAACCGGACTCAAATGGCAGCTGGATAGGAAAAAAAACCGAAGTTTCAGCATTCCCAACCAAAAACAAAAAAACAATAGAACATCTTTTGAACCTTCTTCTTGAACCCTTGATAAAGAAGATTCCGAAAATAATAAAAGACCGCTGAAAACTACTGACTTGTTCCCAAATATACATATTACAAAAGCTTCCTCCTAAAAAACTAAAAACAATGCGTCCCAACACCCACAAGTGCACATACGAGAAAACACAGCAGGAAAGAACAACACATGCAAAAGCGATGGCGAATTGGGGAAGCAGCAGCAACAAAAGAGTGATGAGAAAAGCTCACAGATACGAATAGTTATCTTCCAGGCATGGCACTGGCACGATCCGTACGATGCCACAGCTCCCTACGTGCCTTGATCTGCCGATTTGCTTGCTTGCTTGCTTTGCTTGCTTGAGCAGCGTGCAATGGCAGATATGGCGTTCCAAGACGCTGTGTGTTGGGTTGCATAACCGGGTCTGACCCAGAAACCACGACTCAGATTACCTGAACCCCAATAGTTAGTTGCAAAAATTAGTACCTTATTACCTTCTTTGTGGCTTTATCCACCTATAAATGGCAATCTGATTAATTGAGCCAAACTGACAAAATTACCTTGAATGTTGGGATTCAAAATTTCAGAATTTTTTTCCCCAAATTTTGTGATGTAGATGGAGTGGCCAATCCTCCATAAGGTGATTTAGCCAGATTTGGTTACATACTAGATATGAAAGTAGAAAAAAAATAGAACCCTTCTATATTCTTGGTTAGCTACTCAAACTTATCACAAAAGTCTAGCGAGTTAGGTTTTTTTTTTTTTTTTTTTCTCCTGAAACTTGCAAATTAGGGTAATCATTTCCATGAAAAATCCTTTGTATAGGCTGAAATCCTATTTTTCAGCTCGAAAATTGGCAAACTTTTGCCCCAAAAAAAACATTGATTCAAATGGGCTCATTGTGTGTGGGTGGGGATCAAATTGGGCAGCCAAGATCATTTTAAGCATTGTTTTGCCCAAATG
This sequence comes from Sphagnum tenellum, assembly GCA_963921925.1. NCBI lineage: Eukaryota > Viridiplantae > Streptophyta > Sphagnopsida > Sphagnales > Sphagnaceae > Sphagnum > Sphagnum tenellum. The sequence continues at coordinate 18,545,048 of OY998145.1, forward strand.
GGATATGTATCACCTGGATATCAATTCTTAGGTCTTTTAAACAAGATATTATGTATTATGGAACAGCCCAACCCTTTAGTACAAGCAGCCACTCCATTATGTGTTATTGGGATTCTTCTAGGACATGTTCCAAACCGTAATCAATTTCTAATTGCCAATTAATATTTTGGCCACCCTAATTAATCTTCAATCTACTATATTAATTCAGGTAATCTGTGCGTGCGTCTGTCTAACACGATAATTTTGCATTTTAATTCACTGGCAGAACCGGCCTCTGCATTTTCTATGGCAGGTGGCGATGATGATGAGGCGGGTTGCTGCATTTTCTATGGCAGAACATGTGGCATTTTCTATGGCAGAACATGTGGCATTTTCTATGGCAGAACATGTGGCAGTCCATTAAGTATATATTTCCACCTTCTTCTTCTTTTTTTGCCGCATGTCTTTTGAACGATGATCTTCCATTCTGTCTAAAGTTTTTACCTTTTTCGAAGTTACCTTCCGTTACTTAATTTACTTAAGTTACTTTCTACTAAGCAGCTTTTGCATGTGCTCAAACGCTATTACCTACCTTTCGTTTCTCTCTGTCTCCATTATCAACGTGTCCATCGTGTCGTACGTATATTATATGAAATGAAGGTACGTAAATACCTACCCACCTACCTACCTACCTACTTGATCGTCGATTTTTAATTTACATTCCTTCGTGTTGAGCATCCTTGCCTGCCCTGCTTTTTTGGGGTGGGGAAGGGGGGGGGTAGAAAACGAGCACTAACATTTTCATGGGTACACCCAAAACCGGGAAAAAACCTATTTGAACTTTAAGTTCTGGGCAATGTGGGTGGCAAACTTTCTCAATCAGTCAGCTTAGAATACTTACAACAGCTACCCGTGTATGTGAAGGCACTAAGAACAACCATGTTCGCCTTTTAGGTTTTAAAGGGGAGGCTTATGTGGCAAGCAAGCCAAGTCATTTTTATTTTTTTTATAAAGCTGCCCAAAATGTCCGATCAAAGCCAAGACCTTGCAAATACAGACTATGGACTAGGCACAGGCACAAGCTTGGGTGGGATTGGGCACGAATTGGGCACAAGCAGACTAGACATGGGCGGGCACGGCACGGATGGACTTAGCACAGATTGGGCACGGGCACGGGTACGAAACTAAGCACGGGCACAGGTGGACTGGGCATGGGCGGGCTGGGCACGGGCAGATTGTGTCTGAACGTCATGGGTACCCACTAGTTTGTATTCAAATTGACACGAACATCATCGAAAGTTGTCGAGCTGGTAATTACTACCTATCTTACCTCCGAAAAATGTCTCCAAAACTTCTTGAATCATGAGGGCATTGAAGATGTAATCTCGCTATACCCCACGGGCCCTAAAATCCTTACACTTCTTTAATAACCTATTTACACTAGTTTAAAGTAGTAAACTCTAGCTTTCTAGGGGGGCCTTAAGAGGCATTATATCCCCCACACAGGTAGATTACACATATAATGCCTCCTTCATGCAATGCTCAAGATCAGCAAAATTCTGCCCCATAGTTGCCCTAAATAACAAAGGAAAAACAATAGGAGGTTCTTATGTACAGTTCGAGTTTGATGTACAGGAAAAGTGCCTGAGTACAAGCCCTTCTGTGATTTGAGATGTCTGCATGAAGCCGATAAATTGGTTTGATACTTAGAAGTTGGGTTGATACCTTGTTATACTGTAAAGGAAATTTGAGAAGAGAATTATACATTTTATTTTCATCACAAAGTTCTTGCTTTAAATAGTTGAGGTTGTTGCCCACCGAGGTTGGCTTCTTTAGAATATTAGTTTAGCCAAAGGAAAACCTTACAACTCAAAATGGTCCGAAATACAATTCTTGCACAAACAGAAAAATTGATCTTTGTTCACTTAAGAAACCTAAACATGTTTTCCCAAATATGCTTTTAATAGTAAATAACGGTCTTGTATTTGGTGGTTTTCAATGTTCTCATTTAAATTGCCCCAAATGTTATTAAAGTATTTTTCAATTTTTGGTTTCTCATTTTCGAAATTTAGCAATCAGCGCACAATAAAATGAAGTGGGATTATTATCATATATGTAATCATAATTAGTATTGTTTTTTAAGGAACTTTTGTTCACAATCAAAATAGCAATCATCCCTAGCAAGATATAGCCAAATCCAACTATTAACCAAATAGGAAATAAAAATATCTAATCTTTCTATAATTTTAGCTACACACTAAAATCCTATCATATTCATTTCGCTGTTTTTACCTTTTCTGTAGACCTCCAAATCAATTTATTTTCAATATTTTATTTTATTTTATTTTGGGTGAAATTTCATAATAAAGAAAAGGTTGGTTGCAATAGGTTTATAACTTAATGAAAAAAATGAACATGAAAAAGAATACAACTTGAATAAGAAAGCAAGTTACAAAAAATGATGAAAATCGTTAACCTCTTACAACTATCAACTACAATTCAACAAGTCACCATATGATGAAATGAGCCATTTGATATAAATCACAAACTAGTTGACCTTTTTGTCATGATTCACAAAAAAACATCAATTACCACATTAAATATAAAATTTACAAAAAGAATTTAAAATTACATGTTAATTTACAAGAGTTAGGGTGGATTCACACCTAATATTAAAGAAGTGTTAAGTGAAATTCTAGGTGGCATCTTAAGTGGCAACCAATGTGACATTGGGTGATTGTTTAATATTAAGTGAATATTACCTTAACATAAAATCTTCATAGTAAATAGGTTAAGGTCCTAAATGACTAGCTTGGGGTTAGGGTACTAAATACTAGAGTCCTTAACACCAAGTGTGAATACACCTTTAATATGTTTCAAAACCATAATAAAGTCATACGTTCCATGGACCAAGAATGTGTTCAAATTTTTAAATATAGTTATCAATTTATAATCATTTTAGAAAAATTTATATATTATTGAAATATTCATCTAGGCTATGCATTATGAATGGCCATAGATTTCAACACATACTCTAATTAGATTTCAACACGTGGTGAAACTTGGAATTTTTAATATAAGATTTCGTATAATATATAATGAGAAAAAATTAATATGGTTCAATTTCAACTTTTTACATGATCACATTTGAACAACAAAAAAAATTTAACACATAGCACTTGGAATTTTTTTTTATAAAAATTAAAATTTTATTGAAATTTTGATCTCAACCATTCATTATAATTATTCAATTTTGATGTATTTATATTGTGACATGTGGCATATTGATTGAATTTTGAAAAAAATTAATAAATATCTAAATATTAACATAAGTGGGTAAGTAGGTAAAACTATGTGCATAAAAAATGCCTACCTACCTAAGATACATACCTATCTAAGCTATTTACTTATTTACCCACCTAGCTACCCAAGTAAGAAGATAGGCAAATAGGTAGGATTGTAGAAAGGTAGGTGAGTTAAAAAATAACCATATAAATACTTTTATTTTGTTTTATGTTTTGCCTTTAGGGTTGAACTCATCCCAAACGGCACATGATTTTCAATTTCAAATCCAAAGAGAAAACACTTTTTTGTAAACTTTGTAAAATGACAATAAAAGACAAAACATTTGACTTGAACCTTTGAATTGCACTTTAGTCAAAAATTCAATTATTGTAATTTTTTAAAGGCCCCCATAATTGTTTTTTTTAAATTTGTAATTCATACAACTAAATAGGTAAAAATTAAGTAACTAATTCGCTAACCAATTACCTACGCACCCACTTACAAAACTATTTATTAAATATAATTGTTTGATTATTTTAATAATTTTAGAAGTAGCATTAATCATTATTCCTTCATGGTTTCCAATAACTAATTAATTGCTTCATAATAATAAATCAAAAATAATAATAAATTATTTCAAGAAATACTTATTTCATATCTAATTAATTAATCAGGTCAGAAATTAGTCATTTATTATTTTAAAATATATCTATTTTTTGGAAATTATTTTTTAAATCATAAATTTGTATGTTTTGAATTACTAAATATAAATATTAATTTTACTTCTAAAAGTAAACGTTTTAAATTACTAGTGATCAACTAATTAAATAGAAAAATAATTACGTTTTAATTGATTCTTTAACAAAATAATTTATTAACTAATTGATAATTCTTGAATATTAACTATAAATTAATAATGTATTAACGTATTGACTTAATTAGTAGATATTAAATCAGTTTTCATATACCATTATTATTTTTTGATTAATATTTATTACTTATTAACCATAATTCTTGATTATTAAATATTAAATATCACACAGTTTAATAAATATTAATTAAATAATAAGTAAATTACTAATTTAAATTGAAGAAACATTAAATAATTAAAAATTCAGTATTAAAAATTATTATGAGTTTCATTTACTTATTAAGTAAAAATAATCATTAATCATACTAGAAAATTTTCTTTGCGAAGAATTTATTATCTATTATGTGTTGGCCCACTAAATATCTAGTTATTAGTAGTCATTAACAATTAACCATAACTCTTGATTGAATACCTAAATCAGATTATTGAGACATTTAAAAACTAATCATATAGTTCAAAATTAATTAAATAACAAATAATCAGATAATTATTATGTAATTATTATTTATAATAATTAGTTATTGATAGTTATAAAAAGTTTGATAATATTTAATAAGTTACTTACAAATCATTTATTAATAAATATCAAATATATATTATTTATTTATAAACTTATTGACTTCTTGATAAAAATAAGTATTTTTGATTGATAAACTATTATTTCATATTCCATAATTAATAAATTAATTAATATGAATGATTGATGAATAATGATTAATTACTATACCAATTTATAATTTTAATATCTAATTAATCAACAAAAAATTTAAAGTAACTAATAAATAATAATTGATTATTTGTATAGTTGGTATATTTTTAGTGTAATTAAATGAGTAAATAAAATCATTTAGTTCATACTTTATATTAAGTAATGAATTATTTACAAATAATAATTGTTAGATGATAAATGTTCATGTCATACAACGATTATATCATATTAACATGATCTCAATAATATAATTTAATCATACGTCAATAAAGACGATATATCTTTAAATGAACCATACAAAATCAAAATGATTTTTTTCAATTCAATATGCTTGTAATATGGTCAAATATATGTTTCATATTCTTTGAATAAAAACCAAATATCTTAACATACCATAAATATTAATCAAATATGTTTAATATACCTTGAATAAAATCTATATAATATATTCTTAATGTAGTTCATAAAACCTTCATGTACATTAGTAAATGTATAACACACCATAATAAATAGGAGCTTATTCTTGAATGAAAATTCCAATAAGCTAATCAATTTGAAAGGATGTGTAATTTAATTGTCGTGCCATACTCGCAAAAATAGTTGTAAAGTTTAAAAGATAATGAGTAATTGTAAAAATGATAAAACAAAGTCGCAAATGATAAGTAGTTACATGGAGGTAGTTACAACTTGAATGGTTATATATTATGAGATTTCCTGTAATGTATACATTTAGCATATGAAAATCCATAGTTGTCTCCACATAGGGTTGCTGGCATTCATTATCCAATTGTAATGATTACTGAACAGGAAACAATTGTATTGCTTCTCCAACAAAGCTTTCTTTATAAATGTCAATTGTTGTATCTGAGGATAAGCCAACCACGTGTGTCATTGCAAGATTAATGAACATTTTTAGCACATAATCTTGCCAACATCCTCTTTCAGCAGTGAAAGCACTTTCTTTGATGTGAAATAGGTGTCTTTCCACCTTAAAATTATAGTTGACAGAAACTTTTTCAACATGCTTGAATACATCCCAATCACCAACAATCTGTGGTGTGAAAGTATTACGATATCGTTTGAGTCTTGAAAGATTGTCCCTGTTCATAATATTTGTTGCATTGTAAAAAAAAAAAGTCAAATTTGGCTTCAAATGCATAGGATTGATATTGAAGCCTTCAATTTGTTTCACACCTATTGTTTCTTCACTCTCAGTCCTCAAAGAGTTTCTCTCCACAGTTTCTGTTTCATTTTCAAGAAACCCAGGTCGCATCCCCAAACCTAGAACCGCAAGTGAACCATGTATGGACTTTCCGTATTGGTTAGCAACATTTGTAGCCCCTCCAAAACTTTTTTATGTTGTTTCTTTTATGGGTATGGGTTCCTCATCATTTTCAGTGGTTACACGGGGATTTTTTAGTGTTGTTTTTTTGCATTCTGATGAAATCCCCTCAAATGAAATCTTGATATCATCTTGGAACCACCCAAAATCTTGACGATGTGCATTAGAACCAAGATTGCATTCTGTTCATGTTGTCACCTTTAAAAATTTAGCCCCTGTTTTGTTTTGAAAAAACACAATCTCCAAACTTGGGCTGATAAACGCTGTTTTGATTTCTTCTTGAATTTGACAACCACCACGGAATGTGCGCCCTTCATTTGGATAGATCTTCACTGTGTATTTACGAGGAACCATTTCTGGATCACTTGAAGGTCCAAAATCAGGGGGTGGATCCCCACCAAGTAGTTTGTCTTCATCATTGTTTTCATCACCCTTCCCCCATTTCAACCAAGTCCATGGTTTCCATAGTGACCAAGTTTGTTGACTTGTACTCTCCTCCTTCCCCTGCTGATTATTTCCACTTGATGAAGCTGACCCAACTCCTGAAGCTCATTTGGTCACATGAGGATCACCATCTTTCAATGCCTTGTATACTTCAGCCACCTTCAATATTACAAGAAAAAACATGTTGCTTTCTTCCTTCCGATTCATTGTAACAATGTGATGTCCTTTGAAGTCTTTCAAACCCACTCCAAATTGTTTGGAAACTTGTTCTGCTCATCGCAAACACATGGTTGTGTTATTGTCCTTTTCCATCTTTGGCATCTTGAAACCAATAAGTTCAAAAGCTCCCGAATCTTGGGCTTTCATGACCATAGAGTCAAAGAATTTTTCTCAATTCTCTTCACTTTGGGCCTCCACTTTCACATCATTATCATTTGTGACTGTAACTAAGGCTTGGTGCAATCCCACTCCCACCACCTTGCTCATACATTGCGCATCCAAGAAGAGGAACTCAATGGAATCCTTTTCAACATTCTTTCTTGCACCTATGAAAGTTGATGTGTCTTCCAAAAACTCTGAATGAAATTCATGGAGGTTTAGAAAAATTGTTGAACCTCCCCGCCCCTTAGCCATTTCAATTTTTTGGCGTAAGAATGTTTGCAATTTCTAGGCCTCTTCAATAAGCATATCACGGTCATGATCAACATTGCCAACAAGATGTTGCACAACACCTTGTCTTTCTTCCATTTCCTTGTCCCTATTTCACCCAACATGATCTACATAGAAGATTAGTTACAGATTAAAGAAAATAGAATGAAACCCAACATAGGCGCAAATTTCATTTTTACATTCAAATATGGAATGTATTTACCTAACACTAAAAAAGTGAACTTAATCAAATGTTCAAATAAAGTTAGCAACTAATGCAAAATATCACACACATGTTGACTTGATCAATTAAATGTGCAATGACTTGAATGTTTTTTCCATCATGTAACAACTTGACAATGTGTAACAAAATCAAGTCATGAACTTTCAGTACCTATTTTCTCTTGTTGATGTGCTAGAAGTTTCCATGTCTCCCAATGCCTCTTTATCTTTTGTTTCACTCAATATGAGTGGAATTTTTCGACCCTGTGCACACACTTATGTCAAAGCTAGAACATATAGATTTGGTTGGCTCATGTGGCATATAATTCAAGTCCCATATTTATGTCATAAATATATAAAGGATGTTAATAAGCATGTGTATAACAGCATGAAGTTGGACTATAAGTTCAAAGTTTGGTGTGGAAAGATCATCACCTTCTTGTCATCAATAGTTTGATATAGACCCTTTGGTAAAAACTGTCATAGGAACTTCAGTAGTGTTAAATAATTTGGGTCATCCTTGGAAGTAGGTGTGCAAATGTCATCACTATCCATGACATCATTAAATTGGTAATAGCTTGGGTCATCTTTGGAAACAGGTGTGCAAATGTCGTTACTATCCATGACATCAGTTAACTAGCGTTCGAAATCAGAATAATCCTTGATTTCCTAAACCAAACCACATTCACCTATTAAAAAATAGGCTAACTCACCAATTACTCCTAATATTGGACATTGTTGGAGATGCTACACATCATTGCCTCAATCATATATATTAATTCATTAAGTCTATCAATGTGTCTTTCTATCTGTCGAGGTCCTGAAAATGTCACTTTTAATTTGGGCTCTCGAGTTCGGGGGGACCTATACCCTGTGGAGCCCGTTCCCGGTCTGTAGTGACAAACAGGGCATGGCAGGGCGGGGCAGGGCGGGCAGGGCAACCGCTGTGGGGGGCTGGGCGAGGTGCCATTTCTAAAAAACTAAAATAATAAAATAAAGCAGGGGCAAGGCAAGGCAAAGCGGCCAAGGCAGCCGCTACGGGGGGCCAGGCGAGGTGCCAATTCTTAAATAATAAAATAATAAAATAAATACATAATAAAATAAATACATAAAATAAATACATAAATAAAATAAAATAATAAAATAAATACATACATAAAATAAAATCGTAAAATAAATACATAAATAAAATAAAATAATACATTAAATACATTAAATTTAAAAAAATGAAGATACAAAAATAAATAAATAAATAAATAAAAACATGAAACAAACATAAACCAGAAAAAAAGTAAAAACGCAAAAACTATGAAAGAGGAATGGAAACAAATGAAACAAGGAAAGGGAAATACAGTAAAATAATTTTAAAAGAAAAAAAATTCCAAAATTGAAGAAACCAAATAAAGAGTAAAAAGTAAAAAATAAATAAAACTTATAAATATTGAATAAAAACCCTACTTAAAAAATAATACATAAATAAAATAAAATAATAAAATAAATACATAAATAAATAGAAAATAGAAAAAAAATAAATAAGTAAATAAAAATAGAAAAAAATGAAGATAGACAAAATAAAAATAAAAATAATAAAAACATGAAACAGACATAAACCAAAAAAAAAGTAAAAACGCAAAAACTATGAAAGAGGAATGGAAACAACTGAAACAAGGAAAGGGAAATACAGTAAAATAATTTTAAAAGAAAAAAAAATCCAAATTTGAAGAAACCAAATAAAGAATAAAAAAGTAAGAAAAAATAAAACTTATAAATATTGAAGAAAAACCCTACTTGAAAAATAAATACATAAATAAAATAAAATAATAAAATAAATACATAAACAAATAGAAAATAGAAAAAAAATAAATAAATACATAAAAATAGAAAAAATAAAAACATGATACAAACATAAACTAAGAAAAAAGTAAAAACACAAAAACTATAAAAAAGGAATGGAAACAAATGAAACAAGGAAAGGGAAATACGGTAATATAATTTTAAAAGAAAAAAATTTCCAAAACTGAAGAAACCAAATAAAGAGTAAAAAGTAAGAAAAAATAAAACTTATAAATTTTGAAGAAAAACCCTACTTGAAAAAGAATGAGGTGTGTATTCTTTTTCCAAACTTCAAACTTGCATCCAAATAAAAATATATATAAAAGTGAAAAAGAAACACTTTATTTTTATTATGAAAAATAATAATAATAATAGAAAACAAATAAAAATTAAAAATTAAAAATTAAAAGTTTCTAAAAAAACTAAAACATCAACAAAGTTTAAAGAAACCGAGGGACTTCACAATTCACGTCGCCGATGGGGGAGGTATTTATGGGTGCATTATGCACCAAGTTTACACTAGTACAATTTCAAGCACAATGTTTGCCCGTATCATATCATCCCAACTAACTAATTATTTGACTAAAATATAAATTAATTGCAAATACATGTAAGGTTTCTGAAATAGCCTAAAAAATTGGGGACAAACTGGTAACTAAAACCACAAGCCCAACCTATTAGTCAACAACTATAACCTCCAACAAGGACACTCCTTACACAAAGCATTTTTAACCATCAGAGTGAGATATAGATAGCAAAATGCACAATCCTTCATCTCCAAATAAATACATCCCATTCATGAGGGAAAAAATATTTACAGATCAAAATTTGATATGAAACGAACAATTGAGTTTTAAAACGATTGTGCTTAGGATATTTTGGAATGGTTTTCCAAAAGACAAAAGAAAACCTACATCAAGTAAGAGGCAACACCTTCCAAAAGTGGCAGATTTAAATTGGAGAGGGCATCCTAATTAGTTGATGTGGCCACCAAGCTTATGGGGAAAGGCTGGCGATGGACTAATTCAAAACATGGCCCATTCCCCAATCTCAAGGTTCCTTCACACTAATATTTATTGACTTTGAAAGGTAAACATATCCCATCATAAGGAACTATTGGAATATGGATAAAGAATACAAACCTGCAAAATTGACTTCTTCTTGTCGATAACACACACTTTGACTTCAAATCCAAGGCAGCTCCAAATTGTTTAGACAACTTCGAAAAGGTATCCTCCATCAACCAATCTTCGACAGTTTCAAACTTCAAGCTGGTTAAAATTTTCGAAGACCGACCTTTATTCTCCATTAACAACGGACCATGTTTGTTTGGGAGCTTTGTGTTGGTTCCACCATAAAACAAAATGCCACATATATTGCTCTGTAAGTCTTTGTATGAACCTGATTGATCATGAAGCTTCACCAATGCTTGTTTGAGCACCAAGCCTCCATAGCCATGTCCCACAAACACCAATGGGCGGTATCCATCTCCGACTCCAATCGAAAGTTTCCAATGCAAGTGGTAAAGACTAAAAGAAGCGTGACACACCAAAAAACATGTAAAAAAAAAAAGATGTCACCTTCAATGCATTATTATCACCCATGACCCATTTGGAAGTGACAAGCTGTGTAGAAACGAAAGGCTTAATTCTTATCACATCATATCTTTCAGAAGCAAGGCATTGGAACCACATTTCATTTGCACACCTCTACGGAGAGTTCTTAGTTCTCATATTGGAAACCATTGCCATGTCTGGAAGAGTACCTACATTTTGGTCTCAGCACCTGACTAATTGGAAGGATATGAATGGAAGACAAGCTTGATTAGATCCTGGTTGTGAAATGCACTAATGAGACCTTCAGATCCTTGAGGATATTGGCGTGAGTCGCTCAGATATGCAGCTCACAGCTGTAAGGCCTACCCTTAAAAGCCACAGACACACAAAATGCTCAGAGCAGAGCTTGTCAAAATTGTGCTCTGGCCAGATGCTGTAGCACAATTTGTGGCATGTTCCTCCTTCTTTGTGAAGACCTGATGTGCTCACCCTGGTTTCTTCTCTGCTTGAGATGCACCTTCTCCTTGTTGCCCCATCTTGGGAGGTGTCCCTAAAGGGGCATTTGTCCCTGTTCATAACTTTTGGCTCCTGCACAAATATGTATTAACAGGCATTTATAGATAAATCAGCACAGCTCCCATCTCCCCTTTTCATTTGTCTTCAGGTCTTCATCTCTGTTAGGCAGACAATGTTCTTGAACTACACTCCTGGCTCAATATGTAGTCACCTTCTAGTTAAGCACTGTGGCAGCGGACAGCCTCAATTCTTTACTACACTAACACCAGACTCAAATGGCACCTGGATAGGGAATGATCTGAACAAAAGCCATAAGGTTTACTCACCTTCTAGTTAAGCACTGCGGCAGTGGACAGCTTCAATTCTTTACTACATGAACACTCGACTCAAATGGCAGCTGGATAGGGAATGATCTGAACAAAAGCCATAGGGCTCAATTATACTGGCTCCTTGCAGATATCACTGTTGTCAACCTTACAATTCACATGCCACATGTATCTCTTATATGTAACAAGAACAACACATCTGCAACAGTTGAAGGGCTGGCTGATTCTCATTCAAGTGGCCCTCTCCCAACAAGTGTCTGTGTGCCTTGCAACATCTCACCACTAGGTTACAAGGAACTTATCTAAAAAACAAATTAAAATCCTTCAAGTGAAGTAATAGTGCATCCCTAGCACATTCTCCATATAGGCAAAGACTGCTTCTCGATAGATGTCTGATACATCTAGCTACTTGAAATTGGAGAAACTTCATTCCCAGCTCAAGATTACAGGGGTTGCCCGTAACTCTTAGCAGCAATCAATTCACATGCATGCTTGCATTGCTACACCAGTTTCCCATGCAGATTTACAATTTTACAAAAGAAGATTATAGGCTGCATTAATCTGCACACACCACATACATGTGGAGCATATTCCTGAAAGCTGGCCATCATAGTGGATTGGGCTCAATAAAAAATCAGCAGGCAAAAGTTGTCACATTTATTAGAGATTCACTTGACATTTGCAGTTTTGCACTTCAACTTCCTAACATCCACACACAAGCAGGATGACTTGTAATGAGACATTCAAGCAATTTTATTTCAGGCCGACTAAGAATGCACTAGCATTTATCACACATGGATACTACATACCTCAAGAACTTCCAATTCAACATGGTACAAGATCCTCCTCAGCAGTTAGTGAGTGTCTGATACAAGAGACTGTCCTCAACAGATTCTGCCTTCCATAGCCTTGTGGGCATAGACCTCAGATACACATAGAGACAAAGAGAAGGGAATTCTTTTTCACAGAGAATCCTCATTTCACCTCATTTGAAGAGGTAAACAGCAGTGGCCCTCTGTAAGACAACTCTCACTTTACAGAGATATACACATAGGATGCATAAGTTAAGAACAGTGGCTGGTTGGACAAGAAAATACAGATGCACTTTCATTCCAAAAACATTACTGCCAGGGCACAACCTCTGATTCCTTTCAATAAGATGAGAAGCTTCAACGCCCTTTGAAATTGTCCTTCATGTGCCGCAAGGCTGCCATAACGTCAATTGGTGATTCTTTGCCTGTAGCAGCCTGTGCATGGACACAAACCCCAAGAACTATTAACAAGGATGATGGACTTGGGGATTGATGTCAGTCAGCATCTAATCCATGCCCAGGGTCTTGACTCCCAGCAAACAAGCATTCGATCAGTCTACAGCAGGGGTCACAGATGAAGATAACCTCCAAAAGACTTCATGTCGGAACAGATTGGAAAGAGAGATGACTGTTCTGCTGCTTAACAAATGGTCCATCATTGAGTCTAGCAGTGCCTCTCACTTAGTTCTTTCCTAAAGAAAGAGAACTCCACAAAAGTTCAGCAGGAAAATATTGAGAGAAACCAGTGACCTGTAGTGACTTCTTGTCCACCCTCATGAAGGGATTGAATTCCAGCTCATCTCCAATTGTTGATGGCACGGTTGCTTTTTTGTCTTTGCGTTGCTGTTGCACCCATGTCATCTTCTTGACAAGTACCTCATTCTTTGGATCTACAGTGAGTGCAAACTCAAGGTTCTTCTGGGTATACTGTGACAAAAGAAAGACCAGCATTTAAGAAAAACTCGTGCATGTTGCACAAAGAGGGAAAGCTGATCTATCTGCATTCCTATCATGGCTTCCACAATGTGTTCACAAAGCTCTTGTCCTGGATGACACAACAAGCACTTTTGACATCATGACCTATGCACCTCTGTAGACTTGATCAGAAGAGACCCATTAGAATTAGTTTCACAAACATAAGCCTCATTATCACTGGAAATGGTATAAGAGGTTAGCAGATGTTCAAATTCACAAAAAATTCTTATTACTAAAGCTTTAAGTTCAAGGTATGAGCATCTGGAAAATAACTGAACACAAGGTTAATGTTTACAAACACATTTCAGGATCCAGAAATGTGATTGAATGTACCTCATGCCCACAGTAAACACGAGTATCAGGTGGCAATGAAGCAAGAGTCACACACAGTGATTCGTACATCTGGTCTGGCGTTCCTTCAAAGAATCTGCCACAACCCCCTATAAACTGTGGACATAGAAAACAAACATCATGCACTATGAGCAAATATGCAATTGGGAAGATCCAGAAAAACCTGGCAGTCAGAAAATATTGATCACCCTCCTGACCCTGATCCCCTTTGTTTCTCTCTAGAACCTGGGGGAAGGATGCCTGCAGATATATGAACTTCAACATTTCCAATGAATGCCCATTTCAATAACCAACCCATCTGACTAAAGTCTGTTCTCCAATCCCAAACAATTTCCACCCTTATTCACACAGAAATGGGGCAAATGTGATGAGTGATGACAATTCACTATAACATTGAGTGATATATGCAAGCAAAAATATACCAGTGTGTCACCAGTGAACACAGCAGGCTTGTCATCAGGATCAGAGCTTGTTACAAAGTAGCTGATGTGCCCCTTAGTATGACTGCATACATGCACACCAAACTGTCAAAAAGCAAGTGAGGCCTGACAAAGATTAGACCTCAAACACCCGGGCTGTAAAGGGACAAACCAATATGCGGGGTTGGTCCTAGGAAAGAAGCTAACATACCAAGAAGTCTCAAGCGCTTTAACCCGGATGCTGGAACTTATTGGAAACTCATCATGATGCTGTACTGGATGTGTGCATCCCTCCACTTTGTCCTTCACACCTCCATATACTTTCACATCCTTAAGCAGTTTCTTCATACCATTGTTGCCTCCAGCATGGTCCCTGTCCACAGCACCATGGATTAGGTTAAGAACTGTGCCAAATGCTGTGTCTACAGCTATTGTACAGATTTTGGATTCTGGCAAGAAAAGAGGCAACAGATTTTCTTGACACCATTGGCAGATTAAGAAAACACATGAAAGAGAGAATGTGACCAAGCTAACCAGTGATGATGTGTAGTAAGAACTGCCTTCACATTGGCACCTTCCAGTTGGGCAGCCTGCAAGACCTGCTCTGGCCACACTGGATCAACTGCCGCCGCATCTCCAGTTTCTTCATCAATAATCCTGGTAGCAGCATCCCAAAACAAGAGTCAAGGAAGATTCAATCCCTGCTGAGAAACCCTGATAAAACCCAACAACAGAGGATACCACAAATGGCAAGAAAGCTCCTTGTCAGGACATGCACACAATCTTGCAA
Organism: Sphagnum tenellum; assembly: GCA_963921925.1. Taxonomy (NCBI): domain Eukaryota; kingdom Viridiplantae; phylum Streptophyta; class Sphagnopsida; order Sphagnales; family Sphagnaceae; genus Sphagnum; species Sphagnum tenellum. Next base: position 18,560,126 of record OY998145.1, read on the forward strand.
CCTAAAAGCCAAATCAAGCACACCAAATGGCCCAAGAAATCCAAATTCTGAGACATGTCACAATCTTGAACCATTTGTGCTTGAAAGTTCAACTAGCAAACTTCACACCAACACACCAGACCATGTTCTCAACTTGAAGGTTCAACTGGTAAAATATTGCAAACTAAAAAAAGAACTCACCAACATAAAAACACATCATTACAGCCCCAGTCTTGAATGATCTATAAGGAGAAAACCAACAGGGTTAGATTTGAAAATTTGCAATCCAATCAAAAAAACCCACCAATCTTGCAAACTAAAATCTGGTACATAATCTAGCACACCCATATAGAAAACACAACCCTAGTATGTCAAGAAAACCATTTGACACACATCAGATCTAGTGACACAGTTCTCAATCATGGTACCCAAAGAATCCCCTCACCCAAGAAAATTCTCAAATAGGGGGGGGGGGAAAAAAACCGAAGTTTCATCATTCCAAACCAAAAACAAAAAAACAATAGAACCTCTTGTGCACCTTATTGTTGAACCCTTGATAAAGAAGATTCCGAAATTTTTTAAAAGACCGCTGGAAACTACTGACTTGTTCCCAAATATACATATTACAAAAGCTTCCTCCTAAAAAACTAAAACCAATGTGTCCCAACGCCCACAAGTGCACATACAAGAAAACACAGCAAGGAAAGAACAACACATGCAAAAAACGATGGCAAATTGGGGAAACAGCAGCAACAAAAGAGTGATGAGAAAAGCTCACAGATACGAATAGTTATCTTCCAGGCATGGCACTGGCACGATCCGCATGATGCCACAGCTCCCTGTGTGCCTTGATCTGCCGATTTTCTCCTTGCTTTGCTTGCTTGCTGGCTGGAGCAGCGTGACTATGGCGGATATGGCATTCCAAGACTCTGCTGTGTGTTGGGTTGCATAACCGGGGCTGACCCAGAAACCACCACTCAGATTAGCTTAACCCCAATAGTTAGTTACAAAATTAGTACCTTATTACCGAATTAACTAATTTTGTACCTAATTAGTTACAGAATTAGTACCTTCTTTGTGGCTTTATCCACCTATAAATGGCAATCTAATTAATGGATCCAAACTGGCAAAATTACCTTGAATGTTTGGATTCAAAATTTCAGGTTTTTTTTTCTTTTTCTTAAACCAATTTTGTGATGTAGGTGAAGTGGCGATTATCAATAAGGTGATTTAGCCAGATTTGGCTACAGATCAGATACAAAAGTAGAAAAAAAACTGGAATTTCCTTTTATATTATTGGCTACCTATTGGAAGTTATTATAAAAATCTGGAATTTTATTTATTTCTTTGGAATCTTGCTAATTTGGGTCATTTTTTCCATGAAAAAAATCCTTTCTATAGGTTGAAATTGTATTTTTCATGTTGTAATTTAGCAAAATTTTGCCCCACAAAAAAATGTTGATTCAAATGGGCTCATCATGCATGGGTGGGGATCAAATTAGGCGGCCCAGATCATTTCCAGCATTGTTTTGCCTAAAAGGGATCTATATCACACGGATATCAATTTTAGGAATATCAATTTTTAGGTCTTTTAAACAAAATGTTATGTATTATGGAACGGCCCATTCCACCTAGTAATATGCCCAACTCTTTAGTACACAAGCTGCCATTCCGTTAAGTGCTAATGGGTTCTTCTAGGGCCTTTTTCCAAACCATAATCAATCTTTAATCGTCAGTTTACATTTTGAATGCCCTTTTTAATCATCAATTTGTATTAAAATTGACACTAACATCATCTAAAGTTGGGTTGGTAATGACTACCTAATCTTGCCTAGCAAAAATGTCTATAAAAGTTCTTGAATCATGAGGCCATTATGGACGTAATCTCCCTATACCCAAAGGGGCCCTAAAATCCTTACACTTCTTTAAAAACCTATTTACACTAGTTTAAAGTAGTAAACTCTAGCTTTCGAAGGGGGCCTTAGAGGCATTATATCCCCCAAAAAGGTAGATTATACATATAATGCCTCTTTCATGCAATGAATGCTCAAGATCACCAAAATTCAGCCCCCACAATTACACTAAATAAGAAAGGCAAAAGAGGAACATGTTTTTATGTACATTTTGGGTTTGTTGTGTATACAAATAATAAGTCAATTGGTTTCATACTTTGAAGTTGGGTTGATACCTTTGAGAAGAGAATTGTACATTTTACTTTCCCCTACAAATTTCTTGCTTTAAAGTAGTTGAGGTAGTTGCCCATCAAGATTGGCTTCTTTAGAGTACTAGTTTAGCCAAAGGAAAAAATTTAAACACAAAATGGTCCACAACAACAATTTTGCACAAACAAAAAGATATCAATAGCTTAACAAGCATTACAAAGAGCACAAACCATCTTAATTTTGAGACGGGCTTGTTGCCAAAAAAAGGGTGAGGGTGTGTCTTAGCTATGACACTCCCTTATGAAAGCAAAACATTTCAACATAATGAACACATAATCACCTCAAATTAGTGGAAAGTGTACCAACATCTCGAATTCCTAAGCCTTAAATCTTAGTGCTAGTAATGCAACATGAGACTATGCACCTCAAGGGATCAGCCTGGCTTATGATCTCCTCTCTAAACCCAACATCACATGATGAGGAGTAATGTTATTGAAAAACATATAAACACACATATTTCAAATTCTTTGCATTATAGCCAATTTGTTTTTGGCAAATCATCACAACTTGGCAAAAGAAATTCAAGATAGTTTTAACATCTTGGGGGAAAAAATCACCATTTTCAAAATAAATTAAAATTGCCATATCTAGACTTAAGATGTAGCTAGGTCACTAGTTGTAACACATATTTTGAAAAAAAAAAATCTATTGTCCCCTATAAACTATCACCATCTATTGTTAAATCTTTTTTGGGATCTTCATGAGTATGCTTAATAGGAAAATATGAAAAGAACATGATTATAGGATTATTCCATAATTATGTAATTTCAATGAAATTGATTACATATGCTTTTAATTTTATCTTTTACCTTAATTCACATTTTAGTCTCATAATTACATGAAATATTTTAATATCTTTAAATCTTAGACATAAAAAAGATATTACAATAATATTAATTATTTTCTTTGGACCAAAAATTCAAGCATAATAATTATATTGAAAACGATGTTCTTAAATGTAATAATAAAGTGAATTACATTGTAAAATCATAATTAAATTTCACGTTATTTAATTTACATAATTAAAAATAATAATTTTCAAAATGTAAAGAAATCAGTTTGGGTTGAAGAACATATTCCAAAACGTCATTGCAATGTCTTTTATTATATAATGTAGTTTGTAATTTCATAGTGTACATAATCATTTTACAAATTTTCATGTTCTAAATTTCATTTATAAGTTACATATGAGAATCTTAAGAAATGAGAACCATGTCATTCTTAATATTTTTGGTGACTCAATGCAAAATATAATTACATTTGTTTAACATTTTAATACACATAAATAAGTAACATCAAATTTAAATAGCATTGTAGTCACATATGAAATGTGGCAATTAATGTCATAATTGGAATAATTCATTTTAGACATAATAGTCAAGTTCAAAAAAATCACATTGGCATTGCATCCACTACATGCACTACATTATGTTCGATTAGACAAAATATACAATTTTGTTAATAATTAAAAAATACTTATTTTTTGTTAGTCCAAATGAATATAATTAATCGTTTTAGACTAGTAACTTTCAGTTTATAATTAGTTTAGTTGCAACTGTTATTAACATGAAAACAGAAAAACTATGATTATATTGTTGTGTTTGGACAAAATATCTATAGTGACAAACCCCATCCATCTTTGACACTCGCATAATAACATGGTGAGGTTATTTGATCTTACACATTCAATCACTAGTTGGTCAAGAAAAAACAAGGTGGGTACAAGACTTGCATTCTCCACCACATATGCTTGAATCTAAACATGTAGCTTTAATTGTCAAAGGTTTTACCTTATGTAAAAATAAGATACTTAAAGATTAGTTTAATCATGTATCTAATCTTGAATTACACTTGTTGATACACAAATTCGATCATGATCCAACTTGCATTTTCTGCCTATTTTTTTGGCCATCCGAACCTCCGAAAAATACATAATTGCTGGAAACCTTCATATTCAAGCATTAGAAGGCCATGTTGGATTGAGAGATGCAATATAATGCCAAATTGTTGCCTTTTTCAAGCATGTGCTTTCATGTTAACCCACTAACCCCTTTTGCCACCACCCACATTTTATTGTGACCATTAAAACATAACTTGTTTTGCATGTGTTTAATATCTTCTACATAATGGCAATTGTGTAATTTCAATTGCAATATATGATTATCATGCTTGCCACTTTTTCTCCCAATGTGTTTGGAAAATATATCCAACTATAGGGTAACACTTTATCTTTCTTGTTTACTATTGAACATATTCTTGATTTCACGTTGGGTAACACTCCACTATCAATAGAAAGAATATTTTCACATGATAAATTGGATATCCAAGTTTTTAAAATTGTTATATTGGCCTCATTTCTTTACTAGCATGGATTGGAATTTCCATTATTGCTTTAGGTTCAACATGTTGGCATTTCAATAAAGGAGAACTGTTCATTTCCTAGGCTTGAAACTTTTTACGATTGAAGTTATTATTAATGAACAATCCATTCTTGCCTCCCTTAATGAGTTTTACTATAAGGTTCCTACGTGGGAAAATGATTTAAACTTGAATCCAACACTTATTTTAATTGGAACTTAATAGTAGACACATTGGTCATTTAATCAAATTTCCCACTAGTCATCACATTCATCAATTGACCAATCTTTAAGTTGTTGCAAATTGCACCCTCCCCTTTCAAAGACCCAAATCTATTAACATGTCAAAATTTTGCCCTCAAAACTACCCAAAGTAAAATGAAAACATAGTTTGTTAATTTTTATCAAACCATCGCCAATGCATCCCCAAACGGTGAAGAAGTAGTACACAAGAAGATAAACATAGATAAACAAGCACACATGTACAAAACAACAAAAAACTATGTTGAAAAAATAACAACCATAACATATGAATTTGACCATTTCATCAAATCCCCTAAAACAATCAACATTTTTTTTGCTGCAAAATTTCACCAAGAAACTAAATTAAAATTTCTAAAATGAAATGATTTGAAGGGGAAAAAGAAAAATATTGAAGGATTGATGATTAAACGTTTGTACTTCTTATTTAATGTATAACCAAGTTTGGCTACATCTTCCTACGAATTCTTCCACCATTTTTTGTTATGGGTGATTAACATTTTGGTTATGGACAAAATTTCCTAAATATTCCATTGGATGTTAATCAAAATACAAGGCAATGATGGCGACTTCCACTTTAAGACCAAGTAATTACAATTGGCAAGAATGGTGAGACTTTATATAACCATTGGCATTAATAATGAGATAAACAACTTGACCAATTTTTTTAAATAGCTCCTTTCTATGCACAATCATTGTATCCCACAAAAAGTTAGAGTGAGCATGTGCCTTGTGGCATGTGTGTCTAACACTTGAAATTTGACAATATTATTTACAGTTATTAGCACATGAGAATCGGTAATGGCCCCCAAAAAAATGTTGCAAGTGGTGATGGCACCTTTCTTTTATCTTTAAAGAACTAGCAAAACCCTCGTGCACATCAAAGATTGGACGCCATCTTTGCATGGTTTGAATTTTAGAGCCCTCAAATTTATTATCCAAACAACAAGGAAAAAAACCACGGTGGAACTAATGATAAGTTCTCAATGACATTCATTTATTCTCTTCTTAAAATAAAATTGATAGATTGCATACAATTAGAAGACTTTTTGGCTATATTTGAAATTAACTATTGAATAACTTTAAAAGCAAAGTAAAAATGGTGTATCTAATTTACTAAATTCAATTCACTTCTCACTTACACTTGGACCTAGCTTAGTGTTAAGGGTTCGGAGTAGGGAAACAAATATCACATATATAATATTAACACCTTAACAATTAAAAAAATCCAAGATCAATAATTATATAATATTAACACCTTAACAATTTTTCAAAAAATCCAAGATCGATAATTTATAACAAGTTTACAAATTTTGACAAATATAAATACTCAAAATAAATTTATGATTTATAAAGGTAATCAATCAAGGATTGATATAGTTTGTTTCATTTTGTTAAGCCCTATTATGAATCTCTTTCAAATATTCGAAAACATCTTTGGTCATAAATTGGAGTATTGTAATTTCTTTAATTTCCTTAATCCTTGCAATGAATATGTTTCAAGGATTTGAAAATGGGCATCAATTTTTTAGAGTGTGTCAAAAATGTTGTCCATTTTAGCATTCTATGACTTCTTGGGTGCAAAATATTACATAAGACAAAGTTAAATTGAATATGAAATTGTTAATTGAAAATGTTTTGAATAGAAGAAATAAATCATAATTCTAGAAGATGAAATAGGTATATGTGAATAATTTTACATTGTATTTTGATGGTATTCTATGCATGCACTAGTTTGTCTAAAATTGCAAATTGATATTTCAACACATGATATCTCTATATTGTCAAAATATTTTGGTGTATAAATCACAACATTGAAAATTAACACTCATGTGCATCTTTCGGTAGTTGTTATTTCCGTAGTAGAATTATACACAACCCATTAGGATGTTAAGGATTTGGACATAAGTTTTTTGAATGTCCATATATTACAAATACCATTTTTTGGGGGGTTGTGAGATTGACCTACCCCTTTATGTGTTCGAAATGATTCATAGTGGTGTATAAACAAATTTAAGTGAAATTTTTAATGATCAATTGGGATAGTGACCAATTTGTTGGTTTTTGCATGTTATGTACCTTTCCCCCAATTCATGACTATATAAGGTACAAGTTATGTGGACGTCACTAAGGTTATTCATTTCCTAATTATGGGCTTCAATTTATAGTTAACCTTGGGGCATTCTAGATTGTTAAACCATTGCACACTTGAATGTTTTTAAGCCACTCTTGCAAATTGACACCTAAACATCCTTGGTTGCATATGAAGTACATATGTAAAACTAAGATGACCACCAAACTTGAGAAATATAATTCTTTTGAAGTAGAAGTCCCACAACAAGTTATAAGCATTCATAATTAAATAATTTTGCCAATTTAATACTCTTGCAAAACACAATCCTTCATGCATGAATGATCAAGCTACTTTCATTTGAAAAAATAAATGACTAACAAAATTGCAATACCGTAGTAATAATACTCAATACAAAAATATTGGAACAATCCTAACTTGAACTATATTACATGATCTTAATCACAAATTGTCACACCACATAAAGAAATGTTTAATGAGAATATAAAGACTACAACTATGTTTTGGCAACCATTGACTTACTAGAGAATTTGGATGTTGTATCATTCACATAAGCACACTTGAAAAATGAATCTAACATGGTTTGATGATATGTCAATTTGAAACTTGCTGCCACAGGTAAAAACTTTTAGTTGATCCGATATGTAGATGTTTCAAAAATTAAAAAGTTGAAAATTTTGTTCTATGCTAGATATTGAAATTTGATTTTTAAAATAAAGCAAATCAACATTAGTTGAAGTTATTTTTGGATTCCATTCTCATGACCGCTATTAAGATTTTAAATCATTAATTTCATGGGTATGTTAACAAATAATATGTTGAATTTTTTTTTTTTCAATTCCATGTTACACAATGCCCTGTTTTAAAATCAAAACAATCAAATTCCTAGATGTGAACATGTTAAGAAGGTGATTATGTTTAGGTTTAAACAAATTGTTAAAATGTTAGGTTTTTTACCATGAATGGAAGTTTTTAAATATGAGTTGTATATATTAGCTATAAATGTCCATGTAATCATATGTGAATGAAAGATTGGAGTGGGAAGACAAAATAAATCCAAAGTTTGATTTGATAATTGATTGTGTAAAATTTAACCAAACAACAATAGACTAATGTCTACACCATTCAAAGGTTTTACAAAATGTGATAAGGATGTCATAAACATTATATTTGTACACTATATCATAAAGATGTTGTGACCAATACATTTATCTAAAAGGTTTCATAAATTTTTAAATGCTACCTTGGAAGTCTTATTACAAAAAAAAAATTCATATTTTATGCAATGAGATGTTGGAATCTTGACACTCAATTCTATAATATTTATGTGAATTAAACTTCAAATCTAGATAAAAATAATCCAATGAAAATAATAATAACTTCTTGCTTATGTATTTAAAGTAATTGGATCATAGTATCATAAGTTAAACAAACCCAATGTTACATGCATTTGTTGTCTTGAACTTCTTGAGAAGTTTCCCAATTTCAAATATATATTTGATAATAGCTAGACCATGACTTGGTGTGCGACAAAATATCTTATAATTGATTGGAATTGGAAAATTTTCATCCTATACATCACAACAAATAATTTGGAACAAGTTGGATAACATGTTTGCTCATGTTTTATATTGATGTAATAGTCCAACCTTCAATAACGAGTATGGGATATGTTGCAACTAAGACATAAATTATGTAACATAAATTATTGGTTCTAATATTATTTTAGTTTATAATCCAAGCATATCACTTATCATGACTTTTATGTAGTTGTAAAAGTCTGAAATTAATTTGTTTGAATCACCATCCTCGTTGAATTCGATGGGATCTTCCCACTTTTTAACCCATGATCAAAGTTAGACTTCCCTTGTAGAATAATTAAAATTGATCTCATTTCAAAATTGGTAATTAATTAATCAAATTTTAGGTTACATATTAAGAAATAAAAATAAAAATCTGTAAATTCACTAATCCATTGCCATCATAATGTCTTTTAATCAAATAATTTACTTCAAAAAACACATCCCGTAAAGATTGTGTTGAGAATATATAAAATGTTTTATCAAAACTCTTTCAAATTTAAGATTGGTTTATTTGTAGGTACTTGAATATCTAGTGATTAATCAATTACCCACACTAAAACAAATAAAAAAAGTTTGAAAGAAAAAATTGCAAATTGAAACCCTTGTTAATAAAATGACAACAAATTAATTACCAACAACTAGTTTGAGTACATAACATTTTCAAAAGTGTTTTAAACCTTGGGTAAAATTTACATTCAACCCTAGCAGGATATTATGTGCTAAGATTAAATGACCTTACTTAAGTCACATAATATTAGTTAAACACACTAACTTATAACTAATATTTAAGTCCCATGTAAATATGTATGCTATATTATTTTATTTTATTTTTTAATATTTGGGATTCATGCATACCCTATGGTAAAAATATACATTGTATATTAATTTCAATAATAAACATGATTGAATTGTAGGGCTAATTTTATCCAAAAATATAGGACCTTATATTTTTACTTGTATAGTTTTCCAATTGAAAAAAAAGTTGCCCTCCTAACTTTGGATATACGTATATTCCATTTCTATGTTTAAAATTCAAATGCTGGTCACATGATCATCCATGCCATTTATGGTACAAGCAATTTGAACCTTGGAACCATTTTGCTATGCATTAGGATTAAAGGTTATACATGTATATATTATCAAAAAAAAAATCATGAACACAATAGAGTATGGAAAACCAAAACCACCAATTCATAAAACGCCAATGACTATGATGAATTTAAAAATAGTGAATTTAGAATTCAAACTAATCAATTTTATTTATCATGCATGTTTTGTGTTGTGAACCTAAACTTGGGCTTGCGACCAAGGGTGGGCATGATGACAAAGGAAATGGGTTCGGAATGAGGTCAATGCACCCTTTGATTCAAACACAAGTGTGTGAAAGTGCAAGGGATTATGTCATAATGTTCCTAAATGGATTTTCACTTTGGGAGTGAAAAATATAAAATCTTGGATCAATAGTGGGAAAATCAAACTTTGTCAAAATTGAACCCTTCATAGCTTGTTGGTATTATTTTTAAAATTATTATTTGAGTATGTTTACCATTTTGGTATTAATTAAATATTTTTTCAAAATGTCGATTTTTTTCTCAAAATAAATTACTCACAATTCCAAAAGTTTTAGAAATTTGTTTGACACTACTATCAACTACCAACTTAGAAACTTTATGGTGTAATGTGCCCAAATAGTGCAAAATTACATGGTCTATTTTTTTTTTCACCTCAATTGTAATAATTTCATTAATTTTTAATTTTTACTGCCAAAGTGAAAAAATAAAAATAAAAAGATTTTGTATTGATATATGTTATTACAATGACATGTTATAGCATGGTCATATTCCCCAAACAATAATTTGCAAAAAAATTATGGTCATTTGAAGGGTTGGGAATCAAATTGTCAAAATGATTTTTGATCATTTAATCATTTAACAAACATGTCAAATCAACTCCAATTGAAAAACTTGATACTTCATTGGAAAATTAATTTTTAAAACTCTTTTTTTTATAGCTTTTGATTTTGGATTGAAATGAAAAGTTGTGAGCTTGCAAAGTGATGAAATTCATAATTCATTAGATTCAAAAATTCCAACTTGGGAATCCAAGAATTTGATTTTTTTTAATGTAACCTTTGTAAAAAGTTGAAGTCTATAATATGGGGAGAAAAGTGCATTGACCATTCCAAAGTTTGAACCTTGTTAAATTGTGTGAATCCAAATTTTCATATGGTTCATTTGCGCACCATTATGATTCCAAACTACATTAGCCACCTTGTCTTCTTTGGTTTTGCAATTTGAAATGACCATGAATTTAACATAAAATTTTGTCTTAATTTTATTTCAAAGGTTCCACATTTTTGTTGTTAGAAGAAATTAGGAAACTACCCTTGAGTTTGCAATTTGTTCCAAAATCCAAAATTGACAAGATTGTTTATTGTGGATACCAGTTGACCAACCTAGGGGTGCATAAAATAATGTTGAATTTCATCTTCAAGACGAAATTAATCAATGTTTTTTAAATTTTAAATAAAAGAAAGTTGGCCACCTAAATTCATGATTGCATGAATTTTCATCCACATGGGCTTATTGCCCTTATTGCTTCATTGAGAGTTTGGCTTGGACAATGACTTGGTTATTTAATTTCAAACAATTTAACACCAATATAAATTTTCCAATTGATTCCATTCCATTTTCATTAGTTTGGTGCTTGCTCATAATGAAAAGTTATTGATATCAAAATTAGAAAAACCAAGGAATGAAAACCTTACATTCCAATTTCATTTCTTTTTTAGTTTAAAATGATTTATTAATATCCATGACGACCATTTTTATTAGGTTTTTTAAAACATGAATATGGGTCCTTGGAAAATTGATTTAAAATTGAATAATATTATTGTCATATTCAATGTTTTAAACAATTTCAAGTTTGAATGCACATGTTAAGTTGAATTAGTAATACTAAGAACTCACTAAATCATTATAGAACGTAATTTTTTGCAATATGCATTGAATCAACATGTATACGTCAAAAGGATGAAATAAGAGAGAAAGTTTCTTTTTTGATTTGTCTATAATATTGCATGGACATAATGTTTAAATTTTGGATCTATTGTTTCATATTATGTGAACATTATTCATACATGTCTCCATAAAAAAATAATTTGAGAGACACTTTTAAACCATTATAAACATACAAAGATAACTTTGATTGAAATAAAAATCAACTTCTGACACCAAGCATGGTACAATGTTGCGATAAACACAAATCAATAAACTTTCTTTTTCTTAATTGAACTATTTTTGAGCATATTTGAGTGGTGACCTTTGATGAATGTGAATATGTCATGGTGTACATGTCAAACTTTTCAAACTTTGATTTTGATTCATGAAATTGAATCCACCAGACTCCAAACCTTTTAGGATTCAAAAATAGTTTCACTGAGGACATTTGGTATATTTCATCATGTTTTGGAAGTTGCTTGAATTAATTCCCCAAATGCTTGAACATGTGCCTAATCTTAAGTGAGGCCAAATTTATAATTTCAATAATAATAATAATTATTTTGATAGATACAAATACATTATGAGACAATTCATAAGAATAATTGTTTGAAATGATTGAGGATACTATTGTTTTGGAATTTATGACAAGGAAGTTTTTAGGTGAAACAACTAGGTAAAATGTTACTATAAAATAAAAGACACATCTTTAAGTTGGGTTGCTTACATGTGAACATTCAAATCAAATTAGGCAACTTGTGTAATCATGTGTTGTGCATTATATTATTGGTGGCCAACACTACTTAAACTAATAAAATCACACAAATCAGACATGCATGTAGATATAATTTGCTTCTCATGTTTTTGCATGTGATTTATGTGTTTAGATTCTTGCATTATATAGGTAACATGAGGGTGACACTTTTGTAGTCAATCTCCGATGATAACCCAAGAAACATGAAAGTCTTATGAACCCATTCACATCAAATTGAGTGATAAATCTTACAAATGATTTATTTTTGCAATACAAATTTATATCTAATTCAAAAGGATCTATTGTAGCCAATTTTTTTAAAAATGAAATAATTCATTATCACTTTCAATGGAGGAAAACAAATAATTAACCAACTATATTTAAGTTCTTCACAAAGTCGTCTTTAGTTTGGACTCCAATTTCACCCTTCATCATCAATTTATCCTCTTTTATGAAGTTATATGTTAATTGAGGCAAGCTTAAAACAAAGTCGTCAAATTACAACCCATATGATTTAATGTGATTGTTGAGGGTGTATTAGCAAATGGAAGAAGGTTGCACATATCAAGATTTGCCTTGGGCATTGCAATGAGGACCAAATTGGTTTGAGCAAGGTTTAGGGTTTGTTCAAACCAATTTGGTCCTAAATGTGGGGTTTGATAAAAATTAATGTACGAATGTAATGCTTAATTTATTTTTTGAACCCCAATTGGACCTTGTGAATAGTTTCATCCTTCATTTGGCTCGCTTTTTAGATAACTTTATAATGTGTGAACAATGCTTCACATTTAAAGACTATTGCTTCCATTCCAAAACTCACTTTTGCAACTTACACAAGCCCCTTGCAAAGTTTAACCTTCAAGTGCCCCCACATGGCATTTTGTAATTAGTTGACATGATAGCCTTTGAGATATTTTGTGTTCATTGTAACATGTATTGTGTAGCATGGCCTAATGCTTTGGGACTCCACCATGACTTGCAAAGGTGGACATGAATCTGAACCACTTGGGCTATATACTCAAGCTCCTTCTATTATAACATCATTCAAACTCAATTGCATTCCAAAACATGGCACCCACCCATCATTGAAAACCTAAAGTTAGGAAGGTGCTTTTGTAACCAATAGGAAAGACATTCATGTATACAAGACAAATGTATGTGTACATGTTGCCCTCTATGGTCAATAGCCAATTTTTCAAGGCTAAATGGCAAGGTGGCATACTAAGTGTCCTCCTTTCTTTTCTTATTATTTTTGGTTTAGGGTCCAATATCTATGTTCTATGTTGGTTAGGTATGACTTTTTAAAACATGTACTTGAATATACATAACTAGATAATTACATATCCTACCGAACCTTTAGTGAATTCCAACCAATCCATTTGTATGCCGTTACCTTTCGTGTATTTGTTTCAAGTACACGATGTTTATCTTACTTGGTACATATGACTTTTTGACAACTATTGGGTGTCAACTGTAACGTATGCAACACATTCCGTAGTACCTTGGCAACTTTGACACTAATTATATTATTTGTAGAAATGTAGAAATGTTTTTTTTTTTTTTTTTTTTGGGTCTTTAAGTGACAAATTTTGTGAGGGAAACTATCAAATCTTTTGAAATATTCAAGAATATTTTATGTTTCAACATGAAATCTTCACAATTAATTAACTATTCGCTAGATGTGTGTTGAAGTTGCCCCTAGTATGTAGAGCCTACATGGGATCAATTTTCTTTTCAGGCAATTTTTTGCCATTTTGCAAAAATATTTTGAAAAAAGAATATTTTGCTTTAAATTCCCAACTTTTTGAAAAAACAATCGTCAAAAATCGTCACAATTTTCCTACAATACAAAAAGCTGCTTAAGAATTTTTACTTTCATATTTTGAATGTAGCCAAATTTAGCTAAACGTACTCATGAATAATGTCACTTGAGGAACATCACAAAAAAATAAAAATCACTAGCAACAATTATAGGGAAGGAAAGAAAAAAAGGTTCATTAATAAAAAAAAGAGGATATTTCCAATTTGTTCAATAATTGGTGAGGATAACTTATTGCAGAGTTTGAGAGTCAATGGAGGATTTCTGTATGATTTTTACATCAAAACTTTGTCAACAAGAAAAAAGTGGTACTTGAAGAAAAAGCTTGAAGAACAAAAACAATGTCTGATCTCTTTCTAGTTTGTTGTTTTGTGGGCCTTCTTGCCTACAAAGGCAACAACAATATTGTGTTTTATAGATTCATTATAGAGTATATATAGTTAGTAGTAGCTCAATGGATTTTGGCCCCTAGGTAATAAATAAATATATTAGGTCTATTTTGTTTTAATATGAGCATTTTTGAAAGATAAAAATATATTTTGGCTTGTGTTGAAATTGAAACTTGAGATTAGTTAGTTACAGAGTTATAATAATATCTTGAACGATATTTTGGGTTTTCTTTTCAACGAGGATTTTTTGAAAGATGATATTTTTGCATGGTGAAATATTTGAGTTACCATAATAATAAGTCTTCTTCTTCTTTTGCCTTAAGATACTTTTGAATGTAAAGTGGCAAGGCCAAGAGAATGTGAGGCACCCATTGTTTTGTTTGTACTTGGGGGGAGGGGATGGGGGGAGAGGGGATAGGTGGTGGGTACCCAACAACTTTGACAAAATTGTGGCGAACCAAATTTTGGTCCTTTGTATAAGTAAGTAAGTAAAGTAGACTTGTGCATCAAGAGTACATAGAAGACTTTCTCTGGACAATAATATTAAGATCCTTTTTCATGGGCCCACACAACCACATTCAAGAAGAAGAAGTAGTTGTTGTTGTTTGCTGTTGTGGGGCAATGAATTTAAGGATCATGTGAAAAGGCAAAATAGAGAGAGTTGTAGTTCAAGTACTCTTGACTCTAAACAACCAAGGATTTGGTTGTATGTGTGGGTGGATCTGTCATCTGCTTGCTGCTCAGGTTGTTTTAGAGAGAGTTGTAATGGGGGGGGGGGGGGGGGGGGGGGTTTCGTGTAGTTGTGTTGCCAGAGAGACTCACAAGAACACACCCAAAATGCCACAAGATCATCCTCGAAATAGTGAAATTAAATTTTTGTGAAAATATGAAGTGGACAACATGTTGAAAATCACCATAAGTATCATTCACTATGTTCTGAATAATTTCACTACTCATCATATCACAAAGTTGTAGTATATGATGGAAAAAAATAATAATTTCAAATTTTAAAAAAAAGGAATTATTTTTTTAAAAAATAAAAATTATTCGATTTTGTCAACGTGGAAACTGACCCTAGGCTACGGTAATCCAAATTAGGTTTTGAATCCAGCTTCTTGCAACAAAACGTAAATATTGGGGGGTTTTATTTTTCCTTTTCTTTTTTTGGTTTTGCTGCAAAACAATACATAAATGTTTGTTCTTGTTTGCAGAACAATTGTGTGACTAAGTGAAACTCCACATGAGATTTTTATGCACACACCACATTGACACCCGTGTGAAGTTTTAGTGGGGTGTGAGGGGGAGGAGTATATCAACTTGCTAAAAAAATTGGGGATGAGAAAGCAAATGGAGGTCCAAATGCACCCCCAAACATGGGTTGACTTTTATGGATAAACTCTAATGTATGATTTTTTTTGTTTCCTTCTTGATGTTAGGTAAGGAGAAACTTGGACCCAATTTGAAAGAAAGGAAAGAGAAGAGAAGAGAATTTGCGCTTCTTCTTCCAAGGCTTGAACATAATAGGGCCGAGCAAAACCATACATAGGTTCCAAGTATCTCTACCTTACTTAGGTCGGTGCAATGAAAGAAAACTTTCACTCTTCAAAGTCACTATGATTCCAGCCCACTAGCTACAAGAGAAAGGGGTCAAGAACCAAACGGATTGTCAGGGAGCAACAGAGTTTCTGTCTCTCTGCTGGTTTTACTTACAATTTCCCTTGTTTTTTCCTCATTTTCCCTCTGCAAGGAAAGCAGGATGAAAGTACTCGAAATGAGTGAGTAACATGCTAACCTGCACTCTCATCATGACCATAACTGCCATATAGCAAATGGGTGGTGGTCCCATTTGCTGTTAGGTGGGCTCTAAACCCTAAACCCCCCACCAACATGCTCTAAACCCTAAAATGCTCTAAACCCTAAACCCTAAACCAACATGCTTACTATGCTCATCAAAGGCTTTGTTTGATACACATCAACATGTTATTAGTCTCTCTCTCTCTCTCTCTCTGTGTCTCTCATGTCTTCTGCACTTCTCATACTTCTTCAACTAGTGAATTGATGAAGAAGGTTGATGCACCTCCTCAAGGGACTAAACTTACTCCTCTTCTTTTTCCAAGTTGGGTAGAGCTATATATTTTTCAAGTGTAAGTTCTCCCAAAAAGTTTGACTAATTTTCCAATTTTTTAAACAACTTGTAGAGTGGCAAGTAGAAAATTAGAGATTTTTATAAATCTTTCAACTTTTTTTTTAAAATCGTACCATTTTTGAAACATGAACATGCATGCATGCTTGTTTTGGAACATGTTTCCTTGCTTGCTTGCTTAATCATACAATAAAAACATTTGAAGAATGAATAGATACCCTTACACTAAGCTTAGTTTCATCAGTAAATAATCTTCAAAATAGCGAAACAATTTTTTTCCATAAAATATGAAGTTGACATGGTGAAAATCATCATAATTATCATATGCTACTACACTCTGAATGAATTTCATTACTCATGTGACAAAATCATAGCAGATCATGGAAATAATAATAATAATTCAAAATAAAAAAAACAATTAATTCAAAAATAAATATTATTCGGTTTATTAATGTGGAATCTGACCCGAGGCTAGCTAGCAACTAGCAACCAGTTCTGGAAACTATGATTCTTTTTTAGTAGGTGCTACTGATTGTAACCAACTTGCAGAGATCTGGTTTTCCATTTGATTGCTCCTGAGACTCCGGAGGAGCATATGAAAGTTTTTCCATGTTGAAAAAAAATTTGTGCTTCGGTTGGTTCATTTTCATGTTGTGTATGTAAGTGTATATATATATACTAAGGTTATTCATAAGGTCACCTTGTCTTTGGGCCTCTTTTCCACCTTCAAACCCCTCTGAAGGTGTATCTATAAAGTGAGAAATTTTTATTAAATCTGGGTATGAAATGCTGAAATTTAGCATTTAATGCATAAGGGGTCTAGAGTCATTATAGTATTCGTACAGGTACGAGCAATGAAAATATTTGTAGTAGCTTAGCCGTGGAGGCGCTCAAGAAAAATGAAAGACAAGATGAAACTCAGTTTACCACATAAATTTATGGTTTTCTGAGTTCCCTCCTTCCGTTTCCCCTTTTGAATGTGTATTTTTTCAGCAAATGGTTTTTTTGAATCTCACCCTATTTATGATCAAACTTAGTGTGTTGTGATGTTATTACATATTTTATTTTACAAATAACTCTATTACATTTTTATTATATACCTTTTAATAACCATACCTTATTGCAAATCCATATTAATTGATTTTGGGTTCCATGTTTTTGATGGGTTTTTTTTTGATGGCCTATCATCAAAAACACTATGAAATAAATCCCCCTTTCATCAAAAAAACATTTACATATTGTTTTATACTTACATCATTTTTACATAGTCGCATAAAACCATATAAATATTTTGATTTTTTGCAGTTAATACGATTTTATAAAGCTTACAATAAATTTACATGATTTTACATTTACACACACAACACTGGCTCTTTCTCTTTGCAATGGATTCTTTACATTTGCTTCAAAATTTTAAAAATAAAAATGAAATTAGATTATTGGTCAGCTTCAGAAGAGATCGACCTTTTTGTAGGTCGGCAACTTTCCATAGTTCAATGTTTGCTTACAGAAGGAAACTTTGTTGCACTTTGCCGATATTGTAATTCTACCAAGTTACCAACCCCACCCTAAAAATAAATAAAATAAAATATTAAATAAATTTAAAAAAAAAAAAAAAACCCTACTAGCATAGTTAGGTAGAGACTTTATAACTGTACAGACTGCAGAGCTTTCCAGGCTGTGGGCAAATATTTCATTGAAAAATGCATAGCTACATAGTGTGTTGTTTATAAATGAATACTTAATAAGAAGTTGTTGGGCAACAAATTGTACACACTCCAGCTTTGCTTGCACTAGGTGCATGCAGTGAGACATAGTTTTTTGGTTTGTTTTGCCATTTTCTTACAATTTTCAAATCAAAAATAAATAAAATTACTAACCTACCTAGCCTCTTGATCTTAATAATAATAATAATAATAATATTTAAATTTTTTTTTTTTGGTTGTAAGTAATTCTACGAGAATGCATGGCAAAATATCATCTCTCACCTCTCTCTCTCTCTCTTTCATTATTATGCTCTTTCGGTCTACATAAATAGTTTGGGAAAGTCTACCACCTAACCCCATGCCTGGAAACCGTGGAGTCGATTGGTGAGAAATCAATCATGCACATTGTTTATGATTATGATCCTCAACTTGCGCCCATTGAGAGTCCACTATGCAATACAATGTAATTGGGTATGTTAATTTATTCTATAAGACTTGGGCACTACCAATGACAATTGATTTTCGTTTCTTATGTTCTCATATGGTATTTAAGAGTTCATCATCATTTATGTCCATGTCAAATTTAACTTGAATTTAATGTAAATCTCATGGACATGAAAATGCACATGTTAATTTGTATTTTCATACCCATGTTGGTGGGTAATGAAAATGAGTGAGGTAGTTAGTTGAACAATGAGATAATTAACCTTGAAAATGAGGTCATTATTTTTGGAATTGTCCAAGGAAGAAGACCATCCAAAAGATTACCTATGCAAAATTTTCTTTATAGTAGTTCCTTGAAAATTTTCATCCCTAGATTTTATGCCCAAAAAAAAGAATTCCAAGTCACTCCAATATTATGCAGCTCTCCTTGAGTTAATAGGCATTAACTATAGTGTCTTTTGTATCCTCACGAGTTCTACCTACCATTTTCAAAGATTTGAGAGAACTTCGTGGCGCAACATTTTTACATACCTAGGCAAAAAGCTTCACCATTTTTCCACCTTCTTTGCCAACTAAATGGATTGAGTGGCTCTTGACCCTATCTCATTTTCAGAGTTGGGGTTTCCTTTTACCTAGCCGTCCCTATTGTAGGCAAATGCTGTGTTGCGGTTTCTTTTCTCAGTGAAATGATGCAAAATTTCAATCGGCAAAAAAAATCATTAATAAAAATTGTTACAAATTTTTGTCAAATTTGGTCGTACCCCATTAGAAGTTAAGCCACGTTTGGACAAATTTCTACTTTTAGGGTAAAATAGAAGTCAATGTGGTATTTCCCAAAGTTCCATAACATTTGAACATGGAATGCCCACGTTACAACACATTGTTATGTGGTAGGTAAGGCCCAAGGGACGAGGCATTCCTGAAACAAGGGCTTGCTGCTCACGGAGCGGCAAGAGCTGAGTGCAGGCCAGAATCTTGAGAGTGCTTCATATTGTGGTGCATAATATCATCTAAAGCCAGAGGTAGTATACGAACTTGCCAACAAGCATAAGAACTCGCCAACAAGCACAAGAACTTGTCAACGAGCATAAGAACTTGCCAACAAGCACAAGAACTTGCCAACAAGCATAAGAAGTCGCCCTCCTTGTGTAAGAGCCATGGACAAGTGTAAGAATCTGCCCAATCTGCCCTTCCCGCACAAGAACTTGCCAACGAAGTGTAAAAACCCACTGTGTCAAATCGTGCTGTGTGCATGCACATTGCATAGTTTAAGGTATCCGTCATTTGCACTAAAAATACTTCTTAGTGAAGGACTTTACCATAACTGGGGTGACCCAAGGACCCCAATTCAATTACCCTGGGGTATCCTACTACTAAGGTAACAATCTAGCATGGTTGAGGTGAGGTGAGTTGAATGCACAACCCACTTGCAAGACTTGTGGGGGCTAGTTGGGTGTATAGTGCATACTTGTGTACCCCATCATGACCTAATCGATAAGGTGAAATTCAAGCTTCTTGGTTAAGTTTCAAGTCCATCTTTGATCTCTCCCTCTTTTATCATTCAATGCTTTTCAACATATCCATTTTTTAACCACATACCTAGTACACAAAGGTTTCACCTCACATATATAAATCTCCTCTTTTTCTTTAGCCAGTTCTCTAATTTTTAAATTTAATTTAATTTTTTTTTCAATATTCCAAGTTTGAATTGTTGAAAGCACTCAAAAGAACTCATTGTAAGTATCTATTTGGTATCCAGGCTCCAATACAATTACATGGCACCAAAAAAAACCAAAAATAAGTGTGATGGATATGAAAACCCTTTTGCATGAATGAAACCAAATGTTGTTGAGAGAATAAAGGGAAATCTTGTCCTTAGTTGGTTCACGGTTTTCTTTACACCGTTGAAAGAATAAAGGGAAACCATGTGCTTAGTTTTTTGTTCATGGTTTTATTTACATCCATTGAAAGAATAAAGGGAGACCATGATGTTAGTTTGTTCACGGTTTTATTTACATCCATTGAAAGAATAAAGGGAGACCATGACATTAGTTTGCTCACGGTTTTATTTACATCCATTGAAAGAATAAAGGGAGACTATGACGTTAGTTTTGTTCACGGTTTTATTTTACATCCATTGAAAGAATAAAGGGAGACCATGTAGTTAGTTTGTTTACTATTTTATTTACATCCGTTCACTTAGAGGGTAGCCTAGTAACACTATATATTACATACATGAGTTTATGAATGAACTTCTAGTGTAATAAACATAGTCTTTGAAAATAGATTTGAAGTATCACAAAATGGATTATATTATGGGATATTTGGAGAAGTCTTTTTTTGAGTCCTTGTTGGGCATATTTTTCAAATGTACCTTATAGGACATATATAACTGGTTCTTGTCATCAATTTTGTACCCTAGGTACAAACCCTGCTACCCCGACGCAATGCGTCAACAAGTTGTACAAAGAACAAGTTAAATGAGTACGAGGAACTAACTATAGTTATGTACCCACCCAATCTTCTTCCACCACTCCACCACCATCACCACCACTTGCTCAACACCTCAACTCCACTATGACTTGGGAATGCATCATCCCATGCAAATTACATTGGCAAGTAGGTGGTAATGAACTTAGAGAATTTTTTATTTTTATTTTTTTCAAAATGGTTTTTTTTTTTTTTTGTGAACACAATTTGACTCAACAATTTATCACCGCAACAAGTTTGTGTGGAATTGATTTTCTTGATGGGTAGATGAATAAAGAAACTATTTTGTAGTATTTGAGTGCGCGAAGTGAGATTGTGCGAGTCTTCTCTTATACCCCAAATGGGACTTTTTCCACTAACCACATAAGTTTTATAAGTTCATTTTGTGTAAGTACATGAGTATATGAGACTCTTTATTTATTATTATATCTACCAAGACAAAAAAGGAGGAGAAAAGTAGAGGAATGTGTGTACCTTGAAAATCCTTAGATATTAAGGAACAATACTAATAATAATAATCATAACAAGGGGTGTGTCACACTATGGCCTTGCCATTTACATTGAAAAGTATCTTAAGGCAAAAGAAGAATTACGAAAAACTCAAATATTTGACCATGCAGAAAAATATAATCTTCAAAAAATTCCTTCTAAAAGAAACCAAAATCCTTCAAGATATTATTACTCTATAACTAATCTTAACTTTCAACACAAGCCAAAATATCATCTTTCAAAAATCCTCATATACAAAAAAATAGACCTATTATGTAGAGGCCAAAATCCCTTAAGCTACTATACTCTATAATGAATCTAAACTCAATATCGTTGCCTTGTAGGCAAGTCCAATAAATTGTTCGATATGGTGGTCGTTAGATCTGTTGTTGCTTGAGTGACTACATACATACATACATAGGGAACCCTAATATGGAGCTTGATATTTTGGGCACTAACTAATTATTTTGTGAAATTGCCAAAAATTTGAAAATTATGTGCTTTTTGCTATGCCAAAAATCTGAATGAAGCTCTCAAACCACAATAGCTTCATTATTTAGTATAATCTCTAAATTATAAAAGAATTTATTTATATTCACTTTGCTGAACATAAATTATAACTGACACAAAAATAACTTAATTAGTAGGCACCTTGCTGCCAAACCAGAGTAAGTACTATGGTGGTAAGTATGTAATGAGTACTTGAAATAAAGTAACTGGGAAAAATTGAAATTGCTATCTATTCCCCAAGTCCAATTAGAAAACAAGTCTTATCATTACCTTTCAATTTGGAATTACATTTTAAAATTTAGATAATAAGAATAATAATAATAACATTATTAATATTCTATTGTTTTTTTTTTGAAACTCCAATCAAACCTCTGCCTCTATTGCAGGAACTGAAAAATTAATAAACAAGAGACAAATATATTGCAGTTTCATTACTCCAACTTCCAACTTTCAAGTGCCCCAAAGAGCTCTCATACATGTAGACATATCAATAGACAATGATGCTTGCTTACCTCCAATGAGAACTTCCCCCCTTCCATCTCACTAAAAGCCAAAAAAATCAAAACTCAAAAAAAGAGTGCTTGAAAATTTTCCTTCTTCAGATTTGATTGATACACACCCAACCTCACCATCTTTCCAAAAAACCAAAAACAAAAAACAAAAAACAAAAAAACTCCACATCTAGGCACACACCAAACAAAGGTTTAGGTTAGGCTAACTACCCCATCAAGAAACAAAAAAAGCATATTCTACCTCCTCCAATGTATTAGAGAGAAAGAATCAGAGAGCATCATATGAAATCAAATCAAATGACATTCAATAATCAATGGGTTTTTTGATTCATGATGAGCTCTGCTTTTGTTTGTTTGATGCAGCAAAACAAACTTCAAATTTGGGTTTGCATGGATCAAGAAGAACTGCCATTATCATGTCCTAAAAAGCATTTAACATCACCACCCACTAAGTGAAATTAATGCCATAAGTATACTAAATAATAATGGGTGGGACTGACTAAAAAAACTTCTGGTATTGCTATCAAAAGGGCAAAAGAAATAAAGGTTTTGTTAAGCACACTTTATTACTTTTTCAGCACATTTTATTAAGCAAAAATAGCAGTTACAGAAAACCCCAACTCTTGTAAACTTGTTAGGGACAATCTTTCCATTAGGTTGTTGTCATCACAGATCTTGTAAGAGAGATCAGTAATAATAAGTGTAGTCTCTTCTGATCAACAAGACTTTTGATTTGCAATAGTTGTTTTTAAAGCTCATCAGAAGACCACCCATTATGTAAGACTGGAGTTTAGTCTTCTCTGTAGTAGCTTGTGAGCTTGTGAGCTTCAGCTTTGTGTAGTTTTTTTATCAGCAAAAAATATAGCAAATGGCCACCAAAAAATGTACTCATGGTTGGGTTTAAGATATTTGAGTTTCTTTAGCTGCTTTCTTTTCTGCTTGGATCCAGAGGAAAGTTTTTGAGCTCAACAAGTTTTTGTACGTTTTGAGTTTTCATGAAGCTAAATGCTGTTCCCTGTTGCTTGTAATACTAGTTTAAGAACTTTGCAAAGTTTTTGTCTTATTCTTAAGTTTGATGTTCTTGGATCCAAGGGGGAGGAGGAGGAGGAGGAGGGGGAGAACAACAACAGCAGCAACAACAAGAGTACTTGATTAAAACACATTTTTTGTTTTTGTAGAGGTAGCTGTTCAATAGTTCTGTTCAGCTTTTTGATCTGTTCTTCATTTTGATGTTCTTAGATCCAAGAAGAAGAAAGAAGAAAAAGAAGGAGGATACAACTTTGATAGAACACATTTCTTTATGAAGCTTTTTTGCTCAATAGTTTTGAAGAGCTTTTGATCTGTTCCTCATTTTGATGCTCTTAGATCAGAGAAGAAGAAGAAGAAGAAGAATACTGCTTTGATAGAACACATTCCTTTGTAGAGCTTGCTGCTCAATAGTCTTGAAGAACTTTTGATATTTGTTCCTCATTTTGATGTTCTTGGTTCCTAGAAGAACAAGAAAGGAAGAATAAGAAGAATACTGCATTGATGGAACACATTCCTTGGTAGAGCTTGCTGCTCAATAATTTTGGGGAGCTTTTGATATTTGTTCCTCATTTTGATGTTCTTAGATCATAGAAAAAGAAGGAAGGAAGAAGAAGAGTGCTGCATTGATAGAACACATTCCTTTTTAGAGCTTGCTGCTCAATATTTTTACAGAGCTTTTGATCTGTACCTCATTTGAGGTTCCTCTTAGGTCCAACAAGCCGAAGAAGAACAACTTCAGCGCAGATGTTTTTTTCAAGAGCTATGGCGATCCTCTGATCTTCAGGAACTCCTCAGTCAGCATGCGAGCAACCGATCATCGCTGCAGTTGTCATATCGTTTGTGCAGCAATGTGGGCACCATTCAATCTGGAGACTTGCAATGAGGCAGTGTGCAAGCACGCTCAAGCTTTTCCATCTCTTGGAGCTTGAGAGATCTACACTTGTTGTTGTTGCTTCTGTTCCTCCTCATTGCGACTCTGCTGCTGCTGCCAGGCCTCAAATGTGACAACTCCATTGTTGTAATGCCCATTTTTGTTGCCGGTGTCGATATGGGGACCATCGCCGCAGCCAGTGTCGTTGAAGAAGGTGCTGCTGCTGCTGCAAGCATTTCTGTTCTGGGAACAGCAGCATATGATCTCAGCTCGCCCAGTGAGGTGCTCTTGCCTGGAGCAGCAGTGTCTCGTGCCCTCCAAGGATACGAGATCGAGCTTCGAGAGCTGTCGTACAGAGTTGTGAAGCCAGTGGAGAATGGAACAAAACTGAAATCTCTTCTTCGGAGCTGCAACTTCTTTGAAGCGGGATTGACATCAGGCACCAGCAGCAAGGAGAAGGCGGCAGCAACTGCTGCGAGAGTCTCGACTCGCTACATACACTTACTGAAGAATGTGAGCTTCGTCGCGCGACCAGGCGAGGTACTAGCAATTGTAGGACCGAGTGGAGCAGGGAAATCCACACTACTAGACGTCGTCGCAGGGCGCATTAGACCGAGCAGTCCACCCACGAGCTTGCTAGTGAACCAGCTAGCGATGGAAGTTCCACAGTTCCGCAGAATCTCAGGCTACGTGATGCAAGACGACGCACTGTTCCCAATGCTGACAGTCGAAGAGACTTTGCTCTACAGTGCACGGCTGCGTCTTCCGGCTTCCGTCTCCATGACGGAGAAGCTCGAGCGAGTGCGCGCGACGATGGAAGATCTCGGACTCTCGCATGTCGCACGCTCTCGAGTCGGAGATCAACTGTCCGGCGGCGAGCGTCGCCGCGTCTCCATCGGCATTGACGTGATCCATGACCCTGCAGTCCTGCTCCTCGACGAGCCTACCTCCTCTCTTGACTCGACATCTGCGCTCCATGTCGTGACGATGCTGCGGAAGATGGCAGTCACGCACATGCGCACTGTGATTCTCAGTATCCACCAACCCGGGTTTCGTATCCTCGAGCATCTGCACTCGATCGTTCTTCTCGCGCATGGTGAAGTCGTGCATCACGGCTCTCTCGAGCATCTGCACTCCATCCTCATGGCTTCCGGTCACGACATCCCGGAACAGATCAATGTGTTGGAGTACGCGATCGACCTCATCGACACAAGCTCGGATCACTCTCATGACCATTCCACCTCTTGCGATGACAGTAAATTCTCGCATGTAGATCGATCCAATGCTTCCATCCCTTGGCTGCAAAAGAGGCTCGCAGCAGACGAGCAAGAGATGATCGGGCAATCACCCACACCCTCGACGGCTTCCTGTCTCATCATGAGCTGCAAACCCGGCTCGACAAGATGCTCTAGAGGAGGAGAAGAAGAAACGTCGCATCTAGCGCCGCTCACGAGATGCGCATTTGCGAATTCCAGTCTACAAGAGATCGCAGTCTTGACGCATCGATTCTCGAAGAATGTCTACAGAACGCGGCAGCTCTTCCGCTCACGGACACTCTATGCGCTCATCGCGGGTGTTTGCCTCGGCAACGTGTTCTCGCGTATGGGGTATGGGATGCGCGGCTTCACAGAACGGTACGGTTTCTTAGCTTTCAGCGTCACGCTCATGCTCACCTCGACAGTGGAGCTCTTGCCGAGCTTGCTGGAAGAATGCAAGATCCTGGCACGGGAAGCCTCGCGAGGAGCTTACAGAATGTCTTCCTGGGTGGTCTCCAACACGCTCGTCTTCCTTCCTTTCCTCTTCCTCAATGCCGCGCTCTTCAGTCTCCCAGTGTACTGGATGGTAGGACTCGCGCCGCAAGCTTCTGCTTTCTTCTTCTTCTTGCTTGTGTTCTGGCTGCTTCTCGTAGTGGCGCACGCCTATGTCTCCTTCTTCGGCGTTCTTGTGCGCAGCAACAGCTACCAGCTCGCGTATTCTCTCACCATGGCAGGTTTCGGAGCTTCTTGGCTCTTCTCCGGTTTCTTCATCTCCAAGCGCAACATGCCCAACTACTGGCTCTTCATGCACTATCTCTCGCTCTACAAGTATCCTCTGGAATCGCTCCTCATCAACGAATTCTCGCATGTCAGTGACAAATGTTTCAGTACTGGAACCTCCATCTTCCCTGACGGTCCTTGTTCTCTCACGGGATCCGAAGTGCTGATGCAGCAGGGTTTGATTGCGGAAACTCCTGGTGCTCACAGATCCAATGTGAAGTGGGTGGATGTGGGTACCATGGTGGGGTTTGCGCTTCTCTATCGCATCCTCTCCTTCTTTGTCCTTCGCTTTAAGATGCAGAGAAGACACAGATAGGAAGTAGAAAAGCTGCTCCCAGGGAGTGGAGCGGAGTGGGTGGGTGTGGGGGAGAGAGCTTGAAGAGGAGCCCATTCTTGCTGAGGAGATCATCACTTGCTTCAAGCTCTGGTCTTGGGGGAGAAAGCCATGCATCATCACTTGCTGGGAAGAAAGCCATAAAAGCTCTGGGGGGGGGGGGGGGGGGGGGAGCTTCTTGGAGAGATCATCACTTGCAGGAAGAAATCCATAAAAGTTCTGGGAGGTGGAGCTTGGAGAGCATCATCACTTGCTGGAAGCTGAAATCCATAAAAGCTCTTGGGGGAAGCTTGGAGAGCATCATCACTTGCAGGAAGAAATCAAAGCCAACAACAAGGAGGACAATGGCAACAACAACAGCAGCAGCATTAGCAAATCCAAGCAAAACCAAGTTGATTTTGTGAATCAGAGCTCAGATCAAAAGCTTCATAGTAATGCAAGCCATGTGTTCAATTACAGAGAAAATCTTTCTACAAGATGGAAGCTGCACATGTATACTTGAATAATGGTAATAGAGTTGGAGTAGTTTTGTTGTGATCAGCAGCCAGCAGCAGCT
This sequence comes from Sphagnum tenellum, assembly GCA_963921925.1. Classification (NCBI taxonomy): domain Eukaryota; kingdom Viridiplantae; phylum Streptophyta; class Sphagnopsida; order Sphagnales; family Sphagnaceae; genus Sphagnum; species Sphagnum tenellum. The sequence continues at coordinate 18,587,701 of OY998145.1, forward strand.
AGAAAATTCAAGCTCGAAATGTTGGACCAGCCCTTGAAGTGCTATTATTGAATATTGATTGAAAAATATAAATGACAGAGGTCCATGATGTGACCTTGAACCTGAACTCACACTTCTTCACCTTGTCAAGGATTTGCTTTTGAAGGTCTGGGGAAAGCTTGCTGAAGGTGGAAAAGATTTTCTGGTAATCAACTGCATTGCAAGCTTTTGAATTTTTTTGTTCAGGTGAGTGTGGGAGTGCTGGGATCTGATTTCTCTGAACTTTACTGTGTGTGCACCAACGCTTCCTTTAATGGGGATCAGCTGTCGGTTTGAGTCTTTGCTGCCGTGTGCAAAAGAATTTCAGGAGTACCAACCTTCAGGAGTGTCAAATGAACAGCTTCAACCCAACTGCAAGCTTGTCTTGTTCATACTCTCTTTGCAGATGGAGATTATGTGGTTTGAGGTCAGAATTGTCCATTAGTTGTTTTACTAAGCAAGTTGTTGATGTTAAGAGCTCTCCAGATGATTCAAGGGATCCATTTCTTTGACTACCAACTTTTTGAATGTTGTCCAAAGAGTGTCCTGTGATTGTCAATCTGGTGCATATTAGTTGTCAATCTGATGTTCTTTTGCATAATACTTGCTTTGGCATTTTGTGTGTAATTACACATTCGACATTAGGTGTAATGTAGCAATGTAGTGTATAGGTCTCAGGAGTCAGGAATACTTCACACATGAGCTCTGGTTCTGAGCTCAATTCCACATCCAGTTTCAATCCTGTACAAGGCAATTGGAAGTTAACTCAGCTCACACTGATCAGGAGCACTGGCCCAATGAGATCAGGTATCATTCAAATCTGCACAAATCTGTTTGAACCAAAGTCACCCATTTAAGCTAAGCTTTGGTTTCACACACTTGTTGTCCAGAGATTGTAATTACTCTGCATGCTACTTGTGATTTGATGCAGATCAGTCCATAAATGGCAGATGACATGCATTGAAAATTTGCTAAATCCTTCTCTCGCCTATTATTATTGCCTTCCTTCAGCTCTCACAAATTGAGATCTCTCTCACAAATTTGGCTACTCTGAGGACATGCCATGAGGCAATGATAAAGTTGAATTTGCAGGTACCAAAACTTCAATCTCCTGAACATTGGTACTGTCTATATTGTGTGCAAGGAATGGATCACAATATTGTGAACTAAAGAAAATGTGACCATGTTGTGCTGCTGTTGATGCTTTGGATTTTATGGAGATCTAGGCTACCACCCAAAGGGACTTTTACAGCATACATTTGCTGGAGAATTTCCAATGCTTAATGCTACTACCATCTCCAACAGTTCCTGAGAGAAATTGTGGAAATTGTTAAAAGACATGATTCAATAATTGTGGGTGACTTTCAGCAGTCTGTTAATGCAGTTCAACTGCAGGCAGTACTTTGAACTGCACCATACCAGCCTTAGTCTATATTTAAATCTCAAACCTATTGCAAAGAGCTGTGACATATGGCTGTGTTGTGGAGAGCAAACATCAACCAACTCTTACACAAGAATTGTTCATTTTGTGCAGATGGGACTTCTGAATCCAAACTCCATGACCCATTGGAAGAAATTATCTGTTGAACAGTGCCTATTTGGTGACAGCTTTAAAAGTTGGCAATTGGCAATTTTGCTACATGGCATTTGTTTAGAGGAATTATGCTCTGGACAAATTTGGCGTTACAGGAATGCTCTAGTGTCTAACCAGTCCCCATGGTCTCAACAAAAAGTTGAGTCTACTATTTGGAACACTCTCCTTGATTATGGTGGGATTGAATGAATGGAAGGGCATCCGGTGTAAGATCACCAGAAGTCCTGATGGGGAAGTGGCCTTTTGTTTGGAGTTTGACAAACTTTTGAAGACATGTAAAATTTGTCTTTGAAGCAGCGACTTGAAAGTTCTATGGTGTTTCCAACAATCCTGGTCTCGGGTTGTTGTGTGAGGGGTTTTCTGCCCTAGGTCCCCTTGGGAGTTGTCCCCTGGTCTTGGCTCTGCAGTTGTTTCTTCCTCTTTTTGCAATGGATTAATTATATTGTTTCCCTGGCCCCAAAAAAACAAGAAAAAGAAGAAAATCCTGTTGTGAAGAGAGGGACTTGCACAACACACTTCAGAGTTTAAAGGCTCCACTGATCTCCAACAGTTGCTGAGAAAAAGTGTACAACTTGTTGAAGATGTGATTCTATAATGGTGGGTGACTTTCACCAGTCTGTTAATACTGTTCAACTGTAGGCAGTACTTTACTTTGAACTACACAATACCTCCCTCAGTCTATATATTCAAACCTCGAACCTATTGCAAAGAGATGACCATCAAATCCCCCACCCAAAAGTCTCAGAGGAATTAAAAAACCAATTTTTTGAGGACATGCTTTAAATCATAGACTAATGTAAACAAACAACTCATATGGGATCCCATCTGCACTCCATAATCAAAGCCCTAGATGCTGAATTGTAGTAGTAGTTCTGGGATGAGTGTGGGAGCACTAAACTTACCATTACTTACCAGAAAACTGCCTGCAAATGTACTGAAGCCACCATATCTTCTTTGAAGAGAAGTTCGCAATTCACATTGATTCAGGCAAGTAAGTATGAATGTGCTCCATTTTTCCTTGAATATTTTTCACAATGACAACAACACTGCACAGTTCTGGATAATTTTTTATCAAGGGGCTTCTCTTGATTTTCGCATTGCTCTCCTCAATCTGACAAGCAAGTCTAAGCTCTTTTTGTACATCCATTTTGCCTCTATTTTAAATTCTTTATTTAGAATTTAGTCCAATCTATTCGTCAATGAACACACGGTTAGAAAACCAACTGCTTAGATTCACAAGTTCACATATCTACTACGTCTTTGGTGAAAAGTTCAACCAATCTGGAGCAAAGGGATGATGAGATAGCAAAACTAGATTGACTAGCTCATGCAGACCCACAAACGTGCTGCCCACAAGATTGTGGATGTTCAGCCAATCTCAAGCAAGGGATGATGAGATTGCAAAACTAGATTGAGCTTGTGGGGACCCCAGGATGTGGCTCCCACAAGCTTGTTACAAAGCTTCACAGCTTGGAAAATAGACTTTTGAGATGACACTAATGCACGTAAATTTAATTTCAGATTCACAATAACCAAGTTAGGTAGGAAGTCATATTTGAAAAATTCCCAGGCCAAAATGTGGGTTGTTGTTGTTGTTGTTCATTACTTAAATATGAAGCTTTGGAATTTCTGAATTGTGGATTTGAGGAACTTTGCAAATGGCCAACAATTTCAAAGGGGCCAGAGCGAACCAGCACCCACCAGCTTACCATCCACTAGATGCCCAGTATGACTCAGTTGTGGATGAATCTCAAGTGAGTTCATATTTGGTTTAGGGTTTAGGTCCGATGGGCCTATATAGGGGTGGTAGGTAGGAAAAATGTACTAGTACTAGGTAAGTAGATGGTTTATAGTTTATACATAGTAAGGGTTGCTTGTTCTACTTACTAACAAACCTGCTTCTGGGTTGTTTGTTAGTAGGTAGGTAGTAAGAAAGCAAGTGAGCAAATCACTATGGTTGGCTAGGGACTTGGAACTCAACATAAAAAACAATTTTCTGATCACTTACTTACTATCATCACTTTTTTGATGGCCAATTTTTGCATGAAAAAATATTTTGACTTTCTTCGTCTGAAAGAAAAAATCATCATATCTCTTTTTTTTATAAATGTAAGTAATCACCATTTTTAGACACATTTTATAATCCTGTGGAAATTAATTAATTGCAACATTTTGACTGTTTGTTGTTAAGAGCACCGATTTCTAAAAAATTGTTGCCATCAAATGTGTGATAGAACAAATCTGAAAAAAAAAAAAAATCCCCCATCTACCATCCATCCTTCATGGGGTGCGCTGGTGGGTGTTGGTGCACTCTGGCCATTTGGAGGAGTGCTGGTGGATGCTGGTTCACGCTGACGGCCATTCAAGCAGACGCTAGTCTTATCCTAGTGCTGAAAATTCAAGATTAGCTTGTAAATGAGTTTCCGGGGTGATATCTAGACTCAGCTTCTCATTAGTATATCTAGATCCATCTAATGATCCCCACCACCTTCATTGATGGATTGAATTCATGAGGCCCAATGCATTCCCTCAGATTGAGCATAACCCAAAAGCCACTTGAAAATTCTTGGTCAGATGACCACATGAAAGCTCTCATCACACAACCCTATTCCAACAATTTCTTTTGAAAAATATTTTGATTTTCATCACCACACACCCATTTAGAATTTTGTGAAGACTTGCTCAGATTTTGTAGTGAAACTATTTATGGTTAGGTGTTTACTAACCTTGCTAAAGATGCTTAACAATCTTGCTTGGATGCTTATTTTGTGCTTGGGTGTTTATTGACCTTGCTTAATGTGTTTAACAGTCTTACTTGGATGCTTAGCACTTAGAGGTCAACAACCCAAAATTATCAATGAACACAATTAAATAAATATTTTATGACACGTACAACAACATAAACACTAAACCTTTCCAAGCTCAGAGAACACTCCGTAGTAATAATGGTCACAGCTTTCCCAGAAGGAGTCTTCAAACAGTTTGGGGGTAAGGAGCTACGCCGTGCATCACTTCACCATGCACAGTAGCACCGACCAAAGGTAATCAACTCTGCCAGTAGCTCAGGGACACAGACTAAAGAACCCAATCCCTCTTTCCTCACATGGGATGACGAATAGAATAGCTGACAATTGGTACCTACTTAATGAGAAGAGTTGTTGTAAGGGTGGTTGTAAGCTTCTTCCCCGAAGTGTGTAGTGTCATGTGTCTAGTGTCTACCACTTTTATTTGTGTTATGTTGTGCTCTAGCAAACCTCAAACCTCTTCTCTGTAACTTAAGCATTGGGTTTTGTTTCGGAGTTGAAACTACACTACTAGATTGTCAAAATCCTATGCCAAACTGTAAGAGGCTAGTAGAGTATCTATCCTCAAGGTTGAGGGTGACCTCAGGAAATCACATTCAGAGCACTGCCCACTTCGCCTCTTCTTATGATTGCTCATACAGTAAAGTACTTATTGCCAAAGTAGCTTGATTTTGTCATAAGATTGTGTAAATCTTGTTACAGAGCCAAACTCTTCCAATCTTATTCTTGTTAGAACCCTTTTCCAACAACTGTAATATCTTCTTAAGATCAACCCGCCGGTGTAGTTAGATACATAGGCTAGTAGTATAGGGGTCAACCTTCCACATCTCCAACTGTTCCACATGTTCCTAATGCTTACCACGATCTTTCCTCAAATTGTTAACTAGTAATTTGAGCTCCGTGTTACTTTGCACTGCCAACGACAATGATTGAACTTTTTTTGTGAACATGATAGTTTTGTTGTAATCAATTTTCTCTTTTCAAAAGATAAAGTTTTGTAAATTTCATTAGATGTGATTTTGTTCCATTAATATCTTTTTATATTGTTGCATTGCTAAGCAAAATGTCAAGAAAAATCTGATTCATTAGAGAAGTTCACAATAAAATACAAGCAGACAAAATCTAAAAATCATTGAAAAGTTGTAAGACACCCAACTAAAATACAAACTAAAAATAAAAATAAAAATTCTAAAATAAAATTTGATATACAATGAATTATAATCTGAAATGATTTTGAAATTGTCATAGCGATGATCACCAAAATCCCATCCTACATAAACCAGTGCCCATGAAACATTGTCACTGGAATTTTTGCCCTTTTTTCAAAAAAGCACACACAGTTGGCCGCAAGAGAGTAGAGTACCCGATTCAACCCCTTCAAGAACTTTGATGTTGGACATGAGAATCTTTGATGGGGAGTGGAGGGACATTCAATGAATATTTTGGTTTCATTCATAAAACGGATTTGGGTACATGAGAAATGAAGCCTACTTACCATCAACGTCAACTACTACAAAGGTAAGGCTTCATCATAGGACGGATGAGGGACATTGAATGAAATAGTGTTTAAAGAGTTTGGTCACCATCTATTCACATAGCTACGATATTAAATTTTGCTAGTGTTGTGAGTTAATAATATGCTATGGAAAACATGGTTGTTGAGGGAAGAATTGCAAATCAACTCATTGAATATGGGAAGTGTCGAATTGAAAGACATCATCATATCATTCAATGAAATGTGAATGCTCACAACCACCATTAGAATTGCACACCATACTTTACATGAATAGTGAGTGCAATGTAACTATGAGCTACTACTCTAACTGGCCTTTTTCCCACTATTTTTTTCTTTTTTCAATTTTGTGACTCAGCTGAAGTGACAATCATCCATAAGACAAATAAGCCCAGATTTGGCTATAATTTGAATGTTTAAAAAATGAAGTATCTTTTTATATTTTTTTGGCTACCTACCAGAATTTAATCTTAAATCTGGTGGTTATCAAAAAGTTTAATTTTTTTCAAAAAAATTGAAATATAAAGATTTTTTTTTTCCATTTTGAAAAATAAATTTTCCCTTGACAAAAGCTGGACAAGAATAAATACATAAATAAATAAATATCTCCAACCTATCAATTGCTAGAGTGAAATATCACCCACCATATGTGAAGCAGAAACACTTCATTGTATCTGTGTCCCATATCTAACCACAGTTGATCACTCGGTACTAACTACTAACCACTAACCATCCACATGGGTCAATGACAATTTGTTTGTTTTTAAAATATTCTTCCAATCTTAATTTCTAAAGAAGTTTTGAATTTTTGGGATTTTGGTGTCCTCAAAATGTTTGTGCTATGTTCTCAAAAGGTTCCTATGGTCTTCTTGTCAAATTCTCTTAATTTTCCAATGGGTTCCCAAAGTGTTCCCTAACATACTCTTAAGAGCAACAATAAGGAACAATGTAAAGGAAAAATTAACCAAAAATGGGACCTCCATCCACATTTTGGTCTCTATCCAAACATAGGGAACATCACAACGTATTTGTGAAAAGGCCATATTAATGTTGCCATTGGAGATGTCCTCAAAAATTAAAGGTTGGGGCTAGGACCTAGAACCTAAAACCCTATAACTCAAACATAAGACTCTAAAACCTAAAGGTCCTAAACCCTAGGCCCTAAATCCAAACACAGACCCAACCGATAATAAACCCTAGTAGGGCGCCAAGAGAGCTCCCCCACTTTTATATGTTCCCACATTCCCATGAAAATATTTCTTGTCTATGAAATGGGAAAGAAGCTAGGAAATAAAAAGAGAGTTGTTTATGTAAGGGAAGGGTCGTGTACGCATGTGTTTTCCTAAGGTTTGGGAACACCCTAGGGTGAGAACGCAAACCTCCCCTATAACATTTTATGAACTCCACAATTTTGTGGAGATTTACTTGCCTGTAAATTATTGACATCTCTCAAGACATGGTTTTTGGGTGCATTGAAGAGCACGAGTTTTCTTTTTTGGCAAAATTGAAAACTGAGAAAATGCCTTTGGGGGTTTTTCATTGCCAAATTTTTTTTATGAAAATTAAATAATTAAAAATGAGATATTTTTCTGTTGGATTCAAGTACTAGGATAAGCTTTGTGTGGATAAAACAATGAGAAAAAACCTCAATTTTTTTGTGAGGAAAAAATGTGACTTTGGACCCAAGGCTTTTGCCTATAAGATTTGTAGATGGGGCCAGATCACACCCAAACCTCTCAAAAGGTTGAGTCATAGAGTTGCTTGTAAACTTCCACAGGTGAAGGGTTCATTAGAGAGCATGATTTGAGATTAGGGTTTCACCAAAGAGCCCTTGGGACGCCATTGATGTCGCCTCATGTTGAATGGTTGATGTGAGATATAGTGAAGGGAATTTTCCTTTTTTCTCAAATGTGGTCCCTCAATGGGTTTTGCAAATTTTTGCAAAGAGTGAGCACCATTTGAAGATGGAATTTGTTTATGTAGGAGCAAGAACTTGGAAGTGAAGCTTTTTTTATAAATATTTCCCATCACCCCGAAATTTTCAAAGGGGTTGCGATTTAATCTCTAATTGAAGAGCAAAGCACCCAAGACATTTTCACCCCCCAAAAAATATTGTCACATTTGCACAGCTCAAACTATTAGAATCATATTAATCATTTTCCAAAAAGCCAAAAAAAAGCCAAAACCCAAGTATGCACCCACCACCTTTGAATACTCTCAAACTCTATTAAGTTTAATAGGTAGGTCTCCCATTGTGAACCTATTGTGATGATCATCGGCCTTACCTAGTAAGTTTAGTCCAACTAATGACAACCTTTAATGGGCCATGAAATCTCACGCAAGATAGCCCTTTTCAAAGTGGTCTTGTAAAAATTGGTCTCCCAAACAAGCCCCATTATTAGGCCAAACTTAGTAGTATTGGCTTGTCCATAACAAGTTAGTATACACTCAATTGGATGATTGGCCAAAATTTTCAACAAGTTGGCTCAAATGTTTGAAGTAGAATACTTAGTGAAAGAGTGTGAGGAAATTATATGTGTGATGGTACTTTTGTTCTAACCACATTCAAAAACCTTTGTGCTATTTAACCTTCACCTCTCACCTCACACCCTCCCTCATGGGTATTCCTAGCATACACTAAGCATGCTAAACCATTCCATAATCCAAGGCCTTACAAAACTCCAAAGCTCTTAGGCTGAACCAGCACTTTACACTGGTACCATGGTAAAACCCCCCCCCCCCAAATTTTATATAAGTTGCTTTTACATATGATGAATATTCCATGTTTAGATTAAATCAAGGTCGTTGAGTTCAATTTTAACATTTATTGAGTTTAATATGGCATCTAACGGTACATTCACACCTAAGAATAAAGACTTGATGAAAGTTGAAATTGTTTATATTACATTTTCGTGGATGGATAGTAGTTTGTGTGGTGTGCTTATGTGGCTCATTAGCAACCACACTAAAATATGTGGTAGTAATTAGTGGTAGACTATCACTCCAAACCTTAAAATCTTCAAAATTTGAATATTCTTACCAATAACATCATTGAAAAGTTATCGTCATCAAAACAAAATTAATAAGTAAAAATCTCTAGCAACAATCACCAATCCCTCTTTCAGAAAATTGTTATTTTCACCCCTCTTGTTGCCACCTTCATGTGCCAAATTGCACCCTTTGTGAAGCATCATGTTGTAAGCTTTGTGTAGAACCTTGTTACATCTTTTGTATTTAAGTTTTCTTCCTACAAGCATAAATTAATTTACAATGGGTATTTTCAATTTGAGTTTGGTAGGAAGAAGCAAGGAATCAAAAGGTGGGTCCACTAACAAAAATATAATTCCTCAACACCATAGCAGTTGTGATATAAAACAAAGTCCTCGCTTTCATCAAGCATAAACAAATTGTGCATGTTGCACAAAAAGAACTTGTGGAGCCCATATGATTCCTACTATGCAACATTAGATGAAGATTGCAAACCAAATTTTAAAAGTAATCATTGCTCGAGCACCATGAAATGGCAAGATGTGCAAGAATAAATAGAATGGACTAAATTTGAATTACAAGATAATATTTGATTATAATAATGGAATTGGCCACAACATATGTTTTTAGGATTTGATATTGAAAAACAAAATACATTCCATTTATCTTGGCAATTCAATCGAGAATATACTACAAAACAATTAAGGCATTTAAGGCATTTAAAGCAAATCATCAATGTTATTTTTCATGTTAGGAATGCTTAAACAAACAAAAATGGTAACTACACAACATTAGTATCAAAAGTTGATACACAAGCACAAAATTTGACACAACCATATCATATTTTCATGCAAGAAACAATGAACAAAAGAGATAACTATACCTAATACTATAGCTCAATGTTGATTCAAGATTTAATATAAAACATAATAAAACAATTGCTTAAAACAATTTTATTTCAATAAAAATAAAAAACAATTTTGTTTTGTTTTGCATGGTACCTTTTGAAACAACTGTTTAAACTTTGAAGTTTGAAATGTCACTTATTTGCACATAATTGCTCCAAAAGGAAATGTTGTGTAGTTCCTAAAACTTTAAGATTTTGCAACTCAATTTCAGTTTTATTTGCAAAATTCCCATGTCCATTGAGTTTTTTCTTAACACCAAGATGAGTATTGTTACCATTGTTTTCCAAGTTCAAATAAAACATTAAAATGTTTATGTCCAAGTCCTTCCCATTGAAAATCATGTTGTATATGATGCAACAATCAATCAACATATCAAGCAAGAAAATCACATGTAGTTTTACTATAATTTTTAGCTCACAACTCCAAATAGTCAGTGTGAGCCCACTTTCAATATTTACATTTCAAGACTTTTCTAATAATTTATTGAAAGCTCAATTTGGACCACATTAACTACTTGCATTTATCTCCCAAAAAATTTGAACTTCAAAGGATGTCAAGTTTGCCCAAAGTGGAAGAAAACACTTGGGAAAGTGAGTCACTTATAAGAGTTGAAATTCACTTTCCCAACTTGTGGGAGTGTGTATGAATCATGTGTGTTGTCTTTTATGATGAAAAAAATAATATTTACTTGAATTTTTTCATTTTTTCAATCTATAAAAAAAATTATATATGTACATATAAGTGTGTTTAATCATATTTTTTCCAATTGATTGGACATAATAACCACTTTTAATTGCAAAAAATATTTTTTTATCATTAATGGATCTAATGATGGGCCACTATGTAATAGTTAGCAACCTTAGGACCCCCTCCCCCAATGGAAAAAAAAATGTTGGTTTTAGAAGATTTACATAGTTGACCTTCCTACTACCAATTAATTTGTCTTGTATATAAAGGTTGGGCTACCTTTGGTGCCAATTTCACAAAAGTGCATTTAATGAAAATTCAAATTAATAACCACTTTTAAAAATCTTTCATTATTGTTTGTAGTTGAGTTGCTTTCAAATCTCTACTACCCATAATTAATTATTGGAGTTGTCATTTGGATGTAATGTGATGTGCATTAGTTACCAATCATAACCAATTGCAATTTATCAAGAAAGATAAGAACCCACTTTAAATGTTGATTGTTAGAAAATCAAACATCAATAATCAAAATTTAAAATTGAAGCCTATTTGCTCATATACAAGACTAATTGAGTAATGTGTCAATGTGTGTTTTTCATGTGTTTCATGTCTTGATTCCTAATTCTTTAATCTTAAGTTGTTGATTGCTAATGTCTGCAAACATCAAGTTTAGTATTTTGAAATTTCTAAAAGTTTTTAGCTCACACAATGTTTTAAGGTTCAACTTTTGTTCATTATTTTTTTATAATTTCAAAAACAAACATTCTAGTGTAATTCTAATTTGAATTTATGGCATTTCTTCCAATAGTAAGTGAACTTGATTTCTTGTGATGTGGAAGTAACTTCATGGCCAAGTTTGATTTAGCTCTACATTTTTATATTTGATTATAAACATTATGTGGAATTTCACAATTAATCTTGGGAGGGGGTGTTTTTGACATGCTAATAATGGACAAAATGAACAATTGTTATGTAGAGGTGCCAATGTTTGAAATTGTTCTTGTCCCTTTTTTAGAATTACACATTCTAAGCAATTCTTTGTTGTCAATTCTAAGCCGAATATTGAGCTTGACCCATTCTTGTCTTTGGAAACACTTAAAATGCAATCTAGCTTGTTTAAATTAACAAAATCGTTTATTGTGATTGTCAAGGTGTAAACATTTTTTGAAATTAATCTAGTGACTAAAAAACCTAAAACTTGATACTTTGGAAGCAATGAATTCTAACATTAAATGGTTGTGATGTGTCTTGGTGGTTTGGAAAACTATTGTTAGAAAGCCAATTTTTCCAACATTTTTGTTTGATCATGTGGTGTTGTGTGACTTTGGTTGAATTGAGGGAACTAACAACCTTCATGATTATATATTGTTTTTGCCATGAACAAATTGAAGGAAATACGATCAAGATTCAAGTCCGAACTTAATGGTATGAGTTACTTGAAGTATTACACGAATTGTAACAAAAGGTTAGAATCGTTAAACCTACATGTAATCAATGTTATTAGTGGGGAGACACAACAAAATGTTAAAGAGAGATTTTGTGTTTAGTGGGTATTATGATGTAATAATAATTTAATAATAATAATTACTATTGTTGGGTTTTATTCAATTATATGTAGTTTTCAATTTCATGGGCATTTTTTGTATGTAACCAATTTTAACTTGAAACCTTTTGAGTTTGTTGCCATTTTTTGGGTATTGAATAATTAAATTTGTTGTCAATTGCTTTAAATTCAGAAATTCTATTAAATTAATTAGCTAAAATGTTTCCTTTGTTTTGCCAATTAACTTCACTTTATCAATTTAAGCTTTTTCCTATTCTAAAAAAAATAGGGGCCACCTTATCTACCATGTATAAAAATTAAAGAAGGTTGATCCCAAAAGATTCTTTTGATTCACTTTCCTTTTTTAGTTTTGGTTATAAGCTCAAGGCTATAGTCATAACAACAAAGTTCATGAAACCATCCATGACTTGAGCCAACTCATCTTCTTTTGGTGTTCTAATTTGATTTCGAAACACCAAATTCATGGAAAACACAAACTTGTTGAAAACCAAATGCATAATGGACTTTTAAATTGCGAACATTTCATTGCAATGCAAAAAATCAGTTTTGCGAGTGGGCTTGTAAATGGAACATGCAATTTGAATACTCACAAGCATTACGCATTGATGCTCGTGTCCTTTTCAATGAATGGCTTCAATTTTGCAGTCAATTGATGCACAAACTTTTAAGTGACTTTGAAAAGTTTGATCTATTTAAATTTGTTGTATTAAATCATGAAAAATTATGAAAACCAAGTTGAGGAGTTGGCCTTCAACTAGTTTTCAAATTCTTCGCTTAGTAACCATTCATTTGATAAATGTCATTTTGTATTGATGCCAAAAAATTGAGTTCAACAAGATTTGACAAAGCTTTTTACATTTTGACAAATCCTCAACAATCCTAAAAATTGTATTGTGAAATCATTAGTATCTATTTCATAACATAGTAATAATGATTCATGTGCTTATAATACCATGTGAAAAAATGCACAAATAAAACAAGCTTGCACAAAATTGTCTCCAAATAGTAATGACTTCACCAACTTCAATGAAATGCAAAAATAATAATAAATCAACAATTAAACAAATATAAAAAACAAAAAGTTCACAAAATTTTACGATTTGCATAAAATAACGTTCATATCAAACTTCAAAATTTTACACACATAAAAGAACAACAAATTAGTCAAGGACAAGTTTAAAGAATAACTGAACATGGACTTTAACATCATGAATTGGGTCTCCATGGATGTCTTCCTCAATTTCAATGATTTAAATAAAAAGACTCACCTAATATTGAACACATAAAACAATTTTTAAAAAAAGTGCAAACAAAATAAAACAAAAGGTTATCAAAACAAATGGAGAAAACTTGATCAACAATTAGACAATGGATGATCTTTAGAAAGCACAAGTGACAAATGGATAACGAAAGACTCTAAAAACCACACACAATGAGTTTAGCAACTTCAACATTATTTGCATACATCATCAATCGGAGATGAGAGATAAATAGAAATCAAAGAAGAATTAGAAAAATAAAACAATTATAAAAAGAACAAATGAAAAGAATGTTGAAAGATTGACGAGTATACTTCAACAATCTATAGCTTTGCATGATGCTAAAAGATACATGGACATGCAACAAATTCAAATTCATTATGGCATTTGAAAATCAATAAAGGTAGATGTCTAAAGTCTAAAGGGGCTGGTGGATTGACATTCTTATCATGATTAAAATGTCATGAACATACTTAGTGTTTAGAAACAATATGTGTGTGTGACGATAAGGAATAAGTACCTTATGTTATGAACAACTATAGACTAGGTTAGTAGGTTGGGTAAGTAGGGCTGAGTTAGTTATCAATAATTAGGTTAAGTAATTATAAGTCATAATTAAGGTATATCTACATACCCTTCCAAGTGCACACACCTTAAGAGGCCTCACTCAAGAAGGTGAAGTACTAGTGCAGGTCCTAATTAACCCAGGCCCCCTAAGCAAACCACCTTTGGGTTGGATGTCAAAAAGCCACGACCCTTTTTCCCACATAGGACGTGGCCTCCACCTCAAATGGGGTCTGAAGTCATGTGATTAGATACTTTTCAGAGCTTGTCTAGTGGCTCAACAAGTGTTTGCACATCATGATGCCCACTAAGCGTAACATCATGGGATGGTTGGCCTTGGTCCTCCTTGGATTTACAATAGACCTTTTTTTTCCATCTATGCATGATCTTCTATGCATGAGATCATGTGTTATATATATATATATATATATATATATATATATAAAGCCGTGAACAATACAATGTTATTTGCAACATTTGTTGAAAAAGGGAGTGGAAAAATCACCTTTTGGATTTTGTCAACACCTCACAAGAGAGACAATAATAACTAAGGTAAAAATATGACCTTACTACATCATAGTAAGGAGTACAAGATACGAGGTACTCACTATGTGAAAACATCATGAATCTGACTTTTGATAAGACAAATTCACCAACACCGGAGTTGACTTCATTCGAATAAATTTTTCTTTTGTTGTTGTTGCGAATACTTATATTGGTTATAAGCCTGGCAAACTTCATTAAACAAAGCACCCAACAACAAAAGGGAAGAAAAGAAGAAGAAGAAGAACGAACAAAGAGAGAGGTCCCAAGTCCGAACCAGAACTTAGAAAGAACTTAAGGTTATACGAAGGGAGTCCCTACTGGATTGGATTAGAGCATCTCCAGCGGTGCTCAGTATGACATCCTGCACAAGTAAAAATTGGATGAAGAAAAGTCAAAACATGCTGCTGGTTTAGCTCAGGAAATTGGTTTTGGCTCAGCATAATGCACAGTTTGCTTTGCTGTGGCTGGTTAAGGGCACAGTACGTACCATTGTGCACCTGCAGAAAAGAGTGTACTAAATATGATTTGACTGCTGCTCAGTATTTCTGATTGGTCCAAGTGGTTTGCTATCAGTAGTCTTGCACCTATTCGCTGGCTGTCCCAATTTCAGTTTTATGGGTGGGGTTGGAAAATACGTAAGTAACTAGAACTTGGATGTGAAAAAAATATTTTTGCATGGTCACATACTGAGCACCGTTGGAGATGATCTTTACACAAAAATAAAAGTGAATGAAAACTAAGCAACATTCATTTGAATCGATAGAGATTTGTGATCATCCTTATTATTATCGATTTTTTCATCCACCGTTGGATGAGTCACCCTTGTGTTCCCCAAGTTCACCCCCCCAAAACACTAAAGATTTTTATCTGCAAAATAATCGTACATTTGGGCCGCCCTTGTTTTGCCCCCAGAAAAAAAGGTTGCGTATTCACAATATTAACAAATTTTTACCGAAATGGGGCTTCAAATACCTCTCTATCTATATGACATCGCCATTGCTAACAACTTTAAAGAATGGCCCATTTTACCATTTCTTCTTTATAAGATAAAATGTCATTTTATTTATTAAATAAAACTTAGATTAAAAAATCTTGGATTTTTTAATTATAGTAATTAGCTCATTTAGAGAATCTCTTTATCTTTGGGGCCATAGGACATGTATGGGCATCTGATTGGTTTATAGAATGAATCAATTTCTCAAAAGCTTATATAAAATTCTTGAATTTGGGCTCCACTCTTTACATTATATCTTAGGGACGACACAACCTCAACCTATATTGGACTTAGTTGAGTTTGGATCAAGCTAGGGCGATATTACCAATCCAACATGCATTAAAATGTAATTTGCAATGGGCATTTCAAAAAAACAAAATGCTCATCTTGCATTTCGGAAAATGTAATGGCCATGGAGTGAGGTGGGCATTTTGTTTTCTAAACCACCAATCGTCATTTTTGTTTCCATGTGATACTTGATGGGTATCAAGCGGGTACCCATTGGGCATCATGGGAAATTTTTAATACATACACTTAACCCTAAGGTTCTTTGGGGCAATTGGCCTTTGAGATGCATGCAAGAGGTGAGAGAGTCCATAAAACATGGTGTGAAAATGTAAACAAATAGTCTACAATATATCCAATGATGTGGCAGTCTACCAAGTTGCCCATTGTGTCAATCAATGGCCCATTGGTTTCAGACCCAGTTAGGCCTAAGCAGCCACCCACTGGTAAGCCGGGTCCCCCCCAGTTTCTTTTCTTTCTTTCTTTCTTTCTTTCTTTTTATTTAACGTCAATACCCGGACCAGTTTCAAAGGCCATTACCAAAAAACCAAAGATTTTAATGGCGATCATCAAATGAAAAATGTAAAAAATATGGCTGTCATCCCAAGGAAGATTTAGCCAAATCCAGCTGTAAAATATTAAAAAATAAAAAAAATTTAATAAAAAAAAATCAACCTTCTATATTCATTTGTAGACATTGAAAACTAACTATAAAAATCTGACAATTTCTATTTTTTTTTTTCCCCCCCTCGCTTTTGGTGATGACAACCCTCCAAAATCAATTCATTTTCAAAATTTGGCAAAATTCCACCAATAAAAAATAAACCCCTGATGTGGGGGTATTTTTTCTTTGGGGGGGGGGGGGGGCGTCTCCAAAACAAGAAGATCCTATTTGTCCCTCTCCCAACTCCCCCACCAAAAAGAGGAAAAAAACATATTTTTGAAAGTGAAAAAAAGGACTGACAAAACCAGGCCTCATAAATTTGTGCGTTCTATTTTTAGACGCACAAAGTGCACCAAATAAGGGCAGTGTCGACGCACAAAATAAGACATATGCCCACAGTCTATGTTTGAGGGGGCAGCAGCAGCGCGGCGGGAAGTGCATGTCGTGTCACCACCGCATGTATTTTCTGGGATCTGGGAACATTTTTGTATTTCCAGACACACCAAGAGGGCCATAGCATGATAGCAGTGAGTGTGAGTACGCAGAGGTCTCAGACCAAAGGCAGACTAGCTCGTGCTATCACCATGTCTAAGTCGACCAAGAGCATTACGCCGTTCCAAACGCAAGCATGCGTTGGAGTTTGGTTACATCCATGCGTTACAACGATAAATGACACTTTCTTGCTCCAAGGGTGTCATAATCATAAAGATCCATGGATGCACAACTTTAATCAAGGGAGAACGCACAAATTAGCTTATTTTGTTTAATTTGTGCGAACGCACAAATTTATGAGGCCTGGACAAAACCGCACCCAAACCAACCAAAAAAAACAAAACAAAACAAAACCCACCCACCCACCAACTAAAAATTATAATAAAAAAATTATAATTTGGAATTTTTTAAAAAAAAACCTTCTAGGTTTAACTAAGAGATGCCTACTTGATTGAACTAGAGTGGATAACTTAGTAGTAAGTTCACATCCAAATAGAACTGCCAAATAAAAAGTATGGATAATAAGATAAGTACAAATCATTTGGGTAGTCTTTGCTTCCCTAATCCACAAATGCTAATCATAATTAGTGGAGCCCGATTAGCAAGGCAAAGCACTAACCCCACTTCCTAACCCTTCCGCTTTCTGCTGCTCCTGTTGCTGTTGCACAGTGTCAGTAGCCCTTCGTGCTCCATCATCGCTCCTCCACTCTCGCTCTCTCTTGCTCGCGCTCTCTTGTTTTTTCCCCTCTTTCTCTCGTTTTGTGTTGCATCTCTCTGTGAGATTCTTGTGTTCTCGAACATCTTTTTTTTTTCCCCATCGGTTTTTTTTTTTTTTTTTTTTTTTCCAATCGTTTGTTTTTGTTTCTTTTGTGGTGCCTGCTTTTGTGTTTCTAGATCTTCTTCTTCTTCTGGGAGTTTTGTTGTTGAAGGAAGTTTGATAAGAGGGAAGAACTCTGTGTGTGTGTGTTTTTTTTGGGTCGGTCTTTGGATGGGGATCTGGACTATGCATGGTTCAAAGAGGTCATCGATGCGGAGAATTTGGAGGATTCGTGCTTTCCCATAGCCTGCTGGAATGAAGATTTTGTTGTGAAGCGCCGGATGTGCGAGCGGCAATATTTGTGCGCCTTTTTGCTGATCTGAGCATCTATATACATACCTCTGAGGATTTGTTTGTTTGTTTTTCTTCATATAGAACTGGTGAGTAGCGATCTGGTTTTGTTGATGTCCGGGAGTGGTTTGATGCGCTTTTGAATTCGTTTCCTGGTGTGTGGAGATTTGCGTTGCGCGTACTTGTTTGTTTTCTTTAGGATTTCTTTGTGGAAGTGCGTTTCTTTCTCTTTTGTTGCGTGGAGAAGGTTTGAGATCTTCGGTTTGTGCTGCAATGATTTTTTCTTTCCTGTACGGGGATCTTGCTTCCTTCCCGACGAGGAACTTCATGATGTTGTCGTGGCTTGGATTGTGGCGATTGCAGAGGCTGCTGCTGTCAGAGCAATACGTAAACCGGGTGCTACTGTCGTATAGAGGAGAAAAAGTGAGGACCGGTGTTGTGCAGAGCTCGTTCGGAAGAAGAAGAAGGAGCAGAAGAAGAAGAGGAGCTTCGGAGGCAGCATGGCGATAGGGGGAGCGTTAGGATGTATGTCTATGTCGTATGGCAACACTACTGTATGTGTGAAATCGGCCGTCGTGGTGAGGTCGCGGCGCGTACCGCAGTGGAGAGCGCAGTCGATTGCACAGCAGAAGAGCAAGAGCAATCAAACTGCACAGATCCTGTTGTCGGAGTTTCGTCAAGCTTCCGCCACGCCATTGCAACGGTTGCGACAAGTATCAGACGACATGACGGCGGAAATGCACGCCGGTTTGTTGTCTGAAGGCGGCAGCCAACAGCTCAAGATGCTTCCCACATATGTCGAACATCTGCCTACCGGGTTGGTACCTCTTTTCCCAAACTGCAATGCATTCATCAAATGCGTAAGCTTACACACAACTCTCAGACTGGCGGAGAAGATCTGCAGAATTGTCACCTCCTGTGTGAGGAGAATAGATCCAGTCTATATGTGCAAATTCATGGTAGCAGCAGATTGCACGAAATCTTCATGGAAGAATGTAATCTTTGAGGCAGATTTGTTGTCTGTGCACAAAGATTGTGTGTCACTGGATTGGAAGAGTTTTCACAATAGATCGGGCTCATTTTGCAATCTATCAAGTGTGTTCAAATGAAGACTTACTTGCAGCATGTCTTGTGAACCAGGGATGAGGAGGGACTGTTCTATGCAGTAGACCTGGGTGGCACCAATTTCCGTGTCTTGCGGGTCCAGCTGGGAGGAAAAGAAAAGCGTATCATGAATCAGGAATACCAAGAAGTTGCCATACCTCCTGAGCTCATGCTAGGGACCAGCAAGGTATGAAAGACATAACTTAGAACTTGGTAATTAAATCTCAAAGGCATGCATACACACACACACACACAAACACACACAGATGGGGATGAGATTGAGAATCAGATTGCTTAGCTGAATTTATGAAAGGTATGACTGATGGGTATTTCAGCTTGAGTTCTGAGGATCAGACTGTTGTTGTGACCTGGTTTGTGTGAGCAGGAGCTTTTTGACTTCATTGCTAAGACGCTTGCTGACTTTGTGGCAACAGAGGGTGAGGGGTTTGACGCCCACTCTGGTCACATCCGAGAGCTAGGATTTGCCTTCTCTTTTCCAGTTTTGCAGACATCTGTTAAATCTGGCATTGTCATTCACTGGACCAAGGGCTTCAAGATTGATGATGCGGTATGTCCCCACTCGCTAAATTGCCTCATTTCACATGCTCACCAGATCCATGAGCTCTCTAGCTGGTCAATTAAGGAAGCAGTTGTGATGCCTTAACAGCATCATTATACCCTTTGTTCTGTCCTGTCTCCTTTCACACTTAGAATTTTCTGGTTTTGTAAACTTGATTGATCTGCCATGGATAAAATGCCAACAAGATGGCATTTTGCAATGAGCTGTATGAACATGCACATGTAAGTTTGGAATGTTGGTCAGACCTTTCATCTTGTTGTGGTGTCAGGTTGGCAAAGACATTGTAGCGGCCTTTGAGGAAGCAATTGGTCGAAAAGGAGATCATATTAGAGTTGCTGCACTGGTACAATTTGGATCCTTCACTCACAAGCCTGGAAGAGATTTGCATCTGCACAGATGTATGGGATGGCCTTTTGGTTCTTTGTGCATTTTCTCTCCAAGTAGCCCATGGATCTGTCACAGTGTGTGGCTCACAGGTTTATTGAGGAGCACAAGTAACTGGTTGAATGTAGTCAACTGTACTGAACTCAAAAGCATGTAGCCATGTTTGAGTGCAATCTACAGATGCACAGGGGTTAAGGGCAGCAGAAAACTTCTCCAGAGTCAAAGATCCTTCCAAGCCCTACTTTCAGGCTAAATGATGTGGCCATCCAAGCAGCATATAGGATGTCAGTTAGCAGTCAGAAACCTGGGAGAATGATAGCCAGGACAAATGCTCATAACTATGATAAGAATGCAGTGACTGTAAACTATGCCTCATAGTCCTTATTTGTCACAAGGGTTTTTGCAGGTGAATGACACAGTTGGAACTTTGGCTCGAGGGAGGTTCTGGAATGAGGATACAATGTTGGGTGTCATTCTGGGAACTGGCACTAACGCATGCTATGTAGAACGAGCAGATGCTGTTGCCAAATGGAGAGATCCTCCCCCAAAATCTGGTGAGATGGTATGATTCTGAGCATCTTCTAAGCTTCCTTGCTTTCTCAGTGTGGATCCTTCTGAATCATTCTGAGTTAACCTGACATACATTTTTTTGCTCATCAGAAGTGGTTCCCTCTGACAATAATTCTTGCTTCTATCAAGAGGCAGCAGCTTAGTGATTAGTTTTCTCCAGGTGCAATGTCTAGTGATGGGTAGATTCTAACATGGATGGCTTGTGATGCATCTCTCATATTTGAAACATACTCAGACATGCAGCTGGAGGGGGGTTTGCAGATCATCAACTTGGAGTGGGGCAATTTCAGATCACCCCATCTTCCACGTACTTTTGCTGATGAGGAGGTGGATGTAGAAAGTGTAAATCCTGGTGACCAGGTGAGGATATACTAGTAGAAATGGAGAAAGTAAGCAAACAGTACTCGTCCCTGTTTTCAATGAAACTGAGAGAGATGTGGATGGGCTGTGCAGTGGTTTGAGAAGATGGTAGGAGGAATGTACCTGGGAGAAATAGTACGTCGTGTGCTGGCCAAGATTGCACAAGAGGCAGGCTTGTTTGGTGGATCTTCCTCACCCAAGCTATTTGAGCCATTCTCCCTCAGGTATGGCAGCTTCTTTTACTGAA
This sequence comes from Sphagnum tenellum, assembly GCA_963921925.1. Taxonomy (NCBI): domain Eukaryota; kingdom Viridiplantae; phylum Streptophyta; class Sphagnopsida; order Sphagnales; family Sphagnaceae; genus Sphagnum; species Sphagnum tenellum. Next base: position 18,608,934 of record OY998145.1, read on the forward strand.
CTTCACCAATACCATTTACCATAGAAATCCCAACAGACCTACAAACTGTCTCTGGCACAATATCAATGCTGGTGTTAAAAAAGTTGGCTGGAGCCAATCGACACTTGACATCAGATTTTCTTGCAGAGTGACACAGCAGTTTTTATCTGTGGGTTCAATCAGCAACATGTACTGTCTTTACTAATGCTTGATTGCGATAGGAGAGGTGCTAGTTTACTGTAATGTAACAGTGGATGTTATGTAGAGCTGATGACTGATGGGCCTGATCTGTTGATAAGTTGGATAAAGATGATAGCTGAGGCATTCTCACCAACAGCAACTTCCTGGGAGTCAAGAATAAGAGAGTTTGTTTTCTGAATGAGTCTCTAGACACATAAAAACTCTTCATTTGTGACCATCAGTCATGTTTACCTGATCATTGATAAATGGGTAGATGCTTGTGCAAGTCATCAGTGAAACTTTAAAAATCTGTAAAAGGCTATTGCATGCTGAGTACTGATGATTACAACAAATTTGAGAGACAGAAACCTTGTCAGGACTGCTTCATGTTCTTCATTGATACTAATCAGTGGATGGAACCAAATTTTTGTGATAATGGCAGCACACCATATGTCTCCAAAATGCACTCTGATGAATCTGCCGAGCTTACTGAGGTGGCCAAAATCCTAGAAGATGTCTTTGAGGTTAGCTATTTCAGATACCATTGCTCAGACATGTGTGCTTCCTTGCTTTTGCTCAAACATGAGATTGCTTTTACACAGATATTGAACACTGTTGGGATGTGTCTCAGATTCAAAGCACGACATTTCAAGAGCGAAAGATTGTGCACGATGTATGTGATATACTTGCAGAGCGTGGAGCACGGTTGGCAGCTGCAGGTATAGTAGGCATACTGAAAAAAATTGGAAGAGATGGGTCAACAACAAATGGAAGTCAAGGGCTGAAAAACAGCAATGGCAAGACTGTTGTTGCCATGGATGGTGGCTTGTATGAACACTACGCTCAATTTCGGGCGTACATGCAGGCAGCCATAGAAGAGATGCTTAGTGAGACTGCAGCCAAATCTGTGGTGTTAGAACTGTCCAAGGACGGGTCAGGTATTGGCACTGCTCTCCTTGCAGCCTCTCATTCCCAATATGGTACAGTATTCTGATTGTGTTGATAGAAGAGACTGGCAAATGTTTCAAGATGACTATGTCACTTGCCGGTATAGTACTTTGTTCAGGTGCATCTGACAGGAATACCATCATTCACCCCAAAACCTGAAACAGCAGTGACCAAGTCTCTCAATAGGTTCTGACAAACATGGCAGCTTCATGGTGGCTTGCTTGCTTGCTTGCTGATGCTGGTGCAAATCACCATCAAGCACACAGAAACATGATTTTATTATTAATCAAGATATAGCAAGTGCGGCAGGTCTTCAGCTTTTCAAATTGTAACAGAGTTTGTTGGAAGGCCAACCAGTGTTGCTTACCCTGAGTGGCATTATTATACTATGCATTAAAATGGTTATGATTGCAAAGGATTTGTCTCAAACTCCCAAATGGATCAATCAATATTGTTGCTGTGGTGAAATCCTGAGATTTGTGTGTGATGCTGTGTTGTCTGTTACACATGAGTTATTTCCATCTACATAAAATCTCCAGAAGAAATCTCAACACAAAAAAATCTCCAAGCAGAAAAGGAATCACAAATCCACTGATACAACAGAAACATTATCTTCCCAGGAGAGAGAGAGAGATGGAGAGAGATAGAGAGATTCAGGAGCTTGAAAACCATGCCTAGAAAAACATGTTCCTGGAAAATCGACCAAGAAACTCGGATTCGTTCGGACTTGTGTCTTCTCTGACTTGGCAACTGCAAAATAGGTTTTGGAGTCTTGGTTTGTGGAACTTTGAAGGTGTGTCAGCCGAGCATGCAAGAACCCTAGTTTTTGGAAGAAGAAGAAGAAGCAGATGTGAACGCAATAGAAGGAGAAGCAGACGATGAGAAGCAGCCGGGCGGATACGGAGATTGTCTTGCACTCTTTCTTTCTTTCAGGCCGGTTACGTCCGATGCTGAATCCAAGCTTGCGGTGAAGGGAGGGCAGTAGGGTTTGGAGGAAGTGGTAGAACAAGAAGATGGCGACGATGATTAGGATGATGTTGGGCAGAGAGTTGTTGCGGCAGCCGTTCTTCTTGAGTGCTGCTGCTTCTTCTTCGCACAGGAGCCTAACAGGACTTGCGGATTTTTTCGAAGAAGGACGGGATCCCAAAGGAGATCAGAACGTGACCTATGGTATTCTTCTTCTGCTGAAATCCTCGCATCTGCTTTGTTTGTTTGTTTGTTTGTTGGGGTTAGATGGGGGTTTTGTGAGCTTTGCTCTCTCTTCTGTCTTTGTAGGATTGATGAGAGCGTGAGCTTGGGGTTTTTGTTGGATATTATTCCAGGCCGTAGCTGGAAGGCTTCGGAGCTGCGGAACAAGTCCTGGGAGGATCTGCATCAGCTCTGGTACGTGATGCTCAAGGAGAAGAACCTGTTGCTATCCCAGCGTCAAATGCTGCTTTCTCAGAACTACCGAATGCCGAACCCGGAGCGAGTTCCAAAGGTGAATCTTCTTCTTCTTTTGTCCTCCCCCCAAGTCTGCTTCTTTATGTGATCTGCTCCATCCTAGTTATCGCTGAAAACCGGGTAGAGACGAAGGCATGTTTAGGGTTCCAGTTCATTGCCATCTTCACAGTTCAAGCATAATAATAAGTATTCTCGAATACTGGTTTTCTTTAGATTCTGTAATAAGGCATCATCATCAAGATGGCCATGGAATTGCAGCTTTGCTCTTTGCACCAGTTCGCACCTGCCCTTGAAATTGATTTTTCTTTTGGAAGTTCAAGCTCTCTCTTTCGATGATCAGCTCTTCTTGGAACCATAAGGACTTCCACAAATGCTTCCACAAAGAAACCAGATGTGTATGGGTTGATGATCTAGAGTATATAAGTCATGGGGGTTCTTGGTAGTAACAGCCCTCAGGCTAGCAGCAGCAAGCAAGCAATCTGTGATGAGCATCTTGTCAATTTCAAGGTTCAGGGTTTAGTGGGGTTGACGTAGATCACAGCAATACTAAGTTTTGTGCAATGTCAATTTCACCTCATTCAAATAGCAGCACACTTTTTAAACTTGTGGTAATGCAACACATGCAGGTGCGCAAGACAATGTGTCGCATTAAACAAGTGCTGACAGAGAGAGCCCTTGCAGAGGAAGATGCCAGCAAACGCAAAAGGTTACGAGAAATCATAAATGCAATGTGACTGAACCTTGTTGTTGTTCAGCATGAAGTCAGCAGTCTGCAAAGTTATTCATTATGAAATGGGAGATAAACAAAGGTTGAAAAAGGAAGGGTTTTGGAGGATGCAGCCATGGTTTTGGAGTAGCATGTATCATTAGCAGTCATACTTACACTAATTGCAATCAATGACATCAGCAAATGGGTGGCAGGATTGTTCTTTTCAGCCACCTCTGTTCTACATTTTAGAGGAATTGATGGAAACCTGGATTCCTACATTGATGCTCTCATTAGTTGTGCATCCATCCTTTGAGCAATGCTAGCAGAAAGACATCAAGCTTAGTCATGCAGATCCTGATTTGAGATTCTTTTCCTTGTGCAATTGCTCAAAGTAGCCAGTATAACTGGTTGGTAGTCTTGCTTAACATGGGGAATATGCATTGAGTTTCTGGAGACTTTTTTGTTCATGTCCGGACATGAAGAAGTTCAAAGTAAATGTAGGCTGGTATCCTTTGTCCTACTCTATACAACTTGCTCATGTTTTCAATTGTTTGTTTTCATCATGTTCTGTGTGAGTGCTTACACGGATTGTTGGATATTTTTAATGCTGGTGGGATTGTGCAATCACTGTCTGTGTGATCTGATGCTTCATTGTCAGTTTACTAAAGCAGTAGATCTGTTTGTGGCCTACTGGTGTATTGTCTAGTAGTAGCACATGTTGGAGTGTGGTTGATTAAGACATGACAAAGAATTGAAGATGTTTTGTTGAGAAGAGATCATCTTTGCTTTGGGGATACGATCAGTGCTCAGCCAGTGGGATTCTGGGGACTACTTAGGAAAGTGAAAGTCAATAGTTTGCAAGCTTTGATGATCTCAGTATTTAGCGATTCTATGCAGCAGGCTTCATGCTCTCTTGTACGAGACTGTTTGGCAATAGATATTTTGGTGATGTTATTGCATGTTGTAGAAATGGAACTGAGAAAGAGGTTTGTTGTAGGAAAGAGATGACCTAATAAGGTTGGCCACTGCAGAAAGGTCCTTGATTTCAGAAGCCATGTGTAGTTCTGAGATTCATTAATCCAGAGACTCACATAGTTGCAGCTGACTGGCAGACTACTGTTTTCGGTTCTGAATTCATATTCTTTGCATAAACAATTGCCAAAATGGTGGGGATGCAGATTGCAGATTGTAGCAGAAGACAGCATAAGTGACATCTTTCACCATGGAGTTCCCAATCTGATGATGTGCAAGAGGTGCTTGAGATGTAACTTACACTGGGAACCAAGAAAGAAACAAAGAACATAGAGTCTCATCACTCATAAGTGCATTGCAAGACACCAGACCACAGAAGGGTGCAAAATAGTAACAACACGAAATGATGAAACATTTAAGTGCAGATCTGGAATGAAAAACCGAGGCACCATAATGCAGCATGAAGGTTTTGAGACATCTTTCAAAATCCGGATCTGGTTTGTGTGATCTATGGTAGATTCTGGAAGTTTTTAGGGTTAGGGTTTGGAGCTCAAGCAGTAGTAGCAAGTGAAGAAAGCAAGACGCGAAGAGTAGGGAGGAATAAGAAAGGAAAAAACACACCCATTGCTGCTGCTGCTGCTGCGGCAGACATGGAGTGCTCTAGCATTTCTCTGTCGGATTCCGTATTGTACACTTCCTGGAACTATTCTGGTGAAAGATATGCGGCGGCCTGCAACGATGGCAGCATTCAGATCTGGAGCAGGAGGAACGAAAGTGGTGACGCACCTTTCTCTTGCACCAGTCAATGGAAGGTGAGAAAATCATAGAAGCAGTCTGTTGTATCGATCTTAATATTTTGGACTTAGGGTTTAGGATCTTACATTGTGTTGCTAATGTTGCTTAGTAGCTGGAGCGATTGATCTGTTGTGTTGTGTTTGAATCTGAGAAGGGGGGACGATAGAGGTAAATACATTTGCAGCAGCAAAACAGATGAGCAAAAAACACTTCTTTGCTGAAGTGTTTGTGTGGTGGAAATTTTGTGCAGGCGCACAATGGTCCTGTGTTGAAAGTGGTATGGGCTCCTCCTGAGTTTGGAGATATGGTGGTGTCTTGTTCCACAGATGGATGTGTGACATTATGGGAGGAAGTTGCAGAAGGTAAAGTTCCTGTTTCCTTGTCGAATAATATCAGGCTCGGTTCTTTTGTTTTTCCCTGGAGCTGCAAGACAAAAGAGAGGAAGGAATGTAAATAGGCCACTGGCACAACGCACAAATAGAAATTTAAAAACTCCTGCAGAACTATAACAATGAATGCAAGTTCTTCTCCTACAGTCTTCTTGGAGCTTTTGAGTCCTGATACATGAAGAAGGCTCATGAAATCCTCTCGTTTGCAGTTATGTAGACTGGCTTTCTTGGTCACTTAGAAGTTGTGGTTTAGGGTCCAGGACTGGGTATCTGAAGCCCCTCTGATCCAGAGCTTCTCCAGGATTCAATCTTCTGTTGACTGGTGTTGTGTGCTCTTTCTTACAGGGGATGGGGATGACACTTGGAGATTGTGCTCCCATCTTGAGCAGAGCCGGACCACTGTCCTTGATGTTCAGTTCGGAAACTGTTTGTCAGGATTGAAACTTGTAAGGAGCTGAACACCCTCTGCAAAACTGAGAAACCCTAAACTGGCAAACTCTGTCTTTTTTCTTTGAGGAAGAGGAGGGGTTCAAGCTCTTTGAAATGCAAGACAGGTAGACTAGGCTGAGTATCACATTGTTCTTAGTATGTGTGACATCGGGTTTGTCAGTAGCCATTGTTGTAAGTGAGATCAGTAGCTGGTTTGTGTGCTCTTGTCTTTATTTGCAAGTAGTCTAAAGGGTTTAGGGTTCTACTCTGCCTTGATGTCCAGAGCTGTGCTGGACCATGTTATCAACTCCTAGTTATCCTTGCTATCTTTCCTATATTGGACGTGTCTTTGGTCTGACTGCTCAAAGTTATGTTGGTAGGTTACAGCTGGAGCAGATGGTCATGTCAAGATCTATGAGACTACAAATACTTTGGAACTTAAGCACTGGCAATTGCAGGTAAAGATTCTCTCATTTTGATTTGAATTTGAGTATTATCTTCACAAGGAAATGGTAGACATCACAATGGGGATTTATGTTTTTCATGGAAATCTCTGCTGGTCTTCTCTGCAAGAGTTTGGTGCTAGTGCCAGAACCTAGGTTTCTACTGGATTGCTGAACTGATCTTTCATGGTTTGCTCAGCATGGACTAGAATGATGAGAGGATTTGAATTTGTGCAGGCTGAGTTTTCCAGTGTGCCAGCTTTGAAAGAAGGTACTGGAAAAGTGTCCTGCACTGCAGCATCCATTTCTTGGAGGCCACCTGTTGACTCAATACAACGTCCGGTTTTTGTGCTTGGATACTGCTCATCTTCTCAACAAGTTGGACCTGCAAAGGTGAGGGCCCTTTGATGTGCCCAACGACAAGCTTAATGAAACAAACTTAATGGTTGTGAAGCATTTTAAAATGGCATCAAATGTGGATGTATATATTTTGTTTATCCCAGGTGCAAGAATTCTGTTACATGCAGGATCTTGTGGCAAACACTTGCAAGTAAGTTGCTCATTGAAAGCAGAACTTATTGTGAGTGGTTTCAGGTATGGGAATTTGCAGAGGCATACCAGCGCTGGCAGTTGCTGGCTGAGCTGGCTGAGCCCAATGAAAAGTTGGAGCCTGTGCATCATGTATCATGGGCACCCAATGTAGGCAGGTCGATTTCATGTTTTCAATTTTTCTCCTCTGTTTTTGTTAGGATTCCAGTGAAGAGGATCCCTCTATGCTAACCTACAAAAGTTGCAAATGTTTCCAATTTTTCTCCTCTGATTGTTAGGATTCCAGTGAAGAGGATCTATCAATTCCCTTACAAGAAAGTTGCAAAGTGAACAGAACTCAAGATGTTGGTATTCCTTTATTGGTTACACTGATATCAGTCAACAGCAATGATGGATATTGTAGGACGTTCTATGGAGTATGAGCCTTGCAAGGTTGCCCTTTTCATATGACAGTGGTTACATCCCACTTTGCAGAATCATATTAGGAATGTTTCTGTCTCATCTCTCTTGTTTTGAATGGAGGCAGGCCTTATGAGTTAATAGCAGTTTCCTCTGGGAGAGCAGTTTCCATCTGGAGACTTGAGTTTTCTTCAGACTCTCAAGGAAGGATCTCTGTCTCCAGGGTGGCACACTTACAGGACCACAATTCTGAGGTTTGTGTTGCATATAAATCTTTCTGCAATGTCTACTTTGGTTTTCTTGTAGTGCAGTTTATGATGTCTGAAAGCTTGTCAGATACTCTAGGGTGCCCTTTGACAATGGATGCTGGACTTTCAGCTGAATTCTTGTGGAGACCTTCTGGATGTAGAAATCTATCAGCATTAAAATGGTGAATTTTGAAATCTGTTGAACCCATTGCTGTTCTTTTTGTTCCAGGTGTGGCACTTGGATTGGGATATGTCAGGTATGACACTGGCTACTTCAGGAAGTGATGGAAATGTGCGCCTCTGGCAAGCCAGCTTTGGTGGGCAGTGGCAACAGCAAGGAATTGTTGCAAGCATGAGAGAGTCCTAGCATAATTTTGTTGTTGCATGTACATATTTCTGAAGATCCTGTCAAGCACAGTTGTGTTTGTTGAAGAGAATAGTCATTGTCAAGTGGTGCACCTGAAAACTGCAACACAACACTGAAGGTATTCATGAGATAGTGATTTTGCAGACAATTATCAGGTGGAGAATGCAATGCTGGTGTGCACCCATGCAGAGTGAACCTTCTTCACTCCCCGTAAGTTGCAAATTTTCTTAAATGTGCAAAGGGACAGATCTAGCAGGAGCTTCCAGAATCTGCTTTTGTTGTACCTGGTGAGGTTCTTTGCATAAAATCTTGCAATGAAAGCATATGAGGATACATTGGACAGGCAAATTCTTGTTATGACATGAAGAGGCTGAACTAGTAGAACCTCTTCATGTCATATGGCATCAAAGATTTGTGGACTTTTTGTGAACTGCCAGTTACCTTTGTTTTGAGCGTTACATAGAACTTCTTCTTTTCACACAGTGAAGCTCTGTTTTAGCTTCAAAGTCACAGTTTCTATCAACTTGCTCAGTGGATTCACCTTGAGAGTTCCTTCCTTTCCAAGTTTTTTTAAGTCATAATGGGCAATTTTCAAGTCCTAAAGATTTCTGTGTTGTACCCAACACAAATGTGCTGAAAGCCCACCTTGACAGGAGACAATAGCTACAGCCTAAAGCCACTCTCTGGAATGATGGCTCTAGAAGATGCATGTGACCCACGTCAAATAAGGCAGTGTTTACAGTACTAGCAAACCAGTGAGTATGGGTTGCAGATGGCTAATTCTGCCTGGTGACCCATTGGGCGAGTCTCAAGGTTGTGTAATTTGAAATGGTCAAGCCCATTATGTTGGACAAGGTGTCAGGTGAGCCTATTATGAGGGCGAGCTAGGTGATGCACTAAACATATTGAGCAAGGCCATAGCATCAAGGTCTGGGATGGCAGATTGCATGTTTTTTTTAATTTTCATATTCAATGGACATGTTTTGTTCCCTGTTACAAGTGTACAATCATCAGCTAAAGATCATGTCATGTAATGTGGTCAAGAAAATGACATCCCATACCTGGCTTTTGTACAAACTCCTGGTCTATGTTTTTCCCTGCTGTCCTTTTTGGTGTGTTTAGTCTCTTCTGTTATTTGTTTATGTTTTGTGCTTTCTCCTTGTGTTGTTGTTTGTTGCTACCCAGTAGCATGGCTGAGTCTTCCCTGTGCTTCTTGATTTGTAACAGAAACTCAGTACGCCAGTTGGTGTTTACACCAGCCTCTACCCACTCTAGGGAGCTGGTGAAGTCAGTGACGAAGTTGTGATAGAGAAATCACGATCATACATGTTAGTGTTGATGGTCCTTGAATAGAGCCCATCAAATGTGAGACTAACACTGTTGTTCATATTGCAAGCTTGTTTATTTGAGTTTATTTCCATGTTTTCTATTTGTTTTTATGTTCCTTTGTTCTCGGTTTTGTCTATCCTTCTCAGCTGAGAAATTTTTGTGAAGTGTTAACTTTATTTTACCTTTTCTTCATCGTGAGACTGGAGATTTCTCAATTCTTATGAGACAGATTTTGTACGAATTCCTTCTTTATAAAATAGCAAAGATAGTCCTGCTTGGCACAAATAGTACACCCCTACACAACAAAAGTAGTTGTGCCATCCATCTGACATTCCTTGCATTTTACAAAAAGCATAATAGTTTTGTAAGGATAAAAAAAAATTGGGTCCATTTGCAAGATGTGCATATCCATTTTAGCAATATTGCAAGTTCTGTTTCACAAAAGTTTGCAAAAGATTCCTACTTGTGCAAGAATACTTATTTGTTGTGTAAGAAGGAATTGAACCGTATGGATGGCAATCAAACAATTTATTGAGAATCATTGCAAAATTGTCATCCTCTAATCATCAACAGTTCATGTTATAAAGCATTGAACACTTATGTCTGAGGTACGAGAACAGACAATTTTGTTTTTTTGTGCAAACTGGATGACAACTCCTTATAAGAAAGCGGTTCACAAACATAGTGAAATTATAATTGTTAGTAATGTGGCCTGTGCAGTTGAGTATATATTTTTGACATAAAGCTTTCAACACAATTCTCATTACTTTTTAAATTTTAGTGTTTTTACACAAAAAAATAAATTATATAATTCAATATTTCCTGGTTTAAATTGTAATCATCTGATGCCACCCTACTTATGGAGGCTTTTCAAGAGTCTATACAGAGAGCTAGGTGAAATGACAAAAATTAGTTGAAGAGAAGATGATGGATGATATTGATTTTTTGGGTTCATTGCATTCCCAATGGTCATTCTGCAAGAGCATTTTTGGTCCTCCAAGAGCTTTTTTGGTTCAATGTGTTTCCAATTGTCATTGCCCGTACCAAACCTAGGTGCTCATGTGCTACGTTATGTAGCATTTTTGATCATGATGCATCCTGGAAGTGGGCATTGAAACTCCGGTGTAACCACCTACATAGATATTGCAAAATTCTTCAGCAAAAGAATTCTAAGGCATGGGAACAAAAGAATCAATCTCCCCCACCATCTTCTTCTGTTCAAGTAATTCCCAAAAAGGTTGTCATTTCACACTAGCCATATGAAGAGTGCCCCCCAATTTGCCTATCATTTTTAATTTGGGTTATATTGAAGTTTGAATGACAAAATTGTTCAAATTTCAATATCTCTTACTCCGTAGGTCTAAACATTATGGAAACATACCTCAGGGGTAATGGCTTAGTGGTATAGTCCATGTTGGGACCTTGAGACCTCAAAAAAAAGGTTTTGGGTTCAAATCAATGTTAGTTGGTTCTTAAGGTCTAGGAAGAACCATCAATTTTGGTTCCTAAAAATTTCAAAGGATTGATTCTGATTTGGCTTCAATTCAAACCCACTAGTGCATAGGTGAAAGGCATGCCAGCTCTCTACCACTAAGCTTGACTTGGGGGTGCCAAGGGCTTGTTAGTAGTAGGGTCTGCTATTGTGCTTTCCAATGGTACCACAATTGTAGTGGGGCAACCAGTGCTTGTGCTTTGGGAGGTCTCAATGTGACAAAACAAAACAAGGCCAAACAACGGGTGTGTCACACACTATGGCCTTGCCATTTACATTAAAAAGTATCTTAAGGCAAAAGAAGAATGATGAAAATTCAAATATTTCACCACGCAAAAATATAATCTTCAAAAAAATCCTCTTAAATAAACCAAAATCCTTCAAGATAGCATAACTTTATGACTAATTTCAAGTTTCAACACAAGCCAAAAGATCATCTTTCAGAAATCCTCATATAAAAATAGACCTATTATTATTACCTAGGGGTCAAAATCCCTTAAGCTACTATATACTCTATAATGAATCTAAACACAATAGGTATCCTTGCCTTGGTAGGCAAGGCCAACAAACAAACAACCATCCTAGTAGCTGAATCAGAAATGTTGTATTCATATGTTGCTAACCCATAAGTGAGATATATGAGCAAATTCCTTCCATAAATGATACTTTTCTAGACATTTTGAAACCTTAGTTTTCTAGACATTCTTGAACCAAGATATGTTAAAAATCTTGACCCTTTTTTCAAAGGTTTTGGTTGGAGCCATATGTTAAAGCTTTGAGCATGTCAGTTGTGAGTCAAACATGCCAGATAGTTAGTTGCCAACATCTATGCCAGCCCAAACTTTGGGTTGTTGGGTGGATTTGTCAGGTATGCCAAACCTAGTTGAAAACCTACTCAATAAAACCCCAAAAAATTCTTTCAATATTTATCAATTGTTAAAGTTTTTTTATTGTTTTTCATTTTTTTTTAAAAACAAGAAATTCATTATGTTTTTAAAGCTGGTTTGGTTTGTTTCTGACATGCTTGGTCTGTTTGGCATTCTCCCAACATTCCAGATTTCCAAATAAAAATTTAAAATTATTGAAGAATTTATTGTTTATTGAGAAAATGTGCTTTCTAAGTTGGGGTGAACATGGTTCAGTCAGTAAATTGTTCAACATGCAGCCACATTTTCTGTAGCCAAATTTGGCTAATTTCTCTTGTGAACCATCACTAAATGTGGCTCCATCACAAAATTGGAAAAAATAATATAATTTATAATTTTTTTAATAAATTAACTAAAAAAAACACCCACTCATGATAACGTCCACTCCTAACTAACATTGCCCAACATGTAAAAAAGGCATAATTCATTAATAAAACCACCATGAAAGCCACACAAGTTTACAAGTTCACGCCACATGGAACTTGGTTGTTGCCATGGTACCACCCTACCAACATTACATCATTACCGGCTACCATTACACCTATTTGTCTTCCTATAAATCTTTCACTATTCCAACAATAATCAAAGCCAGTCCCCAAAATCTTCCTTCAAATCTTCACACAACAATGGAGGTTCTTACCAAGCCCATGACCTTAATCTTTGATGCAATGGGCTACATGGTACCTACTTCTTTTGTATTCCCACCTATTACCCAAACAAACGGAGTTAATTACTTATGTGGTGAAATAAAAAATCAAATTCTCTATTTTGTGCCTTTATCGTGCCATGATATCATTTTAGAATATTTTATATTTTGAAAACCAATATTTGACATATTAAAAAAAAGGTCTAAATTATAGAAAAATATGGAATAACATAAAGTTTGGTTTTTGTTTCATTGAGGTATCAAGGTATTCCATCTACCTGGTTTGATTACTTTTACCACTAACTTTTTTTGGGGACTAATACGGAGTTTTTGTTTAAACTAGTAGGAATGACATATTAAATTTTTGAATATTTAAAATTTCAGGGATTTTAGGATTTTGAAAGAAATCTTAACTTGGCCCACCATTTTGCTACCCAACTAACTCCCCATCAAGCCAAGGCCCACCTATTGGACCCAATTTTTTTAAAAAACTATTATCTAGTCATAATTTATATTTGTATAAATTTGATATCAAGAAGACAAAATGGGTTTTTCAATATTCTTCTAATATCACAGGATGTTCTTTACATCTTTACAAATTATTTCATGAAATGTTAAATTCGTGTAGTGTGTGCTATGACTGAAGTATATGTATGTACTATGCACCCATTCTTGAGCAAGCATTTTTCCTTTCAAAAAATGCCCCAGCATTTGGATAGGACAAACTCCACTTGATAACTTCAAGATACACCGAAAAAAAATTCTGTCAGTGCTTTAGGTAATGTTGCAGAGGAAGTGAAGAAGGCATATCCACAATTTCAGAATAAATAAATAATAAATAAAATCCTTGAAATTTGATGACTTTTACACGTGTTTTTCACAAATATCCTTTGTACGAGTTGAATTGGAGTTTTATTTTTTTAGGGTTGCAAGTGGCACAAATTTGCCAAAAAGGGTGATTCTACTACACACACCCATTTGCAGATCACATGGAAACAACCCATTTTAAAACAAACAAAATTTGCAAACAACATTTTTGAAAGATTAAAAGGGATGACAATTTTTAAAAATTGCACTTCCAACATTCAACACTCACAAACTAGCACACAACATCACATCTACAAAAACTACTCCAAAATCATGTCACCCAACAAACTGAAGTATTAGAGAGAGAGAGAGAGAGAGAGATAGAGAGAATCCTTTCATGGTCCGTTGTTCATGAGCATTGTCATGTTCTCTTGTGTTTATGATAGAGTGTAAAAAACTCTTTTGATGAAAAGGGTTGTTAGTTACATGACATATCCCACACTCAAAAGAGGGAAAAATTATCCACCAGAGTGTTGTACTTGTATGTCCCAGTTGGGTACTGGTATTGAGTACTCCCCCCATATCAGCCTGGTATTGGGCCCAAGCTTGATTTTTGCCTGGTATTATGATGAAGGTTCTAAACAAACTTGATATTGAGATCAATATACACTAACAAAGTGTCATGAATCACAATATCACAATTTCTAACATTGCAAAATATCAACAACTTTTTCAATATGATTTAAACATGTCCACAAACTATGATATTAATTTGTAATTAGCATTGAGTTATTTGTTTGGAGTTTGCAATTTAGTTCACAACTACAATAAAAATGATATGTTTCTTCTCTTTTTTTTAATAAAAGAATGATAATTAAATGAGGATAGATAATGATGTGTGCTGAAAATTGAGTTAATTTGTCGTTTTCTGAGACTTTAGTTAACACCCAATATTTAGCTCTAAAATCTACTTGTTCTATATAATAAACTTAACGTCGATTACCAATGGTTACTAACATCATCTTAATATTAATGCCATGTCATATGACAATTACAATTTAATGTTGAATTAATTATTTATTTTTATCATCCTTAATATTAACCTAACATTAAAGTTAACATGGTGCAACCATACTTTTATTGACCCAGACTGCTCAATGTATGAACTACCATTGTTTGGATGGTTATTAGAAATAGGAACAAGGACCCCTACTAGGTGGTTAATTATGAGGATGGTTCTTAATGTTCATAATTGTTGTGATTCTCAAAAAATCTAATAACCAACCACAAAATTGCTGGTTCTTTCATAAAACCATAGGTTCTTTTAAGATTTTAAAAATAATGAGAACCAATGGTTCTTTGATTTTACAAAGAACCAAGTTTCTTTTTAGGGTTTACAAAAAAAATTGTTAATTACTTTCAAAAAAGATTCAAAATACACACTAGGAAAAAAAAAATAGCAAAAATATTCAAATACACACTAGAAAAAAATTCCAAGATATTCACAAATTTTCTCTTGATTTTATTTTTTTGGTCCAATGAAAGACAAAAAAAAAAAAAAAAACACTGCAAAGAACCAGAAGCAGTGGTTCTTTAGAAATTCAAGCAATGAAACAAACACAATTGAAATTAGACACAATACCCTTTTCCATAATACCCTTTTCTCGAGGGGGGAAATCAAGTTTACTTCCTTTTCTTCCTTTTCAGCTTGGTTGTTGAGGGAGGTGGAACCAACAGGTTGAGAGAATAGGATGAGAGATTTGGATGATGATTTATGATGATTCATTCCACAATGATCAAAAATCCCGAAGCTATCTTATGTTTTCAATCCTTCACAATCAAACTCCCAACACACAAGATTCCAATTCCTCATTCAAGTTTGCAATGAAATTTCCCCATGCCAAGAATACGGACAAGTACTCTTGTTTTATCAACTTCACAATTCAAGATCATCCATCCATTCATTCATCCATCCACCCATCCATCCATACATTCATCCATTCATTCATCCATCCATCCACCCATCCATCCATCCGCAACCTTTTTTTCACTTGTGACAAGCATTGGGTGCTTGATTTAGTATCATCACATAGTTATTATTTGAAAGCTTGGGTATGGTGATACTTACAATAATGGATTTATTTTTTTATTTTTTTACTTTTTTCAAATAAAAATTATTTAAATTTTTTGCTGTAATCACACTGGCAATCATCTGCTAGAGGAATTTAGCCAAATTTTGGTTACATGTCAGAGAACAAAAATATAATTTAAGAATCCTGAGCATTAATAAAGGCTACCCACAAATCTTTTAAGGACAATTTGCCAAATAAGATTTTTCCAAAGTTATTTATTAATAACTAAACACAGGGGATTCTTTTTTTCAATTTAATTGAAGATTTTTTGTTTTTTTTCCAAATTTTAGCAAAAATTACTTGAATTTACACTAGGATTACAAAAAACACAATCCTAAAATCTCCCAAATGTTTTTGTCAAGAGATTTAAAGAAATGTTAATTTGTTTTCAAAAGGCCCTAAATTAAGATTTTTGAAATAGATTGAGATGTACATCATCAAAGAATTTTGTTAAATTTCAGATCCAGAAATATTATAATTTCAAAACTAACAGAATCAACTATCTGTACATACTAAAGTTCCAGAAAAATTTGAAAATAAATAAATGGTCGAAAAATAAGAAAATCAAAAGGAAATTTTAATTCCAGCAATTCAAGGGTGTTTTTTTTTTCTGACATATTTTGTCGTTTTTTCAACTAAAAAATTGGGATTTTTTTGGAAATTTTCTTTTTCCTAGTTTGAATTCAACTAAATTTAATTTTATTATTTTAAATCCCCAAAATTTCAATATCACTTTCACAAATTTAGTAATATAAATATTTTTATTTAAAAAAAACGTGGTGTACTCAAAGGAATTTTTAATTCCAGCAAAACAATTGGGAATTTTTTGGAAATTCTCGTTTTCCAAGTTTAAATTCGACTAATTTTGCACTAATTATGCTAATTTTTTGGGGGGGGGGAATCCCCAAATTTTCAATTTCACAATTCACAAATTTGGAATTTTTATTTTTTTTCAAATTTCAACAAAAAAGACCCTGGTGTACATGTCTGGGTTTTTCCACCAAAAGAATTGGGAAATTTTTGGAAATTCTATTTTTCCTAGTTTAAATTCGACTAATTTCGCTAATTGTTTGCAGAAAAAATCCCAAAAAATTCAATGTCATGATTCACGAAATTGGTATCATAATTTATTTTTTTTAATTTAGAAAAAAGACCCTGGTGTTAGGTACTTGTGTGGGTGGTGGAGCTATGTGCGCGTGGTGTGAAAAGGGCTTTTCTTGAGCCTTTCCGTGTTTCAAGGGAAGAAGTTGAGGAGAAGCAGCGCCATCGCTTCTTCGTCTTCTTCTCCTGCTTCTCCCTCTCGACTTTCCTCTTCCACCTCTCTTCTCTCCTCCTTTTGTGCCACATTCTTACACGGATTTGTGCTCCGGATCAGCGAACCTGGTAGCTACTTGCATTAGGTTTCTGCTGTTTTTTACCGTTTGAAAAACACTGGTCTGTAGAGAGAGATATCGCTTCTCATAGAGAGCTGTTCTGGTTGTGTATCCGTGTGTACGCGCGTGTGTTTTGTTCTCCTTCTTATTCTCTGTTCTTTGTCCCTTTGGCCATCTGGGTGGCGCAATGGGTGTTGTCGCATTGGTGTTGGTGATGGGTCTACTGGCGATGGCATGTTTGTTGGCGGGAGTGGCAGACTGTGAGCTGCTTGCGGAGCAGCAGCAACAGCAGCAGCGGGCTTCTTCGAGAGTCGTCGTCGAGTTGTTGCCCAGTGAGGAGGAGGATCTCAAGTCCTCCGAGTCGCGTATTTCTGAGGAGTTTGAGAACTGGATTCGGCATCTTGCAGACGGGAATAAGGAAGAGGAGAACTACGGAGGTATGCTCACGGAGGAGAAGGATCGGCAGCTTCTTAACAATTTGCGTCACTTGGAGGGGACCAAGATCGAGAGCACACGGAAGTCGAAAACGGGAAGAAGCCGTCACGTGAAACAGGCCGCCGATGTCGTCGTGGAGTCCATCGACCAGTTGCACGAGAAAGACGGCGCTGATGTCGGCGTCCCGGAACAAGGCGGCGGCGGCTCATGGGGTGTTAACCATCATCTCCTTTCGCCCTCTTTTTGCTTGCCCTTTTCCTTTTGTTGAGCTCGCTCCCAGATCCTGTAGAAGAAGAAGAAGAATTATGGAAATAGAAGTCAGAAGTCTTTCCCACTTTGGATCGCTGACAGCTTCCCAGACTTTGGAGCAGTGCTCAGAACATTGAACCCCATGAGATTGCATTCCAGACGTGAAAGACACACACCCATTGCGCCAGCCAAACCCACTTTCTGCCTTTTGGGCACTGAACTGAACTGTTGCAACAGTTCACCATATCAGACCTTGGATGATCCAATTCCACCTGCGAGGACTGGAAAAGAGAGCCCCCTTCCTTGACTCCTGCAGCCATCAAGAGCTTGAGATTTGATCCATCGCCACTTGTTGCAAGGAATCGATGCTGCTGCGAATGCAGTATTATGTTTTCTATCTTTCAGAGAGAAACAGTTTGTTGGTGCTTTCTGACGATGCCCACAACCCCCCCCCCCCCCCGCCCCCCTCCCACTCCCTTCCCTAGAACCTGTAACATCAACTGGGTGCCAATTGCTCTGGAGGTTTGATCAAGTGTCTTCTCATTCTCTTTTGGGTTGTTTCTGTGGAGATAGTCTTCATGTCTGCCTCTTTGTTTGCAAGGAGGTTGTATTTCCATGAGTTTCTTTCTTTGAAATCTCACAGGAGGTCTTTCTTTCTTGATTTAATTGCAGGAGAGACTGTGACTGCAGCAGTTACAGCACAACCACTCATGCAGCAACACGCCAAGGTCAGAACCTCTTCACCCTGCATTTTCCTTTGATTTCCTGTGGTACCCATCAGAAACCTTTTTCGTCAAAGGAATGCTTATTGCAGAACAGTTTGAATGTGGGCGAATGTGAATGATGAAGGCTTGGGAAATTTAATGGGTAAAGTGGAATCCCTGCAGGACACAGAATAGAAAAAGGCATCATGATTTGTTAGCGTTCTCTTTCTTCCAGTGTGATGAAGAATCCATATTTCCAGAGTGCCAATAAGTCAGTCACACTGTGACTTGGATCTGAGCTCTGCTGTTTTGTTTGTAGTCATTGTGAGGCTCATCCGCTGTACATGTTCCAAAATCCAAATAGGCCTTCTGGTTTTAGAATATTGAGACTTTGGTGGGTACTTGTATGCTTTACTGTTGTTGAGATTGCTCAAGAGAATTGATAAAACCACCAACACTCTTTTGCTGACAAAAGATAGGGATGGATGTTGGGCATTTCTGTGAATTTCAGGAAGATGGACAGGATCAAAGCTACCAAAGTGGGCATTCAGACAAGGTACTGTGAATGTCCTTTTGCCTTATTCACTTCCTTCAATTTTCTATCAGTTTAAGTCACACTAATTGCAGATATACTGACAGACAGACAGATGAACGAAGTGACAAAAATGGTGATTACAGGGAAGAATTTATGCCAGGATCTTCAAGGAGACTTGTTAAGGGCCATCTTTCTGACACTAGTTGAATGAAACTTCTGATCTCAACTTCATAGGTCAAGAATGAGCATTGTGGAAATGAAAGAGCCCTCTGTTGTGAAAAAATTCTTGATGAACAGGCTCTAATTCACTGAGGAACTTGCCTGCCAAATTTTCTTGCACATGTGGTCAGCCAAAGGATCAATAAAAGAAAATAGCTTTTTTTTTCACTGGGTTGGTTTCCTGATCCAGCCTGATCCCTGAGCAGGTGGTAAGAGACGAATGGGAGATAATAACAAGCTCTCTGCTGAGAAGGGATGTGGTGAAATTCTCAAATGGAACAGAATTGCAACTGTTTCCATCATCAGAGCCCATCCACAAGCAGGTGAATGAGACGCGGAGAAGACTGGGTGATTTTCAGCAGTGCTCACCATGCACTTGCTGTGACCGAACACGCAGCTGGTGTATCCCCACTGCCTGCTGTTACAACATCCGGTGCAACCTCCAGGGTCTTCCATTCGGCCTTTGTTCATTTGTCCCTATCTCCTGCACTTGCTATGGATGCAGCAGCTGAACAAGAGAGTAGTAGGTGTTTGGGAAGATGAATCCCCCACACAGGTCTTGTTGGTTGGGCTAAATGACAGTGACTAGTTCTGAATGAAAACCATGCACAAAAGGTAGTACCTATCTTGATTGCCGGAGATGAACTGGAGTGATCAACTTGAATGCATAGATACAAGGACTTTTTTGTTGTTTTTAGCAGAAATATTTGTTGCTGAGAAGTTTGTTCATCCATCTCCTTATCTCAATGTCCCCACTTGGAGGAGCAAGGAGCCCACAATGTGTGAGAAGAAGATCCAGGGTTTGGATGAACACCATTCTTGCAATCTGGTAAATTGTTGGGAACACGAAAATCATGGCTGAGGAATTTTTATAAGAGAATGGTTCAACTACTCATAGAAAGTCTTGGGTCCATGTGTGAATGGTAGTAATGCCTGTGGGTATGAAAGTGAGGGGTGCTGGCATGATACTAGTGAAACAAGTTTTCAATGTTTCCATGTTACGGGAGTTGGGTATGGGTTTTGTAGTGGTTTTTGTCAAGCTAAGAACTTTGCATCCCATCCAATTATCTCAGGCCTCCCAGGTTGCTTGAACCCTTTTTAATGTGCTGCTCTGAGTGTTTTCTAACCAGACAGCTCCTACCCTAGTTTTACACTCAGTCCATGATATAAAACAAGCATGGTACTATGGTATATGAGCTAGTTCCTGCTGTTGAGATTGCAGGTTGAAACTTGATTGTAGAGAAACATGGATCTCCCTCCCAAATCATTGTTATTAATTGAGTATGGAAATGCAGTTTGCATTTGCTGTTTTATTGGGTGTGTTCTGACTGTTGCTGTCTGCAAGGGCCCCTCACGTGCCATTCAGGCAAGCCCACAAAATTTGCCTCTTTACCCAAGAGAATCTACTCTTCTGAGATTTGAGTACAACCTTCAAGGTGCACATTTCCCATCAAATAACTGTTAGGGAAAGCTTGAGGTATGAGGATGGTGAGCTACAGATTTCAATACTGAAACTTCACATTACTTGCTACAATGCACATAAACTCGCACCAAAAAATTTATACTCTCTTGTGTGCTGAAAAATTACAGTTCTTAGTTTAAGCGATGTTCTTTATGGAGCATTTCAAAGGCATGGGTGATCATCATCTGTCAACATGGATGAGGTTTAAGCATGCCACATTGAGTAGCAAGTTTTCCATTGAACAAGCATATTTTTTAATGTAACTGTAACAAGTGTCTCATTGCATAATTGGCTCTGCTTCTTATGGCAAAGTTCAAACCAGTGTCGGGTGGGTACCAGGCTGGAACCCTGGTATATAGACTCGTACTCATTCTGGCATCAAAAAAACTGACCAGACTGGTAGTATGAACTGAGGTAATACCAGTTTAATATAAGGGCTAAATTGATCTCAATATCAGGTATTATATATACTTGTCACATTTTTGTACCTATATGACAATGGGCACTTCCTCGTCAACTTATTTAATTTAGAAGGAAACAAGGTTTTAGCAGTTTCAAATTTTGATTTCTTCAGAATTTCAGCAGTTGATGAAACAAGCATACATACAAAGTACACCTTGTGTTTGTGTGTCTAAACCCTAAACCCTAAACCCAATGGTGAGGACTCGAGGTTGATTCCCAACAATTTTTTGCAACTGTCAAATTTTGTTTTCAAAACAATCTCGACTAGACCTTTTACGAATTATTTTTGTGTGGAACGACCATCAATCAGTCTTTTAGGTACAGTACCAGCCAAAAATCAGCCTTAGACCCTAATACCAAAACCAGATTGGTAAGAAGAAAGGTTTGAGAAAGATCCAATACCAGTAGTACCTGGGCTGGTACCAATTTTTAGTTTTTTTAAAGGATTTATACCAGTGACAACTGGTATGTTTAAAACCCTAAAAGTTTATACCAACCCCAATATATTGATCCAAAGTTCAAACCAGCAAAATGGGTTGTTAATATAAGAAATGTTTCATAAAATTTTATTATAATAATAATAATAATAATTTTTATTTTAAAAAATGAACTCACAATGCTGAGTTACACCCACTTGGTGAACATTTCTGAAATTGTGGGACCAAATGAAAAAAACTACATCATTCACCTTGTGAACATTTCTCAACGTGTGGGACCGAATGCAAAAACTACTTCATTCATCTTGTGTAGTCTATCTCTTTAGGGAGCACAAGCCAATAAATTTGTAAGCAAATTACAATTATACTTGGAAAGTTTGAAGTTCGGAGTTTGGACCTCCCTAATGAACTAGGAGTTTGGACCTCCCTTTTGCATTATTGCATGATGACGACTCATGAGTCTTTTTTTTTCCCCCCACTCTTTCTTATGTGGTTCTTGAGCGGTGTGTAGTGCCCATACTTGATACCTACTACATATATCTGCATTTTGTCAATGCATTTTGTCGCCCATTTTGTCAAAAGTTTCTCAGAGCAATGGACTTGCTTTCTGGGGATTTGCAATGGGGAAAGATGATGGACAAGCCTTCTTGGTGGGGGAAGGAAGGCCATGACCACCAACAACACCACCACGACCACATTATTAGAGTGCTGAGAACAGAGCTTGACTTACAGTTTATTTGCATGGAATTTGTTTCATGGGTCGACTGCAAAATTCTGCTTTCTTGGTTCTGTCCTGCCAACAACCTGCAAGGGATTTTTTCACCACTAGTTTCATAATTTTGAAGACCTTCTTCCTTCTTCTTTCTTCTGACATGCTTCGCTTCTAAAGTGCTTGCCTGAACATCGTTACATCTGTGTTGATTTGGAAGAGCTTGTAGGGTACAATGTTTTTTCAGGCTCTTGTTTTTGTGGCAGGGCAACATGTTAGTCCCGTATTGTATTGTATTGTATTGTATTCAGGGTGTACAACAACGAGTACATCATTACTATTGTGCAGCTTGAGATTATTCGAGCATGCAAATTGCCTCATGGCACCAACCAGATTACTCAGATGGGCTAGTTGGGTTGCCTTGAGTCTGCAATGAAAATCATTTGTGGAGGAAAAAAAACCACCCCAAAAAGAAGCTTATTAGATGGGTGTTTTGTAAGGAGGAGAGGGAACTACATTCACTCTTTCCATAACCCTCACCTAAGCACATAAAAAACCTGGCCAAGATTTATTTTTAGTGTAGTTAGAGGGGGCACTTTACATGATTTGAATGTTTTGCATGACATTTTGTTTGGAAGATTTTTACTTTATAGGTACCCTTGTTAGGCATTATGGTGTATTGTGTTGATAGGAATGATAGCATTGGTTTTTACACAAGACTATTTTTGTGCAAGGTGCTATAAAAAAGGCTGGCCTTGATTTCTATGCTAGGCAAGGCCCTAAGGGTTGGGTTGGGTTGGGTGGGGTGGGGTAAGGTGCGGGAGGAGCTATTACCAAAATAAGGACCCGTTGCAAGCACATTTCCAAAATTGGGGCTTGAGCTTGCAAATTGTTTTGCAACGGGTCATTGTTTTGGGAATGTCCTCATCCTAGGGTCTTTTACCTACAATAGACTCCATTGAATCAATGGAGTTCTACAATGGGAGATTACTTAAACAAATTCACATTGGATCAAAGAAGCATTGTGGCACCCAAGAGAAAGGAAGTTCTTCCTCTAAACCTAAGAATATGGGGTTTTTCCATTTTGCTTTTGAGGCGAGAAGGAAAGTGGAATGATTTGCAAGTCCAAGCTCCTTTCCATATGTTCCATCAGACTTAGGTGGGGGGGGGAAGGAGGGGACCATGATTTGTAGCTTGACATTAGCACGAAGAGGGGGAAAAAATATGTTTAAGGTGAAAATTCCCATGAAGATTACACTCACAATTGTCTATAGATTTGTGTGTCGGAAGTGCCACCCTTAACCAACAACAACAAAAACTGCACAAGGTGAAGGAAAGAGTACAAAGCCCGTGACTCCCGAACAAAACCTAGAAAACTAATAATAATAAAAAGCATGTGTCCATCCGTGCATGGCATGGTGGGTTTAGGGTTTAGAAACCCATGGGCATCTCTGATGTTTTTGGCAGTGTTTTTATCCACCAAAATTATTTTTTTGCAGATGCCTGGAGACTCAACCTCAAACAAGACAAAAAAGGAAATTCCCCATCTGCATTAGTTGTCAAAAAGTATGTATCCGGAGCCAGGACCAGTTTTGTGTCAGAAATTTGTACATATTTTGGGCTTCAAACTCAACCCATCTGTGCAACCGCCACTTTGCAGAGTGCTCACCCCCCCCCACCCCCTCCCCACCTCAAATACTCCAAATTTCCCAAATTCCCAAAACTTGAGTTTAAACTTCAAACTTCTATAGTGACAATATATATATATATAGTCCTCTAGTAACTGAAAACTTTGTCCCAAAAACAAAGCAGAAACGAACTTATTATATAATAACGGTGTGTTTGCCAATGTTCCATTACACACCGTTTGCAACGCCACCAAATGGATATGGTGATTACCATTCTAATCCCACCATGGTTGTTCATTCACGTGGTCCTATGTTTTTTTTTTTTTCGTAACTTTGGATTCCTGGGTTGCTCTTACGTTCAAAGGGGGGGGGGGAGGGTGGAAGGAGAGTTAGGTCCAAATGAGTTTTATGTTGCTCTTCAGATGAGGTTATGAGCCCCAATGTCATCAATCCTTTGTAATGTGTGCTTGGGAGGTTAGGAGGGAAGATTATGCTCTGTAATGTATGTGCAAATACCAAGAAAGATTTTAGGTTTAGGGTTGTGATTTATATAACAACATCCCCCCATAGTTGGCACCTAACTTAGTTGGCTCTTATGGGTTGGGTTGAATGATATAGTGATGATGAATGTTGATCAACCCACTTTGCAAAGGGGGTGGTTGTCATGAGTTGAAGCCATTAAAATCACCAAGACGGTGTGTGATTGGTAGTTGCCATAAAAAAAATTCCCCCATTTTCATAAGTACTTCTCCGTGACATTTCCATTTGTACCTCCTTGTTCTTCTTGCTTCAAAGAGACGAATAAAATTCACTAAGCCACCACCAATAATGGACCTACTACTACATACACTAAATAGTTAGCTGAGACATATGTGAAGGACTCCAAAATTATTTATTTATTTATTTATGTATGGTAGCACTACATTGTGTATGACCCCAACCAAACTTGGTGCTGAAGGTTGTTTGGATGCTTTGTTTTGGATGACTTTAGGCTACCTTGGAATGGAGTGCCACCATTAATGTGACAACAAACTACATCACTATGCCTCACCCCAACCCCCAATCATCCATTCACACCCCCCCCCCCCCCCCTCATATGCCATTTCAATCCACCACAATGCACCATGACATGCCATTCATTGTTGTACTCTCTAGTGAATATCTTGCCCTACCCCTTGGCCATTATTGCCTTGTCTTAATCTAATTGAGAAAATACCCATGTTGGGCGGGTATAAAAACTATCCTTGGGTATCATCCAAGTATCCCAATGTGAACCTTTCAATTTCATTTCACATTTCTCCCTGTGTCTACTCGTACCATAGTAACTTTGTAACCAAAAAGAGAGGGTCTGAAATCACACAACACACTGGCTGCTTGCACGACCCCAGGCGTCCATGTCTTCCTGATCTTCTTTCTCATAGTTCAGACCTTTGATCATCCCTCAACACACTGACTGCCTACTGACATTCACATACGCACATTGTAAGACCAGAGATGTCTTTGCTTTGCTTCCACACAACGACAGAACAGAATTCACAAGATGCATCTCCTGCCTCGCCCACTCACACAATTTCTAGCCAAAGAAACTCTTTTCATTCCAAACTATGTACATTCTCAAAAGCACGAGCTTGACTTCCATTAGATGCTCAGAAAACACTAGCTTCCCAATGTTGTCTACTTTTGCTCTCTCTCTCTCTCTCGAATTCTTCTACAGCAGTCGCTTGGCCAGGTACTAGGCGCAGCGGAAAGTTATAGTCTTACGCCAAGTTCTCCTGCAGGTAACAGAACATCTCCTCACTCTGTCCTTCCTAGATCTCTAACCTCTGCCTCTCCATGCTCTCATTTTTCTCTTCCTTCCTACTATGTTTTTCTTTGATCCGATCACCCCAAAGTTATCCTCCTGATCTTTCTCCACGCCACCAAAACCTCCGTTGGCTTCCTCCTGAAGCTTCTCGAAAATCTTCCTACTCCGTTCCATCCATCACCAACCGCCTGCCACCATTGCTTACTCCTCCTCATCGATTCGGCTCCATACCTTCCCATTATTTCCAGCCGCCAATTCCCATGAACCACTCAGCACACACCAATAGAGAGCCAACAATCCATGCAATTCCATGCAGTAGTAATGGGGCGCTGCAAGTAGATGACGGCTGATATCCTCAAGATCAGCCATCGTTTGGATTTTCACGGCGACCTTATTTCGTACCACACCTTGGCCGTTTCAACACATGCCCGTTGAATAATTAATTAATTTTGAAATTTTCATTTCAACAAATGAAATATTCCCAATATTCACTAATATCCTTCACAATGTTTATTGATTTGAAAGAAATAATTTTGAAATTTTCAACAATTCTGAAAATAATATAATTAGTGTCGAATTGGCCAAGGTATTGGGGTATTTCCCGCTCACTTTTCTTGATTGCATGTGAAGGAGCTTGGAGCATCTTAAACCTTTCAACTTGGTACGTCTTGCTCTATATTTAATTTTTATAAATTTTATAGTTTTATTAATGAAATTTTTTTCTTCTGTTTTTTTTTTCCCTTTTCATTGCTATTTTTTCCTCTTCTGGTTTTTCTAATTATTCTTTGTTCTTCTTTTGTCTTTTTGTTGTGTGTGGTTTTAATATTTTGTTTTGTTTGTTTGTGTGCAGTATTTTAATTTTTTACAATAGTAAATTTCCCTTCTTTTTTTGTTAATCATGATGAGAGAGAACAATGAGGAATTTGGAGTAGTTTTCAAAACCCTAAACCCCATTATTTTTTTAAACCTTAAACCCTTTGTTTGTAAATGCTTAGTTTTTTTAACTAATTTTTTAAACCCTAAACCTCATTTCTTAAACCTTTGTTTGTAAATGTTTTGCTCTAATCATCTAGTTTTGTAGTTTCCCAACTACCACTTTGGAATGAGAAAACATTTGTTTTTTCCGTTAGCTTTTGATGTATTTTGAAAATTTGTTAATGGATCAGTCGTCTATAGATGAAAATAGAATAAGTCCTAATAATGAAATAATTGAAATATGCACGAATGATGTAATTATGGAAGAAGAGGCTGAAAAAAACAATTTTCACAAGAAACATTACCAAGATTAGTGGAGAAAACAAAACAATTATATGTTTTTCTTGCATTGGCAGAAAACAATATAATTTTGCAACAACTAGCTTTGATTTCTGGACATCCAAAGGAGCTTACGATGTTTTTGGTTTAATTATTATTTTTTGGGGGAAGGATTGGTAGCCAAAGCATGTGACTATTGGCTTGTTTGAAATGATAGAAACTACATGCTAATACGCCTTGGTTAAAAGTTTAACAGATTTGTTGAATAAATATGGGTTGATGAGAAAGATAATTGTTTATGTCAAAGATGACAGATTCTAATCTCAATGCCATGACTTATGCATTGAAATCTATCGTGAGTTGTGAATCTCTGGGTTTGGAAGAAAGCTGAAGCTTCCAAGGAACTTGTTTTGGGCATGCCTTTTCAAAGGCATGTTAATGTGGCACAACTAAGGAAAAGGTTTGTAAAAATTTGAAATATGTTTTCATGAAGTTTGTTTCAACATATTTGCAAAAGTGCATCACATAGCCTAAAAACTTTGGGAAGAAAAAGCAAGAATGGAATAAGGCTTGTGTTGAAATCAGAATTCAACCAATGAAATTGAACACTCTAATGAAACCAATTTTTTTTTTCAATATTATTTTAATTGTTTTAAAAAATTTACTTTTCAATTGAATGAGAATACTAATTATTTGTTGTTCTATTTTGCAAGTTTGCTAGTAAAAATATTATGCTTCAAGAGGCATTACAAATTTGCTTTACAATTGTGCTATGTTATAGCAAGCAAACTACTATGAAGCTTATTAGTTGAGTGTGTTCACTTCTAACCTAGCAACATTGTCAAATTAATATGGATTTTTTTTCTCCAATTGTTTTTGCATGTATTATTAACCAATCACGTGGTCATTGGTTACTTAGTGATACATTACACTCTACAATATTGATGAGTTTAAAACCCGAAAAAGAAAATCAAGTTGTTCTTTCATTTGAAAGCCTAATGGAAGAAGATTCAATTATTGTTAATGAGTTGGCTTTGTTGGTATTTAATATTAGAAAGGAAGTTTGTGGTGTGTTGGATTTTTTCCTTTCATTTTTAACCAAATACAAAAACAAAAAAACTCCTAACATGATTTCTTTGATGCTAGACCTTATGTTTAAAAGCCTTCAAATAATATTCTCATTTGTTGGATGGGAACAAATCATTAGTCTTGTTGAGGAATATGATAGAAAGATTTTATATCTTATGTTAGTCAAATGTTATGAACATTTGCATCCTTTGATAAGATCGAATATAAATTTTGTTGACCAATATATTTTTTATCAAGATTGCAATTTGGATATTTTGAACAAACTATAAGTTCAAGCAAACCAGCAGAAATACTTATCAAGAGAGAGTTGTTGATTTTTAAATGGTACCAATGTTAAAAACATCAAATGTCCTCTCCAATGATGAGAAAAACATGAAACAATGTTTCCTATTGTTGGTTTTTTAATTTGACAAATTTTGAACATTATTGAATCACATATTGAAACAAAATGGATTTTTTTGTTGGCTAGAATACTTACTAACCTTAAGAGATGTTGTTTACAAACTGAAAATTTAGAAAAAATGATATTTGTAAAAAAAAACTAGTTTAATGATCTCTAGAATAAGAAGTATACCTCCATCTAATCTAGTAGAATTGCTTGAAAAAAGTTATAGATTTAGAAGAGGAGTTAGAAAATGTGAAAGTGACTTTAAAAGGGATGAAATTGTTGAAATATGAAAATAGAATAAAAATAATGTTGGTTATGATTTAGAAAATTGCTTGTAGCTTCAACTGTGATTTTTTAATTTTTAAGAATAAAATAATATAATAATTTAATATTTTAGACGTATTTATTTTCTTAAAATTTGTAACCAATTCGTGAGAACCACCAAATGTGTTCTCAAATTTATAAGAACTGGCATTGTGAGAATCTATTAAAAAAAACTTTGGTAAAAATTACTGATACCCTGACCTGGTGTACAATTTTTTTCTACAAATTAAAAAGTGAGAACTGAAACTTTTTGTAATCTTATTGTGAAAACTGGATGCGAGTATCAAAACAAATCTGATACCCACCCAACAACAGAAAATACCTTAGATCTCATCATACATTTGTAGTTTCATATAAAGCCCAAGATTTTAATACCCAAAAACAAGTATTGTCAATCAACATATGGGCTTGGACAAGCTATATAGCATTTGATGGGTACTTTTGATTTTGGCATATTGCATCTAAGGTAATCAAATAATGTTTAGGCAATTTTGGAAACATCTGAAAACTATTGACAACCTTGTCTAACCAAAAATGATTACATCCACAACAATCAAAAAATGACCCACCCAGTTTTTCTTCACCATGCTTTGCAAAAGAAACAGGAGAAATCATTTTATTTTTCACCATGGTTACTTGAAAATGGCCCCGTTTTTTTAGAAGTAGTTCGTAGGCAGAAAACTACTTCTAAAATAGGAAGAAAACATCAGAAAAAAAAGATTCCAAATTTGGTGGTCAAAGCCAGAAACAAATTGTGCTGGTATCAATTCATACTACAGACTCTAAGAGTGTACCTCCAGTGAAGACCCATTGGCAGAGAACTTGAATCGAATGGCAAAATCCACAACCCACTTGCAACTGCAGTCACAAACCTAAACTGTCTACACTACCCATTTCGGAGAACTCATAATTTATGGCAACTAATCTCTGGTGTTGAGCAAACTTAGTACAAAATGAGAAGGTGGTCAAAAGAATGAATGGATGTGCTTTTATTGCTGGAAACTCAGGTATGGATTTCATACCCACAAATTGTGATGTCTGAGAATAATCCCTTGGGCATCTGCATCACCTGACAATCTCCACTAAGGTTGCAGCAGCAAAAACAAGGAACAGTGTTCCGCCCACATATGCTATCACCTGTAGACACCACACACTCTTGTCAACCAACTTGTATAATTTCCAAACAACATGCCAAACAAGCTAGCTACACCATTATAAGAGGTCAGAAGCTGTGCTGTCATTCAGTAACAAAACTCCTAGAGATGTACAGTTCACATGTGAGAAACAAACTAAAAACTCAATGGAATATTAAAAGCTTTGAAAAGATTTTACCTTCTCAGAAATGTATGTGCCAAGAAAGGAGCCCCCAAGTACAGCCAACTGAGAAACAAAAAATACAAATGCATGCCAACGAGTGCAAGTCCATTTATTATCCTTCTGGCTTGTACAGAAAAATGTATCTCCACTCATACCCAAACAGAAATGTGGGATGCATGTCTCATGGAAAAAACAAACACATTGTACATGCTGTGAACAACCTTGAAGCTTTAGTCTAAAGTGCCTCAAGAGTACATACCACAGTGGCAACACCATGGCCAGCAATTGCACCTGTCACTACCCCCAATGGTGAGGATGCAGCTGCCAGTGCTGCACCACCCACACAGTCCTCCCATTAAGAACATGCTGACAACAAATGCCTTAGCCAGAGACTGCAAAAGGCAGTGAAGAAACAAAAGCTCAAGCTACCTTCAAAGAACTGGAACCTGTGGAACTGAAACAAAGTGGCAAAAACCACCTTCATGACCTTGATGAGCAAAAGAATATAAGCATAGGGCCCACATACCTATTGTAGAAAAGAATGACTTGTCACCCCATTCAGCAACAAAAACAAGTGCAAAAGCAGCAGCTACAGTTCCTGCTGTAGCCTGCAAACCTTGAGCACCATCTGCCCCTACTCCTGCTATTGCCAACTCTGCCTGCACACTAAAGGACTTATCACATTTGTCCGCATTGAAGTAGTCACCTAACCTCCAAATGCAGCATGCAGGCAAAACATCTACCACCATTTTTCATTCTTGCTACCAATAACAAGGTTGTACCATTCTTATGATGACATTCTCTTTAGACCTTCTCAGTGTAACCCAACAAAGTAAGCATGTACAGGGAATGATCACAGTCACAGAAACCAATTCTTGTGTTTCAGTACTCTGAGAATGCTGAAAAGACGATTCCTGTCTTGAACCTACATTGCCCTTTCAGCCAGCAGGGCTATGGAAGCTCTTAACATGAACAATCTACAGAACCAAACAAGGAATGTACCTCTTGCTGCTCTTCCTCAGCTTTGGAACCATCCATTGATGATGCCTCCAGCAGTGTTGAAACTCCAAAATAAACCAACAGAACTACAGCTGCTAAATCATCCAATGGCAATTCCATGTTCCCAAGGCTGTAGCAGGCCCCCACTGTCAAACATAAATTGCTATCACTGTTTCAAGTAGTTACTCCCATGGTTCACCACATGCTAGACTTTCCTAGATATGGATGTTAAGAGAAGCTGCCAAACAGGAGTTATTGAAAGAGATGAGATGTTGATGAGATTGCAGAGAAAATCTCTGCAACAAAAAAACTTTGAAGGCAATATGACAATGAATGCCATCATGAACTTATGAGAGTCACTCACAAAAGTGTCAGACCTTCAGTTTTCATCATGAATAGCAGTAACAAGCTGCCATGACTACCTACTGCCTTCATCAGCTCCCAACACTAGGTGTAGTAGATAAGTACAAACAGAAATTGTTGAAAGCACACCTGAATGGAAGAACACCATCAAGGTAGTGGAATGCTCGTCCAAGCGTTACTGAGATGACCGTCATTGCTCTGTCTATGGCAACCCTGTCAGTTAGTCAAGGTCTTCCACAGTGATTGGAAACATGAAGAAAATACTGTCAGAAGGTAATGGGTGGTGAGTGCAACATACGCAAGTGCCCCAAAAGTTCCAGTGAACACAGCCAAGTTTGACTTGCGAGTTGCTAACAGTGCCTGCCCACACCACACATCCCCAAAATGATGCCACAATAAACTGATGTTGCCTGCAAAAGCCCGACTGCAACACTTGCAAAGGAATGCAGGGTTTGGATGAGGATCAAATTACGATTCAGAGACACTCTCGCCAACCTGATGGTTCGTTTTCTACAATATTGTCATCCCTGAGCATCAATCTATTGAAATGTCTTGCGCAGTGCTGCTGGTATATGAAACTTACAGCGATGAAGAAGGTCTTGTCTCCGATCTCTGAGAAAAAAATCAGTAAAAATGCCTGCAACCATTACTTAAACATAAGAAAGAAATAGATAAGAACACATTACCCTTCACATCACTGTATGCTCCCATTCTGAATGTAAAGAACAAATTGTGGTGGCATTTGTTCCACAACAAAGACATATAGAACAATGGGATGATGATCAAGGGGTCTTTCTCAAAGAGCAGAAGTTGCTATAGTCAAAAAGAGGTTTGTATTTGTACAAAGAGAAAGGGAACATACCGAAGCAAACCCACTTTGAATGTCACCCAGATTGCTAAAAATTCCAGCACTTGACTGTTCACTTGCCACTTCCAGACCTACCACTTCTGCGAGGGCTGGAGCACATGCTTGCATGCCCATGGCAATTGCCCCTACCACTGCAAACTGCACTAGTGCTTGCCATTTAGGATGATCCCTTAGCAGTTGTGACAAGGAAGACGAGGCTTTCACAAAATTCCTTTCTCTGTCATCCCCAGGGAAGAAGATTTCAGCCTGTGTGCTTGAATTATGAAGTGCAACAATTTCTTCTAACATGGCCTCCTGTCTCTCAGGCGTGGGGTAGAAAGATGATGATGATTGCAGCAGTTTCAGCTCCTGCAAGAAAGGATCATGTTCTGTCAGAAAACAGACATGTTTTCAGCATTCGAAATGGGCCTCAAGAAAGACACAATTTTAGGGCAAGATCGTTGCACAGACAGATTCTTCCATTCTGCAAGCAAGCTTGGTATCTAGAAATAATGAGAGAGTTGTTGAGACCCAAAAAATTCCACTCTAAGTATGTGCTGTAAGGAGCTTGCAAAGACAGGTTCCTTTAAATCATCATCAACAAGACTGGCAGGCATCCAAAGAAGAGATTTTGGAGTCTGTTGGCAAAAGCATGAACAAGTTACCAACCTTCTTGGACTGAAGAAGAAGCTCCTCCTCGTCAGTCTGGAACCCTAAATCTTCCTCCGCCTGAAACGCGGACACGACGATTCTCCTCTTGCGAGTCGGCAGACAACAGTGTAATCTCCCAGGCAATGACGTTGAGCATTGTGAGAATCCCAGCCATGGAGATGAAGAAATTCTTCCTGAATTACTACTCTCGGTTATGGATACTAATCCTCTTGGCGCTGCTGCTACTGTGTGTTGTTGCGAGAATCTTCTTTTACTTCTTCTGCTTGTCGTCAAGCTACTGTTATGATGAAGAAGACCACAAGAAGAAGATGTGATCTCCAGGAGCAGCGACGACGACCAACAACAACGACCCATCCCGAGATGAGCTCCCAGGATGTTCTTGCTTCCAACGATTCTACAACCTACATCCGAATTCCTATAAAATCTGTGCAGCTTTTGAAACTCTTGTTGGGTGCTAGCGGAATTCGGATAAGATGTCTACAAATGTCTCGGTGATGTGAGAGAAAACTGATTTGTGTCACCGCTCCCCTCACCCATCAGCGTCTCCTCCCCCCTACCCATCCATCCAGCAGCAGCAGGAGGGTTTGGGGTTTACTGGGTTTACAACGTCTACTGTTGTGTGGCTACAAGTGTGAGGGTTAAGGCCCAAAACAATGGAAAAAATTAGGTCATGGAAAAGATCAAAGATTATTATTTTTTAAATGAAAAATGCTACAATTTGCGTTAAGCCATGATAATAGCAACAAATGTGAGTACAAATTACATTCAGTTGTAGATTGAAATAAAACGGTTCAAATTGGAGTATTTCTTTCAACTAAAATGGTTTTGTGAACATTTGGAATTGTTCTAAAAAGAGAACAAAGAAAAATAAAATAAGAATTTATTCTACACCAAATGATTGAACTATAATTTTTTCGTTGCACTTCAAATACATGCATTCAATGACATAAGATGAAACTATTAACTCCATAATGCTATGTTCATTGTTGAATTCATGTAGTTTTTGTAGCAAGTTCACATTCTAACTTCTTGTAACTTCTCCAACTTTATAATTTTGTCAGTTAAAACTTTCACCAGAGTAATGTCTCTCTCATTTCCACTAGCAACTATGTATTCTATGGGCATCAATGGATGTAATCCATACACTAATTAATATGGTGTACACCATGTTGCTACTTTGTATGTAATTCCATATAAAAATAACATTGTAGACAAATGTTCATCCTAATTTGTTATATTTTCATTAACTAATTTGACCAATAGTGTCCCAAGTACCTTGTTAATAGACTCAACCTGCACATTCCCTTAAGGATAACATGTTGTAAAACT
Organism: Sphagnum tenellum; assembly: GCA_963921925.1. Taxonomy (NCBI): domain Eukaryota; kingdom Viridiplantae; phylum Streptophyta; class Sphagnopsida; order Sphagnales; family Sphagnaceae; genus Sphagnum; species Sphagnum tenellum. The sequence continues at coordinate 18,642,715 of OY998145.1, forward strand.
CACATGTTTCGATAGAAAATGATTTATCAAATATTTGATGGCATCATTAATGAAATGAATTCTCTAATTTGTGACTATAGTCAAAGAACATCCAAACCTAATTAATATGCACTCATATAAAAAATTTATTATGATTGTTGCAACATTAGTTTTCAATGTTTTTGCTTCCACCCAATTGGTAGCATAATCTATGGCTACAAGAATATATTTGTTTTATGTATATCTTCTTGTTGGCTTAATTGGCCCCACAAAATCAAATCCCCCTTTCATAAATGTTATTCTAGAAGACTTATGACCAACTTTGCAAGACTTTGAGTTGCCAATCTTCCTATTATTTGACATGCGTCACAAGATCTGCAATAATCATGCACATTTTTACACATAGTTGATCATTAATATCTAACATCCAATATCCTCTATGATATCTCAATTGCAAATTGCCCTCTTAATGGTCCTTCATGTAGTTTTCTCATCACCATATGTGCTTTTATAAATGTCAAACATTGTCAAAGTTTATTGCCTTGGCCCATTTTATACAATTCACCATTCTTCAATGTGAAAGGTTCTACTTTCCTAACCAATCTCTTCTTCTATTGTACTAATAGTGTGCTTTCAATTTGTCTTGTTTAAAAAAATTCTTTCACATCCTTTAGCCATTCATGCTCTATGTAAAACAAACTTGCATCTATGGTTTGATCAAGCACGCGTATGGGTTCTATAATATCCAGTGGTCTTAACAATGCATTTACAACTACATGAGTTTTACCTAACTTAAATATTATTGTGAAGTCATATTCTAGGAACAATAACCATCATCTAATTATTCTCCCTGAAACCTATGGTTTATTGACCAAATAGACTAATGCCATATGATCTACGTAAAAAACAATCCTATTACCCAATAAATGATGTATGAACTTGTGCAAAGCAAAACCCATTGCTAAAGCTTCTCTTTCTATTGTACTATAATTTTATTTTGCTACATTCAAAAGCCTACAAGCATACACTATTGGTTGATCACTCTTCCTTGTTACATTCTGACACAACATGGCCCCCAAAGCTAATAAAGATGCATCTATATGAACATGAAACTCCACCTCCCAATTTGGTGATATCAATATCAATGTTTCGATATACTTTTTTTTTATCAATATCCAAGCCTTTTGACATTCTTCTGTCTACATCACAAAGTGGGGACCCCTTTGTATTAGTGTTATTTAAGTGCTTTCACAATACTTTTACAAGATGTCCAAGGTTTAGTGCTTTATTCATGTAAAATAGGCATTGAAACAATTTAGATTGTATTGATTTAATTTTGGTATTGTTTCAATGATAATTGATGTAGCATCATATTTGCATTATATTTATGTTGTTTGCCATGTTGTATTCACATTATATCCATATTGTAATGATATTGCATTAGTATTATGATTGTATTGGATATGCATTTTTAGTTATAAATGATACAATGTTGTTACAACATGGTTACAAACTCTATTATTGTATTGATTTTATATTGTATTCTGTTGTCTATATTTTGTATTTATGTTGTACTCATATTTTTTCAACATCGTATTTGCATTGCATGTGCATTGTTGAACATAGGGGATGCAATGTTGCAACAACATAGCTACAAACTAGATATTCAATATTGACTCAATGTTGTATACTTGTTGTTTATGTTATTGTATCTATGTTATAATCATACTTTCCCAACATTGTATTTGTATTGTTTGTGTGTTGTTGAAGGTAGGTGATGTAATGTTGCAACAACACAGTTGCAAATCACTGATCCATCAGTGGTACTATAAATTGATCAGTGGTACTATAAATCAATTTATAGTACCATTGATGGATCATTGATTTATCAGTCTATAAACCAAAATGGATTGAAATTAAGCACTGCGCCTATTTTCATGACTATCCATACCATGATTCCCTGCATAATACAGTTCGGCTAGTTGTACAAATTCATAGACCTACAGCAAGCACAGAATTTCCGAATGAGAAGATAGCCATTTGTAGTTCACGCATCTGAAAAAGCACAACATTTCTAAGAATTTGATTTTTCGATCAAAGCCTGAGATAGAGTGTACTGAGGGAATGGAAGATGTGCTGCCCACTCAATCAAGGAATAGGATGTAAGTATATGAAATTTGATTTGATGGAACAAAGTTAACAGCAAATAGTAAGGGAGAGAAACCTTTAATTATTGCAGTTGGAAAGAAGGTAGCAACTTCCTTAACTGTAGTTCGCATCTGTCACCGATTCCATATAACTCAGTCAATCCAACATAAGAGTCAAAGCTCCTAAGCCAACATGGATTTAACTTCCAAGAGTGACTGAGAAAAAGACCCTTAAAAAACAGTCGTCAACTACTGAAGCAGTGGGGGCACACCTTCATCCACCAACATGCAATAGTTATGACAAAAATACGATTTCACAAAAGGTACCCTAGAGAAGTATCAGAGCCTAGAAGAGTGCATGGCATTTCTGAGAAGGAAGCTTTATCTGGAAATGCATGTAAATGCTGACATACATCATCTGACACATAGGCTCGATCAGGGTCCTCCACAATTGGTGAAAGAGAACCATCGTAATCTAAGAACACAACCACTTGCTTGGCCTTAGCCTCCACCATCAAGTCTTCGAACATGCTCAGGGCTGATGGATGTTTCTTCTCAAAATATATATAAAACATTGTTAATTCATAATAGTCAATCCTTCAGTCAAGTAGTTATACTTTTCAATCAGCATTTTTCCATATCTTAGCTGGTAGGTATCCACAATGACACTTATGTCAACAAGGACTCAAGAAGTAGACTCAAAAACCAGATGAAAAACTCCATGAAAGTGTGGCTAGCAATTATGAAGGAATAAATGTATAGTAGAAGCCCAACCATTGCAACTCCCTATCTACCATCCAAATCTTCACTTGAGGGTTTTGAAGTTCTTGTTGCTTACAAGCCAAGCTCCATATTCTGCTGCCTCCATGTCATATAATTCAGGAGTATCTCCATGAAGAGAGTGGAACTGGGGAGGAGACTAAGCTTTCATGGCATCTAGCCATGTGACCAAGTGTCCCTTGTATAGACTGATTATTCACAATCTTGTTTGCAGAATTGGACAGATATTGCTTGCTAGAACATGCAATCAGACAGGGCCAGCGGAAGAGGAATATATAGATAATGCCAGGTATGAAAGCATCCTCAAAAGCTCTAAGAGACGGAGAATCTCACAGCCAACGAAACCAAACACATTTTCCCAAAAACACTGAACGAAACCACAATTGTTCCGGCAAAGAAGAAACCAACAACAGAAGATGTTGAAGACACTCAAAACGATAAGTGACAAAATCGGTAAACCAATCAGCCCGCCACAAAACTTGTACAAAGCATGAAACAAACTTCACAATAAACCTAGAAAAAGATTTTTCTGGATTGGAAAAAACACAGAAACTAGTTTCCAGTCACACAAATGACTGAGAAAGAAAAGAAGTTAGGACCTGGAAGCGACTAGAGAAGTAGACTGAGATTTTAATATTGTGTGAACAAGAACAGGAGGGACACAATCCTGTGAGCACAAAAAAAAGAGGCGGAAACAGGGGGAATGTGAAGAGAACAGAAAGCTAGCGTGGATGCGGAGGTGAAAGATCTAATAGAACAGAAAGCATGAAGTGCCTCAAAGCAGCTATTTTCTTGTTCTCGTCTGATTCTTCACACGTGCGTTGCTGCTGCTGCGGCACTTGTTTGTGTTTCGTGCAACACTCGCTTCCCTCACCTTCTTCGCGCACAAATGGAAAACAATGAGCCTCTCTGTCCAGGTCCCTTATTCACCGCACCTGGAACGGGACCTCGCTGGCCCCGCGCGCAATAAGGTAGCCATCATTCATTGCAAGTGTAGTAAAGGGATCTGGATTGATATCTGGATAAACAAGTTCCCTACTCACCAAATCTTAGTTAGGGGACCTCGATTGAAACTTGGGATGTCAAGTGCACATCTCAACTTTTTTTCTTTACTTGCAAAATTTTGCCAGAAAGAGAAATTCAAAAACAAGAATTCAAAAGTTATGTGATTTTGAAGAAGTGAGAAAAAATAGTAAATTGAAAGGCTAGAGGAGATGGACCACGGACACGACCTCCCACTTTCTCACTTCTAATTGAAGTTGTTGCTGGTATACTTTGTCTCACCATAATGAAATAATCAAAAAGAAATAAAGCATCTCTATGAATAGCACAATTTGAACTAAAATCTCAAGAGCAAATTCTGTGTCTGCAAGACAAGCCTTAATTAAAAGACAAATTTTACCAGTGATGGAGCAATCTTACCCAGAGATCTGCCCACAGGCTGGTTATTAATTAATGTTCGTTATTTGCCCATTTGATATTGCAGCATTTCATAGGACTATATTAATGTTGTGACAATGAGTACCATTGTTTTAACATTTTTAATGTGTTGATTTTATGTGATATGCAACAACATTGAAATTTCACCTTTATGAAGGTTGTAACAACATCAATTCAATAGCTAATCAATTTGTGTTGTCTCAGCATTGACAAGATCTTATTCTTTGAATGTGTGTTGAAAAAATGTAAATTATGTCAAAACAATCCCAATGTTAACTCAATACATATTGTTATAGTGCCATCAACATATTGTATCAATGACCATATTAGCATTAAGTCTTCAACATATAGTCATCAATTTGATGACTTATTAATGTATGTTGTGCCAATGTTGGTCATCTTTTTTTCATTGATTTAATATTGATAAGATGTTAAATGTTTTAGTATTATATCAATGCCATTTCAGGACATATTGTTACAATATCACTTTAACATCATATCAATGATTGTATCAACATTGAACGTTGAACATATTGTTAAGGTGTTGTAAAAGCACTCATACAAAGAGGGGGCAAGTTTGTGATGTAGAGAAAAATCTTTAATTTTTTGGTCAACTTAATGATAAGTGCCATAATAACAACAAAGTTTTTGATAAAACATCTATAAAATTGTGCCATCCCATTGAATATTTGAATATGTTGTGGATTATTGGGTGGTGGCATGTTTACTATTACTTGTATCTTCTTTAGATCTAGTACTTTCCCTTCTTTGGAAATAATAAAACCCAAAATCATCCTTGAAAATACCATAAATGCACATTTGTCTAGATTCAAACTAAAGCCATATTATTTGCACTTTTGAAAACATAATTTGAGCTTTTGTAAATGACTTTCCATGTCATTATACATTGTAAAATCATGTAGAAATATCTTAATGGTTTTTTCCAAATATTTTTTAAATGCTTTGGTAATAGCTCTCTGATATGTTAGAAGTTCATTTTTCACGCTAATTGACATCACCTTTCATATAAAAGCCCCCTAGTTTATAACAAATGTAATATTATATTTATCTTCTAAAACTATAAATATTTGATGATATCTTAAATATCCATCTAAAAATATATATGCCTCGTACCCTGCTATCATGTTCAACATTTCATCTATGAAAGGTAATGGGTATGGATCCTTCATTGCAGTTGCATTTAATTTTTTGAAATTTATACAAATTTTCAATTTGCCATTTTTTTGGGTACTAATATTACGGGTGATAACCATGTAGCCTCCTCTATAGATTCTAGCTACTAACAACTTGTTTATATCTTGTTTGACTATTGTAACATAGTTTGGATTTAATCTATATGTGACTTGATGCGTTGGTGGTATAATAATGTCCAACTCAAATTGTGCCAACTCTGGTGGAATCCCTTTCAAATCTTTGTATGTCCATGCAAAAAAATCTTTGAATTCCTTCAATAGCTATTCTAGTTCCAACACCTTGATTATTCCACCATATGTGGTTCTGCATTAATTCCCACATTGAGCTTCATCAATTGTTGATCTTTAGTTAACGTCCATCTAGTTATCTACAATTCTTATGTTTTGATTTTTGATGGAGTTTCATCCACTACAATAGTCCTTGGTTGATGTTTGTAGTATGTTTCCAAATACATTTTATCTTCCAAAGCTATTTCTAGCCCATATCTATTGCCAAGTATCTTCTTCTTTGTGTTTTATACTCCAAATCTTTATTCTAAAATACTAGTCTTCACATATATATCCATGATCTCCACATCTATGGTTTTCACAAATTGGATTGTTTCAAATAAATTGATTATTCCTATTGAGAACAATTATGGTTTTGTAACAAAGATGATATCTTATACCTCATCTATGATGCCATTATGATAATTATAGCACAATAACATTTCTAGTCTTCATACTTCACCTCCCAAATGTTTGGTGACTAATTATTTTGACTGTCCCATTCCTTTATATGGTAACAATGTTACTTCACTAATCATGTGCCACTTTAGCATCCCTTAACCATGGTTTCCCCAATAACATGAAATAACTAAAATCTACCACATTATTCAAAAGTACAATAAACGTAGTTAGATAAGGAATGTCATGAACATATATCTTCAAATCTTTTATCAACCCCATAGGTTTTGTGGTTATTTGATCTGCCATCCTTAGATTATATGGTACAAGTTTTGACTTTGGAATCCCCAACCTCAATCTCAACTGTTTTATGATAATATTAATTCCAAAACTTCCATCCAGTAACACATCCTTTGTTGTATTCTTCCCAATATGTGTTTGGATAACTGCAATATGATTATTTATTACTACAATAATTGTCCCTACCATTGGTACTAAAAATCCAACTTGTTTATATGTGGTTACTTTACTTACATTCTAAATTTTCTTTGGTTTTAGCTTTGCCAAAGATATTTCTTTAGTTCAGGAGTTATTTTAAGCAATTGTCTTAAGCTCAAAATATAACTTGTTTTTAGCATCTGCTTACCAATGTCCAAAAAAATCTCTTCTACTGTGATCAATTTCTTTTATGAATTCACTATTTCCTAATATTTTTGTGCTTCCACAGGAGTAGTATTTGACATACCTAACGAGGTTGTGTTCCATCCCTCAATGATGTGGATGGCCCTTCTATTTGGTATGCATTTTCTAAATTTGTTGAATTTTCTCCACCATTGACTTCTTTAACCGTTTTTCTTTCTCCCAGTCAACAACACTTTTTGCTTTTCTTGGCTCTCTATCCTTGAACACTTCTTTTCAGTTATTTTATTTCTTGTGGTAACATTAACATCCACCACATTCACATCTACAATGATTGTTAATGTCTCAACAACATGTTGAACTTTTACTACTGCCACAAATTTCCCAAGAAACATCTTTTGCATCTCAATAAACTTTGGATAATTTGTCATTTATGTCCATTCAAACCACAAATGCGGCATGCATATGAAGATGTCTATTTTTTTTTTTACTTAGTTGTGCAACCTCTATGGTTGCCACCATGGTCTATTGTTTTTTCTTTTTACATGTCTCCACATTATGATATGTCATCCCACAATTTGTGCAATGTTTGTTAGTCTTTTTTGTATCACTTTGTGTTTTCACTAGTGTTACATGTTTCATACTCTATGGTACTCAAAGTGAACTTCTTGCTTTTGTAGTAATCATGCCTTCTTCACATAACATTGCTACCTCTTTATGCTATTGTAACGTTGACCGCTTCATCCTTGTAGTCACAATTCTAAGGTATGATTACAAACCAACTTTAAACACAATAGTCAAAAAATTATTTGTGGTTGGTATTTATAAACCACGAACCAACTTCTGAATTTGCTCACAATAAACCTCCACCTTTTCAGTCTCCTCTTACCTCATATTCTTCAATTCCATATATATTTGTTCGTTGTTCTGAATTTTTTAATGATGTTTGCAAAATGATTGTTTAAGCTCTTAAAAAGTACAATCAAGGAATTTTGACATGTAATTATGACACCAATTTAATGTTGTATTTATTAACATATAGCTAAATGCATTGATGATATACTCTTCAAAAGACTCTACATTTGTTTTTATTGCAAAATTGAACATTCGGACATGAACATCTGGATTAACATCTTTTTTGAAATCATAATACTTAAAACCTACCTTGTTTGGTTTAACATAATAGCCATCTATGTGATGAAAAATTGGTGATGTTATAGCAAATGGTTCTTGATATCCTCCTTTTGGATTTGTTGCATCTACACTTTTGTACCCTTAAGTAGCCATTGAGTTCATCAATGGTCGATTGGCAATCCTATTCACATGAGTAGTCATTATTGGATTAATAAACACCATATAAGGTGTCCCAACATCTCTAGCAATTGTTGTTGGTAATGTTATACGTCCATTCAGTTTCCTTCCTGCTAAGACTCCACCTGATCCACTACCCAATTTTTTTACAGATCCAATTGTACTCCCCTTCTAACAACATCCATGGTGGGTGCAACAATCATTTCAACTCGTGTGGTTGTTATACCCACATTATGTGATTGAATAACTATTATTCCAACAAGTTGTCTTTGAGTTTCAACTATTGCTGCTTCTAACACGATTGGTGAAGTTATGTTGACTTAAAGGCAACACTGTTCCATTATGTGGTTACCCATTGGTATCCTCCGTGGTGTAGAATGTGGATGTAAATACACCTTTGGTTCTTTGTTTTTAGTTGAATAGATGGATGAATATGTCAACTTTGTGATCCCAATTGGCTTCCCAACTCCATGCCTTTCAACCCTAGTGATGACATTCTTCATTTTGCAAAATAAAATTCTTTAAAATTCTTCATTTAGCACCTTGTCATAACATTCTTCGGCTCGAATTTCAACGAATTTTATGGATTTTTTGGGCTTCCATAACATTCTTGCACCAAAAATGTCATAACTATGCTTTCAACTTATTTTAGACTATAGGAATTTTTATTTCCTATTCCTATGGTTGATACATCAATGTTCCTACCACATTTTGTAACTCCACATGTCTAACAATATTTGCTTTGTTGTGAAAAGGCACAAAAGGACAATCCACGATCGCATGTCCTTCTTCTTCACAGAATGCACAAACCTTTGAAATTATTCTAACCATCTCCGAATCCACATATTCATGATCCCATCTTTTGATTGTGTAACTTGTTTGATCCAACTCTAGATTCCCTTATGTGAATACGACTATGGTATTTCATCCAACACATTCACTCGTGCCTTTGCATACTTAGATGATCATAGGTAATTTTCATTAGCCTCCTCGACCACATTGATATTAGTGTTTTCTTCCACCTCCTAGTCTTCCATTGGTTCATAATAGTTCAGAGATGTAGATCGATACACAAACCTGGGTTGTATACCTCTTGTAACATCCTTTCCTCAACTATTCATCGAATTTAAACTTGAAATTTCTTGCGGTTGATCAAGTACTACAAAAGTCTTTGCTTCGTCTTGATCTCTTCGACTCTGAACCATAGATTACGGTTGAAAAATATACTACACCCACTCATTTGGGTGAATAGTCGACTCCATCTTTCTTTGTGGAGATCATTTTCTATAATTGTGCCTTTTCTAAAGACCCTTAATCCATACTTCACGCCATACCACCTCTTGTGGTAACAATGACCTATGCCTTGTAGGTATTTCCTCTATTCTCAAACTTCTCTATCCAACATTAAATTTTGATATGGGGTTTCTGTAAGCTTTGCATATTCCTCTCCATTTTCAACATAATTTTATGTTTATTTTTCAATAACTTGTTGATTTGCCTCCAAGTCCAATTGTTGTTATAAAGTTTGGGTCACCATCCAATTATCTCATTCCATGATTCTTTGTCTTCAGAGTTTGTAGATCACTCTATAGTTTTTACGGCATCAACCATTTAAACCTCTAATACTTTTTAACATACCTTTTAAATTTTTGAATTGAAAATAAAAATTACTCTTATGAACACTCTCATATGTAGTATGCAACAAAATTTGTAAAAAACCTTCCCATTATTGAAAAAGAAAACAAAAAAAAAATCCCCACAAGATGGTCGTTAAATGGTAGAAGTGAAATTTAATTCTTGCATAATATTTCACATTACTTTAATAACAAATTTTCATTTCATGTGCATACATTCATTTTTTTTGCCTTAATTCTCAACATACTTAACATTGCCATTTATAAAAACACCATATTCATGGTTATTTCATACAACTAAATTATGCACTTCAAAATACATTGTAGAAAACACCATAAACAAAATTACATTTCGTTTCATCATATTCTCATACTAAAACAATTCACACAAACAATATGAACATAAAATACCCTATAGAAGTCTATGCTTCTCTATATTATTGTAAACATGAATCCAAATTACAACAAACTCGTGTTTTGTTGAAAAAACATCCCAAGATAACAATTAAAATCTATAGTATGTCACAATAAAAATTGTGTTTTTCTACTATCAGTACCTACAACTCCTTTCATTTTTCTTTCCAAAACTCTATGTTTAAAACATCCCCCTATTTTCCAGAACTCTCGCCTTTTGAATAGTCCCCAATCTTCTCATCATCATCAAAATCGACAATAACTCAAAATTCAAACTAGCAAAGTTCCCTGATCAATCCTTATCCTAAATGCCTTGTTCATCCAAAATCATGCACTCATCCTACCCCCTTAACACACACACACACACACACACAATATTGTATCCCACTTTGTTTCCTACAATTTTTAGTTGTTAATAATTATTTGTTATTGTTTTATCAATTGGAACTTGTAAGAGGATTTGTTGGTTTTTACTAAATGTATAATGTCTCGTAAATGTTTCTATTTTACAAATATATAATTGTTCTAAATATTTACATTTGGATTAATTTAATTTATGATTAAATTATTTACTTTTTAATTCTTAAATAATTTATTTATGCATCTATTTTGAATTTGGTGTGGTTTATGAGGGTATTATATAATCTTTAACAATCTTCATCTCCTCTACTTCTTTAAATTTCTCACCCTTCAATATTTTATTGTTCATAAACCTTTCATTAACGAACTAATAAATAAATAAACCATTTGTAAAAGATTATATATATGTATATTTGAAATTTGATTTGGTTGATAAGTTGTTATGGATGATTGAGTAAACATTTTCACATATTTATTTTTAACCTACTCATATCTATTTGGTTACATCCATTTGAACTAAACTTTACTATAAATGAGAATAAATTTCCAAGTAAATTTCAAAAATGAAAATCTAATGTATATTTCAAAAGATTTGTTTATCATATGGAACTATTATGTAAGATCTCCTAAACAATATTCCATCAATATTCATCACAACCCTTTAAAATTTTTTAACTTACCTTTTTTCATTAATTAAGTTTTGTTGCTTCTAGAATTGAAAACTTATTTTTATGGATCATGATGTTTGTTTTTAATCCCATGGGGCTAAATTTGTAAAGTTTAGTTTTATAAACATGTATCCCAAACTTGCCTCTTGATATATTTGATTTATCCTATCTTAACATATTACTTTTAAGTCATTTTGATTAAATAAATTTTTCCCAACACGAAATTTATTATATGCATAGTACTTTTGTTATTTATTAATTTGGAGAAAATTTAGGATATGCATTTAATATTTATTTGTTGAATGTTCTTGGGTTTTCATGTTATTCCAAATTATATAACATATTGTGATTATGAATGTTGCATATTGTGGGATATTGAATGAAAATTGGATTGTTGTGCCTACTATCTACTTTCATAATTTCATTATATTGGGAGAAGCAACAATGAATTGAAAGCACATGGAGAGCTGTCAACAGCTCATAAGATATGTTATTGTGTTTCCCAAGGAGATTGGTTATTTTTATTTGTCAAATTTCATTAATTAGTTTTTCGAGAAATTGATTAATTTTGGCAAGCCCTCTCCACAAAATGGTAATAGATTCCAATGTTATCCCCATTGCAAACATAATAAAATCTACTTGACATGAGATCCATTTATGTAATCATTTTTCAAAGTTTTCCTATATGTAACAATTTGTTTTCCTTTATTTGGTATTGTCAACCAACAACAATAAGTTCCACCAACCTTTTATGTGTTTTACCATGCTTATTTTTTCCCAAATCAACCAAGTATCCATCCTTAACAAAAATAAAAGTATATTTTCCAATGAACATTTTTTTCGTTCTTTTTGTTGCTTTGGCATTTCCCACAAGGTTAACATATCATTTATACTTTCTTAACCAACATCATTGTTTTTTATTTGTCATCAATTTTCATGTAGAACATTGTTGTTTTTACAGCATCTCCACCTCACTATTTGGTCTATTTGATTTGTAGTAAAATGGAAACTTTTCATGTTGAAGGTAAAGTTAAGGTCATCGTTCTTGTTAATGACTTTGGAATCTTCCATGTTGTAGAAAATTGATTGTGTGTTATGTTTGGTTTCCATTTGGGACAATTCATGTTTCCAAGAATGAAACATATGATGATAACAACAATGTTATTAGATCCATTTATCAAATTTCAATCTTGGGTGATTTTGGTTTGGAATCGAGGGTGAATGTTGGAAGGTTTAGGATCGTTGTAAAAAAATTTCCGAAAAGCTTTTATAATATTGTTTTGACACCAAAAATTGCAACATCTATTGCAAATGCCATCCCGCATCTTATGGAGATTAAGTGAGAGGTTGTCCCAAAACGTGTCAATCATTAATCTTTGTTCATAGACTTGTGTGATTCTTCCGATGAAGATGGAACGCCTTCAAACTCTCTTTGCCCATTGACTCCTTCTCTACACATGAGTCATTATGTTCGGTTTTTGCTTTTAGCAATGTCAGAATGATGGTTGTGATTTTAATCTTCTTAACAAATGTAGAAATAAAACAACTTGGATTAGCGTTATTATTCACGACCTTCAGGGAGGTAGTTTTGCTCTTGGTCCACCATTTTGCAAAAATTGTAATAGCGCCCTCTTCTATGTTAATTTGTGTGTAATTCACATGTATTACATCATGCACAAGTAGGAGAATTTGACTTGAACAACTATGCATTTATCATCTGGTGGCGGAGGTCATTCTAGAAAAGTTTTCAATTCAAGTTAATCCTTGGTCAATGAAGAGGTGTTTCACACATCGGAAGTTATCATCTCAACCATTGTGTTGACTGCAAGTAAAACCTTTCTCTCCGAAAACCTATTGAACGAGCATGGTGAAGGGCTAGTGGAAATTTTAAAAGGTGACAAGTTGTGCCAAATGATGGACAAGTTCATAATGTTGTTTTCCCCCAACATCTGAAATTTAGTTGCATCCTTTAAGCATTAACCAGGGAACAAAAGGTACATTTTTAACATTCTCACTTTCAAAACAAACAATGGTTATTATTTTATTTTTAATAGTTGTTTTCCAGGGCAACATATTAAGAAAAAATGTTTTTGTTGAAGATGTATGTGCATTGAGATGGTAATGGTCATGATTTTGTCAAGTGGATGCAACTTGGGGGTGACCTCTAAATTGACCCTAAATTGACCCAATACGGATCATGTTTAATCATGTAAAACATGTCAAAGGTTGGACAACACTCACTTGCCATGTGTATGATTATTTCTATTGCAAGGCAATGATGATTGCAATATGTGATATGCAATTTGAAGACATGAAGGCTTAGTGTGTAATGTGGAAAAATCTAAACAAGTTCCTAGTGAATAATGGTGTTCCCAATCCAATTTCCAAAAGATTCATGGCCAACAACGCTTAGGCCAATTAGAACACAATTTAACTTGTCTATGGTAGTAGAGATCTAAATGAACCAATGGTTGATGAAGAACAAACTTGTTTTGTTCATTAGAGTCAATCCATGGATAAACACACAAAACAATAGATTAAGCCAAAGTTATGAGAAACAAAAAAGGACATTATGTTATGAATACAAAAATGCCATTTTTTTAGAAGAGGCTAATGTTTGGTATGTAGTAATTTGCTATTGGAGGTATTATTTGGGTGTCACTAATGAAGTTGGACTTCAAGAGTTGGAGCATTGGTTCAAGTTTTAGCACTTTCATGTAAAACAATTAGGGGTATTTATGAAACATGTCTTGTTTTCAACCTTCCCACACATCTTTTCTTTCATCCCACCTTTTTGGCAAGTTCACATTTATGCTACCAATCATTTTTAAATTACACAAAAAACTTTTTTTTTTTCTTGCAAAAAAATTCTCCCAAAAAGCTTGTAGACTTGCCCACATGCAACCTTTCAAAAATAGTGCACAATGTATGGCTTCAACAATTTAACAAAAGGGGAGCCTATTTGTATGTTGCGACATTCGATGACTGTGTTCAAGCTTTCAAATAATTGACATTGTATTATCATTTCAAGTACGGTGGTTGATCAGGTCTAGGGCCTAATAAGAGTGAGCTATTCTTGTGTATAGTAACCCAATATGGAGATTCAAAACAACTTATAAACACAATTCCGAAATATTCCTCAGGATCGGCTTGCACAATTAGAATTGCACATATGGAAGGTGAAGAGATCTTTGGTTCCTATAAATAGAAGGTGAACCTAGCCCCCAAATCAAAAAGGGATTCACATTGGCATAATTGTATGAATGTTTTTCATCTTTGTGTAAACCATACAATTGTTAGATCAAGTGTGGAAATTGATCAACTTGGGGCAAATCAAATTCAAGGAGATGTTGAGGTGTTTGAGGCTCCATGTGACGATGGAGTTTACAAACATATAAACCCTAACTTGCAAACATATAAAAAGATGCCCCCTTATGTTGCATGTTCAATGTTTCACATTGCAAAAATCCACCAAACATTCTTTTGCTATTAGGATAATTTCCAACCCAACTTTTATTGGTGTCCTTGCCCTAACTTACTTAGAATTGCGGTCTTAGCTCCCTTATTGCACCCTTAAAATTGCATGAGTTCTGGTTATATGCAGATGATGTGAATTGTTGTGTTGGTAGTTTGAAGTGCAAATATGCATTGGATAGATTTGTTGTTTCAAAAATTTGGCCTATTCAAACTAAAACCAATATCACCCAAGATGAAATCAATTTTCTTGAGGAAGTGGGATTTGTTCTAAATAAATGGTAGTCAATGTTTCCTTGAAGTTTATTTGGAAAGGAAAACTCCATTTTTATAAATAGGTTAGTGGATGAAATGTTGTGGCCAACATCACATAATGGTAAGGTTATTCATTGTACAATGCCATTCAAAATGTCAAATCTACATTACAATTGGTGGGAGGCTAGTCGACTTTTTGAAGCAACTATAAACCCACCATTAGAGGTTCCCTTTCTTAGATATGGAAAAGTATATAAGATTTTATCTGGCCAAAGTCCAAATAAAAAGCAATATGAAATCATAATAAAGAACTTCCTAGCTTGCATGATGCACCCCCAAACTCTTTGATGGACTCAATTGCGAATCCAAAGGTGACAACAATGGAAGGAAAAAAAGTTGGGGTGCACTCCCTGGCTCACAACATTTTGGGGGTAGAAAGGTGTGATGGAGTTCCAACATGGGGACCAAGAAGATTGACAAGCAAGTTAACTACTCACATGGACCTACATAAACCAAACATCAAGTTGGTTAGTGCGTAATTGGACCAATTTTGGTGCACAGATGACCCATGGGTAAACACGGATTCATGAGATTCACCACAGCCCGGACATGGGGGAAGCCACCACCTTCCCCCTTATAGTATTTTTTATGTTTGATCACAAGGCCAACACCCAAATGTCATTTTGTCCTGGGACTCCCGAAATTCTCAAAATTGGGACTCCTACAATTTTGGCGGCCCATAATTTTGTGTGAAAAACTCCAATTGAGGTGAGGTTTAAAAAAAATTTGTAGCCCTTCTCAAGAGCTTTTTAATAGTATGTAGCATGCCACCTGCACACAAGGAAATTGGGGTGATTCCCAACTTTTGATGGTTGGTAGTCAAATTGACAATTTGACTCTCGACCCTTCTTTTGGCCATTACTTGTGTTTTAAGTACCCAAATGCGTCATGAGAGCCCATTTAAAACATTTACATTCCAAGAGCTTTTTAATGATGTAAGGAACTTCTCAATCTAATGGGTTTTGACCCTTGGAATTTATTTTTAAAAATGCAAAAATCCATTAGGACTCCAATTCCCAAAGTGGAAGCTCACTTGGGAGTGTGGAAGTTCATACCCTCACACTCTCCCACACTCCCGGGAGCATGAAATGTGATTCTCGGGCTTCAGTTTTGGTACGCACTTGCGCAAGCCCTTGCCTTAGTTGCGAACCCAAGGTTAAGGTTGCGACATTGCATTTGTTTGGATTTTGTAGCAATGATGTCTAGTTCATTAGGTTAGCGAGGTTAGTGGGTGCCATGTAAACACATGTATTACATCTTGCAACATGTCATGTTTGACGCATTCCTAATCTCCTTGATAGACTCAAATATAAGTTTGAAATAAAAACAACATAAGTGTAAGGAGTTGAGGCACGTTCCCTGGCTCATAACACTTTGGGGGTAGAGGGGCATGCTGGAACTCTGGGATGGGACTAGGAAGAGTGACAAGCATTAACTACTCACATGGACTTGCACAAAACCAAACACAAGGTGGTTAGTGCATAGTTGGAACACTTTTGGTGCTAAAAAGAGCCACGAGCAAAATCAGACTCACAAAGATTCACCACAACCCAGACTTGGGGGAAGCCACCACCTTCCCCCTTATAGTATACTTTGTGCCTCTTCACGAGGCCCACATCCAAATGACATTTTGTCTCAGGACTCCCAAATGGGAGTCTCGAAATTCCCAAAATTGGGATTCCTGCAATTTTGGAGCCCCATAACTTTGCATGCATACCTTTGATTGAGATGAGGTTTAAAGCAAAGTTGTAGCCCTTGTCAAGAGCTTTCCAATGATATGTCTCACACCACCTGCACGCATGGAAATTGGGTCGATTCCTGATTTTTAGTGGTTGGGAGTCAAATTGCCAATTTGACTTTCAGCCCTTCTTTTGGCCATAACTGGTGTTTCAAATGTCTAAATGGATCATGTGAGCCCATTTCAAACATCTAAGTTTCAACAAATTTCCAATGGTATAAATAATTTCTTAATCAATTGGGTTTTGACCCTTGCGATCGCTCTCTGAACATTTGGGAGTCCATTGGGATTCAAACTCCCAAGGTGGAAGCTCCGTTGGGAGTGTGAGGGTTCATTCCCTCACACTTTCTTTCACTCCCATGCTTCTTCTCTTGGCCCGCAACTTTACAACCCCTTGCCTTGGTCGCGAGCCCAAGGCTAAGGTTGCAACAATGTTTATGGGTAGTTCAAAAGTTTCATTCATTTTCCAACTTGGAGTTGTGATGAAGTTCATTGTTTATTGATTTGCGATGTAATTATTGTGTAGGTAGGAGTACATTTCTAGATTGTTATAAAAGATAAGTACAATGAATATTCATAATTTTAACGTTCATGATGATGTTATGTGTTTGATTTTTAGACTATAACTTGTAAACAATGTTAGCATTTTGGTTTTATAAATTTTTTGATAATTATTCATTCAACATTTTACATACATGAATGATGTTTCATTGTTAGATAAAAATCAGTTTTTAGACTAAATCAAATGTTCACTAATTATTTAAAACATTATTGAAAGATTATGGGAAGTAATTTATAAGTGTCAAACTCATCATTATATATATTTGGATGAATAATCTATATCACCCAAAAAATATTTTTGCCACATTAGTTAAATATTTTATCTACATGGACAATGTTATTGTTTACATGGAAAATATTTGGTTTACATGGCAAGAATATTTTAAAAATATTCTATGATGTTCATTAAAGTTGTATTCACTTGTTCACTATTCATTACTCATGCTCACATGGTAGTTGAATTGACCAGATCAATATGATAAAAAATTTGTAACAAAAAACTATCAATTATGTTAGGGAGTTTTAATATTGTGGCATGTTATAATATATTTGTAACATGGGAAACAACAAGAACCAATTCGTGGCATGAACTAGTAAAGTATGTACTACAAGTTACAAGAAGATTAACCAAATGTAACATGAATGCACAATGCTTATAAGGTTCCAAAATGGGAAAAACAAAAAAGAGGATGGACAAAATTAAAAATGAAGACATTATAGAAGTTACAAGTTATGCTATTTGCTTGGAATAATGTATTTCCAAGAATGATGACCTAAATTCAGCCAATATGATGCAAAAAATTTGTAACAAAAATTTGTTGATTATGTTATGTGCTTGAAACACAAATTAGACTAATCCAATATAAATAAATGTACTTTACAATGGCATAAACTTGATTAACATGAAGCAAAAAAATTGTTGCCAACAAATGTGCTACAACATGTTAACAATAAGTAAATTAAATGTAATTGTGTGATGTTTATTTGATCTTCATAGTCCAGTGGCCAAGTGATGTTGAAAAAACATTATCAACAAATTTAGTCCAACCTCCTTCAAGGAAAGCTCGATAAATTTCCAATTGTCTATTGAAATGATCAATAGAACCATTAAACCAATCATATTTCTTAAATGTGTATGGGACCAAACAAAACAACCTTAGCGAAAGCTTGAAGGGAAGAGGTAGTGGGGGCTCCCAAGAAAGTGTAACTTGTTCGTGGGCCTTTGCCTCCACTTGTTTGAGATACTGAATACATGTAGCTTCAAATTCCTTGGCTCTCTTTAGCTCCCCCAATTGAATTTCATGCACCTAGGGATGAATTGGATTTGTAAGCAAGGGTTGAAGAGGTTTCATACCTTTTGTCATTTGAGTTGAAGGCTTCGAAGTAGTCCTAGGCCTCTTATTGGAAGGTGACCTTGTAATAAGATTAATTATAGAAACCACTATTGGTACCTTGCTAATGGAAATTTGTTTAACTTGAGTGGGTTTGGATGAAGGGAGCATTGTTGATTTTGCATATGCCAATTTTCACCATGCACACTCGTGTTAGGTTTGGTAATAAATGGTTCATGTGTAGGTTTTACAATAATGCCCATGATCTAATAAGGGTCATCTTCATCTTTTGACAATGGATTTACAATCATGGTCCTTTGCATGGAAGCTACTTTTGCACCTTTCCGTTGTCTAATTTCCCTTAATGGTTTCAATGTGAACTTTACTTTTAACACAACCCCCTTGGATCCTTGCACATTTGCCACATGCTCTGTTGGTGCCACTTGCAACTTAATGGTTGGTCCAGTAGCTTTTGGGTTAAACATTGTTGCTTATTGCTTCCGATTGTCTTTATTATATACAAGTTTGGGAAGCAATCCCTTGAGAGTATTGAACTTGCACACTCGAACATCCACATGGTTTTCCTTTATAAGGGTGTTTTTATTTAAGTCTTGTTTTGCATTATTGTGTCCTTAACTTGAAAAGTCATGAACAAGCAATATTGTTTTCCATTGTGTGCTTTGTGAATTTAGACATTTGGGCAAAACACATGTTAAAGAAATCTGGAATAGGGATGTGATTCATTGTGCCTAGGTGAATTGGACCAAGTTCACACCCTTTAAACCTATGGTCAGACACCTTTAGTTTATTAGACCTTTCGCCCCCATAATATATGCATTAGAAATCAAGACGTTCCTTTTTCTCCCATAGCAAAAGAGTTTGAGCAATTTGGGTTTGCTCTAGTAATTCTATGAATTGCCTTACATTCATTTTGACATAATACTTTAGTAAGCATTTGAAGCTTTCCTCTACCTCCATTGTATTATTCTTTTCAATTGCCATAATTGATAAAATATTTCCATAGAAATTTCATGAGATATTGTGTCAAAATATTATGGTGTGTCCTACAATATTGACCCAACACCACATTATTAGTAATTTTTTGAGGCTTCCAAATAATAAATATCTACCCATTGTTAATAAACAAGGAATTACAAATATAATTTCAAAACAACATTGTAATGTAGCTTGATGTCAATGTGTAAAAAATGAAACTATGTAACTACATATTGTGTGTACATCATCTTTTGCAAAATTGTCAAAAATATTACATTGGCCAAGCCTTTTGACAATACCATTATAAGGTGAATGGGATTGGTTACAACAAGACCAAACGTGTTATGTGTTAACTATCTAATTTGAAGTACAATGCAAGAGGGGATATTTTTAAAAGGCATGGAAATGAACAACAACACGATTGACATGGAAGGATATTTCATTCTACAAGACACATGTTACAACTAGGATAAGGTTGACACAAAGAGACATTTAAACAATTTGTAAGCATGTTATAGGGGAAACACAATGTTACATTCAATGAATACCTTGTTACAATGTAGATTGTACGTTACTAGAAATTTGGTTCAATTGATTCTATAAGTGCAACACAAATACCTTTTGACAAATTTCACATGAAATTGAGATTACCATTACAACAAAACATAATCATGTTATGTGTAATATATTTAGTTGAAGTACAATGCCTGGTGCTTATGACGCGAAAGTTGCCTCCACACGCCACCCGTGCCAGGGAACAAGCAGGACATAGCTAGCGGCCTTTTCTGTTTTAAGGTTAAGAGTAGTTCTGCGAGAGAAGAAATTGCGCTCTGCACAGAAAGGACTGAAAACAAAATAGATATTTTTTTGTTTTTTTTTTGCTGATTTAAATATTTATTAAATTACAAGAAAAGAAAACAAGTTTTCTTCTCTGAATCCTTAATGCTAAAGCTCTTTAAGCAAAACCTGCCGCCAAACAGGCCGTAGTTGCAGAAAGTTGGAGGGGATCTTTTGAAAGGGCATGGAAATGAATAATGGGATTAACATAGGAGGGAATTTCATATTACAAAATGTGTTATAGTTAGAATAGGGTTGACACAAAATGACACAAACAAGTTGTAAACATGTTATAAGGGAAACTTAAGGTTCCGTGGAATGAATACTTGGTCCAAATATCTTGTAGGTTACTTGAAATTTGGTTCAATCGCTTATGTAAGGGCAACATAATATCTTTGGTCAGTTGTCACTTGAAATTGAAAATGTCATCAACACAAGGTAAGTAAGTGGGACATATTACAATAAGAGCAATCATGTTACATGTTATTTTGAGGTACAATGAAAGGGGGAATCTTTTACAAGGATATCGTCAAGTTACATGACCTGAACACACTTTTATAGTTCCGCTAACATGCCATGTTACAAGAACGATCAACAAAAATACTTTGAAGGGAAACAACAAAAAAATAAAATAAAAATTACAATGGCTAGTGTAGAACAATGTTGTGTATCTCTTCAATTGCAAGGACTTGGTCTAGAGTAAAGGTCAAGTATGATGGAAAGCAATTTAAGAATATCACATGAAAAAAACATGGAAAAATGCAAAATCAAGAAGGTGGTTTAGCTATAACAAGACTTTGGCAAATGGAGGTACTTGGCAACTTTGGAACCTATAGCTAAATGGAGGTAAAAATGAAGAAGAAAGAAACACCTCCATGTGTAAACACACGATGCATTGAACATGAGGTGCTTGGCAACTTGGAATTTGAAGGTGAGAAGCGATCTTAGGTCTACAATTTTTACAACCAACCTCGCTGAGGACTAACAATTTTACTTGCAATTTCTGTAACTAAAGTAGAGGGAATGCCCTCCAAATCAGGTTATGCACATACATGAAAGTGGATCGCATGTTGTAAAACCACTTGTAACAATTGTTTATGAATGATGTAATCAAAAAGAAGGAGAATGGTTGTGAAAAGACTCCGACAATGTGTTTGTAGATAAACAATGAAAAGCTCTGTGAGTATTGTGTGGAATGGAGCGTAAAACATGTGCGCAATGGAGGACAACGTTGCTGCCCTAAAGTGAAAAGGTCAATAGTGAGAGCGATGGATGGGCATGCGGATGGGCATGGTGGATGGGCAAGCATGGAAAAAAATTCACATGGGGATGGCGATGGTGGGGTATGCCGAAATAGGTAACATGGGGTGTAATGTATATAGGATGGTGACGTGGCACCTACAAGGGGTGGAAGGTTAGGGTGGAGGTTGGAACGGCGAATGGAAGGGGAGTTCCATGGGGGATGGAAGGATAGGTTATGCAGGTTAGGAAAGATGGTGTCATGATGATGAGGTATCCTTTTGTACCTGTCGCATTCAAGACTTTTCGCCAGCTTAATCTTTTCAGGGGTTAAGGGTTTAGATATTAGGGTTTGAGGGTCTATTGTACTTTGCAAGTTTTAGGAATTGTGGTCTGCTCACACATGTGTTTAGGGTTGGTTTTAGGGTTTTAGTTGTTTTAGGGTTTGCAGATTAGGGCTTGAGGGTCTATTGTAGTTTGCAGGTTTTGCGAATTATTTGGTCTGATCACGCGTGCGCGAGAGCTGATGAAGAGATGAGGAGATGAGGCCTTGGCAGAGTTCTTCCCAGATGCTTGGCTTTGGTGGGTGGGATCACAAGGTCAGAGAAGGTAAATCAAATTGATCGCTGTCACAATTATGTTGTTGATGATTCAGGAGGCATGTCATATAGTGTTATTGGATTGTAGCAAAAGCTTTGGCAGGAGTGAGTTTTTCTCAGATCCATCGTTGTGGTGGAATCCATCACAGGTCAGAGAATCACTGTGGTGGGATCACAGGTCAGACATTCGAGCTGTGGTGGGATCACAAGGTCAGATAAGGTAAATGAATGGAAATTGTTGTCACAATTATGATATTGCTGATGCATGAGGAATGTACCAGAATGTTACTTGGCTTTTACTTCGAAGAATTAGCCTCATTTGTACCAAGCTGCTAAAGAATTAAGAAAAATGCAGCTCTCATCAACTAGATGAAATTTTGGTCATAGGTGAATCCTGCAAAGTATCTGGATTTCAAACAAGAGAAGACACAGATCTGCCTTAATGACACATTGAATCCACCCGCCAAGAAATTTTGTTCATGGGTGAATGTGAAGAAGTATCTGGATTTCAAACATAGGAAGATGCAGGTGCATTCTGAGTCAATGACAGATTGAGTCTGCCGGCCATGGGTGGAAGCAAGGGTTTAGGGTTTAGGGCAGCAATAACACCAGGCACTATTACAGTCCAACAGTTTTTAATGGAGTTGCAAGGCTTTGCAAGAGAATGAATGCCAAAATCTTCAATGTGGCCAATTTCAAGGAAACACTGTCCTTTTTTCAACGAACAAAGATACAGGGAGATGTTTCAAACAACATGATTTTTTTTGAGTTCTCAATGCACTGCAAAGCTGTTACAAGCAATTGAACAAGGCTAATAATTTGTACATACTCATATCATACAAAGTGGTTTTGTACGGGCTACCACATATGTGTGTGACCTTCTCGACATGTATGCTGAATGTGGGAGCTTCATCAAGGATGTGCAAGAAGTTGTATTCAATAAGATGTCCACACACATGATGTATTCTCTTGAGGCTGCTTGTAAAATGTAGGCAAGGATGGAAATGCATTGAACCTCTGCTGACAACTGCAACAGGAAAGGGTGGTGGAGTCAGATGCTGTTATGTTTGTTGGGGTGTTGATTGTATGTGCTGCCATCATTATCAGCCCTTGCTTGATAAAGGGATGCAGGTTCACGAACAGATCAGGCAACGAGGCATTGGAACTATTTTGCCAAATGCAACAAGATGGGGTAGATCATCCATTGTTGGGATGCTAAATGCATGTGCTAGTGTAACACTACTGGTAAAGGGGCAGGTGTACTGACAAGAAGGCATTCAAAGTGGTTTGGAGTTTGATGTTTTCTGTGTGTAGTAGCCTCATTTACATGTACAGGCGAAATGCAGGAGCATAGCTGATGCTTGGAGACTGTTCAACAGGATGCCAAAACATGATGTGGTTGCTTGTCCATGATTTTGGGATATGTGAAAACTGGGGTAAGGCAGAATGTGTTGGAACTAGTTCTGCAAAATGCAACAAGAAGGGATAGATCCAAACCCTGTCACCTTTTGAAACTTGGGCGTTGAATGCATCTGCTAGTGTATCAGCTCTCTCAGAGGGCTGATGTGTTCATACACATATCATTCAAGTTGGATGCATCTCTGATGTGTATGTGGGTAGGAGCGGTTGTTTTGACCTCTATGACAAATGTCAGAGCATTGACAATGCTTGAAGAGTCTTCAACAGTGATGCCCAAGTTTGACATGTGGTTGCTTAGAATACCATGATTCTAGGATATGGGAAGTGCAGGCAAGGGCAGAGGGGCATTGGAACAATTTAATCAAATGCAATAGGAATGAGTGCAGCCATTTGCTGTCACCTTCACTGGGGTGCTGAATGCATGTGCTAGTGTTGTGGCACTTGAAGTAGGCAGACATATTTGTGAATCTGATGTGTTTGTGTGTTCCAGCTTCATTGACA
Organism: Sphagnum tenellum; assembly: GCA_963921925.1. Lineage (NCBI taxonomy): Eukaryota > Viridiplantae > Streptophyta > Sphagnopsida > Sphagnales > Sphagnaceae > Sphagnum > Sphagnum tenellum. The sequence goes on from OY998145.1 coordinate 18,666,977, forward strand.
TGTATGCCAAAATGTGGGAGCATAGAGGATGCTTGGAATGTGCTCAATAGGATGCCCACATGTGGTGTGGTTGCTTGCACTGCCATGATTATGGGGTATGTGAAATGCAGGCAAGTCCATGAAGGGCATTGGAACTATTTCAGGAAATGCAACAAGGAGGGTTGCATGGTGTAGAACACCGAACAAGAGGTTCAATCACAGTAAGAAGTTGGCCATTGCATGTTAGAGCTTATCACCCCACCTACCGTGACTCCACTTTGGTTTCAAGAATCTGCCAGGTATGTAGTGACTGCCATGCTCCCACACCAAGTTCATTGCAAAGATAGTTGGGGGAGAAATCACAGTAAAAGGGACAGCAATCACTTCACTTTCATCACTTTGTAGATAAGTGTTTGTTCTTGTTGTGGGGGGTGGGGGGTAGGAGGGGATATTAATGTCATCAGTATGTGTTTGTAATGACTACTGAATTTGGTTCTTTTTATTTACAGCACACCTGTCCTCTTCTTGTTAAGTTGCAATCTGATGGAGTTTGGTATTTCTCATGAGTTTTGATGCATGTTGACAACAGCTCTGATTTGCGACAACATCAAATCCCCATTTAATCCATGAATATTGAGGAGAGAATACCTATACTCTCATCTCAATGTCCAGAAGTACATATATATGTACAAACATGAAGAAAGCTGATCTCTTGATGGTGAACAGAACTACCTGGTGGGCTTTTATTCTCTCTCCATAAGTACCTGAATCATTCCTACAGAAAGAGGAGAATGTGTCAACAATTTGAACTTAAATCAGGTTGCCATTTTTTGAGCTTTGACTTTGCAGTCTAAAATATTGCTTGATGGAGGGAGGTTAACCCTAAATCACTAAACAAGAAAATGTCAACCTTAAAACCATTCCATCTATTGTGGGTAGTAAAACATTTTTGTTTGATGGATGACAGTTAACCCAAGATTATTGAACAAGAAAACTTCTACCAGCCCTTATTTGTGGGTAGTGAAGAAAATGTTGCTTGTTCACCCCAAATTATGAAATAAGAAATATCAACCATTCCATCTTTGTGGGTAGGGATCAAATGTTGCTTGACTTTAAATTACTAAACAAGAATACGTCAACCTTTCCTTATGTTCTGGGTAGGGGAAGAATGATGATTGATAGAGGAGGGAGGTAAACCTCAAATTACTACAAAAGGAAATACCAACCCACAATTTGTGGATTAGTAGGGCTTTGGGCTGCACTTCAAGATGATGTTATGGATAGAGAGGACTGCAGTTAGGCATGGATGCATAATGGGAGGAGAGCATGATAAGTTCACCATTTCCGAATAGACCAAGCAAGTGTGGGCTGGCTACATACAACATGCCTCTCATATGTTAACAATTCGATCTCATCATGCAAGTAGAACGATTCTTCTTCAGCTCAATTGAATTGCGTGAACGCTGACAAAGTTGTAGATCCATATACACTTAATCCCAAACTGCTAGAACCATATTACAAATTTTGCCGATTGAACATTGACAAAGTTGTAGAACCTTATGCACTTAATCCCAAACTACTAGAACCATATTTAGGAGTTTTGTTGGCGACCCCAATTGGGTGATTGAGAATTGACAAAGTTGTAGACCCTGTACAGACTCAATCCCAAAACATGAAAACCATATTTGTAGATGGACACATGGTTGGAATAGATTGATTCAATTGAGAGCCAAATCTTATTCTGAAAAATCATGTATTTTTTATGCATTTCTTAGCCCGAGTTTTGATGATTTTGAATGTTCCTTTGTGTGTCAGGTTGGCCACCACTGTACCTGGAAACCCTCAAATATGTGTCCCATGTGTTTGTTAGTTCACTGACATATTTAATTCTAAGCCAGTAGCAACATCTTCAAATTAGGGGTTATTTGAAAGAAAAAGAAAAGATTCGTTGCCATGGTCACCTATGTGCACATGACAAACAAGGGGGTGTGTCACACTGTGGCCCTTCCATTTACATTAAAAAGTATCTTATGGCAATAGAAGAATTATGAAACTCAAATGTTTCACCGAGCAAAAATATAATCTTCACAAAATTCCGCTAAAAGAAACCAAATCCTTCAAGATATTATAACTCTATAACTAATCTCAATAAAATGAAGCATCAGGCAATCACAAAAAAGTTTCAACACAAGCCAACATAAGCCAACATGTTGGTTCTAGGCTTAAGGAATATTTATAAATAATAATAATTTGTCTGTTTTGGGTTCGGGTCTAATTTTTAAATTTTTAAAAAAAGATTGTTGATTCCTCAAGTTGATCATTCTAAGCTTTATGAGGCTTGTGGATTCCAATTTTAAAACAAGGCTAGGTCCAATTTTTTTGGTTGTTGATACAAAGCAGTTTTTTGACAAAGAAGTTTTTCTCAAAGTTTTGATTCTTTTCAAAGGAAGATTTGTGTGGTCTCATTCTTCTCCAAGCTACTAAATTTCAAGAAATGACTTGATATTTTTCATGGTGAAATTCACAGTGAATGAGAAGAGAATTTTTTTTTGTGAAGTCATAAGGAAGGAGTGAGAAGTGAAGACAAAAAAAGAAAGAAAAGAAAGTCAGAGGGAGAGAGTGAACCTAGACAACTTTATAAAACAAAAGAAAGTCACAAGGAAAGAGTGGGAAAAGAAAATTAAAATCACAAGGAAGGAGTAAGAAGTGATAGAAAAAAGCAAAGTCACATGGAAAAAATGTAAAGTGAGGAATAAAAACACAAACAGCAATAATGAAAGCTTGAATCATTTTCATACACTTTAGCCCAAAATCTATATGTCAAGGCTTTTTTCACCTAATTTCAACTTTCAACACTTTCAATGGAGTCTAAGGTTTAGGATTTAGGCTACAATGGGTAAAATGTAAAATCCTCTATAACATAACAAAAACCTAACACTAGCTAAGGAATGACCCCCACAAACTCCCAAACAAATTTAAACAATTACAAAGGAAAAATAAAAACTTGTCATGACTTACTTAATTCTTTTGCCTCTAGACTTTGGTGCTTTGGTGCTGCTACTACAACTACTACTTAGTTTACTTGTAAGGTATAAAATCATTGAAACTCTATTGAAAATAATAATAATTATTAATACTACCTAGTACTTAACTCAAGTTCCAACACCTCAGAATGACATCACAAGACATGTTTTTGCCATGGAAATAACAAAGGAGGGATGACATTTCTTAACTATTACATCATCATAGGTACCATCAATACTCAAAAGGGCAAATTGAGGTGGTGATTTATTACTACGTATACCTATTTGAACAGGAGAAAAAAAACACTATACAAGTAATGAATGTCCCATGACCCTCCCTTTGTATTGGTATGAAGAGGAGGAGGAGGAGGAGGAGGAGGTTGCAAGGTTGAAAATGTATATAGAAATGTTAGGGTTTTTGAGCCTCTCATCTTATAAATCAACAAAAAAAAATTTCAAAAATTATTTAAAAAAAAAAAAACCCTACCCTAGTAGTAGTACTCATCTCTCTCTTACAAGTAGTGCCTAGTACCTAGCAACCTTCATTTGCCCCCCTCCTCTCATAATGGAACTGTTCCAACCTGAGGGGTCTAGAAGGGGGGAGGGGAGGAGAGGGGGGTGGGGACGGTGGGGTACTCATTAATTAATTATGCCATCTTATCCAAAACCTCTCCCCCCCCCCCCTCTCCTCAATTTCCTAGCTTCTGTTACACTTCATAACACATATGATGAGGTCACCCTGCCTTAATTAGGGCAACTGCTACAGCATTTTGGGGGTACAATACTGGCTATACTTTAAAATTGCCCTTAAGTTTATGTCAGATCACACAAGTAGTCCTCCCCCTTCCAAGTTCCCAAGTTCCCAAGTCCCCTCCCCCAAACCCCCCCAAACCCCCAAAAAATCACCCCAAAACTTTCTCCAAAAGAGAAAACCCCTCTTAAATAGGTTACCCACCCAAAAAAAAAACCCTTTCCCTCGCCCCCCAAAAAAGAGCCCCTAAAAATACCCCCAAATTTAACCTGAAGAAAACACATTCGGTGAGTATCATAAACCCCCCTGCAAACCCTAACCCTAGGATTTACCATTAGGCAATCCCTTCCCTCGCTAGCACCCAAAATAAACTAGTAGGGACCCCCCACCAAATCTGTGGTAATTATAAGGAGACCAAATGTAAATTGAATATTGCTGACTCCTTATTTAAGGAGTTGATTGCTTTGCTAATTAAACTAAATTAAATTAAAAGATAAGTACCTACTAGGGACGACCTTTCTTTCTCAAAAAAAATTGCTAATTTAACTAAGCTTATATTAGGGTTAAGTACTAAGGAAGACTACCATAGTAAAGGGGCAGCTTTGAATCTCACATGTCTGTGAGATAGTTAATTAATTAATTAATTAATTTTGAAGATTTCATGTCAAAGAATAGACTCTTCCAATATATTTTCTCTATTTCCCTTCACAAAATAGTACTTCTTTGAAAACTTTTGGGGAATATTTCAATATTTTTTACAAATAGTGTAATTAATTTAGTGTTGAAGTTGCCAAGTGGTACTAGAGTATTATTTAATGGAATTTACTACCTCAATATAAATTGAGAGTGTAAATCCCATGTGTTGTTGGAATTCATAAATTAATCCCATTCTTCCCCTCTTCACACCCCAATTAGTTTGAAAAAAATAAAAATAAAAATGTTGGGTACATTAGAATTCATCCAAAGACAAGTAGACAATAAAATTGTACAATCATGTTTAAAAAATAAATCAATGTAGATTGCTGATTCAATATAAAAAAACACTATAGGGGAAAAAAAAACCAAAAAACGACTGAAAAAGGAAAAACATTCTTAAGATTTGGAATTATATTATGTATAACAATTTTCTATGATGATTGTAAAGATTCCCACCCATTAAAACAAAAAAGGAACTGATTTCTTAGTGACAAGATTTTGTCCAAAGACCAAAGTAGGCAATAACAACTGCACAAACATGTGTAAAAAAAAGAGTAAGAATAAATGATAATTCAACATGAAAAAAATAGAAAAAAAAATTTAAAAGGAAATAAATTTGACACAAAAAAAATCATGTGCAATCATAAATTCTAAAACTGAAAAAAAAAGCAGAAAAAAATGATAATTACAAAAATAACATATATACATTAATCATATTGGCAAAAGTGATGAAAATGAAAAGGGTTTTTGACCTAGAAAAAATATGGTGAGGAAGTGAAGTCAGGGGCAAAGGGGGTGGTGGGTCACTAGGGTACAAAGGTACCTACCAAGTTGTGCCACAATAAATAACGTGCTGGTAGAGGGGAACTCGTGATGATACAAACCTTACTTATTATTAATTAGGCTTGGATTTGCACAATCCTCCTCTGTACCCATCCCCTGCTAATCATCTTAATTACCCATCCATTTGTCCACTTATTAGGTAGGTTATTAGGTAGGTCTCTAGCTAGGTAAGTACTAGGTAGGTTTCTAGGTACGTAGGTACTTTTAGGTACCACTAACTGAAGGCCACCCCCCCGCAATAGTAGAAGGTAAGTAAAAAGGTACCCTTTATTTGTTTTTTTGCTTTCAATTTTTTCTTCCTCTCTTTTAGACTTTCACACATGTGCTTAGTTTTATAATTTTTTTTCCTGATGTTATGAGAATCCCAAGGCGAATATAATAAGAAAATAAAAGAAAATAAGAAAACGAATTAAATAATTAATCAATTAAGTAACTGAGATTGGACTCTAGAGTAGTTAAAATATAATTAATATAGTAGTTGAGTAATGAAGTTAATTTGTTTGGGGTTAATTATGAAACTAACATTATGCTAAACATGCGGATTCAATGATCCATCTTTTCTCTCTCTTTCTCTCTCTCTCTCTCTCTCGGTTTGGAAGCTCCTCTAGTCCAAAGGAACTTTATTTGGTTGGACTCCTTGTGGAGAAAGGAAAGGACCCATTGTTTGAAGTTAAAACCATGGCCCCTTGGGATTTATTTTCCCTCGCGGTTGGTGTTGTTTTTTTGGGGCTTGGTTTCCATAAGAGGAGTCCAAAACACGACACCTTGAGACCCTTTTTGGGGGGGGGGGAGGTTGGTATGTATTTTGGGGTTTGCTTTGATTGATAGGAGGAGTAGAGAAGTTGTTTTGTAGAGAAGTAGTTCAATATATTATGGACCTAATGAAAGGACAAACAAAAGAAGTTAGGGTTTGTCTTTTCATTAGGTCCATAATAGTATTAAAGGCCAAGAAGAAGGAGTAGTTGTAGTACCACCACCCCCACTAAGTTATATACCTACCCACCAATTGAAGGGTAATTTGTGTTAAAATCTAGAGATTACAATATTCTTACCTACTAGATAGAGAATTAAAAAAATAATCTTACGTACTTACAATGTACCTACCTACATGTCTACTTACCTAGCATAGAGAGAACTAAGTAATTTTCTTAGCTACTAAATGAGCATAGAAAACTGAAAAATAATTTCTTGCTTACTAAGTGAGCATAGAGAGAACTTAGTAATTTTCTTACTTACTAAATGAACATAGAAAAGAACTAATAAGTAATTTCTAACCTACCAATTGAGCATGGAGAAGAACTAAATAAACCTCTTACCAACTAAAAGAGCATAAAGAGCTAAGTAATTCTCTTACCTAATAAATGAGCATATGGAACAAAGGCATTGAGCATTAGAGAACTAAGATGTTTGTTGTTAAATGTGCATTTTTCATTAATTACAATTAATTATCCCTAATCAAAAAATATCCAAACAAGTATTTCCTCCTAATTTAGTTTGGCTACCTACCTATTTTGGCAGGAGGAAATAAACCCCCCAAAAAAAGACCCACTGGAAGGTCATATGCCATGTCCCAACCAAGGGTTACCCCTTAACTTAGTTAGCTACCACTTAATTTGGCAGGAGGAGTTGAAACTCCAAATTTTTTTGGTAAGTAACCCTACATTTATTAATAGCAACCAATAGGATAGCCTAATAATGGAATAAGTAATAAAATAATAGGTACCTACCTACTCAATTGGAATTTTAAATTATCCCCCAAAACCGTATACCTAGCTAAGTACCTACCTACCTAATTACATTTGTGTAGGTAGGTAGGTTGGTAGGTACCTTTCTTGAAGCTCTTGACGATTAGCGCCGGATGGGTCAGTAAACTCCCACACGGGTGAGAAGGCCGGGTGCCCGCGGGTGCCCGGTGGTGACCGCTGGTGTGGAGATGTGTGGCAGCGTCTGGCCCCGCGCGGGCAAGCGTGCGCATAGCACGGCGCTGCACCCGCGAGGAGGTTGTCAGCGCGGGTCGCCTGCCGGAGTTTACTGCCAGAAATTTAAACTTAATTTTTAAAAAAAAATATTAATTAATTATGTTTTGGGGTCAGGGTGGTTTTGCCTGCCAAAAATGTATCTAGTTTTAGTCTCCATATCTCTTTCCACTTGGTAGGTATGTAGATATGTAGGTAGGTATTTAGGTAGGTAGGTAGGTTTTGAGTCCATCCTATGTGATAAATCTTGCACCTTGCAAGATATTTTATTTTAGAGAAAAAATCACAGGAATGTACATTCCTGTGATTTTTTCTCTAAAATAAAATATGATTTAAAGATTAAAAAAAGAAAAAAAAAGGTAGGTAGCTTTTGATACTGCCTCAGATAATATAATCTTTCTAAGGTTTTTATATGTAAATTGTCTTCCTAATGAATTTTAGTAAAATAAAATATAGAAATAGAAATAAAATTGATTTGAAATTTAAGAATAAGATGTAAAAGAGAATTTAATTGCAAAGTTATTTGGAAAATTTATTCAATGAACACGTGTTCCAAATAAGACCCCAAAACTTGTAAAATTGTCTAAAAAATTATGTGATTTAGAAAAGAAAAATTGTGACAAAACATTCCATTTTATTTTGCATAGTTGGTTTTGTGCATGTGTTTCTTTTTCATTGTTAAATTTTGGTCCAAAATTATTACTAACACAACAACTACTACCATCAATTTCCTTTAAGGGTACCCCATAAGAGGATACTCATTGATTTTTGGTTTTGCTTTCATAAGTAAATAAATGTTCCTTTCTCATGAAAAAACTTCACAAGTCCATTCAAATATAATTAATACATGGTCACACTTGAGTTTGAATTTACCTTATTATGAACACTCATACCAAAACCCAAATGATTCAACTCATATCATTTTATCATTGGTCTTTCATCCAATCTTGGATGTAAACATAGGAATAAGGTATTTAAAATAATAACACATCCTTTTAATAATATATGTACATACTAACCTATTAGGGAGCACACATGGCCCACATCAATTTTTTAAATTTCTCAAAAGTGATGAATTTATGCTGAGAAATTATTTTTTACACAATTATTTTTTCCCCCAAGATTCTCTAGGAAAAAATCACAAAATATTAAGACAATTTTCCACCCAAAAAAAATCCTTGTTGAACTCTTTGTGACGGCTTACAATATTTATGTTCCGGGTATGTATGTATGGCAATGATGGGTGGCCAAAGTTGGGCAATTTGGAATTGCGTTGATGATGGAACAACAACAACAATAAAAATTGGTTATTAGAATTCGTTACAGTGCACAACATCGAAAGCTTGTTTTACATGCAACTCGACAAACCCTATTGGGTCTTGGGTAACAATTTATCTCGGAGATGAAGGGGGTGACCCACTCAATCCAATCCATTCCATTCCAACCCGATGAATTCGCCATATATTTTGGCCCAACAACAACACAGCAAGTATGGAAAGCATAGATCTCCATTGTTGTCTAGATTGTGTACATCTGGAAGCAAAGGTCACATGGGGTTGGGCCCACTTGTGGCAATCTGTTGGGCCTTTTTGGTAGCACCCGTGTGGGCCTTAATCCCCCCCTCCCCCCCTCCCCAAAGTGGCGGAGGTTCTAGATGTTGGGTTGGGGAAGTGGAATGGGACCCATATTATATCTTTGATTCCGTGTCCCCCAACTGCACACTATGCGGGGTCCAACAACACCCCCCTCCCCCTTTTTACAAAATTAGGCACTCCACCACCACACAACACATCAACATATGGAACAACGGAAGCCCAAAAAATCTTCTTTTCCACTTCTTTGGAAGGAAAAAAGATTGTCGGTTCCGGTTCTTCCATGTCCATAATAAAGTAAATGTCGTGTACCACAACACATACACTCACTCCCTCTTTCCCTCCATCTCCCTTTTCCATGCCATGCCCTATGACTTTGTTAAAAGGCCTGGAATGGCCCGGAATTGGCCAGAATGGTAGAATTTTTTTTTGGAAATAAAAATTTCAGCCCATTATGAACAAGTATATGGTATATTTGCTAATGCATTACCGTGAATGAGGACGGTCAAGATTACAAAGAAATTAATTTGTAAATCCCCATCGAATCTGGATGATTTAAGATCAACCCAATATTCTGAAAGCTCTCAATGATCTAGAGCTAAACTAAAAGTCATCATCCTTCAGCTTACATACAACATCCAAGACATCCAAAATGGTAAGGATAATCCGTCTGCAAGCAAGCGAAACGAAGAATTATCTCAACCTTTGAGGGCCTTACTCGTCCTAAGGAAATAGGCAAAACTGACGACATCAAATAGCCCAAGGTTCACAAACTTAAAAACCCCTCCTTAAAATGAAATATACCCACCCTCAATAAATAAGTACCCTCAGTTTATAATGGGGCTATTAGCCCAGGCCTAAAATGGTGACCAACAGTTTTGGAAATAGAAAATTTCTTGCAGCCAATGGGAAGTCTCAGCATGCACTCAAAGTGCCTTGATTTTTTTTCTTTTAAGTTGCGGGGTGAGGGAGGATTTTTTTCATTTTTTCCTTTGTTCCCTGCAAGTTCCCAATGGGTTCCCATCAGGTTCCCAATATGTTCCCCAAGGGTGTTCCCAATAGCAACCTGCTTTAATCTCATATGTTTTGCCCAAAGTCCTCCCCTTCTCACCTGGGGAGGCCCTCCATCTTTCCATAGAATCTTCTATTTTGGGGAGCCTCCATAGTTTCAACTTTTTTTTTTCTGGTGATGGCCCAATCAAATTGGCTCATTGTGAAAAAAACAAATTTGGACTTGGGAGGCACCTGGACTAATTAATATGAAACAGAAAAATTGGGCGGAGGTCAAAATTACACCAGGAAGATATGCTTCCATTTAAATACTAAAAAACTTCTCGACTTGCCGTGCTTGGACGTGGCTATATTTAGCCCAAGGAATGTCCAAATTGAACTCAGAGATCATGATTTTGTCTTGGGGATAGTTATAATGAGAAGTAATCGAGGGAGGGGTGTTAGTTTTTGAAAAAAAATTGTTTTACACCGTGAAATTCAAAGGTCTTCTTGGTTTCAAATTTATTAAAAAACAAAAAAAACTTTAGACCTGGACCCAACCCTACTTATAAAACCAAGAACTGGACAATACAGGTTTTTAACCATGGTGCAAGTGTGGGTATGGTTAAGTTTCTTTGACCATACCCAGTACCCAACACTTGGGGGTAGTCATACACTTGCTGCCAAGAATTACTAGTAAGTTTTTGACTGCACAAGGAGAAGCTGCTGGCTGTTGCGACAGAGATTGCTGCGTGCAGGTTGCGCAGGCGCACAACAAACGGGTGATTAGCATATACGCGACGGACAAGTCTTATTAATATTATTATTATTGAAACAAATTATAAGAAGCTGCTTGCAGGCACAGAACAAAGAGGTGATTATTAGCATATGTGACAAGGAAGGCAAGAATTACTATAAATTGTGAGAAAGGTGTTTGTGTGTGCTCAACAAAGCCAGGGGTAATAAGTATATGCGCGACAAGAAGTATTATTATTATTAAATTTGCAGAGAAATTGGTTTTGTGTAAGTGGATCATGACATCAAAAGAACCAATTAGGTACCTTTTAAAAAAAATTATTATTATTATTATTTTCTTGCTTACTCGGCTTCCAACAACAGCCCAGCTTTATAGGGCTCTCAACTCTCATGTTCTTTGCTTTGCATTGCAACAACAACAAGGCACGCAACCCTAGCATTTTTTTAAAAATTCTTGAAGAGGAGGGTTACTTACACCCAAGCCTCATATGCAGATGCACTTCACATATAGCTTGTTTTATGTGCTGGGTTACATAATATTAATAATAGTAATAATAATGGAAGAAATGATTAAAAAACAAATCAAAGGGCACTCACCCGGCAACATTTTGGTGTGCATGCAAAACCCTACTACTATGTCTGTGGGTTTCCAAAAATAGGGCCTAATAAGTGGGTGGACTGATCGGGTGACATTGTGTGTGATTTTTCTTTTTTCCTTTTTATTCAGTTGTACCACCAAGCTTTTCTCCCTTTGCGTGTCCAAATAGTGTAGTTTATGTTGCTTTTACTTTTGGGATGATGAGGCATACCTAGTAAGTTTTGATTGAGAGGGAAGGGGATTGGATGATCGTGGACACCTTGTTTGAACACACTTTGCAAATAAATTTTATGCCACATCACTTACTATAGTTTTCCTTTTTTTTAATGATCTTGTGTGGTCTATCATCACACAAACATTTATTCGACCTATTTGTGAATGGGCTATTACGTTCCCCCCCCCAAAAAAGGACCTAATAGCCATTCACAAATGTTTGTTCACTCACATACAATAGCATCATCCGACTACATGATCTTATCGACTCAACGCCACGTCCACAAGCCAGAAAATTTGTACCAACAAAATATGTCCTCGCAAATGAAAGAGGTGCCCTACTATGTGGATTACAGATATACCAATGGGACAGGGCCTTCCTTGGTGCATGTTGAGCTATCTCATTGGTTGCTTGAAATTTCTTTGGTTTCTAGAAATTTCTATTCCTAAAATCATTTGTTTCGTCACCATTTTTGGCCTCTGTTAATAGTTAATACCCCTTCCTTTTAGTGTGGGTAACTATTTTGAAAATTTACAAAGGAGGGTTGATACCCCTTCCCTTGAGTGCGGGTAATATAATGAGAGAGTGCCATGGAAAATGTTAACCCTTTTTTTTTTTTTTTTTTGCGGTGTTTCTTCTTCCAATTATGAATACAATAATGCGACTAAAGCCTTAGTCCAAGCCTTTTCTTCTACAACCAACAAAGGAGGGGAGGGGGCGAGGGTAGTGGTAGTGGTCTGGCACACGGACCTCTTTTCTCATTTTTATTTTTCCCCTTTAAATTGGACGAGTCTTTCATGTATTTTGACTCAGCATATTCCACTTTAAAAACTACAATTGAATGAAGAGTGAGATTATTATTATTATTTGTGTGTTTGGGTTTTGGGGATGGGGGTGAGGATGGGAGAGGGGGCTGATAATGTCAAGCCAAAATTTACATTTTGTGCACTATTAACAAGTCATGGATTGAGTAAGTAACTCCACTCCTTATGGCAACTTTAAACAAGTAACAATTATAAGAGGAAGTGTTCCATGAAATTCACAAATGTTTGAAAAAAAAAAAAACAGAACCAACCAACAATTCACGATAACAGCGGGTGAACATTCCTCAAAACATCGGAGCAAATGGAAACTCCATTGTTTTTTGTATTCTCACCCTTGTCTCCCAAATTGGCAATATTTGGTAAATTTCAAGGTCTTCTTTTAAAATTTAATTCAAAAAATTGAAACAAAAGTTGCATTCTATGCACTAATTAATAAAATCTAAAATTTTCACAAAATCATCCCAGCTTTGTTATTTTGTCTTGAGTAAAAGGAAGGTTCTTAGTCCTTAAGAGTGGGGGAATACGTAAGCATAAGGCCCCGCTACCCCTTGTTGCCCCCCACCCCTTCGTAGTAGCCGAAATGTCTCTTGGAGGGATTTCCATGCATATAAGGTGCCCTCCAAATATGTTGAGAAAATTTTCAAGTACCTTAGGTTACACGGTGCTTGATTCTCCATTTCTTCGTGTTTGACCCAATAAGGATTAAGGTAGTTTTGGAAGATAACGTGCATATGGCACCCCTTGTGTTTGACGTTTAAAATTAATCAATGTTGGCCTTGTCTAGTCTTGGGTGGGCAAGAACTAAGAACCACTGATTTTGGTTCCAAGATTAATAATAACTGAATTGGAACAGGGTCTAATTTTCAGAGTGAGAACTGGGATTTATTTTCTAAGAATTGGATTGGAAACTTGGTTCCACGTTTTATTTATTTGTGAAACTGAAACTAGAATCAAGATAAGTGTTTTAAAAAAAAAAAAGTGACTAGAATTGAGGGTCAATTGGAGGTTCCACCTTAAACCCTGAAAACTAGAATTGAGGGTTAATTGGAGGTTCACCTTAAACCCTAGAAACTATAATTGATGGTCAATTGGAGGTTCACCTTAAACCCTATAGAATAAATTAAATGGAGGAGGGCATAAGAGTCAAACAAATTATTTTGGTGTTGGTGCTTGTCTTATCCTGTTATAGATAGGTTTGCTTCCGGATTGACTACGAGTAACTACACATGATTGGAAATCATTGTGGGGATGGGTGAATCAGGCATTGACAAGTGGTTTTTTGGGGTCGGAGAACCAAGAGAATGGCTTCGGTGATGATTCACTTGGGAGAAATGAATCATCCATAGAGTAGATATACCAGTTTGAACTTGGGTGTTGTCTTAGTTAGGTTGGCCAATTTGGTCAATTACGGCACCCAAAATCAATTTGTCAGGTTGCATTGTCTTTCAATCTTTGGGCCCAACAAACAAACCCATTAATCATCTTCCTTCCTTCCCCCCCAACTTTTGGGTTTCCTACTTGGTCCAACAAGAAATTGTCATTTGGTGGCCCCCCCAGGCAATTTGTCACCTTCCTTGTTTGTTTTGGGGGGGTGGGGGGGGTGCAAGAGTCACACATTGATCAATAGCAAAATGAGCAATTGGATTTTGTGGTGCCCCCCCCCTTGTTTTTTGAGTTGTGGATTTTTGTTGCCTACTAACCTTTGTGGTCCTTGCTTGCATGTAAGTAATTCTAAAATGTGCGTGAAAAAAGTCTTATATACTCCCTTTGTTGTCTTTTTGTGCCTTGCATTTCAAAGGGTTCCTTGCTTAAACTAGAGTTCAAGCATACCTTCAACCCCATGATTTGTACATGGGTGATTTGAGAAAAGAGTGTAAGAGGGGTGTTCTGCTCCTTGTTTTCTAACAACATAATAGTTCTTGATTTTTTTTCCTATTCCCAATGAGTTCCCATCAAGTTACCAATATGTTTCTATCAGGTTCTCAAATGTTCTTCAAGCTTCCAATGTGTTTGCTAAGATGTTCTCAATACTAACTCATTTTTTATCCCATATTGTTTAGCAATGGTTGAACTTTCATGTATATACATTGTAAAGGAGCTCAAAAGGGAAACACGACAAAACATCCATCTATTTTGGGCAGGGAAATATATATATATATATAGGCTTTTATATTGGGGAAGTGCCCCATGGTCCAAAATATTGGTCACAGGCCAATCAAATAGTTCCTTTTGGGAGGGCAGAAAAAATAAAAATAATAATTTGTGGGCACACTCCCCCACCATATATGCCATGAGTCACAATAACTATATCACGAAGATGTAATTTTTCTAATTTGAAGAAAAACTCAATACAAGTATTGTGCGATTGAGTGTTTTCCTCCCAAGTATAACCCTCAATAAATTAGGAGCCAAAGGTCCAACAATTCATTTCTGTCACGAGCTTAACTCAGACCAATACACCCATTGAGTTCATTTTAATTGTTTTTGTTGGTTAGATGTTGGATGATGTCTGTTCCAACACTTAACAAAAACATGCCTTTCATTTCAGTCACTAGGATACGGGTTGTATGGCAGCACAAAACAAAATCATCCCCAGAGTTCAAGAATTGGTCAAGAATAAAAATATTCTTCATTTTTCAAAAATACCCAAAAAAGGAAAATATCCAAAATCTAATAAAATCTCTTTCATGGGAATGTCAAGCTATTGTCCTAGATTAATGGTGATTGGGTGGACCCGGGGAAGTGGCGGGGGACCGACCGTGAGCACCGGGTCTCACTAATGGCCATTATCTGATGTAATTGTCACTTGGGGTGAGATTCTACCCCGTTAATAAGAACTTTGTAGACAATTTGGTAGAACTCTTCATGTTCTATATGCCTGTTCTATGCATTTGAAAGAGGGGCCAACCCTAAGAACCTTAGGGTGAAGGGCGGAATCTCACCCCAGTGACCAAATTAGGTTGTTGGCAAAGGATAGACTAATCGAAAGAAATAGATCATTCTTTGGGGGAACTTCATGGAACAAATTTTTTTCTTATTTTAAATGGGTTCAATTTTTGGGGAACTCCATGGAACGATTTTTTTTCTTATTTTAAAATGGGTTCATTTT
The DNA here is from genome assembly GCA_963921925.1 of Sphagnum tenellum. NCBI lineage: Eukaryota > Viridiplantae > Streptophyta > Sphagnopsida > Sphagnales > Sphagnaceae > Sphagnum > Sphagnum tenellum. The sequence continues at coordinate 18,682,328 of OY998145.1, forward strand.
TTGGGGAACTTCATGGAACAATTTTGTTTCTTATTTTAAATGGGTTCACTTTTGGGGGAACTTCATGGAACATGTTTAATTTTTTTTATAAAAATGGGTTCATTTTATGGGGAACTTCATGGAACAAATTGTTTCCTTATTTGAAATGGGTTCATTTTTTGGGGGGGCGGGGGACTTCATGGAACAAAATTTTCTTATTTTAAGTAAGTTCATTTATTTGGGAACTTTAAGGAACAAATTTTTTAATATTTGAAACAAGTTCATTTTTTGGGAACTTTTCATGGAACATTTCCTATTTAAACTCTTGTTGCTGGTTTGAACTTAACACCCTACCTATTGAGAACAAGGGGGTGTGTCACACTGTGGCCTTGCCATTTACATTAAAAAGTATCTTAAAGCAAGAGAACAATTATGGAAATTCAAATATTTCACCATGCAAAAAATATACTCTTGAAAAAATCCTTCTAAGAGAAACCAAAATCCTTCAGTATATTATTATAACTCTATAATTAATCTCCAATTCCAACACAAGCCAAAATATCATCTTTCAAAAAATCCTCGTATGAAACAAAAAACCTATTATCACCAAGGGGCCAAAATCCCTTAAGCTATTATACTCTATAATGAATTTCAACACAATAAACATACCCTTCCCTAAGAGCTTGTCAAGTGGGTGGGTATCTATTCAGTTGGGTGTGAGCTCTGGATATAAGAAACTCATGAAAGGCAAAAAAGAAAAGAAAAGAAAAGGAAAGTGTAAATTAATATTTTTACAGAGGCACAATTAGGTACCTATCTACTTACTTACCTACCTACCTATCTATTTACCTACCTACCTACCTACTTACCTACCTACTTGCAATGTCTGGCTAACCCCTGATGCCGACAGGTTAGGTTTTTTAATGATGAAACAAACCCTGGGTTTAGGTTTTTAAAGTTTTAGTCTGGAAGGAAAGAAGGTAGGTATCATATCTCCCATCAATTTGGGGGGCATCTTTGCAGGCCAATTCTGGCTTGCTCCATGCCTATCCACAGCCATAACATTTAATTTTGGGGGAAGGATAAATGGGAGTTGGGGGGCAAAAAGGGGGGGCCCAGAGAGACCCTATTATCAGTAGCTGATTCTGGCTTGTTCTGACCCCATGCACAGAATGTCATGATTTCCTGATTGTATCATCTCCTTTTGGGGGAGAAAAAAAAACGGGGAAAAAAAATAAAAAATTGTACAGAGAATAAATAGCCTGGTGGGAAAAAAGAGAAAAGAACTAGTATTTTAGCCTAATTAGATTGTGAAAAAAGAGAAAAATCAATATACCTAGTAACAATAGGAGAGTATTATGGTGGGGGGGAGCGGGAGAAAATTTAAAAATTTAGTAGTGTAGGAGAATAGGGTGGGAATCAATGAAAAACAAGTACATTAGTGTGGGAAATAGAGTGGGAAAATTTGAGAAATAAAATAAAAATAGTAGTGTAAGAGAATAGGGTGGGAAAAATGAAAAAAAAATAAAAAAATAGTACCTAGTGTGGAAAATAGGGTGGGAAAAAAATGACACAAATATAGTAGTATTGGAGAATGAGGGTGGGAAAACTTGTAATAGCAAACATAGGAGAATAGGGTGCAAAAACTTGAAAAACAATTAAAAATATAGCATACAAGGAAAGGGTCCAAGGAGAGAGGGGCCTTGGTGGAACCAGGCACCCACCTTGGGACCATGGTAAAAAATCCCAAAATCTATTTAATGTTTTTCTAAATATTACAAATATGCCATGCTTAGACTAAATCAGGGGTCTTTGAGTAATTCAAATCTAACCTTTTTTGTGCTTAATATGGCCACTAAGAGGCCTCACTCACGTACCAAGGTGCTAGGGTGAAGGTACTAGGGTGGGTGCCCACCAGTTCAATGTGGCTGGGAAGGGGGGCCCTCGTGTTCTGGAACAGAGGGAACAGGCCCAAAGGCAATGCCCCACCCCGCCCCACAATTAGAAGAACACCCTTAATTTCGGGCCTTTTATCGTGTAAATAATTTGACAAACTCCCTATACTTGGGACACACCATATGCCGTTGTTTTGCCAGTAAGATGCCTCTTCTATAACTAAAGGATCGTAACCATAAGCTTATTACTTTTGAGCTCCATGGATGTAAATGACCCAAGAGCCAAATCTTCATTCAAGTTTCACACACAAATATAGAGCATTCTTATTGGGAACTTCATTAAATTAGGGGATAAAGACATATACCCAAAAGCAAAGCAAAACCAAAACCAAAAGTTAAGCTCCATAAGATTTTCACACTTGTGAATGTATTTTTAAAATGAGAGAGAGAGAGAGTTCTTAAGAATACCTTCCTGAATTTGCTTTGGTCTTGGGGTTGGTTATTTTCTCACCAAGGGTTATTGTGGTGTTCCATCCATATGTGAGAGATGCTTGGTGCGTGGTGGTGAGAGTTTTAGGGAGTTGGATTTTATTTGGGACGTGCTTTCAGTTTCCTCGGTTGGGTTGACAAATTGTGATGGAGTGCACCACAATGAATGACGCCATGTTCATCGGAAAAGCCAATGGTTTGTGAGGCCCAATGTTTGATGATTTTTTTTTTTGTGTGTTGTCGACTTGGTCTACTCTCTTGCTTGGAAACGTCTCCGCAATTCTATTGCTTTGGTGTTGCAATTTCTGTGGATGTCAAAAGTGTTGACTCAAGACGAAGCCCTTTGTGAATTTACTTCCATTTCCTTTTGGCAATTTGTGTACGGGCACATACAATATTTTCCTTGGGTTCTTGTTTGTGAACACTTTTTACTCAAAAATAAATAAATTCATAGGGAGTGCCCATTTTTCTTTGTCCATTTTTTTTACATTATCATGTAAAAGTTGATATATTATATTCCACAAGAAAGAAAAAGGTAAAGAAGATCAACCATAAACATGCAAACTCTTAGTGCTCCACATGGAGTAAAAATCTTGGCACAAATTTTTGTTTGGTATTTGTGAGACCTCAGCTAGTGCAATATCTCACTCCTTGTTGCGGAGTGGAGCTTGTAAAGAGCTAACTAGTAGTCATCTCTCTTGCAACTTCTTTGCTTGGATTGTTTTCATCTACAAAGTACTTGGTTAGTCCCCCCCTTTACCTTCTCATGCAAAACATGTGTTCTTGCAAAGTTTGTTACAATTTTTCTTTGCAACACTATATCCCTATAGTAGAAAACGATATTATATTCCCAAAGAAAAGGTGTATAAAACCCACCATATGTCAAAGAAGGCCGTATTGTGAGGACATTACACCTTGAAACTTAAGTTCCATCTTCGGTTCCTAGGTCATGATGCCGCCGTGACAAATAGGGCCTTCCCCTAGACATAAACATAAACTTAAATAGGGACCTCAACAATTCAAATAATAATTTTAATGTGTTTGAAATTTCCTTAAATCAAATTCTTCCATGTCCATCCATCTCTTGATTTTTTTTTCTTGTAAAAAAAAAAGTGAGTTATGATGAAACAAATATTGGCTCCTTATAAGCAAGGGAAAAGGTTGGACAGATTTGGCCTAGTTGGAAGAAAAATAAAATAAAGAACAATTAAATGAAAGGGACAAGGTACCAAGCAAGGTGACAACAGCCATAGGTCATAATGTACCACTAGTGTTGAATATAGTGTACTTAGGGTGCTAGAGTGCCAATCTCCAATTTATTTCCTTGTGATGTCGCATTGTTGCTTACACTCATGCTAGCATTCAATTCCCAATTGTCATTTGCACGGCATATTTTACTTACTCAAAAAATTAACCCGAGTCGAAATCATGAATTCCATAATCGCGAATCTACCGAATGGAGTGGCAAATCACAAATTCCACAATTGCCAATCCACCCAATGGATTGGCAATCACAAAAGTCCCACACAATGCGAATGTGGTTAACCCAATGGAGTAAACATGAAGAGTGGTCAGTCACAAGCTCCCCCCACTATGGAAGATCATTACCAATTTCTTCCCCCATGGAGTTAAAAGGTAGATGAAATTGGCATTAAAAAAATGCTTGCACTCACACACACCCCCGCAATTTTAGTGCAAATCGGACAAACAACAAGGCATCATGCCACTATGCATCAAAAACAAAGAAATGGACCCCAAAAAAATGATCAATGGAACAACTCAAGGGAAGTAATAAGACAAAAAAATCTCAACCGTTGGGAGTTAAAAAATACTTTGCAAATGCATCCCCACCCAAATGGCCATTGGATTGATTGCAACAACTTAATCATTTGGGTACACTCACTTGAGGAGTCTGGGGCGCATATCAAGCAGCCAACAACTTGTTGTGGTACATTACATTACATTGCATACTCTTGTGCGGCAATTTAGCCGTGCACTTTCAATCGGGAATGACGCCACGTTATTGCGTAAGGATGGGGTACTTGCTTACATACGCTGCACTGGATATAACAAACAAAAAACTTACCAAGTAGATTCAAATTTGGTACCCACCGAGTGAGTTAAAAGAAGAGAATTATTTTTACCACGATGACATCATCTTGACAAGTAGTAATTTTTTGGAATCTATTTGCCGTGGTGTTGTCCGCAGTCCTCCAAATAATAATGTTACTTGGTAAAATTTTCTACCATATTATTGACAAATTTTAGGGTTTAACAAATAAATTTAGGGTTAACCCTAATTTTTTTTGTATATTTAAAAATTATTATTAGTAACATGAAACCCTAAACCCTAACTTTTTTACAAATTAAAAAAAAATTGCACAATAGCATCCATATGGTTTAACAACATTCACAACAAGGGGCAAAACCAAGGATCTAATAACTTTTGTAAAAATTGTTTGAAGTTTGTTACAAAAGATGTCTTTCACATTCAAAGAAATAATCATACAAAGTTCTCACTTATTTTGGGTATTTTGAAGTGCAATCTTCTCAAATTATTTTTCAATCTTTTTCTTCATCATCACAAATTTTCCCCTTTCAAATATGAGTTTGATTCATAGCATTTAATTACGTCAATTGTGTAATGATTCTTTAGTAGGTACTAGAGGAAACATTCATCAACCCTAAGACCCCCTAAAAATGTTGTAGGAATATTGTTATGATTTTGTAGTGTTACAATTATCCCTAGTGTTTTACATGTTTTTATCATTAGTGTTTTATGAATAATCATAAACCTAAACTCTAAAGGGTGTTGAAGAAATCTCTTCATGATCATTATTTTGTATTTCTCACAAAGCATTTAATATTGGCATTATTTTGGGGGAAGGGGTGGGGGAAGGGGGGGGGGGGGGGGGGGAGGTGTGTGTGAGTTTTTGCATTGTGGTGACAATTTTTTTTTTGCAAAATGTGGAAAATTTGCCAAATTTAAAAAACAAAAAAATTGGAACAAAGAAAAGAAAACCATGCTTGTCATAAATGAGTATATATTGATTCAATAGAAAAAGTTACAATTCACACATTATTTTGTTGGATTTAACATGCTTTAATACTAGTATTTTAATCAAAAACCTAATTCCTACCTTGATGAAGAAATCATTTTTTGGACCATTTTTTTATGAATATGTTATACACAAAAATTGATGTGTGTTTTTAAAATTTTTAAATTTTAAGCAATTGATGTATTTGATATTGGGTATTCAAAAATTTGTCACAATCCTCTTTGTAATTTTCTTGGGAAATGATAGTTTCAATTGTATGCATTTGGACCTATTCTAATATTATATTTGTTTCACCGACCCACACTTCTTGTAAGGGCTAAGAAGATAGTGCATGTTGGCAAGCTTATATATTTCATAGTACGAACAACAACAACAACTCCCGACTCCCCTGCCCCCCGTCCTGCTCCCACACCAAACATCACGCCTCGTCTCATCTGGCCTGATTGTTTGCCATGGCTTATAGAGCAAGGCCAAAATGATGTGCTCGGTCTGGTGCACACCACCACCTAATGATGGCCGAAATGGATCACACAATGAATGAGCGCACACACACAGCACTGTATCGGCCAATAACGCAGGTAATAATACAATGGATATGATCTTGTTTTTGTTTGGTGTGGGAAAAAAAAAAGAAAAAAAAAAGAAGAGAAATCGGTATTCTTGCATTTGTTCATACACTTTGCTATCTTCCGCTGACAATAATAAATTATTCCAAACAAAAATTGTTCCTTCTTCACTCTCTAGAAACGGGTGAAAACAAAAATCATGTGAATTGAGTGTACAACATGACCTCAAGAACCACATCCATTTTGTACTATACGAATTTAATGATCCCAATTAGGGCTTTTCTTTCAATTTTGTAATTTTCTTAAAATTTGGCAAGTTTTTTCCCCTTAAAGAGCAAGAATAGCCAAATTTGCACTAAAGGAAAAAAAAAATCCAAATTTCCCCAATTTTTTTGGGTTAAAATTAATAATAAAATCCCCCCCCCCCCCCCCCCCCCCCCAAAGAACCTTATCCCAATTCCAAACGGTTTTTATTTAATTATATTCACCCAAATAGAAAAAATGTGAATTGAAATATCCCAATTGATGTTTTTTTTTGTTTTGACAATTGTGTTTTTTTTGGTTTTTTTTTTTGTTTTGAACCAAAATTTGAGAGCTTTTGGGAATTGATTTTTGATGTAAATTTGACTAATTTAGCCAATTTTTTGGTATCACAAAATTGAAAAGAAAAACCCTGGTCCCAATCACTTGCATCCAAATAATTGTAAAATATGGTTGCAAGTCATTGGGACTAGGGTGTCCACATTGCTTGCATTCATGTAATAGAAAAACATGAATTTGAAATTCCCAAGATTGATGTTTTTTGTTCCAGTTTTGTGGTGTAGACATAATGATGATAATTTTGAACAAAATTTAGTGAAAGTGGGCAATAAAGAAAGATATTAAAGTATGGTTTTTATGCACTTACTATAATAACATGGCAATTTAGAGTTTTTTTCTCTCAAAAATTGACAAAAATTTGAGGCAATTTTTTTCAATGAAAAATCCTTTGTACAATAGCTTGGACTCACTTTTTTTTAGGCTGAATTTTGGCTAAACTTCTCCAAAAAACAATCACCAACCACAATTGCTTGATCTGACGCACTAGAAAAAATATGAATTGAAAATCATCCCAATTGCTTGTCCCCATGTGTAGTGCCAAAATAAGAATTGAAATTATCTTAGACACTTAGTGCTCTTGTAAGTAGTAGTACTAAGTAATAACTACATGCAAAGAATAAATAAGTCATTTAAAATTTTTTAACAAAAAGATTTGAGTTTAAAAAACTTTTAAACATCTTTTCTCAAAGTTTTCGGGTTACAAAATTTTCTGTTGTAGTCGTCCTATGTTTGTGTGGACAATTGATTACTAGTAGTCCTATGTTGGAGGATGGTGATCGATCAATCGCCATTGAAGAGCATGATGTCGGGGACAAATGATGCTGATGAGTTGCTGATGCTTGTTACGGCCCATCCCATCAGACTTGTTTCTTGCATGTTGTATATGGGAATGGACAAAGTGTGTTAACTATATGCTTGTAAGATCTTAGGGTTAGGGTTACACTAAGTTAATGGTAGCCAAAAAACATAACTCATTTGCAAAGGTGGAGAGTGATGACCCACCCCCAATAAACAAAAGTGCAAAAAGACTTGATTAAAGGTTGATTAAAGTAGGGTCTTTAGGATTTTGTGATCTAAACTGTATTATTATTATTAATGATTATTATCACATTTGTTTTTTTTTTCCTTTCTAGTGAGGGAATAGAGAGTACTTTGTAAGTTGTGCAAGGAAGTACTATGTAGTGTAATGTACTATGTAGGCCTTTTTCAACACTGGGTAATTAATTACTAGGGTTAGGTCAAAAGTCAAGTCTACTAGCTAGTTGGGAGTTTTGGGGTTCAAATCAAAGTAATTAGTGAAAGTACATAGGAAAAAATTGGAGACAAAGATTGATTAACTATCAAGTAATTAGTCAAAGTACATAGGAAAAATTGGAGACGAAGATCATTGATTAACAATTTGTGATTATTAATGTTTTTATACAAACAATTATAAGCTGACTTGAACCCATACTAAGAGGGAAAACAAAGGTTTGAACCTTTGTGTGTTTGTACTTTTGTGAAAAGAATACTTTGAGAAAAGCATCCCATGTCTTTTTTACAACAACCCTAAAAAGATGGAGTAAGAGAGAGAACCTTTGAGCTATAGCTTGTGACTTATGAGTAGGGTGATGCCAAAGAGATGGAGTTAGTTCACCTGTAAAACTTGTCAATATACTTGACAGGGCACAGTAGCAGTTCCCGTAGTCCTAGTTAGTGCGCCAAACGAGAACATTAGGATGATGATGGCACCTCGGTTATAACTCTCCTCTAAACTTGTTGCAGGGACCTTACCCAATTATTAGGGTTTCAATATGTAGGTTTTCTTAACCTTCAGAAATTGACTCCAAAGCCATTTTTTTTAATTCACACTTTTTGAACCTGAATTTTCAAACCTCAAAGCATCAACTCTTACCATGGTTATCCGGTGAACTTAAGCTTTGCCTTAATCATCGTTAATTGTGTACCTAACAATGAACCAAGTGGGAAAACCGGCATCCTTGGCCCCAAAACAATTTTTAGGCTAGAAGGATGAGTTCAAGTGTAAAGCAAATTATAAGGATGATTATCAAGTTTGAAAATTCAGAAATAAAATATGAGTATAATTTTATCCAACACAAACCATGGTCAAAAATAGTCTTTTAAACCCTCCATTTGTAGGTTTTATTTATTTATTTGGAAAGATTTATTTTAGAGGCAAGGAAAATTTCTAAAAAACACCAAAAGACCTCAAGGTCTATGGGTTTCAAGGGGTGGGTGGAAGACTAATCAAGCCAAGGACAACACAAGCATGAAATGAAATGCCTTCTTGGTTTGTGTTGCTCTCTTTGCAAACCAAGGTTCATTAACTACCCTCCTAACCCATCGAGTTTATTTGTTCATTTTATCTTTATTAGTGTCAAACCCAAGGTTTTGTAGGTAGAAAATAATTTGGAAAATTGAGAAACCATAGGTACCACAATAGAGTAGAGGAACCGTATATCTACAAGTGACCTTCGAAATGAGACATTTTGTCAACATGGATAAAAGCAAATGTATTGACAATTTGGAGAACCATTAAATTTTGTCAACACCCAAAAGGCATTTCCCCCTAGAAATGGATAATTTGGTTGAATTGAAAACTTGCAAAAAATGAATTTGGAGAATACATATATGATGTCATTTGTTTTTTTGTCAACACCCCAAAAGTCACTTATTATAGAAATGGATAATTTGAATGAATTAAATTTAAAAAATAAATTGAAAGATACTAATATTCGACATCAACAACAAAAGACTAGACATAAATATGCAAGAGGGACGGGGAGTGAGGGTTTTGGGATAGAGGTTTTCAATATTTCCACAAAAATGACCAATGAGGGAAGTGTTGTTGTAATATGTGTATTGAAAAACATACATTGACTTTGTTTGTTGAAAGAGGATAAAAGTATGGGAAACCATGCTGGAACATGTTCCTTGAGGGAGTACTTAGTAAGTGTACAACTATACTTTGAAACTTTCACGTGGACCCGAGAGAGTGAGCTAATGATGGCAAAAATGATGATAACCCACCCAAAGGACATGACACGGTGACAAACAAATGAAGCTAAAATTTCCCATCACCTCCTCTCATTTCCTTTCCTTTCCTTCCCAAAAGCATTTGAATTTGAAAACTTTCCAAGTTTCCACCACTCATGAACGACAAAACCCCAACACTACGACTACTTACGCAATAAGCTACATAGGATTGGCCAACATCAAAGCAACCACAAACAATAAGTATTGCAAAACCCTAAACAAAACTCTAGACAAAACCCTAAGTTAGGTGTCGTGTTTTTCAACGATGGACAAATTTTCCTTTGAGGGAGATTCATGCACAACAAGTAGAAGTAGCATGGGAGTCACCTCCACGATATGAGTGAGTCTTGTATCTTACTTCAAATTGCATAACATGTTTGTTGAATAATCACACATACTAAATGTGTAATATCACATGATTTGCATCATGATGGGTTAGGAAGATGGATTCAGTTATAGTTAAACCTGTAATTCTCCCAATGCTAAGTTACATTTTGCCGTAGAGGAAATACAAGTAACTTAATTTAGTTCCCAGGTCAAGAAACCCAACTCTTGAACAATTTATAGGTAGGTCCCTATGCCCCCCCCCCCCCCCCCCCCCCCAACAACCATGTTTCTTGCCTTCACCTATCTTGACCTTTTGTTGCCAGCTTTTAGGGGAGGGGAAGAAGAAGAAGGGGTGATGAGAATGGGGGCCCTTTGGAGTGTCTTGGCTTGGCCTTTTTTTTTTGTTGCACTCCTTTTTTTTCTTTTTTTTTTAGCCTTTTAAAATTAATTTTAAGGGAAATTATTTTAAGGTACCAGGAATTTTCTAAACATGGAAACTTTTGGAGTGAGCAAGCAACATGTTTGTCAACATTATTGTGTCTACTGACATACCTATTGGCATGGTGTGAATATGGAATGCTCCAACAAAATTCATTGGAAATTTTTTTCTCTTAGGGAAGAAAAAATGAACTCTCATTTAGTTCTCTTTAGGTTTCTTTTAAAAACATTTGTTGGGTTTTCTCAAAAAGGAGCTAGGGGGACCCAACATGGATTACAAATGAAACCTGAAGCATTGTGCATCCTTTGGAAACATTTGGTACTTGGTTGTAAGGTTAGCATGGATTTATACCTTAGTTTTACAACCTTGTTTGTATAATTTGTTTATACATATATAGACAAAGGTTATAGCATAAGTGTAGAATATATATATACAAAATATATGAGGTCTACTATGAAGTAGGTTTGTGCCTAGTTTTGGTTGGGGGAAGCGCCTGTGTGACCAATGAGATTTTTTAGAATGAGGGCCTTTGAATTGTTTGAAGGAGTTCATTTCCATGAAAATGGCACTTCAGTGTTGTAATGGCCTCATAAGGTTGTGCCAAGTTGTGAAGAAGAAAAGAACCAAGGTTAATGAAATTGTGTGAATCCATCTCAATCTCTTTGAATTGTTTTAAAAGTTTTAAAAGAGTAGTAAGTGGCCTTAGTGAGCTAGTACTTGAATGTTTGCATGTGGCTCATGCAAAAGGCATGCAAAGTGCAAAAGATACTTTTACAAAAGAGTTTCTCAACTTTCTTTCAGCACATACTCCTAGCCTTACTATTATGGATTTTGGATGAAGAGAAGGCAAAAGGCAAACAAACCATTAAATTTGTTTTGTTTTGTGTAAGTAGCCTAACATATATATATATATATATACATTTTCAACTTTTAAAACTTGTTCTTCATACTTTTACTACCTTCTGGCACACATTATGAGCAAGGTTATGTTACAAGAGCATTTTATAGTTGACATACTGCAATGTGTCACTAAAAGCATCACCAACTCCAATGAACTGAGCATTGAATTAAATTGTTGCCTGTAGTACTGGGTTTGCTGTTTTTTTTCTGCTGCAAATGTTCTTAAGGAAACGTACTTTGCTTTTCTGGTGTAAAATCTCCGAAGATTGGGAGTTTCTGGCATCTCGTGACTCGTCTTCTTCTCCTTCTCCTCCTTCGTATTAGGTAGTCAGCTTTGACAAAATCCAGGTGCAACTTGGGTATGTGTGTTATGTGGTCCAAAATTGGGATGGGAGTGAGTCGCCTTCTTATTATTGGTTTTGTGCACATGGAACTAACCGACACACCCATTCCATATACTTTTTTTGGGCAAAAATGGAACCCATTATGTGTATGGGATAGGTTATTCTTTGTCTTCAAAACCCTTACAAACCATACCCCCTCTCCTATGACCTTCATATTACACAACATTGTAACAATGAACTTGATTATTTCTTACCACCACTACCTTATTTTGGGGGACAATACCATACCATTTGTGGCTTTTGGGCCCCTAATAAGACAATCACCAAATAATTATCACTTGTAGCTGAGTCTCTTTGAGGTTTCCAATATTCAATACACTTGCTTGCTAGGTCGTGATTGATGACCAAGCTTCTTGTTGTTGTAATGGCCATTATGCCGTTTGGTTCTAGATTGCACACGTTTTAACCTTTGTGAGATTGGAGACATGGTAACCCTATCAATAAGGGGTCTTTTTTTGAGGTGGGTTTTGTGTTCTTTGTGACTTCTCCCCTTGCTGGTTTTGTTGTGTTTGCAACTTTCCCTCATTGGTAAAATTACACATAGAGTCAGCCTTTCTATTAGATTCAATTTGTGACATGCTTTTCACAATCAAGAAGTTGATTAATTAGGCTAGCAAAGGGAAGCAATTTGAATTAGGATTGCACCCAAAAGACCAAGCATCTTTATACAAGTAAATATGCACCATGAATAAAAAGAAGAATTTTAAAACAAATAAATTTAGGTTTTGGATATTAAAAAATGCTAAAAGTAAATCAAGTTTCCAAGTTGAGTACCTAATTTGGAGAAGAAAACATATGACAACACTTTTTACTCATATAAGGAGGTAGCTATATAGCACACACCTTTGTACTACCCATTGATCATATTGGCCATTTCAAAGAGTACCCTTTCTTTGCACACTACCAAAGGTTATGATCAAAGGTGTTTAGTTTAGTTTAATGACTGTAGACTTTGGTGTTAATTTTCCAAATGCCTAAAAGAGTAGGCTAGTGCAACATGTAAGAATGACAATAATGTATATATTGTCTACCTATTCATAATGTAGTGAATTTCTTTCAATTATCTAAGATTTATGGCTAATTTTTTTTTATTTATCAAAGAGTTGGATGCATTTTGTTGAACATGAAAGTTAATTTATGTGAATATTTTGCATAACATATTAATAATCACTAAAAACACCAAGAAGGTAGATGATAACACATTTTGAATTGAATTTTGTGGTAGTCAGGCAAATGAGAAATGATTGAAACACGCTTTTCTTCAAGATGAAGTCTCAAACTCACAATATTGGTATTCCATTCCCTTGAAGTGCAAGCTCTCTCCTTGGACTTTGATCCCTCAAAAACCGAAGAACCCATGAGGTAGCTAGCTTGTTAGAGAATTTTCATACCAAAACAACCTTGCCAACCGAACAAGGTCAATTTGAAGTTTGATTCAAACTCCCTAGAAAATATAGTTTAAAAAAAAATGATATTAAAAAAAACTAAAAATCCCAGACTTGGTATTTTGGGGGGGGGGGGGAGATGGACAAGGTGAGGCTTCACAAAGAAGGTTTGTACACAATTGGGGGAAAAAGAGGGTGGAAAAACAAATCCCACCGTGTTTATACTACAAAACAAAAAATCCTTCAATCATTTTTGGTTTAAAAATTATTACGCCATCATATACCCAAAAGGGATGGACTAAAAACTTGGGTTACACTCCGACATTCATTCCTGAGCACCATTCGTGAGCACCACCATGAGAGTTCAAACGGATTTCATGAGTTGACCTAAAGACATGAATGGGTTCTTCGAATAAATTATTATGTAACAATGGTGGGATTTGAACTCAAGACCACTTGTGTGACAACCCACCACAAGGGCCACACCAATTCAACCAGGTCCCCCCCATACCCCCCTTGTTTAAGTAACATTACTATGATAAATCTTTATCCTTGTTCCACATGGATTTTTAACCTAAAAAAAATTAAAAAAATTATTAGGTTTTTTTGGGGAAGAAAAATGAATACAATGTTCTTGTTACGAGTGGGGAATTTTATTTTTCTTAAGAAGAGAATGGAAGAAAAGAAAAGAAAAGAAAAAAAAGTTCTTTCATATTTACTGAACATGTCCAGATATTTGTTTTTTTCTTGGAACCAAAAGCCAAACAGAAAATCCAAAACTCAATCAAAGGCAGAGTACATTCGATAAAGCCACTTACTAAAAACACCTCTCCCTACCCCCTGAAAAAGAAAAGAAAATATAAATAAATAAATAAATAAAATCTGAAAAAACCCTTAAAAAAAAGTCTACCAAATGCAAAGAGAGCGTGTTTTGAAAAAAAATTTAAAATTAAATAAATGGCCAGGCACCTAACAGCATATTCCATGACAGAAAAAGACCAGTAGCTAAGCTAAACAGGCAGGAAGGTAGGAAAAGTAGGCAGAAAGGGTAGGGTATCCGGGTATATGCTCTGCTAGGTAGGAAGTTGCTAAGCTAGAAAGGGTTGGAAGGCAGAAAGAGCACGAAAGAAACGGTAGGGTATCCGGGTATGTGCTCTACTAGGTAGGAAAGTGTTCAGACCGGTGGCTTAAGCTAGAAAGGGTGGGTAGGTAGCAAAAGCAGGAAGAAAGGGCAGTGTATTCCGGGTATATGCTCCACTAGGTTGGAAATTGTGAAGACCAGTAGCTTAAGCTAAAGAGAGTAGGTAGGTAGCAAAAGTAGGAAGAAAAGGTACTGTATACCGGGTATATTCTCTACTAGGTAGGAAAGTGTTAAGACCGGTGGGTTAAGCTAGATAGGGTTGGTAGGTAGCAAAAGTATGAAGAATGGGTAGGGCATAGGCAGTCTTAGGTAGGAAATTGGTTTTGGGAAGTAGGTAGGGAAAAGCACATGGTAGGTACAAACGGTGCTCCTAAGGGGAGAGAGAATGCGGCCTGGCAAGTCATCGTTGCAGTTGTCGTCGTTGCAGCGAGCGAGCGAGCGAGAGAGACAGACAGAGACAGAGAAAGAGTTCCTTCTCTTCTTTCCTTCAAAATCACTCGAGTGTTTCTTCTGCTGCTGGGTTGCTGCTCTTGTTGTTGTTGATGCCTTGTGATGTTGTTGGATGTTGGAAAGCAATCATGTGCTTTCTCATACCGCCAACAACTGCTTCCACTCCCACCCATTTTGAACTTGTGATCTTTTTTCTCTCATGATCATCACCAAGCAACAAACAAACAACCAGGCGGCGGCAGCAGCAGCAGCAGAAGAAGAAGAAGAGGAGGAAGAAGAAGAAAGCGGCATCCATTCGCATCATCATCATCATCATCATCATCAGCGGCTTCTGCCCACCCACCCATGCATCATGCTGTCTGTCTGTCTGTTTTTGAAACCTTGTGCTCTTAGCAGATAGATTGTCTACCCCCGGAACTCAAAAGCTTCCTTCATGGTTGCTGGGTGAGTGAGTATTTTCAGTGACAGACCCAGGTACGAGAAGAAGGAGAGAAACAACAAGAAGCAGCAGCAGAAGATTGTGTTTCTTTTCTCTGTTTCTGAAGGGAGAGAGAGAAGCTGTCCTGGTTGTGGGTTTGTTTTTGAGAAGTGGGTGGGTGGGTGGGTGGGAGAGAGTTGTTGATGAGGGAGATTTCTGGAAGATGCCAAACAACACATCGTTCTTCATATCTGATCAGTGGCCTGTTTGATCCCCGGCTGGTGGGAGGAGGTGGGGGGAGTGGAGAGGAATGAGTGATCGTCGTCCTGTTGGGTTTGTTCTGAGAGAAGAGTTGTTGTAACAGGAGCAAAGAGCAGCAACCAACAAGAGCAGCCACACCTGTTTGTCCTTCCTCATGTGTAAATTTTGTCTGGTTTCCGTCTGTGAATAGCTTTGGATCGTGAAATCGCGGTCTCGAGAACAAGCCATCAATCAGCATCGGATCCTGTACATCAATTTTGATTTTGGGTTTGCGTTCGGTTCGGAAGAGCGAGATCCGTGAGCACCCACCACGAATCCTCGGAAGAAGAAGAACAGAATGCCAGGGCTTCGTTACTACGAAGCACCAGGAGCAGCAGCAGCAGCGATCACTAGGGCGGCAGCAACATCCACATTCCACAGCGGCATGCACTTGCCTGCAACTGCGGGTGGATTGTCATGGGAATACCTTGCGGATTTGAGAAGTGTGCAACAGATGATGTCCATCGGAGCGGAAGAGTCGTCGTTGCCGTTCGTCTCCCACAGACACACGGCAGCAGCACGACCCCCGTATCAACAGCAGCAACAACAGCACTATCAACAGCAGCAGCAGCTCCCGGCGACTTGGATGTCATCGGCGTCGTCGCGAGGAGGAGGTAGCAGAGATCTTGGTCCGCAATCCACCAAACAGTTGCTACTCAACAACGGCAGCGGCATGGGTGTGACCACCACCAACTCCTCCTCCTCCTGCTGCATCGGAAGCAGCGAGAGCGACGATCTGGCAGCTATGGTGCACGACTTCATCGAGAACGACTCCGGCGATCTCATCGATCACAGCTGCTGCGACAGCGATTGCGGACCACCCAGCATCAAACTCTGTGAAAATCTGCAGGTAAAGCAGTAGTTCTTCTTCTTCTTCTTCCCCAATCCTCAACTGGCTTCAAACCCGTGCTCAGGATCCCAGCTCCTGAGAAAGAAAGAAAGAAATCCCTGGAAATCCCAATGGGTTGTTGTTGTTTTCCCCCAAATGGGTTGTTTCTGTTTTTCTTCCAATCGGTTGTTGTTTTTTGCAATAGGAGCAGCAGCTGAGAGGTAGAGAATGAATACTCAGTTTGTTGGGGTGTTGATTACTGATGATGATGGGATGATGCAGGCCCTGACAGCAGCCCATGGGCATCTAGAGCGGGAGCTTCTGGCAGATGTGAAGATGACGGTGCTCAACATCGATGAAGACACTGACTTGATTTGCAACCCTGAAGGTGGCAAGGAGTGTAAAGGAGGCTGCACCAAGCGCTTTGTTGTCAAGCATTTGAAAGCTCTAGGTTACAACTCTGCTGTCTGCAAGTCTCGGTGGCCAAGCTCTGGCAGAGTTCCTGGAGGTATGTAGGGTCATTCTTTCTTTCCCTACTCTTTCTTGGGTTTCCAACTCTTGACAAAACACGTGAGCACTATGGGTGCTGACTGGCTGGCTGACCCACTACTATTTGCAAGCTCAGTCAGTTGATGGATCATCATCCAAGCCATTGTAGCCTGAATCCATATTGATGTAGCTCAGATGACAAACATTGTTTCGTGCTGTTTCTTGAAGTTCAATTCTTGCAGAGCAGAGAGCTCTGGTGAAGATGGGACAAAAAGGATTCAGGTTGGCTTTCTCTTGAAAGGAAGCTGCAAGCAATTGCCCCTTGAAGAAGAAGAAGAAAAAGAAGAAGAAGCAGATGTGATGTGTGTATGCTTGTATCTCTCGGTAACTGGTGCTGTATGCTTGTTTCCTGATCATGATGGTCTTCTTGTGCATCTTTTTTTCTTCATGTGTGCAGGGGAATATGAGTATATTGATGTGGTGTTTGATGGAGAGGAATCTGAAGATGATGAAGAATCCTCGACAGACCGCTACATTTTAGACTTAGATTTCCAAGCGCAGTTTGAGATTGCGAGGCCAACACAGCAGTATGAAGCTGCATTGAAGTCATTGCCAACAATCTTTGTGGGTACAAGCTTGAAGCTGAAGCAGGTGCTGGAAATCATGTCAAATGCAGCAAAGATTTCATTGAAGCAGAATGCGATGCATCTTCCCCCATGGCGAACACTTGACTACATGAATGCCAAATGGTTCTCCAATTTTGAAAGGAAGAGCAGCAATGATCTTCTGGTGTCAGTACCATTCAAAGGACCATGTAGTAGTGGTGGTGGTGGTGGTAGTCGCCATCGTCTGCGCTGGAGAGACAACAACAATCATCATCGTTTTGCAGTCGTCCCCTTGGAAGCCAAGCTCTGTGGCGAACAACTGCGACGCACCAAAGCATCTCTTCTTGCTGAGGTGAAAGGTGCTGCTTTGTCTAATCTTCTTCCCCGTAGCAGCAGCAGCAGCAGCAGCCGCAGACGAAGCAGCAGCCAAGCTAACCTCATGTTGAAAGAGAAGCATTTTGTAATTGAGGCATCATCGATCCGCACCAAGATTTTTTAGAGAAAAAACCACGGCACTGTGCAACAAGAAAAAAAACAACCTGAAAAAAAAAAAAAACAAAGCAAAAGGTGAGCAGCTCTTGTGCGTAATCATCATAATATGTTTTTTTTTTTCCCCCCCTATGAAAGTGCAACAGCAGCTTCTTACTATGCCTGCTATTATCATGGCATGAAGTAAGCAATCAGTTGCATGATGCAACAAAAAAGCAAAAACCAGAGGCTTAGTGGGATCTTGAGATGAGAATGTGAAGCATCTTGAGAGAGGAGAAACATGTGGCTTAGTTAGGACTAAGCCTCCGGCTAGGAAAACACACAAAAAACTGTATTGAGATCATGAATCTTTTTTTTTCCCCTTCTTTTCTTTTTCCTCGGTTTAGTCGGAGAGATGTAAGAGTGGATTTGGTGTTTGCATAAGAAGAGACCAACCAACCGTCTTCTAGAATCTTTTGTGCATAGTTTTGAAAGAGGGAGTTTTCTTTCTCTATCAGATCTGGAAAATGGGAAAAAAAAAAAAAAAACCGTTCCCAAAAAAAAATGTGCCACACCTACCATGTATAGATAGATGGATAAAAGACCCAAAGCAGGTGACCTCCAGGACCGGAAGAAAAAGGAACTATTTTATACACTCAATTTTAAGACAAAATTCTTTTTGCACTTTTTTGTGATCAGTAAACTGGTTTGTGCCAAAGGATTCTGAACTCAATTTTTCACATCATATTTTGAATGTTTGTAATTTTGTGAAGAATCTCTGAATTACTTCTAGAGTACCAACCTATCAGCTTCAAATTTTGGTGTACACATCATGGTTTGCTTCTTATACTCCAGTTTTCAGTTCTGACATGAAATACTTGGTGCAGTTTATATCATAGTTCTTGTTGGTGTTGGTTTTGGACTTTTGGGAACTAACAAAAGTAGTTTGTTGCCTTTGTAGTGTTGATTATCAAAGTTTATGTGCAATCTCATAATACAAGTGTTGGGCCTGTTCTTTCTTGTTTGAGTATTTTGACAGCTTTACTCTCTTCAACCTCTTTTCCCCCCGGCCTTGCTCTTGTGATTTTTCACCTTATAATCACCTCACCACTGATTGTCCCAAGTATTAAATTGTGGGAAATTATACAATGCAATTGTTGGGTGTTTATCAAAACATGGGATTGAAAACTCCAAAAAATGCTCTTGGTGTTTGCAACTTGATTTTCACACCTATTCTGAAGACTAGATTTCTAATCCATGGGTTGCAGAAATGGTGAAGAGCAAAATACAGAGTCAGAGAAGAGCAAAGCAAGGTTATGATTTCCTTTCCACAGATGGAGATGCAAGGCTACATAGATGTTTGATGGCACTTTTCTGCCTGGCATGAAGGTCATCACACTGTTAGTAGCTTGAAGGTTCATTACCATTGTTTTTGTGAGCATTGGATTTCGTGTGGTTTTGTATTTTTGAATATGACATTTGTTGTTAAGATAGTGTTGTGGTAGATGATTGTAAACATTCACTCAAGTACTGCTTTGCAGTTTTGAGTGACATGTAACAATTTGTCAATGGCCTCATAATAACTTCATTGCAAGAAGCATTCCTACCTTTTGAATCTTACAAACTCCTGGGTTTTGTTATTGCTCCTTTACATCTGATTCCAAACACTTGGACACAGGTAATGTCAGTAACTGGAATCACTTTTGAGTCCTAGAAAGCCAAAATGTCTGAAGGTTGCTGCAGAGTTAGAGTGCTACAGCTTACAAACTACTGTGTTTTTGCACACACAAGATCATTTTACTTATCAACAGGACACAAAAGGAAGCCTGAAAACAACACTGCATATTCATTTTCCCTTGGCTTGGCATGCACACAATGCTGTCGGTTATATCACACCTAAAAAAATTTAGTGTTGTGAACTAATCTTCTAGAGATGGAAAAGAAAAGGCAAAAGGTGCAAGAAGGCATTGGCATCCCACATATAGCAGTTTGGTTCATAAGTGCAATTTGAATTTGGAGCAACGATAACACCCATTGCAGCCAAGTGCAGAGGTCGGTCACCCAAGGATTGAGGCTGCAAACAACTACAGAGAATTGTCAGTGCATGTAGCTAGCTTCAGGAAACAATGGGTATGGAAAATCTCTTAGGTTCCTATTTTTGAAAAAAGAAACTCCTGCCAAAGATTACAATGCACAAAAAACCTTCAGGAGCCATTGACAATCAATCAAGAAATACAACTCTTAATATATATCACAGACAAGCCAGGGCTGCTGAAGATGACCCAATCATCCGACCAATACCTCTAGAAAGTTGCTGATGAGAAGCAAATTCATCAACAAACAACTCACAAGACTTTGCTTTGTCCACGAAACGGCAGTTGCAAACCCTAAACCCTAAACCTCATGCGTCCTTCTTTTCGGATACTCTTGTATGACAAGAGATCAAGAGATTGAGGTCAAGCAACTAAAAGCAAGCGACAAGCAGCAGCAGCAAGAATCCATCAGTATGTACATGGGATGTACTTTGCGTGTTGCATGTATGTGTTTTGTGAAGAAGAAGAGCAGTAGGAGGTAGAAGGGAAAACACACGCTGTTTTGTCGTCTGTCTGTCTGCAAGAAAGTTACATCTGTCGGAGAGGGTTTGAACGCAGATGCAAAGGGAAGAGGAGGAGGATGCGAAGAATGGCCACAACAGAGGAGAGCAAGAGAAGAAGCAGCATGATGAAGAGGAAGAGGAGCAGGCGGAGGAGGAAGAGGAGGAGACCGAGTATGTTGTCCTAGATCTGGACGAGGTGTTCAATGGAGCTGCTGTTCCTGCCAACTGTCCTTATACTCTTACTGTAAGTCTTGTGAGTTTTTCTCAACTTTTGAGCTTCTTCTTGCATGATGGAATCCTGGCCCAGCAATGATTCAAAGTGTGGAAACCTGGAAGCTTTGCAACTCCTTGGAGGGGAAGGAAGAAGAAGCTTCATCAGAAAACCTGGATGTGTGCATATGTGATGATGATGATGAGGAGGTTGTTGTTGACTGCTGTAATCTCTGAAGAAGAGATACACAAGAGTCATTAGGTTTTGTCAACAAGCATTGATGACAACACCTTCTTCCTCAAATCACCTTAGGTTTTTTTCAATTCTTGCTGTATTTCAGGGTCTGGACACAATGGCTCCAGTTCTTACACTCGGGAATGGCTTGAGGCTGGTGAGCACACAACAAACTGCAGGTCTACATTGTGTTTGGTTGTTGCAAGGATATCTTTTTTGCTGTATAGTAATAGTGGATCTCAACATGAACAGGAAAGTCATTGGTTCCTCTCTGCATGTTGGTTTGTGAACAGATTGGTGAATATGAGGAAACCATGGGTTCCGTTCTCATTTTCTCTGAGAGTGGTGTGTTCCCTGTCACCTTCTTCCTATGCTGATCTTTTTCTCTCTAGTGTTTGCAAGAAATTTGCACTTTTTTCCGCTTTTTGGGTCAATCCTAATTTGATTCAATCCAGTTCAAACAAAAATCAATCTTTTCTGTAGTAGCCAATCTCAGAAAGAATGGTGGCCCTCACTTGGCTTTGCATGGAAATGCCCATTCTTTGTAAGACAACTTTTGCAGTGCAGTTTTATTGTCAGACCCCACTGTAGTAGTAGTAGTAGTAGCAGTAGAGAACACATTATTATACTTACAGTAATTTATAGGTGAGAAAACTGTTATCAGTGGTTTTCCAGAGTGCAGTTTTGACTGGTACAGAGTCTGTGGTTCCCTGATGTTGAATGTAGAAGACACTGCAACACAGGAGCACAATGATGAAAGAGATTTTCCAACACCAATTGACCCTGATACAAGACTCAAAGAGGTGAAAAAGAGGGTACAGAGTGTGTGCAAGCTGGAACGGAGATTGAAGTTTCGAGTCATGCAAAGTGGTATCTGAGGAGTGAAACCAGCTGGAAGAACTTTGTGAGAATTCCCCCTTGCTATTGGGGGGATGTTCACAAGATGCCAGGAGGATTACCACCATCTGACAGATCCACACACCTATCTAATGGCACAAAGATATCATTGCTCACATTTCAACAACCAGGTATGATTTGTACACACAAGAGTCTTTCTGGTTAACTGTGATCTCTACAACAACATTGCTAGTGCATCACAGGAGAGAGAGACAGAGACGCACACAAATGTAAACACAAGGCACTGGACAGTGAACACATTATTACTATGACTTTATGGTTTAGGTTTAGACTTTGTCTGATTATCATTGTGATCAAATGGCAATCTTGTAAAGCAGGAGCAGAGATATTGCGTGTTCTTCCATTCATTGGACTCTGGATTAACCACCCACATCCTGTGTGTGTCTCAGTGGCAAGCAAAAGAAAGTATCATTGCGGCTGAGCTATATTGTGAGCTCAGGATGCTTATAAAGATGCACATAGCATAGTAATACAAGGATTTACTTGATTAGCTTTGAAGGAAGGATTCTGCTTACTCGGCTTGATTGTCATTGCATTGTATTGCAACCAGTTGCATGGTATTTCAAAGCTTATGATGCAAGAGATGTCAAGCTTGGACAACAAGATTGATTCTAAGCAGGACGAATGATGAGAAGTGCCCAGTATCTGGAAGAAATGCATCGGTAGATGGGAAATTGGTGGTGGTTTTTCAATGACTTCTTGGGTTTCAGCTCAACATGATCAAATAGTCTCTCCTGACAGACTTTACAAAAACTTTCTGTGGGCAGGAGAGCAACCTTTGAATGCAGGTGAGATTGAAAAGATTTTTGCAACACAGTCGTTGTGTGTATATTGCAGTATATTGTATCCATAGATTCTATCATTGATTCATGCAGTTCTTTCTTCACCAGTACAAGCAGAATTTTATTTGTCATAATTGGGGGCACTCATTGTTGGAGGATGAAATTACCATCTAAATAAAAAAATAATTACCATAAAATTTAACTAACTACTGACATCTCCTGCTCCCAACAGTGGGTGTGGATAAGTATATAATAGTCTGCCCAAAAGTTTGAGCAAACTATTCTGCAAAATATGCATCCTGAGTTTCTGTCACATTTATGCAAGGAATGGGAGGACACATTCATGATGTTTAACTAGCATACAAGAGTAGCATACTATATAATGCTTTTTGAATACCATATCTTGGCATATGTTAGGCAGGGTCAACAACACAACTTAGGTAGGAAAAACCTCACTACAACATGTGAACTTGGAAGAGACAAGTGGTAGCTGCTGATTTGTTTGCACAATGAGATATGGCACTAATGGAAACCTGAAACTTGTTTTCTCTATAGAGAAGTACATTTGTATTTACAGTTAAGTTTCTGCAACCTAGAAAAGGACATAGAAAAATTGCTTTCCTGCAAATGGTCTGCACCTCTCAAAATTGTTGGTGAGAATCATTCATCAGCCATGGCCAATTCTAGGGCATAGTCATCCCTTTCCTGAAAATCATGCACCAAACCACAAACTAGATGAGCTTCCAACAATGCAACTTCCCATTCTGTGTACTGGGGTGGGGTTTCTGGTGGTATGTTTTGTATTTGTCTCACTTCCAATCAGTTTGTAATCAGTGACTCTCACACTGGCTTGAGATTTCTAGCAGGATCTTGAGAAATTTCAGTACCACTTCAAACTAGGAACAGATTTTGGTGGCATAAGTGGATTTGTGCTTACCAAAGGGCCTCTTGCAAAGTATTGACCAAACTGAAGCCAATAAACCTGTGGTGCATACCCATCAGATCAACCATTAACAAGCCAACTGAACACAAATCTGAGACCAAGGCCATGAAGTTCAACTGTATACTTTAGTTCATTATAATTATGTGTAGGCTAGTATAACGCTGCACCATCATGTAAGCAATAAATGGTAAAGTTCTAGTTGTATATTTGTATGGGACTAATGCAGTATGTGCACTTGTGAGGTTTGGATTGGAGTACTAATTACCTCATCCTCATCTTGGGTTTCAACTTCAATATCAGAAAGGGGGAAGCCAACACAAAGCAGACCATAGCCCTGCTTCCCACAGCAATTGATCAGAAACTCAAAAGTGTTATTGCTAGAGAAAAGGACATAAGCTGAAAAATGTCACACAAGCAAATATCTTACCATCCTTATCTCTACAATATGTAACCAACTCCTACAAAGTGCTCCTGAATATGATTTTCAGTTGATTCTCTTTCTATATTCCCACATGCATGCTTATGAACTTCAAAACCAGGAGGGAGATAAGAGCAGAGAGAGAGAGAGTGAAATGCAGCACACCTTTGCCTTGAGTTCAGCAGATATGCCAAGAGCTTCAGGTTGGTACAATTGCCCTGATTTCACCCTCACTGCACAAGCTGTGCAACAACCTGGTACAGATGGCCACATACACACCCCTCTGGTTGTGAACAAATTAGAGATGTATAATCCAGAGCACAAGTTAAGGGTACTGTAAACATGATAGCAACTGTATTACATTAGTGTGATAAACTTTCGATACTTCAGAGAAGAAACTCTTTGAGGTAATAACCTCTTCAGCCACATAAACACCAAAGAAGTCTTGACCAAGTTCTCATATTAAACATTCAGGAATCCAACCGTGTCTGCATGAGAATGGCAAGCTGATTTGTTGATCCTCTGCAGTATGAAGAACGTACTGATCCTGCATCAAAGCCCCCTCTCTCCCACCCTCAGTCATGTGCACCGAACTCTCCACCAAACCCCTTACCCAACAATTGACATATTTTAGTGTCTCTACAAGAAGAGAAAGATCTGCAGGTCTGGGCCTCTCATGACAGAGGATGATTGAACTGAGAAAAATTTGAGCATGAAAGTAGTGGGTAGGATTTGTGGTTTGCTTGCAAAGATGAAGGTAGAAATCTTTGCTCCAGCACTGAACTTTGGTTCTGCATGTACAGAGACACACACCTAACCCTAAAAACCTTGCTGCCTTCAGAGTTATAACCAAACCAAATAGCACACAATCACTGCACAGGACTACACATTCCTCCCAATCATCCAGAAACAGGCAAAACAAGCCCATAAAAAGTCATTGCAAGAAACAGAGAGTGTACAGAAAGCTCCACAATTTCTCAAACTTAATATTGAGGTGACCATAGCACCATTTTCTTCTGATAATTTCTTCACTCATTCCAGTGAGCTTGATCATTCCCATTCTTCTCCATTTGCATTTGGTCAATCTTTCCTCATGTGGACAAAACCCATCAGTTCATATGAAAGTTTATGCCACCACCATGATCCATCTCTGTTTTTGTTCTTTCTCAGTTACCTCCCAATTGATAGGGCTATGGTGGTATGCTGTGGCACAGGGTAATCACATCACTGAGCTTACAGAAAGCCCATTCTGTGCTTTTCCGAACTTGACTGAACTTGATGCAAGTATATTCATTTACACAGCAAAACAAACTGCAACCTGCATAGTTGTTTTCACAACTCAGACTTTTTCTTCTAGGCAGAATTGCATTGTTGAACACAGGGTTGATAGGAGGCAGTGGGAAGGATGTAGGATCCCATCACCGGTGTGTTATCTATCTACAGTTGGTAGAATTTGTGTATCTATGTTGTGCATGTAAGAGAAAAAAAAAAATAGGAGAAAGGGAAAAAGAAAACCTAAAAAACCCTAATGGGAGGATTCATAAAGAAACAAGGGCAAACACATGCAAGCACGAGGAATAGAGATAGCTATAGCTTTGGTCGACTCAGGGGAAAAAAAAAAAAACTGACAAGAAGCCACTGCACCTGGGGAACTGGAAAGCGATGAGTGACACCGCGCTGACGGTCGACAACGGTCACAGTGTGCACAGGCACTTCATACCAATCAGAAGGATCGTCGATATCGATTTTGGCAAGACTCTCCACTGTCTCCTGCACATGATTCCCAGCAGCTGCTATTCCTCGGACATTCTGCTCTTGAACGTGCATCTTGGCCACATTCCTGTGCAGCGAGGCCGCTACTGGCACCATGGTCATCCGTGATGGAACTCGCAAGCTCAAGGCGGTGAGCGCAGTCGTCGTCGCCATAGCTACAAAAACAAATACACACACAAATTGAAAGAGCACTGCAAAACTCTAAATCCCTTTCTCTCTCTCTCTCTCTCTCTCTCTCTCAGCACTGCAAAACCCTAAACTCCCTTTTCTGTCTCTGAGCACTGCAAAACCCTAAATCCCTGTCTCTTCTCTCTTGTATTTGGTGATTTGGGTGACCCTGGGTTTTGAAGGGTGGGTTCATGCCCTCGAAATCTGCAATAGATCAGTACTAGGTACATATAGAGGGCCCTCCACTTGGAGAATCAAAATAAATGAGCCAGTAAGACTAAAGATAATGTATTTGGCCCTCTATTTAGATCAAGCCTAAAGAACATGTATTTGGCCTTCTAGGTATTTAGGAAACAAAAAATTGAAGCCTAAAAGATAATGTATTTGGTGTTCTAGGTATTTAGGAAAACAAAGATTGAAGCCTAAAAGTTAATGCACTTGGCCCTCTATTTAGATAAAGATATTGGAGCCTTAAAAACATGTATTTTGGCCCTTTATTTACAAAACTAATTCAAGTCTAAAGGTAATAATAATGTATTTTGGCCCTCTATTTTGATTCCCTGAAGAGACTTTAAACTTATTTTAAGGAGACTCTTCCCACTCCCACTCTTTCCATCACCCTACATGAGATGAGTCAGCTAGTGGATGCCCAAGTTAATGACTGGGAGAAGTGATATCCATACTAGCAAGAAAAATCTGCCCAAATCCATCAAGTGATTTTTATAGCTTTTTTTCCCCTCAAAATGTGACAATTTTTTTGGAGAAAAATTTCAAAAAGTTCCATTGACCATGTTGCTTTGGATTCTATTTATTTATTTATTTATTTTCACAAAATGACAAATTCTTGCCACCGAAAAAGAAGAAAAAGAAGGGGTAATGAGCAAGATCCCAATCTGACTTTGCAAAGAGTGGAGCCACTTCAACATGTGAAAGATATTGATGAAATGTTGTGACCCAAGGTTTTTTTTCTATTTGCCTGTCCCGGATTTTTTGGTGATATGGGTGAAATCTATTCCCAAGAAGAATAGAAGGTGCATGAAGAGAAGTGTGATTCTATTTTTTTGGCCCATGATGGTACCAGCTACAATTAGGGTAAGTTGGCTGGTGTCTGAATGAATAGTAGCTCATTGTTCTCTGAATTCTTGGGGAGTGAAGGAATCACAATGGTTTCCAAACAGAATTTGTAGCTTATGTCTTGATGCATCCAACTCAACTTGAATTGTTGAAATCCACTGAGAAATGCGCAAGATATGAACATTCAAAGTTTTTGGGGGTGAGGGCAAGGGTTCAATCAAACTGAAAAATCTCAAAACACATGAAAAAAACCCTACCAACATGAATAGGCCTTTTCTCTCTCATACCCAATGAGCCAACAACTGGCAACTGTCCAACACCTACCCATCATCAAACACCATGAGCATGCAAACTGAACATTTTTTATTAAATAAATGTTCACATTTGTGGGTGTGATTTTGATTTAAACTAAAATTAAATAGAAAATCAATGGACATGAACATAACTATGTTTGTTAAACTTTAAAATTCATAATGCATATCTTTGGCATCAAAAAATTGTGGGCATGGTATTTGCTTTTTTTCAAAAACTTTTGTTTTGTGCACTCATGCCCTAAAGCCTCTTTTCTCTTCACATCTTATCATGTGAGAATTTTGTCAAAGTTTTCTCTCTCTCGTTACGGTGATCATAAAGTAGCTCTGTAACAAGTTTTTAACTTTAGGGTTATGAGTGTGAATAGAAAGGGGTTTTAAGGTTTTTCAAGGAAGCATGTTTTTTTTTGTTGGCAACTGGGAGTGTTTGCTCTCAACATTGTGGAAACAAGGAGGATCACTGAATGGAGATGCAGTGGTGTTTGATAGATCTTTGTGTCGTTTTCTTTTGTTTGGTATGTGCATGTTGTTGTTGGACGTAGGACGACTTTGTGGCAAGGGAGTTGCCAAGTGAAGTGTGCTCAGCGAAAATCTCACGATGCAACGGTGGAAAGGTGTGTAACAGTGTAAATAGATAGTGTGATTTTTGGCTTTTAGTTTCAGTGAGGTTGTGGAAGATTGGTTTTTAAATCTTTGTTTTGAATGCAAGTACAAGAAAATCCACTACGCAATGTACTTAGGGAGGCAGAGTTTCTATCTAAGGGTTGGTTTTGATGGTTTAGGATGAAGGGGATGATGAGAAGTTTTAAAGGCCTCAAAAGCGGCAAAAAACTCTTCTCAAAGTGTGTGTTTGGGTTGATTTGTATTTAGGTTTTGTTAGCTTGCATTTCATGAAAGAGTACCCTGATTTTTGGGAACTTTAAAAAATTGCAACAATCCCTTGAAGTTACGAGGTCAATTATACAAAGGAAGATTGTGCTTCTTTGTAAGACTTTTGAAACAATCATTAGGGGAAGTGGATATGTGTTATCTTCCTATTTTTATGTTTTGCCAAGTGGAAGGATGGTGTTAGGAACATTGGATTATGTGATATGTGTGGGTCTAAAGACTTGAAAAGAAGAGAAAGGCAAATGGGCTCAAGAGAGAGAGATTAAATCGACTTGACCTCTTAGAAACCTTAAGCCTCTCTTTGATGAAGAAGTGAATGTCTTATGTGGTTACTAGACAGGATTTAGGTGGTTTTTGGCTCATGCCAATGTGAAACTCTGATAATGTATTTGCCATTCAATATGTATATGATTTGTATTATGTTTGTTTTGCACCCTATTTTTTTTGTCACAGTTGAACATTGCTAGAAAATGCAAATTTTGTCTTTATTTTCTTAATGTTGGTGCTCTTATTCATGAATAACTCTTCTTCCTTTGGTCAAACTTGATGTTTTTTTTTTATTCATGGCTAAATGCAGCTATTAATCAATTGTCTTCCTCTTCTTAATGTTGGTGAACTCTTGTTCACAAAGCTTTTCCTTTTCCTAGTGTTGGTGAACTCCTACTCATGATACACTTATTCTTAGTTCCTAATTGAACTTAGTTGTCGATTATTTTCCTTGTCTTAATGTTGGTCAACTTTTATTTATGAAGTTTTTTTCCAAGTTTTTGGTCAAACTTATATGTTGATCTAATCATCTTTTCTTTGGTGTTGGTGTTCTTATTCATGGAGTATTTTTCCTTGGTTCATAGTCAAATTTAGTTGTTGACTTGATCTTTTTCTTCTTCTTAATATTGGTGAACTTTTCGTTTTGGTGTTCTTTTTCATAAAGTTCTTCTTATTGGTTGAATTCTTATTAATAATTTGAACTCTTCCTCTTCCTAGTGTTAGTGTTCTTATTCATGAATGTCGCAACCTTAATTTTGGGCTCACAACCAAGGCAAAGGGTTACAAGGTTGCGAGCCAAGGGGGAAGCCCGGGAGTCATGTTGCATGTTCCCATGAGTGTAAAAGAGTGTGAGGGAATAGACCTTCACACTCCCAAAAGAACTCCCACTTTAGAAATTAGACTCCCGGTGGACTCCAAAATGTTCAGAGAACGATTGCAGGGGTCAAAACCCAATGGATTAAGGAGTCCTTTATATCATTGGAAAGATTAAAAAACTTAAATGTCTAAAATGGGCTTGCATGACCCATGTGAACATCTTTGCTTTAGATCTCATCTCAATTCGAGGTCTGCACACAAAGTATGGGCCCCCAAAGTCACGAGAGTCTTGACTATGGAAATTTCAAGATGTGCACTTGTGAATCCCGGGACAAAATGTCATTTGGATGTGGGCCTCGTGGAGAGGCACAAAGTATATTATAAGGGGGAAGGTGGTGGCTTCTCCCAAGTTCGAATTGAGGTGAGTTTTGTGAGACCGAATTGCCCGTGGCTCGTCTTAGCACCAAAAGTGCTCTTATTATGCACTACCATTTTGTGTTGGTTTTGTACAAGTCCGTGTGAGTAGTTCATGTTTGTCATTTTTCCTAGTCCCATATCGGAGCTCCAACATGCCTTTCTACCCCTCCAAAATGCTACAAGCCAGGGAGTGTGCCTCGACTCCTTACTTTTCCGTTATTTTCAGTTTGGACTCACATTTGAATCCCTTAAGGAGTTGGGAGCGTGTCAATGAAGCTTTTATTTTCAATTTGATCTTTGTTACTAATTTGATTTTTTTTTTCTTGGTTTTGGTGTTCCTACTCATGATGTTTTTTTTCTTAATTCAATCCTTGTTCTACACTTCATGTAGTCTAGTTGTAACATGCCTTCACCTTCACCTTTTTTTTCGTGCTTGTTATTTCACCTTTCGTTGAACTATTGTTGTATTTCCCAAATTCCAACCCATATATTTGAATGAATTTGCTTAGTCATTTGTTCATAAATTATTGTGAAAGAAATCAATTGCCTTTCTTACATTTGTTATAAACCAATTTGATAGAAAGTTTGGCCTATGGTGTTTTACAACTTTTATTTGAATTGTGCATTATGTCATAAACAAATTTTTAGTTGTTATTTTGGCTACCTTATTTTCTTTCTCGTTTGTTTAGTTTCATTTGCTATGGTTTTATTTGTTGTTTTTTCAAAAAGATTATCAAATATTATGTAGAAATCACAACATGTGATTATGAATAGTTTATTAAAAATTCTTTTCGTTTAATATATATTGCATGTAAATGTCTACTAATAACAAGTTGTAAAAGCTCATTGCTTCTTAGGTTAGATTTTCTAAAATATGAATTTCTTGTTTTAGGTTAACATTATAATCATCTAGGTTGACAACATGTTCCCCTTTTTCAATTGCCATAGTAGTAGGGCTACTATGCATATCCACATAATAATATTATTGTAAATCTAATTCAATTATAAGATTACAACTAACATATAAACTAGGAATTAATCCCATCATTCTAACCATATGTTTATGATTAATGTGCTATTAATGTTTAGAGCAATACAATTTACTATTTTACTTGTATTAGTCTTATGAAACATTTTAATTGCTAGTGTTCATAGTTGCATATATGATTCGACTTTCACAATTTCAAAATTTTGTCATACATATGATTACAATGTGTGATTAATATAAGTTTAGATGAAAACATTGATGAAATATGAACATATGTCATCCATTATGGGTGGCATCCATTGATGGTTGATAACTAAATTACTTTTGTAACTATATTTGCAACTATGCATAATTGATTAAACGATACATGACATTTTGTTATTGTAATTCAAAATGTACAAATTAATTTATTGACTCATATGTTATTACAAAAGGCTACTATAACCTAGTAGGTAAATTAGGCTAAGTAAGCTTAATAGGTTAAGTTAAACTAAGTAGGCTTATGTATGTTGGTAGTAGTGTTTAATTTACATGTTTAAATAATTGGCCTAAATTATCTATAGGTAATAGTAAGATAATTTGTTAAATTTAACTTGAAAAGCATATTCAAGAAGTGCGATTGTTGGAAATGATTAAAGTGGTGCTAGAATGAGTTGTGTTCTAGGAAAAATCAAAATATGTAATTTTGGTGAGAACCCAAAGTGTTCAAGTTGTAAGGAAAGACAATTTGTTAAATTTAACTTGAAAAGCGTATTCAAGAAGTGAGATTGTTGGAAACGATTAAAGTGGTGCTAGATTGAGTTGTGTTATGGGAGAAATCAAAATATGTAATTTTGGTGAAAACCCAAAGTGTTCAAGTTGTAAGGAAAGACCAAGGTGAGTTGTTAGTTTGACTACTCCTAAAACAATATTGTGTTAGGATTGTTTAGTTGTTGTTGAACATTTTTGTGCATTGCAAGTTTGTGTTCATTGATTCTATATTGCATGCCTCTTAATGTGATAGCTAAATACTTTGTTTATGTTGTTAACATTATTCTAAAAAATCTCTCCAGAGATACATATGAGCTTGTGTGTTTCCAAACCTTCTTTAAATATGGTCTACAATGATTCTTATGATGTCTAAAATGAGTCCCATGATTAGATGTTACTTTTCTCTTGTTGATCGAAATTTTAAAAATATTTGTCCAAAAAACACCAATAACCAAGGGTTAAAGGCCCCATCCTCTCATGGAACACTAAATTTAAGCTCAAAACACGATAGTTGACAACTCATCACCAAACATACCCATACACAAGAGATCTCAAGATTTTGTTTTTTGGGATTCACACACACCCATGGTTGAACACAAAAAACTACAAAATAATCAACATTTTAATTTTTTTTGAATGCATACTTTCATCCAAGCATTTGATCTTAGGCATGCAGGCAAACACTAGTGCAATTGTGCACAATTGTTGACTGACTACATCCAAAATAGCTAGTGCATCCAATTACCGGATGATATTCAAACATGAGCCAACTTTACCCTACCCTCAATGTTTTCTCTTTGGTTCCAATTTTGTGTTGTTGATGAATTGGTGATCATTCATAAGTCTATTTAGCCATACTTGACAATATTCAAAATGTGAAAGTAGAAAATCTTAAGCACCCTTTCATTTTTAGTCAATTGTGGTGATTTTTGGGCAATTTTCTTTTCCAAAAATAGGGAATTTAGAACATAACATTCCTTTAAAGAAAATGTTTTTAGGGAAATAGTGATATTAGCCCCCAAAAAAGTCACTGATTACCCCATTAGTGCAAGTGGTCCCCAGTGTAACTTGTTTGTGCTAGAAAGCAGCTGTGGATCTAATGAACCTAGCTAACAAATCCCATCAATTTTTTGAAAATGGAGTTGACATTGCCTCTGCACTATCTATTAACTGGATCAACACAAGGTGTAAGAGAAGAGTTGATTGAAGTGTTGGTTAATTGTTGCTAATGCTTACTTTGTGAACTCTTCTTCCTCATATGGGCATGCTATCAAATATTTTGCCAAAAAGACTTCAAGAAAATATGTAACCCAGGAATTTTTTTGTGTAACAGGGGTGCATGCCCATTTGTTGGACAGGCTACCCTAGCAAACATTGTAGAGGAGATGATGAGAAGAACCTCAGCAATTGGGTTTTGAGCAAGCAAAAGCTCCTTGAGGAGAGGTAACGATGCTATCACAGGTCCTGGCCACTCCAAAAACTTGTTGCTTGGTAGTTTCAACCTGGACTTCTTCAAATGGAAATAGATCAAGAAATAACCAAAAGATACTCAAGACGGTCTTTGACCAGTTTTCTCAGTGAGGCCATCATCCCTATTCCACATCAATCCATGCAAATCCTGTTGCACAAATTAGTTCTTGTACCCAACAATCTAAAACTTGCTTTCGGATGAGCCAATCGGTTCCCAAAATGACATCAAAATCCAGGTCTAAAATCATCATATGACAATAATAGAGGGCCTTGCATCCTCTGAGGAATTAAGGAATGTGGGTACACTACTGAGCTCAAAAGGGAGCCCTGACAAGTTGTTAGATAGATCCAGGAGTGAGAGATGCAAAGTGCACACTCCCTTTGGAATCCACATTCCAAGAGCTTTATCTGACAAACCTGAAAAAGAGTTCAGTGAGGGCAGAGCAGCCAGCCATCAGAGCAAGTATTGAGGAAATTCTTGTCATGAACCGACAAGAGTGAAAAATCAACAACTCTATCCCAGAAAAACAAAAATCATGAAAAGATAGCAAATTCTGATGCGCAACAACAAATAGATACACAAACTCTACCAACTCTAGACACACACCACAGATGGGATCCTACATCCTACCCACTGCCTTGTATCAACCCTTTGTTCAGCAATTTAATTCTGCCTAAAAGAATAAGTCTGAGTTGTGAAAACAACAACACAGATCCAATCTCTGGAGCTCCACCATCTGACAGAAAAGTTCACCATGTGTTTGGTAAGCCTTTGTCCAGTCGCTTGCATCAGTTTAGATTGTGACACTGAAAACTTTTGATCAATCTCTTCCTACAACTCACAGAATGTAAACTATGACTGCAGAATGGGCACAGACTCAAAGAAACAAAGAACTGAATTGAGTTGGTTGCCAATTTCAAGATATGGAACCTAGTACTCAAGCAGGCAGGAAACCAGTTACTTCCCACCA
This sequence comes from Sphagnum tenellum, assembly GCA_963921925.1. Classification (NCBI taxonomy): domain Eukaryota; kingdom Viridiplantae; phylum Streptophyta; class Sphagnopsida; order Sphagnales; family Sphagnaceae; genus Sphagnum; species Sphagnum tenellum. Next base: position 18,716,102 of record OY998145.1, read on the forward strand.
CTTGTCATCCAGACTGTTGTCATCCAGCAGATGGTAGATTCAGGGTGGAATCTCCCTTTCAAGAGAAAAAATCCAAGACAACTCTTGATCAGTAAGATGCCTTTGAAATTAGATTGTGGGTTCCCAAAAAAAACCAACAGGTTGTGCTCTCTTCTTCTTCATGACCCCATCCATGTTGGTGCTAACCTGTTTGACATCTTCTCCTAACATCTGCTGAATTCTCTGCATGGTTTTGAATAAACTTTCAGTCAATTTGTCAGCAGCAAAAATTGCCTCATAATTCTAGCATACCAAAATGCAGGCTAGAGAATTCCAAGAATTCCTTTAGTAACCTGAGAAATCTCTTCTGCATTCAAACAAATTTGAGGCAAAGACCATTTTCTTCATCCTCATCTGTGAAACATTCTTCAGTTTCTGCAAGTTTGAAATCTGCTTTCAAGCCAGGTGCAGCTGGATGGATCCCAATTTCACATTTTCCAGAGGCTTTTGCTTTGGTACTACAATGCATTGGATGCAAATGTGCATAACCCCCAGAAAAGGATGAGAGAGAGAGGGGGGGGGGGGGGGGAGATGACCAGCAGTCAATAACTGTTGTGCAGCAGCTATTGAAGAAGCTGATCTATGAATCTCAATGGGAAAGGATCCCAGATGTCGAACATGACACCCAAATTAGAAGATGTAATGGGAGATGTAGCAGAAAAAAGCCCAAGTGAGGGGATCCAGATTGTAGAGAAGAATTATTGCTCGAGACCAAAATTAGAAAGATTGAGGGAGCCAGAGGAGTGCGCTGCAAAATTCTTTCTCCGCCACTGCTGCTATTTTGGGCTTGACCCAGCAAGCTTAAAACGGATTATCATAGCAACAATAACAGCAACAACATCACCAACAAGCTCAAATAACCATTAACCATCATCATCATCATCACTACAACATCAACATCAGGAACAAGCTAAAAACCCCATTATCATCACAACGACATCAACAACAGCAGGAGCAAGCTCAAAAACCCATTTATCATCACAGCAACAACACCAGCAGGAGCAAGCTCAAAAAAAACCCATTTATCATCATCACAACAACATCAGGGGCACCTTCAAAAACCCATTATCATCACAAAGACAACAAGAGCAGCAGCACAAACATGAGCAGGAGAGAAGAAGGATTTACCCAGTCAACAGAATCATGACAATCTCACATACACCAAAACCTTTACATACATATAATCTTTCCATCTATGCACTTTGTTTTGGTAATCCAGTGGTTTTATGATGTGCTGCCACAACTGCTTCTTCACCAACACAGACAACATTTTGATGAATTTAGCAGTGACTCACAATGTTCTAGAGATTGGGCCATAGAAGGCTGATTTTTAATACCAGCAAATTTTAAAGCACCCCAGCAATTTTTATTTTTTTATTTTTTCTAATCAACTTTTTTCTCATGGTACCTGGCAGATACCCATTGATACATGCTGGGTATCCAGTGGGTATCATGAGAAAAAAAAGAAAAAAAAAGGAGGTGGTGAGGCATTTCAGCAAAAAATGAAGCACCCATAGGAGTGGGCATTTTGCTTTTTGAAATGCATCACATTCTGCAAAGGAAAAATTCCATTGAATAAGGCACCCAGCTTATACACAAGGAAATTTTGGCTGGTTACATGCCGGTTAGGTGACTACCAGTGTGGGGCGGGTATTTCTTTTTCTCCTGGTATTAGTCGGGTATAATAATGGATATATGCATATATACTCATCATGTCTTACTTTTTCAAATACTCTCTTCTTTACTCGACATTTTCTGAAAGTTAACACCCAACCCCATTTCACATAATCGATGATTTAAAAAATTTAGATATCCATAACTGGACCCAACCCAAGGAGAATAACAATGTAAAGTGTCTTTCAAAAACCCAGATCAAATAACCTTTTCATATCCAGATTGTGCTCCCTTCAGAATTGCGAAAATCATGTACCTAACCCTCACCCCCACATCATAACCGGTTCTTTGAATTTTTTATGGTTAAATACCCAAACTTGACTTTTACCAAAAAGAAACAAATACCCACCCTCACACTGGTAAACTACCTATGTAAATGGTAAAGTATCATAGGTACAAAGGTAAGGAATGTAAGTGGTTAAATCTTATACATACATATGTATGTATGTATGTATGTATGTATGTATGTAGGTGAGGCACTTGGTGGCTATTAAGTATATAGCAATGTATAGTTTGATGAAGAACCTTTGATTCCTGTTCTAAAGAATGAATTAGAATAGTTTTGGTTCCAGTTTCAAATCTAAATGAAATCGAGAATTCAATTGCAGGTTTGGTCTTTCAAAAATAAATTCCAGTTCCTGAGGTTCTAGAACTGGTTTTCAAAATCAAACCTGATTCCAATTTGATTTTTACTAACCAATACCAGTACCTATGGTTCCAACCCACCAAACCGGGTACCCACCCAACATTGATTGGTAGATAGATAGATACATGTGTTGGGCTGGTATTAACTTCTGAACATATGAGCCTCTTTTCATATCAGGCTGGTACAAGTATTGGGCACTTTTTGAAACTTTCATACCAATATGGTCTGGGTATCTATTCTTAGGCTAATTTTTTTACTGGTATGAAGGAAGTAAATATCCGTGTTGTTGGGAGAGTAAGTGTGAATAATATTCATTTGCACCATGTAAAACTGTCAAAAATGCATTTACATTTATCAGGCTTGTCTTGTAAATGAGATTCTCTAAATATAACTTAGAGCATCTCCACCGGTGCTCCGTATGCCACTCTGGATTATAAAATTAAATGTCTAAGTTTAGCTGTATTTCTGGGCAACCCCACCAACAAAACGGTAACGGGAACTGCATCTATGTGGGAACTACTAATAGCAAACCACCTGGACCAATCATTACGATCCACCAATCAGAAATACTGAGCCGCAGTCAGGTCTAATTTATTACACTCTTTTTTGGAGGTGCACGACTGTGTTGCACCTTTCACTTGCCACGGCAAGCTGGACAAATTTGGTGCAAAAAACCAATTTCCTGGGCTTAACTGGCACATTTTGACTTTTTCACTATAAATTTAACTATATGGAGTCACATACTGAGCACCAGTGGAGATGCTCTTACAATTACATGGTTTACACATTCGCATCCAAGAGTACGGATTATTAGTAATTTGTATTTACATGAAGGGTATGTCTAAAACTGTGATAAGTGTCTGATATTGAGACATTATAAAACTAATACAATGTTGACATTACCTTAGGTTTGTATCAAGCTGGTCTAGGTATAAGACTTACACTTCCTGTAAGTGTAAATCCCATAGCGAGATTTATTTACATTTATTTACACTTTGTGGAAGTGTCTAATATCTATTTATATTTTTGTAAGTGTAAAACCATGTAATTTTATTTTATGTCATGTAAAACAATGAAAGTGTAAAAATAAATATATTTATATGGTTTTAAGTGACTATGCAGAACAATGTATGTGTTAAATAAATGCATCTATATGGTTTTACATGGTTGTGTAAAAACAATATAATTTTTTTTTGAGGAAGGAAGGATTTCATAATGTCTTTGGGGATAGTCAACCAAATGACCCATTGCTAAAAAAAACCTATTAAAACATGCACCCCCCACTAATTAATATGGAGTTGTAAAAAGGTATGGTCACTAAGGGTATATAATAAAGTCATTTTTAAAATTAAAAAAAGCATAGCACCAGAACCCTAAGTTTGGTCATAAATAGGATAACATTAAAAAAAAAACCTGCAAAAAAAAAAACATTAACATTGAGCGGGGTGTGAAATTCAGAAAACCATTAGTTTTTGTGAAAATTGAGTTTCACCTTGTCTTTTTGTTTTCTTGAACACCTCCATTGCTACTACATATATTTTCACTGCTCTTACCTGTACAACTATTATCATTATTCTCCAAACTTGTGCATTAAATGTTGAGTTTCAACATTTCATACCAAGATTTAATAAAATTTCCTTATTTATGGATACATTGAAGAGAGGTGTGAGGGTGAAAGGTTCAAAGATAGGGTGATTTTATGAATAACCATAGTATAGACTTACACACCCCAAAACATTTACATTGGGTCATGTAAGTGTATTGAACTAATTACACTGACTTTGTGTAAGTGGAGAAAAAAATTCAAATTTTAAAAAAAAATTAAGATTAAAAATATATACATGACAATATTATAAGTGTAAATGATTTACACTTACATGAGATTTATGTGTCATATGTATGACTATTGACACTTACATGCATAACACTAGGTAAAACTAAGGTTCAAGTTCTTATGATTTGGACTTGAATTAACATCTTTTGTTGAAATTATCATCAAAATTGAATTGTGAAACTAGTCTTTGGCTAGATTTGAAACCAAAACCAAAATTGTGAAAAAACATTCTTGAACACACATGTTCACAATCTTTAGGTAGAACAATTTAAATTTTTAAGAAAGTTGATAAGTAAAGTGAACTTGATTGTTAATTATTAATTATTAATTGGTTATCTGAATTCTGTATTTAAATAAATCTCTATTTTAATTTGTTGTAAAACTTTGTATCTAAACAATTTCTAGCATTGGGGAATGTGTAATGTATACATGGAATTGGACCCAATTTTGGAATCAAGCTCAAAAACAATTTTAATTTGAAAGAATGTGTTAGAACTAGACTCAAAAGATTTAAAATTTCAAGGAATAAAGTTCAAATCCCCACTTGGAGAACCTCCAAATAAATTGTGTAATGTCCAAACCGGGATTGGAGGTTCTCTTCTTTAGAAGAATCATGCAACACTAGTAAGGTCCTTGCTACCAATGTCAATACCAAGCATAGGTCTATATACCAGAGACCAACACTGGTTGGTTGCAACCAATGTTAGGCGATTTTCTCTTTCTCAAACAAAGACATGATGGGTGAGGGGGTCAAGTATATGGACCCTCGACCATTGGTTCTCATAAAATCAAAGAATAAACTTTGAACAAGTAATTACGCCTATGCTTAATTTTATTTTACATTGGAATTTGCACAAGTATTAAGATATCACCATTTTTGGGTAACATGCTTTTCCCAGAAGAGATGGAGGAAAACTTGATCATGAAAGATCATGCCTTTGATGTTAATCTTGGGTGACTCATTCTTTTCTCAAATACTCCATTGAAGCTCTTTCCCAATCTTTAAGAGTCAAGTTATCCTCATCAATTACATTTCTTTTGGACTCATACAAAGAATTGCCTATTGAATGTTTTAACTCCTTGACTTAAGTATTACCAACTTTTGCCAAGAAGCTCACTGAACTCATCCAGTTGCCAAACTTGCCATTTCCTTCATCCTAGTGACCAACTTCACAAATTAGTCAGTTGTATCATGAATCCATTGGTAGAAACCAGCAATGACGTCTCAGAGTATGCTGAAGATGCCTCTCCCTGCATTCATCGAGTCCAATATGTTGAGCTGTTTTTTGTTTTGCGCAAGTGCGAGCACCATTGTCCGTTTGGTAGAAATAAAAAACCGCAGCCCAATATGAACATGGACTGGTTTGATTGTACTGAGTAGCAAACTCTCACCACCATTGCAGCTTCTTCTGCCATTCAGTCACATCCAAGATTCAATCTCAGTGTTATAATACCCATGACAATTGATGTGCATCCTTCTTCTCAACTCGATGACTGAAAGTTCATGGCAAGGATTCAAAACCACAGAAAGCAAAATGTGCACACACATTATTATGGGAGCCTTACCACCCCTTTCAAACTCTTTCATCTGCTCCAAGAGGTCAACAATGCAATCTCTTCTGCAAATCAGTCACACCGGTGGCTGGGCTTTAGGCAAACCCCCAAGAAAACAGCAATTTTCCCCTTCTTGCCAAGACAAATCCAAGTTGATGCAAGTACTCAACCTTACATAACTGTCCTCAAGGATAAAAGCCAAAGTGCTTACCACCCAAGTGTACTCCTTCATCTGTTCCAACACATTGTATAGCTCTTCCTGCTTTGATAAGACAGTCCTCAGAGTCTGCAAGATCAGATTAAACAAATACCATCACAAAATATTGCATTTGAGCCTTTTTCAAACACCAGAACTCATAGGCTTGAAACAAACCAACTAGAAAATCTGGACTCAATACGCACATCAGACAAAAGAATGCTTTCTAGGACCATGATGAACCCAAACCTAACAAACACAGACATGAGATCAATGCTGATCAGACCTTTTTTGTCTCTGCCAACTCTGTTTCAAGTGACTTGATGCGATCAGCAGCCATGGACAACTCCTGCCTCTCTGTTTCCTCTTGCAAGGGTCCAGTTAGCTTGTTGATCTCCATTTCCAGCCTCTCCAACCGACTTTCAAAGGGTTCTTGAGCTGATGGTTCAGCTTCTCTTTGAGATGTCCCACCACCAAATATACTTGCAATTTGTTGATATGGAAATACTATTACATTTACCAGAGTCATAAGTACTCTCCAAAGCAACCATCCTGTGTTGGTGCCCATGCTCTGCACTATCCCAATGGATGCACCCAACGTTTCTGCACATCACAAATCAGATATTTGCTGTTAAATTCTGTATATGACCCAGGAGCCACATAACCAGAGCACTTCACTGAGGAAACAGGAATTTTTTCAGTCCTACAACCCTAGTTGGTGTCATCCTTCAGTTCATTGAATCTGGTTCTTGTTGTCTCGACAAATCATGCACACATTGTAAACAAATCATGGAAAGTCTGACAACCAATACTGCTACGAACGCCAGTCAAAGAAAATAATGTACAGTTATAGTGGGTATGTGCTAAAGGGAGGCACGGGAGATAAAAAAATTCTTCCCCAGCAGAGATCAATGAACCTACCACCATATATTCTCATAATGTTTCTGCCTTCAGAGGTTCTGACGATTTCAGAGGTTCTGATGGTTTCAGAGGCTCCAATCATTGAGTGACCTGTGGTGGCCCCACCCTCCTCACCTTCTGCCTGTAAGCTGGTCTCCTGTCATAACAAGAAGTTCTGTTAGCAGAGCTCATGGCAAAACTGTAGACAAAACAAGGCTGAACAAACCAACCTCCATGATAAGGACCATAATCTCCTATTGCCCGGTGGGTAAACCACAAATAATATCATAGTAAAATTATGGATAATGGGTACACTTCTGGAAGGTCTTGTCAAGCAAGTTGTACATTGTCATGATCATTGATCACAATTGCTCAACTAAAATATGAAGCAAATATTTAGCATATGGCAGAGATTGTTTGCTCACATCTTCCTTAGCAGGTTTAGGGATTGGTGATGGAGGTGTATCCACACATACTGTTGCTGATGAAGCAGCCTCAACATCAGATTCTTTGGCCCTTGTTAACTCTGCCTCCTTACCCTGGCCATGAAACTCATTGATGTGATGCTGGATCATATTCACCTCAAGATGATATGACAAAGGAGAGAGAACAAGTGAAACAAAGAATAAAAATCACAGCTCCAATGAGACTGTGGCTTCTATCTCCACACTTGCTCAATGCCAGTCTCAAAGTTGAGACATCCTGTTCTGAAATTGGACTTCATTCTAGCACCTAACAAAAACCAGAGAGCAAGAAGAAAAAGAAGAGGAAAATTGAGAAAGATCAAGAAAGTGCACGAAAGAGCTCTAGTTCTCCTAACCTTCATACTTGCTGTGAGGACATCTTCATCAAGGTCCTCACTCACTAGAGAAATCACTTGTGGAGCAGCTGTCACCTGCTCCTCCTTCAATGCCTGCCACCATGCACAATTGCATATATTCTAAGGAAAGGTATCCAGTTGAATTGAACCAAAACCTTCTAACTATGGAACAAGTAAACAGTTCAGTAACAAACAACCTTCAAAATCTGAGGTTCCTTCCATGGGCCTCGGTCAGAGAGTAGGCATCCACCTTCTTCAGCACACGTGCATACGCCACCCAAAAAATCTGGCAATTGACTGTTCCCAGCCATTCCCACACACATAGAGTATAAGTAAACTGACCACATGATACTAACCCATCATTTGCAAGCTCTTTATGCATCTCAGCATAGGAAATGATATCAAAATGCCGTATACATTTATGAAGTGCGCCTATCCCCTACACCTGTGTTTTGCATCCAAATGCCAATGAACATGCAACTCCCTGGTGCATCATTGAACCTTGAAATTGATGCAACTGACAAAATACAATGTGCCAACAGTAAGAGAACTAACCTGGCATCAATAACCTCCAGCAACCTTTGCTGATAGCTACCTCCAAGTACCTGCAAACCACTAACACACCCGTCATCTTTACACTCGTAAGTTTTTCCATGAAAATATATTCTCTGTTGGTCTTGCTGTTGTTTGACATCATGGGTAGTAATGTAGGCTCATATGGTTGATGACTTCCACTTGGAGCATCATGGAAAAGATTTATACATCTCAAGAGTATTCTTGTATCAGTCAATTCCTGTCTTTGAGAATTTAAGAAACTTCAAAACAAGAAGCACTTTGGAATATTTGCCTGTCTTATTTCTTCTGTGTTTTCATGTCTGAAAAGCTGTTGGTAGGACATCCTCATTTGCACTAACATTTGCTCAATTTGAAACAATGCATTGTTCCTTTTTACCTCAAAATCAAAGCTGATGAAATACCTTTGTGTGAAGGAACCTCAGCAATTGAAGCATACAAATTGCAAGAACGTCTAGAGAGTAATAAGATTGTGGTCAGTGCCAACGCACACTGATCTTTTCCGCAGTCTTGGGGTCTAAGAAGCCTTTGATGGTGCTCCACAACATTCTAAATCCAGCACCTGCATTCAATATGAACATACGGTGCAAAGTCTGCCATCCAAAACAACCCATCCATTTTGATAAGCTCGAATGCAAGTTTACTTTACAAAAAGCTTCTGACAGTTTGTAAGCTGCAAGTCTCCTTTGCACATAGGCTTTGTGAAACAATCTGACCCAAAAGCTATGAAAACCTTATTGCAGCAAAGGGATAAGTGAAGTTACCTCTGGGTAGTTAGCATTATCAATCTTGTGTATACCCATGAGGAGATCCCTTGCTGCCTTGCTAAAGTTTTTGAGGCCCTGCATGATCATTGTCATTATCTGGGTCACCAAACTGGCCACAAGTGAGGCAAGACCATAAACATTGCAAGTAAGATCTAAATAAATTGCGGGTCCAGGAATGAAAAACACATACCACCCCATCTACATCCAGAATGGTAGTTGCAGAGTCAATGTGGCGATTCGCAGCAATGGAACATGCTGGGAACTTCAAGTTGATGGTCTTTTCGAACTCAAGAATATGGTACTTCAAGTATCTTTCTAGTGTCGTGGCCTCCATCAAGCGTGCTGGGTCCACCATGCCAATCCTCTCAATGTACACTGGTCTCCCTTCCTTGTCCACCCCATGATGTCCTTGAGGGTAATACTTTTGAACTTTTTCTAACTCCTGGAAGATAAAATCCTGCAATGTGCATCCAGTCAACAAACAACCCTTATGATGGACCTTGCACACAGCCCTAATGATCCCGTTGAGTTCACAGGATTCTTTCTCTCATGCTGCAAATCAGAAATCACCCACAACATGTAGAAAGCAATTTGATTGCATTCTTCAGATACACACATCAGTCATTCAGAAGGAAATGGTTCAACCACAGTAGTAAGTATGTCAGACCGGAAATGAATCCAGATAGAGAGGAGAAGGAAGGCAAAGAGAAGAAGCACCTACCTGTTCAATGGTGTCAATAGCATTCTCCTTGCGCCATTGAAGCATATCTGCCCACATTTGTTTAGCCTTGTCGATGTCATATTTCCTTGCTTTCAAGAATCTGCATTGCATGATGATGGATGCACTCATCACAAACCAATTTCTGTCTGCACATATTCTCATACTTTGAAAGCAGCAAAGCTTACAAAGAGGCAGCCAACCCTAACTTCTATGTAGAAGAATCCGCAAAGCTGTTGTTGCAACAGAATCTGTTGTTGCAGCAGCTCTTCTGATGCAAAGTTAGACAGAAAAGATGATGACTTAATTGCAGCTTTTCTGGGTTTCTATCGGGCTCTTCCACATGCCCTTGATGCTTGGGGAGCTCCAGTTAGGGTTTGAACAGGAAAACTGTGAAGAAGAGATCTTCTTCCTCCCCACAATCCGGCCCAGTCTAGACAAGACCCATTTGAGATTGTTGTGCAGTGGTTGAGAAACCCCAAAAAAAATGCGAGATGAGAGAGATATGTATATGTATACATATACCGGGTCATGAGATTGTAGTCATCGTGGCGTTTAGGCAACAACCCATCAGCTAGGAGTTCACGACGGAACTGCTCCAGGATCCATTTGAATTGCTCAACGACTCGTTGCTCATCCTCATGTCCATCTTCCACATGAACAAGATATCTTATCCGGTTGCTACTACTACTCCGTCGCCTGCGAAAGGAACCTCGCAACTTGGAGGAAGTGAGAATTGCCCGAAACGTGCTCATTTTCTTGCTGGAAGAAGCAACTCTAGGAAGAACCACCACCCTCTCGTGATGTACATTTTTATTGGTGGGTGGTGGTCCGGATGATGTCGCCGCCGCCGCTGCCGAGGTCGTCTCCTCCAAATGACTCGTCCGCAGTGGCAGAGGTGAAGAAGCACTAGACGACGCAGATAAGTTCCTCATTCCAATTTCTTTTTTTCTATGTCCCTCTCTCAAACCCAGTCTTGCAAACTCGAATACCCATGTTCCTGCTCACAATTGCAAATGCAATTGTAATTGATTTCCAAATTCCCACATCTTTTCACCATTGCTCAAGACTGACTGAGTTTCAAGCCATCATACATTACGTACAAGGAACCCAAGAACAAGCGACCAAAAAAGAAAGAAAGAAAAGCAACCCCTTAAGATGATGATGTTGTAAAGCTTGCAACTTTGGAACTGACATTCTTCATCAGGATCTTCTGTTGTTCCTCCTCCTCCTCCTCCTCCTCCTCCTCCTGAAACTATGTAGATGGGATTCTTGTGGATCCAACCCCAAAGGATTATGCCACAACAGGTGGTGAATCTTTGGGACAGACATTCATCAGGATTCAATGTTTTCTCTGTGGGTTTTTTGGTTTTTTACCTCCTCCTCCTCCACCTCTTCTTCTTCTTCCTCCTCCTCCTCCTCCTCAAACTAACTCCTGGGGTGGGGAGTATTGTGGATCCACCAACCCTTTGCTTCCTGTGCTTGCTTGCTTGTTTCTTTGTTGTTTTTTTTCCTGGTTTGCTTTGATGGGAAATGTGCTTTGTGTCAGTTGGGTAGTGGGTAGCTGGAAGCTATAACTTAATAGGATGCCTTTCTGTTTCCGAAGAGAAAGACAAAAAAAACAGAAAACTGGAGCAACTGACAAAAGGGTGGGCCTGGGATGGTATTTTGCATCCATGGACCTACCATTTCCGACTCATAAGGATTTTGCTAATAGAGGTACACCTATTTAGAGGAATTTCATAAGTGTATTTGGAGGGCACTGACCTTATACATATCAAGGAGACCTCTTGTGTAGGGAGAAGGACTAAGGATCAAGAATGGGCCCTTCTGGAAATGAAGGGCCCAGCATGAGGTGGGAGCCAAGTGTGGGATCCTAATTCCTAGAACTCATGTCCCCCTTCAAGGTCCTTATGTGGTGTAAAGATCTGATAGAATATTTGACATATAAAATGGATGTCTGTGATTGAATTTCAGTGGAGTGAGGCAGCATGTAAACTTTACTGAGGATAAGGACCCCTCCACATATGTTTGGAAAAATCCAATTCTGTAGTAGCCTACATTGGTGGGTTCTGCACAAAATATATTATTTTCAGAAATGCTGAAATTTTCAAAAAATAATTTTCTGACAGAGATTTGTTTTTGAGGGACAATGAAGAATCTTTTGAAATATTTTGGAATGTTCTATTTTTCAAATTGGAATCTTCAAAATTGATTAATTATTCGATAGATGTGTGCTGAAGCTGCCAAGGTACTTCCCCATATGCCAGCATCTACAAAGCCCAGTCATGGAATTCAGAAAGAGGAGGTCAGAAGGGATGTAAGAGTACAAGAGGCATGCTGTCAAGATTGCAATGATCAGGCTCTGTTTCAGAAGTGTCCTATCCAGGATGATAAGTGTCCAATTTAAGGTGCAATGCAGGACCAAAACAGTACATGTGTAATTATGTACATTGTTCAAGCTCAAGATGAAGGTGATGGTCTGATACTATGTTTAAGTGTTGATGTAATGAGTGATCTCATTTTTGTTACCATAAAAACATTCTTGTGGAGTTCTCTTGGCTTCGATCTCATTGAGATTTGTTGAACTTAAGATCATTGTTTCAATACATGTATGCATTTGGAGATGTCTAATTTGTTAGTACCAAGGTCTGGATTGATACTTGCCCCGATGGGTGTAGACTGCCTTTGGCCCACCATTTGCTGCCCTGCAAAGCACACTAGCAGCCCCGGGTATTTGCTCTCAAGGATATTATACCAGGAGAGTCACATTGACAGATCAAAAGGAGGCACGGTGGGCTGGGTCTGACTTCTTCATCAGGTTGGCAGATCACAATCACCCTAGATACACAACCTTTGGGTCGGTGCTGGTTGAGGACATGCACCAGCTGATCTTGTTGACCTTGATTGGAAGCAAGTCATGAAACATCCACAAGGATGGATCAAAACCATGTTTGTTTGGTGGCATTGTGATGATGAAGACACCTCTGGAGTGTCCATTGGGTCTCATGTTTTTAGTTTGGCGGATCCTGTGAATGGTGTGTGAGCTTCCCTCCTGTTCCATATGGATGAGTAGGGCAAAATGTGAGATATTTGATGCCCTTCAAGCTTTATCTCTGCCCTCAACTCAATTCTGATGCTTCATGGTTGCAATGAATGGTTCTTAGACCTTGTAGTTCAACCCAACAACTTATGTTTCTTCAAAAGGTGGGCACCAAAGTACTAACATAAGAAACAAAAACCATCCACCCGCAACTCTCATGAAATACAAATTCGAATTGACCCTGCCTGCCCCCACCCCCCTTCCCCCCACAAAAAATTGCTTGAATCCTTTTAGTTGCCTCCACATGTTTATATCATTCCTATAGTGCTTGACACTTACAAAGATACAAATTATTGTAGGCATTCCCAATGGTAGACAAAGCCAAATGTTAGGTCCATGGTGGGTTATAGGGTCATTATGCAATTTTAGAAGCCTAGCTTTTCAATGAAAAATATATGCTATCATGAAGGCATGGTTGCAAGCTAGTAGACTCCCATTTCCTTTCAAATTCCATGTAAACAAATCTAAGTGAAGTGCTTTTCCCTCCATTACTAAGATTTCATGACAATGTTTCTCATGCTCCAAAGGAGTGAGGTTGGGATGTCACTTAGGGTGGGTGGGTGGCTACAATTTTTGTTGTGTTTTTTTAAGGCATGTTGTATGTGTTTTGGTGGGTATGGGTTGTAGTATGCCCAATTTTTGGTCCTTTGAAGTTGGAAGTATTCATAATCTTCTTCTAACATTGATGATGTCTATGGCATTGTGAAGAAAGCCATCATGTTCTAATCATCCATAATTGTAAGCTTTTTTAATGTGGTAGCTGCCATGTCTAATGTGGCTTGACCTTGGTAGTGCATTTAAACATGTGCTAAATTTTTTTATGTTCTTTAACTGCCTTTGTGCCTTGTGGTTGTTTTGATGCACACCTTATATAATTTGGTTTAACATCCATTACTTCAACTTTGTATTCATTAACATCAAAGGCAACATTAGGCATAATTATAATCTTACATTTCATTATTGGAATGCTTCTTTTTGTTTTGTTGTGGAAATTGCCCCAATGTGGCACATTTTCCAAGACCAACCAACAATGTATAAGTGTGAAGTTTAAAGTTTCGTGAGTGTTTTGTTTTATACAATTTTAATGCCTTTTGCAATGTGTATTTTGTGTTTGTTCCAAACTTGCATAAAGCTGACACACTACCAAAAGCTTCAATAAACTTGTTGATATCATGTTCGATAATCCCCCATTTTGTTTCTAGGAACCTTGGAAGGGCCTCTTTGCACAATTAGGTGACCAACTCTTGTTATAATGTGTGCAAACCATGTCATAAAATGTTGAATTCTTCTCACCATACCTTGTTACTGGATTTTGAGATATGTGCAAGAACGAGCAAGCAAATTGTTGTTCTTCTTCCAAAATAAAATTTTCCCTCTTCTTCACAACAATAACCATTACTGCAATTCATGGTTTTTCAAAAGGTTCAAGTTGACTAACAAGTCTTTTTTGACCAATGGACATGTACATTTTGATTATAAGTTCGAAGGTTGAATGACATGTGTATTTTTTATTGGTAAACTTGACTAAAATGACCTATTTGACTATATGTCAAATTGAATATCTAGTCAAGTTGATAAAGCAAAATGACATCCTCAATCAAGATGGACAATGGTGTTCTAGTCAAATGGAACATCCTATGTTACTTAAATGGTCAAGATAGTTATTAACTAAGCTAGGCAATAGCCTAGGCCTACTTACATACCAACTTATTTACCTACATACTTATCCACCTACCATCTTAAAAACCTATTTATCTACTTAGCTTGTACTTCCCACCTACCATCCTACATCTTTATTTGCCAACCTACTTACCTACATACTATTTACCTCTTATTTCCCACCTACCATTTAAAAACCCTACCTACTTACCTCCTACTTTCAACCTACCATCATAAAACCCTACCTACCTACCTTTTATTTCCATCGTAAAACCCTACCTACCTATTTCCTACTTCCCACCTACCATTTTACATCCTTGCCTACCTACCTACTCATAGGTACCTATTTACCTACCTACCTACCTACCTCCTACGTCTCCCTTACCATCATACATATCTACCTACCTACATCTCACTATGAAAAATTGTGTCCATCAAACCACACTACTTAACAATTAAAACTAAAAAATAAATCATATAGAACTTTTGTGCAATTATCCTTTGGGTATTACAACTAGTGTGCAACTATCCCCCTAAAAATATGACGTGTTAATAAATAAATTATCATTTAAAAAATTAGTTAGTTGTATTATAATTGCAAATGAGTTGAAACTAGGTATTCTATACGATAATTTATACACATTGTAAATACATATGTAATCAACCATGTTTGATTTTAAAAAAAGTTGCATTGTAATTACATGTGACAACTATTTTAAAACTATTGTAAATGTGTCGCTAAAACAACAACTATGTTGCAACTAGTGCACAATGTACATACATGAGTTCATGCCATGTGTTCACATTTCCACCACTCATTATGGGATACATTTGCAACTAGTTTTCGATTTTGATTCCTATCGATACAATTAGTATGGCCATTAATATGCCACTATTAAAGTACTATTGTTCAACTACGTTATGACCATAATACAACTATTTATAACTTAATAAAAATACATATTCATCAAGTATTTTTACCTTCATCATATGTGCTTCATTTTGAGTGATTTAAAATGTTATGGGGGTGCTATTTCAAGCTCTAGAAATCATCTTTGAAATGTAAAGGAAAAGAAGTAATGAAAAAATGACAAGAAGAGAAATAAACTTTTCAACTTATAAAACATCTTTTTTTTTCTTTTTATACTTTGGACCTTTCCCATTTTTAAACTTCATAATTTTCTTATTTCTTACTCATTTTAAATGATTTGAAGTGTTATAAAAGCACCATCTGAAGTTTTGTAAATCAACTTTGAACTTTAATAACAATAGAACAACATATAAGGAATTTTTTGGGTGTTTGGGAATTGGCTTTTGTAATATTTGGTGGTTTTATTTGAGTTATTAACCCCCTTTACTTTGGGGGTTCATAACTTTTTCAATTATATTCCATTTTTGAAGTTTTTTATTGTGCCAGATGCACCAATAGGAACCCGCGCTTTGGATTTAACTTGTCTAAGCGTTTAAGTGTTATAATTGTAATTCAATTTGTAATTATAATATTTAACCCATTTGTCATTGAATCCCATGTTACAAACTTTACAAAAAAGGCTTGTTCTTTTATATTTTGACATTAAAATACATGTGTTCTTTTGGGATGAGCTCAAAAAATTGTATTAACCCAAAGGCAAAACATAAATTTTAAAAAAAAAAATCATAAATATTTTTTAATTCACTTAGTCGTGTGCTTTCCTACCTATTTAATTACCTAGGTAAGTAAGTAGGTCCTATTTTTCTAACTACCTATGTAAATAGGTAGGTCTTAAGTAAATATGTAGGTATGCAGGTTTTAAGACCTACCAACCTACCTACCTATGGTTATGTATATTTACCTAGTTATTAAAATAGATCTTTATATTTATTTATTTATTTATTTATTCCAAAATATAGTTAGTATGTCATGTAGTAATTTTTTATTGTGCCACCTGTTAAATTTTTAAAGATGGATGACAATTAATGATGTCAACATGACATCATGTGCAATTATAATGGAGTTGCATAGTAATTAAAAATGAATATTTTTGACATAGATGTAATGAATTGCACCATTTATACGGTGAGTTACAATTCTGCAACTCATGCAACGTGTTTATTAACATTCACAGTGTATAAATATAGTGAATTGCAAATGTCCTTTGCAACTCAAAAATTGAGTTGCAAGGCCAATTGCAAAAACAAACCTTTTTCTTATAGTGTCTTACTTCCCACCTATCCATCTACCTCCTACTTCCTATGTCTACACTTGACATGTTGATTGGTTGATTGGTTGATTTCACCAATCATGTTATGGGTAGACTTTTATTCATATCAAAATTTCCTTCCAATGCCACTCACTTTTGATCATAGGAAGGAAAAAAAAGAGAGAATGTGATTACAAAGTTTCACAAATACCTAAAAGGATCCAAAGAATCGGTTGAAAGCACATCCTTGCCAAGTATTGTTAGGTGTCTTATTACAAAAAAGAGAAGGGCTTTTTGAAGTACTGCATGAATGATGGGGTTCCATAAATAAACACAAAAGCCAACCTTAGAAAAATTTGCCATGAAAATGTCATCCTTGCAAAGTGTTGTTAAAAGGCTGTTTCATGTGAATGTTGTAGATGGCCTAAATATACATTTGAAATTCACCCTCACTTGAGGGAGGGTAATTATTTTGAAGTAGATAAAAATAGATAATACACAAAAATCATTGAATATCATATATGCATTTTCATAGTTTGCAATGCATGTTGTTTTGATGAATGTGTTCAAATTATGGTGATTAACTATTAAATAAAAATTCTTTTGGCACTTTGTTTTTTTTGAGGGGTTTGCATTATTTATTAACAACATGATTTTTACATCCACTTTGAGCACCTTTAGATTTTATTAATGTTTGCCATAAATAAAAATTGTTTGAATGTATTCTCTTGGTTATTTATTGGTTTCACACTAATTTTGTTAATTCTTTTATAAGTACAAATATTGTGTAAATGATAATGTATATCATATGAATGTTAATTTAACTATGTATCAATTCATGCATTCCTTGGGCTTATTGGGTGGTGGGATTGGCAGCTGATTCTAGCATTATTTTTACTACCTACCTTTTGTTTTTCCTTACTTTTTTTTCTTGGTGACCTATGTATTCCTAATGCCATGATTCATTGAAGGTACATCACATGTGGCTCCTATGTATGTATTTCAATTCCTAGAATAGATCTTCAGCATTGCATCACTAAAGGAGGTCAAAATATTGGGGGAGAAAAAATGCTTTAACTCAAGTCTTAAATTTAAAAAACCCTAATTTAAAAAACCTGAAGGATCCATTTATTAGTAGAGTGCTTGTCATTCTCTCCATGAATTTGGATTCCAAACTTTGTTTCAAAGTGAATTCTTCTTGTTGTGATTTATTGCTAATTTGAGGTTCTTTTGGGGAAAAAACTTGGAGAAGATCTTTTTTTACTATTAAATGTGGGTTTTCAACAAAACTTCACCACTTTTTGCATAGGAAATATAAAGTAAAATACTAATGATACCTTTGCCCACAATAAATTGGAGTTTACCTTTTGCTTGCATATATTGCACAATTATATCATGACTCAGTTAGGGCTTTTTTCCCATTTTTGTGATACAAAAAATTTGGCAATTGTTTCCACAATTCTAGCAAACATTCGAATTTATACAAGGAAAAAAAAAAAAATCTCAAAAGATTTCCAATTTTTTTTGTCAAAAAAACAAAATAATTTGTCAAAAAAAAAGATTGGCATCTCAAGACCAACAAGTCCACAATTTTGTGACAATAAATCTTGATTCTAACAAGAAAATGATGTGTTACATGGCTATAAGATTAAGGTTCCTATATCATTTGGGGTTTGAGAGTTAGAACCCAAAAGGCATGAAGGCCACTAATGCATTACCATTTGGAGGGGGATTTTTCCACAATCATATTGGGATGTTTTATAGGGTTTGGTGATTGGAATGATGATGAGGAGGAGGTTTTAGGATTTGATCATGGGCATGTAAAATCTTTTCATGGACATCCCTTACATCACACCACAAGAAAATTAACATGTGACTTGGACTTCTCATATGGGGAGTGCCTAGTCCAGGCCCCAGGGGCCCTTCCTTACACATATAATTGAAAACTTGTGAGAATTTGTTTGGAATATTGAACTCATGATTGGGAACTTTTGGGAACCCTTTTCATTCAGGGGAGGTTGATAGGAAAGACTTACATGATTCTGAAGTCAATAATGTCATTAAGCGAATATTTCTTAGTAGCTTGCTTTCAGGAGGTCATCAAAAACTTGGGAAAAAGGGAGAAAATGTTTTGGTAATGATGCCAATATGTCTTTTTTGCCTTTTCTCTTTGGAGCCAAATTTTTGTACAGTTATGAAATCTTTGAAAAACATTTGTTGAAAATTCAATAACTTTTTAATCATTAAAAAAAGTCATTAAAAAAAATCTCTTGATCGATTTCTATGTGAGGTTCAAGTAGGTAGCCAAAAACCATAAAGGATTTTTTTTTCCTTTCATATTTTCAATAGCATAATTTGGCTAAATCAGCTTATGGATGATTGCTGTCTTAGTTATATCACAAATTTTAAGAAGAAAAACTAACTGATATCATGCTAATCTAATATACAAAATCACAATGTATATAAATGGTGTTGAATATATTCAAAAGCACAAAAGTGGCCCCAAACAAGGAATATAATTCAACCCTTTTTTTGTTGAAATGTTAATAATGTTATGTGGGAATTGACCAACTTTTGTTTTTCAATCAAGTTTCCTTTTGTACCATTTTGGTGTTACAAATTGCAATCATGTGGAGCTTTCTCCATATATGTAAACACCATATTAACCTATCCATACAACATTTTCAGATAAGGTACAAAAAGGACACAATGTGAGAGGAACACAATTTGTGTTGGATAAGTTGCAAATAGCACACATATTGCACACCCAACTTTTGCATTCAACTTTGAACTTTCAAGTTTCCAACATTCCACTTTCAGGTTAAATAGAATCAATTGGAAATCGAGGCATCTCATATTTTGGACTCAGTTCTGTCCTTATGATCTATCACCACTTTCTTTCAAGTGAACAAGATGACTTTTGTACACTTGAGGACATTCCATAATCTGCTACAAACAAGTTAGAAAGGTTTTTATATGCAACCCAACTAGATGTCAATTCCAAATGCAACTATGAGTAAGTAATCAACCATATTTCTCACAAGTTATTTTCCCTAAGTCAAGGCCAAATGCAACTAAAACCCTAAATATGACCATATGTAAAAATCCATCAAACTGGTCATGCTTTCAGTTCATACCATTCAAAAAAGAAGGATCACTCCCAAAATTGGGAAATTTGGAAAACGTTCAATGTTGAAGCTCCATGGGTTGTAGGCTCCTTCATTCAATGAGTGGCTTTTAGTGTTGAACAAAGAGGTTTATTTCACTCGATATCCAAAAACCCCCTTTTCATCTTAAGATGATAATACTTATCCATCCATTTTCAAGTTGGTAGTTGATATTAATGTTGGGGGGAAATACACCTTTTGCAAAATCTGTTAAATTCACAAATGCATTTTAAAAAAAGTTTCTTAACTGCATATTTTGATTGCATACTATATGTGTTGTGCATTTATACATTATATGTGGTATGTGGGAATTTTTTGAATTTGGGATATGGAACTACTTTGACAGTTTTTGGAGCACACATCCAATAGAAAGCCAAAGATGGGTTCAAATTTGGTTTAGCACATCTTACCAAGGCACTCCTACAGCCCCAGTAGCAAGAAATGACTTTTTCTCAGCAATAGATGATTGTTTCTCAATGGCCAACTACAATGGTTGGTGCAGATGGTGAGAGTTAAAAGAGTCTCTCATTGTGAAGTTTTTACAGTACATTCTTTTTGGTTCAAGGGAGGGGATGGGGGAGAAACTAAACAGTGCACACTGGATGTGCTAAATTCAGATAGAGGGCTACCATTGGGCATTGCTCTTGCATCATCACCACGCCAAAAGTATAAACAACTCCTTTAATTTAGAGTAGAATACTGTTTAATGATTACTGTCTGCACCCACAAACGTCATAAAAGTCCTTTTAAACACTCAAAGACCGTTTATGTCTTTACATCTGGATAAGTAATAGTCATTGTCCAAATCCATAGTTGAAGAAACCATTTAAAGGAGTTAAAATGACCACTACACAATGGACCATCCACATAGAGAGCAGCAGATTTTGCACTATCCTGCTGCAAGATTTCATGAAAAGGGGTGTTTGCCAGTGTGGGGGTGGAGATGCCATCCACACACACAACCACCTTTCTATTTTGGCCTCTACAAGTGTTCACCACATCCAACACTAGAACGATTCTCCATGCATGATTGCCTCTCACATGAAGGCTGATCAGAAGCTAACTTACCATGCCCAGAATGATTTTTGCACAGAATGTTGGTGGAGGTTGCCTTCGGGTCCCTTGAGTAATTATGACCCTTGAACAAAACTCACAATCTTGGCTTATGTCATATTCTCATATTCCATACTACACACATGTGGCCAATTCAGCCCTGTTGCGGACATATGTCTCTCACCTTATCAATTTTTGCTACACTTTTGTCAATTTGTCAATAAAAAGTTTGTAACTGGAATGTGAGTATGTTGGGGTAGTGATATGGCATTATGAATCTTGTCCTAAAAGTTTGAGAGGTATTAGTAGCTGGGATGTGACATGAATAATGTAAACATTTGCGGGTTGGTCTTTGATCTATGTTTGTGAAATACATAATTCCAAGCTTGTCCATTCTATTTACATTTGTTTAATAGCAGAAATGTTTGCTGTAGCGTGACTATGTGTACACTATGGGGGGCAAAGCTCAAGAATTCAGGGACTTTGGGAATTGTGATTTTGGGATTGCAATGCAAAAAGAATATATATAGTAACCCGTTTGAAAGGAAACCCCATTCAAGCAATTAATATGCTTTATAATTGTGTGAACACAAGAACTAAAGACCCAACCCTTTCTTTGGGTTTTTTTTTGCCCAACTTTCTGGTGATATTTGTTTATTAATTTTTGAAAATCTTGCAAATAGGGGAAATTTTCCCATTCAGAATCCTATGTATAACTCAACATTAAATCATTTTTTTCTGGTCAAACACCTCCCCACCCTGCCCTCCACCCAAAGAAAAAAGAAACTCAACATCAACAACTGCATGGGGACCAAACAAAACAAAACAAAAATTATTGTTCACCAAACTAGCATGACAATATATAATGATGTCTTGCCAAAAAACAAACAAAACAAACAGAATGAAATGAAAGAATTGCAATTTTATGAGGTATGTAATACTTCCCTTATTGAGATATTCAAAGTTGTAACATAATTGTTACAATATGAAATAATGTTGTAAGTACGCCACCACCTTTAACCTTTAAACCTCCAGCCTTCCCCTAAACGCTTTGCACTAGATTCGATCCCATGACAGCCACCCACCCTAGAGGCAATAAGAGTCTTCAATGGCAGCCCATGGAACCGAAGATTACTACTGCTGCTGAAAACCTGATCGATCACTAGTCCTAGAATTCCACGGAACTAAATTACATT
Organism: Sphagnum tenellum; assembly: GCA_963921925.1. Classification (NCBI taxonomy): domain Eukaryota; kingdom Viridiplantae; phylum Streptophyta; class Sphagnopsida; order Sphagnales; family Sphagnaceae; genus Sphagnum; species Sphagnum tenellum. Next base: position 18,738,181 of record OY998145.1, read on the forward strand.
TTCTTTGCTTTTGTTTTTGGGAATTTTCATGATCTCGATCAAGAGAGACAATCTAAAGAGATTCAGAAGTGTGTTGATGATCCAGTAGCTGCTTACATGTGCGTGTTGTAACTTTTTAGTGTAGCAAGAATTATATTGTTCATGGGGTTGTGCAAGGTTTCAGGCCGTGTTGATCGGATTTTGTTCAACATATTTCTGGTGCTGGTCGCGCAATCTGCAATATGGCAATATAACTCGCCGGGTCTGCAATTAGTTGTTGCAGCAGGTGGTGGATCTTGGGAGGTAGTGGTACGAAATGCGGGAATCGCGTCAATGCATACAGCAGTGACACATTTCGGCAATGTGGTGTTGCTGGACAGAACCAATATCGGTCCTTCACTTCTTCCTCTACCCAATGGCATCTGCCGCGATAATCACCGCGACCAAGTAAGCCGTCGATCAATCTGCCTTCAAGAATATCATTCTACTCTTCTGTTTCGAGAATTCTTAGAACTTTGCATACCCAACAAGAACCACCCATGATCAATCACACGATCTGCTCGATCATAGTACTAGTCCTTGCAGTTCCGGGACATCTCTGATTCTTCACCGGCTGCTTCGAGGACTTGCAGTAAGTACTGCAGTATTGTCTTTATACTGACAATTATGAATGTTTGAGCTGCAGGCATCGAAGCATGATTGTACTGCTCATTCCGCTCTCTACACTCCGGGAACAAACGAAGTCAGGCCTCTCTTCATCTTCACCGACACTTGGTGCTCCTCTGGTCAGTTTCGGGCGGACGGAACTTTGGTCCAAACGGGTGGAAATCTCGACGGATTCAGCAAGGTGATGAGAAATCTTAGTACAATGAATTCCACTCTCGAAGTTAACCTTTGAAGAACATGACTGCAGGGTGGTAGAGCTCGAGTCTCGACAAGATCAGAAACTGATCAGCAGATCCCTGGCAGCTGCTGCTCTGGATCAAGCTCACAAATTTATACTAACTCTAGTAGATCTGCTGATATCAAGTTCATATACTGCTGATGATCATCAACTGCGCGCTTATATTATTATTTTTTGCAGATTCGGACATTCACTCCATGTGCATCTGGAGAAGATTGCAACTGGGTGGAAACGGAAACAAACCTGCAGCAAGGAAGGTGGTATGCATCCAACCAGCAGCTTCCGGACGGCACTGCAATCGTGGTGGGTGGCCGCGGCGCCTTCACAGCGGAGTTCGTACCCGCCAACGGCCGTGGTCAATACCACCTCCCTCTCTTGACAGAGGTATGTTCAGAAATCATACCGAACTATTAGAGCAACTCCACCGATGCGCAGTGTGTAACCCCTGCAAATGAAAATTCGATGAAGGAAAAAGTCAGCAAAATGGTTTTGACCCAACATTTTGGCACTGTTTGCTGAGGCTTGGTAAAAAGGCACAGCAAAAACTTTTAATACCTGCCATAGAAGAAGAGTGTAACAGATACGATATGTCTGCTGCTCCCTCCTGATTCTGATTAGCCGGCTAGGTGGGTTGCTATTAGTAGTCCACCCATCTATTTGCAATTCCAGTTTTAGTTTTATGGGTGGCAATGGAAAAAAGTAAAGCCAAATAAACTTGTACATGAGAAATATATTTGCAGGGCCACATAATGAGCACCTCTTAGAATAAATATGTACACTAGTAAATCCTGATGTGAAATGCTACCGGACAAGAATCTTGAGAGAGAGCTTTGTGGGGGTGTCTTTTTGTTTTTGCAGACAAATGATGCCCAGAATGACAACTTCTATCCATTCGTGCACCTCTTACCCAACAACAGGCTCTACATCTTCGCCAACAGGGACTCCATTCTATACAACTGGGAACAACAAATCACTCTGAAGAGATTGCCCACCATCCCTGGCGGGCCGAGAAACTATCCTTCAGCTGGCAGCTCAGTGATGTTGCCGCTCTCGGCTGCCGATGATTGGGCAACAGCCGAGATTTTGATCTGCGGTGGTTCCGAGTTCGGCGCTTTCATGGACCCCCGTGCACGCCTCCCTGCCAGCCAGACCTGCGGTCGCATTCTACCGTTGGCGGCGAACCCGGAGTGGGCGATGGAGAACATGCCCAGGCGACGCAACATGGGAGACATGATCCTTCTCCCCACGCGCCAGGTTGAAGTTGAGCAAACCCCTTCTCTTTTTTTTGGCTAGGTATGTATAGCCAAAAAGATATATTGATAATTTAAACTAGTATTATTAAAGTATTTTTTATTATATAAAAAAAGCCACAATTCGACCAAACATTTGAAAAGAATCGCCATGCAGAACATGCCAATTGTGGCTCAATATGGGAGACATGGTCCTTCTCCCTACACGCCAGTTTGAAGCTGAACCAGCCTTTTTTTGGCTGGCTATGTGTATATATATAGCCAAAACGAGAAAATAAAAATAAAAAGTGCTAAATTCAATTGAATTTTGAAATATTCAATAGCCATACATACACCAAGTTTTAAATTTTTAATCGCCAGACTTCTATACATGGTTCAGAGCAAAGTGTATAGCCAGAAATATAGAAGGATGTTTAAATTTGTCTGACTTTCGTGTTTAGCTTGTAGCCCAATTTGGCTAAATCTTTTTTTTTAATAAATTTATAAACATTGCCAGGTTCTGATCATCAACGGGGCTGAAAACGGGTCTCAAGGCTGGGGATTCGCGTCCAATGCGGTCCTGAACCCAGTTTTGTACAACCCGGCATTGGCTCCCGGCACTCGCTTCGACACATTAACAGCAACGAACATCGCTAGGGTTTACCACTCCACTGCAAATTTGCTTCCGGATGGACGGATCTTGGTCGCCGGTAGCAACAGCCATGAATTCTACACCTTTTCCCCAATGTTCCCAACAGAACTCAGAATCGAGGCATTCTCTCCACCGTATCTGGCTGCAGGTGCCCGTCCGGCAATTGTTGCCGTACCCGGCGCCCTAGGATATGGCCAAAACTTCGTCGTGGAAGTCGAGTACGCTGCTGTCCCCAGAGGCGACATCGAGCTCAATCTCCTCACCGCACCTTATGTCACTCACTCTTATGCTCAGGTAAGAAGAAGAAGAACATATTGTGTGTATGTGTGTATGTGTGTCTGTGTGTGTATGGAATCTGGTTTTCCCTCTCCTCGTCCAAATTGCAGTTGTCGAGCTCAACATCCTTCAACCAAAACTTCAAACTTTTTCTTCACTTGGAAATTGTGGTCATGTCTTGCTCTGGGATGTGCTGTACAGGGACAAAGGCTGTTGCAGCTCGGAGTAGGTGCTCCAGTGAGAACAGCAGCTGGTGGTTATGCAATCGCCACAAGAGCACCACCCAGTGCAGTCATCTTACCTGCAGGTTATGCTATGTTGTTTGCAGTGGCCAACGGAGTTCCCAGTGAAGCTGCGTGGGTTCATGTTACATAATATATTAAGCGAGGAAAGTACTTACCACACAATTGAACTAACTAACTTATGTGCGCCATTCACTGTTCTCATTAGCAAGTAGTGGACAAATTCATCGTCAGAAGAGTACAAAACACAAAATAAGTACCCACCAATTTGCAATTGTGAAATCTCATCTTTGGAGAGATTGCACAATTTTGGAGAGGTGTGCTACCAAATTGTACAAATGGATTTGGTGAAGACTCGACCAAACATAAGTTTTTCACTGGCAGAATAAAACACAAATTTTTTCTTGAACCCTTTCAAGAAAATTGTTAGCTTGCTTGGAAATCGGATTATGAAGTGCAATTTTATTCAATGTATATAAAAAATGGGGCCTTATATTTTAGACAAGTTATTGCCATTTGATTGATTGCACATAATCTTTATGTTGGAATGTGTGCATTAGTTGAATGAATTAATTACACATTTTAAAATTTTATTTAGTTATGTGTAATGGAGATGGAACCAGAGACCTTGTCTTAAATCAGACCAGTTTCAAATTCTTTGTGAAAATGGGTGGAATCAAAGATTTCAGAAACCGGCACAACCATCTGAAGACCAAACCAGAGGTTCCATTAAAAAAAAAGAAATTAAATTAAGTTTAATTTGAGAGCCGAGACCAAAGGTTCCTTTTGAAATCAAGAATAAAACAACACTGGTTGATACCTTGTGTTGAGTAGTAGTTGCTTAATGAATGAAAAGAAGGTTGGAGGTTATCTGTGTAAATTGTGACCTAAGAGCCAATCAGAGCATCAAGATTTTCATTACAGTGGGTTATGAATTGTTTGTGGTTCATTGAAAGTTGAAATGCTTGGTTTCTCAAGTTTAGGATTAAGAGGATTTAGTGCAAGCTCATAGACAAAGGAACATTCATTTGAAACTTGAATTTTCAGTGAACCCAATTTCCTGATTTTCTCTGCAAGTTTTATATGCATACAAGTTCAAGTATGAAGGGCATGAGTATGTTGAATTCAAAGGTTGAGATTGGAAATTTGGAATGGAAGTTTTCAATTCCAATATATACAATTTCCATGTAAAAAATTTCAATTTAAAAGGAACGACATTTTTTTGGTGCTGTTGCATCAAGCTTATTTGATTTAACCCTGTAAGCCTCCCTTCATTAACACCCCCAAATATCTTTAAAGGTCACTTTGGCTGACCAGGTAGGTTATTTTGGGCAGGAAGTTTCACATGTTCAAGGCTTTTGCACCTCTTCCTCCAGGCATAACTTCATATAGATAATTGATCCTCCTCTGGATGGTTGCCACTCTGGTTACACCACAAAAATGGGGGGAACAAAAACCCTGGGATGGGTACTTTCATTCGCTAAAATAACAGAACATTGTTTCCTTAATTTCAAATCAATTTGAGGTCAGGACGTTTGATCAAAGATTTGATAAAAGCCATAGTAGTCAACTCTTGGGGCTTAACCTTAGGATTTCTGATCAAACTTTCCTGAAAAATACCAATCTTCCATTTAAATGGTCTTCCTTTAATTTACATAAACATCTAGAAGATCCAATGGCACATTATTTTCCCAAATTTGTTGGTTCTACCCATAGGGAAAGAGACTACACATCTATGTAGGACTTGGACTTAGGGATAAAATTTGGCTCACTCATTGACCAATGTGGAAATGATAAGTATTCACAGAATGAAAATTTTCACATGGACATAATTTTTCATGTTTGGGTGGATGTAATCCTAAGTACATTAGGTTTTTAGGTAGTTGAACATTGTAGGTTTTGACAATCATTGCAAAAGTTGAAAGGATTCTCTTCTTCAACCAAGCTCTTTGCTATTGGAATTATAGCTATGGCTAGAATGACAATTGTCAATAACCATGCCAATGGCCTTCACAACTTACAAGATCTCAATGACGAGATTGTGAATTTGGTAAGATCTTTTTTTTTGTGTTCTTTTATTTATGTTGTTTGCTACAATGAAATAGTGAATGATTTAGAGACTTTGCTTCAAGCTTTGCATCCTTGTTTGTAACTTCTTTGCTACTATTGGAGCTTTTCACATTCGCATCTTATTCCATTGTGATGGAATCAACATTGAGCGAAGCAAACCGTGTATCATCACTCACATACATTCAAGAAGCTTCTATAACTACTGAAATTTATTGTTACATCTTTCTTAACACCCACTTGAACCATTCTTGATTGTAGGGGAGATGGGTTTTGTTCACCTCTTTCCTTCTCTTTTCTAACAGAACTATCAAGTCTTTGGGATGTGAATCAAAAGCCGAGGTTGGTGTCCATTCCTATAGAGGCATAAAATAAAATAGATAATATCTCTACCATTTAGGTCATTTGGGATCTAATGATGCACAATAAAAGTTGCAGATATCTAATCACCCACCAATTCACAATTGGTAATGGGTGAAGTGGGTCATTCTTTGTAGGCATGGAAAAGCTCTAATAGTTATCCATGTGAACTTCTACACTGCAAAGGTGGACAACATCTACTTCCCTCAAGTAGGTAGCATTGTTTGTACCTTTCTCTCTATCTGCATATTGTTCTATGCAAGCTACAAGAACTTCAACAACTGACTATGTGAATTTATAATGTACAAGCAAGAAGTGGAACCTTGAGTTGCCAAGGAATCTTTAACCCATAGGTTGAATTTCAGTCAAATCACATTGCACTTGAAAGAAATATTCAACAACGTTGGACAAAATAATATCAGCAAATTTGGCTATCATGCAACTTGAAGTTGTGGGAGATATAGCAAATGCAGTTGAAGAATGTTTTGCAACAGCAACAAAATTGGAATTATTCCTTCATGATGCAAGTACAAAATAATGAACTTCATGACTATGTGCAACGATCTCAAGAAAAGGAAAATCTATGGTTGTTAGCCTTCGACACTGGTACAATGAAACTACGCATTTATTGAAACTTTGAGGTGCTACCAACTGAATTATCTCAAAAGTTCCTAGAAGTTTAGTACTCGATGGGGTGTAAAAATATGATAGTTTATGCAAATAGTCTTTGCAACTAAATATATGTTATCTACAACTATTGTGACATCGTGCTGACATCAGTCAAGTCATCTTCAACTAACTTGCGACTAGTTTGCGACTAATTTTATTTCCATCTATATATGGGTTGGATTTATCATCCAAGAGTAGCCATTTAAAGTCCCATTTAGTCGTAAGCAAAATGGTGCTTAGTCATAGTTGGCGTATGTCTATATGTAAAATATTGTATTGTATGGTTTTTTAATGAGAGTGTTATACAAAGGTGTAAAATACAAATTTGTACATATTCATAATATTCATATGATAAATTAAAATTAAATTCCTTGAATTTAGTGGAAATGTGGTTTGTGGACTAAATTAGTCATTAATCTATTTTGCCACCTACCTGTCTCGAGCTTCTCAGCAGAACCCTAAACCTTGACGTTGGAAACCCTAATGGGATTTCCTTCACTCTTCTCTTGGTTGTGCACAATTTTTTGTTTGCAGATTAGGCTTTGTTAGAGGAATTGCAAAGCCTTTTTTGCTTGCTTGCTGCTTTTCCAGACTAAGAACTGCTTAGGTCTGGCTTGTTTAGTGTTTTTGGGAGAGTTCTAGGATGGTGGGTGTAGAGGAGAGGAATGAAGATGTTGCAGAGGGGGAAGCATCTGGACCTAGCAGTGTTCCGGATACAGCAGCTCCAGTTCCAGCTCCATCTCCGGAGGATGGTGGAGTCATCTTTGTGCTGGAGAAAGCCTTTTTGGAAGCTGCCAAAGTGGGGAAGGTAAAGAAAACAAAAGAAATCCCCTCTCCTTTTCTCTCTGGGGAGGAGGGTGGGGAGTTTTTCTTTCGAGGGAATCATGATCGAGATGTCCACAATGAAGGGGATTATAAAGGTGATGCCATACAGGGACGAGGATTACGCACTCCCTTTCGTGGAAGCAAGCGGCCGGGAGCTTTGGGTGCATGTGCTGCAAGTTTTGGGTTGCCTAATCTTTTGCACTATTTCTCTCTTCAATCTCTCTCTCTCTCTCTCTCTGGTTTCCAGTCTTTTATAATTATGGGCTTTTTGGGTTGTCTGATCTTCACTCTTTTCTAATTTTGCAACAAACCCAATTTTGTCAGACTTTTGTATTATAATGAGCAGTTGTAGCAGTTACACTAGTTCTCCATTTATGTGATATTGATCAGTAGCTTGACGCTCTTTTAATTTGTGCACTCAAGCAACTTTTTAATCAAGCTTTGTGTTTGTTTGGTACTCAGTCTTGTTGGTTTGTTTTGTGACTAACTATATGCGTGTTTTTATAACGTTTTTGTATTGTAAGAAGAATTTTGCTGATGCGCTTAGGGAATTTATTTTCTGTTGAAACTCTGGAGAGAAGCTGTTAAAGGAGAAAAATTGTAGCTGGAGACGATGCTTGCAAGAAAGAAAGAGAGTTCTGAGATCAGATCATGAGGCCAGAGAAGATTCATAAAAACGTGGCAGCAAAAAAAAGAAGAAGCAGCAGCAACAGCAGTGGTGCCATCCTTTTTCAAATGTCTCATTTTGTTGGAGCTTATGAGGGATCCGGTGGTGTTGTGCACAGGACAAAGCTACGAGCAGAACATCATCGAGCCATGGCTAGAAGCGAGGAACCATACATGTCCAGCGACGATGCAGACACTGGCTTCCTTGGAGCTCGTGCCGAACCACACGTTGCGGCGTCTCATCCAAAATTGGTGTGAAGCGCACGGTGGCAGCGACTCGTTCGGCGCCCTTGTACGACTCCTCTCGACTCCCTCTGTGCCCGTGGTTGCGGATACCGTGGCCAGAATGCTTCGCGAAGTGCAGAGTTCCGTGGATCTGCTTCCCAGTCTGAAGAACATCAGGTCGGTGGCTCGAGAGAGCGAGAGGAATCGCAAATGCATCCAAGAATCTGACGCTGTCTTCGTGCTCGTTTCGGTGATCGATGGTGCTCTAGAATTCTGATGTAAGTACCCAATGCTAGTAGAAGAAGAACAAGAGAGGAAGAAGAAGAAGTAATAGAGAGTTTCTTTCAGCTTAGAGGCTTGTGAAGAAGCGCTTGCCATCTTTGCGCTTCTTGAGGTGGGAGCAAACAGATAGCGACGAGAGCAACTTTTGACGCAAAGTTCGGTTGCAACTCTAGCTTGGTTTTTGTGCAAGAAAGCTTGGATGCCAAGGTAAATGCCGCAACTGTTCTTGCGGGAATCGCATCGGAAACGAAATCGTCGCACAGCAGCAGCATTGGAGCGATGCCGAGAGTGCTTGAAGCTCTAGCCAAGTTGTTGCGAGAGGAGTTCTACCCCAAGGCCATCAAGGCCAGCTTGAAGGCTTTGCTTACCATCTGCATTCCAAGGAGAAACAGGATTAGGGTTGCGGAGGTTGGAGTGGTTCCTTTGCTCATAGAGCTTCTTCCAGATGCCAAGAGAAGCAATGTGGAGCTTGCTTTAGGGGTTCTGGAGCTTCTCTGCACCACAGCAAAGGGAAGAGCAGTTGTTGCCAATCATGCCTTAGCCATGGCTGCTCTAGTGCACCATCTACACACAGTCTCCAACTTGGCTACAGAACTCAGTGTTGCAATTCTCTGGTCAATTTGCAAAGCTTCACCAGCTTGTTTGGTGCTGCTGTTGTTGCATGTGAGATGGATTCAAGCTATGTACTCGGACTTTGAGGTTTTCAGACGAGACCAGGAGATGCTGATCTCCGAGATGGAGGATCAACTTCACACCTTCGACTTTTATGCGCTGGAATGGGGTCTGATGTTCCACAATATCAGCACCTATCTTATGCCTCTGAAGGTGAGAAGGTCAGCACGGGGAGGGTGACAACGTCTACTATGGAAGGAGCGGAGAATATCCACCTCCCACATCAGAGCAAGCGAAATGGATTAGGGTTCCCAGAGGATTCTATTGAGAAATTGCTTGGAGAGCTTGAGAACACACTGGAAAAACTATAGTTCCAAACCAACCGCTTCAATTCTCCATATTCTTAAATTTTGCCGCTTCTTTTGATGAGAAAAATCAGTACATGTAAACTTTGCCTTGTAAGAACTGCAGGTTGCAGATATGGAGAGCCAGATCAAGACTATGAAACATTATGCAACAGATAGCAATGCTAACAGGAAGAGTTCAGAGGTCGAGCTTGAAGAATGGATTGATGGTGACTATGAAAATCAGGTATTCTTCTTAGTTTCTAGTATGTTGCTCAGGGACAATAATCGTGCATCTCATTAAATGGTAGCCCTGGTCTTCCGAGTGTCTCTACATTGCACTAAAAAGAAAGCATGGGGGCATTGGATATGGCTGATAGGTGATAGCATGCATGGAAATTACAGAACTGAGAAAGCAGCTTCACAGCCAGGAGTCTGAATACAAAAGCTTGGTGCGTAGCTGCAAGGTGAGCATTAAACCCTGGTTGGTCTGTCTGATGTTAAGCAACAGGAATGTTATTTGGAGTATTGTTGATCATGGCAACAAGGTGCAGGTCAAGGAGCATTTAGAGGCAATAAGAGGACCCATGAGGGCGTGGATGTGGTTGTAGCCAAATGTAGCAGTCTAGGCATTGCTAGGTTTTGAATATACTAACTTACATTGGAAGATGTGGGCTAAGATTGGATTGCTGCACCAGGGACCTTGCAGGCAGAAAGGTGAACTCAATGTTATGTATGTTCAATTTTTCCCCAGTGAACCCATGTGGGCTGTTCAAATGCTTGGAATAGTTCATGTGTAATTAGATTGATGAGTGCAAGAACTTGTAACCCAATGCCATAGTAATAAAATTTATCCTGGTTTTGGTGGGAGGCCAAGGAAATTGGCATGTCAAGCTTAAACTACCAAATTTTTATGTAATTTTACCTTGGGTGCTTAAATTTTTGGGATTGTAGGCAATTTATAAATGTTCCTACCATTGGGTTTCAAAACTCAACTGAAGTATATATTGTGTTTATTATAATTATTAGGCAAAGCCATAAACACTTTGGATCTACTGTGTGCAACATGAAATTGGACGATAAAACAAATCATGCATTATCTGTAAATAAATGCATTATTTAAAACTAAAATAAAAAAACTAATTGCCACGTGTCATAATCGTTATGAGTAAAATCGAAAGGTCCATATATATTGTAATTATTTAATAATAAAATAAATACCATATTAAAAGCCACATGTCATAATCCTAGTGCTTGAATCGGACGAATAGTATTATTAGATGTCATGATGAATTTCTAAATCAAATATCCAATATACCACATGGTCTCTGGGCATTAGAGGAAAATAATAACCAAAATAATTGTTGAATATTCGCACCACATACGTATATTCGTATTTTGTTATGAACTGGTATTTGTACGCTGAACAGTTTCCATCCAACCCCGTTGTTGCCTACGACTAAGGACGGCTGCAACTTGTCCAACGCGACTACACAACTTTAAGTTGTAGATGTCGCCTGTGACTAGAAAACAGTCACAAGGACTAGTCGAAAAAGTCTACTTTTCTTCTAGTGAAAAGCACTATATTTGCACGAATAGCCTAGGGTACTTACCTCTCAATGGCAATAATTTTCAATCATTTCATCATTTCTTTTTTGAAATTATGGCCAAGAACTTCCACTTGCCACTCCAAACAAAAATATCAAAATTTGAAAATTTACACATTAACACTAAGGTCTTCCAATAGCCATTTTTTGGGCCAACTCACCTTTAGATGCCCTTTCTACACCATGTCTCCTTGGGATCCCAAGGCATTAGTCTAGCTTTGGAATTTTTGAAATGGTCAAAAAACACCATGTCCATGTTTGTGACCCTATTATCTAGTGGCCATAGTTTGTTAACCTTTGGATGGATCTAGAACCAAAATGGATAACATTGATAAATCAAATCATCAACTCATCATCAACTCAATTCTTCTTCCAAGGATCCACTATAATTCCTAACACCACAAAGCTAGGCAAAAACCCCAAAGCTATCAAAAACAACAAGAGCGCAACTTGGTTGTGTAGGAAAATTGAAATTATTAGTTTATAGACTCTTAAAGTGTCCAAACTGTAGATCACCTAACAACACAAAACTCCACATAAAATAATGAAAAAAGTCAGAAAGACATTTTGAAAAATGAGATAAAACCTTACATCAACATCAACTCATGATTATGGAAGTGGTTGGCAAGCCTTCAGCTTAGAAATCTTATCCCCTAGCGACGTGACAAAATAGAATCCCCACTTAAATTAAACCTAGAAGCAAATACTGAAGAAGAAGGTTGATTTGTCAAGGGAGAAAAATTTACTTGACAATCAACAATTTGATCTCAATCCTCTCTGACGATGTGATGACAAAAAGGGCTTAGAGAATAGGGAGGAAGAGGATGGGACCAAAAGATTGGTAATAAAACCTTTGAACAACAAACCAAAAGAAATGGCAACTCATTCATATGCCATTTGGATTCTACAATAATAGAGTGATGGAATTTCTACCTTGTAAGGCAACAAACTATTGGCTAAGGAATGTTTTTGCCAAGCAATAACACAAAATAGTCGATTATATAGAATGGGTGTTTACACATGTTGTTCAATTGTTAGGAAAATGTTGGGTGTGAACCTGGGTATACATTTTGGTGTGTTATTATGTTATTAAGAAAATGTTAGGTTTGAACCTAGGTACACATTGGGGAGTGTTGTTTTATTATTAGGAAAATGTTAGGTATGAACCTAGGTATACATTTCGGAATATAAGACCCTACCAGTAGGCTATCAAAATGATGAATTATTTTTGAAAACCTAGTTGTTAATCCTAATAGAGAGCAACATACTAAGGTTATCCAACTAGTTGGGTTCAAGGTTTTGCAAATTTTGTGTGATACTAGGGCTCAACATTATGGGTTGACTTGCAAAATGAGTTTCTTAGTATTAAGTTTACTGCTAAAACATATGAGTTTATGATTACATCTTTTGGATATGGCAATTAAATATTGCAACTTGGATTTGACATGAACTCTAGTGGTAAAAATGCTTGAAGTTTTCTACCACCTAAAGCTTAGACAATCTATGTGATGATATGAACTTTGCTCAACTTTCCATTTTTTTGGGAACCTTTGTGTGTCTACCGATTGTTGTGCTATGAATTTCAAAAGGGTTTGTCATTTGTTTCAATTGTGTTGTTCAATCTCAATGTGGACGAACTAAAAATGTTCAATTTTCTTAAAGATGAACTTCACATTGTAAGGACAGTTGGTCCAAGTTCAAAAACATTTTAAAACATTGTGTCAAAAGTAGTGTTGCAACTTTATGATGTTGTTGATGAAGAACATCAAGTTGAAAAAAAGACACTTTAAATACAACAATTAATGCAATTGACTTGAATTGAAAGTTATGGGTTTTGCTTCATCATGTATCGAATTCATGGGTCTTTTTGGTGTTGAATGAAAGTAGTGTTAAGGTCAACATGAAAGCAATGCAAGTCATGAGGTGCATAATGTGTCACTCTTATAATAATTCCATAAGTTTTCAGAGCTCCACCAAGTCCCAAAGACATTTTTTTTATCTTACAATCTTATGCATGTTAAAACACTTCCATGAAGAAACATGTTGTCATGAACATGGCTCTGAATTGTTGAAGTGCATGGTGCACAAAAATGCCCTAGGAAATAATAATGGAAAACAACAAAAACTAAGCATAGGGCATTTATAACACCTTAGGCAATCATAAGGTTTTTTGGAAATGTGAAGACTTATAAAACATCCCACCTTATTTAGATGTACTTCATTCAAGATCTTGTGTTGATGATTGCAAAAGGTTATATGTTGTAATCTACTGTGCAAAGTCCATGGTTGAAGTGCATGGTGCTCCACTTTTGTGGATGAATAAAAAATAGGAAAGCTATGAGGTTTGAAAGTAGGAGGGGTCGAAAAAAATTTAAATGGGAAAAAAACACATTTTACAATTTGAAAAAACTTACTTTCTTTACTATTTTTTTTGGGCTAATCCTTTCACTTTGCATTTGAAAGATGATTTGTATAGTTTGAGAAGGTGCTCCTATAACATTTTAAATCACTCAAATGGAGAAGAATTGAGAAAGATCTCCCAAAATGTTCGGTCATAGGCAAGCCATCAATGATGGGCCAATTTACTTTACATATGGGCAAAGTGACCCAACCCCCATAATTGCACTGATTTTGTTTGGGATGAACTCAAATTCATCCCAATTATTGATTTCCCTCAGGCATTGAGGTTTAGTAACGTTTTTTTTTTTTCCTTCATTTATTTCAAGGCTACCCATTTAAAAAACCTATTCAACTACCCAAGCATTTCAAACCCCAACTACCTATTCAACTTTGCATCTACCTACCTCCACCCCACCAAAAACCTTTAACCTTGCCACCACTCAAACCTTACAATTGTACTTTGTAGGAAAAAAAGAATATTATTGTAGCCAAAACTTGAGCGTAGCTAGGAAAGGAGCCAGAACTTGAGTGTGAATTTAATCATTGTTGTAATTTGATTTTGGAGGAAAGCTCATTGTTGTAGTTTGATTTTGGAGCAAAGGAGCTCCTAAGTGATTAAGAACCAAGTTTCATTACAAGATAATAAACTTAATATTGCTACAACATTGGAGCACAACAAAATGCTACTACAAAAGATGGTGATGAAGCAATGTTGTAGAAGATGTTGCTAAAGATGATGTTGTAGAAGACATTACTAAGACGTTGTTAGAAAACATTGTTGAAACGTTACTGCAGAAATTGTTACTCTAGAAGACAACTTATGCATTTGTGGCAAGTAAATGTACATTAACCTTTTGTTTTCTTAGTCTTTCTTTTTGGTCTACATCCCCTTTAAAGAAGATGATTAAGAGCGTTGCATTCATCATCATCTTCTAATGTTCTTATGAAACCAAGGCACAAGATGACAACAAGTGCAACATTCATCATCACCTTCTAGTCTTCTTATGAAACAAAGGTAGAAGACAACGATGAACGTGCTTCATTATTGTCTTCTACTTTTTTTCTTGCATTAGAGAAGACAACAATAAGCCAAGAGGCTCCTCATCGTCTCGTGCTAGTTTTTTTTTGGTTGCAAAAAACAACGAATTAAGAAGCCCGTCATCATCTCTTGGTTTTTTTCTTGTTGTGTTGTAATAGTATAGTTGGAATAATATTTTTGGAGTTTGCATTGAGGCATTTGATCTAAAAAAGCATTCCTTTATGTTCACAACAAATTAATAATGGATTAACTAATAGACAATAAAGTTTTTGAAGTTAAATAACAAATGTCGGAATTGAAATGTCAACTTTCATATTCAAATAATAGTATTCAAAATTAAAATGTCCATTGTAAGACTCAATTAATAATTTTGTGAATTGAAATATTAATTTTGACAATCCAAAATAATAATTTGGAATTCAAATTTCAACTTTCAAGTCAAATAATTTCTTAAAATTTAAATTTTAAACTTCAGAATTCAAATATCAAATTTCAAGTTCAAATTAAAACATTTAAAATCAAAATGTCAATTTTTAAACTCAATAAAGTTTTTTGAACTGAAATACTAATTTTTAGATTCGAAAATAATAATTTAGAATTCAAATATCAATTTTTAGATCAAATAATTTTTTTGAATTTAAATAACAATTTCCAGAATTGAAATGTCAATTTTTAGATTCAAATAACAATATTCAAAGTTGAGATGTCCATTTTTATACTCAATTAATAATTTCAGACTAGAAATATTAATTTTGAGAATCCAAAATAATAAGTTGGAATTAAAATTTTAGGTTCAAATCAAATGATTATTTAAAATCTAGATGCAAAATTTTCAGAGTTGAAATATAGATTTTCATATTCATATAAAAATATTCAAAATTAAAATGTCATCATCTATAATCAATCAATAATTTTCTGGATTAAAATACTAATTTTTAGATTGGAAAATATTAATTTAGAATTCAATTATCAGCTTTTAGATCAAATAAGCCTTTTTGAATTTAAATTGAAAATATCATATTCAAGTCAAAATTTTGAAATTCAATATGTTTTAAACAATTGAAACAACAATTTCATATTCAAATGTCAAGTTTCAAATTTTAATATTATTTTTAAAAATTAAATTAATAGTTTTCATAATTCAAATATCAATTTTCAGATTCAAATAACAATATTCAAAATTGAGATGTCCATTTTTATACTCAATTAATAATTTCAGACTAGAAATTATTAATTTTGAGAATCCAAAATTCAAAGTTCAAATATAAATTTTGAAATTCATAATATGAACAATATACATACATATGCATATTATATATATAGTACATACATTAAAATACACCCCTTTGTCATTGTAGAATACCTTTAGGATGCAAGTAATTTGGTGACTATTGCGACTAATGGGACCTATCAACCTATTAATGAATGAAAATAAATCTAAAATTGATCTAACCAATAGGATGAAATTTTTAATAGTTGCATCATAGTTGTGAGAATGACCAAAATAGTTGAAATTTGGTCTTGTAGTTGCAAATATTCCTGAATCTAGTTGCAAACAACTACAAGTCGCATGTAATTGTAAATAAAGTGGTTACATTTTGGCTGATTTCTACTGATATGGTTGCCAAAGACAACAAAGGAATATCATTCCTAGCATATTTTGTTGAGACTTGAAAGAGCCATACATTCACTTAATGCCAAACTAAATTTAATGAAACATTTAGCCAATTTATTTATAGGTAACAAATTTTAACATAACAAAATGGGAAAAAAATGGAAATGGAATTAAGTAATAACTTGAAATGTCATTAATTCTAGATTTTTGTTAAAGCATATACCACATTTAGAGATGGCTTTTGCCATGTGAATTTCACAAGCTTTTGATGCAGTGGTAGTGATGTAAAGGTCTATATTACTTTGGTCTCCACCTGCATCCAAGGTAAACTTCTTTGAACCAAATTCACCCTCACCTTCTAATGTGCATTTTGGAATACCTTGTCCACCTACAAAGAAGGTAAAGTTATCTTTTGAGGATGCAAAGGTGGTTTGTTTCATTATGCCTATTTCCATGGGTTGCATCTAGGCAGTTGTAGATGCACCATAGTCAAATTGTACATCTACACATTGGAAAAATACACAAAGTTAATAAATAAGTTAGGTTTTGAAGGAATTGAATCAAGAAACTTGCCCATTCATGATGTTCTTGGTTTAAAAACCACGAACTATTTTCTTGGACCATGATTTAAATAATGAACAAAATGATTTTAGCCACAACCACCATGATCATTAGGAAACTTTACAATCCGAAACTAAATGATCAGGACTTATGTTCCTTGTTCATCCATGGTTTGAGCCATTCAATCCTTAACTCAAGAAAGTCAAGAAGTTGTTTCCAATCAACACATGTAATCTAAGAAAAATAATGTACATCTCAAAAAAAAAAAATGTTATGGACCCATCACTCCTTTCAACTATTAAAAGACAAAATATAACAATAAATATCTAGTAAATATAATATACATATTAGGAAAACCATTAGTAGCAAGGACCTGATACCCCTTTTAGCCATCAGGAAACATGATATAGCAACAATCATCTAGGAAATAAAATATATATAAAGGACATCCTACATTAGTAAATACATTTTATTCCTTTTAGCCATTAGTCTAGGATATAGTGACAACTCCTTGCAACTTGGTTCCAAAGATTAGGAAAGTTGTCTAACTTAGCAAAACAAAAGATAGGTTCCAAGAACATAAATAATGCGAAGGTCCTTAGGACCTAAGCAAGGAAATCCCAAGATTTCATCCAATGACCTCTAAGACTAAAGACTTAAAGAAATCACAAGAACAGAGATGTTTTCACATGTGCATCAACTCCATAATAAAAGATCTAAGACAAGTTTTATAACCAGCACTTGGAATTAATAAAAATGACTTAGAAGATAAGCAAATATAGGAACATCAAATGAGATGTAAATTTTCCAATTTATCTTGGATATTATAAAGCTCATATAAAAAGAAGATAAAATCACAAAAAAAGGTTTGGGACTTCTAGAAGGCTTCAAAATGAATAGGAAAAGGTTGAAAATTTAGAGACTAAAAAATATATTTAAATTTGATAGAGGCAACTCGAAGATTATAAAAGTTTTAGAAACAACATAAATGAAAAGAATTACAAGACTTTGGTTTTGCATTCATGTTAGCTCCAACAAAAAAATCAAAACATGTGCCTAATGTTGAAACAACGTAGTTGAAAGAAACATGTTTGACCATGCACAAGTCATGATGTCATGTACATAAGTGCAACAAATCTTGACCAAATGAAACCACACCTCAATATGACATAACATCACCTTTGCACAATTCAATAAAACATTGCAAAAATTACAAAAATATGTAAGAAAATAAACCATGTGTCATTTCTAGGTTAAATAACACCCACGTACATTTAAAAGTATAATTATAGCTTGTACTCAACTAACAAAAGAAAAAAGTATCGGGCTAGTTGTAAAAATTGACTTGAAGAGGTTATTTGAAGGCTTTCAACATCTTTAGTACCTTCCACCTTCTTCAATGAACCACATAGATGAGCCACAAGTTTTAATAGTTCGAATGAAGTGCACCAATCTTCCTAAAACACTTCCTCACAACTAGCCCCCTTGCATTTTCTTAAAGACATGGTGAGTGTCACCAAACACCATGGATGATATGTGTGATTGCATGAAGCAATACAAATATCATAGCAATATTTATTTTCACCACAAACTGGACAAGGTTGAACTGATTAGTTTGATGGCACATCGAGTTGGTGTAAATGGCTTCAGTTGCAATAGTGGGTCAAAATAATGGCGTGCCCTTGATTTCATTTGAACAAATTACTCAACCAACATGGTTATCATGTCTTGGGCAACCTTCAAGTTCAGCATAGAAGAAGCTAATGCTTCCTCACAATTAGCAACATTAGAATCACATAAAGGCAATCAACTCTTGTTGATTTCAACCTCAAAATGCATTGTTGCAAATATTTGATACAAATCTTCAATCTTGGCTTGTGTAACATTCAAATTAAAGATTGCTTCATCATTTGTGTTCTCATGAGCACACAATACCTGAAAAACCGCAAGTTCACCAATAGATTCACACGAAGACAAGGTTTTTTCAAGATTTTCCTTAACCATGTCAAGATCATTTTTTATTTCAAGATTAATCACCTCTCTATTGTCTACATGTAGGTGAACCCTCCTTTGTTCACCTTCTCTTTGTACCAGATCATTTTGGATATTATCTACTTGTTATTTTAGGGTTCTAATGCATGCTTGTTTTGAAACCAACATCTTTGACACTTTGGAGATGTTTTCTAAACTACACAACTTTAGCATCTTTCTTGAATGTGATGATGATGATGAAGATTTCGAAAAACTTTGTGATGTACTCCTACCTGACCATGGGAACCTCCTAATGATTGTGTAGCTTGTAGTCTCTTGGCTCTTTCGACAAATAGATTCATATATTTGAACCTAGCAAGAGCAATTAATAATTTTGTCACAAAATGTGTAACACCAAAAGCTTGTTCCAATAAGATTGGCTCCAAATGTATTTTCTTTTCCTTTGAAATTTGCCTCACAATTTGTAGAGCATTGTGCTTTTCATGTGCTTCAAGTGCATTGTGCAATTGAATTCCAAAAAATTTGGCCACCAATCCGCGCGCAAATTCTAGGGCTATAGTGTCACTCAAAACTTTGCATTTCTCATACACCCATGTGTATAGGTCGATAATGGTGTCCTACAACTCTTGGTCTATGTGAAGCTTGAACTTCCACCCATTCTTGTCAAATTTTGGCCCTAGGAACTTGTAAATTTCTTCTTTTAAGATGTTAGCCTCTCCAAGGGACTTGATATTTTCACCAAAGCCTTTAAACCCTTGTTGTTGCACAAAATAATGCAAGTCTATCTTGTTTTCCTAAAGACATCAACAAAAGATCCATTTAATATATTTGAAGAGGAAAAGATTGAACATTTTCTAATGACATTAAACCTTGACATAAGCATGGACATAATCAAATTCTGATTTGCATTGCAACTTGCATACTCAAACTCACAAATTTTTGTCTTTTTTTTTAATAGACATACCAATGTTACCATGGTGAATGAACACAAATTGTGACACTCAATCAAAAAAATGGAAAAAAATAAAATACACAACACAAAACTTGAACATCTGATATTGAGCATACATTAGTGGCCAAATTTAATGGATGAAAGGAAGGAAGGATTAAATTGTCATGGTGCCAATGCTCGATTTCCAATCATTGAATATATTTTTGCTCCACAACAAAACTGGAATTTAGATGCCCATCCCCTAAGCACCTTGAACATCAAACTTCAAAACACTCATGAATTAACGTGATGAACTTCAAGCAAAAACCAAAAAACATTGGCGACAAGGAGACACCCATGATACATTAACTTCAACCAAATAGGAAAATAGGGAATTTATATATTTAATGATTTCAAAATAAATAAATTTCCTAATGATTCCTAAAATTATTCTTGAAATTATTCTTAATGGTATCACCCAATTGTACTTACCCCCTTATGCAAAGAAATTTTTTGCCTTGAATAACAAAGATTTATGGCATCTTTGAACTCTAAAGTTTATTTGAATAATATAACTTGGGATGCAAACTGCATTTTCATAAGAGTCTTCAATTTTCAAAGGCAAAGGGATGCATCTTTACAAGCATTAACCCATTCTTGATTGCCTTTGCCACTTTTTTTAATCCAAGTAATTGTCTTTTGTTAAGAAGATTAGGCATCCTTGATAGAGACCTCTCGCATTCCACCACATACCTTAAGGTCATTAATAACACACTAACAACATTTTGACATTGCATGTCCATAACAAATGACAACATAGAGTTGTGGCAACTATAATGGAACACAAGATACAATACTTGTTAATGTTATAGTGAAGGGTTCAAATTGGCACCTTCATCTTTGACGTATGTGATGACCTTGTCCAACAATTCAAACTAAATAAACAAATCCTTCAATTGACAACCATGGTAGCACCTAATGTTTCATGCATCTCAAAAATCCCAACTATAATATGACATGTTTCCCATTGTTTATTGGTGTAATTTATAATGAACATAAACATGTCAAAGCATCCTTGGGACATCCATAAATCAAAAATGGCAATCATCGTGGTTGCTTTAGTAAGGGCAAGAAGCAAATACCTTTCCATGGTCTTGCTAACCATCATTGGAATGACTTCAGTGGTGAGTTGTCATTTGTTTAAAAACACAACCTAATTGCATTGATGGAAAATAAACCTCTTCAACTAGATGTTTTCAACAAAGTTCAATGGATGTTAACCTTTTGATCTATAGAGTACAAGATTTCAAGGAAATTGTTTTCAAATATGGTATGTTTTTTTGTATGGGGTTCCAACATTAAAAAAATAAAAAATGGATGTTGCAGCTGGCTTTTTATTCTTATTGGTAATCTAGGGAGCATCAAGTTATGTGGCAACATTAAAGTGTCGCATTTAGTATAACTTCAATATTGCAAAATGTTCTAAAGTAACATGACGATTCATGGCAGTTGTGCCATGGTCCTCATTTAAGTTATACATAACCAAACCTTGTCAATTTTGGGTAGAGCTTTGATCTACTTCTTCTTGTTGCACACCATGGCACAAAATGCATTTCATTCTTTGAGAATTGCCAACATCCACAACAACATTAAAGTCACTATGTTTAAAAAACCCCCACGTACTTGTTGATTTCTACCATATGCTCCAAAACCTTTGGTTGAATTCAAGTTGGAAAAACAATTATTCATGTTGCACAACAACTTCAACTTCAAAAATCTCCAAATTGTTTTCACTATGCTCTTTATCAATAATTACTTCACTAGGACCTACCTTAGATCCATGCCCACTATCACCACTCCCAACCCCACCAGGAAAAAAAATGGATCTCATCAAATAAATTATTTTTTGCCATAACTGACAATTTCGCAGACATCAATAACATTTTGAGTGTAGGGAAAAGGAGATAAGATAACAAAGATAATAAGAAAGACTAATAGAAAATGAATGGAAAAACTTCAAGAAATTCCATTAGTAGAACAAATAAAAATAGTTCATACTTTTGTGAAGTTTTTAAGCTCAAGTTGATTCATGGTCACAACAGGAGGATCACCTTTTACTAGTACTACTACTATTGCCTACCAATTCACCCCACCTTGTTGCTTGCTCTCTTCCTCATCCATCTTTTGCATCACTGGTAGCATCAGCAACAATGCCACTCCCATGTTGCTAGCTGTCTAGAGAAATTAGTCACCCTTGCTTGCAACACCTTAAGATAAAAACCAATTCTATAAGGTTTTGGTTAGATGGCATTCTTTTCCATGATCTTCTTCATACAAAAAAGTTAGAGATGCGACAATGGAAAATAAACACCGAATTTTTGTTGTATCCACCTACTACAAAGCAAAGGTTTATTGGAAAAATGTCTACCTTATTAGGCTAAATGTGGCACGTATTATTTCCTTCAAATAACATGTAAACAAGGAAGCTTTAGAAAATAACACTAACATCACAAAGTTGACTACTTTGTACAACTTTAGTACATGGTTGTGAAGTATAGAAACATGCTACAACATCCAAAACAAAGGTCATATATTAAACAAGCTCTAACACATAGTGTCTTACAAAACAAAGAAAATATGACCATCAAAAATAGAGGAGAGGAAAAATTTGCATAAAGAAAATTTGGAAAAAATATGATTTAAGGAACACCATTTTGTGGCAATCCAATGCACTTCATCAACCATGAAAAATACAAGCACACATTTTTCATTAAGGATTGATATGTACCAAGAGCAAGGAGTTGGTCTACAAGGGATTTCCACCACTTTACTAATTTCTCGTGTCCCAACCCATGCATTGGGGACTTTTCAAAACCATTATCAATGATATTTTTTACCTGTGATCATGGTTTCACATGGCAAGTTTTTTAGGCTTAAAACCCAAGATCATAAATTTTCAAACACCCAAGATTAAATTTTTTTGGAAACCTAACATAATTTTATCAAAAATTACTAAAAAATTACTTCAACAAAAAAAAGGTTTTCAAAGTTGGTAAACTTTATTCGAGAAGATCAAGAAAGAAGAGACATATAATCGAGCCATGTAGAACATCAATTGGCAACCCAATGCCCCGCTTGCCTCCACATGATTTCATAGCCATCAAAAGCAAATGTGCTTCCTCTGACATGTTGCAGTGTGTGACCACTACTTCATTTAGACAATTGTCATAATGCGTTGAATCGTAAATCCTCATGTTATGGTTATCCTAAAAATAGATTTGCCTACAAAATAGAGAAAAATGTAGCAAATCTACTGGATTTGTTACTATGTTTTCTAGATTCGCAAGTTTACCTATTGGACCCACTTTGTTTTGCAACATACAATGGACCTTTAGAAAGTTTTACATTATATTAAACAAATATGAAAAAGAACTTACCACATTTGGCATTTGGTAATATCTCCCCAAAGTAGTTAAGCAAAGTGGAATAATGACACTCAACAATGGAGTAATACTTTTGGGCCGCCAAATATGCATTCATTAGCTACCAAATACGCCTTCCTTTTGGCTTCCTCGTCTCTCAATAGAAACAACAACTATCCAATTCATGATTAGAGGGTGATATGGAAGTGATTAGTATCGTATTTTGGATGTGTAGGATCCTCCTTCCTTTTCCTTCAACCAATTCACAAATGGGTAGTCTTGTAGATACTCTTTATGTTTAAGACAACATTGATTTCCCCTTAAAACCAAGTGAAGGTTTATCGGTTGCACAAGGCTAGGCC
Source organism: Sphagnum tenellum (assembly GCA_963921925.1). Taxonomy (NCBI): domain Eukaryota; kingdom Viridiplantae; phylum Streptophyta; class Sphagnopsida; order Sphagnales; family Sphagnaceae; genus Sphagnum; species Sphagnum tenellum. The sequence goes on from OY998145.1 coordinate 18,761,442, forward strand.
AATGAAAAATCTATGCATATGGCATGGTGAATACATGTAAAAAACGATAATAAGTGATGAGACATGATTAGAGAGGAAACTCATGGAAGTTGAGTTGGTGGTGTAGAAGTTAGCCTTTGTGAAATTGCCCCGAATATAAAATAACCAACAATGAGATGGCAAGCCATCCTTGCCACATCGGCCATTCTCCTAATAATACAACTCCGAGCTCTTGGGACACTTGTAATGGATCACCCTACAAATGTCTAGTTTATCAATGCCCATTCAAAATGCCATTGTTGCAACCACAATCTATAATTCATTGGTTGAAAATGCCTTGCAATAGCCATTTCACATGTTTTTAATGGGATCATTTGTTCAAAACCAAGTATCAATTACAATACACAAACTCTCTTTGTGAATTCATGAACTCATTTTTCCTTCATGCATAGCTCACCCTAGGTTTAAGTTCATTCTAATTGGCTTGCAAATTTTCACAGGTATTGTTTTTGTGTTGCAATTCTTCGAGTTGAATGGAAGTGGTGTGACAAACTTAATAGGGACAACCTCAAGCATTAGCTTTACATGGCCCAGAACCTTTGGGAGGAAGCACCATTCCCCTCCCTATAGTATACTTTGTGCCTTTCTATTGGGCCTACATCCAAATGTCAATTTTCCCCGAAAGTCCCAAAACTAGGACTCTTGTTGTCCCAAAACTTTGAATGTTCATATCTTTCTCAAATCAATTTTATTTTGAAACTTTGAGGCAAATATCTTATAGACCTTACAAATATCTTTCCAACAATGTATAGCACACCCCAATCAGACCTCATTTGACTCCTACTTTCCAAGGATTTGTGGTCGAGAGTCAAATTCCTAATTTGACTCCCACCCTTTCTTTTGATCATAACTCATGCAAATTAGGTTTAAATGAACAATGTGAAGGCACTTTAAGAATCTACACTTCAAGACCTTTTTAATAATGTCTTAGAGGTTTAATTTGGTGTTTTTTTTCCTTTTCAACCAAGGCTTTGAACATTTTCAACTCTTGCATGAGTGCAACTTCTAAAGTGGGAGTGCATTTGGGAGTCATTGGGCTTCATCCCTTGCACTCTCCCCAATTTTTGAAAGTGCATTTCATACTTAAACATATTTTTAGCCTCATGGGCCCTTGGATTCCACACTTAATCGTGAACCCAATGTTAAGGTTGTGCCAATAAAATGGTATTAATTAATGATGAAACCAAAGGAATTGAAAATTTCAAGAGCATGCTTAATGGGTCCACTAACATTGTAGGGGTTGATTAAGGTTTACAAGTGTGGCAAAATTGGCTACAATGCCATGGGAAAAGTTTAGTCACTAATAGTAACCTAAAAAAAGATACTGAGACTCTTGTTCAGAAAAGGCCTATAAAGCTTGAATTTGGCCACGGTGAACCTCTCAACCCACATTCATTCTCTATTTATAACTAATAAAAGGATCTTGTCTAGAAAGTGAGGAAAACAAAGTAACATATGTTGCAATTAAATATGGAAAATGAAGTTGTTGCCATTGTGCCCATATTCTACAAGTGTGGTTATAACCATATTTTGTTTGATATTGATATTACTATGGCAAATGATGTCTTTTTTGCAAAGAAGAGAAAACCACAACATATGGCTACGAAAGACTTGGAAATGTAAAAATAGTATATTGCTGGACAACAAGATCCATCAAAATGCACTCAAGCTACCTGTTGCAACCCTAACCTTGGGCTCGTGACCAAGGCAAGGGTTTGTAAGGTTGCGAGCCAAGAAGGAAGCTGGGAGTCACACAACATACTCTTGGGAGTGTGAGAAGGTGTGAGGGAACGAACCCTCACACCCCAAGGGAGTTCCACTTTGGGAGTTGGAGTCCTGATGGACTTTCAAATTTTCAGAGGGAAATTTCAAGGGTCAAAACTCAATGGCTTGAGACATTTTTTATATCAATGAAATGCTCTTGGAACGTAGATATCTAAAATTGGGTCGTATTGCCCATTTGGATATTTGAAACACAAGTTATGGCCCAAAAAAAGGTTGGGAGTCAAATTGGCAATTTGACTCTCAACCACTAAAAGTCAGGAATCGACCCGATTTCCGTGCGTGTAGATGGCATGCAACATACCATTGGAAATCTTTAGACGAGGGCTACAACTTTGCTTCAAACCTCATCTCAATTAGAGATTTGCACGCAAAGTTATGGTGTACCAAAGTCACGAAAGTCCCAACCTTGTCAATTTCGGGACTCCCACTTGGGCCATTTGGATGTGGGCCCCGTGGAGAGGTGCAGAGCATACTATAAGGGGGAGGTGGTGGCTTCCCCCAAGTTCAGGCCGTGGTGAGTTTTGTGTGTCCGTGTTGCCCATGGCTCGTCCTAGCACCAAGGGTGTTCCAACTATACACTAACCACCTTGCATTGGTTTTGTGCAAGTCCATGTGAGTAAATAAAGCTTGTCAACTCTTCCTAGTCCCATCTCGGAGCTCCAGCATGCCCCTTTACCCCTCCAAAGTGTTGCGAGCCAAGGAGCGTGCCTCGATTCCTTACTCTTCCGTTGTTTTCTATTTGGGACTCACATTTGAGTCCCTCAAGGAATTGGAAGTGCGTCACTACCTTTAGCCCACAACTTGAATAGTCTAACCAAAAAGAGTCACTAGACCCCTAATCCTTAGATCCACAGACTTGCATACAAGCCACTAGAAATGTAATTTCTATTATAACATCTACTTTGTTGTCCTTTGATGTTGAACTTGTTCAATATCTCTCTCCATTTAGCTAGTGACAAGGTAAAGATGGATTTCCAACAACAAGGAGAAATGGATAGGAAAAATATTTCAAATGATCTAGGTTGATCTCCTAGGACATTATGGAAGGTGGAGTTGCTTTGAACAAAAGCTTAATAGACTCAAAAATCATGGGATTGTCTAGACAAGTAGAAAGGGATCCAAGTGCACAAATTGACGCCTTTGTTAGGAGTGAATTTGGGGAAGGCATTCCTAACAATTGTGAAAATTATCTAAAGGGAAGTTTGAGGATTAGGGTGCCAAAATTGGATGCAAGATTGGCAACCTAAGAGCCTTCAATCCGTGGAGCTTAATGTGGGTGTTCAGAGTGCTTCAAATTCATGCCATAGCAAGGCAAGTAATTGTATAACATCACATGCCAATGAACTTTGTTCAATGAATGGTAGCATTCAATACTACACAAGTAATGTGAAAGACTTTGAGAATGGAGTGGTCAACAAATGCAAACTACTAATGAAGCACAACTCCTTGCAAGGTTATGGAAAGGAAGTGCCCTTACACACCCCTTCCATCTAGCTCCCATGTGTGTCCAAGGAAACACAAGATGGTTTCAGCATGCTAGTAGGATATATGTTTTTCTTTCATCTTTTTTGTTTTGTTTTTTCTCTAATGGATGGTTTCTAGTTGCAATAAAGTAATCAAGTTCTTGCACATTGAAAGTACAAATATGAAATAAATCCTTGTTTTTGATAACTAATTGTTGTTTTAAGTGAGCAAAAGCCAAGGTTACTAATAATTACATAGGATTTTAGCCATTTGTTACACCACGAAAGTTGGTGCGATCATTGCAATCTAATCTTGGCAATCCATTATCAAACAACAATGTGATTGATCAAGGTTCACAACTATGTGAAGGAGTTAAAGGAAGGATTTATGGAAATGTTGACATGGACCTGGAAACATCAAATGATGAAAGGTGGAGATTGAGAGAAGGTAAACAAGTATTGCAAGAACTTTCAATTACTTTAGTAGGCTCTCATTTGTTGAGGTATCAAGTCCACAAGTAGTTTCTCTGATGCATGTTGGCCCTTACAAGACATACACACTTGATAGTGGCTTAGACTATACAAAGATTGCAAAAATATGAACTTGATAGTTATAAGGGAGATGACATTTGGCAAACCGATTGACCCCAAAATCACTACAAAGGTTTAGGGAAGAAATAGTTGTTGACTAGCACACATGTGCATTACGCACAAAGTTGCAAATTTTAGTCGTAGGGGAGTGCTACTCTACCTTTGGCAAGGTAAGTGCAACTTCTGCAATGGGTTGGTCACCAAATTTTATGGAGGAAATAAGGACTAAGAAGGTGCATTAACTTTGGTCAGTTTAGTAGAAACGGAGGAGGAGGACCAGTAGAATGAGAGATTTCACCAAAGCCCAGTTGTAGGATTTGCTAAAAACTAGTTCATGAAAATTTTGTTTCATTATTCTAAGATATTTTTTGGTGGTTGTTTGACTTTGATCGTTTTTCTACTTGTAGCCATCAATTTCTCTTATAGTGGTGGACTAAGGAATGAATGAGTAACATAGTGTTTTTGTTTTTTTACTTTATTATTATTCTCGATTTATATCATCCAGAAGAAGGCTAGTTGGCTATAGCAAATGTCAAAGTAGTAATAAGGTTTACTAAAATGACTACAAAAGCTATGGTGGTTGCTACACTTTTGGAGAAGAGAATAGTTTGTTCGAGAATGTAGTAGTAGTTCCTCATTGGTTTTGGATGTTGCTGCAACTACTAACGAGGCCATGGCCCTAGAGAAAACAGTTGCCATAATTGTTAATGATGTTGTTGTGTATGTTACCTACAGAAGAAGAAAAGAACAAGGATGACATCATACCTTCTAATGGCACTATTGAAAATAGAAACCCTTTCTTGCTTGCTTGCCATTCTTTCTTTATTTTTATGTAGATTGCATGAAGACCCATAGAAAATTATGATCATCATGGGCTAGTTGTCTATTGCCTGATCACTTGATCATTAGATAGACACCATGGACTTGGATGATTGTTAGCTTACAGAAACTAAAATCAAATAGTGATTTTTTTTCTCTCAATTCCTTTGAGGATTTGTAGATAGAATTTTTGCACACATGGGTTATTGTTTGTTAGGGTGATTGAATTTTGTGCAACGCCCACCTAGTGAAGAACTTATTCTAAGTTTTCAATTTGGTGTTTTGGGTTTTTCCTGAAGATGGGTCTCTTGCATTCAACAACCAAGATGGGCCTCAACAAACAAGATGCAAATCTTCTAGCCACACCTTAGGTATTGTGGGAAACAATTTATAAAAATAGGGGATGGGAAGTTGGAGGATTCTATTTACTAACTTTTGTCAAGTTCACTCTTTTTAATTAAAGTTTGAGTCCCTCATTGTGGATTCAATTGTTATAATCTATAGAAGACCCTAGTCTTTTTTACATCTAAAGATTTGGAACAAAGAAAACTTGTTTATAAATAAATTTTCATATGGATCTACCTTAGCAAATTATTAGGTCCTAAATCCTTCTTCAACAACTTTGGGACAAAGACCTTGCCCTAGGATGAAAAAGTCTAGCTTAGTTTGGAGAGGAAGAGCTTGTGGTGGGAAGTTTAGATGTGGGTGACAACTCTAACAAGTAGCAAATTGTGAACAATGATATGGAGCATATGATTAAAAATTTGGTGACTATAGATGTTCATTCAATCACCAGGCTAGATTCTCTTGTTGATGCACAAAAAAATGAACAACTACTAAAAAATAAATGTCAAATATGTAGCTATCATATTTGTGGATGATGAGACTAAAATCAACAAGCGGTTGGAGAACAGTGATGATGAGAACTCATAGGGGAAAGCAACTATTCATGGCACATTACCACAAGGGTAAACAAATGTATGTAACACTATCAATGTGCATTGTTAGTACTAGAAATAGTATATGGAGGGAAACCGGTTGCTAGTTGGGGCCTACCACACCCAATGGACAACCAAACTAAAAGGCTTCCATATTTCCAAAATGAATTTCAATTATTCCTTTCAAAATGAAATTTCTTTTGTGCCCTTCGATTTCTTTCACCTTGTAAATCATCACTGTGAACCTATGTACATAAGGACCTTGTGTGTTTAGGGGAATGTTTCTACAAAACAAATAGTGTTGCAATTAAAAACAATCTAGTTTTGGAATTAAGTGGGTTATAAGGTGAAAAAAATTGGCCTTATCATATTTTCTAATTTTAGTGAGTGGGAACTACATATGTAAGAGGTATGGAGAGTCTTGATGAAGATGTGTTTTTCAATGACCTGGAAGACAATGAAGATGAGACCAACCAGAGCTTGATATTTTGTTGTAATCATTTTCATATTGTAGACAAGAATCCATTTGAATGTTACATTCTTTGCTTTGTGTTATGTGTATTGCTTAGACAATCTTTAAGTGTGTGGGAAAATTAAAAATGTTTTAGCTTTGTGAATTTAATATTTAAGCAATTGATTCATATGGGGCTAATGTACTACTACTAATGATTGACACCTCAACCTTCATTGGCTAGGATGCAAGCTCAATAATACATAGTGAAAATGAGACTCACAACTTAGGAAAGGGCACCAATAATGATCCATTTTTAGAGAAAGAGCTTCTAGTGATGTAACAACTAGGAGTACATATGAAATGGTTAAATTCAATGATTGGTTTAAAGTCAAGGAAGAAGATGTTGCCCACGCAACGTCATTTCCTTCAATTAGTTTTGAACTACTCGTATGGTTTTAATAAGCTTTAGCAATTGCAACAACCCTCTCTCTACTCTAAAACGTGTTCATTGTACCCATCTTTATTTGAGCTAAAAAATTAGACAATTAATGCAAGGGCTCATACCTCTAATACTAGGTAGTTTTTTATTGGAAGCCTATTAGAGGTATGCCTATACTAATTAATGCAAGGGCTCATTATATAGGCATACCTTTAATACTAGGTAGTTTTTTTTATTGGAAGCATAGGTGAGTTTGTAAATATTTATAGGTGTTGGTGTTGGCAAGAAGACCGTTTCTCTCATTAACCATGTCCACATTAAGTCAACAACATATGACCTCAAAATATTGTAAACCAATTTCATTAAATATTACATGAATTTATGTTATTAGATGGCCACCCTATCTTTCTTATATAATGCATGTTCAGTTTGTTGAGCGAGGTCTAGTGTTGTAAAGAAAGAAAAAGTTCCATTCAGTGGTATGGATTAAACTGATTAGCACAATTGTCTCAATTGTGTTTATGCCTATGTTGTGATGGTCAAACATTTTTTAAATGACATTCATAAGGTTATGCCTGCACTTGTTGCCACTACATTTTCATGCATGTTTCTCTAAGATCTCATAGATATGTGGCATCTACCTAATGATCAACTAGGTTTTTCCAAAGTCAATAAATGTTTAGTTTTTATATGAAAGGTGTTAGTGTTGTTATTACAATGGAAGGGCATCAAAGAATAAGTGGACAATGTTGAAAGGTAAGTTGAATGTGGGCAAGTCACTAGCAAAAGTGCCAGTCTATCTAGAAGGTCGACCAAAAGGCATTGATATTTTGGCCAGTTATTTCTCAATTGTTCCTTTGACAACAGAGCTTGTAACTACCCCCCTTCTTTTCCTTTTTCTCATGGTGGATTTTTGATATGGGCTTTTTATCTATGTCCATTGAATGGTGTAGCTAAATATCTCATGTGATTCTTAGCAAGAATCCACCTTCAAATTACCATTAAAAGAGGAGCAAGATTATCTCACAACTAATGTACTTTGGAACCCAACTTTTGACAATGAATTGGAAGGGTGGTCATGCCATTGTTGCAAGGTTGCACATTGAAGAACACATGTTGGAAAAGGGTCTATGGACCTAGAATGAAATCCTTTGCCATTGCTATAGATAAAAGAGAAGGGTGGCAAGGAATTCAGCAAAACATCATTGCTTTAGAAGAGGAAAATGTGACATATGAAGCGAATGCTACTATTTGGACGTCAGGACTTCCTTGCACATGAATAGAAATTATAGCATCAGCAAATTTGGAGATTGCATTTTCAACCACACAATATTTGGCCATAGGAAGCTATTACCTCTTTTAGCATAAGCAATTTTTTCATTTGAACAGTCCAATAGGTTCTACTATTCAACTTTCTTGTGATTTCTTGTGTTTATATGGGAAGAATCCTATTTCATTTCTATTAGTTTTGTAATTTTCTTGATTTGATTACTTTTGTTAAGACTAATGCTTCCCATGTGTAAGTCTTTTCTTTCATTTTTGTTTCTTGTAGTATCTTAGTTTGTTGAATATGTTTCATTGCATATAAAATCCAAGATTTGTTTAAATCAAGTTTAAGTTGTTTGTTATGTCACTATGAAAAAACAATTGCCCTTTTGGTCTATGTACTTAAATTGAATCTTACTTGAAGAATTGTTTGATGTAAATGCAAGTAAAGATTGAATTTTAATTGATCTATTTAAAGCTTAGCACTAAGAGCTCCTAACAAAACAATGTCTTTAACATTATCAAATGAAGATGGCAAGTGATGAAATATTCGGCAAGGGCAACTTGTCACCTTTAGTCATTGTATTAGAAAATTGCTAATTAGTTGATCCACAACTAGCAATACCAAGCCACCAAATCACTACTAGTCTAGGCCAAATTTTATTTAATGGCCTATTGGGCTAGACATCACATTATAAACCATCATTCATGGATTACCCAATGGCCCATGCGACTAAATCATGCATTGCAATGTCTTTGTGAAATGCTATCAATGTTGATGTTAGAGATGTTATTACAACTGCCATCTTTTATAAAGTTTTAGATGCATATTGAAGTTTGAGACTTTGATTTTCCTCCAATCGATTTTCCATTTGCATGTCATTTTGTTCTGTGCAACCTTACTTATACACCTTGAGGAAAAAACCCTAACAACCAATCATGTGCAATTCTTGGTTGCACAATGTCAAGGCAACAAAATCACCATAGGTTGTCAACATCACGTCTAGCCATGGTGGGTTGAATGTGGGGAATAATTGTTCAGCCACCCAATGTAACAAGACCATTGTAACTTTTACACCCTTTTGATAATGCCACAGGGGTAATTCCTCTTTCCCCTTCTCCAAAACTAAAAGTTTGAATGCGCCCCTTTGAGAATGTTCCATGGTCAATTTTTCTTTCGCCCCCTTCCTTAAAACAAAAAATCAAAATGCAACATCTGGACTAAATTACATTTCATGATTCTACATACAAAAGTAATATATATATTTATTTAATTTTTAAAAAAACTTCTTGAACTATTTTCCACCAAAAGTAATGTATATGTGAATTTAAATGACATTGTGCCCAATGGCCAAAAGTAATTTGTATGTGGGTTTGCACGACATTCTTTCTATTGGTCGTGGGGGACTTGTAAATGCTACAAATACAGAAAAAAAACCAAAAATTGGGAAAGTGTTGGGAGTGATGCTCACATTGGTGCTAGTGCAATATGTGGGAGTTGAGTCTTTATAGCGATCTAATTTTCTACAACTTGCCACAACAATAGATTTAGGAATGCCACTTAAAAACCAACTTTGGCTCATGAATGTGGCTCAACACAGTATGGATTTAATGCCACCAATAATGTTGATAATGCGAGTGGATAGTATTAAAAGCAATGGCATATTGTTGCCCTAATCCTTGGTTGGTGGGTTTGTTGTAGCATGTAGCGATGGTAGAGGTTTGTCATTGCTATGAGCTTTTGACATTGCTAGCTAGGGAAGAAGTAAATATAAGCTCATGGTATTGGTTTTGGGAGCATGGTCAAATCATTTGTGGATAACAAGTTTTGTGTTAAATAGTTGCATGAACGTGAGAGAGAACACACGAAAAAAGGAGAAACACCTAAGGTGTTGCACAAGCTTGATCTAAATATTATGCAACACAAGTTTATAGCCATTTTTTCCGAGGTTACTGTCGGAAGGAAAGCTATTTGGGGAAGTGGAAGAAACCACGTCACCCCAATCCTTGGATATTGAACAACCTTTGTTAAGGCCTTGCATGGACAAGGGGGAGGAGGAGGAAGAGTAGTAGCTTGAACTGGTAAAATCTTTGATTTTTTTTTGAAAACTTTGGTTATATTGTTTTAATTGACACACACATATATACAGCGATCACACATTGGTGGGTATTGTTGTAGTTTAAGGTTTAGGGTTCTAACAAAACATGAAGGTTTGCAACTCTTAAGTACAAAAAATAAATAAAAATTGTCCTACCTAAACACACGGTGGATATCAATTTTGAACTTGAATTGCACTCCACTATGCAAAACCACCTACTTTAAGGTAAAAAGGTTTATAATGTCAACAATATTGAAATCTTGGGTGCGTGCAAAACTATGGCAATATTGAAAATGAATGTTTGTAATAGTTTCTGTTCTTATTTTGACAAAAATGGACAAAGTAATAATGACTAATCATATTGTAAGTATGAGAGATGAAAAAGAATGGTGGCTACCTCATTTTTTTTACAATTACGGTGGAGATGGATTGAAGATTGAGTAACATATAACTATGGAGATGAATCATATTGTTTTCAAGAATTAGCCACTAAAGAAAAACAAATACCAATGTTATTATTATAAATGGCTGAAAAAACGTTTGTAAAAATACATGAAGTTGATTTAAAGTTTTGTTATTTACATCTTTTAATAGTTGTTTCTCCATGTGGATTTAAGGATTTTTATGGAATATATCAACTTTGAAAAAAAAAGGTAACTCATTTTAAAATGATTATAGAAAATACATAATACATAATCATGTACTTTAATTTCTTCAATTATTATGAGCAAAGTATGGAAAAATCAAAATTAATAGTAAATTACTATAATAATATCTACCAAGGTTGGCATGAACAATGGTGACAATGTCTATGATCATTTAGGGAGAAGAATTTTTTAAAAAGGTCATTACCATAGACATGGCTCAAAGAAGATTACGTCAATTTTGTAATTTTGGATGGTCTATAATAAATACCCGTACACCTCAATCAGTATTAGAAGAAGAAACATGGATCAATTTTATGGATTTTTTTTGGGAATTACCACATAATGTTAAAATGTTTGTCATAGAAAAATTACATGGGAATATGAAAACATGGTGTATTCAACATAAATCATTAATTATAGATGCATATGAATTAATAGAGTATAGGTGATGGCTTCCTATTCTAGTATGTTTATTCATATTGTTGAAAATTGAAAAATTTTATACAACATATCATGTTATTAAATTATTAGATCATAGGGAATTTGACAAAGTAAACATCAATGCTCTTATTGAAAAATGGATGTTGTGTGATGCATTACAAATACTTAGAAGAAAGGAAGGGGAATATTGTTTAAAAGAAAGAGAAATAATAAATATTCTTTAGAAGAATATGGGAAAACTATGTTAATCCTTACTTTACTTATTCATCCTTCAACAAAAAAACACCAATAACCGAAAATATGAAGGATAGAAAGGGTAGAAGGTACACATTCATGGGAACCCATGACATACAAGAAGGAAAATTGACAACAAGCTAATGTAGAGAAGAATCTAAAAAGAGAAGTAGGGAAGATTTTAGGAATGTTAAATTATGGGTTAAACACTTTGATACTTATAGTCAATGGAGAAAGTTAGGCATTTTGGATAGCAAAACAAAATATCAACTTTGAAAATTGTTGTTTTAAAAAGCATCTGTACTTGCTACACAAACAATGATTCAAGGAATGCAGTCCATTACTAATGACGTTAATGCATAATCCACAACATCAAAACGACGAAAAAGAAGCTTAATCCTCACCAAAAATTATCATAGTTGAATAAAAGCCTACCAAAAATAAAAGTATAATCTTTGCAACCAACACAAGGATTCCTCACTCCAGCTAAATATCTATGAAAAAAAAAATCTGATATTAAAGTAAAAAAAAGTCAATTTTGCAAGAGGATAACAATGTAGCATAAAAAAGAATCAATACTGGAAGAAATCCATTGTTTGAAGCAATTGAACAACAACCAATACAATAAAATAGATTGACATTTATTGCACAATAAACCAATTTATTTTTTCAATTCACAATAGTTGTCATTCATGTGCTTCCAACAATAGCAATAGTTGCGGCAAATGTATTACGAATACCATTACCCAAATTTCGTGATGGTGAAATACAATAACTCACATCGGAAGATTAGCCAAAGTACATGTAACAATTGGTGAGAATAATGATGCACATAACTTATAGTAGTTTCCTACAACATTACAAGGGGAAAATGCAAGTTGGTTTGCTCGATAGGAGACAACAAACCCTATTGCAACCTAGGGAGAGGTTTAGCATGCATTTATTTCAAGATTCAGTGATGTGCATGGTGAAAAACAAGCCATAATAGCTTTGAGGAAAGTGAAGCAATGGAAACATGAAACAATGGAAGATTATTACAAGAACTTTTTACAAATGTGTGCTATTATACCATAACAACTAGATGGCATATATATGCAAAAGTCCTTCAAGAAAGGATTTTTTAAAACATTAAAATTACCATTATCGGAATGCCAGGGGCAACAATTGTTGAACAAAAAGTCAACAAATACAAGTTCATCCTTTGACTCCATTGTATATGTATTGTCACATGTGACCAAGATGTGACTATTTTGTCACTATTGAAGGCAAATGATGTGTTTCCACATGTACCAATATTTAATTATTTAAAATAAATAATAATATATTTTGAAATAATTTAGGACGTTCAATTCACACGTTTGGATGAATTATATTATGACAAGTGACCTGATGTAAATATGTCACATGGCATTTTGAATTAATTTAATACAAAATACTAATATTAGGTTGGTAGGTACTTAGGTAGGTACATAAATAGGTACCTAAAAACTTAGGCTAAAAACTTATACTAATATTGGGTTGGTAGGTACTTAGGTAGGTACATAAGTAGGTACCTAAAAACTTAGGCTAAATACTTACCTATTTGCTTAAATAAAAAGAAAGGTAGGTAGGTAGGTAGGTAGGTCCTACCTTCCTAGGCTAAATACCTATTCATATAGGTACTTATGTAAGTACATAGGTCAACCTACGTGGGTAGGTGAAACTAAACACCTACTTAGATAGGTATATAAGTAGGTTGAAGAAGTAAGTAGTTTAAAATTGTGCATAATTTTATTTTATTTTTTGGGTTAAGCTTTTTGAATGGTTCATCCCATGTGCACACATTTTCTCATGTGAAATTGAATGATCACACCCCTTATTTATATGATGTTCAAACTAAGAATGGAGAATAAACAATATGGGATAAAGTTTTAAAGTTGCAACTTCCTCACAAACTAAATTGCAATTTCAAAATTTTCCTCATGTTTTTTTTCTTATTTTTTAGATTTTAAAACAATTCAAGTACATGCCTCATTACATAATTAAATGATAATTATATTAATAATGATAAAATTTAACATATATTTAGAATGTAAATTATACACTAAAAATATTAAGTATTCATTATCAATTATTTAAATAACTAATAACTTTTTAATATTTAACTAAGTACCTATCTAGTTACTTACAAATTCTCAATATATAACTCATAGATAAACAAATAACTTAAATATTTTAAATATTTCCTTACTTTTAAAAGTGTGGTCGAATTATAGGTAATATAATTAATGTAAAAATATAGTTATTATACTTTTAAAAACTATTATGTATATATTTTTTCAAAGTAAAAATAATGAAATAATAATTGCTATTAGAAAATAAATTCCTACACAAATTATTTATTTTAAAAGTAAAATTAAATGAATTATTGTAAATACATTTATTATTGTAAAAAACAAATCAGTTAAGTAAATGTTTTCTTTCCATTGGTAGTTAATAACTATGAATACTATTATATGTTAAAGATATATTAATATTTTAAATTACTGTAATATTAATATAAAATATTTATCATAAATAAATAATTACATAATATTCTTTGTTTAAAAAAATATTGTATAATAATTTCTACAATTATAATCATTACAATAATTATTTTAAGTACATTATAATTTCTCCAAAATTTTAATTCAGATTTAAATTTATAAATTACAGATTGTGAATAATTATGTTCAATTGGAAAATAATTATGAAATTGCCATAATTATATTTATTTGAAAGAATTATAATGATTTTAAAGTAATGTAAATTTAATTATAGTGATTCATTTATTTTACTATAAAAATATAAATTATATAATATAAAAAATTATGTTGTAACAACAACTATTTAGTGTAACTTATAATTAATAAATATAATCATTTATAATTATTTATAAAAGTGGTATATTAAGAACAAATAGTTACAAGAAATAAATATTTTAGTTTATTATATTAGAATCCATGTATCTATGGTCATAAAATTAATTATTATAATTAAATTATGACTATTTTATAAATTTAAATAAGATATAGATTTATAATTTATGAATTATAATAACTAATAATAATTATAAATTGATTATTCAAGTATTATAATTCTAAGTTACAAATAAATTAAGTAATTTTATTAAATTCATGTCATTAGAGAAGACTTTTTATTAATATAAAATTTTTATGTTTACATATTAACAGTTTATTAGAAATAAATAATGAATAATACATACAATTATTTTAGTGTATCAATTTTAAATTTATTGTAATTACCGCAACTTTGCTCATTATTTTAAGATTAATATAAAATTCAGAAATTATGTTTTTACTATAGGACATAATTTCTCAATTAGGATACAATTTTTATTATTATTGGTAAAACATAAGTGTTGTCAATACAATAGTTATTTTTTATGATCAAAGATTATCATTTTAGCTAATATGAAATTTTATGTTGTAATATTATTTATTCATTTTATATATGTAGTAATAAATAGTAAGTAAAATCATTTTGTATTGTTATTTTAAAATTTCAGTAAAATTATTCTAAAATTCTGTGATGTAATAGTTTTTTTTATATTGTAAGTAAATAATTTAAATATTATGTTATATTGGAATGCAATTTTATAATTAAATTAATGAAATTATTTATAATTGCAATATTTTAAAATATTAAAATAAAAATAATTAATAATTAAACTGAATAATAAATTATGTGTCTATTATAATTAATGTAAAAATATATTAAAATTATTATCTTAAAATAATTATATATTAATTGCAATAAAATTTCTATGAATATTAATTTTAATCATAAATCAAATAATTATTATAATTGATGTATGTAAACATATGTTGATTATAACTAAGCATCAATTTGTTTACAACTAATGGAATTTAAAATGGTTACTCTTGGATGATAAATCCAACCCACATATAAATGTAAACCAATTTAGTCATAGACTAGTCGCAAATCAATCATTGGTGATTTGGTTGATATTAACATGATGTCACACTAGTCACAAAGGGCAAAAAGTTAGCTGCAAAACCAAATAGTCGCAAGTAGCTGTAAAAAACACTAGTCACATATTGATTTTTTTCTTCTAATGATCTTACCTCAACCAAATGCATTGCCAAGGTCAAAATATGAGGCTTCAAGCACATTTTAAAAACTTGGGCTAGCTTACAAGGTCATTGATGCTTGCATGAATGGATATATGTTATTCTAAGGTGTTCATACTAATGTAAATCAATGCCCAAAGTGTGGGGTACAAACAAATGGGGAGGTCAAATATGCTTCGGAAGTTGTTAAAACATTTTCCCCTCACATCTCAATTAGAATGCATGTATAGCACTTGAACACAAGCAAAGTGGAAAGTTGTATTGCAAAAGGAAGCATGATCAAGACATGTGGTGGTTAAAGTTGTTAAACCTTCATTAAGAACACATAGTGTAATTGAGGAAGAAAAATTAGTTAAGGAAGGCTTTAAGGCTTTCCATGATGGTGATGTTTTATCCAAAAAGCTCAGGGAGGAGGTGCCTACTAGTGAGGTTCAATGAATAAATGTAAGTCTAGCTTAACCTTAAGATGATGATTCAAAATTAAAGGAAGAGGGTTAGTAATTGGCAGGCACACTAAGGGTGTTCTCTAGTGTGATATGTTTTCATTAGTTAATTTTGTGAATTCTTGTATGAAATTTGTATTTTAATGGCAAGAAATTGCAAGAGCAATTTTAATGACAAGTAACAATGTTAGTTAACAATGCTACTTTCATTACATACAGGTTTAGTTGGTTGAGTCATGCACTACTTTGCGACATTATAGAATATCAACTAGGTCTTTCTATTCCAAAGGATTCAACAAGTTATCAAGACCTACAATCTTATTTTATTCTCCTTCATAATTCTTGGTAAATGGTGGCAGTAGATAACATAAATGAACAAATTAGTAGTTTTTACTTGCATTATTATTATAAGTGGCCTTTCAAATAATTGTGATTAAATATTTTCTAAAGGTACTAATGAAGGGGCACATGTGCATTATGAATATTGGGAAGGTAGTAAACAAAAATAAATTGTTGGTTGATATGTGGTGACGCATTCCCAACTCCTGGCAAGACTCAAAAGTGAGTCCAAGTACAAGATAGCGGAAGGGGGAGGAGTTGGGGCACGTTCCTTAGCTCACAACATTTTGAAAGGTAAAGGGGCGTGTTGGAGCTCTGAGATGGGACTAGGAAGAGTTGATAAGCTTCACTCGTTCACACGGGCCTGCACATAACCCACACAAGGTGGTTAGTGCATAGTTGGAACACCTTTGGTGCTAGGACGAATCACGGGCAACATGGACACACAAGATTCACCACAGCCTCGACTTGGGGGAAATCACCACCTTCCCCCTTATAGTATACTCTGCACCTCTCCACGGGGCCCACATCCAAATGGCTTTTCTCTCTCGTGACTCTTGCGACTTTGGAGCCCCATAACTTTGTGATTAGACTTCAGATCGAGGTGCGGCCCAAAGCAAAATTATAGTTCTCATCAAAAGCTTTCTAATGGTATGTCGCACATTGTCTGTAAACAAGTAAATCGAGTCGATTCTTGACTTTTTCTAGTCAGGAGTCAAACTGGCAATTTGACTCCTGGCCTTTCTTTTGGCCATAACTTGTGTTTCAAATGTCCAAATGAGTAATGCAAGCCCATTTTAGACATCTATGTTCCAAGAGCTTTTCATTGATATAAAGAACACCACAAGCCATTGAGTTTTGACCCTTAAAATTGCTCTCTGAAATTTTGGGAGTCCACCGAGACTCCATCTCACAAAGTGGGAGTTGCCGTGGGGGTGTGAGGGTTCACTCCCTCACACTTTCCTACACTCCTAGGAGTATGTGATGTGACTCATGGGCTTCTTCTTAGCCCGCACCCTTGCAACCCCTTTGCCTTGGTCGCGAGCCTAAAGCTAGGGTTGCGACATGTGGACCTAAAGAAAGGTTGACATCATGAAATGTTGGAAGTTCAATGGCCCCAAGAGTAGTAGCATGAGAAATTAATTGCAACCCCACAAGGCTTAGACCACCATCTTCAACATTCACATTATCATTCAATGGACTTATTGACTGCGACACAAAATCTAGTGTCCTATATGAATAGTGACAATTCAAAGCTTCTATGCCCTTGTGGTATAACATAACTGGAAACTTAAGGATGCAAAATGGGAGCTAGACAAATAAGAGTTTGGAAATGTAAAGAATTGAAAGGATTCACCATTTTGCCAATGAGGAAATGCATGTAATTCAAGCCCTGCATTGGTGAACCAAACATACCAATAATTCACCAATAATTCCATAAAAACAATCCCTAACATGCTTGATTTGTTGTCATGCAATTTTTTTTCCAAGGAACTCAACATCTCACAATGTACAATTTCCTTTTGTTCCAACATTCTGACCCTAAACCTGAACATTTCATGTAACCATATATTACATCTTCAAAGTTAAAGCAAGGTCACACCTTCCTGACATCTAATTTCTTGGCAAAAAGATCAAATACTAAAAACATTGCACAAAAAAATTGATTGAAGTAGGTTAGGAATGTTGAACAACCATGTGAGGTTAATATAATAGTTTTCAAAGAATTGATTGCTTGTAGGAGGGTGCATTCATAATATAATGCACCAAGGACTGTGTTGACTACCCTTAATTTATGCAGTTTTCAATTTTGAAAAATCATTATAAAATTTTGAAACATCAAAATGTAATTAGGTTTGTTGCACCTTGTTTTGTTATTAATGAAAAATTATCCCAAAGATTTTTGTGTGATTCCCAATTGTTTTAATGGTCATAAAGTAGTGGAAAGTCTATAATTGAAATTTTTTTCCATTTCATTCATCATTAATCCTATGCTAAGCTTAACCATTCGTGCTCGAAATTTATAAAAGATTATATATGGATGAACTTAAAAGCCAATATTAAAAATAAAAATAAAAACATGCCTTAAATTACCTTTAGTTGGGTGTGTTTTGTTTGCATTTAAACATGTTTATCACCTTCAAAAACATAAACTTGTAAAGACTTCCTAAAAGAAAAAATGTTTTTTTCTTGTATAAAGGAAGATAATGTTGCATTTTCAAGAAAAATGATAATAAAATTTAAATTCATTTGTAAATTTGGGTTTATATATACAACACTGCATTAGGAAAATGTGAACATGTTTTTTGTTACTCAAACTGACGCACTCCCAAGTCTCGGGGTGAACCCACTTGAGGGTCCACCAAAGTGTAGTTGCGGAAAGAGGGATTCGGAAGGGCGCTCCCGACTTCCAGCACTATAGAGGGGTAGAAGGGCATGCTAGAAGTCCCGGGATTAGACTAGGAAGAGGGACTAGTAGATCAAGCTTGAATCTGCATCCAAAACAAACCACAAAGTGGTTAGTTCACATTCCGGGACACCCTTGGGTGTTGGGACAAGCCACGGGCACTTTGGACCACAAGACACACCACGGCCCGGACTCGAGGGAAGCCACCACCTTCCCCCATATAGTATTCTCTGCGCCACTCCGCCAAGACTACATCCAAATGGCTCTTTTTCCTAGGACTCCCAAGTTGGAGTCCCGAAATTGTCCCGAAACTGTCCAGGGTGGAGTCCCGGGACTTTGGGAGCTCATAACTCCCGACTGCCAAATCTGATCGCAACAAGGTTTAAACCAAACTTGTAGCCCTTGTCAAGATCTTTTCAACGACATATTGCACTCTCAATTCGGAGGTCGGAAAGAGGACGATTCCTGACTTTTAGTGGTCGGGAGTCAAACTGCCAATTTGACTCCCGGCCCTTCTTTTGCCCATAACTTGGGCTGCAAATGTTCAAATGGCCAATGCGAGGCCATTTTCGATATCTACGCTTCAAGACCTTCCAATGACACCAAGAACACTTCAATGCGAGGTGTTTTGGGCCTTGATGTCGAACTCTAAACATTCGGGAGTCCCGGAGGACTCCAAGTCCCCAACTTTGGAAGTGTTGGGCTTCAACCCGACCCTTGGCCAAAGTGGGGTTGCGACACAAACCTTCATCAAATGTTTTCAAATTTATTATGGCTCCAATATATTTTATAAGAAGGGCTACATGTGTTTATATTTTTAAATGCACATGTATTGAATCCTTTTAATGGGTGATGCTGATTTTGAACATCATTTAATGGTCAAAAAGTTCAAAATTTGTCATCATGGTTAAAAACAAAATTATACATTTGATTCATAATCTAGGTCCTTATGCAAATTTTTTTTTTTTACTATAGTATGAATCATGTTTGGTTTCAATATTAATATCCAACCCCAAAAATTACATTCAAATACATTTTGATATATTAATAAACCAATACGTGTAAGATGTGTAAAGTAAAGTCCTTACCAAGAATTGCAAAATGCAATCTTTAGTAAAGACTTTAACCATGGTTGTTGTGGTTCCTTATACTATGAATGTACCCAAGAGCATAAGGTTACAACCCTAGAATAAAACCTATTTCATGAGAAATGAATATGGAATACAAAAAGAAAAAACCCAATCCATTTCCAACCAAAGGTTCATGTAACTCACAGAATTCTACACATGAATTTTTTTTGTAAAACCCACCAATGTCAAAATTGCTATGAAAATACAAATCATGGAATTGAATTGTGCTTTAATCATGTGTTTTTACTACAAATAATTTTTAAACACATAGTTATATGACAATCAACCAAGGCATACACAAAATGTCGTTCTACAATCAAAATTTCCCCCTTAACTATCAAGCTTGTTTTACTTCAAAATGTTACCCATATAACATGTAGGCATATTAAAGTCCAAAACTTATAAAATGTTAAATGATCCACTATAAGGTGCAAAATGGCCTACTTTTAATGGATAAATCAAAAATTAAGTTTATCGAGTTCGTACACCTCTAGAGTTGCTTTGCTTGGTAGTTGGACTACTTATTTGCATGGATTGGGCACTCGTTCGTGTGCCAACATACCTACCTTTCTTTAATGCATAATCAACTAGTAGGCCATCACCATCCTCCCTTTCTTTTTTTAGTGCGGGCTTCTTGATGTTTCCCATATGTGGATGACCAACCCTATCATCATCCTCTTCAACAGAAGAAATCCTTACCTTACCAAATACCAAAATAGGGCCCAACTTCTCCTTTTGATGCTTGCCCTTTGATGGTACATTCATTGTAGAAGTATTCTTGGTTTTGGGGTCCTATTCAACACTTTTTTACGTAAGAAATGTAGACACATATTTCTTGTAGAAACATTGTTTAGAGATAAGCTTCATTGGAATTTCATCAACTTATTTTTTAGGTAATGGCTATTAGCTTGGGAAGCTCATTTGCAAGTAGTCCATTGTATGCATGACTACTATCAATTTCAGTCCTGGCTTGGGAAGATGGTAAATTCACATTCATCGTACCCAAACCTTATAATATGTTTGGTTAGATGTTATTTTTGTCCTTCATGCCAAATAAATCAAGTGTGTCCAAAGTGGAAGAAGGTGTTTTGCTTTGTGAAACTTGAGGATTTTTTTGTTTTGCCAAACATTTTTGCCAAAATAGTTCAACTTTTGACAAGTTCTTCTCTAGTTGTTTCTCCAAAGGTTTTTCGCTAGGTGATTCAAGGGGCTCAATTTGTTCCTCCAAACATTCATCATGGCAAACAACCCTTTTAAATGGATGATGTCTGTTTCCTTCTCCAAGCACATCTCGCCAAGAAACTCTTCACACTTAGTGTTGTTTTCCACTTATTTCGGCAAGCCATTCTTTGCAACCAATTTTTTGGATCTAGAAATAACTTTGTAGGTTCATCAACTGACAAAGGGAATGCAATAGAACCACCTATTCTTAAGCCATTGTTCCACAAGCCATATTCCAAGAAGGTTAACAACAAAAGATTGTGTTGAAAATTACATGCACCACCAAAAACATGTATAGTTGGGGTATGTATAAAAAGGATGAACAACAAAAGCAAAATTTACAAACTTGAACCACCAATTGAACTAGTTTTCACATGATCCCAAAGGTGTTACAATAGGCATTTTACACTTCTTTAACCAACAAGACAAGTACATAATAGACATATTTCAAGTAGCCACATGTTCATTCAACTAACCGCAAGTAGACATGTTTATTAATAACAAGTAGTAAGTATGCACACAACACTTCATATCCCAAAATCATACTTTACTTCTTGGACATTTAGTAGACAACCAAAAACAAGTAGCCAACGAGTACACAACATACATACTCAATGTAACACCTAACTTTGGAGTAACCACAAGTGGAACCATAACCACTAGTAAGAAGTAGCAAGTAAACATGAAACACTTACAAACACAAAATCATCCTTTCCAACTTGATCATATAGTGGATGACCAACACCAAGTAGGCAACAAGTGAATGCCCTAAACATAACCAAGTAGTGGCTAGAATTGAAGTAACCACAAGTAACATAACCCACTTATAATAAGTGGCAAGTAGGCATGAAACACTCAGAAACAAAAAATCTATACTTAATGACTTGGGTAGCTAGTAGATGGTTAACATCAAGTAGCCACATAGCATTGAAATGCTCACAAGGAGGCCTTTTTAAAATCTAACAAAAATAAGTATTCAACTTACCTTGCAAGTAGGCAATTGACATTGCACAAGTAAGCATGTGTTAGTCAACTAGCAATTAGTACCTACAAACCAAAACTAATAACTAACAATTGGAGTCCAATAGGCACAACTTGATTAGATGTTAAAACTAATGCAAAAACATAACTCTAATTACATAGAGGCAATAAACAATTGAATGTTAGCTGGAGAAAATGAACATTAAAATCAACCCTAATAATTCCAAAAAAAAACAAAAAGTCAACACACCGCCAAGTAATAGAATTTAAATCATTTAATCACATGTGAACCATCATTAGAACCCAAAGTTATCAATTTCCTACCAACTAGATCAAGCAAATGTTTTTGTAAGGAAACTTATTATTTGATGAAATTGAGCCTTGTATGTTCCTTTTGGTGTTGATAATATTGCATCCCTTCTCTTGTTGAAGCCTCTTCAACAATAGACTCTTTTGTTGAAAATTGGAACTAACAATCTAATCATTAGTTATGGGTTTCCCACAAGTAAGGTTCACACAATGGGTGGTTGTTTATTCTAAATGTAAACATATGCAAAACTAGTGATACATACAACCACAACGTAACATTGGAATGTTGTTGCAAGCATAAAAACTTAAGCAAATAGGGCAAACTTTAATAATGATGGCACTAAGACTTTCAACAAACATGGACTTTGGGTTCTTCAGAAGCAATGGAATAGTTGTGACATTGGCCCCATTGGAATACCCTTTGCCCACAACACATTGCACGAGATTTGGATTTCTAACACCTCTAATTAAGCAATTACATCTTTGAGCCTTGACGAAACATTGGATTTTTTTTTTCAAAATCATCAATTCTTTGACATCCCCTTTTCACTAATTTTTTTTGCATACCCAAATCTTTTTCAAAGACCTTAAAATCTTTAGTCAACTTTTCCAGCAAGTCTTTTAATTTTGCTATAGTAGTTAGGTCAATATAGGCATTCAAACTTTGAAATTGTGTTTTTGCATCATAAACTTCTTATTATTTTTCCTCCAATTTTGTTTCCATTTTGATGAGGCTAGATTTCTCTTCCTCTAATAGTCCCTTCTAGTCCCACAAGTTTGAAGAAAGTTCAATGGCCTCATTTTCCAATTTCTCCTTATCATATTGTAGAACATATCATATGGGTCTTGTTGATTGTTCAAAGACTTTTACTTCTTCCAATAGTTCCTTCACAATCGCAACTTGGTTTGGTAAGAAAACATTAAATTTTTGAGGTCCCTCCAACATTACGTAATCCTCATTGTTACAAAATTCCAAGCCCTTTTCAGATTGATTCATCTACTTCAAATTTGAAGTAGTGCTACAATTCCCTGTCAAAGAGAAAGAAGGCCCTTTTTATTTCTTCATTTGCTCTTTTGTGGTGTCATATGCATATTGTGCCCAATTAATTAAACATGTTGTATTCAACCAACCAACCATGTAGAAAAATGGCAGGATAATCTTCATTGGTAGGAACGTGTGCATACACATCGATGTATAACTTTAGAAGCTTGTCACATTCAAGCAGATTTAGATGCTTGTTCACTCACACCTTTTAGCCATTCTACTATCTTTTGCCAAACACATAAACCACTTCCTCAAATGTGGGGAAAAAACTTAGGTTTTTACAAAGGTCTAAACCTTCAACTTGAAAGTTAAATTTTAATGCAAAATTATTGATTGTCCATTCAAAATGACCGAAAGTATGACTCACCTTCATAAGTTTCTTTTTCTTTTTTGGTCACCTACTTTTTTTTCAAACTCTCACATTTAATAACAAGAGGTTCGTTTTTTACAAAAGTGGGGGCTTTCAATGCCATCTTTACAAGCAAAACCCTACACAACCAAAATCAAAATTTGAAATATAGAAAAACAAAAAAAAATTTATATAAATTCATAAGTTAAATGTAGTGGCAATGCATGGCACATTACTTTGTAACTACTCACCACTTTGCACAACAAATGTAAATGTGCACAAAAATTGAATGTTTAAAAATTTTACTTGGAAATTCAATGAAGAAGTTTGAAACTTATCCACTTACACGCATATTTTGAGCTTGATCTTCCTAGATACAAAGAAAGAAATTAAAAAAAACTAGTAATGAAAATCTAAAAGATTCAAACAATGTCCTTCAATGCAACTTTAACCTAGCAAAACAAGTTACCTATGAAAAAAAAGCTCAAACTTTTGGAGGTCGATGTAGTAGTTCCTTGGGAGGGAAGCGTGCAACCAATGTTCATGATAATGGCAGTGACTACGGAAGCTAAACCCATATATTCCTTGAAACCTAAAAAACTACTTAAATTGGACCTAGATAGAGATATAGACCCTACTATGACAAGAAACTTAATTTGAATTTGTGAATCCCAAAGATTTACTTGTATTTTACTTGTTGGGAAAATGCAAGGATCAAAAAATGTCTACTTTATTGTTCTTGCACCCTATGGAACAACTTCCTTATTAGGTCCATGTGTTGAACCATAATGTTTCAATTTTAAATGTGCACAAATTTTGTGCAAAGTTGCATGGAGATAAAATTTCATACTTTTGTTTTTGTAATTTTATCACACATCCTTTCTATGCATGTTGGCAACTACAAATGTATTGTCAAAATCACTACCCTAAACATGGTCTTTTTCAATTTTATCCCTAAACCCTAAAGCTACAAATTTGTTCTCAAAATGTAAACCATAAACATGGTCTCTTTTAATTGTTGTCAACCTTAATTAAAGACATCAAACCTTAAGCCCTTATCCTTTGTTTTATTTTTTGGATAATTTGGATTATATCATTTTTTGTTTTCGTCCTTTTAATTGTATAATACATATTATGTATGCATGTTGGTAGCAATAGATTATGGTTTCAATTGATTAACTTTAACCCGATTTCTCTCAATTTCTATCAAATCCTAAAGTTGCCAAACACTAAAACCTTCTCTTTTGCTTTCTTTTCTATACACCGTGGATAATGTTTTTATGTTTGTGTTTTTTCAATTTTGTAACACATTTTCTTTGTGTTTGTTGGCAACTACAATTTCTAGTTTCAAAACATTACCTTAAACCTGGTCTTTTTAAATTTATGTCAAACCTTAAAGCTACCAAACCTTAAATCTTTGTCCTTTGTATAAAGTTACAAATTATGTTGATTGTTTCTAGATTTAAATGCATTTCATGATCAACAAGGTATGGAAGGATTTGACCCTAACCCATTCATGAACCAAGAGAATGATTATGGAATATTGGCTAGTGAAAGGCCCACAAAGGCACCTTAAAAAGAGAAAGCCTTGAAGTGCATTGTGGATTTTAAAAATTTAAGTTGCCTAACCAACTCCTAGAACCATCACTTCATGTTTTATAATCAAGATACAAAAAATGTGACACAATGTATATATACCAAGTGAAGTTTGGAAAGTAGTTTACATAGATTACAAGTTGAAGTACCCTAATTTTACTTTCCAAGAAGATATCTTAAAATATAGACTATGAGATACATTGAATGTAAATATAAACACATCCAGTGAAGGTGCAAAAAGGGTTTTTTTTGTAGAGTGATCAAATGTTGGCACAATTCAAATCAATTGATGGACATGCAACATAAAATGTATTGAAAAGGCAACATAATTTAATGGAAGGTATAACTAATACATCTCATCATTCCTCTCCTAGCCCTTCTCTTAGCCTTATTTTCAACCTTACATAAAATGAGACAACAAAGCCATCATCTATATTTCTTGCCACATCTACGAGTACATCAATTGAAAGGCCAATGATGAAGTTTGGAGATGTTGCAATTACAATCAAAGAACTTTGCCACTATCACCAACAAACTAGAATCCAATGTGAAGGGGAGGTTCTTTCAAGGCCAAAGGTAGATGTTAACATAGGAAAAAATGCATTCAAAATAGCCAATTTAAGGGCAATTAGAAATTACGATGTCATTACAAATGCAAAGTTCAAAATTAAGGTTAAAGACTTGTTAGAATTTCAATCAATAGTCACCATCCCAACCATGTTTTGTTAGGTTGTTATGGTGTTTGTTAATAACTTCAATTGGGTAAATGCAAGCTACAATGGCTCACTTTTGGAAATTGTAAAACTCCTTACAAGTCTTTAGAAAATTCATAAAAAAATGTTCAAATGGATATGGTTGTTACTTTTTAAATTGTCATTGTTGTAATCTTTGACTAATAAATGTTCAAGCACCTAAAAATCCTCACAAATTTACGTCAACACTTACATTAACAAAAGTGGATGTCATTTTTCAATTCAAAAGTCCTAAAAAGATAACACAAAAAGTCCATATGAATAATGCCCCAAGTAAAAAAAAATTTAAATATGTTTTTGGGACAAATAAATTGTAAAACAAATTAAAATTACAACTCATAAGGACTTACAAAAATATGGTCCAATTTTAATCATTCAAAAGTTCTTAATTATTAAATGGTTAAGGTTTTCAAAGAAAAGATTCCTCATTTGAATTTATCATTTCATGATACATCATATATTGAGCCATTAACAAAAATATGGAATGTGAATCAATATAATTTTTTTCAATTTATGATGTTATGGTCAAACAACCAATGCATATATATTTTTTCAAAAGTCCATTACTATTAACAATTTTTTATATATCAATAAATAACCACACAATTTTTTTCATGATGAAGTTGTTACTCTAAATCCAAGTCCCAATTAGTAAATCTAAGGATATAGTAATCACCATATGCATTTGAATGACAGGTACCCAAGGACAATTGTATGTTTTGTTGTAAAAATGAACCATTCAACCATGCATTCACCCAATTGTGAAATTTTGGTGATACTTTAATAAAATGTTAGTTAGTAATGTAGTAGCCTTAACTAAATGACTATATTTTTCCTTTGTTGAATCAAAACGTTTCATTGGCCTTCTTCACTTGGATTTCAATCCCCCAATGCCCCATTCCCCTCTAACTTGGAAACCTACAATATTTTGATGTAAGTCAATTTGACCACCTTCCAAAAAAACCAAAATCGTAAAACTTGAAACACAATTGTAAATTTAACCTTAAAACCTTAAACATCCAAGTTTACATTTAACTTAAACCCTAAATTTTCCATTTAACCTAAAATACTAAACCTAAAATAAACCTTAATTTTAAACCTAAAACCCAAGAGATAAACCTAAATCATAACCTTCAAAGTTATAACTAAATCCTAAACCCAATAATTTATGTTTAATTTAAAAGCTTAAACCCTAAACCTAAACTTAAACCTAAAACCTTAGACATAAACTTTAACCCTAAATTAAAAACCCAATAACCATATAAACCTAAAACCTTAATAGCAAAACCCAAACTTTAAAACCTTAACCTTGAAGTTCATATTTAATATAAAAACCTTTAAACCCGTAATTTTAATGCCTAAACTTACACCTAAGACCCTAGACATAAACCTTAACCATAAATGCCAAACCCATATCCAAAAATTTATATTTAACCTAGAAACCAAAAACCCTACACCTAATCCTTAAAACCTATATTTAAAACCCCAAACAAGAACTTAAAACCCTAACATAAATTTAAACCTAAAACCTAAAACTTAAAACCCTAAAACCTAACCTTAAAATAAAATGAAATGTCAAACTTACATGCATTTTGTTGTATGCCTTAACAACATCCATAGGAATTTTAGGTGTCGATTCACGCCTCCCAATGCAACACATCATGAACATTTCCTCGTACATGTAACCAAGGTCACCCAATAAGTATTCAAAATATTCATATGTGGGGATAAAATATTAATGTTATGACTTATGAATGAAGATGACTGGGGAAATATATTAACATCATGGTATGAAGTTGCATACTTAGGGTCCAAATTTATGAATAAATAACCCATGGTGGTCTGCCACAACCGTGTTGATAATGCAATACATTTGTTTTCACCCATTACACCAAGTATGATGGGATGGATGGTTCTAACGTTTATGGATTTTGATGAGGGTCCCATCAATAGATCCAATGCAACTTTAGAATTGTGGAACTTGTGTTGCCAAAACTTGTCATTACTCAATAGTGGGCTAGCAAATCTTGTCAACAACTACATAATTGATGCAAGATACAATAAATATGCCATCATCATTTATTGCACTTTTGCTCTAATTCCACATGAAGGAACCATGCTAGTCACATTATCATGTTTCATGAATGAATTGAAATTAACCAAACATTGTTTTAAGGCCAACTTGGATAGTCACCCTAAAGTGCGGTGTGGTTCCTTTGTGAACTTTACATGACTAATAATGGTTAACACTAATGTTGGGCAATTTTCATTTTTTCATGAGAATTGTTGATTTTGGTTGTTTGAAAGGGGTTGAGAAAACTACCCTTATTCTTTTTGAAATTTCAGATTTTTATCTTTTAGTAGTTGCTTTCATTTTCATAAATTCCAAAAATATGAAACTTGGCAATTTTTTAAGTAATTGATTGTCAATTTTTTGAATTGTTGATTTTCAAAGGCGGTTTATGCAAAATGATTATCACAATTATTATTCATGAAGAATAAATAAATAATGTTAATAATTTTTTCAAAAAAGAAGTACAATTTTTAATCTTTTTCACATTCATCATTCATAATTTTCAATATCTTTTCTTTCACAATTTGCTTCAAATTCTTCCCTCTCTATACATTCTACCAAGTTAGATGCCTCATTACAACCTATTTTAGGATCATTCGGCTAGTTTTTGCTAAAAAAAAACATTATTTCTAGGTTTTTTGATTGCACAACATCTTCTAAGGTTTGTTAAAAATTTTGCAAACAAAAAAAGTATGTCATGTCTTTAGTTGAGAACCTATAGTGCCAAGTATTTGCCTTTTTAAAAGTCGTTTAATTGGAAACCTAGACTAATACTTTTCCTACCATAACAAAGGGCATTTAATAATGTCCTTCACATCTACATGAAATCTCTTAAAGTATAACAACTCTATAGTTACCAACTATTTCATATGTTCACAATTGGTGTTGGTCATTTGGAAGATGTCTAATTTGCTTAGTCGTCATCTTTGTGATATACATCTTTCTCCCACAAGATGTACGTAATGGTAACACTTCAAAAACATAGGATATATTGTTTTCTCATCATGTTTTTCCGCAATAGACACTCCTTGTTCATGCCCAACAAAAAGACACAAGACAAAGGCCCTTAAACCTTGGCCATTTAACATCAAAGAGAGCATGTTATAACTTTTTTTTTTTTCATAGCTTCATAAGAATGTAAGATAAAAGTCAAGAATCCCAACAACCTTTTTTTTAAATATTAGAGGCCAACAAATAAAACTCAAAGGTAATTCTTCCATCATCCATTAGAGGGTCAAAGGTTGTTTGTATTCTTGCCTCTTCTTTCATTTTTAGATTCCAAGTTATAAAGAGTTCAAGGCATCATACAACAACCAATGACCACTTGATTGATTCAAAACACAAACAGTCACAACAAAATCTTAAACAATCAACAATAGACATGTTAGGTTAGAGGAGGTGGGACACATCCAAAAGCCTGGAGAACAATCTATTTGTTGTAACACATTACCATGGCTTCACAAAATAGCAAAACCTCTTGAAATAAGATGACTTTATTTGCAAACCTAAAGAGAATAATTGCAAAATAGAGAACTTCAACTTACAAAAATTATAAGACAAATTGAAAATGATATTTAAAAATTGAATTTTTTTATTTTGGTGTATTTACCTTTTTGGGGTGAATTATAGCATCCATACGTGCCTTGTTCCATTTTTTTCTGCCTTTACCAGACTTTTCGGCTAAGTAATGCACTTTTAAATGTTAGATTGCACATTCTTAATTGATACAAATCTCATGTATTTGCAAACTTTCTCCTTGGTAGTCCCATATCAACATGCCTTGGAAAAAACATGTCCAAAGCAACTTCCATTGAAACTTTCCTCTAACACCATAATATCATAACTCACAACATACATTAATGTTGAAATCATTGCATTCAAATTAGTCCCTTCATTTTTAACAAATGCAATGATTTTCTTTCTAAGGCCAAAGTAATACAAAAGATTACTCAAGTTCATAGCCATAGTTTGCCTTGTGATTTTAGTAGCTTCAAATAACCCAATAGTCACTTGCTTGGGCTACCAATGCAAAAATATCATGGGCTCCTTTAAACATCCATAATTCAAAATTGGTAATGGTCAACAAACACTTAGCTAATTGAGGTACTTGACATACAACTCTTTTGTCTTTTCCACCAAATTACGAAAATTTATTGGGAAAATAGTTTTGTGGATGGGATAACAACTTGAGGACACAAATGTAAGGTAAAATTTTTGAACTAGGAACTATCCACAAAATGCATAGGAAGATGATTTTAAAAACTAGCAAACTAAGGTCTTGCAAAAAAAAATTTACTACACATCATCCTTTTAACAAGATTTAGTAGAAAAAACTCAAAGATTTCATTAGTAGACATATTAGGTATTTTCTTTGTTGGTTTTTCTCCAAACCACTCTTCATGGGACTATTTATTTCCTCAAATTTCTTTGCAAGCAATCTATGTCTTACATCATGTTTTTTTAGGCAATTATCCCATTAGATTATAAATATGATATATATTTTTAAAAATTGGTTCTTGAAGTAAAAGAGACCTGCTCTTTGTGACATAACATGTAGTGCATCACTTTGAGGTACCTTGCCATCTACTTGTGTGTTGTCATTGATAACACAAAAGGCCATAGTGCATTTTTGCCATAAGGTTTCCAAAACAATCTTTGAGCATGTAAAACATGAAATCTTTGATTCACATTCTCCTAATCACTTTTGGAACTATATTCAATTGGGTTTGCAAGCTCTCATTTCCTTGTGATGTTTCAGGAAAAGGTTCCCTTTTCAAAGAAATATCATTTTGGTATATTTCACAAAGCTTTATTTCAATTCTCATAACATTTTCAAATCAATTGGAATGGGCCATTACTTTATTAGTATTTAATTCATACAACAAAAAAAATTGTAAAAGAAAGTTACAATTATGAGACCTGAAAAAGTAGGTAAGGAAGAGGATTTAAGGTTTGGGGTTGAAAACTCATTTACAAGAATTTACATGTAAAAAAGTTCATTTGTAAACATAGTTGAAATGAAAAATGTATAATAAGTAGTCTTTCCAAAAAAATAATTTTCTTGCACCATCCAATCGCAAAAATAAAACTTTTAGGGTTTTAGGGTTAGGGTTTGATTTTAATGGACAATACCAAAATAAGCTAACTTTAACCTTAACTTTAAAAGTAAACAAAGAGAAAAGGACACAATTTTTTTTTCTTTTATAAGATAGATATTTATTAATTTTTTGATAGGTGAAAGCACATTACAATGGTATATTTAGAGCAAAAAAATGTACTCATTTTGTAGTTAATTTTGAGTTATTTTGGGGGAATTTTTTTTCATTTCATTTAGCGTTTTGAGAAACATTAAAAATGGATTTTTGACACAAATCCTCCAACACAATTCTTGTCATCTTTCAAATGACAGTGGTTTTTTAGAAAACTTTTATGTATTCACACACTTATGCTTGATTGAATGAAAAACCTCATCTAGATTTGGAATTCTTCATATAGAATTGAAATGGGACAATGAATTCATATGTAATACATGATTGAGTACTTCATCAAATTTGTTAATTGCTTGATTGATTTTTGAAATACATTTGCACTTCGCAATATGTCGGTACAATTATATTTTTTTCATTAATATACTTTTCAATCATTTAATATCAACTTCAAAGTTGGATATTTTTACAATCTTTTTCTTTGGGTTTTGAAATACCTTGTTCCAAGTATTATTTACAAAAAATTGTTTCAATATTAACTTGGTAGAAGTTTAAAAACACGTAGTTTCAAAAATAGTATTTGTGATAATAATTTTTGATTGTCATAATGTGTTTTCACTCTAATCAAAATATATACTATTTTTTGAAAAAGTAAAAGTTGATTCCAAGTTTACTTCAAAAAAAGTTTGGAAGTTTGACCTCCACCCCAAATTGGCCTTGGAATCTTGAACATGCAAGAAAAATAGCAAGCGAAAAGTATTAGTCTACAAAAATAATGCATCCAATGCATGCTAGAATGTAAGCAAGAGCCAAAAGTGAGAAACTTGAGCTAGAGTAGAAAGGTACCTTGATATATGAAGCAAGTTATCGTATTTGAATCAAGAACCAGAGCCTGATCCAAGGTAGAACCAAGACTTAAAACAAGAGTTTGAAATAATTAAGCTTAACAAAAAGATAAAGAGTAAGAAATGAGAGACAAAAATGAAAAATAAGAAGCAAAAGTGAGAAATAAAAGCCAAGCAAAACTAAAAGCAAAAAACGAAAACAACATTGAAAAGTGAGACACAAAAATGAAAAGTAAGAGCCAAGTGAAAATTAGAAGTAAGAAATGAAGATAATAATGGAAAACGAAAGCTGATTAAAGGCCAAAAGTAAAAAGTGAAAAATAGAAGTAGGGAGTAAAAGCCAACCAAGAACCGTAAGCGAAAAGCGAAAGACAAAAGTGAAAAACAAGAAAAATAAAAAACAAATGAGAGCCAAGTAAAAACTAAAAATAAAAAAACAAAAAGTGAAAGTCATATAAAGTTAAAACCAAGAAGTGAAAGATAGAACCAAGAAACAAAAGCTAAACAAAAACTAGAAGTGAGAAGTTTGAAACATAAGTGAAAAGTGAGAGCTAGGGAATAGCCATTAGGGTGAAAGCACACTAGATAATCCATTTTTGGGTGTCACATTACAATTTTCACAAGGGGGCAAGGTGTTAAGTTATTGGCTTACATAACTTTAAAGTTATGATCAAATGTTGGGAAGGACTCATTTTTTAAAAGTAGGGTACAAGTCAAAAACATTGTAACAATGGAATGACAAGTAATGATATTATGAACTCAAACTGGACATTCTAATTTAAGGCAATTGCGTTGTCACAATCCATAATTTGTGTTATGCACTAAAAAATGCATCATGAACTATACCAATAAATGCCTTTTTTTTGGGTGGAACGATATCATGAATGTAGATTTTGAATGGATTAATTCATTAAAAATGAATATTTCAAAATTTTATGAAATTTTATGAGTTAGTCGTTGAATTTAATCCTTGAAATCCACACATTGATCAATTTTAAGTTACAATTCAAAATATATATACTATGTAGGATTTTTGAAGGAGGTTTTTCTTGAAATCCACAAATTTTAATTTTAGGAAGGAATGTTTATGATTTTGAAATAATGAGTCCAATTTTACATTGTGAAAATGATTAATTATAAACACCACATCTATCAATTTTGGTCCATTGTAATGTGCTTACACCCACAAGCAAAAAATGAAAGATAGAAATGAGAAATGAAAACCTAACGAAAACCAAAAATAAAAAGTGAAAAACAAAAACAAAAAGTGAAAGCCAAGTAAGAGCCATAAACGAAAAACGAAATACAAAAGTAAGAAGCAAAAGCTAAGCAAAAACCAAAAACTAAAGCCAAGGGTGAAAACCCAAACTTGCAAAATGAGAACTAGAACAAAAGCAAGGGCCACAAGCAAGATCTAGAAGCAAAAACAAACAAAAAAACACAAAACAAGAGTTGAAT
Source organism: Sphagnum tenellum (assembly GCA_963921925.1). Classification (NCBI taxonomy): domain Eukaryota; kingdom Viridiplantae; phylum Streptophyta; class Sphagnopsida; order Sphagnales; family Sphagnaceae; genus Sphagnum; species Sphagnum tenellum. The sequence goes on from OY998145.1 coordinate 18,794,945, forward strand.
AAAAAGCTAAGAGATTTAAAAACAAAACATAAGAAAGATCCAAAACAATTGACAAATAACAGATAACGCACAAAGCAAAATCAAAGGAGCTTTCATTCACTAACATTTAATTTATATAGTTTAGGGCGTCGCTTTAGGTAATGACTATACCTTAATTTATAAATTTAACCTCAATTCTTAATTGTTAACCCTAACCCTAAACATCTACACCTAACATGGCTAGCTCCAAACCCGAAACCTAAACCTATAACCTTAAAGTTGAAAACTAGTCTAAAAGGTATAGAGAGATACCGTTGTTGAATTTTAATTTTTTTGATTTTTGAGATCCTTAAAGGTTATAGGGGCGGTTCTCATTAGGCTATGAACCATCGATCACGTTTTTAGTTTGGTTTTCATTTGATCTGAGAACCTACGATTTTCAGCTTGAAAACCGTGTCAATTTTCAAGTTGCCATGAGAATCACACAACATTTGTTAATACCACAAGTTGAACCAAAATTTCAAAATTTCCCAAAATGAAGTTGGTGAGAAACTTAAACAAACTTGTTGTGGTTTGGTTGTTAAAATGTCCCACACACTTACATTGGGGTTGACCGATTTTTCATTTTCTTCATCTAACTCTATTCATGTGAAATATTCCCAAATGTTGACACAAGCAATTATCACTTGCACTACAATTTGATCATTTACCACAATTTCCTCAAGCAATTCCTCGTCGCTATTGAAGGAGCTCAAATCAAGATGTGTTAAAATAAACTCCATAGATGGCACATGGAATGAACCTCCAAAAAAAAAACAAAACAAAACAAAAATTGGATTTCCCAAACCTTAAAAAAACATTCAAATCACTTGACACTCCCAAATGAAATGGAAGACTTAAAAAATTTCAAGTGAAATGAGATTGAAAAGAAAAAAGAAAAAATGGGATCCCTCCCACTTATTTAGCATCGAAGGAATTAAATGAAAAGCTCCCCTAACCCCATAAACCCTAAACTCTAAACCCTAGAACATGAACCCACACTCAATTATAAAAAAATAAAAAACTTCGAATAAATTCAGGTGTCCCCTACATCTCCAACAACCAAAAATAAATATTTAAAGACTTGAACCCACCAACTCTGAAAGAAAAACAAACCCTCCCACCAAAAGAAAATGAAAAATCATGATCCCCTGAACCCCTAGCCCGCCCATCCTTCAGGAAATGAAAAACCCCACCCAAATCCCCTCAAAATCCCCAAAAAAACCTCGCCCAACAATCTCCCCTCCCCCCTTCCCAATCCAAATGTTGAAATTGGCAACTTCTTGGACGGTCCACCTATTTTAAGCCAGTCAGAGGCACACCGACGTCGTCAACCCCTTCTCACCCCCTCTTTTTCAAAAACCGCCCACAGTTAGTTAGGGTGACCTTACCGACGATTGGAACTCAGGGTGAAAATTTTAATAGGCTGTGAGACACCCTATGAAACTCTCGGTGAATTTAGGGGTTTCTCTAATGTATGCCCAACTTTGGGGAAGACTTCAAATGGCCAATAAGTTTTCTTTGCCGACACACAATTCAGAGGTTCCAGCCAATGTTTCTTTTTTCAATTTTCTCATGTTGCATCAAAAGTTGCCATCAACCACAAGAGGATTTAGCCAGATCTGGCCACAAGACAAATCAAGTTCTAGGAATCTTACTATATATTGACGAACCACTAAAACCTATTAACTAAATATGGAGATTTCAAAAGAAAAAAAGTTAGAAATCTCCCCCAAATCCTCCCAAAAAATCTTGGTGATTTCATAACTCGCTTCTTCCTCTACATGTGAGGATTTTTTAAAGAAATGCTCCAAAATGTTCACTTGATCATGTTGCTTGGGGGTTTTTTTTTAGCCACCAAAAAAACACTACTTCCAGCTCTAACAACCCTGATTATATCTGCTGACACAGGCTGTGAATTATTGAACAGTGACCAAATACACCCATTCTGTAAAGGTTGAAAAGTTCAGCTCTGATAGGAAAATTTTCAAGTCTAAAACCTACAAATGCTCAAGTTTGGGGCCTACCACCAACATGGGGCATTAGCCATTACTTTATGGGAAATTAAATTACGAACAATGTTTTCCAGCAGGTAACGAAGGGAGAAAAAGTTACACAAAGCAAAGAGTTGATATAAATGTTAGAGGAGATTTCTAACCAGTGTTTTTTTTTGGGCGAAATTTCGCCAACTGACTGACCAAAATAAAAAGCCCAGTGCGATCTCTACAAATGATTTTTTTTGAAAAATTTCAAATATATCGCCTTCCAAAAATATCGCCATATTTCTTAGAAAATTATATAAAATTCGCCAGATTTAGACAGTGAGTTCGTGTAGCTCGCCAATATTTATGCAGGATTCAGAAAAAACTCTACTGTCCGCCTAGGGCAGTCGCCATTTAATGCGAATTAAAGCTGGGGATCCTCGCCTGAGGAATTTGGAAAAAAAAAAAAACCCCTGGTTCTGACTAAGGACTGCTAACTGGCCTCACCTTTCTTTGCTGACACATGGTCGGCGCAATCCATCAATGACCCCTTCCCTCCACTATCTGAAAGCCCAAAAAATCAATGGTCCCAGGAAGTTGCAGGTCTAGTACACGGCCACTGTCAACAATGAATGATATGTGATGAGGAAACAGTTTTCTGTTGGTTTCCAGTTCCCTAGCTAACCTGGTGGTTAGCTCACTTGCTTTATTAACTACCTGCCAACTAGGTAGGTAGTAAAAACAGCCCCTACCTACTATGTATCATCTATCTACTTACATAGTACAGTAGTCCGCTATTTTTTAACCTACGTAACTATAGGTTAAACCTACTTCTTATTGAATGGGTTACCAAGATGAGACCAGGTAGTAACTCAGTTGAGGATCATCCACGACTGACTCATAACCGGCATCCAGTGGATGGTGCACTGGTGGGTACTGGTTTACTGTGGCCGCCGTACTCACGCCGGGATTGCATTAATACTTTATTAAAGACTTCCAATCTTGAGCGGTGTGAAAGCACAACACGACAAGAGAAAAGTCAGCAAAGCATCCAGCTGCAATAATATTTCCCCTAGTAAAGTTCTGAGCGGGTGCACGGAACACGTTAACCCGCCACAATTATGGCGCATGCTATGCACCATCCTAGAAGTACCTCTTGGATCCTTTCTCTCAACCTTTAATCATGACTACCTTCCAAGTTGTTCATCAGTCTCTGATAAATGCAAGGGTTCCAATGGACTAATTCTACCGTCGCTCAGATTTGCATCCAAGAGCTTGCTACAAATTTTTATCAAGCTCAGTTCCCTTGTTGTGCTTGTTGCAGAGCTTCTATCGCGCTTGTTGCAGAGCTTCTATCGCGCTTGTTGTAGAGCTTCTATTGCTGTCAATCTCCTCACATACATGTATAGGGTTTTGTGGCTCAATGCAACAGCAAGAGTATTCATCATCCAATTGCCACATGCAATTCATCTCACATATCATCATGTCTTTTATGTGAAACCTAGTATGTCTCAAACACCAAAACTTAGGTTCCATGTATTTGAAAGTATTAGTAGTGTCATGAATATTTGACCTAGAGTAATGATTGTATAATGATTCAAATTTGCACAAAGGCTCATATACTCTTATTTTCTATTAAGGTGGGCTAACTTGGTGCTTTTCTTAATCATCATAGTGATCACATGCAATTCATTGGGCTAGCAACCAACGTAAAAGGACAACAAAAACTATCAAGGCTATTCAAGTGTCACCTCTTTTGCAATTTCCTAAAACTTGTAGGTATGTGCTTCACACACAAACATTTGTCATTTTGAAATCAATATGTTTTGCAACATCAAAATTAAGTGTGTGTTCTTATTCAAAGGTATGAAGGTTGTGATGAATGGAATTTATTTCAAAGTTCAAGTAGTGAGTAATTAAAACATGAACATGATATTCCTAAGTTTCATATGGGGTTCTACTAGAGAATTTAATTTGAATAAAAGTGGGATTCGCATCATCTAGTTATTCCAAGTAATTTTGCAACAATTAAAAATCATGAATTTTGCATGTATAGAGTACTACAATGATAATGTTTGCCAAAGAAAGAATTCCATTCAACGAATGATTAAAACAACAATGATGTTGGATAAGGTTTGTGCATATGTATGTAATTATGCACATGATGGAGTTGTGCACCAATATTTTTGGCGATGATCAAGTTTATCATTCAAATCACATTGAAATGAAAAATCAACATGAAAACTAACTAGATTAATGTGTGTTTTAAATTATTCAACAATGTGCTCTTTGTAATTTATCGTTTACCAATTTATGTTTAAACTAAATCCATTTTATAGACATTAAAATGCTTGATAGGGGAATAGGAAGAAAGATTTTAATGGTAGCACATGATACAAAATTATGATCAACAAAACTTGACACTTTTTTTTACATATGGATTATGTTGTTGCAAATTAATTTTTTTGGAAATCATTAGACTAAGTGATTTTTCAAAAAATTTAAGAAGGTGTCATTACATTTATGCCTATTGGTTATAATTTTAACAATTTTTTGAAATAATGTTGCTAGTTAAATCAAAATTTGCTGAGGGATGCTTGCCACCCTAGTTCAATCAAGAAATTGAAAAAAAACATTGATGAGGATGCACATCATTTACCTACATTTATTGAATTGAACATATTGCATAATGTAATGAAATGTTTATTTTAGCAAACCACACTCTTTAAAGCAAGTGGAATAATCATTGATGATACAAATTATGTATGCCAATCATTATGCACGTGACATTTACCTTTCAAATATGTATGAAAGTTCAAAATGACATAGGTTTTGGTGGAAATTTTCTAAAGAAATTTTTCCTATCACAAATGTTCTATTTCATGTTGAAAGTATTGATAATTATATGATCTTTTTCTATTTCCATTCTTTCATGTTGTTGACAAATGGAAAGCTTATGAAGAAGCCATGGAAGACCTTCACAAGGCTAATGTTCATGAACTAAATGATAAATTCATTTAAATAACACTCTTGAAAATCTCAAAAAGGTGTTCAAGGATTATTAATGAGCTTTCGTGGATTAGGACAAAATTTATGTTCAATAAATGAAAAGTGCATCGTCTTGTTAAAAAAGATGTTGAAAGATTATGAAGGAGCTTTGGAGGACCTTGACAAGGCTAATGTTTTTGAACCAAACAACGCGTCCACCTTGAGGAGTTCTGGAGATGTCAAATACATGTTGGATGAAAATCAAAGAGCCTTGGAGGACCTTGACAAGATGGATGTTCTTGAACCAAACAATGCATCCACCTTGGGGAGTCTTGGAAATGTCAAAAACATGTTGAAAGAGTATCAAGGAGCCTTGGAGGATCTTGACAAGGCTCATGTTCTTGAAACAAACAATGCATCCACCTTGGGGAGTCTTGGAAATGTCAAAAACATGTTGAAAGAGTATCAAGGAGCCTTGGAGGATCTTGACAAGGTTGATGTTTTTGAAACAAACAATGCAATCACCTTGACGAGTCGTGGAAATGTCAAAAGGATGCTGAAAGAGTATCAAGGAGCCTTGGAGGACCTTGACAAGGCTGAAGATCTTGAACCAAACAATGCAATCACCTTACGGATTCGTGGAGATGTCAAAAGGATGCTGAAAGAGTATCAAGGAGCCTTGGAGGACCTTGACAAGGCTGATGTTCTTCAACCAAACAATGCATTCACCTTACGGATTCGTGGAAATGTCAAATACATGTTGAAAGAGTATCAAGGAGCCTTGGAGGACCTTGACAAGGCTGATGTTCTTGAACCAAACAATGCATTCACCTTGACAAGTCGTGGAAATGTCAAAAGGGTCCTGAAAGAGTATCAAGGAGCCTTGGAGGACTTTGACAAGGCTGATGTTCTTGAACCAGACAATGCATTCACCTCGAGGACTCGTGGAGATGTAAAAAGGGTCCTAAAAGAGTATCAAGGAGCCTTGGAGGACTTTGACAAGGCTGATGTTCTTGAACCAAACAATGCATTCACCTTGACGAGTCGTGCTGATGTCAAAGGGATGTTGAAAGAGTATCAAGGAACCTTGGAGGACCTTGACAAGGCTGATGTTCTTGAATCAAACAATGCATTCACCTTGAGGACTCATGGATATGTCAAAGGGATGTTGAAAGAGTATCAAGGAGCCTTGGAGGACCTTGACAAGGCTGATGTTCTTGAACCAAACAATGCATTCACCTTACGGATTCGTGGAGATGTGAAAAGGATGTTGAAAGAGTATCAAGGAGCCTTGGAGGACCTTGACAAGGCTGATGTTCTTGAACCAAACAATGCATTCACCTTGACGAGTCGTGGAAATGTCAAAAGGATGCTAAAAGAGTATCAAGGAGCCTTGGAAGACCTTGACAAGGCTGATGTTATTGAACCAAATAATGTATTCACTTTGATGAGTTGTGGAACAGTGAAATACATGTTGGATGATTATCAAGGAGCCTTGGAGACCATAAATAAGGTTCATCATCTTCAACCAAATGATCATTTGATATTGCAAACTCAAAAAACGTTCAAATGGATGTTAAATGAATATCAAGCCACAATAGAATTATTGCCATTTAATTCAATAATTCAATCTTTTCCATATAATGAATTGAAGTTTGGAACAAGTTTGGGGAGAGGAGCTTTTGGTGAGGTGTATCGAGGTTGTTGGAAAGACACTAAGATTGCAATTAAAGTTTTAAAAAGGAGTGGCTCCCACAATGAAGGTGCAAAAAAATCTTTTATATCTGAAGTGCGCACTTTGGGATCAATTCAACATATCAATTTGGTTCGTCTTTTGGGCTATTGTATCAAAGGCTTAGAACATATGTTGGTGTATGAATACATTTTAAATTCATCTCTTGACAAATGGATCGATGAAGACAACCTTTTGGATTGGGACCAACGAATGTGCATCATTATAGGGGTTGCTCAAGGATTGGCACACTTGCATAAATGTAATCCAATCATTGTACATCTTGACATCAAACCACAAAATATCCTTTTGGATCAAGATTACACCCCAAAATTGTCTGATTTTGGGTTGTCAAAAATTTTAGATGGCAAGGATGAAGATGTGGTATGTGCCCCACCATTTTTATTTTTTTAATTATGTGCATGCACACTATATCTTAGTGTGATTATGAACTTTGCAAATTTGAACACTCTTTTGGGCACAACTTGCTAATTTCATATTTGCATTATTATAGGTCATGGAATAAATATGATAAACATTTACAATCTAAAATGAATATTTAAAAAACACTTGATGTAATAATTCATGAAATCACATTTTATATTATTATTATTATTTATGTGTGCATGAGTAATGACACAAGGCTTGAAACTTTTGTGATTGAAAAAAATTCAAAAATAAATCATGGGTTCTTATTGGTATTAAATTGGATCTTGGGTATGGGTTTTATGAACTTCAACATGTATATTTAATGCATGTGACATTTGTTGATATTATTGATTTGTTTGGAAAATTCAAATTCAGATACAATTAGCTTCAACTTCTACACCAGGAACAAGTGGATATATGGCACCAGAAATTCTTTTAAAGCAAGCATCGACAAAAAGTGATGTGTATAGCTTTGGAGTTTTGTTGATTAAACTTTTGAATGGATCACCATTCATTTTAAATGGAAATGAAGTTTTCATTCACAAATTCATCCAATGGGCACAAAAGGTTCATGTGGAAGAAAATGGATTTGAACAAATTTTCAATGTTGTAATCGATAATTCAATTATTGGGTTTGACGACAATGAAGCCAAATCCTTTTTGGAAATTTCCCTTCAGTGCATCAAGGTAATTTTTGTGCCAAATCTTTTATGTGCATCATTCAATTTGCTGTTAAACAAATTTGAAAAACCCAGATCATGGATTTGATGTAGTACTTGAGACAATTTGAAATAAATTAAATTAGATTATCCACTAAATGTAAAATTTCCTAAGAAGGTTTACGCATGAAAATGGTACATTCAATTTCACTTGGAATTATTTTCGACCATTTCCATGATTGATATATATAATTGAAAGGAATATATTATTTTCAAAGTCAATAAAATTATGTTGTTGAATAAAGATATAGTTGGTTTCAACATTATCTTTTGACGGATATATGTTCAAATTGTGTCATTTCAAATTGAGACATGAACATGTAGTCCCATTTATTCAAGCATTTTGCCATGGTTTGATTATAATGTATAACTATTGCATAAAAAACATTTAACTTTTATGACATTTGTTTCTTGTAGGAAGACCCAAATCAAAGACCGGGAATCCAAGAAGTTTTGCAACATTTTGAAGGATTGAACAAAAAGAAAGGCATACAATATATTCCCACATCAATTCCAGTATATTTCAACATATTAATGAAAAGATTTGTCTCCGCTTTCAAATTGAAGTGATTTGTATATTTATTATATGATGACATTCAACATGTATATTTAATGTAACATTTGTCCATACCATTCATTTATCCTTTTTGTAAATGTGGAAAGGTATTCCATTAGGTCCATAGACTCAAAGTTTCACAATTATTTATAATATATTTCATATGGCTTGGCAACTTGTGTGTTTTGTATAGATGAAAAATTAAATGTTTCTGAAATGAAAAAAAACATTTTTATAATCATTTGTATAACCTAGATGTATATAAGTGTACATATTAATTGGAATCCTTTCAAAAGTTGACCTTTGTTAATGGTTAAAAAATTGGCCTTGGTTACGATGATTAGCTCTTGTTTAATAATGTGTTACACTATTTATTTGACACATAAAGATGTCGTAGGCATTATAAGAGCATTGAGCCATTTTTCCAAGTGGCTTTGGGCATAGGCTCATGTCTAAATTTTCTAGTTCAAGATTTCAATTAATTGTTGGATAACACAATAAATGTTGAAATGATGCCCATTTTTTCAAAGAGACATTTTAGTCAAGTTAACATCCATCATTGTGGGGTACTAAATGTTTTTCAAGAATTTTTCGACACCCATTATATACCAATGGAACATTTTGTGTTCATAGATTTGGATATACCTTAGATATGGGTTTATAAAATGATAATATACTTGAAAACAAAAGAATAAATTTTTGCATATAGTTGCATGTAAATTATACACCTTCTAATTATAATAACATATGATGGGTTATTGCCCTTTTTTTTTCATGTTAACAAAATTGTAATGGCTCATTATAACTTGATTGTGGACTTCAAATTATGACCTCCACTAGGATAATATAAATTAATATGGTTCCATAAAACTTGAACATTATAACTAGATGTTTGGCTTATACATGTCGAACCTTTAAATACCTTATAAGCCAAAACTAATCTCAATAAATGTATTGTTAAAATAATATAAATAAATAAATTATCATGTTTTATAGGTTTAACAATCAATTGTGATTACATTATCAAATCATTTTCATTTGATGATCACAAGAATGTGACACTTATTTGTAACATGTGTAAAGTTCAAAACCTTCAATTACCAATGCATATTTTTGGCATACTTTAATTTATTGACAGGCTCATCATTCCATGAGTAGAATTGTAGGAATATGGCCCTATATTTTAATATACCATATACTATCATGATATCCCTTTATCGTGGTTTCAATTGGCCTTTCCTGAATGAAGTTATCATACACTTTCTTCCATTTTAATTCAAGCCTTCACCGCCAAAGCTCTCTTCCTCCTAGAAAGGGGATTTGTAAATTTTAATGGGTACACATTGACTTTAATGTGTTATTAGCACAATGCAAACCGGTGCCTAATTGCATGGGGTGTTGTGCACCATTGTTACCCTATGTGCTACAATAAGCCTTGGGATTAATCCTTTAAACCTTGAAATCCACATTTTTGTCAACTTTGTGGCATGTATTGCTTCATTCAATGGTGCACCTGAACACTCCTCATTAGCCTTTGCTTTCGGTCAATCTTTCGTGGGGATGACCACTCAAACATCCTAATGTGTGCAACCCCCATTCTAGACCTTACGTGTTGTGGTTCTTCATGTGTTCATATTCTAAGTTTAGCTCCTCCAATCACTTTGACACTTGGAAACAAAAGACTATTGATAATGCTCATGTGTACTACACAAAATTGATCTTGTCAAATATCCACAATGACATTATGATCTATAAAGAATGCACATATTGCCATGCATAGAGTCTCATATGAGTGACATGCAATCCTTAACACAATGTGACAATTAAAAAAAACACATTCAAGAACATAATCAAGGGAGCAACATCAAAACTAGGGGAGGCAGGTTGTGGGTACCTTGATATTGTAAGCTAATGGCAAGAAGGTATCTGGCTAAAATGCTCCTTTAGGGAAATTACGTAATGCACGGACTAATTTTTCAAATGGTAGTTTCACCTACCACCTTAACCTCCCTCTTGAGTCAACTTTTTAAAAAATAATGCCCAATCACATGAGAAGAAATTGATTTTGTGGGTAGTTCATAAAAGAATAAGAAGTTCATTACAATAGACCAATAGAAGATATTGCACACAAACAAAATTGGAAGAAAATATCTAGTTGACAAACAGGAAATAAAATTGAGGTTCAATTCTTTCTTACCAATGTTCAGAATGTCATTTCATCAACTATTTTCATAACCAACTATTGAGCCTTAAACAACTACTAAGACTGAAATCTCAAAAGCTAATCATTAGTGTAAACATATTATTTTCCTTCTCAAAGAATAAAGCCTCCAACCCAAAATCAATCAAATTAAAGTCAAGAAACAAACTAAATCATCCTCACAATATCTGAATAGTGCCAACCCAACTTGGAAAACAATTATCAAACCCTACATCAAAAAGTACCCATTTATTTCCATAAATTCTCTCCCCCAAATTGACATAGGTTATGAAAGCCAATTGCAACATCACATCCAACATAATGCATTGTGAAGATATTGAACTATTCATACAACACTATTCATTACTACCTTAATATTTCAAACCTAATGCTTACAACCTCCTACTAAAACAAGGCATGAAATAATGAAGCACAAGAGACAACCTCAACAAAGAAGACATCCCACATCTGAAATGCTAGTGAGAAAAGGAAGGAGTACGAAAAATAGTGATGAACCATTGGCTTGCATACATGCTCAAATTGATCATCTCTTTTTCAAAATGTTCCCCCACTTGTGGCACTAGCTTTTTCACCAACCTCTCAAATTGGATCATGTACTGCTAAACCAATGGTAGACCCATCTAAACCCAAGAAAAAACTTGGAGTGAGGCAAATAGATTCCATAGGTTCCACCATATAACTTAGTCAACAGATTGTGAGTCTCCTATTTGTTTTGACGAGCACACCAATCCCCTTGCCAAATAGCTCTTGTTTGCACCAAAAGTTTACAAAAACAATCCTTGCGCCTATCATCATTTGGTCTTCACATGAGTAAAAAGGGTTGGAGAACAACTCTTTTGCTTATCTAATCTTTTGAAGGACCTTACCAAGTAAAGGCCCTCCATGGGTGCATGTAAAGCATCGTCAAGCAAATCCATAAGTAATGAGAAAGCATCTTCTTCACTCATGTACAATAAAAACAACCTTGCAAGAAATCCCATTCCTTGTTCAAACACATAACATTTGCTATTAATAGACCTCAATTTCCAATACCGGATGCCAACTATTTTTACTTAACATTATGGTGCATTTCCATATGAAATTGAAGGGAAATTTCCATAAGAACACTTTTAAGGTAACTATTATTTCCTCCAACAAAAGCAAAACAAACACAACAAGCATGTGGTCATAACCTCGTGAGTGTCACTCACCAAGTATTAGACCACTACCTTCCCCACTGACTACATGAACTCCTAACAATGGATGTGTGTACAATAATTTGCACAAAATTTCAAACAAACAATCATAAAAAATTCTATGTCTTGAGTTTCTAAAAACCAAACACTTCACTATCATTATGTTGGCTAGGACTCAAGCTAGGGACATGTCTCTATTGGAAAAAAACATGTGATGGAAATGTTCGTGAAATACTGATTATATCTAGTTCTACAATTGAAGTTTCATATAACACCAATTACTACAAGACAAATTGGTTTGATGAACATCATGTTAAATTCTAAGTGCAAACCCATGGCGCCACTTTGATCCCTTGACCCTTTTTACAACATTAAAAAAACCTGATGCACTCAAAATTTGACCTATATTTCTTGTCCTTGCATGCAAGCATTGCAATTTTTATGTTGCAATTAGTGCAATTTCCTAGTACTGAAAAAAATCTACAAAAAACAAACCTCACACACTCCTTGATTCATGAGCAGTAAATCTTGACCGCTTAAAACAAGTTACCACACTAGGCCTCATAGACAATCAGGGATGCCCTTGTGCACGTGGCATTTTACAACCTGTGGCTTTCTACGCACGCAGTGTTTCCAATTTCTGCCCCCAACTCTAATCATTTTTTGCCATTTTTGCAGTCACATTCCTCTATGTCCAGACCTCAGAACTATGAGAGATTATAGAAAAAAACCCCAAAAACATTTTGAAGTAATTGTTATGTTAGTTGAAAAAAAACTAGAATTAACAACACAAGAATGCATGTGGCCATATCCTTAAGAGTGTCGTCTATGAAGTGTCAGACCATCATTTCTGTCAAATATTCAAAACAACCTTTCATTGTCCAACAAATGCATCCAATAGTTGGTTCTAAACAAATGTTGAACAACCTCCAGCTTCATATTTCACTTTCAACTAAAACCTGAATTTATTATTGGGTCTATGTGAAAAAGGAGGTAATCTCAATACATAAAAGTCCAAAGATGCTTTCAAAACTTCAGAACATCACAGTTCCCCAATAAAATATCGTGACTTTAATTTAGGGTTCTCCAACCATGTTTTGCTTCTAATTGGCGTATAGGTTCAACAATATAATTGAAAAATTGCTCACATCGCCATCAAATTCGACAAAAAAATCATCATAAGTATTGAGAAATCTTCGATACTAAAAAGAAACAACCTAAAAAGAATTGAATTGAAAGATAGCATCAATAAAGTAACCTAAATTTCAACTCTGACAACAAAAACGCTACAAATGAAATACAAACCTATTTTTTTCATATTGTGGTTGGCCCTTGTTGGAGACTTCCATAGGGCTGGACTTCACAAAGTCAAATCTTTCATGAGGATGGTGCATTATGGGAATTGGAGTTGGATTAAGTTCCATTGTCTTCAGCTATTGTCACTTCTTACCCTCAATTTCATTACTCTCATTGTTCATCTTTTGTAGCCACCTAAAATATCCTCACTTCACATCCCAGAAAGCAAAATTAGACACAAGACCAGAAGTTGAATGTAATTTTTTAAGACGTGCAACAAGTACAAATCTATAGGAATTTGTCCATTGCCCCAATGAGATGATAATGCTTTTTAAAAACCCTAAAAAATTGTGCTTCTACTTTATTTACATACGTACGTACATATTCATTAACCTACACTAAATACGTATGTACACCATGAAAATACATACAATATGTATATGGTCTTTCTTGGCCTTGCTTGCAAGGGAGAGATTGGGTTATCAGGTTCAAGGTTCATTAAGTATTAACTTCTCCTTATTGAGTTGTCAAAATAAGGAGTTTGGCAATAAGTATTTTTTATTTTTATCACAAACTTACTTTTGTGCACAAGACAAGAGGATTTTGAACCTACCTAAAGTGGAAAATTTTATTTTGGACTTTTGTAAAATTGGTTATATTTAATTTTCAAAAAATCATAGATTGCACCCTAAATATAATAATAGCCTTCCTTGTGAAAGGTGCACTTAACATCCTATGCTTTTGTTTTCATAATCTTAATAGAAATGGACAACTTGTTTAAAAAAGTTATATCACATGTGCCAAGGTGCAAAGTAAACATACGTTAAATACAAATGAACATTGAATAAATGCAATTGATCTTATAGGCACCTTTGAAATAAGCATTTTTGAATCATGACAAAACACACATTTTAAGACTACCCCAAATTACATCCACAAACATGTAAATCATGACTTGGCTACTTTTGCAGAGTCTTCTCATTACAGATTGCATACCTATGAAAACACAAATCTTGTACTCAAGAAGACAATCTTGTAACATTGGCATTATGTACAATGTGTAAGGAAACTGAAGTCAAATTTTTGATCAGAGGTCAGGAGGCACCAAAAATGGAAAAGAAAACATTCATGGAGCTGTTGAGTTTTTCGTTGCCAAATTTGCTCTTGTTTCCATCAAGTGATGGTAAAGCTTGAGCTTTTGCTCAAGTAGCATATATGTTACATTACAAAATAGAGAGTTTGAGGCACAGAGACACCCACCTATAAACACAACTTACTTGATTGCAAGGGTACCATGCAATCATGAACTTTGTGGTTCTACTTGCTTTGTAAAATTACCTATATTAGCTGTTAAAAATGGCAGAGATGTCATGTTGTGAAATTTGGTGTTCCTCCATCACCCCTTCCAACCATCGTTACGTGGTAGTAAATGAAACTGGAAAAGACTGAGTCTGGGCAGATGGATTTTCGTAAACAGCCTCCAACACAGCACCATGCCAAAGACCAAGATCAAATCTTGAAATTCACAATGTGGTCTCCCATATGACAACCTCATTTTGCTTAGGGAGCACAAAACCTTTGTGTTTTCTTTATAAACAGATACGGCAAGCATCCTGACAAGATTTGATTGCTACAACTCCAACATAATTTGAGGGCACTTAAAACAGGGCTACATGGTTCCCACAAATTACAAGGCATTACAACACGACTTTGATAGATAATATTCATACAGTGGTTCTGTACCATATACCGCACTTGAATTGATTGTTTGAACCCACATATCTCATCTTTCTCACATATGGCAGCTGCAAGAAAGGAGAAATTCATTTACGTGGTCAGGGAATGGGACCATGTAGGACTCCCACACCTTGCTTACCACCCCCACAAGAGCTTAGACTGGACCACATGAATCTGCTGGGATCCATGTTTACTATTTTCAACACCCCCAACAGCTGCAACATTGCCAATGACACTCATTTTACAACAGATATGTGCACTTGCAGGATGTTATTAGTAACACATCAAGCAGCTAGGACATATACACCCAGCACCGTATGTCTGTCTCTACTGTTTTGTCCAACCAGTGGTCTCAGTAAGGACCCCCTGATTCAATTTCCTTGGGAGGATTTATATCAGAGAGATACACATATGCATAGAATGCTAACATAGCAGCACTAGTAAGAGCAATAACCCCTGTAGGAAAGACAAATTTTGTCTATGCATATCTCTGTATGAACCTGAAGAAGATGACCCCTGTGATAATTGTTTCGCCCTGAATATACCACAGAGTGGACTCCCCTTGCTTCCATGCACCCAAGCTGGTAACTAAAGGCCAGAATCACTCCTCCCAGAAGCATTCAAAATTGTATTGAAACTGTGATCCCTGTGATGATGAACCCCAATAAGCCTCCAACCACAAGAAGCATCTTGTATGGAATACCAAGGCAGAAACTGTGGATTTTTGAGCCCTGCTTTATACTGCCATCTTCTCGATAATGTGCTTTGAGAGCAGTTTCAGCAATGTCCTTGACCGGATCAGGGGCGTTTTCTGCAACATAGGAGAGGCCTTCCTTACCTCTGGCAGGAAGTTCTTGTGCAGATGCTGCCAGCACTGAACTGGCCTTCTCAGCTTGCTCTCGCAACTGGCTTGTTGTCTCCTAGAGTATGACCAATGCATTTCTGCAATCCGGGACTTCCTTGCTGGTCCAGACATTGATGAGTCCAGCTTGCCCTGTGTTAGCCCTTCCCTTTTGGACCCTTGCCCTGCCTCTGAGTACAAGGCAGCTTTTGAGGATGTGCATCCATTAACAGGCTTGTCAAGCAAAAGAGGTTTTCTGAGGCCTCGGTTTAACAATTCTTCTCTGATTGGTTAACAAAGGTGGAGTGATGACTTACATTCACATGTATCCGACCACCCTCCAAGCAAATGTTGGTTCTTTGGCAGGATTTGGCAGAGCTTTCTTGCTGCTGTTCTATGTATGAGATGGCCACCTAGGCCAGGGACTTCCCCTGGCCTGCCCTTGTTTATTAAAGTAAGAGCCTGTCCTTGGGGCTTATAATCATTCCCAAATTTCTCCCTTTCGACTCCTTGTGGGGAGTTTCAAAGGTAACACCGCCTCTCTTTTGTGGCTTCATATTTGGGAAGCCAAATCAAAGCAGTCCTTTCAATTTCACTGCTGGTGGTCCGCACCTCCTCAACAGAATGGACTAGGCTGATTTGCATGCCTTCCAAATTCTCGATCTTCTCTTCAATGTCTGACAGTTCAGCTGCTGAATCATTTATTCTTTTTTCTAACATGCAACACAATCTAAAAGAAATTTGTTTCATGTCAATGCATATTTGAGTGTTCTAGCATTATCTGCACCTTCATATTTTGTAGGGTTGTATTATTGGTATGTTTGCAATACTTTCATCATTTTTAAGGATTACTTGTAAGTTTGATTTTAAATTTTGTTCTTGTAGGGGCTCCGGTGGCTTCACATGAAAATGATCAAATAGAAGTACCACCAAATCATGCAATGGAAGATGTAGATTGGATGCACGAAAGGTCAAGGTGGAAATGCAAGATCAATGGATGCACCGACACTTATGCAACTAAATGGTTAATTCATTAACATTTCGACAACAAACACGAGCTTCACATGGAGGTAGGCAAATATGATCGTCCTTCTATTTGCAGTGTTGGGGACGAAGGCAACAAAATTGTTTTGCTATGAACGTTCAAATTTTGAACACCCTACATGTAAGGCAAAAACAAAATGAAAAGAAGGCCTTTGATTGAGTGAAAAAGAAAGCAGAGTTAAAATGGGATGAACTCTGAGCCCAAACGTAACAAATGGAATAGGCTAAACAACCCTTGTTGGTACGTTTAGCTTCCAAGATCTTGTTGGGCATCATTGGGATTCCAACATGGGGGTGGGGTTCATCCCACAAAGTGCATGGGTGTGATTTGAGAAAGATGAAAACCTTGTTGAGACAATTTGAACAAACAAAATTGCCTATGCAAAGCCTTTGAAAGTTACATGGGGTGCTCGAAATTGGACATTAAAGTTTAATAAATGTAGCCAATCCAAATGGGTGTAATATCCAAGTATCATGATTCCAAAATCATTCATGGGCGGTATATTTCCATAATTTTTTTTTTTTTTAAAACATTCTTTACATCTTAACATTGGAATCTAAGTTTTTTTTTTTTGTTAAGCTTTGAAACACAACAAAGGAGGCTTTTGTTACAAATGCAATTCAACTTGTGCTTGAACATCATCAACTATTTACTAATCATCATGCAACAAAAGTTGTGGAAGTTGTAGCAAAATATTACACCAATATGGGCATTCCTTTTAGTTCATTTCCTTGGAAAAATAATTATAGATATAGTTTCAGTGCACCTACGCACCATTTTTGTATCACGCCATTATAGATTAAGTTAGCATGATAAATTTTTCTCACCATTCTTTTTGTAGTGTGGTTACTGGAACATTTTTGTATCAATCCACTTGTTTTAATTTTGACCTTTAATCTTTGGGATTTGTAGATTTTGGGATCATCTTATGCCATGTTGCACACAATACCCCCATCCACCACAAATGGATTACATTAACTATAAACCAAATGAGCAATACCCTCATCTAATAAGGTTAACACATTTTGTGGCCATGCTAGAGCATTTAAGCAATACCTTCATTATCCTTATCGTGAAATACTCACATAATAACTTTAAGGAGAAAATGTAATTCAATATTTTGTGTATAATTACATTGCCCATTTTCATGAAAGGACCCCTTGGATTGGTTTGTCTATGCGAATATTGCAAACTTTTGATCTTTTTTTGTTTATGGTTGGGTTCTCCATAAAGTGTCTCAAATTGTAATACCTACATTTCAACCAATTCATGTTCATGTTACATTACGTTAATATAAACTTTTGCCCAATATATGTTTCAAATAAATAGGGGGGACACTGGGTTTAGGGTTTAGGGAAATTAAGCCCACATTTTTGTCATTAATTGTTTTAGGGTAACCTTTTTCCTAACATGTATATTATTTTCATGGAATGTTTTTAAGTGAATTTTGTATTCACATACAAACATATATCTAAGGAGGTTCCTATTTTTCTTTTCCTTTTCATTAAAGTAGAAGATAATGAAGGTGACTCCATGGTAAAGGTATGAATGATAAAAAAAACCTCCCCATTGGTTGGGTTCCCTCCCCCCCCAAATTAAGTCTATAAAAAAATTATTCTCAATATTTATATAAAATTGTTTCATAGTTTTATTATAGTTATGTATCCAATGTTGATAATTTGTACACAACTTAGGGTTATGCAAAAATAATTCCAAAAAAAGGTAGGTTTAACACTTATTTCTATAAAATTTGTTAAATTCCACCATTAAAGTTATGTAACCAATTTCTTTGTGTTTATTTAATTTAAGGTCAATGTGGGGATTTTTTGTTGCATACAAAGGTTTTAGCTCCACTTTAGGATTCATTGTATAGGTTTGTTTAATTTTTCAAATTTAAACCTATACATCCATTAAATTGTAATGTCTACATAATTTATGATTTATGCAAAAACAAAATTACCAATATTAGGTTTTAATATAGTTTTTGTATGAAAATAATTAGTTTTTAGATGAGGATTAAAGTTTTCAATTTGCAATACCATACCCTATCACCTTAGGTTAGATCCAAATGCATGCCCCAACCCCAAATTACAACACCTAAGTAAATCTATGTTATGTAACCCCCTTGATTTAATAATGCAAAAACTTATTCCTTCATCATCTATAGTTATGTAAATACATCTTGTCTACCAAATGCAATACCTGCATCTAATGTATGAAAAAAAATAAGAAATATCCAAAAGATACCTTTTTAAAATAAATAAAAACCAATTATCAATACCTACATAGTTTGTAGTCAATGTTAAGGTGATCATTAAAGCATTTTGTCATTATTGCTATAATGTAATACTACCAGTCTACCATAATAATCTTATCACAATACCTACACAAATCTATATTGTGTACCTTCACCAAAAGCCCCTTTTAGTTAATAAATATTTATTATGCAAGTATTGCAAAAACTTAGCCCTTCATCATTTAAGGTTTACTTAGGTGGATCTTATCCATCAAATGCAATACCTACATTTAATGGACCGAATGCAATAAGAAATTTTCAAATAATATTTATAAATAAAAATCTTTAAACCAACTAACAATACTTTCATCTTAACTATGGACATGCTTCATTTTTTCCAAATTCCAAAGGTTTAAAAAAAACTTCTTGCAATACCTACATAAATATGTTGTGTAACTTCACCAAAATCCCCCGTTTATTTAATAAGCTTTGATTATTAAGGTACTGCCAAAAAATTGTTCCTTTATCATCTATTACCTAAGGGCATCATTTCCATTGAATGCAATACTTGCATGCAATAGGAATTATCTAAAATATAATTATAATACAAAATTAAAAAGCTTGATAATGTATCATATTTATATCATTAGTTATAATATTTAAATATATTGTCAAATACTATAAAACAAAACTTATTAATGAATATATTCATGTCTAAAATTTCATATCAATATGGCAAGTCCATAATTCAAAAACTAAATAATACCATGTTACATGGTTCAAAGAACTACTCACATTTTATTCCAATTAAACACCTACATTTATAAAATTCCATCTTTAGTTCATAGAATTTAGTGGTTGGCCAACATGGTATGGGAATCATAGATTTGCATGAGAAATTTTGTGGTTGAACATGAGAAATTTGGCAAAAATACTAAAGGCTTCGGTTTAAATAACATTCATTTTTCAATTTCTATTGCACTAGTTGAAGGTAGTATTGAATTGTATTAAACTAAAATTTAATTAAATAACACAATAAATGGAGATATATGTATAATTTAATATTTATTAAATTTCAATATACCATGGGTGATTCTTAACTTGACACAATAACACATTTATTAAAATACTCAATGTTATGGAAAAAAGACAAAATAAAACTAATACCCACATTAGAAGATTAAGTATGTCATATTGTTAAACCCATTTGTAATCATAACTTTCTATGAATGCTAAAAAATAATATTAACATTTTCAACCCTAAATCATATTTTACATCTTGTAATGCATTACCCTTGGTTATCATTGCCTCATTGTGAACATGATTACATTTGTCAAATTAAAAACTAAAACCCCCAATATAAACCCATGTTAGATTACTTACATCAATTAAAGCAAATCATCATTATGATGTAAAAAGGTAGGACAATTCTTGCATTAAGTGGTCAAATTCCCCACTAGAAGGAGTAGGGAATTTGCAATACCTTCATCTAATGTATTAATATAAAAGAAATACCCACAAAAGATATGAAATTATATGTAATACTTGTATTATTCCCCATTAACCTTTAACTATGATATACCTTAAACCTTGCAATACCTACATGTAAGATCGATTAAATGCCACATGAAATAAGTGGGTAAGCATTACCCACATATTGACCTAGTAATACCCACACTTAGGGTGGTAGATCAGTTGTACATGTTGCAAGTATGCAATACCCACCTTTATATGTCATTTGAATGAGATATTCTTGTTTGGGAGTTTAAGAAGATATGTGATATATAGCCTTAACAGTGTAACTTTAACTTTCAAACCCTACATGTTCACTAATACAAAATCAATGCATCAACACATAAATAATTTATTATTTGACACAATTGTAATATCATGCACATTTTAATAATGAAAAATTAAAATGGGGGACAAATACGAACAATTTTGTGTTGTTTTTTTTACTCATACTATTACACAATTCATGGTTCTTGGCTAGGTTTTCTAGTCAAAAAATACCTAAAGATGACAAACATGAAAAAAACCACCCTTCCAATCTGGACAAGTCATTTTGTACATGTCCAACGTGACTAGGTAGACAAATTGGACCTTGTCATTTTTACTAGTGAAGTGATTAACAAAATGATTAACAATTTGATTAATGGACAATGGACCATTTGACTAAGTCAATTTTATACCTAAATTAAAATCATTTTTTGGATTATTATTATTTTAATTAATAGGTAGGTAGGTAGGTAGGTAGGTAGTAAATAAATTTAGGTAGGTTAAAAAAGCCATTTAGGTATGTAGGTCTTAGCCTAGCCTAGCTTAACCTAGGCTACCTACCTAACCTAACCTAACTACCTTAGCCTTCCCAACATGCACATAGATTGGAAATATAAGGAATTGAACCCCAAACCTTCCCAATGATAAAT
The DNA here is from genome assembly GCA_963921925.1 of Sphagnum tenellum. Lineage (NCBI taxonomy): Eukaryota > Viridiplantae > Streptophyta > Sphagnopsida > Sphagnales > Sphagnaceae > Sphagnum > Sphagnum tenellum. Next base: position 18,816,350 of record OY998145.1, read on the forward strand.
CAAGTCCTTACCAATGGACTACACCATCAAAAGCATTAAACTTTTATCAAATACTTTATTTCACATCATTAAATGTAATGGTTAAACCTAAGTGATAATTAATGATTAAACTTAGTGATTTAAAGTAATCACTAAACTTAATGATTAAAATAATAGCTAAACCTAATGACTTAAACTATTAACTAAACCTAGTGCTCAAACTCAATGACTTAAACTATTAGCTAAACCTAATGGCTATACTCAATGACTTAAATTATTAATTAAACCTAATGGCTAAACTTAGTGACTTAAATTATTAATTGAACCTAGTGTCTAAATTCAGTGACTTAAAATAATGGTAAAACCTAGTGACTAGATTTAATGACTTAAAGTAATGGTTAAACCTAATGATTAAAATTAATGGTTTAAAATAATGGTTAAGCTCAATGGCTAAATTCAATGATTTAGAATAATGGCTAAATTTAATGGCTCAAACTAATTACTAAACCTAGTGGGTAAACTCAATGGTTTAAAGTAATGGCTAAACCTAATGGTTAAATTCAGTGGTTTAAACTATTGGTTAAACTTAGTGATTAAACTTAATGACTTAAACTAATGGCTAAACCTAGTGACTTAAAATAAACCCAATGGCTAATTTTAGTGATTTAAAGTAATGGCTAAACCTAGTGGCTAAATTTAGTGATTTATAGTAATGGCTAAACCTAGTGGCTAAATTAAATGACTTAAAGTATATTTACGTAATGGCTAAACTTAGTGACTTAAAATAATGGCTAAACATAATGGTGAAACTTAATGCCTTAAAATAATGGCTAAACTTAATGACTTAAAATAATGACTAAACTTGATGACTTCAAATAATGACTAAATTTAATGACTTCAAATAATGGCTTAACCTACTAGCTAAACTTAATGATTGAATGTAATGGTTAAACCTAATGGTTAAACTTAATGGCTAAATTTAGTGACTTAAAATATTGGTTAAACCTAGTGGCCAAACTTAGTGATTTAAAGTAATGGTTAAACATAATGGTTAAACTTTAATTAAACATAGCGATTCAATCTAATTATTAAATATAATGGTTAAACTTAGTTGATAAACCTAATGGTTACATTTCATTGCTAAACATAATGACTAAAGTTTAATTTAATTTAATGAATAGTTATAATGGTTAAACACAATGGCTAAATCTAGGCTATATTTAGTGGTGGTTATACCTAGTGGCTAAACTTAGGCTATACTTACTAACCAAATTTAATGGTTCAACTTAAACAAAATTTAAAACAAAAAATTTAATGGTTAAGCATAATGGTTAAAGTTAGTGGTTAAATTTAAATTAAATCTAATGGCTTAAATTTTGGTTTAAATTAATGGTTAAATCTAATGGCTAAACTTCATAGTTACACTTAGTGGTTAAAATTATATAGGTAAGTGGGTGGATAAGTAAGTAACTAATATGTAAATAGGTGGGTAGGTAAGTAGGTAGGTCGTATGAAGGTGAAAAACATAAATAGGTATATAGGTAGGTATGTGAGAAAGTATAGGTAAATAATAGGTAAGTGGGTGGGTAATAGGTAGGTTGAGTAATTAAATAAATAAATAGGTGGATGAAAAGGTAGGAGGTAAATACATAGGGTAGGAAACTATGTCATATTTGACTAAGGATTATTGGCCATCATGTTCAACTTGATTAAAGACCACTAATCATTTTGATTAAATTTCAACTCGACTAAGGACCATTAGTCATTTTGACTAAACATCTTTGGCCATTTTGATTAATTATTCAACTTGATTAAAGACCATTGGCCATTTTGATTAAGGTTGTATAATTTGACTATGTGTATCTAGTCAAATAAACCATTATAATCAAATTGATCAGTCAACACATACATGTGTCATTTAAACCCCTAGCCTTTAGTCAAAATGACAAGTTAGTCAACTTGAACCTTTTAAAAAACCATGATTTGTAATAGTGTCATGAACTTTATTCTTATGGATATTTCTAGGTTTTAACATTGTTTCATGCAAATTTCAAATTCTAACATTTGTTGCCCTAAATTGCAATGTCCATCATTGACACAATGAAATATCATGTCAAGATGCATGACTTCATTCACCTTGGAAAGGTGAATACTTTGTACATATGTTGCAATAACACACAATAATGATGTGGTGTGGTTTATGAATTGAACCCCACCTTCTTTGATTTCATTGATGATATTTTACATTACATCATCCATTCAAGCAAACATTTTCATCATGGGGGTGGATGAACTTGAAGGTTGGTTGTGATCTTCTTTTTTTTCCACATTGGGGAAAGTACCATTTGGTGCCATAAGCTTGTAATATTAACAACTCATGGTTTTTCATAATGATCTTCATTGGCTTCTTCATCATCATATTCATTATCATAAATGTGCAAATAAGCAAGGTATGTAAACATGGCAACAAAACTTCCATGATTAAATCCATACCATGTCCCAAAATATTGAATGATATTTTATTTAATGAAATCGGTACATGTAAGAAGAACGACAACTTGATGTTTGCACAAATTTCCACGCAACACCCGTTCACATGTGCAATAAGCATACTTGGTGAAAAGAAATGGGAACTTATATGTCATATTCAAATGTTGTTAACTTCGTACCATCCATGCATTGCCGGTTTCATTTGAATCATCTACCCCATGGGTGACATGGGTGTGAAAGATTAATGTGACCTTTTCAACATTCACTTGCACAATGTATTCCATAACCTTCTTTTTTATAAATCCACATTTTTTCATTTCAACCATGTGCATGTAGTGTCTTGCAACCATTATTGTGAGTATTCACACTAACCAATCAATCCGCTAAGCTTGAAGCCCGTTTGTTTCCAAAGACAACCAACATTTCAATGCCCCATGGTAAGACTCAATTAATGTTTGTGTGTCATGCTTTGAATGTAACACTTGTCAAAGCCCCACCATCCACAAATCTACAACAAGATACACAATACCCACATGGGATTACTAAATCCATCATTAATGTTTTTATTTTAATTCAAGGAATGAATATTTGGGGATATACACAACATGGTGAAACAATAATAATGGATTAAGAGTTAATTCATGTACCAACTTATAAATAATAGGTCCAAAAGTACCAAATCCATGAATCACCAAACAAATGTTGGGTGAAGTTTTCAATGTTTTTATTTCTCTCACAAGTCATGAAGGCTTCAATGCTTTCATCTGGTTCAATAAGCATGTACATGACAATGTGAAGGTCATCCAATATTACATGTCACACCTCATTTTTTAAAAAAAATCCATTGAACTTAAACACCAAGCTTTTAAAACATGCCATGCGCAAAAGTAAATGGGCATTTGATCTTTGCCCCACACAATCCTACCATGCATAAAATACCAATTTATTATCATTTCAACTATTAACATTATTTACAATGGAAAATGTGGGATGAAATTTTGAAATGGTTGGATGTACATATAAGCAAAAAAATGGTAGAATAAGAATAAAACTCACCACAATGCTTGTAACTCTTGTGGAGCATCATCAACAATGAAACATGAAAGTTTCCACTTAGGTTTTTTCTTTATAAACTTTGCTTTCGAAGGCGTTAGCCATTCCACCAAATCATTATATGTTTGGTGGCTTGTAATGAGCCATGCAACCAACATTTCAATGTGATGTGTATCAAACACCATCAATGTGAACAAATGAAATTTCACATTAGTGGTGCTGAAGGTGACATCCATTAATATTGCCCCATTATCACCTAATGAAACCATGGCTTGTAATTGAAACACGGTTGTATCCCTATTGTGAATGGGACATAATTTCCATTATCCTCACTTACATCTTGAAAATAAATCACATCGTCTGGATGACAAAATGCCCATGTGTGAAAGGAAATGGTCAGATTTTATGTAAACACCAACTCCTTATTTTGTGTTTGCAATCCAAATAAGCAATGTCTTGTTACCTAATGAAATCATCCCTTATCATTGATTCTCTTGCATTGATTCTAGCCCATCATATTGCTTTATGCTTGTCATATATTTGTTAGTTGTTGTAACCTAAACCCAATTGAATCCAAATGTGGTCCTTGAGGGCTTGTGACATTCATGGGGCAAAAAAATGGTTGCGCAATGGAATCAAAGTCATGTTTGCCATGCATGGGCTCACCATTGGCCCATGTGTGTGGTCGATGGTAGAAGATTATTTTCGCCACCTTGAGTCATGTGTACAGTTGCCTAATCGATAATTGAACTAAACAACATCGTTAAATGGATCAATAGTGGTTTGGGTCTCCATGATTGTCTTCCACTCCATACCCACATGCATACCTACGAAATGTGTAATCTATTTATGACCTAAGGTTTGGTACAATATGAAATTAAAAAACAAGTTCCATATAACAAAAATGAACAATAAAACATCATACCAAATATGGCCTAGGTGGTTTTGGATTCTTAGCATTTTTACATTTTCTTATGAAGGTACCCATTTATAAATGTTCCATTCCATCAGGGAGTTTTCATGGCTTTGTTCACAATTTAAAAATTTCAAGACTCGTGCATGTGGGATGTATGCACACTCAATTTCAATTATATGTGCCCTCCATGTCAAACATCATTTTTCCACACCGAGTCCATGTTGTTAAAAGGTGACCTCTTGGGTCTTGGATTTCAATAGATTGAGATTTTGAAACACAACCCATGTTTGAAATTATGCCTTGAGCTAATTGTGCAAAAAAAGACAATATATTGATGTTAATGTCCAAAATTTTATACTTGCAATATGTTGAATTACATGTTAATTGTCATATTCAATACTAATGTAAATGTACATGTTCTAAGTATTTGATTTGTATCCTTCATCTAAACCTTATACAATCATACACATAATACCATAAATGTTATATATGGAAAAGGTATGATATGGTCTATGGCCATAATTATGAATTTTAAATTGTAATACTCGCAAGTTTATTTTAAATCCATATTATCTATGGATAAATTCAAATGTAATACCCACATGATTATCAACAAACTACATTATTTATGGAAGAGCGAAATGCAATACCTACATGACAATTTAAAGATGCACACTATATGTGGGGGCAAAATACAATACCCACATTATGACCCTAATCCACACTATATGTGGGAGTATTAAATGTAATACCTACATGAAAATAAAGATGCACATTATATATGTAAGGACAAAGTGCAATATACATTATGACCTTAATCCACACTATATATGGGAGAGGGAAATGCAATACTCGCATGACAATTAAATATGCACAATGTATGTGGGTGGCAAAATGCAATATTGGCATTATGACTTTAAATTCACACTATCTATGGGATCTATATTTCAAACATGGAACATTTTTAATGGAGTTTGATGATTGTATTAAAACCATCCAAGGAAATTTATTTCCTTAAATTAGGAACAAATAACTTTAAAAACGTAAGAAAATGATTAAGAAAAAATGTCATACCGTTGATGTTAAAGGATGATGTCACATTCAAAGGAGTTGTATCTTGATTTGAAAACACAACCTAAATAAATCAACACACATTTCATTAAACCTTAAACTTAAAACCCTAAATAATCCTAATGGTAAATGCTCTCAACCTAATGATTATAGAAACAACTATAAATGGAATACAAAAATTATTTATAACAATTATGTTTTGAATTTAAAAGTTAATCAACTCAAAATTATAATGAATGGAAACATTAGCCTTAGAGCTTTAAACTAATTACCCCAAAAGATTTATATATAAACCTAAAAAAACTTAATGGTAAATGTCATAAAAATTAATAACTATATAAACATATACAAATGCCATACAAAATAATCTTTTAAGAATGAATGATGAATTAAAATTGAAACACAATGAAAATTAAATTAAATGAATGAAATAAAAGTTTATTCTCTTACCTTTAGTGTGGTCATTTCAATTTGAGGGCCCAACTTGGGACCTTTTTCATTCAACTTCAAAAGAGAAAATGAGTTTTGTTGCAAGTATTTGTATGTGAAGATTTGGCCAAATGTCCCCCCAAAATCCAACTTAGGATTGATTTTAATTAATATTAAAATTTGTGCAAATATTCATAAATGTTTGATGTATTTTTAACTCTAAAATTATCAAGCCTATTTCTAAGTTAAGTATATCTTGCATTAAATGGTCCAAAATGGAGGTAAAGATTGCCGCCAAAAAATCCCCGCTATTACAATACCCACATTTGGGGTTAATGGCTTATCATCATCACAAATTTGAATCAAACTATTAATAGATGTTACAACTATTTGGCAATACCCACATTTTACATTATAATTTTTGCAATCAAAGTCCACAATTTGCAAGTGCATAGGTAGGTATGATGACATGTGGGTAGGTAGGTTTTACCAATAAATAGATGTTTTGTTAATTATTAAAATGACATTATCAAAAAATGTATCTACTCTCTTAGTTAATTTTTGGAGTAGGAATTAGGTAGAAATTCAACTAGTAAAAAATATATTCTTTTCTTAGAAATAGAAGTTTAGCCAAGAGAACATATAGGTTTTGCCAAGGGATAGAAGTTTAGCCGAGAAATATAGATTTAACCAAGAAGAAATATGGGTTTAGTGGAAAAAAAAAAGTTTAACCAAGAAGAAATATAGGTTTTTTCAAGAGAAAGAAGTTTAACTAGTAAGATATATAGGTTTAGCCCAGAGATAAAAGCTTATCTAATAAGATATATAGGTTTAGCCAAAAAATAAAAGTCAGCCAATAAGATATATAAGTTTAGCCAAGAGATAGAAGTCTAGCCAATAAGATATACAGATTTTGACAAGAGATAGAAGTTTAGATAAGAAGAACTATAAGTTTAGCCAACAAGAAATATAGGTTTAGCCAAGAGAATATAAGAGTTTCGCCAAGGTAAGTAAGGGATTAATTGTTAGTTTATAAGCAGAGCTAAAATTTAGGTCAGTAATGTAGTAGGTGGGTAGGTAAGATGTCAGAGGGTTGGGAAAAAATTGGCAACCAAAAAAAAATGATGAAAGGTCAGCAGCCAAAAAGATTGACTATGGTAAAATGTTGGTTAACATAAGATAAAGAGACGAATGAAAAAGAGGCGATTCATCCAGCCCATCCTATGGACAGAACGGCCAACTGGTGCAGTCATGGGGGCTGGTTCATTCTTGCCCTCTACATATATTTTCACTCCTCCTATTTTCACTACTATAATTAGTTTTTAAACCCTAAACCTAGACCCTTCCCCTATACTTAAATTTTTATTCTTAAAAAATTTGCATGATACCCAGTAAGTGCTGTAGCCTAGGGTCAGTTTCCACATTGACAAAATGAATAAAAAAAAATTCCCAAAAATTTAATTTGTTTTTTAAAATTTGAAATTATTGAATTTCCATGATCTATTATGACATTGTCACATGAGTAGTGAAATTATTCAGCGTGTAGCCTATGATATAACTATGATGATTTTCAATATGTCAACTTCATATTTTTCCACAAAATTTCATTTCACTATTTTGAGGATTATTTAATGACAAAAAACTGACCTTAGAGTAAGTAAGGTATCATGGAAAATTGATGATGGGCATTTTTAAAAAAAAGTGAAATATTTTCAAAACACCCTCCTCTCCTCTTGTGCACATGACATATTATGGAAGCAAAAGCCTTATTAGATCATGGTTCAGGAATGCACAAATCAGTCCTTGAAAAGAAATTGAGGACTTTGGCATCGGCACAAGTAGAGGGGATATGGAGCAGACAGCAAAAGAAGCACTCAATTCTGAGAGCAGAGTTTCTCAAATGTGTTGCTCTGGGCAGGTCCTGTAATGCAACTTGTGACATGTTCCTCATTGGGTTATGTAGTATGAAGGCTGGCTATGCTCATCCTTCTCGCAAGCTGTGGATGGACAACCCTCTAACCTCCATTAATCTTGCTACAATTTTCAGCAGTAAAATAGAGTTCAATGCCCAGCCAACCTCCTCATATGCTGTTGGACCATGGCTCCAATCCAGATAAAATGTTTTAGAGATCCAGGCAACAAGTGAGTCTGTAACATAGTGGCAAGAGTGATCTTGAAATACATACATGCTTCTTTGCAATAACATTTGCAGGGCTAGAGCTTGTCATACTAAATTTTGCAACAGCCTACTGATATGTATGTTGTCTGTATGTAATTACCTATTTGCTGGCATGATCTCCACTCTGCAGTGCTGCTCTGGTCAAGATGCACTGGCTCCTTGTTGCAGAATCTCTGGAGGTGTCTCTGAATGGTTCATTTGTCCATGTCCACATCGTGGCTCCTGCCCCAGTCTGTGTTACCAGGCATCTGGTGAGGTATTCATCTCAGTTGGGCAGATGGAATTCTTCTTGGACCTGGTTCCTGGCTCCATGTGCAGCCATACCTCAGCACTGTGGCAATGGGGAGCTTAAATTAGCAGTTCCTTTATTTAGTCACAATTTTCACTAAGATAATTCAACCCAAACCCAAATGGAATCTAGACTGGATAGTGAATGATCTGAACAAGAACCATATGGATCTCAAATCATCTCAAATAATCCTGGGAGGTTATTGGAGATCCATAATCAAGGAACCATTTCTCATGACATTTCTGATGGCATCTTACGATTAGGCTACAAGGAACTCATCCAAAAAGGAAATTCTGATGCTTCAAGCAAAGTAAAGTGCACATCTAGGGTGCTTTCCATATAGGTGAGGACTGCTTGATAGTAGTCCAATATGTAAGAGCTCCAAATTGGAAACAATTGATTCCTAGCTCAGGATTGCAGGGGTTGCCAATACATCTTAGTGCAGTTATCAGCTCACCTGCATGCTTGCATTGTTGTCACGTCAGTTTCCAATGTAGATTGTAACTTAAGAAAAGCATGCTGCACACTTTGCATTCCTGGCTCATATACTGTTATCAATAATCCTGGTAGAAGCACCCTAAAATAGGAATCAAGGAACATTCACTTCCTGCACATTGAAGATTTAGATTTCTTGTAAAAACCTGGGGACCCTGATAAAACCCAAGAACCAAGGATACCCTTAATCTGCAACAAAGCTCCTTGTTAGGACATACACAATATTGGAAGCTAGAAGACAATGCAAGCACACCAAATGGCCTGACAAACCCAAAGTTATGAGATCTATCAAAACTCATAACATTTGCGATTGAAAAATAGGGCAAACTGGACAAAAACTGAGGCACCAAATGAAGTTATCAACATGAAGGTTCAATCAGCAAATCTTGCAATCCAGATTAACTTGCCAAAGTAAAACATATCATAACAGTCCAATTATATCTGAAGCAACAAATCCAACAGGGATAGATGTGAAACTTTGCCATTCAATCAGGAAAACCCACTAATCTTCAAAACTAAAATATGGTACATAATCTAGTGGCACTATAGAAAACAAGAATAGTATGACAATAGAGCATTATGGCACAATTTGAATCCAGTAGCACAGTTTTCAATCACAGTAGCCAACCTACGCCAGGAACCCCTTCAGCCAAGAAGATTCACAAGAAAAAAGCAGAACAAAGTATATGACGAAACCAGAAGGAGTGTGAAGAAATGAACTTTGAAACCTGGTGACACAATTTTCAGAGTCATGATGAAATTATAGCAAGTCTCCTAAGAAACAGGGTGTGCACTTCTGATAGAATCATTCCTTTGCTCCACGCCTGGCTGATTGGTGAGGCCAATAAGCAAGCTAGGTCCCAGGCACCTCAATGAAGACTAATCAATTCAACCAGCATGGACAAGAGTTCTTGGAGTATGAGTGGTTAAGAATTAGGATTGTGCTTGATTAGTTCTTGGAGCTTGCTTCTGACACTTACTCTGATCTTGATTAAGATTAAATCCCACTTGTTTTGCATGCAACTATTGACTAGTGTCCCATTTGTTGCAGTATCAGATTGCCAACCAAGTAGACCTCGTCCAGAGGCATACCAGTAGCCTTATTGCTTCAACACTGATCTTCAATGTCTCACTCACAGTATAGACCATTGGGAGTATTTGCAGGTTGAGACCCAACATATGGATATGGAAAGGACATGCCAAAGAGTCTGAAGGAACATGGCAAAGAGATGAATTTCATGAAGGCTTTATTTTGTGAGGAAAATGTGGTGAAGTTCTGAACAACAGTTTTGAGTCCAGCTGAAATTCACTAGTGGGCAAAGTATCCATCAGATCCGGGCAGAAATTATCCAATGAGTAATACACGTATCGTTTCTGTGTGTTGATATATGTCATGAGCAACCAAAAGACTATGAAAGAACACTAGGCAATGTAAGTTTGGACTTATTACAGAATCTCAGTATGCCCAATTTGGATACATTGCCCTTGTCTATACCCACTGGAGAGAGTTGATGAATGTGGTGGACAATGATCTCAAGTGGTCACTGCCCCATATGATGAAGGTGATAACACTTGGTAGTTTGTGAATGACTCTGGCAAGGTTGTATAACTGCTATCTAATAGTTTTCTGATTGGTATGTGATTACTTTCATATCATGTAGTACACAATTGTAGTTATACCCATTTTTCAATCCATTCCACACAGTTTTGATGAGGGTTTTCCACCAAGATTTGGAAGCTGGAAATTGCTCCATCAACTTGCTAATCACCTTTGTTAATGCTACTGTCAGGTAGATCACCATCAAGCAGCACAACCAGGAGGAAATTGGAAAGATATTGGAAGTGCACATTGAAGGACTTGGAAATGGATGTGGATAGAACAAAAAATTTTACCTCTAATTTGAATCAACTAAGCCATTGGCTGAAAACCCAACAAAGGAACAACATATGTTTGGAAAGCAGAGCTTTCTTAGATCATGGTGTTGGAATGAACAAAATGGTCCTTCAGAGTCTTAGCGGCATTGGCATCAGTAACATCAATGTAGAGCTCACAGCTGGAAGGAATGGGAGGTTTAGTTATGACAGAGAACAAAGAAACCCCAAACTAGTGGATGGACAACATCTAATTCTCACTTCTCTTGGCACATTTTCAGTAGCAAAAACCTTAAATTTTATGTGAGAACCTAGTTCTATGTGAGCAAGCTGGTTCCAGCTTTCCTTGTTTAGGGTTTATCCCACTGGACTGGTTATAAAAGCTTTATCATTCATGGAAAATTCAGTTTGCAACGAAAGAATCCAGCCACATGAATACAGCCGTTTTTCGATCTCAACTTCCCAAGTGTATATTTGGATCACATGATTGACAAACACTTTTGAGCATTCAAAACGTCAAGGTGGACAACAGTTGCCAAGTAGCAATACCCAACAGATGTTAGTCAATTGAAAGCATGTTTGGATAATTTGCATTACTAGGCACATAATTCAATCAATCAAGATTAATCAAGAAATCACCTATCAAGGGGATGCAAAGATTAAGAGTTGAAAGCTAGGTTTACTTCTATACCTTTTCAAATAACTTAGCAAATGATGTCCCTTCTTCATTGCATATTAAATAAAGTTTTTCAAACTGAGAAGATGGAATAGGGACTAACATATATTTTGATGAAAAACATTAGTAGTGACTTATGAAGAATGTATTTAGTATTAGTTTGGGCAATGGTTACATTCCATTAATACTTGTTTGCTACCACTTTCACTATAATAATCATGTGCTACTCTCTATTCACTTTGAAGAATGATCCCTAACTGATGAAGTGGTTCATTAAATCTCATTGATTTCATGAACAAGTTAGAAAATGAACTTTTTCTTCTTTAGAAATAGTGAAATGATGCCACAAATATGCAAATACCATGAACATACGAAATATGGATATGCACAAAGACTATTTTTAAAACAACCCCAATCACACATGAAACATGAACTTGGACAAGGACACAAGGATGTAATGATATATCCAAATGATATTAATTCATATATGAATTTTTTTGAAACAAGACTCAAGGAGGAGACAACTATGTTACAATTGAAGATAATTAGTTGTGGTAGAATGTTATTAATACCTATTTTGTGATCTAGGTTCCCTTCAACCCATTGCCCAAAGAATCTTTCCAAGCAACTACATGAATATGGACATGATGAATGAATTTTTTGATGGATCTAAAAATGAACAATGGATGAATTGCATCCATCAACAATGGTTAAGTTATATTACCTATTGTATGAAATTATGCACAATTTTTTTTAACCATTGTAAGCCATTTCTAAAAGTTCAATAACTGATTTTAAGGTCAATGAATTTCATCCATAATAAGACCTCCCCTTCTAATGACATTCTTTCAAAGCAGCATGGTTGTCTATTTATCACAAATGGAATTTACATCTTTTTTGAATGCATGTGTTCATAATGCTGAATGCATTTGTTCAATATGATGAATGGATCAAAATTGTTGTTGCTTTAATTTTTTTAAGATTATGTTATTTTGGTAGGTTATTAATGCAACCAAACTTGATCTTTAATCTTGAAGTACAATTGTGATGTATGATGTTAAACAACATTTTTTTTTGTATTGTAATTATGGTTTTCAAAGACAAGAAACAACTCGAGTCCAAGCAATTACCAACCATGATGTTCAATCTATATCCTAAGATGTTGAAATATTAAGGTTAAGTACAAAATAGTTGGTCACTTTTCAAAAAAAATTGAAGGTTAAAACCTTAGAAAGTTCTATAAAAATTCATATAGGTATTGTTTAGGCTACGTGGTTGGAACATACATATTTGTATGAGCTATTGGATAACCATTTAAGGGATGTTATGTTATTAACCAACCCCATTTCATAACAATATGTTGAAATTTCATTATCTTCACATTGGCAATGTAACAATTGATGGGTCTTGCTTATGGTTCTCATGGTGTGCAACTAATCAACAAAGAGGATAATCATGTGAATGGTTTTTCTTTCATTCTATTTAACCATATATGATGCATCAATTAATTCTCAAGTTCAATTGCATGTGACTTGGTGAGTGGCCACTTTCTTTCAATCTACTATTATATTTCAATGTATGTTTGTTTTAATAGAAGAATTTTTGTTGTAGGATTTCTTATCTCAAGGCAAATTTGTTGAAAATCTATGTGATTTTGTTTATATCTCCAATTTATGAGCTACAAATTTTGTTCCTTTTAACCTTGAGACACATTGTTTGAAATCACAATTTGATTAGGAATTTTTTGTCTTGTTTTTATTTTGAGATCAAAACTTAAGATACCTAGATTCTGATTTCTATTTTAATTTCATCTTTAGTTGTTCTAAAAAATCCTCAAGTCATTGACTTTAAGAACATATCATTTATGAAAATGCAAAGGAACTTGTTTGAATATATCTTTTTCATCTCAACATATAAGCAATCCATGAATAAGATCTCATGATAACTCCATCAATACGATAGAAGAAAAAGAGTATGAAAAAATATCAAACATGCATGTAATGTTTTGAATAATCCAAATTGGTTCTAAAACACTTGATTAGTTGTAGTTTGATCCTTTTCTAGGAATAATTTTTTGCACTTAATGTAGGAATATGATAACACAATTTTTTCCTTTGGAGGAAGAGGAGACAAAAAATCAAAGTTAATGGTTTATATAAGAAGTTGAATTCCTACACACACAAAATCAAAACACAATAATGTTATCTACAAAGTCCATTGACATAGGACCAAAACCTCTAGTTTGGCCAAAATAGGGAATGGGATGCCACGAAATTAAAAAAACAAATACATTCTTGTAAAATGAAATGTGAAAGTGATTTTACAAATGCAACTAATGGTGGAAGTAGTTTCATCTTTTTCACATGCATGACCATTATTCTTATGTTAAATATTCAACAATTATTGTGCCTTTATTAATATTACATGTTGAAATTGAGAGTTTGGTCCTCGATTAAGGGGACTTTAAAGATAGCTCACTACTAGGCATGAGAGAATATATGGAGGCCCAATTAATGTAAGCCAGTGAAACATGCCCTAACTTTGTGGATTTTTTTAATGGGTGGAGCAAAAATCTTAAGAAACAAAGTGAAGACATGATAAAATAAACAAAAAAAAAAGGTAGCATATCAAAATCCAATGAAACAATTTTTGACATAAACATAAGAAAATATATTCAAAATCTTTAAATTAAGTTTCATGCTGAACAATTGTTCCCCTAATTTGGTTTATGGTAAATTGAATACAAAAATTGAAAAGCTTTAGTGTATTAAAAATAAGTAACAAATATGTTCAAAAATAATTGGTAAATTCATTGTTCAAACCTAATTTGACATAAGAAAACTTATTGAAATAAATATGTACTAAGATCAAATATAAAGATCATTGTAGATTTCAAAGGTGTTTTCAAATAGACATTTTAATCCATTTTTTTATTAAAAAACATTTAACACATATTGAGACAAAATTTCACATTGCAAAAAATAAATTTCACAAAGTTATTTTCATTTAGAAAAGATTGATTACAAGGTAAGGTGGCTCATTTTTTGTGTCACAATGCAGTTTTTTGCAACTTGTGTTATGCATTTACATGCTATTACTATGCCATAAAATCAATAATATGAAAAATTCGTGATTAGATTTAGATTTTCAACTTGAATAAGAAGGTACATCTAAATTAAAATATAACAACATATATGCAACAAATATATAATAATGAATTATTAAAGTTGAAAGATATGGATTGGCTTTCTATCCATGCCTCTTTATACATGCATTTTTGTGTATGGTTTTTATTTAAAATGTCTTATAAGAATTCAATATATGACATATAAATAAATAAAAACATAGATACAAAAAATATGTTAGAAAAACCTTAACCAAAAAAAGTTATGAACTTTTGAATGGCCTAAAATGGGCCATATTTTCATAAGTCCATAGCATAATCTTTTTTGGTGGATTTTTCAAAAAAAATCTCTTAACATGTATGTTAAATAAAAAACATTAATGGCTTCTCTTCATATGGAGTTTTTTAATTCATTAAGCACCATGTAATTTGCCACTTAACCAATGATAACACAATAGACTATCATTTAAACACTACCATATAGGTTTTTCAAGCTTGATGTATCTACCAAAAATGAGCCACCCTAGCTTGTTACCACCTAAAAACCTTTTGGAAACTTACTATACCAATGTAAAGTTTTAAAACAATTATAGATTGGTGTCATATCTTTGATCATTAAATTAAAACATCCAATGTACAACATTTTTTAATTATTGGATTTTTTAATAGTAACTTATGTATTTACTTTCAAGACATTTGGGGGGGAGGGGAGGTAATCCAATTGTTTAATTGATCTTACACCTAGCATCAATAAAGGGGATCCATTGAAATAATAAATCCATAGATGAATGTGTTTTAAATCTCATGAAACCTATGTATTTAGTGACCAAAAAAAAAATTCATTCACCAAATATTTTTCAATATTGAAGGCATTGAACTTTTATGGGGTCTAAAAACTTCCAACACATCATTTATGTCATGACATAAATGATTCGCATGTGTTGAAATGATTAAATTTATGGTACAAAGTTTGTGAGAAAGACCACTATGGAACATGTAAAAGCTAAGCATTTCTATGTTTTCATGGTGGATGAATGGATTGACATTTTTGTGATCACAAACATGATTACTTACTTGTCAATTTTTAAACATGAATGACCTACAACCTCATATCATCTAACTTTTATTCTAACACTTGAAGTCACTATAACATCATTAATATCTAGATTATTTTCAACGTGTTCATTGAATGGTCTTGAACATGACCAAATTTGTGTAGGGTAAATGGTTTAGATGGAGCAATGTTATAATAACAAAAGACCAAAGGTCTAGCAACCAAATGAAGAGGGGCCTTCTCCATGGATTATGAGGCATGTAAACATGCCTTGGGAGTAGTAGGAACATTCATGAAAAACATCAAAGAAAATGTTTTAATCGTGCATGTTAAAATAATTTTTTTGCTTAATTGTGGTGTATTTGTTTTTGTGAATAGTAAAAGTTCAATAAACATTGTTCTATTTTATTAGTTGTTCAATATATTTATCTTATTTTATTTCAATAGGGTGGTTGTTTAAGCACAATGTTGTATGTGTTTTTTTATGTTCAAATTCCTATGAAATTAATATGACTTGATGTTTTTATAGTTTCAAAATAAGTACATGCAATTTGAGACAATGTAGTTTCTATTTTTCCTAATTAACATTTTACAAAGACTCACAAAGTCAAGTTTAATTTTTCAAAATGATAATGTTGATTGTACCAGTGTATTCACATTTATGATTCACATAAGGACTATTTATATATAAAAGGGTCTACATAACCCAACTTTGGGTTTTATGATATTTATTACATTGTATAAGTATTATGAATTGTTTTATCTTTGCATTTTAAATGACTTCGTGTTAGCAGTTAATTTAATAAAAATATCTAAAAATAAATTGAGTATAAAATAAATGTATTTTTGAATCCTTCTAATAACTATACTTTGTCCTAACTATAGTTATAAATAATGCTTACATTTATATTTAACAGTGTTCATTCGGTGCATTTTATTAGATTTTAAACCAAATGAGGATTTTTAAGGTTAAAATAGGGTGAAAACACAATTAAGGAAACAATTTGAATTGTCATGTTGCAATTTTTTGAATTATAAACAAACTTAAAATGTAAAGTCACATTCCACATTATAATTGTTTCTCTTTTTTTTTTCATGTTGCAATAGACTTTATTGGGAATCATATTGAAAATTATGGACAAATTCTAAGAAAAAAATGGACTCATAATGGACTTTAAATTAATGAAATTCTTAATTATGAAGTAAAAAAATTTACATGTGGACTCAAAAAGTATGTCATAGTATGGTCAAAGTTTTTCAATAAAATAGGAAAACATTTAATGAGGTGTTTAAAAATAAGATGCATTGAAACTTTCCTAATATATATATTTTTTAAATTTAAATTTAATATCATGCTAACAATATTATATTAACAAGTTTTATTAGTTCATTTTTCATTCAAAACTTCATGTTTTTACATGGATTTTCATACCAAGTATATGTTAACCATGTACACATTGCACACTCAGGGTTACCTATATTTTATAATGGAAGCATCACGAAATGTACGTTGGATACATAAATTTTTAATGATTAAAACATACAAATTTTAACTAATGGTAAAAATGGACTCTAAAAAGACCAAAATTGATACACCTAACCATGCTTTCACCCAATATTCATTTTGTGGGTTGTAAGGAACACTATAAGAAAGTAGGGGGTTTTGTAACTTGGCTTGCAAGTAGATTTTTGAATTGCAATGTACATTCACAATTCCAAATATTTATACAACGCACAAATGCTATCAAATGAGTTACATCAAATGCAATTTGTTGTATGTGGAAACATATAATACTTATTGAAAATGTGTTAAATTTTATGCAATTGAGTGCAACTATTTTGTAATTAAGGTGTCCACATAGGTTTTCCATGCAAAATACCCATGAATGAATGTAATGTTTAAATGACTTTTCAATCATGCATTGAGAAATGATATGTGCTGATGTCCATTACAACTAACTTTAACTAATGCGTTGTCAATAAGGTGCAATTATAGTCAAACAAGCCAAAAACCATGTCGAACAATTGCAAAAAAAGATTCAAAACTATAATTTTGTTAGATATGTTTTGTGGTGTCAATTTAATGCCATGGTAATCATGGGAAGTTGTGTTAAATGACTAATATGAGTTTTGATGAATTTAAAATAAAAATTTGAAAAAACAAATTATATTGGGTTTTCGTTTTAATAAAGGACCTTTGAACTTGAACAACAATTGCATCAAAAGCAATCAATTTTGTAAATTACTAAACTAAACACTCTTTTAGGAATGGGGTTTTGGTGAGACAAAAATTGAGATCGTGTTAATTAACTACCCACAATAAAAAAAACACGCACAATTTGAAATATGTGTAATTTGAATTTTTTGAAAATTAAAATTTTATTGAACATATTTTTTTAATTTCAATAGTCTTTTACTACATGTAAATGGGGTGTAATGTACATGACATCTAACCAAAGCAGTATATTATGATACAAGAAAACAAATCATCAAATAATTAACATAGTTTCATACAATTTGAAATTAAGATAATATTTCAAAATGAAACATAAAATTTGGTAGAATTATATAGTTTTACAAAATTCTTATTTATTCATCAAGTTTTAATACAAAAAAGTGATGTATTGAAGAAATTATATGTATTCTTAATAACATATTGCAAAAGGTATCATCCAAAAAAAAATTATGAAAAAATGAAAATGACCAAAAAAAAAAAAAAGACTGCAATCCTTGAATCCTTTGTCATTGTTAGGTGATTTGATTGTGATCAGACCCAAAAGGTGAAAATTTTGGTACACCTTATTTAACTTGAACCCCAAATTACTATTTTACAACTAATGGATTTTGCCTAATACTATGTTACAATTTGAATTAATTAATATATTTTTAATTACAACTTACCCATTTGTTGATTTAGAATTAATGTCCATTTATGGATGATATTATTTTGCACTTACTAAACTTGAAAATGATAATTTTCATCATGTCAAATGATGTTTGACATTATTTGTGCAATGGAATTATGTAAAATTATATGTATTAATATTTAATGTTAGAAAATATAATATTCATCAACATTTTTGGTAATTCATGGTCCTTTCTAATGGTATGAATTTTTTTATCATCTCTATTACTAGGTTATAACTTAGTAATTATGACTTGTTAAAACCATTGCTATCAAATATCTCATTTAATATTTGTTGTTATCTAATGCTAAAAGGTTCACCTTGATTTTATTCAAAAGTTGGGCTATATTTTTATAGTTATCAAATGTGAAATGATGTTTACACATCAATTTCAAATAACTTCATTGCAATGTGAAAAACAATTAATGTCCATATTCTAAATAGGAGTTTTTTGCAACTATAATGCAGTTAACAAGTAACATACATATACAATGTTATCATTAACTTATCAATGAAATGTAATATAAACAAAACAATGTCATAAACACATCAAATAAAAAGACTTGTCCATTTCCCCTCACCTTTGTTGGTTTGGCATTTGTTTACTTTTCATGTTCACATTTTCTTGTCCATATTGTGAAAAATGAATAAATGTACCTTGCAATTACACTTCAACTTATAAGCAACATACACATATTACCTTGTGTTTAACTTCTGACCAAAGTCTAACACAAACAACACATCATAATCATTAAATCATTAAATTTTAAGCTTTATATTTACACAGAACTATTTAAATTCCAAGTAAGGTGTTATAAACAAAATTAGAATACATTGGTTTTGGATTTCCTTGCAAATATATGTAAACTTACCTTCACTTTCTTTGTCTTAGCCTTAAAGTACATTAAACTTGAATGTTTTGATACCTACACCATCAAAATTTGTAATTAATAATTCATTGCAGTTATAATGTAAAATCCAACAACCTAGCAACATAAAACATGAATGTTGAACAAATATTTCTACTTATTACAACCTAGAACTAATTGAATTCTAATAATTTCACACAATCATCAAGAACAAAACTTTGTTAATCTCCATGAAGTAAAACAAATAAAAAATCTATTTAATAAAAATAATGAACAACAAAAATTTACGTGTTTTCATTTCATGTTATCTAAACAATTTCTTCTTCTTAATACGAACATCTTATTCTTTGAACTAAAAACCAAAAAGGCAAAAAAATGTTGTGTAGATCATGTTTCATATTTGTTTCATAAAAAACCAAAAAGATAAAGTAAAAAAAACAACTCTCTCCTTGTTCACCCATTAAAAAAATTGACATTAAACACAAATGCATTATAATAATTGATGAAAATCTTGCTATCTATTTAAAATTATAGCCATGTGTCACATGCCTTGGCATATCTTGTGTGAATTAAAATTTCTACAAGCAATTGAAACTTATTTGGGTGTAATCACATTAATAAAAATCACAAGTGATTGTAACCAATGTTTATAAACATTGTAAGGACTCCTATTCGTGGGGATATTTGTTAAAAATATTTCTAAAAATAATATAATGCAACATATTATATAAGGTCAAAATGTTTTTTTGATGATTTTTTCAAATTTTACAATTGGGAATATATTGAGAATGTTTTTTTAATAAATACTCATAAAAGGATTCATGTGATTCTTATTACCCCATTTGCACTTTATTACATTAAATACAAATCAACCTTAATGCAACAACTTGCTTGTAACATAATTGCTTGTAACAACTTTTATGCAACTTGTGAATAAAATCAAATAATGTTGACCAAAATTGTATATACAACATATTCCAACTATCACTAGAAGAAATTTGGTGATATTCAACGATTCTATTTGCAACTACATGTGACTATGTGTTAGTTATGATTAGTTTTGCAACTATTTACCAACTTCACCAAATTTGGGGAGGATTTGATTAACATGTGACCACTATTTTCTTCATCCTCTTATGTGAATGTTTTTAAAATTGTATTCATTCATGAATAAGCCCCTATGGCCCAATAGTTGCATGTGTAACCAAAATTTAATCACAAATTGATGTACAATGTGTATTATGAGCATGATAACCATACATATTTGGGGTTGTATGGTTAAAAAGTTTACTTAAACTATAAAAAATATTTATTATGAATATTATCAACATATTTGTAAGGTTCAATGTAAAGTTTTCATGAAAAGTACATTAAGGGTATATTAAAGGTGTAAAAAATTTGATTTAAGTTTATATTTATTATTTCTTTTCTTATGAATAATTTTGATGCAATTAATTAATATTTAATAATTATTTATTTAATAGTTGATCATTAGTAATTAGTAGTTAATATTTTAAGAATTGGAATTTAAAATTATTAAAATTAAAAATGATTAATAACTAGTTGAAATTTAATATTTAATAATCAATAAATTAAAATTATTAATTATGATAAATTATTATCTAGTCATTAGTATTCAATATTAATTTATTCACTAATTCAGAATTAAAATTTATTATTATTAAGTAAATATTAACTTAATATGAATTAAATGATAATTAGTAGAAATTTAATATTCCAATAATTCTAATTAATAAATAAAAAGTAGTTGTTAATCAATTAGTTACTTATTAAGAATTTTTAATATGAACTAATTATTTATTTCATGCTAATATTTTATTAAATACTAATTAATGCTTGATCATTCATATTAGTTATTTTATTGATATTAATTATTGATGAATGTTTACTATTGATTGATTGATTAGTTAATAGTAATTTCTAACTAATATTTGGTGCCAAGACAACCTATTATTATTAATAGGTAAGTAGGAAGTTAGTTAATGAGCGAGTTACTTACTTGTGGAGTTGACACAATTGAAAGGGAAACCAAATTGTATGGGATAAAAAATCTAGTCACAACCTAGTTGCAACTAAATTTTTTATCCCATATTGTTTGGCTTCCCTTTCAAGTGTGTCAACTATATAACTAGATGCAATGTACACATTTAAATACACAAGACTTGCCAAATGGGTTGAGCCAATTGAAGGATCTTTTGCAACTAAAAATTAATTGTCAACTGTAGTGGAAAATATGCAAATTTCTTCTAATGTATATTAGGTACTTTTATAACTAATATGTAATTATATTAAAATTCCATGAATTTTTAAACATTGCATTTTTTTCCAAATGCTTTGTATTTCCATGGAATAAATGCAAGGTAATTACACATCAATTGCACCAAACATCTAGTTGCAAGGCATTGAAGTTTCTATGAACTTCAAGTTTAATAGTGAAAAATAAAAATAAAAATTAGCCATTTGATTTCAATTGTTTGAATTCATTTGGCTTGAAATAATTTGTACCCACAAGCACAAGCCACATTTATAGGAAATAAAGATGCATAATTATAATAATAATAAATCATAGAAGCAAATTTAAATGCATTTTTTTCATTTTTGGTAATTTTGAACCCAAATTTTGATGCAAAATAATGTAAACATGCAAAATATTAACAACACCATATGAATTATCTTAAGTTGAATCACTCATTTTTCTTCATGCATAGATTCATCCTATGTATATATATATTAGTGCATAGTGAAAAAAATCCATAGATTCCTTATTCTGAAAAGTGACAATAAATCTTGAATGAGCTTGTACAACCATCCACAAACTTGGTTGAGGTTTTAATATAATTTATTTATGAAGAATTCATTTTGGAACTAAAGACAAAAATAGGTTTTGCAAATGTTTGAGGTTAACAATGCATGGTAGAAAGTTTCAAAACATTGAATTGTATTGGGATATTACATGGGTTAATTTGTAGAGACCTTTTGATTTTCAAAATCATTTGCCACCATATAATATGCAATACGTTTTTAGAGAGGTTTAAAAATACATCCATCTTGTTATGCATGAATATTATCTTAACATCAATTGTTCATCCTAAACTCAACATGAATTGCTCACAAATTATAGTTGGAATGAGATTAAATGTCGATCTTCATTTTATGGTTTAGGGTTGTAATAGTTGGTTATCCTAAATTGTTAATGAAAGAAATATAGCAAAAGGTGGCTAAATCTTCCCTTAAAGCATTTTGTGTCGTAAACTTTTGGTTTTCATAATCTAGCAATTTTTTTCCAACAAAAGAAATTTGTAGTTGGTTATGTAAACTTTCATCAAATTTTTGGTTGTGTGAGAGTTTAAGGTCATACCAATTTTGTGGTTGGTCAAAGATTTATTCCTTGAGTTTTTGTTGAGTTGCTAACTAATGTAAATGCATTTATCAAATTTCAATATCCTAGATCTTTAACTATTTGAGCAATCATAAGATTTTTTAACCCTTGAATATCAAACTCATGATTTAGACCAATATGATTTTCAAATGAAAATGTTTATTGTGTTGATGAATGTATTGTATTCTTGTATACATAGTTTATCACATACAAGAGGTCTAACCAAATATCTTGATGATAATTAGTTGTGAGTCACAAATATTATTCAAAAACTTTGTTGATTTGCTTTATTTATTTATTTTGTGCACACCATGATTGGAGTTTCATTGCATAAGTAAGTCAAGTCCAATTCACTTCTTTAAGCAAAATCAAGTTTGAATTTAGTTTGTAGTGTGTTTTAGTTCCAACTAAATTGCTTTCACATCTATTTGAAATAAATAAATTTAGTTTCAATTTTTCTTTTGATTACAATGGAAATAAAATTTTAATATTCTAACAATCCTCTAGATTTCAACATTTCACAATGATGATCTCCATTAATTTTTACAACATATGATTCTATAATGCCTTGTGAACAATTTGCTCTAAATCCAAGTCATCATATATGAATGACCAAGCCAATTTTGAATATATATTTAAAAAAACCTTGATTCAAAGGTTGAAATGTCAAGCTCCAAACTAAATGGTTTGTAAAGTTCAACAAGAATGAATTAAAAAAAATTAATGAACAAAACCTATAATGATTAAAAGGCAATTTCAAATTCAAATTATTATTCAAAAACTCAATCCTTTTTAAGTCAAACAAGTTGAAAAAGACATTTTCTTGTAATAATATGCAATGAAGCATGAAAGAAAAGTTAACATATCTAATGATTTTCTGAACATCATGAACAAGAAATCATATAACCTAATCCACAATTGTTCATACGATGTATGTAAAAGAATTCACTTCATTATTAGAAAATTGCCCTTTCAAAAAAAATTGATGCTTATAAGTAACTTCAACAAGTCATACATGATCATGTTCTTGATAAAAGTAAGAATGTTATCAATGTGGCAAACTACAAAATCATTAAAATATTCATTATCCAAAGACATTATCCATTTAAAGTTAAATTACTTATTCATAACATTTATTAACTAGGAAGATATCACAATACGAACTTCAAAATGATCATATACCACATTTGAATTTTGTTTTCCACTTGTCAACTTCTCCAATATGCATTAAATTGTAAGCATTACGCATTTGTTTAACCCAATTGACCAATGAACACAAAGATTAAAGGTATAAGGTGTCTTTTATTGTCATAAATTTAATCAACACACAAATAATCAACTTTTATGCAGAGTACATCATCTTTATTCTAACACACTATAATATAAGAGAACTATTTGAACATTTGAGATTTAGAATTAACCCTTTCACCAAATTTCCATCAATGTATCTTCCTTTCAAATCATTAATCATTCTACAAAAGGTTATGAATGGGTTCAAATGGTTGAAAGTTATATCATTGGGCCATATATACACAATTTTGATGTAATTTCATCTCAACCTTTCAATATTATGTTATTTATGGTGTATTTAACATAATCCACAAGTGGATTGGTGTACACAAAATCTTTCAATTTGACATATTGGAATGGAAGGCTAACACCTCAAATATGTTTGTTGAAAATCATGATTACAAGTATGTAATACTTGCAAGCAAGTCCTTTTTCCCAAAAAACATTTTACATGCAAATGATTTTTTAAATGATTTTTTTTGTAACTTGTTCTAAAAAATATGTGAATTCTCCTTGATGCATCACATTCTTTTGTTAGTCATGCTTGAATAAATCTGATTTTAAAAAATTGTGTAGATTCCTTATAGATTCATTGTTTCAACTTGAAAAATGATCAAAATTTTAAGTTTTCAACAAAAATTAGAATTTCACATTCTTTAATTTTATTATACTCCACGCTATTACTTTCCTTGATACATCATGTACATTATAACCAATTAATATGTGGTAAAAGAATCTTGAAACTTTGAAATTTTGAAGCAATTTTGAAACATTTTTAAAAAATCAAAGTTTTCGAATTCCACATATTTAAACATATGAGTGATTTTTGAATGTGACTAATATGTTTTTAGCATTTATATTTTTCAATGAATATTATTATTATTATTATTATTATATGAGTCCTTGCGATAGTCCTTTACAAAATTGACTCCATTTGACGCAATAGATGTACATTTTCAAACATCTTAAATTAAAACCAAACCTTAAAATTATATCAAAAGAATTTTTACTCTAATTTCCTTGACATTCATCTACGGGAAAAAAAGTATAACTTGCCATGATTACTATGGTTTTAAATGATAATAAAAAATAAATGCTTGATTTTGATTGATTATGTTTAACAATTAACACCACTTTTTGCTTTTAGTTATGTGTTTTGACACTAATAGTCACTAGTTGGTATGTAATACCTTTGGTGCATATGTAAAAACCTTATCTTCCTTTTTTTCCTCCTTGTTTTTCTTCCTTTTCTTTTTGTTGTTGTTTTTTCTTATTCTCTCCTTGCTTTTCTTCATCTTTTTCTCCTTGTTGTTTTTTTTTCTTTTTCATGTGTGTTGGGCCCTTTAGTTTGGAACAAATAAGGATTTGGAAAAACATTATAACTTGTTAACAACTTCGGTTTTGAGCAAAATCACAATGTAACATCGAGGTGAGTTTGAAACAACAAAATTTGCCACAAAAACACAACAAAGTTTCAAGGCTTTTCAATTGATTTTTTTTTTTTAAATTCTATTTTTTTAATCTTTTGTTTTCTATTGACTCTATTTTTTTACATTTTTTTCCTTTTAATGTATTTTTTCTACTTTTTCTTTCTGTTTTTTTTCATGTTTGTGCCTTTTGTTGCATTTTTTTTATATTACATATTTTATTTTGGTTTTGGTTTTTGTTTTTTCAATTTAAGTTTTTTACTTTTTCAAAATTTATGAGTTTCTAAGGTCTTTTCTGTTTTTAAAAAAACTATTTTTAAAACTATTTATTAATGTTTTTGTGTTGTTTTGTTTTACTAATAAAAACTTTGAAACCTTTATTTACTAATGCAAGTTTACATTTGTGAATTAGATTGTGTGGAACCACTAAGAATGAATTTATGATCAACATAATTCATCTTCACATCTAGCACCAACAATTGTACATGTATCATCATGCTACAAAAGCAATCAAAGGAGTTGCAACTTATTGCCAAGTTCATGAATTTATGAATGAAAAAAATAATGATAGAAAGGGATTTTCTATGAAAAAGGAATAACATGTCATTATTTCATTTTTTGTATTAACATGGATTTGTTGATTTGCATTTTTTTGGACACAATTTTTATGGTTGGGTGCATTTTGCATGTAGTTTATAATGTGTACATAGAAATAAAAAATTATTTTTATGCCATTTTGGTATTGTGGAAACTAATGACATGTGAATGTTTTTCAAAAGATCTTAGTGAATTTTTTGAATTTCAAGTTTACTTCAAACTTTACATTAATTCATGTAAGTATTGCATCTTTACAAATTCAAATTTTATTGTGTTAGTCAAACAAAGAATATGAAACATTAATAATAAACATAACATTTGTTTGGACATGCAATTATATTTACATATGAATATTTCATACTACATTCTACAGTGTTTTCACCCCACAATACCTGCACTAACCTCCCATAATTTTCATTGGTTTTTTGACCAACCATGCAATATCCACATCCATATTATTGAACTATATTTTGTGGCATTGTCACCCTACAATACCCACATCACATTCCCAAAACTTTCATTGTTTTTTTTGGCAAAGTATGTAATACCCCATCCATAATCATTGAATTGTTTTTTGCAACATTCCCACCTTGCAATACCCACATTGCATTCCCAAATTCTTCACTAGTTTTTGTTTAACAATTGTTACTAATTATGCAATACTTACATATGGGTCTTAAAATGTCAATTGTTATCTCAACCAATTATGTATTATTTGTATAGCTACATGTTTTCCGAATTTTATTTATTTATATATGTGAATATTGCATGTGTCATGTTCAACATGTGGTTTTGGCATAATACCAATATGGGTATTGCATTTTGAGGTCAAAGGTCCACTTGAAGTGAATTTGGACTAATAAATGTTAGTTTCAATATGACCTTTACTGCAAATATTGCATATTGGGTAATTAGTACAACTTGTTAATGGTGGATAAAGGTATTGCATTGAGATTTAAAGTGGGTTAATGAAATTTATTCATTTAAAAAAGGTATTGCAAAATTGTTTAAAAAATGTGTTGAAATTCCATTCAACCCTAAACACATTGATTTTTTACAATACCTTCATTGATGATAATCATCACATTCCATAGTATCTTTAGGATTTTCTTATGCGTGAACAATACCAAAAGGGTAATGATTTAGCAAAAAAATAAAAAATATTTTGTTGAAATGTAAAAGTTTAAGCAAAAAATGATATTGGTTTTGCCAAAAGTTAGGAAGTAAAAAGGTTTTGTTGAGAGGTGAAAATTTAGCCAAGTAAATATAGTAGTTTTGTTGAGAGATAAGGGTTTAATAAAAAAAGGTGAAATCTTGTTGAAAAATAACGATATAATCAATAACCAAAGAAGTTTTGTCGAAAGGTAAAAGTTTAACCAAGAAAAGTTATTGGTTTTGTCAAGAGGTAAAGGTTTAGTTAAGAAATAAGGAGGTTTCGCTAAAAGATAAAATTTTAGTTAGAAAGTAAAAAGGTTTTGTTAAGTTACTTTGAAAATATAATTTTTTTACTGAAATCTAAAAGCTTAAGTAGGAAAAGATAATAAAAACTGCTACAAAGAGATAATTTTTTTGTTGAAAGATAGAGAATACATAGAGGTTTAGCCAAAAAATAAAAAAGGTTTTGTCAGAAGGTAGAGGTTTAGCCATAAAAAAAGGTTTTTCAAAAAGCAAAAGTTTAACTAAAAAAAAAGGCTTTTGCTTAGAGAATAAAAGTTTAGCCAATGAAAAAATAGAGGGTAGGAAGGTAGGTAGGTAGGTAGGTAGGTAGGAAGGAGGGGGTGTTGGCTAGTAACTAGTAGGTAGGGCCAAGATGTAGGTCAAAAAGGTATTATGTCAAAAAAATAGCTAGGTCAATAGGGTAATTAGGTGGGAAGGTAGTATAAAGGTCAGATTTGAAAAAAAAAAGAACAACTCCAAGAAAAAACATACTCACTAGTCAAAAACCAAAAAAAAAGTTTATAAATTGAAAATGGATGAAAAAATGCAGCCCATGGACAGAAAAAATGCATTCCATGGACAGAATGGCCAACTGGTGCATTGGTGGGTGCTGGTTCACTCTGGCCGTGAAAAGAAAGAATCAGAAACAGAGATTCTTAACACAAAAGTAAGGCACCGGCCAAAACTGTTTAAATGTTAACAAACTTAATATCACTGATTAAGTGTTAACACGTTTAAAACCATGCTCGTTGGCTTTTTGCCTATGGAAGGTGAGGATATTGTTTCATTATAGAGTGCAGTATCTTACGACATTTTGGCCCCTAGGTCATAAATAATAGGTCTAATTTTTAATTTTTTTGAAAGATGGTATTTTGGCTTGTAGTAGTGAAACTTGAGTTATAATAATAATAATATCTTGAAGGCTGGCTTTTGGTTTTTGGTTTCTTGTAGAGGATTTTTGGAAGATTATGTTTTTTGTATGATGAAATATTTGAGTTTTCATAATAAATAATAATAAGTCTTCTTCTTTTGCCTTAAGATACTTTTTTTTAAAAATGAAAATGGCAAGGCTACAAACCGTGTGACACACCCGCCTGTAATGAATGATAGGGGATGGCATTGAGAGACAAAAAAGAAGGCTGATAAAACCTCCTGCTGACTACCCCCCCCCCAAAAAAAAATAATTGTTTTTTTT
Organism: Sphagnum tenellum; assembly: GCA_963921925.1. NCBI lineage: Eukaryota > Viridiplantae > Streptophyta > Sphagnopsida > Sphagnales > Sphagnaceae > Sphagnum > Sphagnum tenellum. The sequence goes on from OY998145.1 coordinate 18,845,098, forward strand.
AAATTGAAAAATAGGAAAATAGGAAAATTATACAAAAAGTAATAAGAATTTCCAGCCTTACAAGCCCATTAAAATTTTTAAAATAAAAATAAAAATAATTAATTTCCCTGGAGAAAATTGGGCTGACATTTGCACCCACCCACTGTCTCTTTCTTCTTCTTTCCTTTCTTTCACCCACTCTCATTTTTCTTTTCATTTCTTTGTTTGTTTGCAAACAAATTTGTCGTTGTTTCTTTCTTATTACTTTCCTTCTTTCGTATCGGCGTCTTAACGGCGGCCTGTCGTGACCCCCCCCCCCCCCCCCCCCTTCCCCCCGACTTTGACTCTCTCCCCACGTTGCCGTCTCTGCGCTACTACGTGGTTCCTATTTTCTCTCTCTCTCTCTCCCGCACGCGCTTCCTTTCTCTCTCTCTCTCTCTCTCTTCGATTTTACACCAAAATCTTGTTTGATTTGTAGTAAAATAAAATTTGTTGTTGTTGTTGTTGTTGGTGTCTACAACTTGAAAACCTAATAATTTTGTTGTCGTTGTGTTGACAGATAAACCCTAGAATTTCTGACAAATCGCAACTTCTGCAACACCACTCTCCCTCCGCGTGTCTCCTGTTGTTCTGTCACTCCTGTTCTGCTTTTTTCCCATTCTGAGAGTTGAGCGTTTGTGCTCATAGTAGGGAGTAGGTGTGCTTTTTGTCTCCAACATCTTTGAGTCTGTGTGTGTGTGTGTGAGTTTTGTTCATTTGTTCACAAGCTCGTTAGTTTCTCGTTTTTCACTCACTGTGTTTTGCCCGTTTGCTGGAGTGGGGCTCTCAGCAGTAACAACAACCGAGAGAGAAAGAGAGAGGGAGAGAGGAGGCAGCATGAGAGAGGTGGTGAAGAAAGGGTTGCCCAACATGAGGGGTTGGAACCGATTCTTTACGGGTCGTAAAGGGAAGCAGTTGCAAAAGACGCTGAACAATGTGAAGGTGACGATCTTGTGTGGGTTTGTGACTGTTCTTGTTTTGCGCGGGACGATCGGAGGTGGTAGCTTCTTCAGCCCCGCTCAGGAACTGCAAGAGCTCCAGGAGAATCCCGAAGAACTCGCCAAGGAAGCGAGACGAATATTGGCTGAGAAAGAGATGGAGGAAGAGGAAAATGAGCCGGAGCCTGACCCTAATGCGCATTACACCTTGGGTCCTGAGATCAAAGACTGGGACCAGCAACGTGCGCTGTGGTTGTCCAAGTACCCACACTTGGCCAAGACTGCAAACGGTAAGGACCGCTTCCTCCTCGTCACTGGTTCCCAGCCCACCCCTTGTGATAACCCTGTTGGTGATCACTACTTGCTGAAAGCTATCAAGAATAAGATTGACTATTGCCGTCTGCATGACATCGAGATTGTCTACAACATGGCACATTTGGACCAAGAAATGGCAGGCTACTGGTCCAAGCTGCCTCTGATCCGGAAGCTGATGCTGGCTCACCCTGAGGTAGAATGGATTTGGTGGATGGACTCGGATGCAATGTTTACAGACATGGTCTTTGAGCTTCCCATCGACAAGTACAAAGAGTATAACCTGGTTGTCCATGGTTACAAAGAGCAAATCTATGACAAGAAGAGCTGGGTAGGTTTGAACACTGGCAGCTTCTTGTTCCGGAATTGTCAGTGGTCTTTGGATCTGTTGGATGCATGGGCTCCTATGGGTCCTAAGGGTCCCGTCCGTGTGGAAGCTGGGAAAGTGCTGACCGAGACTTTGACAGGAAGGCCGGATTTTGAAGCAGATGATCAGTCTGCACTGATTTATTTGCTTGTAACGCAGAATGGGTTGTGGTCAAACAGAGTGTTTCTGGAAGAGTCTTACTATCTGCATGGCTACTGGGTGAACATCGTGGAGAAGTATGAGGAAGTGATGGAGAAATACCATCCAGGTTATGGTGATCACCGCTGGCCATTTGTTACACACTTTGTGGGTTGCAAGCCTTGTGGCAGCTATGGAGATTATGCAGTTGAACGATGCTTGAACCAAATGGAGCGAGCTTTCAACTTTGCTGACAACCAGATCTTGGAGATGTATGGATTCCAACATGGCAGTCTTGAGACTGCCAAGGTGAAGCGAACCCGGATGGATTCATCCGACCCTTGGGATTTGCATTTAGGCATGGAATCAATGCAGAGGCAATTGTTTGGCTGATGGTTTTTTATGACATAAAATTGTAAGTGAAATCGTGCATTTTATGGCTTAGATTGTTGTAAGGTTAAAGGAAGGTCTTTTAAGCAGCCTGTTGCAGAATGCAACATGCTCTGATTTCTGCATTTGGACATCAATGTGCATTGCAGCAGCAGCAACAGTCTGGTGATAGCTTAGTGAACTTGTGGAAGTGGAAGGACAGCATCACACATTTGTGAGTTAGAAGGTCATGTAATTTAGGGGGAGAGGTAGCTGCTTTTGTAAAACTTTAGTCTTTCATAACTCTTGCAAGAGATTGTTGACACATAACAGTGGTTTCACATTCTGTTAGTGCAGCTGTACGTACCATTCTGGTCAAACCCAGTAAAGAGAATGCTCAATGTTGCACATTCTTTAAATGCAGCTGTACCCAATTTGTTTGAACCCAAAAGACAATGCTGATCTGGCATTACATGTTATCAAAGGAAAAAATTCTGCTATCTGTGGAATCCAGCAACTATTTGGATGATAACTGAATGTGTGAGAGAGGAGATGTACATTTGTGTATTTGAGTGTTTCTTCATTCACAGAGATAACTGTTACTTTGGACTTTCATTCTTTACAATTTTTCATTAATTCATTAAGAGAATTCCATACTGAATAGGTTTTGGTGTAAATCCAGCAAATTCCAAGAGAACAAGTATCAAAACAAACCCTTGCAGGAAGGTGATTTTATGGAGACTAGTTGTAGCTGGCCTCAAAGTTATCTTTCTGTCTTTAAGACCTATCTTGAGAATTCCCACTCCTGGGTGGGGGAGACCAATAAGCAGCTCCAACTTGAATGTTTCACCAGTGTTGTAAAGTCAGTTTAATGACTTAACATGCAGTGGCAATCCATGTTTTTTCTGAGAAACTGCTCTCAATTTGCATACTGCCAACCTAAAGGATGCTGTTACTTTGTGAAATCATTTATGCAGTTTATTTCATTCACATCACTAGCTTTCCCAGCCTTTTAAGGACTTTTAGCTTTAGCTACTCATCATTAGCTAAGGACTTAAAAAGGTCAAGCAAATTGTGCTTAGTTTACATACGTAGTCTATTTCCAAGATAATTAGCAGTCAATTTTGATGTAATTGGAAATAATTGCAATTGTGAATAATGAGCACTTCTGTATTTGATACCAGCCATGAAGGTTGTAATTGTAACGAGTATAAGGCTATGAGTACCTGACAAAAAAGAGTTTAAGATTGTGTTTTTGAACCAGCATATTTGCTGCATGGTTCAGCCATGGAAGTTGTAATTGTAACGAGTATAAAGGCTATGAGTACCTGACAAAAGAGTTTAAGATTGTGTTTTCGAACCAGCATATTTGCTGCATGGTTCAGCAGCTGCGCATCCCAGTTTGCAGAAGAGGTAGTGTGTAATAGAGTGCACAAATAATTTCAATGATTTTTTTTGCACTGCTGACTTGGATGAAGAAAATTTATTTTTGGACCGACATCATTGGCTTCAAGTTGCTTTTGTTCATGCCATATTCATGTACTAAGACACAAAGCATACTTTTTTTTCCTCAATTTTTATAGAAATAAGAATATTGTTGTGCCTTGCACCATGGCAAATGATAATGGTACCATGCAGAATGTCATAACACAATATTGGGTCCTTGACAGGTACCCTACTTCTTGACAAAAATTACCAGAAACCTGGGTTGTGTTTAGGGTTTGCGGGGGATTGTAGTGATAAACAGTGTTAGCCATGTGGAGAAATGAATGGGCCCCAAAAGAGATTACTCTAAAAGAGTAGAAGATGACTAGAGAATATGGAGGAATGTCCAAAGGATTTTTAAATTTTTTTTTCTCATTCTCCTTGGATTGTTTTGTATCTCGCTTCCAAACCCAACAACTTCAAAGCGAGCTCCACAAACAAGGCATGAGTAGAGAGGGGACACAAGGTACCCAATTTAAAAAGTCTGAAATGGATGCAACTTCCGGTACCTAAATATCGAGGAGTAAAGTTTCTTCCTTATTTTCCTCCAACATAGAAAATAGAGATTTGTCAACAAAGAAAAGTCCAAAGAGCAACTCTTGTGCATCCCGCCCACAAAAATGATGGAAAAACCTGAAAAAGGAAAGAAGAAGTATCTGGACAAATCAGTGGCACCTGGAGCCCAAGTTTGAAAGATTTTTATAATATACAAACGGTGTGCATTGACAAGCAAGAAGCTACAAGTAAGAAGTCATAACAATATGATGAAAAATCCCGGAACAAAATGATGAGGGAAGAAAGAACCCAAAGAACTACTTTCTGTAGGAAATAATGAATCCATGAACGCCAAGAATGAGATCTGTACACATGGTGTGAATAGTATGGAGAAAGAGAGAGGCTGCATGGGATTGGTTGTAAGTGACTGACTACAAGAGTTATTGACGGAGGCAGATTTTGTTGGGTATGCACACAGAGGGGAAGAACATGCAAGGAACAAACAAATGCACTTTCCAGAAAGAGAGCCACTTGTGTAAAAGCACTTTGTTTGACAACTATATTAGAGCAAGAGCAGTGTTTTCTCTTTTTTCTTTGGGCAAATTTTTGACACTCTAGGTGAAGAAAAATAACCCAGTGTACAATCCCAGTGTGCAACTCATACCAAAGGAAAAAAAATTGCACAGAAAGTCCTCAGATTTCATGGATTCTATTGTCTGAAATTGTCATATTCAGACAATAGGTTCAAGCAGGTAGCCAAATCATAGCAGGATTTTTAAACTTGTTTTGGCTTTTCTCTCTGACCTGTAGCCAAAATTTAGCTAATTCCTCTTGTGGGTGATCACCAATGTGGCTGCATCACAAAAGAAAAGAACAAGCCTGTATCAATTATAATTTTTTTCAACTTTCTGATGTTGCATCATTGGCTAGCATCTCATGATGGATTTAGCACTAAATGGCAACAAGTTTTTAGAACCTGTCTAAATAATGTTTTAGAAACTACACTTTCAAACAAAAAGCTACCAAACTAAAATCAGAATCCAAATGTGGTGAAAAAAAAAATTTCCCCAACATTTGACAATTTTTTTCAAGGAAAAAAAAATGATAATATTATGAAAGAATTTTTCCTTTGTATTAATTTTTTTTTTGTTTTTGGCAACATAGCACCCTGGACAAAAAAACCCGCTTCCCTGTATTATTTGAGACTAATCCTATTACAGAATTATGAGTTTGAAAGAAGAAGAGGATGGGAAGACAGAAAAATGAAAACTCTTTTTCAGTCTTCTTCTCTTCAAGCCAGGCTGTGACAAATTGTCAGTCCATGATTTGTGTGTACGGCCAACAAACAACAGACTAAGTAAGTGATCGTTTTTGCTCACATATATGTGTGTGTGTGTGTGTGTGTATGTACCTACTAGAGAGAACGGGCAGGTCCTGGCAGAATGATTCCACAATGTGAGTTGTCAGTGGACGAATGCTCCCCGTGTTTGTAGTAACAGGTTCATGACATCCTCCCTCCTCCACCCCATCAAGGTCTGGTTGATGTATGGAGGTTGTAAAATGGCTTAAGTACATTGTAAAAACAGAGATAAGTAAGAAGGAAATTCTTCTCTCTCTCTCTCTCTCTCTCTTATAGACCCACAATCCCCCACTCTCTCTCTCTACATGCCACTCTCCAGTAACCTCACCTCTACAGAGTGCCAGAAACTGTACCCGATTCTTTCTTTTTTACTTACTACACAACCTGCCAAAAAACTAGAGATCCTATACTACGATGCCACCACCATCTCAATTACTGAAATGCAGAATGAGGTTGCATCAGAAAGTGTCTGTAAAGTCTGTCGTTAATATTTTTGCAACCCTTTGTTGCTAGATCACTGTAAGATGCCACAATAAGATATTATGTGCCAATAATGGTGGTGGGCATTAATGACTGGAAATCAGCCAATCTTCTTGCTGGCTATATATAGCCAAGATGATTTATTAGAAATGCAAAAGAACTAAAACCATGTGCTTTTTGAGATTTTCCAATAGCCAGAAGACTTCAATCAAATTTTGAGAAAACTTGGCCAGATTTCTACACATGGTTCAATTCAAGTAGTTAGCCAAAAATTTAGAAGGACATATATATTTTTTGAATTATTTTCATATTCAGCTTGTAGCCAAATCTGGCTAAATTTTCATGTCGTTCATCGTCATGTTGGCCAGAACAAGAATTTGACCCAAATTAAGAAATCGCTGCTGAAAATACTTCCTGACAAGAGGAGTTGGGGAGTTTGTTTCTTGTATTTGTTTTGCAGTCAATTGCCAACAACAAACCAAATGGGTAGCTGCAAACTACTCTCTACCTAAAGTCTGCCATCATACCATCCACTTTGGTGGTCAACAGACAGACAAGAGAGAAAGCCCACCAAAACTTTGTCAAAAACACAAATTGTGCCATAATTTCCAGATAACAGTCTTGAGGATCATTTTCCAGGATCCTTTTTGGATCCTAGATCCTGACTTTCCTGGTCCTTGAAGAGAGAGAAAAAAAAGGTGTAGAAAAAGCTTCAAAACTGCAATTCACATTTGTTAAAAAGTCTGAAAAATGTGCACAATGTGCTGGTACTCATATATATATATATATATATACATATACCTCAAGTGATGATAGCTGAAGGAAGTTGGACGTTGGAGGTTGGTATGAGTGGAACATACCTGAAGCTCCTCGTGGAAAATACAACCATGCAATGCAAATCATCACCATGTGTTTACTACTGCAGGTGCATAATTTAGGGTCCCCCCAGCCCTGCAAAAACACAAGGAGAATTTTTTAAACAGTTTGCCATGTGTTTACTACTGCAGGTGCATGATTTATAGTCCCACTTTGGTGGGTCAATAGGGCTTCCATCAAAGAAGCTGCTCTAGGAGTGCAAAGATATGGAGATATTTGGATCTTTGATGGGCTTTTTAGGAGCACCCATTAAAGACGGTGGTGCTTTGACTACCTTTACATTACCAGGTTGAACTTAACGGGCTAAAAAAGCCGACAACCATCACCACAAAATTGCAATGTTAATGTACGTACTGAAACAACTTTCATTGAGTTCAGTGTTGTTTTGAAATAGTTATAACAAGAGCGTACAAAGTGTTGTGTCACACTAGATGGACTCAACACTTCATTTTTTAAGTCAATTGTGTATAAAATTCAAAACACAATCCAAAACCCACTTTGTTGAAATGGCCATCCTATGTGGGCCTAGAAGCAACAATGCGCACCAATGCACCACTGGATCAGCAATTTTATTTTGTTTTTTGTGGCAGAAGTAACAACAGGAAATGACTTGTGACGTTTTGTAATTTTTGTTTTTGGAAACAACTACTAATTACCTTGCCAAACTAATTGGAATCCTCCACCTTAGTACAAGACTTTAGGTTGAAACCCATGCAAGTTACCTACTCTAATTGGAACACAATGTTCAAACCAATGTTGTGCATGTAAATGTAAATAGTCAATTTACATGTCAGGTAAAATTTTATAAATATTAATCATTTATAATTTACACACTCAATTTTTTTCAATTACACTATTTGTTGGCATTTTTTTAAAAAGTTACATTTACACTTACTTGTTGTCATGGATATTTTGTGATTGTAAATAATGATGAAATATTGTCATTTTTCATTTAAAAACCATTGAGAAGTGCAATACCAATGAATCCTAATCTTTTGTGGGGAAATGAACAAATGAATGAGAAACACAATACCTATGCATATTGCATTTCCTTTTTTCTCTCTCTCTTCAAGATTCAAAATGATGTTTATGGAAGTGGAGTTCATTTAACAAAAAAGAGGGGAAAGGGGTAAATGGTATGCATGGGAAAAAAAAGGGGGGAATAAAAGGAGGAAAGAGGCAAATGGTAGGCATGAGGAAAGAAGAGGGAAGGAGGTAAAAGAGAAGAGATAATTAAGCATGAAAATATGGAGGAGCTCTTTACATTGTGCTTTTTCGAGCTCCCCCATGTTATCCCTTCTATTTAAGTTGTTTGCAAGTGCAACTAGTGACATTGTTGTCATCTTGTAAATTTTTTAGTTGTTTTAAATGAGGTTCTTGCATTTTTTTATTGTGTTTGTTGTTTTCCAATCCCATTTCTTATGGTTGTTTTACAACTTCTTTCATTGTGGTTTTCCATAACAAGGTTTTAAATGAACTTTTTCATGTTCTTCATGTTCATATATATTTGTTGCAAGTGTAGGTGGTCATGTTATGATCATCTTGCAATTCCTAATATGGTTGCAAGCTTCATGAGTGCCCTGCTTCAAGTGAATATTTTATAACTTTTTTTTTTTCTTATCATTTTGCATTTCCCATTTCTTGTGGAACTATTTAATAACTTCCTTCATTATGGTCTTACATAATAAGGTTTAAAATGAGCTCTCCGTGTTGTTCTTTTTCATCTACATTTTTTTGCAAATGAAGGTGGTGGTGTTGTGGTCATTTTACAACTTTTAACATTGTTAATATTTGTTGATGCCCTATTTCAAGTGACCTTCACCCCTTCATCATCTTACACATGTTTTCATCATGGTATTGCATTGTTGCTAAAAGGAAAACAAAGTGGGACAAGTGTAATACCTTAATTTTGTTGCAAATCATAATGTCATTGAGTGCAATGTGAAATGAAATACTTTATTTTGTTATAATTTTTTTTTTAATGGGAGAATCATCACAATACCGCAATATCCCTTTGCAAATGCATATTCCATGTCCTTCTTTTTGTGTTTTCTTTTCATGAAATGTGTACAAGAGTTTGATGATGGTTCATAACTCATATACTTTACAATAGTTGAAAGGTGAAATTTCATGATTCATGTTTTGGTTTTGTGTAAGGTTATAACAATTGGGAAAGGGTACTTGAACTTAAAAGTTTTAGGCCCATCGCCAAATGAAGAAGTCTTTCCTATTTGTTTACCTCCATATGATACTACATTGAAGGGCACCCATCCCTTGTCATTCAAAAACATTAATATAAACATTGAAACCTTTATCATTGAAAAATTTTATTAGAAAAAACTTTATTGACTTTGCATAAATAAGCCAAGTTTTTGGTTATGGCTTTATGGTGCATAAAACCATATAAACACATGTGTGCTTGTTTTTGTGTTTTACACTTACACATACCTTGTTTTTCATGGGATAAAATATCAACATTTCAAACCTTTCTTTCCATGGTTTTAGACTTACACTTACCAATGTGTATATCGAACACCATATACACGCACAACATTAGTTCAAATTCCACAAAATGGGTTATTTGATCATTAAAACCTCTTTTGGGAAGTCTTTATCAAACTTAATGGTTAAATAACAATTGGTGTGTGTTATGAACATCACATTCATGCTCACATTTTGTATGTCTAATTCAATAGCTGCACAAACATATGTTATTCATATAAATGCAATAATCCAAAACAGAATTGATCAACAATGTTTCTAAATTTTGTAAGTTCATCATTTGCATTACCTATTATATATTTTTAAATTTTTGTTTCCCTATACGCCTTTCCATCATTTACACATATTTTTTATAAATGTAATACCAATATTCATATTGAACAACTTCAATATTACATTACATTGAATAAATCAATAATTCAAGTTTCAAAAAAATCAATTATCTTGCATTAAATGAATTACATGTTTTCCATCAATATTGGTATCAATGTGATTTCAATCATCTTTGAAAATATAGTGAAAGAATACAAAAGACTCAAAATGAAACCAAAGAAATATGATTTCATTAGTAGAATATATTTGACCTAGAAACCACAATGGAACAAGGGATTCCAAAAAGGAATGGGGAAGCAAAACATTACCAAACAAGAGATAAAACTATGAACTCACAACAACAACAAATAACCAATAAACATAACATATCATAAGGTAAAACAAAAATCAAACCAAAACCCAAGAAGGTATAATGTACGAAGAAATTTAAATATTCCTTAAAAAATACACTAACCTTGAATAGGGCGTGAGTGCCATTGCTAGTGGTAAAACCTTAAGTTTGTGCAACTTCACTTTTATTTTTATAACTAAAAGCAAGATGTTGTGCAACTTCATTGTTGTTGATATAATTGAAAGAAATATTTTGAGGTATCATGTGCAAAAAATGAAACTTATTAATATTTGACATCAAATTTTAATTTTGAACACTCGTTTTGTAGATAACAAACATTTGGGGCTCCATGAAAGGTTTGGGGTTGAAAAAAAGGCCCAAAGGAAAAATAATTTTAATGATAACTTTATTATGTAGTCTTTAAATAAAATAATATCTTATATTGGCTATGAATTAAAAGATAATCATGATAATCAAAACACTATAATTACAATGTCTAGTATGGTATTTATGGCAATGTCTTTTAGATGTGGGTTGACTTTTTTATATAAGGAGATGGAAGGGTGTGTCCACAATATAATGAGCCACACCCAGCTCCTTTGTTCCTTTCAAAAGGAGCAAGGAATTTAAATTGGAAATTGAGATGACATGCAACCATTACACAAAATTTATGGTTTAATCATATGTTTGACTTGTACAATATAATTATATAACAAAATATAGTTTCTTTGAATTTTACAACTTATATTTATATTTATCCAAGAGTTATTGGAAAGAAAATTGCATATTTTGAATTTTATAATTTATTTATATATCAATTCCAATGATGATATGAAACCGCGTAAAGTCTAATAATATTCAATTTACATGAATATGAAAAAAATTCCAAAAAATTATAGATTAATTTTGATAATTTTTATGTGACTTACTTAAAACCTCAAGACTAGTTACAAGTGTTTAATTAGTCATTTTTCACCCTCAAATGTTGAGATAATTGACTCATAGTTTTATATGTCATTCTTGAATGTATATTACATCACACTATGTAGATTACACAAAAATCATTTAATCTTAAGTGAAGTTAAAAATTGGCAAGTGTGTTATTCCGAAGTGGTTACACTTGCAGTGGCTCATTATATTGCAAACTTACCCATAAATAAGGTTTTTTTTTAAAAATGTCCTAGAAATATATTTTTTTAATCTTCAAAATCTAGCAAGAAATCTTTTTTAAAATTGCTTATATGTTGCTAAATGTCCCCCCTTTCCCCCTCCCCCATTATCAAACATTTATATCAATTTGTAATAGGTTACCAATAATATAGAAGGATTCTTAGATTTTTTCACTTATCAAAACTCAATTATAGCCAAATCTAACCAATTTGTTCTATGGATTATCACCATCTTAACACTTTTCTAAAATTCTTTATACAAACATTAGATGAAACTTGAATTTGTTGTGACTAAATGATAATGGCAATTTGTTAATGTACACATTTTTTTTCCCCCAATGTTTCAATTGCAAGTGTGTTAATATCATTTGATAGATGATGACACCTTGTTTTAACCATAGGTGATGATGACAAAACTTTGATACCTTCTTCTCATTATCAACTTGTTCGATAAAGAAGTAGGCCAAATGAACATTTTTAAAAAATAAAAAATGTAAATCAATGTCTTGCCCATCACTACTACAAATCATTATTACAAATAACTACTTTTCAAGTCATCTAACTTGATTGTCTTGTTTGTCAATTTCACTACAAGCTCTAATTGTCGAAGTGTATGTTGTTTTATTGGTTCAATTCACTACAAATGATTTACTTATTTGGTCAAATGTTACATTAGTTAAAGAGAACAAAAAATGGACACCATTAATGAAAAAGACAAGGCTCTAGTCAAATGGGACATTCAATTTTGTTTAAACCATATTTATAATATAATTATTATTAATATTAAGCATTATGGTTATCTTGATTGGTCAAATTGACTAATGACAAATTGACTATTAATCAAACCGACGACTTAAATGAACATTAAATTGACTCAATAGTAGGTATGACCTTGGTAGGTAGGTAGCTTAAGTAGGTAAGGTAGGCTAGTTAACCTAAGGTAATTAAACTAAGTATCATATGTTGAGTAAAAAAATGTTTATGACAATAAAATGATACAATTTAGTTTTTGTTGAATATAAATGTAATAATTGAAGACTTGATTTTTCAATGTGGAGATAAGGGGTTCAAGTCCTCATACTTGCACCTTACGTAATTAAGCTATTAAGTTAGGGTGATTAAAAAGGTTAATTAGTGTAGCTAGTTCCTAATCTAGGATTGGTGTTTAACCTAGGTTAGTTTTTTAGTTTAAATGTGTAATTTAAGTTAGTTTTACCTACCTACCTACCTATTGGCCTACATTTCTACTTATCTAGGCACTACATACATATTGAGTCAAACTTCAATTCATTTTTACTGTCATTTTTATTAATTGTCAAAATCATAATTGTTTAAGCTCACTAGTTGATATGACCAATAAATAAACCAAGAGTCAAAAAGACCATTAAGAAAAAAAAAAATGACAATTTGACCAATAGTCAACTTAGACATGTCAAAATCAACTTGTTTAGTATGATGAACTAATCAAGTTAAAAAATGTCACAATTTGGTATTTTTTACTAATTTTTCTAATTTAAAAAACCATGATTTTTAGTAATTTGCATGTGCATGTGCATGTGTGTGTGGAAATGTTGTGTTTTATGGCATTGTGTACTATGTTAATTGTCATGGTGAATTTATTTGAAAAGACTACAAATGATTTTATTGTCCTTGGCATGGATTCAACCCTACGAAAATAAACCTTTTGATCTTTAAAAATGGGGAAAAATTTAAAAAAAACTTAATACATGTCCAAGCAACAAACTAACCATTTAAAGGTCATATGGTTGTGATGGATTTGATGAATGAATCACAAGATGAAAAATGAAATCTTTAAATACACATGAAGGACAAGTGATTAACTCCCTTTTGGTCGCAACATGTATAAAACTTAAACATTAAGTGTGCATGGACGATTTCATCCCACAATCAATATTTTGGACTTTAAGAATTGGAAACCAATCTACCTATATAATAAAAAAATGATATTTATCTATGTATATTGTTTGAACCTACCTCTTCCAAGCCTAACTACCTCACTCTTTTCCCCTACCCACCTACATGGACATGAAAAGCACAATTTTGAGATATGGCATAAATAATGATGAACTATATATTTGAAACCATATGCAAATATAAAAAGGGGAAAAAGGGAGGGGGATTTTGTTTGGTTTGAAACCTTGCCCTTTGGGTGTGGGCATTACATTGGTGGCACTAATTTAAATGAAAGCACATTCTTAATTAATAACAATACTTGACAATGGAAAAACCTCCATCTTCTATTGATATTTGATTTTTTCATAACTTTATTGGGACATGACACATGGGCTTCATCAATAAATGTTTGTGTACATAAGCATCGTGAATGTTAGTAGGGATTAACTATTACATAGTGATTATATTCACTAATTCATACACGGGTTCACATCACATCACATTAATAACCACTCCTTAGAACAACATTCAACCTTGGCACCAAGAGATTACCATTGCTTACATGATGTTAATTATGTGTGCATCCATACAAAAGATTAAATGGTGATCAATGATCATTATCATGTCATTTGACCACCTAGTACCATACATGTATTTATTGAAGATCATGTTATTTATGGATCATAATTTTTAGTATAGTCAAACATCCAATTTGGAATTCAAGGTGTTGCATACTTAATGTGTGGTGTTGAAAAAGTTATTTAAGCACAAGCAAAAACATTTTGAATGCAAATTAAGACTTGAAACTAGTAGTTTAAATTTTATAAAACTTCAACCTTGACATAATTAAAAAATTTAATATTACTTTATCTTGAATTTGCAACTCCTTGACATTTTGATTTTGAATCAAGTAAGAACATAGTTTGGAAGTTTGTAAAGTTCAAAACTAATCAAATTTTGACTATCATACTTCCACTCATTTCCACATGTGCAACAAAGTTTTTAAAAATATTCATCATTTTTCAATATAATAGACTAAACTCCAACTTATATATGGAGTTTGGACATTTCACATGTTTCAATCTTGATGGTAAGATTCAAAGCACGTGTTTTAAACAAAAGATTGAATATATATTATATTACCTTTTCGATTGTTGCACACAAGAGATTAAGGATATTGATGCTCATGTTGGTAGGAAAATAGTATTAAAGGAAAGCATATTAGGGTGACATTTCAAATACATTTTACAATAAACAAAAGTAGATGGAAAGAAAAGAAAGCATTGACAATTTATACATGAAAGTAAAAACAACATTAAGGTTCTATGAAAATTTTGAATTTTAATTATTGTATCAAGCTTTGATTCATTGTGATAAATTCACAATTAATTTTGAAAGAAAGTTTTATTATTCATATGCCATCACAATTCTAAATGTTATCATATCTTATAAATAATAGTGTTTAATTTTGAATTGCTAAGTTTTTAATATCGCAAAATTTGAATGATAGATTTGCAACATAGTTCTATTTAAGTAACATATTGTTATGAAGTGGGTAAACTTACTTTTATTTCATAATGTCATTTCTTTTCTTTTGAGAACCTTATTTTAAATTATACGATCTTTAAAACCATACAAAAATGAAAGTTTTAGTTTTTATATGGAATGTTGTCAAATTTCCACCTAGGTTTAACACAAATTTGATTTAAAAGATTAATGCCACTCACATAAACAAGCTTCATCCAAGTTTTTATTTTTCAACATAATTTAACATTTTGAAAACTTGAACATCCCAAATTTTATTATACTATTTGCTTCTTCATCCAACACACTTACAATTATGAGGAATAAGATAAACGAGGCAAGTTTGCCTAGAAAGATAAGATCAAAACACATTGAAACAAACCCAAACATTGGAATATTGAAAAATTGCAATGCCAATACACTTACAAACTACATTATCATTTAATCGCAACCATTTCATACTTGCATATGTTTAAAGAATAACTAAGCCAACTCACATACAAATGTTTTGCCATAAAAACATTTAAACACCTTATAAATTTTTTTTGTAAGCATGTAAAACCATTTGTAGTCCATCCATTCAAGAGGAAAACATCATGATGTTGCGCTAGCTAAGGATCATTTATAACTTTCAATAGTAATTAAACTTATCACAAGTCAAATTGCTTAAATAATTCATCTTGACATATAACATTTTTTCATCAATATGTTTTTACAAAAGTTGTTCAAAGGTGTGGAAATAATTAATTTTGTCACAATTTAATGGTTTCTAAATTTTGTAATACATTATCTCATTATTATAAAATAAGAAACAAAAGTTGGAAAATCAAGACCATGATTTGACAATCTTGTAGAAAGATCTTCAACTCAACAATAGTTAGAACCAAAGGATGGAAATACTCTTAGGATTGATTTGTATGTGCCAAGTAAAAATAATAATTATTATACGTACTATGCTAATTACCCTTTGTGGTTCAATATTTTGATGGAAATGATGAGATAATATGGCAATTATATGTTCTCACTTTTCAATAAATCCATGAAAAAATGTTGTTTCTTTCTATCCATATTTAAAAAGAATCAATGACATGCAACAATGTTTTTGGATGATACATCTAACAAATTATCAATTTTTCAATCTTCAGTTTGCATATTTCAATTTTAAATGGGAATCATGCATGGGATGCATGCCACTAGCCCCAAATTCACAATGCCAAGGTCATGGGGGTTTCATTAATGTTTCTACTTTCTCATTTCCATTCAATTGTTTTCTCACCTATGACATATTAGGACAAGGGGAGGTGGGGGCTATTGTAGGCACCTTATGTAATGGCATCCACTATAATCAAGATTTAAAACATCTTTTGTGATATTAAAGTTATCCCTAATATAACCTTGTCTTTGGGTCCTTCTATCATTTTAAAATATTTTTTCACCCCTAAATGTTGGTTATCTACAAAAGAAAGCAAACTCAATTCAAAGAGGAACAACTTTCTCATAAAAAAAAGTGAAAATATACATTTTTTTTTCATGAAAAGGCATTTATTGTACAACATTCACAATAGTGACAAAAATTTTGAAAACAAAATCAAAACTCAAGTTGCATATCTTTTTACTGCCAACCTAAGGGGAGAAAGGAGTTTCAAGTTCTGTCTATTACCAATGTATTTGTTTTGTTATCATGTGTTGATTTCAACCTAAATTCATTCCCTTGATGACAAATTTTTGTTCTTCACCTTGAGTCCTCTTCCTTTTATGGATATATATATGTTTTGTTCAAGGTGTTATTCAGAATGTCAATATTTTGATTATTATTTTTGTGAGGTTCATGTGCATTAAATTAAACTATTATGAGCCCAACTTAAGTTTGGTTTTTTCACCATTATTTGTGAGATGATGATTGATGATATTACAGTAACTCAATTATTACATATTCCAAGGATTATTCATCCAAATCAATTTGCTCCTTTGGTTATTGCATTATTGGTGTACCTAAACAATAGAGTATCATATCCTATTCACCTACAAAATAAAATTATAATATACACTACATGAAAACATGACATCCATGACAATTACACATAGCATAAGCAATTAGAAATGGCATGAGCGATAAGTCTAATTCAATTAAAAATGACATAAGCAACTAGCTCAATTGGAAAGGAGTAGTCATGAATGCCATGTTTTGGCATAATGGTAAGATTATTTGCATTTACAAATTTGTGCAAATTATCTTTTCCAGTTGTCAATCAAATATTGAAGCTTGAATGTATGAACATAATAAAAAGAAAGTCTTTTTATGAGGTCAATTATTGAAAACTCTCTAGCATTCAACTATATGTAATTCAAGGTGTGTGATAGTTTTTTCAATGTTAAGCACTAAATGATCAAATGTAGGATAAGTTGATGGTATAAGAATGTAATGTATGTGGTTATGTTTGTCGAAATGTTTATAGTTTTTATTAATATATATAAATTAGGATATGGACTTGAAATCTTAGAAAACATTTATATGATAGGGTGTTCCCATTTTTGGCACTAATTTTAATGACATTCATTTGAAAGGTTAAGTACATTATTTCACATGTGTTTTTTATTATTATGTTTTGGTGGTTGTTCAAGGTTAAAATATCCATAGATCAAGGGATAATTTTGTCAATAGTCTAAATATTAACCTATCTATTGAAGTTGAATGTATAGAGTTGAATTGCACATGAACTTGTCAGGAAAGCACACTACATAATTACTTGGACCCATTTTAGCCAAAACACTTTGTTTGATTCATCAACCATAAGTGGAACACATAAACTAGGGCATATTAATTCCTATGTCATGTTGCACAATTAAAGTCACAAAAACTCTTTGTGCACCTGAAATAATAACCCAAGGCAAATAAGTTGTCACCCTTTCCACATTTTCAAGTGCCTTTAAAATGTCTTTTGCTCACAATAGACACATGAATGCACATCATGATACTACAAAAACTCCATCCATGGAGCACCTAACAAAACCATGATAGATTTTGTGGTATAATCAAGAAGCAATTTGGTTAAACAAGTAAATAACATTTATTCATTTATTTGCATCCAAACAAAAGGGTTCTTTCTAATGTGTACATAGTAAGTCTAGCAATTATCGGGTATGTAACACAGTCAATTAATTTGCAATTTGTTCGATATGTCGTCACCAGCCCTTTTTTGTTGCGTGAAATTCCAATAGATAAAATATTTATGTCACATATTCATTATTTTTTAAGGGAAATTTCACCAAATTTAGAAAAAAAAAAAAAAATTCATCTCATTTCACCTCAGATTCTAGTTTGTTAGTATGTTTTGTAGATTTTTTTTTTAGTGTTAGAACATGTTGGCATTTACTACTTAATCACTCTTGGGATGCTTGTTAATGATAAAATGTAATGTCCAAAAATTGAAAAAAAACAAAAAGAAAAAGAAAAAGAAAAAGAAAACATTCATCATCACATGTTAATCCTCATAATATTTACACTAAACCAAATCCAGTCTTTTTTACTTACACCTTTTTTCCAATGGTATGTTATTAGCTCATGGCTATCCTAGTCTTCATTATTTCAATCACGGCCCTAAATCCACCAAAAGGTGTTAGCAAAATCCATGATCATTAATGGTACATAAAAATCAAACATAGTGCACCAATGCTTGCTCTAATTTGGCCCATGATCTTAATACCAAAACACTAAATAATTGTATCTATATAAGTGGAAGAAGCTCTTATACATTTTTTGATGTGGCCCACACTCTAGAACTAGGGGTTTTTTTTTTTTTCCCCAATTTTTTGGTAAAACATTTTGGCAACTTTTTATTATAATGGTCAACTTTCCACAAGAAAAATAAAATTCCCAAAAAAATGATGTACTTAATACTCGCTAGTGTGGCCTGTGCCATTGGCCTAAGTGTTACCACAACCACGTCCTCAACCAATTTTTCCTTGCGAAACCTAGTTTTTTGGAATTTATTTGAATTTTTAGCAGCATACATCACTTTAAAAAAATCAATATCTCCCACATTCTGAATCCAAATCTTACCAAATAAATTCCATTAAATCTTGATCATCAAGATCTTTCCAACGACACCAAAGGCACTTCCCAATTCCTCCGAAATTCTCAACTACAATTTTAATTTTCAGTGAAGAAATCATTCTATATTCAAGAACTTCTACACTACAAGCACAAACACCATATGAAACCAAGCAGATGCACCCATCCTCATCAAAGAGCTTTCCAAAGACACCAAGAACACGATCTGAACCATCCTCGTTCGGTGGATCTGATAAGTACAAACAAAAACAAAACAAAACAAACAAACAAACAAACAACCTTCCTTCATAGATACATATGCCATCTTCCAATGTTTTATGCATAAATGATGAATGGGATAGATGTCATCCATGACAAATCTAACTCGGGTTCTAAATTTTGCACACATAGGTTTAATAGGGCTTCATGAGAGCTTTCTAATGGTGTAATTGATCGGGAATTTCCACATTGAACTTGGGCCAAGTTTTTATCAAATTGGTACCTCCATTGAGCCTCTAGCTAGCCCTGAGTGAACCCCCCAACTGGGGCTACACTTGGAATTGTACCAATGAGGGTGGTGAAAATCATACTGTGGTTAGTAATGGGTTAACTCTCAAAACTTGTTTATGAGTTAACTAACATGGTAGTTTCAGCATTGGGCCTCACATTCACATTCCATATTCACTTTAAAATATCACATTTTGGCTTCAACTTTATTTTGAAAACTGAATTTCTTATTTGGTCATTTGTGGTTGTCATATTTGGATGCATGCATTAGTGCATTGTGAAAGTTTATTGATTATTATTATTATTATTTTTTTAAAGGCCAGACGAGATTCATATTCAAGTGTCGGTAGCATTTGGCAAGTCATGTAGAAGTTGAATCTAACATTGCTGTTTCATCACTCTTTGGTTGAATTTTTGGCTGAAATTCCTACCAAAGTTTTGAATTCAACAAATCAAATTTGTAATATGATTCATGGATCCGCAAATTGGACCAAAAATTTAACCAACGCTTAAAATAAAAGTAAAAAATTGATCGTGAAAAAGGCTTATCTATTAAGAGTTTGACAATTGGAAAAATGTGCTGATGAATGACATACAAATTTATGGATGAACAAATTTTGTATCATCCTCTATTTATATATGTGTCAAACATGTTTTCAATGCATGATAATCCATGCAAGAAACATACAAAGCAACGAATGAACTTTCACATAATTTTTCTTATTAAATAATTGAATACTAAATTTGTGACAATTACATCTATTAATGATATGAAAATCCTTTATTCATTTTTTTAAAAATCACTATAACCATTCATAAAGTCATTGAGGATTTTTAATCGTGATTTTCTTGGTTGCAAAGGACCAAAAAAAATTTAATGACAAATATGTGCTACCTTTTGGTTAATCTTCAACAACTGGAATATTTTTTGGGGGGACATAAATTAAATGCATGCAATATAAAAAGACATTCACATTGAGTAAGTTAAGCTATTTTCACAAAAAAAAAAAAAACCATTACAAACCAAAAAACAAATTCAACTAAGAATGAAGCCTTGAAAGTTTTTGGAATGAAAGCGTGGATGTGAAAAATTGTAGGAAATGGGAAGAAAATTCAAAAGGAACTTGTCAATAGAACTCCCAATTCATAAATGAGTTTTCAAAGTTAACCCAACTAGGATATGAAGATTGATCATGTATGGACTTTGCCATGCTCTCACCGAAACGTGAGAAAATGGCTGGCATGCCTGGGTGCTTTTCTTGATGAACCCCTCTTTAAATCCATTCGTGGATGTGCTTGAACAACAAATCATTAGAAAGATAGATATTCAATGTGTGCACCAATGTTGTTGGTCTTCTATATAAGGTCGGAGACTAGTATCAATGCACGTATGAACTATGAACACTCATATCAAATATTAAACTAATCTAGTATGACTTTAAGTCTAGTAACAACTTAATATTAAATACCAGTTGGTAGGGACATGTGGTAATAACCAATTTCATACCAATCTATATACTAGGCATATACTTGCCATATACTTGCCATATATTAGCCCAATATCAATATTGGGCTTAATATCAGCTGATATTTTTTAAAAAGAAAAATAGCTACTATCAATATTAGCTAGTATCAAAAATAAAACAAACTACCTTTGCTACATAGATAGATTTTCGAAGACCCTTCTTATCATCTTCCACACCTTTCCATAAAATGTATATTTGCTCTCAATCCAGCAATGGTGGTGCAAGTGCTATAACATCAAGTCTCACCGTCTATTTGACATTCTTATCAAATTATGTGAAGTTGTTATAAAACAAGAAGGATTTTGATGCCCTTCACTAGAAGAGAGAAATGCCAATTTGAGGGTTTAGGGTTTTGACTCTAAACCTTACAAGCAAAGGGTGGGTGTGAAAAAACTCTGGGAAAAACTAAGGAATCTGGCTGCCTCCTTCCTTTTGGGGGGGGGGCGGGGGGGGGGAGCCTGGTCTTTATCCAAATTTATGGGTCTGGCCTCTTCCCCCCTCCCCCCAATAAATGAAAAAATGAAGTCAGATTCCTCAAATTGGGCACTACTAACTTATAAGTTTGTCAAACATGACAAGAAAATGACAATAAAAAACAAACAAACAAACAAATGCCTCGGCTCGGAAGAGCTTCTAGTCTATCCTTTATGGCAAAGTTCAAACAAGCAATGGTTGAAAATAGGAAATGTTCAATGAAATTCTCCCAATAAGATATGATATATATATACATATACATATACATATATGTTTGAAAAAAATTAAATTAAATTTTTAAAAAAAACCAACAATCAACAATTGAATCAGACAGGGTTTGAAGAAAAAATAAATTAGTGAGGTAATTAGTGGAGTCCGGAGTGGCCATCATTCATCCACAAGAGGACTTAGCCAAATTTGGGGTGCAAGTCATGTTAGGAAAGTAGAATCCTTTGGGGAAGCTCAGACTATAATAATATACCTACTTGGATGATGACATGCTAGAAGCAATGGTCTAAATGTAGCAAACTATGGCAAACTTTGTTGCGCCAATTTCCTTTCCAAAAATGGGCACCCCAAGTTCTTTTTTGTGTGTGTGTGTGTGTGTGTGTGTGTGTGTGGCCAAAAAGTGGCAAAATCTAGCCCCCCAAAAAGCCCACTGAAATCACTCACTCACAGGTGAAGAATCAACTTGCATGTGAATCAACTTCCAGTTAAAATAGGAATAGTGAATGTTGTTGTGTGAAGTTCCTGAAAGAAAGGAAACAAATTGGAAACTCAACAAGCTTAAGGTTAGGCTAGTTCACAATAGTAACAAGTAACAACAACAACAACAACAGCCAGCTTGGGTGAACATTCCTGAAGCAAAATGTGGGACCAAATGGGAAAACTATACAACAGATCCGTAGTCTCTCTCCCTTTCCTGACAGCCACCAGCCAACAAGCAAACAGACAAACACAGTATAAGCCCACAACTTCCTTGCTGCTGCTCCTCCTCCTTCTCTTTCTTCTTTCTCCTGCTCCACACTCACCTCCCAATTTTGTCAAGAGAAAGGAAAGGAAGGAGAAGAACCACCACCACCACCACCACCACCACCACCATCACCAGCAGGAAGAGGGGAAGGGAGCTGCTTTTGTTCTTGTTGTTGACTTCTACCAGCAGGAAGGGAGACATTTGTGGTGCAAGGAGCTGGGGAGGCTTCTTCTGCTGCTTCTTCTTCTTCTACTTCTTTAGCAAAACAAAAAGTCTGCTGCTATTTATTTATTTTTGGTTTGACGTAAGTATATCCAGCTGCTATTTATTTTTTATTTTTTTCCTTGGATTTCCTTTGCTTTTCCTGTTTTGGGTGTTCTCTTTGGTTTGTAGATAAGAGCTCATGTTTGTTGACCATTTCATCATGTTTATGAAGAATGTCTGTTATGCTCCAGTTCACAAGCTTTCATGAAAGACTCCTTTGTATCTATTTTTTTGGCTCTTTCTTAAGGTCGTCCTACTCCTGCTCTTACCGTTTGCACAACCCCGTTTCACAAGCTTTCGTGAAAGACCCATTTGTATTCCAAGCTTCTTCACCCAACACACAAAAGGTACTGTAGAATCAGGACAATGAGTTGGGGGAGAAGTCTTACTTAGTTGTGTATAAACTCCTATCATGCACAAATTTGGAGCTTTTTCCCTTAAAGAAGCATGTGTGTTGTTGTACCTCCCAACAGAGTACTTCAGATCACACACACTTACAGAGGTATGAAAAATGTTTCCATGTTTTTGTGCACACTTTTAGTGCACAAGTTGATAACAAAAAATTGTCTAGACTTGCTACTGAAGATCTCTCTTTTCTTGAGACACCATGACATCATTCCATGTAGCCTTTCCAACAGGTACCGAGAAAGGGCAATAGTCCTCTTACTATTATTTTGAAAGTAGTACTCCTGCTGCTTCTTTGATCTTGTTTTGTCTATGAAGAAGATGGAGGAGAAAGGTGAGCTTCATCCATTTGTGGATTTTTTTGGAGTTCAATTATGTGTATATGCATTTTTTGTATGTACTATGCTTGAACTCATGCTTGCTGTTATGCAGGAAATGGGACAATGCTCCTCCACCCTTGTATCCATTGTAATGGAGACAATGCTGCAGTGGCACTAATGGACATATCCCTGGATGGGCCAACATGAAGAGATTGATCCGCCACTCACAATGATTTATATCTGCACAATCTGAGAACTGAAAGATTTTGACAGGTCTGTTTTATTTTCTCCAGATATTGCTTCAAATTGTTCTTACATCTCTTTGCTTGTTGACCATCATTTACACCCGTCTCTTTGGTGTTCAAAACCAAAAGCTGTGGAGAGAGGAATGGAGAATCTCCAATGTGACCCATCAAAGGAAACCTACCTGCACTGGAGAGAAACCATTCCATTTGGTTGTTGGTTATGTGTCTGAGGGTAGGGTTTGGCAGAAACTCTTTTTTGACAAGGATTGCATTTAGAATTGTCCAATTGACATCATCAAACACTTTTCTGAGATCCTCCATTGGAAGAGCAAAATGCTGTCTGGTCGAGTGTCTTTTGCATGATGTGAATCAGCTCTGTATGCATATGGAACATTTTCAAAGATTTTTTTCCCCCTTTGCCATATCAGCATTGTAGACTTCCTAATGTACTCTGGCAGGATGGTTGGAGATCAAGTCCATTGGCTACAATTTTGTGAACCCATCCATTGCTTTGCACCAAGCAATCTGAAGTCCTGAATCATTTCACTTTCATTTGTGCAGGTTCCTTTCTCTATAGCCTTTGACTCTGGAGCTGTATCTTCCCACCCACTACCTCTCTGTCATCCTCTCTCTCTCTCACTGTCCCTCCGCATCTGGTGGCATTGACACTGTTCTGGAACAAATAAACACTTAGGTAGCTGACAAGAGTAGGGAGAGATGGGTGACATGAGGGGAAGATTGAAGAAAGGGTTGCCAACAGTGAAGGCATTCAACCAGGCATGGACAGGTCGCAAAGCCAAGCAAGTGCAGAAGATGCTCAACAACCTTAAACTCACCATCCTCTGTAGTTTTGTCACCGTCCTTGTCCTGCGGGGAACCCTTGGAGGCAGCAGCTTCTACAGCTCAACCCAGGACCTTCAGCAGCTGCACGAGAACCTTGAAGATGCTGCCTTGAAGGAGACCAGACGAATTTTGGAAGAGAAAGAGATGGAGGAAGAGGAGGAGCAACTGGAGCCTGACCCAAATGTCCCTTATAGCCTGGGGCCAGAGATCAAGGACTGGAATGAGCAGCGTGCAATTTGGCTATCAAAATACCCACATATGGCCAAGACTGCAAACGGCAATGACCGCTTTCTCCTTGTCACAGGCTCCCAGCCAAAACCTTGCGATAACCCTGTGGGTGATCACTACTTGTTGAAATCTGTTAAGAATAAGATCGACTACTGCCGCCTGCATGACATTGAGATTTTCTACAACATGGCACATTTGGACCAAGAAATGGCCGGCTATTGGTCCAAGCTGCCTCTGATCCGGAAGCTGATGCTGGCTCACCCTGAGGTTGAATGGATTTGGTGGATGGACTCAGATGCAATGTTTACAGACATGGTCTTTGAGCTTCCCATTGAGAAGTACAAAGAGTATAACCTGGTTGTCCATGGTTACAAAGAGCAAATCTACAACAAGAAGAGCTGGGTAGGTTTGAACACAGGCAGTTCCTTGTTCAGGAATTGTCAGTGGACTTTAGATCTGTTGGATGCATGGGCTCCTATGGGTCCCAAGGGTGCAGTTCGACTTGAAGCTGGGAAAGTCCTGACCAAGACGTTGACAGGAAGGCCAGAGTTTGAAGCAGATGATCAGTCTGCACTAATTTATTTACTCATAACACAAAGTGAGTTGTGGTCCAAGAAAGTGTTTCTGGAGGAGTCTTACTATCTGCATGGCTACTGGGTGAGCATTGTCGACCTGTATGAGGAAGTGATGGAGAAGTACCATCCGGGCTACGGCGATCACCGTTGGCCATTTGTTACCCACTTTGTGGGTTGCAAGCCTTGTGGTAGCTATGGAGATTATGCAGTTGAGCGCTGCTTGAACCAAATGGAGCGAGCTTTCAACTTTGCTGACAACCAGGTCTTGGAGATTTATGGGTTTCAGCACCGCAGTCTTGAGACTGCCAAGGTGAAGCGCACCAGGGATGACACTGCAGACCCTCTGGACCTGCATCCTCAGCACCTGTCTGGATGATAATGCATGATCTGGATTCTTGATTTTTTCACAGATTTCTGTGTTGGTGGCAGATATACTACTACCGGCGGTTTCTTCAAGAAGCTTCTGAGTTCTGATGGAGCTTGAGAAATTTATACTTATGGGGTCATAACAGTGCCTCTCTCTCTCTCTCTCTCTCTCTCTCTCAATGGATTTGATTTCTAGCAGGTCTGCAATCTCCAAGACCTTATATAGACTTTGCTCAGAAGTAGCAAAATCTTGTAAAACTTTTTTAAGATCACAATACTACCAACATAGCATCTAGGTGAGCAAAATTGTAGAAGCTTATGCATTAAACCTCAATAGTGTAACTTACTCTTCCTTGTAAGAATTGTTCCCAAAATAAGAAGGCTCAGGTTTCTGAGGAAGAATCTAACAAGTTGTGTTGTGGGTTTGTCAGAGCTTTGCTTTTGGGGTTGTCATAGCTTTGTTATGTGTAGAGGAAGGCCCGGAGTGGATGGTGTTCCTTAATTTAGGCCCCTGAGCCAAGGGTGGTAGCCTGAAGCCTGAGGCTGAAAATTAAGGAACACCCGACACAAGGGGGCTTCCTCTGCATAAAGAAACCAGATTGATTTCTTTTAACTTTCCAGCATTTTTTTGGGTGTCAGACTCATAGCCTGCTTGCAGGCTGGCAGATGGCTTTTCTTTTTGCTTTCTATGTGTGTCAGCTTTGTTTTCATTGGAGAGGAAGAAGCTTCACAGGAGTGCATTATACGGTGTTGGAATTGGCACTATGCATTCCATATGAATTGAATGCCTTGGCCTTCTTCAAGGGTTTGGTAGGCAAACAATTTGGGTCCTTATGTGCAAGGGGATTGGGAACTAAAAACTTGGGGCTCTGCAACTTATGAACTCCAAAGTTTCTTAGATATGAGTAATTTAAATGCAAAACAAAGTACCTACATGGTCTTTCTATGGTTGAGTCAGAAATTGCTAGTCTAGTTGGGCATGACTACGTCATCTGTTTTAAAGATACCCAAAATTAAATCAATGTCCACAACTTTATGATGATATTACAATTTATGAGGGAAAATATACGTTGGAATTTTTTTGAAAGCATGAATGTTTTGAATTGGTTCAAGTACTAAACATTGTGTCAGCCCATGATGGGAAGGTTGACATCGATAAAGGTGTAACATAAGACAAAGTCCATGCCATGATATTTACATGAATTTTAAGAAGTTATAAACATAATTGCACTTCAGATTACTGCAATAACATTATAAATGAATATTTCTTAACATAAGATTAAAAGTGCAATTAAATGAAAATCCCACATGATTCAAATAAATTGAGATGCATAGACAAATGTAGTTGAGCTTTGAAATAAATGGAATGTCAAATCATTTGCCTCCCCTTTTACCTACTTTAGAGCTTTCAAGTCCAGAGAATTTTGTCTTTTAAACTAGTTCTAGCTTATTAGGTATTTTGTGTAGGTGTTGTTAACTCTTTGTCATTAACATGGAATTTAGCGATAGGGAACTTTGGAAATGACATGGGGAACCCATTGGGAACCTGGGAACATGATTAACAAATTTCCATCCACATGCAAGAAAGATTGTCATGAGACCAGATTCTCCTTAATTCACTGATCGGATTCTCCACAAGACCCTTGCATATTGCCTAGTGATGGAATGCATTGCTAGCTACAAGGAATCTTGTCTAAAAACTCTAGTGCAATTGTAGTAGTGCAATTAGCATCTGCAAGAACATTTCATTCATAGAAATCCGCCATTTTAGTCAATTGAATCATGTTCTTTATGCTTTGAATCAAATGATTTGTTCAGTTGGTTCCATGAAAAAATTTCAACAGTTTCACAAGAAATTCCTTAGGCAAATCAATGCAAGTGTTAGTGATCATGGAAGTTAATGGCATTGAACTACAAAAATTGCTTGAAAAAAATGCACATCAATATTGCTCAGCAGAATGTCAGGATTGCAAAAGATGCAACATCCAATAGTTGCAATTCTGTTGTTCCATTTTAAACCAATACTTTGAACCTAGTAGGCACATTGAACCTATGTGATGAAAAGAATGGGCAGATGAAGCCCTAGACGGATGAAGCAAGCACCATCGATAGCCGAAAGTTGTAAAAGGACAAAACTATCGACAATTACTTGTGATGTGAAGCCTAAAATTATATTATGTGGCAATTGTGTTCATGACCTTTGTTTTCTTGCTTGTTATGAGGATGATAATTATGCACTAGCGATGGCACCTGTTATGTGGTGAGGTGCCCTCCTTGGTTGCATTTTTTGTGGTATGGCTATTTTTTCATTGGAGCTTTGATGGTGGTTTGTCAAGCAATGGAGCTAGATGGAGATAAAAGGGCGCAACTAATCCAAATGTTACGCATGAAGTTAAGTGGATTTTTTTATCTTTGCATTAGTATAAACAAAATGTTGTTGGGGCTTCTTAAGGTAGATTGCATTCTACAAAAGAAGTGGTACTATGTTGCGTTGTGCTTTTCCTTAGGAAGGATACATGGCAATAGATATAGGTTGATGACAAGAAGAGGATGAGAACTACATGGATCCTGGAGTGGTTGTGAAATGCATTGTGACACACCCCCCAAGTTCCTTGATGGATTCAACTGCAAGTCCAAAGGTGAAAACAACGAAAGGAGAAGGAGTTGGGGCACGTTCCTTAGCTTGCAGCACTTTGGGGGTAGAGGGATATGTTGCAACTTTGGGTTGGGACTAGAAGAAGAATCAAATGAAGACAAAGTTGTGGAGCAATATTTTGTGGAAGCACAAATAGCGTAAAAACACTCCCAACTAGGGAGGAAATATAGATAGCATTAGAAAATAAAAAGAAAGCTAGAGTAGACTCTCTAAGAAATGTTCTTAAGAGGAAGAACAAAGTTGAAGAAGGAGGAGCCTTAAGCTCAAGAGTGATGAAGGAACAGTATAGCACAAATTTGAAGGCACAAAAAATGATGAGGGGCAAAGTGGAACCATTTACAGTGTTAACAATGGTAAAGGCAATGCTAAAGTGGTACATGCAGCCAAACAGACTATAAAGTTACCACAAATGACAATTCCATAAAAAACACAACTAAGGGAGCAGAGGTAGGAGGCACCACAGATGACATCTCCACAAGAGAAATAATTGAAGGAATAGAACCAGGAAGTTAAAAAGGAACATGACACAAGGTTTCCAAAAGGTGAAAAACATTTGCACTTTGATGCAAATGTATATGAAGGTTGGATGGAAACCATTGCAAGTCCACAACATTTGTGGCATTTGGAACAACATTTGCAACAATAAAAGACACAAGAAGGTTTATAGGCTACTAAATTGTAGATGAAGAAAGTGGCGACACAACCCGCTTTTGAAAAGTTTAGACCATTAGAACTACATGTACCACCTAATAGACTAAAATTTGTAGAGGGATTCCCATTTAAATTTGAATTGGGGAAAAGAATGGTGCAAGAGTTGGGATCATTTGTAGAAGGATCTATAAATCCTCAAACATGAACAAATACACCAAAGTCTATGGAGGAGGTAGCTACAAAAATAATGAAAGTAAATAAAATAACTAAATTATTTTAAACCATGGCAATTATGAGTTTAAATATGTGGTATTTGACTCTAGAGATAAACATTTGAAGAATAGATTAGTTATAGAGGAGAAGGAGAAGATAGTGTTACATGAAGAATTGTACAAGGAAAGAAAATTCGAAAAGGGGTATAAGCATAATGTGGAAATTTGGAAGAAGAATTGCGCAGAGGCTGAGCAAAAAATAAAAATGTTCATTGAAAAATTGCAGGATGAGCATGAGGAGCTCAAGGGTAACACAACACGACTAAAATTACAATATTAAGAACTACAAGATTTAAAATAAAAGGTTGAAATATGGGAAACCATAAAAAAGAAGTGGACATAGGCATTGCTTCTTCATAAGAAACAACAGGAGGCTTTGGATAGTCAAGTGAAAACACTAACTAAGGAAAATAAGGAGAAGGAGAATGTTATGATAGATTTGGAAAATCTAGAAAAATAATTTAGTTTTGGTGATTATGTTATCTAGTTTCCAAAGGAAAATAAGTCACACCTAGGGAATTTTACTAGGAAATGGTTTGGACCATATATAATACAATATGTGTTGCCAAACAACATTGTGTTATTAATGACAATTAAGAAGTTTGAAACTAACCTTATGTTGGTCAATGTGAATAAGCTCAAACCTTACAAGTACATGGAGTTTGAAGTTTATACATAATAACTGATGCTAATATATTGGGAGCAAAATGTAGGTGGGGTTTAGGCAGAGAATTTTAATAATGAAGAGGAAAATGAAGACTATGAAATACAAAAACCATATATGTAGAGTATGAAAGATGAAAAACAGATGGAAGATCTTGCAGTCAACACAATATTAATTTTTTATCTACATATGACTAACAAGTCTATGAGTATTAATTATAGAAGTGAGGGATTTGGGATGTAGGAACTTGAAGATGATATGTTAAGAATATCGACTTAATCAACAACAATATTCATTTAGTCATTAGGGGTATTCACACAATCATCAAATTTGTTAGCACGTTCAATAGAAAAAGTTCAAAGCAACATGAATATAAAAAGTGCCATTGAAAAACTATAGAGAATAGCAAGGGAAAAGGAAATATTGAAAAGTGAATATAGATGAAAACAAGAGGAGGAAGTGGAATTGTTGAGAAGAAAAAAAGTAGAAGAACATTTGAAAATAACATAAAGAGAAGGCTTGTTGAATATTCAACCATTGGTTGTAAGGTCGTCACCGCATTCATCATCATCTTCGGTATGTGTAAAAGGGAAGGTGTATAATGAAAATATATAGTTTGCACAAATGATAATTCAAGATGTAGATATAGTTGGAACATTTGCAATTGAGTTTTTGCGTAAAAAAAAAAGACATTGCTATGCAAGAGAGTAGACAAGACTAAGAGCTACATTAATAGATCCAATGTTCATTTTGTTCAAACGAAATGATTTGAGTTTATTGTTAAAAAAATTTCAATAATGTACATAATTACATTTATTTCATTTTGAAAGTTTAAAATCATTTGAACAAAAAAAAAGTTGAATATCATTATTTAATAACATTTCAATGACCATTCTTTTGAAAAAAAAAATTTAATAAATGGATTTTTTGTGTTAATATAATAACAGTACCTATGCTAAACTATTTTCAATTATTACATGATTATTTTTCTTTAATTTAAATTATTTCACCATACATTATTTACGATTATTTATGGTTATTCTCAATTATTTATTTATTTATTGTTATTTTATTAATGGCTATTATGGTTATTCTAAAAATGGCTATTGATGGCTATTGGTGCTTATTATTACTTATTATATTAGTGGTTATAGGTAGTTTTTTGTGGTTATTTTATTAATAGTTATTGATGGCGATTAGTAACTATTTTATTGGTGACTATTGGTGGTTATTATATTAATGGTTATTTGTAGTTATTTTATTAATATTTATTGATGGCTATTAATAACTATTTTATTAGTGGCTATTGGTGATTATTATATTAATGGTTATTAGTGGTTATTTGTGGTTACTCTATTAATGGTTATTAGTGATTATTCTATTAATAGTTCTTGGTTGTTATTTTATGAATGACTATTGGTGGTTATTATATTAATGATTATTAATGGTTATTCTATTATGGTTATTGATGGATATATCATTGGTGGATATTGGTGTTTATTAATGGCTACTATATTAATGGATATTGGTGGTTATTCTATTAGTGGTTATTAATTGGTATTATATTAGTGACTATTGGTGGCTATTATATTAATGGTTATTGGTGACTATTGTATTAATGGTTATTGGTGGCTACTATATTGATGGTTATTGGTGGATATTTTGTTATTGGATATTGGTGGTTATTAATGGTTATTGTATTAGTGGCTATTGACTGCTATCTTATTAATGGCTATTGGTGGATATTTTGTTATTGGATATTGGTGGTTATTAATGGTTATTGTATTAGTGGCTATTGATTGCTATCTTATTAATGGCTATTGGTGGATATTTTGTTATTGGGTATCAGTGGTTATTGATAGCTATTTTATTAATGGTTATTTCATTACAAATTATTATTGTTTATTTTATGTTATAATATCATAAGCTATTGGTAGTTATTATATTGTAGGGTATTTTAAGTTATTTTAAGTTATTATATTTTAGATAAAATAATTCATAATAACATAAAATAAAATGACCTTGAATAACTTGAAATATAACTTGAAATAACATATATTAATTTAAAATTAAATAACCTAAAATATAAATTAAAGTTAGTTGAATCATTTAATTTTAAATAAATTAAAAGCTTATAATAAACTAGTTAAGATACCTTAAGGTAAAATAACATATAATAATTTAAGGTACAATGATTTATAATAGCCTATAATAACATAAAATATAAATTAGAATAACTAAAGTAATTTAAAATAGTATAAGGTATATCATAAAATAACATAGATAGTATTTAAATATATATATATATATATCTATTTATTATAATAAATTATAATAATGAATTATGTTAACTATTAATGAAACATGATGTCTACATAGTAATATTATAGTGCAATAACTTTCACTAGGGTGAAATGAGTAAAATGTAATGAAATTATTTCATTTTAAAGTTCCTATAGTGATTTAGGTTAGTAAATTGCACCCCACTTTTGTAGTAGTGATGTAAAGTGAAAATTGAAAGTAGTGTTACAACTTATAATTTATTATTGTTACAACATTAATGTTTTGTGATGCATGTGAAATGTTTTTTATGCAAAAATGTGCTACAAGAAGACATGAATGTCGTTGCTCATTGATTTCTAACTTTGTTTTCATTTGTTGCAAATGTAGCATCCATAATAACTCCACTATGATGCCCATGCTTTAACATCATTTCCTTCTACCATTGTGTTTGAATTTCATTAATGAACAACAAGTTGTCCACATTGAAATTGTTGGACACTTTAGTAACCATTTTTTGGTAATATAACACTTTGTTCGAATTTTGTTCTTACCACATTCTTACACTATTGCATTGTTTTTATGAAGTTGGTGTGTTTCTTTTGCAAGTTTATTAGATAAGTATTGAACATCTTAATCTATGAAAAAAATATCTTTGTTCACAACACCCATGGTTTCCATCACTTCTTACACATAACATTTGTGTATTTGTCATGATTTGAGACAAAGAAATCAACATGTAATTCTTACATGATGCCTTCCTTCATTTGTTGTGATAATTATGTTGAAAATGCAAACTTTTTTCCAACATTTAAGTCTTTATGCATTATGAATCCATCAATGTCGATGTGTTTCCTTTGTACCATACTTATTTTAGAAACATGTGGGAGGGGTGGCAATGTTTTGACAATGAATTTTGCCTTACACCCACTTTCGATGAAACCTCCCCATTTTTTCCTAGAATCTTGTGCTTCAATATTGCATTTTTGTAATGATATAATTTTCCCTTTGACACTAGGTTTCCTCTTCATATATCAGAGGTTTTCATTAATGTCCTTCATAATTTTATTATCATATTTGAAGCCATATTGGTAACAATATTTACAATTGAAACTAGTGGTGCATTTACACACAACGACAAGCCCATTAAAAACCAATCTTATGGGAAAACAATATTTAGTATTTCATTGCATAACATTGTTGTTAACATGTAGAAATTTCTAAATTAGTTAACACCATAAGCTTCCTAGTAACTAAGAGTTATTAATGGTAGACTTACCGATGCTTATCCAAAGGGTGAAGCTAGTGGGATTAAGTAGTTCATGTTAATGAATGGTTGGGAGTAATCTACTCAATCATCTAGAAGATTTATAGGAAGGGATTAAGATAAAGGCCTTATTTTCTAAGGGTCAATGTGGGCTTTATGTGGTTTGTGAAGAAGGAGGATTAGAGCAGTTGTTGGGAAACTTTTAATGCATTCAATACCATTGTAGTTGGAGGTTGGAAAGAACATTACTAGAAAACTTGGCACTTTTTGATTAGCAAATATAGTAAAAAAATACCCAATTTGAACATGCGTGAAAAAATCATTCAGTCATTTTGGACAAGTTGATTTCGTCATGTTGTTGTGATTAAGGTGGTTTTTTTGACTTGTAGAGTATGGACCATTTGATTGGTCATTTTGATTAGTCAAATTTTTGCTCGTTAAAAAAATAAATTGTGGTAGGTAGGTAGGTGGTAGCCTAACCTAATTTACCCTATCTTACTTGACCTACCTTAACCTAACTTAATATATCTTACTTAATCTACCCTATACCTTAGCCTCTTAAGCATGTACATAGGTTATAATGTTAGGAATTGAACCCTTGACCTCCCCAATGATAAACCAAGTCCTTAACCAATGGACCACACCATCAAAAGGTGTTCAACTATTGTCCAATTTTTTTATTTCACATGTTTATTTTGACATTTCACTACAAGATTATGAAATATGAAAGTAGGTAGGTTGTAGGAGATAGGTGGGTGAATAGGTAAGTAGGCGGGTGGGTGGATTAGTATTTAGGTAAGTGGGTGGGTAGGTAATGTGTATGTAAGTAGGTGGGTGGGTATGTAAGTAGGTGCATGGGTAGGTAGGTAGTACATCCATGTAGGTGGGTGGGTCAGTAGGTATGTGGTTAATATGTAGGTAAGTTATAGGTGGGTGGATAGGTAGGTAGGTATGTAGTACATTTAGGTAGGTGGGTGGGTGGGTATACAAGTAAGTAGGTATGTAGTACATATAGGTAGGTGGGTGGGTATATAAATAGGTAGGTAATTAATATGTAGGTAGGTTATAGGTGGGTGGATAGGTAGGTAGGTACGTAGTACATCTAGGTAGGTGGGTGGGTATATAGGTAGGTAGGTAATTAATATGTATGTAGGTTATAGGTGGGTGGATAGGTAGGTAAGTACGTAATACATCTAGGTAGGTGGGTGGGTAGGTAGGTAGTTAATATGTAAACATGTTATAAGTGGGTGGATAGGCAAGTAAGTAGGTAGGTAGGTAGGTAGGTATTACATATAGGTGGGTTGGTAGGTAGATATGTAAGTTGTAAGATTATGAGTGGGAGGTAGGAGGTACGTATGTAATAGGCATAAGATGTCCCATTTGTTTTAGAGAACATTGGTCACTTTGATTTATGATGTCAAATTTTTATGTTCAAATTGACTAAATGTTCCATTTGACTAAAACCCATTGGCCATTTTGATTGGGGTTGTCTAATTTGACTAGATCTATTGGTAAAAAAATCATTTTAGTCAAGTTGATTAGTCAAAAAAATATGTTTTAGGCCTTTAGTCAAAATAGGCATGTCCATTAGTAAAAAAAAACCAATTAGTCAACTTGAACCATTTGAAAAACCAAGTTTTGTAGTAGTGGAAGGACTCCCTTTTGGTATACGTGTGTGTTGTACTATTAGGGAAAAGAAAGTAGTGAGGAAATGTACTTGTAGTTGTGTGTGATTTTAATGGAAAATGGTTGAAGAATTCAGTTTGTTTTGATATGCATCTATTCTATTTGGAAGTATGGAAAGTATAGTAGTTTGATCTTATACCAAGTAGGTTGCTCCTTAAACATGTTATTTTTGCATTTCTTTTGGAATAGAGAATAAAAAGGCATATCATTTGGTAGCCTGCTGAGTAATAGGTTATTGATTGCCATTAGAAGGTAATAGTTAATATTTAGTGGTAGAAAGAAGAGGGGAACACTAGCATGTAGCTACATGCAGGCTAAAAGAACTGTTGTAGGCAATGAACAATGGCTAGGAATGGATGTAATCTATTATAGATGGTAGAGAGCAATGGGGAGGCATTTTGAGGCGTTTATAGACACCACTAGGGCAATATTGGGGGCATGGAAAGTACTGCAAAACCTTGGAAAGTAGCTACCTTTAGGTTACAATCATTTCCCATGTTGCCCTTTTTTTTGTTTCTTCCCCTTGCCCCCTATATTAACTTATAGATAGGATGGTAGGTTTGTTTTGAGATAGTAGACCTTACTTTTTCATTGTTCTTTGTATAATTTATCATTTACTATTTGAGTTATTGTAGTAAAGTAAGTTAGTGATGGTAACTTCTTTCCGTTGAATAATAATGTGTTAACCTTGTTTTTTTTAGTCTTGCTTCCTTGAGGATGATAATGATCAAGGATTGCAATTTCACCTTTAACAATTGCAATACAATGTCATTACCAAGGTACATTAACAATTTCAACATATGTTTGTAAAAAAAAAAACTAGATTTAACATCTTCATTTTGACAAATAGGATTTTTTTCACGACTCAATATTTTCCTTCAAAAAAGTTTGTTATTATAAATTAAAAAATTGAAAGTTTCAACATTTTTGAAAATAACATAATTAATATTAAAATTACAAAGGTAACATAAAACATACCTCCCAAATGCTTTATTAGCATGTTTTCACACACAACCTTTTATAATATTTATTATTACAATTCATGGTTTTAAAAGTTGTCCAAGTTGATTGCTTTGTCCACTTTGAGTAGTGAATATGTCCATTTTGATTAAAGGCTTTTGACATGATGACATGTGTATTTTTGACTAGTGAACTTGATTATATTAACATATTTTATTATCTATCAAATTGAACATCTAATTAAGTTGAATAAAAAATTGATCACTTTGATAAAAATGGGTTCTAATTAATTGGGACATTTAGTTAAGTTGAACAAAACAAAATAACAAGTTTGGTTAAAATGAACACTAGTTTTCTAGCCAAATTGAACATCTTATGCTAATTAATAAACCAAGATAGTTAGTCATTTCCTAGGTTAATTAGGTAGCTTAAGTCTACCTACATATCTAAGTTTCCTTGTTTATGTAACTTTCACCTCTTTTACCCACCTATCATTTTACAACCTAATTAGATACCAACCCACTTACTAATTATTTCACTTATTTACCTACATAAATAATGATGTGAAATTCAAAACTTCACATAAATTATCACATTTTAAAAGTGTAATCCATTGGTAAAGACTTATTTTATTATTGTGTAAGTGAAAGGTACAATTATTTATACTTGCAACTTATGTGCATGCTTAAGGAATAAAACATGTAGGTTATGGTAAGTAGATTAAGTAAGGATAGGCTTATCACCTACTTACCTACCTATCTAAACCTTTTACTAACTATCTATTTAAAATATAATAATAATAAAATTTAGGTAGAAATTAGACTAGACAAATAGCCTTTTTTTTTGCTAGTCAAAATGGTCAACCAAATAGTCTTTTATTCTACTTTTAAGAAAATCCACCCTAGTCATAACAATAGGTCCAAATGAATTTGTTTAAATTGCTGCTTGTTTAAAACCTTGAGCATGCTTCATGCAAATTTCCACAATTGAAATGTGATTAAGCAAAAATAACGACAAGTAACAAAAACACATATGTGCATTTGAAACCCTAATTAAAAAACCCCTTTTCCTGTAAACCTTAACTGTAAAAGGAGCTTGTTTATGGAAACCCAAATTGTAATAAAAACTTTTAAAAAATCCCTAATTATTAAAAAACCCATTTTCTATAAACTTTAATTTGTAAGGAAGATTTTTTTTGTGGAAACCCTTAATTGTGAAACTCTTTTTCCATAAACCCTAATCATATCTATTAATTCAGTACGTCCGTCCGTGACGAAGCTCGGGTTCGTCACAGAAGGCTGATCGGGCCCGGCCCGTCGGTCGAAATTTCCTGTTCCCAGAGTTTTCTTTCAAAAGACCTGTGGTTTCTGGGCCGGAATTTCTTGTTCCCAGAGTTTTCTTTTAAAAGATTTGTGGTTTTGGAATTCGATGTTCAGGCCGACTGGGCCCGGCCGGTTTTTGAAGCGCCTGGGCCCGGTCGGTCGGAATTTCCTGTTCCCAGAGTTTTCTTTCAAAAGATCTGTGGTTTCTGGGTCGAAATTTCCTGTTCCCAGAGGCCGCCCCTATATTCGGACGGACAGTGGTTACAGATAGTAGCTATACAGACAGTAGCTAAATATAGCATTGCACTCTTTTCTAGGGAGTTGAAATCCCAAAGTCCAGTGATTCCATATCCCACCACATCCCACCACATTGCACTCTTTTCTAGGGAGTTGAAATCCCAAAGTCCAGTGATTCCATATCCCACCACATCCCACCACCTGCCTCCTTGCCTCTCCCTTTTAAGAGGAGGATCTTCGATGGTTAATAACAAACCATTTCATTACCTTAACGTGGAACGTGTAGGTTCTCCATTGGTTACATGTAACGTGGATAACTAATGTACCCATTTTGACCCCACTTGGGGTAGGGTTACCCTCCCAGAGTGCCTGTAAAGAACCGGAGTGGGAAGTGTGAAGGATCGAAAGGACTGGGTGGGGGGGGCTTCGACGGGTTAAAGAATTGGAGTGGGAAATGCGAAGGACGGGGGGGGGTCGACGAGGTAAAGAACCAGAGTGGGAAATGTGAAGGACGGGAAGACTGGGCGAAGGGGTTGACAAGGTAAAGAACCGGAGTGAGAAATGTGAAGGATGGGAAGGACGGGGTGGGGGGGCTCTCGACGAGTTAAAGAACCAGAGTGGGAAATGCGAAGGACCGGGCGGGGGGGGGGGGGTGTCGACGGGGTAAAAAACTGGAGTGGGAAATGCGAAGGACCGGGGCGGGGGGGGGGATCTGAACCCTGCTTTCGAGCGATGTTAGTGGGAGCAGTTCATCCTTTCCAAACTCCTTGCTTCAACCTCTTTAACGACCCAATTGCTTGACTTGAGGGTTTAGGAGTGTGGTTTATACTTTACCTTGCATTATTAGCAGCAGATATTGATTGTTTTCTGTCAGGGCGCCAATGTGCTTCAGTTAGGGTTTGATGAGTCAGGCCTCCACAATTGTGCTCGACAAGCTTTCTGAAGAAGGCAGACGATGTTGCTACCCCTTGTGTTCCACACATGGAGATCCACATCCAGAGAGCTTGGCAATGTGGCTGTTGACGTCACTGCGGTATGGGTACAGTGAGTGTTGCAGCTTGCCAATATTTGGAACATCAATGGGGGTAGCAGTGTGTACAGAACATTGGAAGAGATCTTGTGAAAATTCTTTTGTGGTGCTTCATGGAGAGAATATGCCGAATGTCTATCTTGTTGCAATAGATTCAGGAGAGAGGTTACATGACCATAAAAGTGGCTATTATATCAAGGATATTCCCTTGAGCAGTGTTATTTAGGAGAAATTTGAAGAGAACAAATGCAGGGATTTGACAGAGAAATGGGTTTTCTCAGACAGCCAAGCAGCTCACTGCGGTGAACTTGGAATTCGATCCAGTCTTTTTTGTGAATTGATGATGGAGCAAAAGGATTTTGAAGCTGTCAAGGAGCTGTTTCGGGTGGGCAGGGGAGTAAGGCTTCAGATGCAGCCTGAGGACGTACAGTCTCAAAGATCAAGAGGATTGCAGGTGCCAGAGACTTGCAACCATTCCTGCACATGGTAAAAGGAATGTAAAAGGAAGAGTACAATGTTTCACCGTGGACAATCACTATGCCACTTCACACTTATGGAAGGGCCAAGGACATGAGTAGAAATGGAGCTCTCCACCAAATGACAAACTCTGGCTGGAAACCGGACAATAGATTGGTTGCAATTGTCTTGCTGATTTTTGTTTCTCAAAACAGGATTTCATTTCACTGGCATAATGCTCTTCTGCCCAATCGAGAAGATAGGTGTGTCACTTCATAAGCCACTGTTTTGGATTCTTGTCCATGGTTTTAAGGGCATGGAGTCTTGATCTTCATGTTGATGCAGAAATGATGAACCTGGGTATCAAGCCTGGTGTTATCACATGTACCACCCTGATTAAAGCTGTCACAAAACATTCAGTTTTGATGAGGCTCTGAAATGAGTTTCAGAAGATGAAGAGACATAGAATGATAGCATAATGTTGTGAGATCATTGGTCCTAGCTGCAAGACAAGAGGCTTGTGAGCTATTCCTGGAAGCAAAACGCATTAATGGCACAATGGATACAGTGGCACGTGACACTCTTGATAGATGGAGTGGGGAAAGCTGGTGAAGTAGGCCTAACATGTGGGCTACTCAACAGGATGCACGAGAAAAATGTGATGCTTGTAGCTAGAACATGGAAGGGCAGGTAGACTCTTGGAGGCTTGGCAGTTCTTTCAACAGATGAGAGATAAGGGCCATCGGGATTCCAGACAATTCGTATTCTTGGTAATGAGGGCACATGGATAGGATCATCACTCTCAATGAGGAACTTGATCAGTTTGAGAAGGGCATAGCTAACATGATTCTTGGACTGGGTGACATACAAGATTCTCATCAATGGTCTGGGGAAGACAAGCATATTGGATGTAGCCCTTGGATGTTCTCAGTAAATGGAAAAAGAAACCTATTTCAGATGGGTCCTGTCCCTGGTGTAGAAGAAGACAACACATACAGCAACATTTGGGTTGCAAGGAAGTGATTTCCTTATTGAAGCTTACCAGCTTTTTGATGACATGGAAGCTTAGGGGTGTAACCCGGCTGTGGGGACTTTCAATTATTGATTAGAATTCATGGGAAGGCTGAAACATTCTGCGATGCTGTAATGATTTCACCATATGACCCATCACTTCACTTCGATTGAAAATCATTGCAGCCTTGCAGAATGTTGCAGGCTTCCCAAGATTTTGATCAATACAATACAACCCTCTATGATCATAGATTTGATTTGGACCTTGAGCATGTAGTGGCTCACTTAGCCCCAGAGCTGTACATTGTTACATTGACCCAAGTTCAAAACTATCATCAACATATAAGGAGTGCAGACTTTAGGGGTATGAATAGAGGGTTTCTTGGGAAAGAATTATGTTCAGCAGTTCCAGCAATGAAAATCCAGTTAGGATGGTTAAAAACTTGGCAATGAATGGATGCTTGATTACACAAATCAAAGGTACATTGGAAATGCCCACTCTTTCTTCTACTACATCCATTCTAACCTTTTTCATGTCACCATGAGAGCTTGGGCATCAATAATTTGCCTCCATATCTATGAGAGGTAGCGAAAGCCCATTGTACATTGGAATCACACAACTACATTGTGCGCGCAAACTTCCTACAATCAGGGGATCTCTTCAGTGGTAAAAGAGACGCCAAAAATCAATGGTACATCTTTTAGCTTGGTCAAATCAACAAGTACCATGTCATGAGGATGCTGCATTTGTATAATTTCACGAATAGTTGGGGATTTTGCAACAATAAAATTGTCACAGCCCACATTGTATAATTTATCAATCACACCAAATTGTGCTTCGTAACCCTTGTAGTTAGACATCTGCTTCAAGCAAGAGAGCACTCCGCCCATGAATTTGATCTCGTCTCTGTTTGCAATTTTTTTAGAATCAGGCACTTGCAGCTCCTCATAAATGCGGTTGAAGTCACAGTTGAGTTCTAGACGAGGCTTGCATGAGACCACCCTTGTGAAAGAACCCGAACTTTTAGATTCAACCTGGATATTAACAGTCTTGCCAAGGGACATAGTTGGGTTTTCAAAGCTCTTCACGTGAACCTCTGTGGAACCCAATATAAAAATGTCGTCAAAATGTCCACCGTTACCAAGGAGAAAGTTCTCCAGGTGTACATACTTGTGGTCTAGCTCTTTCACGGTGTAATTGTCCTGGCAAATACGAAGTTTATCCATCATCCTGCTGGTCATGAAAAAGGCATGCTCGTTCATCATCAATCCACACGGTTTTTCAACCAAAAAGTTGCTAGTTGAACATTCGTATTCATAGTCCTGTATCCGGAAGTCCTTGCACAACTTCCTGAATTGCTTGACATTTGCAATAAGTTGCTTCAGTTGGTGTGTGTGTCCGCCAACGTGCTTCCATTCGTGAACTAAGCGCCCATGCGCCTGTTCCATCAGGGTGTTGATATGGCTCATAATCCCACCATCATCGTTGGGCATGAAGCGAAAGAAACCAATCCACCTATTTAGTTCATCCTGGGGATGTTCTTGAAGACATCGGTCGAATTCTTTCTTTCTGGAGGCATCACACAAGACAATCCCATGCTGGAGATAGGCCTCGAATTCATGCTCTCTGGAGACATCGCGGAAGATACTGGTGCG
The DNA here is from genome assembly GCA_963921925.1 of Sphagnum tenellum. Taxonomy (NCBI): domain Eukaryota; kingdom Viridiplantae; phylum Streptophyta; class Sphagnopsida; order Sphagnales; family Sphagnaceae; genus Sphagnum; species Sphagnum tenellum. The sequence goes on from OY998145.1 coordinate 18,886,634, forward strand.
GACTGCTGTCTCCAAAGAGGCCACTGAACTATTTGTAAGCACGTTGCTTTGATTTATATTGGAATCGGCCATGAGGTCATAAACCGCCTAGCAATCTGCAGCGCACGATCGAATCTCTTCTTCAACTCGTTAGTTCTACGCCAAGACGGGGTCAAAACTATCCAGAAGACTTTTAGCATAAAAACACAGGTCTCAACTTGATTTTCCTTCCACGATCTAAGCTCGCATCCTCTCAGAATGTTTGTTACGATAGAATCACCGAACACCATAGAGTAAGAACACGAAGTGCAAGCTGAACTGTAGGACTCCCAACCACGAGACTAAAATTACCGAGATATGACAGTTGGTCAACAGTCAAAACCAAGCTAGAACTTACAATGGTTCCATTAGTACCTCGTAGTGTAGTGAGAGGCAGGAGGGCAGGAGCCAACTGTGCGAAATCGGAACGGCAGCGACGGGTGGAGCGCTATGGTCCGTGGAGAGCGGCAAGAGAGCGAGAGTGAAGGGCGAGATCTCCTCCGACGCGCGCTTGCGAGGAGCAGCCTCCGACGTTTGCTTGTGAGGAGGTTTTGCAATGCCCCGTTGAGTGGCAACGCTCGGGGGGGTGTATGTCACTTCTCGGCACGGGATAAAGCAGTGTTAGGAAGGAGCAGCTGAGGGGGAGTGGATTGGAAGGAGAGGCAACGGTAGCGAGATGAGCTAGGCCACAGGAGTAGGAGAGAGAAGTAAGCAGGAAAGACAGGAAAGAGAGTAGAGAAGAGCGGATAGAAAGCTTGAAGTTCTGAAGCAGCAGGATCGCTGGTCTGACAGTAGAAAACAAAGCTGCAACAACTTTGAAAGCGTGCCACTGCGTGGGAGTTTCGAGGAAACCTGCAACTCCCAGTCGCACAGATTACGTCTGACAAATAATGAGAGATGGGCTGTTCCATAAACCCTAATTGTAAGAAAATCCTCTTGTGGAAACTCCATTTGTGTAAACCCTAATTGCAAAAACTCCTTTTTCGTTAAACCCTAATAGTAAGAAAATCCTCTTGTGGAAACCCCTTTGGTGTAAACCCCAATTGCAAACAAAACCCCCTTTTTTCTGTAAACCCTAATTGCAAGAAAATCCATTTTATGGAGACCCTAATCGTAAAATCCTTCTGAGGTTGGGGGCAAGGCTTGCCTGAGAGAGAGGAGAAGAGAGGATAGTAGTAGTGTTGTCGTGGCGAGAACTTTGTAGCTGGAGTAAGTAGGCAACTGACAGACATCGGGGAAGCTAAAAATCTATGACAGAAAGGAAGAGGAGGAGGAGGAGGAGGAGGAAGAGGAGAAGGAAGGAGTAGTAGAAGGAGTTCCAAGTAAGAGCATCATCAGCAAGTTATGAAGTGCAACAAGCTCCAGTAAAATGGAGGGCTCTCAGATGCAGGTTGTGCCGCAGGGGCATGACTTCCATCGTGCCCAGGCTGCTCCTGTCCCTGTCCCTTCAGCTCCCTCTGTCGCTACAGCTGCTGCTGGTGCGGACTTCAGTCGCGCCAATGTCATCTTTGATGGTAACATCCCCTCCATCCCTTTTTCTAGGTTCAACCTGTTTCGTGTTTTTTTTTTTTCTTTTTTTTGGGTTTTTGTTCCATTCCATTTGTTTTGTTCCTCTTTTTTTGGTGTAGAATCTAGCAAGATGCACGCCAGAGTTTTAGAGAAGGAGGTTTCTCCAATATCTATCTGTTTTAGGATTTAAATTGTTGTAGATTCAGGTGCAACTTGATGCAATGCAGTCTTGTGAGCAAAGTTGCAGGGTCTGTCAGGGTTTTGGTGGCAGGGGAGGAGCTAAAGCATTTAGGGTCTCTGTTTGTGCTGGATGTAGGAAAGAGGATGCGGAAGCCTGTGCATCGGAGAACTGTTGACTATAGTTCGACTGTTGTGCGCTACATACAGGTGTTTTTTTTCCTCCCCTTCCCCTTCAGAAAAGCTGTAACGGTAAAATGTGTTGCAGGCAGGAGGCATACTTGAGCTCTTGCTCTGCCCTTTTCTGACTGATGGTGGATTTTATGTTCTTTGTAAGCATGATCTCAGAAAGTCCAAATGACAGTCCAATTCTTAAGGGCCTGAACAAGTGGCAGGTGAAGATGGTTACTAAGAATGAGAGCTCGCTGACGGTTTTGCAGACCCGTATGTGGCAACGGGATGTCCGAGATGCTCCTGTGTTGCAGCCCTGTTCAGCTGCTGCTATTGATGTAAGTTGGAATTTCGAGTTAGGATTTTGCAGCTTGAATCTGTGTAGATTTTCTGTTGCATTGGTCAACACCCCACACAGCAAGCATCTGAGGTTGAATAGGTTTTGTCAAGGTGTTGTTGATGAGGTCAGTGATTTAGGCAGATGCACAATGACAGCATTTATAAGTTATGTTGCAGCCAAGATGCTGCTGTTAATGTATGAGTGGTTGTAGGTTTAGGGTTTTGTAAGGCTTTGTTTGCACAACTTGTGTCAGGTAAGGTTCAAATTGTTGCTACTGCAAACATGTGCAGAGGATTAGGAAGTATATAACTATGGTTTATATTCTGGTAACCCAAGCTTGAGCTGCTGCAAGACATGCAATTTCTACATTTTTTTGTTGGAACTTTGTGAATGACTGGAATCCGCATATTGAAATCTGTTCTGGACATTGTGGGTTTTGCAGTTGCTTCCAACTGTAGCTTATCCTGACAATCCAGCTACAAGCTTCACCACCAAGTTTGTGCATCCATCAACAAACAAAGTGCGCTGTTCAATCAATCGAGTTCTGGTAATATGTCCATGCAATCAATATGTGTCTACATACCCATCAACCTCTGATGTTGAGCATGCAAACCAACAGTCAGATTCTGCTCTTATTTTTTCTAGAATGAGGCATTACTGCACTTTGGTGTACTCCCAAGTCTGGGCGATCTCTTTAGATCTGATGTTTGAAGTAGGAGAAAGCAGGCACCAAATCTGATGATGGTGCATTGTTGGATTGCAGTGGACACCAACAGGGCGAAGATTGATCACCGGATCTCAAAGTGGAGAGTTCACTTTGTGGAATGGACAATCTTTCAATTTTGAGATGATTTTGCAAGTAAGTCTCCTGCAAAATAGAAGCTTAGGAAATCATTTGAGTATAACCACCTAACACCTTTTATAGTATAACCAAAGTGATTCTGGGGTCGTTACCCGAAGGTATAGTGTTGAAAGTTGGGTTTGTGGGAATTGCTTTGCTGAGGCAGGCACATGATCTGGCTGTGCGATCAATGATATGGAGCCACAATGAGAATTGGATGGTGACAGGCGATGATGGTGGCTGTATCAAGTTTGTACTTCTCCATTCTCATGCATGATGTCTTTGGGTGCAAGAAATAGTTGTTCCCAATGCTTTGGATGTTGTTGTGGATATCTGCACACAGGTTCATTTTGCAGGTTCTCCTGGACACTGGAATTGAAGTTTTTTTCCTTTTTTTCAGGGGGTTGATCATTGATGTGATTGTCATCCGGGTTACGCATGTAGGTACTGGCAAACCAATATGAATAACGTGAAGGCCAACAAAACTGCCCACAAGGAGGCAGTCCGTGACCTGAGGTAGGCACTTTGTCATTGACATGTTGGAAGTTTGTGCTTTGGGGGTGTGTTTTTTCATCCCCTTCTTTTCACTCTCATGAAGGAAATTCAGTGCTTCTGAAGTACCTGCAATTACTTGCTCAAATTTGGGGAAGAATTTGCAGCTGGGACTGGGAAGAAGAGGATGTTCAATATCTTAATTGTGCAACCAAAAGCAAGCTTGATGCTGTTTTTGCTAGATCTCTCTCCTGGTATAATGGACCTTGGATGTGTGCAACGCACTCAGGAACTGTTTGGGTGGTTGTCTTTGCTATGCACGACAGCTTTTCAAGTACAGACCTCAAGTTTTGCTCCTGCTCTGATGACACCACTGTTAAAGTCTGGGACTTTGCTCGATGCCAGGAGGAGCGTTCTTTAGCTGGTTCGTTTCAATACATCTTTTATGCACATCCTTTGACTGTACATAGAGGAGCAAATGAGAGGTGCCTCTGTGCTGAAAGCTGAATTCCATCTTGCTTGGACCTCTGCTGCAGCCAGGGGAACCAAAGATAATGGCAGTTTCTAGCAGATGTTGTGAGAAGTTGCATGTTGTAATTCTTGAAATAATCTTGTGCTTCCCAATCATGCTCTTTTGAACAGACTATTATTTCTGAAGGGTGCATGCAGCGCATTGCCAGAGGGGATATTGGCTGCTGCCCTTTCATGGTGGCTTGTTGCAGTAATGAGAAACTGAAAATTGTTTGGTGCAGTTGTTGCAATCAAATGGTAAAGCTGCAGGCTGATAGATAGGGCTGGAGTGTTAATTGATGTGTTGAGCAGGGCATGGTTGGGATGTGAAGAGCGTGGACTGGCACCCTCAAAAGTCACTCCTGGTATCTGGTGTGTTGAGCAATCAAACATATCTCCTCAAGAACATAAGCTGATGCACCTTATGTTTAGTAATTGTGGATTGTATAGCACAAGGGAGGTGAAAAACCTTCCTTTGAACAAGAGGACCAAACAAGAACAATGGGTGAGTGTGTGCAGGAGCAAAAGATAATCTGGTGAAGCTTTGGGATGCCAAGACTGGTCGAGAGCTGTGCACCCTGTATGACCTTCTTCACCTTTCTCTGTTTATAAAGCTGCCATGTTGGGGTTGTCCTTTCTGCCTATGATGGGCATGGGGTTAATCAAGTTCATTATCTGTTGCAGGCATGGCCACAAAAATACTGTGCTTTCAGTGAAGTGGAACAGCAATGGCAACTGGGTGCTAACTGCCTCTCGGGATCAAACAATCAAGGTAGTACTTTGCTACACTACATGCTTACAGAGTTATTGAAGTATTTGCTACCTTTGTTATGTTGGTATTTTTGTGGATGAGTTTGATGTTATGGTGCGGACTGGCAGCTCTATGATGTCAGAATGTTGAAGGAACTGGAGACTTACCGTGGGCACCGAAAGGAAGTCACAGGTTTACTTTGTTTCCTTTGACACATTTTGCTGCTACCACTTTTGTTGCCGAGGGTTTGAATTTGCGTAACAGTGTTGCAACAGAGAGATGAACATCTGCAGTGGAAGAGAAACGAAGCAGGAAACATGAGTGCTTAACTTGAACAGTCATGTACTAAGCTGTGCAGTTTCTTTCCTGCTCACAGCACTGACCTGGCATCCGTTTCATGAGGAGCTGTTTGTGAGTGGAAGTTATGATGGCAGCATAATTCACTGGCTGGTTGGGTAAGCTCCCTTGTCTCATTTGTTAGTTAGGAGACTTTTTCTTGTGTAAGCTGGAAAGGACATATGTATGGGAAGTTGTGATTTTGGGCACTTTTTGTACTGCTACAATGAGGACATGAGGCAGTGAGAAAAAGGGGTTTGCTTTTAAACTTGATTGGGAACAGGCATGAAGGTCCACAAGCAGAAGTTGCAAATGCACATGAAAGCAGTGTGTGGGATCTGGCCTGGCATCCCATGGGGCACATTCTCTGCAGGTAATTTTGGGTATATTTACTCTGTTGGGTAGGTTGTCTCATGATGATTTGTGTGTCTCAGCATAAAGTATGATGGGCTGATGGGCTGATAGGCAGTTGATGTGAATGCCTTGTACAGTGGGAGCAACGACCACACAACCAAGTTCTGGTGCAGAAATCGACCTGGCGAGACTCTCCGAGATAATAGGCATAACAATGCACATTCACAAGGTATTTGAGCAAGTTTTCTCTTTCTGATGTTCAGCTGTGTCTTGTGCTGCATGGAGTAACTGGTTCATCTTGAGGTCTGTCTACTAATTTTGTTGTCGAATTTTGTATTGCTGAAATATGGGGATCCTGACTTCTGGTACAGTGTACACCTTTATAAATTTGACATGGGTCATGGGTTGTGGATGAGTGGAATTAGGAAACACAAGTGACTCTCAGGCAGCTGGGCCCACTACACCAGGTCCATTTGCTGGAGGTGGTCCAGTACGTGGTGAGGGTGCTATTCCTGGTGTAGGCATGGCATTGTCATTGGATCCAGCTGGTGCGAACAGGTCAGTGGTGCAAAATGTGGTGCCAACTCCAAACCCCCCTATTTTGCGGGGGCCCCATCCTCCTACTACACCCTACCCAACTGCCACATATCAGCAGCAGCAGCAACAACAGCAGCAACAGCAGCAGCAGCAACAGCAACAGCAACAGCAACAGCAGCAACAGCATCAGCAGCAGCAGCAGCACCAACAGCAGCAGCAACCTCTGCCACCGAGACCTGTTCCACCCCCACAACCACCACCTGGGCCACCACCTCGTGCTGCCCAGCAATTAGCTCTGCCCGGAGGTGGGATGATGATGGCAGGCCAAATCATGCACAGCCCATTAAGCTCACAAGGTCCACCTCAGCTGCGGCCACCACCTATGGGTCCCACTCCACCAATGGGGCCACCACCAATGCGTGATTACATGCAACCTGGAGGGTTCAGGCCCCGGCCACCTAGCATGGGTGGTGCACCAGGGCCATACATGGCTATGCCTGGAACAATGGTTCCTGGGCAACACCCATATCAGGTAGAGGATCTCAACACTGTATCCAGGGTTTATTGCTGTTTAATGTACATGTTTTCTTAGATCTTTTCTTTCATTGACTTCAAGGAAAAGCTTTAACCTTGTTCTGGCTTTTCTTAATTGTGAGTATTGTTTTCTTAGATATCTGGAGATCCACATATTTTTCTTTTTTGGGCATTTGTTTCAGGGGCTTGTTGCACCAAATATGATAGACATGCGAGCACACAGCATGAGTATGGGCATGAACATGAATGTCCCGATAGCTATGAATATGGGTGTACCTCCACATCCTCACCAACCTGGGCCTCCTCATGCATAGAAGAACAATCGTCCTCACAGCAACTCGGTTATCCAGGTTGAGTCATTTTGGTTTAATTTGGTTTACATAGTTGCAGGCCTTTGGTTATGAATGCCAAAGAGTATTAGGACACAAAGATCTCTGCCCATTTGCTCAGAACTCTGACATTATGGTTTTACCCTCCCATGGTCTGAGTGAAGCTTTTAGCTGAATATAACCAGTAACTTCATTGAATTGGTTCGTTAACCTGCATAAGCAGTCACAGAAACAAAACAAAAGCATTAACACGTAAAAGCGCTTGCCTTAGACAGCAGTTTTGTGAATTTGTAACTTCACAATGAGCATATGTGAACTTTGGAGGGACTGTAAATTTGTGTTGAGAAACCCAAATTTGTGTTGGATACTGTGGAGCTGAAATGTGATTCTAGTTTGTGGAGTGGGAGATTATCCCAAGTGTTGCCTTTCATCTTGCGTCATGATGGATGATTGGAGCTGAGATGCAATTCAAGTTTGTGGAGTGAGATTGTACCATGTGCCAACTTTCATCTCAGGCTACAAAACAATACTTAAATTTTACCATGTCACTTGCTTGCTCCTTTTGTGAACTTTAATTACCAGTGTGTTCACATTGTAGATTGTGTACATGAAATTATTTTTTGAAGAATCGATTTCATCAAAATGTGTTTTGCTAATCTTCATGTCAGGTGCTTCTAAATTGTGGCACAGTTGAGGTTTACTGGGATTTTTGTTTTGCTTTGTTTTGGATCAAAGTCATAGGATACAAACCCTAAACCCTAAACCCTAAACAGACTGTCACATCGGCAATTATTCACAAGAATAATTAAGGAAATTAAAGTCTTATTATATTTTGCCAACCTGCTGGAACCTTTTGTCTAGAATATGGTGATTTCAATCCTTCACACATTTTCAATTCTTTTGACACATTTTTTTTCACAAAAATCCTTTGTATGAATTGCACTGGACTTTTTCTGATCACCACTGACTCACCAGGGTGCAAAAATTAGCCAGAAAAAAAAAACACCGATTGCCAGATGTCTATGTTTGAATGCAATTACTTGAAATTAATAATACCACAGTTTGTCAGGAGTGGCTTATATAGTGTGTAGGTTTTTTTGCCTATATGAGGTGAAATGCAAAGCAAAATACAACTGCAACTTTGTCCAAGTTGCTAGAGAATGCAAGCTAGAAAAAAACCAAATCTTGAGCATTTTCATGTCATAAGACTGCAGCTGCAACAAAGCTTCGGTTCTTGACAGCATCATGTGCCACGTCTTCCCATCCTGTAGATTCCACAAAGCGCTCAATCTGCACAATCCACCATTTTGTTTGTCTGTCAAAAGATTGACAACAACAAACATTCAATAGACAAATTTAGCAGCACACAACATTTGGGACCCCTTTTGTTATTTATAATGTAGAAAAGAAACCAGTCCCTACTGACCTTCAAGGTACTTGTCTTGAAGGATTGTGACATATCCTCCATGCCACCCAACACATACAAAGCATCATCCAAGACAACTGCTGCTCCATAAGCACGTTTACTTGTCATGGACAGGCCCTGCATCATCAAGCAGCATCTGAATTGAGTAAAATTTGGTCTATTGCCAGAAGTTCAAATTGGAAACATTTGGACTTCGGATATTAGTTAAAGCTTGATCAAACCAATCACTCTTGCAATCTTCACTCAATGGAAGTGAGAACATTGCAGTCCATAAGCACTCGAAAGCTGCAATTTCATTTTGCCAACAGGATAGGAACATAGAATCCTACTGGCATCCAGGCATGTCCTCGTGGATCAAAGATCTCTACAGTATTTAGAAAATTTGTGCCATCAAACCCACCAAGAGCATACCTGCCATCAACAATTTTTTTCCAATCAGTATATTGAAACACTTTGGAAGATACAATTCCACCTATTCACAAAGAAGAAAAAAATAAAAAAGAAAAAACCTTTGGTCCTAGCATTTGCCAGTGAGGAATTCAATAAACCAAACCCTGTGGAAATAACAAAAGATGAGGACATGAAATTGAAATATAAGTTTCTCTCACAATTTCCCATTGAGGACAGTTGCTGACAGACTTCCTCGTTTACTTCCCATTGCAGGGATTTGGGTCCAAAGGCCTTCACGTGGATCAAACCGCTCCACACTCCTGAAACAAAGACACAATCCTTCTATATAAGTACTTGGGTCCAACCAAACCGTGGAAGGAAACCCATTGCAACCCCTAAAGGGAAGACATAACCCCCTCATCCACTCAAGGACTTCATAATCAGGGTCTGTGGATCCACAAATAATGCAAACAGGAGAATGTTGGGGGAGAAAAGTAACAATGATGAACCAAGAACGGAATATACCTGAGATAATCTTCTCCATTAAACCCCCCCAAGGCATATATTGCTCCATTGAGCTCTGTTGCTGCAACACAAAAGCGCTGGGAGCATAGGCACCAGGGCAGCAACTGTCAGCATGAATATGCACCATTCTGACACCTCCCAAAAAGGAAAATCCTAAACTTGGCACCCACATTCAATCACCTTTGTGTATGTACACACACGTAGCTGCATAAGAACAAGGCATGAAATTTCATGACATACTTTCTCAAGCATTTTTGTTGATGGAGTCCAAGTGCCAAGAACTGGCTCATAGCACTCCACTTCGTTAAAGTGAAGAAGCCCATTACCCCCACCCATAGCATAGATGCAGTTCCCCACAGTTGCTCCTCCTAAACTCCCACGCTTCAAACGCATTGGTGCACACACCTCCCATCTACCAGTAGTAATACTGTAGCACTCAGCTGCCCAAACAGATCAAAGATTAACACAAAATGGCAATAATTTTTACCGACTCACTCACCATGCCTTCAATCCCAAAGAAGTTTGTCAACAGAGAAAACACCCATTATGAGAAAAAGAGACACAACACATGATGGACCACAAGATGATCCAGAAACACAAGTCAAGACTGTTGAACAAGCACACATACCACTATCAGACCAAGATGATCCATCCCCTCCACCATATAGATAAATGTTACTGTCCAGTAGGCTTGCAGCTGCATAAGAGCGAGGTGCCAGCATAGGTGCAGCACCTCTCATTTGATTGGTTGCTGGTGAAAACACTAACACTGATTCAAGCCAGGTATCAGCCAAGCCACCCAGGATGTAAATCTCACGTTGGAGAAAAGTGGTGCTCTTTTGCACTGATCCCCCCAACAGATGTGTTCTAGAGGATACTTCAATTGATGATGTCTCCAAGGTTCCATTTCCTGTTTGAGAAGCTGGCCCTCTTTCATTGTGGAGTCGTAAATTATTAATTTCCTGTTTCAAGGCTGTGATTTCTGTAGCCATGTTGATCTGCACCGAGACCCAATCAAGCACTTAAGAGATCAAAACAACAACCACCCCCCTTCAACCACTCTCTCACGTACTGAGATACCTAAAGGTGAGTCATTCTCAAAAGTGGACAAGCTTTAGAATTGGAGTGATAAAACCAACCCATGAACTTATGACTGATCCGAAAACATCTCTCATTAATATCTGTGTGATTACAGCAACAAATGATCTTCATGGAATCCTTAAACTTCACATGTGGATCCATTATCAGAAGCAACATATCCCCTGATTTGTGAAAGGCAAGAAAGGAATATAAATATATCTGAAGTAATACTAGGTAGAGTAAAAACCCAAGATCCATAAGTCAGCAGAGATGCTACTGCTCTGATACCTGAGTGCTCTCGAAAATTCCATTGGCAATCACCATCTTCTCAAATGTCTTCTGCTGTTCAACTTGCTTCTCTATGATTGCCCGGACTTCAGCCATGAGTCGATGCAATTCCATACCATCTTGCCGAATCTTCATTTGACAAAAAAAAACCCAGCCACCCCCAAATCCCACATCCTTGAGACAACTACTCATAAACTTTCGATCCAGCTTTAATCTTTTGTTCAGAAGATGAGGAGATGAATGGGAAATCTGTGCATCCAAGTTACTGGAGAAAATGGGTCATTGAATCGGTTTCATATCTTGGGCATACGAGTATGTCAGCAATATGTATCTTAAGACCACCGTTATAACCAGAAGAGAAAGTATTTCTGAACCTGTGCAATTGCTGCAGCTGAAACCTCCAAGTTCCTATTCAAAGCAGTGGCAACATTCATATCAAAAGCACTGACAGTAACCCAAATCTTTTCACGATCTTCTTTCAGAAGTGCTTGCTCCCTTAATGTCTTATCTCTTGTGAGCCTCTCCCAGTCAGCAACCATCTTCATAGGTGTGACAGCAACAGCAACCCCATTACTAACATCTGACAAACCAGAAAGAGCGCCCAGATTTTTCACTTGACTGTTCTCATTCCTATTTTTGGATAGCTCTGTTTGCCAAGGTGGCAGCTGCAGCTGCGTCTCCCCTTGGGATGATACGTTAAGAACCTGAGGTTGCTTCTTCTCTAGAGCACTAATATTTTGGGACTCCTGAGAAATATCTGCTCGAGATGGGTCAAGACGCTGCAGCTTCTCTAAAATACTGCGTTGACGCGCAGCTTTGTCCAAGTCTTTGTTAGACATTTTTCCAACTCCATTAATTGCATGGGATTGCTCGTTTTTATCCAACTCTATGGTTGAATACAAACTTGGCTCGTTTGTTGCTGCACTATCTTTAGAACTACCTGTTATGTATAAATCCAACACATTGTATTTTTGTGAATACTTGTAAAAGCCATCAGCAGAGACTATTTCATCCTCTGTACCCAACTGCTGAAAATTTTCCAATTCCTCTTCTGCTGTAGTAGATGTAACACCCCTTTCTAACTTTGGAGGCGTCTTTATCCGCCATTCACTACTTAGGTCTGTTGTAGTAGTTGTGGGCTGTGGCCAGTCATTGTCCACTTCTACAGATTTCTTCACAGCTTTTTGAGTTCCGAGTTTTGATGAGTTGGTAGTGGATTTTGGGGCTGGGGATTTTGTAAGAGGAGTCTGCATGTTTTGCAGGAAAAGAGAAAGTAGGTGATCCTTTTGGGTGTGAGTCAACTCAAACATAAAGTGGGTGGTGGAGAAGTAGTTGTCGCTGATCGCCTCCTTGAAGACTGCCTCTATAAGAGGGCTACATTTTTGTCGAACGCTAAATTTTACCTGCGGACAGGAAAAGGAGTTGAACAAATAAATATCCAGCAGAAACATCCTGCAGCCAGAAAAATATTTTGTAGTCCCTAAACCCTAAACTACCATGATTCACATCAAAAAATGCAGTGAAAGTTCTACCTTGTGATGACTTTCCCATGCTAATTGTGGGATGCATGAAGCAATGAAGACAACCAGATGGACACCACAAACAAATGAAGAAGATCAATAATACCTGTGCAGGAAATAGGGTTCGGGATGTTTTGTCTGCCTGCCATGCATTTGGATTTATGTTGAGAGCACCGTCACCTGTAGCCTCAAAGATTCCATGCATTGTGCGCCCACTATAATTGAAGAGAAAAAGTGGCATGCCTGCTTCTATGTGCTTCACGTATCTGAAATGCTGTGATGGCAAACCTGTTCAAACTCCCTCTCAAAGGAGCACCCAAAACAAATGTTCTTCTTCTTTGAGCTGGATGCTGAAACTGGGATATTCAGTGCTCATCTAAGCAAGAGATTCTTACACCCCTGCAACATTTTTCCCCCCAAAAAATAAAATTCTGAGAAACAATTGAAAAGCCAGCAACACAGAAAGGCATGCAGAACACTTTACCAAAAAGGTTTTGGTTCAAGCACTCGCCCATCGTGGCATTGGTGCATCCAAAGATGACAGCACCGAGCTCGCCTTTTGCAAGGTTTCTTTGTCGAGGAGGACCCAGGTTTCCACCACCACTGCCACTGCCACTAGAGGCTGTGACAGCAACAGTCTGGGTGCGCCTACCAGCTCCCATCTTGCTTGTACCCTAAAAAACCTTGCAAAAGTGTGTCATGCACTACCTCACAGTCTTGTTCTCAGCCTGTCGCTTCTTGTCTCATCCCTGTGCATATGCTTCTAGCAACTGGACTGCACAACAACCAAAACACAGATGTAAAGATTCAGATCTCTGTGAGGCCCAAATTGCAATCCAAACTATCCTCTGCTCTTAAACTATGTCACAAAATCACCCAGTTGTCACCAAATGCACATTTCTTTAAATCTAGAAAAATGCAACAAACTATCCATGTTGGATTCCTTGTTTCATAACAAACAAACTGCACAAGAAAAACTCAGGCACAAGCCACAAACTCACTCAATTCTTTTGAAGACACTTGCTGCTAGCTACAACCCAACAATTGTAAAACTGAAAATCAAGTGACAACAAAAGAGTCTTGAAAACCCTGAATCTCACAAGCTAAAAACTACCATGACAACAACAAAATCAAACAAAAAAAAAAAACCCCTAAAACATTAAAACACCTTCATAGGCACGTATAAAATGCACAAACCCAAATAAAGCTTTCCTTTCAACGAGCACCAAAACCCTAAAACATACAAACAGCTTCACAAACACACCAAAATGAACAAACCCAAAAAAAGTTTTCCT